>OZ007591.1:172222996-173565851 GCA_963931845.1 Maratus michaelseni
GATATACCGAATTTGGAATATTTTAAAAAATATTTTTTTCTTCGAAATCCGGAGAATTGTTTGAACACATATTCCGATAACTTAAGAATTCGAAATTTTTTAACGTAGGAATCACGATTTTTCTCTGTTAAGGCGATAGGATAATCATTGAATTTTTTAAAAATGATTTTATATCTTTTTGATATCCTGTAAAGGGTTTTATAATGGAAAATATTTAAGTCAAGAATAAATGTAATTACTCGAAAAATTCAATAAAGAAAAAATTTTTAATTTAAAAATCACACATTTTTACAATTTTTAACTTTTTTAAATATTTTTTCTATACGTTTTTTGTGGTCCATAACTGTAAAGACCAGATTTCTAAAATGGTAATTAGTTATACAAAATATTAAAAAAATGTCGTGACTATTTTTGAAAACAAAATACAGTAAAACTAACTATTTATTTAACATTTTTATTTTTAAACAATAAACCTTTTTATATTACTAAAAATGCGATTCTTAAATTTATGAAATGCTTCTTTAGGATGCTAGACCAGATGGCTCAATTGGTAAAGCACTTGGTGCGCTATACCAAGGGATCCGGGATCGAATCCGGTCTGTACGTTTTTTCACTCCGTTGGTTGTACGCTGTTAAGTAAATTGATAATTCACATCCTTTGTATTTCATTTATCGTTCATTTACAGGGACACACAAAAGAAATCTGTTACACAGTAGTGTCAATGAGTAATTATGGTATGAGTTTTGAAATTTAAATAATTTTTTGCATATTACTTGATGTGTTATATACATCATGTACAGGAATGCACTAAAGATTCCAGTTATATTTCTACTTATTGATGGAAATTGCTAAAGGGGAATTTTCAATTGTGTTATGCGCTTCCTAATTGAAATAAATTTATGCATACTGTGTAGTATATATACAAATCTATAGATCATATAGAGAAATGCACAAAATAATTGGATATGTTTCTGATTGCAGGTGATAATTGTTGAAATTGTGTTTGCAAATAAGTTATATGTTTTTGAAATCGTTTACACAGACATTATCTTCCACTTTATTAAACGGTGAAGCTTTCTTACAGTATTCAGACTGTGTTTCAACGCGTTTTACAATCTATTGTTGATGCATGATTTTTTTCTTTTTTGTAATGACATCTCATGAGGAAATTAATATTTTTAATTTACTTTTTAAGTACTCTTCTTAAAGGATGTTTCTCTGTTCTTAGATGGAAAAATACTTTTAAGGCGATATTCAGAAAATATATTTTTCCACGCTCAACAAATCAAAATTTTGAGACACATTTTCAGACTCATTTTTAAGAGTAAAAACATGAAATTTGGCGGCGTGATTTATGAAGAGATTTATAAGGGACCTATGTTTTTATTTTCAATTAATTAGAAATTGATTTACAAACAATTATTTTCACAGTACGATAACTTTTTTTTTGTTTCCAGCGCTGTCGCTTCGGGAAATTCGGTTAAAAATCTCCACTTTGACAGCATTTTTTGAAATATATTCTGCCTTTATCAAAAAATCGACCAATTTCGGACATTATAAAGTTTCTGAATAAGAGAATCTGCCAGTTGAATGCATTTTAGAACAAAAATGAATTTCAAAGTGTCTCAAAATAAGCAGTTCGGATTTGAATACACCCTTAAAATGTATGCTACATTTTATTTAAAGTATTAAAATCTTATTCACTGCATGTCTGCTTTGCTAAGACATTAACACATAAACAATTTAATTAAACGGTACTTTTATGTTAGCTGGGCGCCAATGATTGCCAAAATTTTTTGAATCTCGCCAAGTCTTTTTATCTAGGCAATCTTTTAACATTAGCTAATAACTAATAGCGAATATTTTAACATTGCAATATAATATCTTAGGATATTTATTAAAAAATAACTATAATATAATCATGATAAAATACATAAACACAAACATATCAATACAAATAACAAAATATCACGTAATCCTTTCAATTAATGCTGAGGCTTACAAAATAACAAAAATGTTAAAATAAGATATAACATAAACTAGAAATATTTTATTTCATAATGAAAACATCGTACATAATTTTATATACACAAAAATAGATACTTATGTTACATAAGGGAGAGGGTTGCAATTCAAATGATGCCAATTGAAATAAGATTTGGCGTGTTATCACTGGTGCCGAGCTAACATAAAAGTACCAGTTGAACATATATTTTGGAGACATTTTGTGAAGGAAAAAAGAAAAAGAAATCTTTTAAGAAGAGTAGGCAAAAAATTAAGTTAAAAATATTTAATTTTAAAATACGAATTCAGTCCACCCCCCCCCCCCCCCCATGTTTAACATCGGAGAGGGAATTGGAGATCTCGCTGACAAATACATTTAATGTACCTTTTTTATCACTAAAGAAAATCTTTATTTGATTCTGTTATTCAAGACATGCATGTGGTTCTTTTGCGTGCAATTTCGGTATCAAGAATGTTTTATTTGGAAATATCTCCACACCATAATAAATAACATTCTTAATATCATTTTTTCAGTTAAAAAGGGAGATATGTATGCCGAAATTGAGAAATCATTGTGAATATATAGTCTATTTTTACTAAAAAAAATTAATTAATTAATTGGTAGAGACCATGAAAGACAGTTCACCAGAAAACTGCGTTGATGTCCCAAATTTGTTACATCAGCCTTTGCATTAAAAAATTACATCGTGGTTAAAGATTGTTCAAATAATAAAGCGGTTTACTAAACTTATATGACTGCATAGTATAATATTCAACATGTATTTTTCTTTCTGATTACTGCAAAATACTAAACAATTGTCCAGGATTTGTCCACTTGTATGAATGTTCTTGTAACGGATCTTGATAATAGAAACGTAACAATTAGAATTTGTAAAAAATATTTTTTTTTCTATATTTTGAAAAAAATTATTATAATACTAGCAGTAAACCCGTTCATCGCACAGAGAAAGTGTTAAAAATATACCGACCTACGTTAAACATAGAAAGACGACATGATTCCATTATGAATATGCATATATTAAAGTGTTTATTGTTAATTTGGACATAAAAAATTAAACATATGACAATATTCGCTTAAAAGAGATGCTCTTTTTACTTTTATTTTCAATCTAAACTAAGATTACACATCATAAATTCAAATCATTTTTAATTTTGACAGTTAAATCAAGCAGTGAATTATTAAGAGAGCTTGAAACGTTTTAAATTACAAAAAAATGATGTAATTTAATATTATTATTACACCGGGGAATAGTGATTTTGCGGCACGCAGTTGGACAACGAATTTCGAGTAATTTTGGTCTGCTAAAAGCGAACATAATAGTAAATTTTTTGTGTTAGTCTCGTTTTTGAAATAAAGCCAACAATCCGATAATGGCTCAGGTACAAAAAAGTAATATTAAATATATAAAGAATTTTTTTTTTTTTTTACATATTTTGTAACGTTGTATTTTGAGTGAGATAGGTATTGCAAAACAGAAACATAGATTTAACATTACTATTAACATCTTTTCCAGTATGATTTTCTAGAATGTTCCTCTTCAGGACAATCTCTTTGATAGGACCAAAAATAGTCAGCCACCATGTTGCGATCATAAAGTATTGGTACCTTTGCTCCATTACTCTGATATATTGGTGGAACTGTTCACCATGCTATTGAGTATAATCACCCAAGTTTTCAGGAAAATTTGTCTAAATGACTGTGTAAAAACAACCCAGGAGACACCTTTAAAAAGATTTATTGCAAGAACCACAGTCATTCCGACTAACTAATTTATATCCCTTAATTATAAACTTTTGTGCATACCAAAATCACCAAAGAGATGCAATGCCGCAGAAAAAAAATCCCGTTGTTCCTTTGTGTTATTATTATTACAGTGTTTGAACCTTCCGGAATGTCGTATAGTTGGTTCGATAGAAAAATTCCTTAAATTCCGTTTGTAAACACAGTAAACATTGAGCCGCGAAGACCGGTGATACCTGTGAAGGGAAAACTTTAAACTCAATTAACTCGAAAAACTGTTTTTTAGCGCTTTTGCCACAATAATTTTTGAACTAATTAACAAATTTACATTTTTTTTCTTTAAATAAAGGAAACTACAGGGTGTCCAACAAAGGACACCCTGATTTTAAAATAAAATTTCTCGTAAGAAGAGATCGATAGAAGAATGAAACAAGTGGAATGTTTATTTTAAAAGCCCTAAAAATCTTACACAGAAGTTTTAAAAATTAGTTACAAATTTTGTCGATATATGGCGCTGTATGCTGTAGTTACAGTACATGAATGAAACTTTCGGTCATCCTCTTCGTTACCTTCAGTAACGCCTCTTTCTTTCTTCGTTTGCGCCATCTTAGTGATGCAAAAAGAGCATATTTTGAACCAATTGTAATGTCATTGCAACCTCCCCTCCCAGAGAACAGTTTGAAACACAGCTCTTGGATTCTTGACTGTAACTACAGCATACAGCGCCACCTATTTACAAAATTGTTAACTAATTTTAACTAATTTCTGTATCAGATTTTTACGACTTTCAAAATAAACATACCACTTGTCTTATTCTTCTATCGATCCCGTAAGTCCTTGGTACCTTTGCTCCATTATTCTATAACCTTTCACCCTGCTCTTGTATAATCATCCAAGATTTCCAGAAATCTCTCAAAGAGACTGTGTAATAAACAACCCAGGGGACACCTTAAAAAAGATTTTTTGCATGAACCACAGCCATTCTGACTAATTAATTTATATTCCATACTTGTAAACTTTTGTATGTAGTAAAATCATCAAAGAGATGTAGTGCCACAGAAAAAAAAACCTTTGTTCCCCTGTGTTATTATTATTATAGTGTTTGAATCTAGAATGTCGTATAGTTGGTTCGATAAAAAAACTCCTTACGAGTTATTTCATTTTAAAATCATGTGGTTCTTTGTTGGACACTCTGTAAATTGTCTACACATTTTATCTGTAAAAGAAATAATTTTCTTTTTCAAATATTACAAAAAATATGATTATTTTTTATGGATTTAATTTTTTTATTATATTATACTGTCTACATTTTTTCAGGGTATATTTACGATAAATAAGTATAAAGAAGAAATGATGAGACTCAGGCATATGGATCCTAGACTTTAAAATCATATCAAAACTAGTTTTACAACATTATTTATATTGCAGAATATTTGAACGTTTGTAATTGTGTTTACAGTTTAATTTTTTTTCTTTTTTATTAAACAAAAATAAATAAATGTATAAAAGCAAATGTCTATATTAATTACGGTCAAACTTCAGTCAATCTGTGTCATTTTAAATCATTCTTTTCCCCTTAAAAAGGTAAACGCTAAAAATTCGTCATTGAAACTATGTCACTTTTTAATGTGTATTTTTGAACACGGATTTGAAACATGTTACATATAATTCCATGCAAATAAATCATTTTTCTTTAAATCTCAATATTTTTAAACTAATGTAAAACTTAAATTGGATTTTGTTTCGACCACACCCTCTTTATGTTTTGGTAAAACTATTTCGGTACATTTTAGAAAAATCTAAAGCTATAATAGAAATTACGTTTTCCTTAACATTACGTAATTTAATTGGTTAAAATGCTTAATACATATTCATTTAATGTTTCTAAATTTAATTTAATTTATTTTAAAAAAAGACACGTGTAAGTCAGTTAACTTTAGCAAAACCTCTGAAAAAAAATTGTTTTGAGATAACTGAGTTTTAAGATTTCTCTTCGCTGGTATTGCCAACGTTTGCAGTCACGACCGTAATCAACTGTATGACATCATTAAGTGTTGAAATCGGGCTTAATAGTTATTTCTGAAAGAAGAACTACTACTTTTCCTTTTAAACTATTTATATTGCAAGCCTAAATTTAGAAAATATTTTTTATTATACAAATGTTTTATTTTGCCTCATTATTTAAAATATTGCACTTGGCATTGTGCATAAACAATAATTACAGAAAGAAATGACTGCTTTTCTTGATTTTAAATTTAGGAAATGGCACTTGTGACATAGCTGAAATTAAGCTTTTGTCAATTATGTAAGGTGTTTTACTTGATGTTGCGCGCAGCGAACTTTTTACCAAATTTGAGAATCTCTATGTTTTATAAAACTTAAGTAGTCTGTTTTCCCCATCACACCAACTATTCAAATTTCTCGATAATTTTCTTCCCACAGTTTATATATATGATTCCATTTTTGACACAAATATTGAACAGGATTCAAAGACAGCAGCTATGTAAATTAGACAATGAATTCAAAACTGCGTAGAGAAAATATGTATGCAACATACAAACTAGATAAGTTGTAGTATTAAAAACAAACAATATTTTGTGTAGCATGAACATTTTAACATAAAATCGTCTAAAATATCGGAAATCTTAAATTTGCCCTATTTGATTGAGAAGAACAAAACTTAATCATTAATAAAGAGAAAATGTGTCTAAATTATCATCAGTTTTTTGTTAAACACCACTGGTGTCTGGATAGGTTTTACCGTAAATGAATTTATCATTGGCTGTGTCATTAACAATAGACGCAATTCTTCTAAAAAGTAACTTAAAATAATACATTGTATCTTCATTAGGGACCAATAAATTAATGAAATTCGTTTTAACTATTCTATCTCCATCAACTCCATAAAATACAGATATTTATTAATATTAATAACTATAGCCTGGACTCTTCGCATTGATTTATACATGCTTTAATTTTTGCAACAAGCACTGACGAGATTTACAAGACAGCAGCTTAGTAGATTAGCCAATGTTTTCAAAAGCTCGTAGAGCAGCTGACAAAACTGTTTCATCATTTAAAAGAGAAATAATCTTTTTGTGTGCATAAACCTTTTAACATAAAACAGTTTAAATATTGAAAATCTGTCATATGCACTATTTGATACACCAAGACAAAATTTATTCTTTAAAACAAGAAAAGATATCTCTAAATTATTACGAGATTTTTCCTAAATTTCGCTGATGTCCGAATACGTTTTACCGTAAAATGAATTTCTCACTGTTGGTCTCGTGCATAATTATCGCAATAATTTAATGAAATTCATTTTAACAACAAACTACATATTTTTTATAGTATTAAAAACAAACAATATTTTGTGTAGCACGACCATTTTAACATAAATCAGTCTAAAATATCGGAAATCTAAAATTTGCACTATTTGATTGAGAAGAACAAAACTTAATCATTAAAAAAGAGAAAATGTGTCTAAATTATCACCAGTTTTTTGTTAAACACCACTGGTGTCCGGATAGGTTTTACCGTAAATGAATTTATCACTGGCTGTGTCATTAACAACAGATGCAACTCTTCTAAAAAGCATCTTAAAATAATGCATTGTATCTTCATTAGGGATCAATAAATTAATGAAATTCATTTTAACAACAAACTAGATTTTTTTATGGTATTAAAAACAAACAATATTTTGTGTAGCACGACCATTTTAACAAAAAACAGTCTAAACTATCGGAAACGTAAAATTTGCACTATTTGATTGAGAAGAACAAAACTTAATCATTAAAGAAGAGAAAATGTGTCTAAATTATCATGAGTGTTTTGTTAAACATCATTAGTGTCCGTATAGGTTGTACCGTAAATGAATTTATCAATGGCTCTGTCATTAACAATAGACGCAATTCTTCTAAAAACAACTTAAAATAACGCACTGTATCTTCATTAGGGATCAAATAATTAATGAAATTCATTTTAACAACAAAATAGATAAGTTTTATGGTATTAAAAACAAGCAGTATTTTGTGTAGCATGACCATTTTACATAAAACTGTCTAAAATATCCAAAATCATAACACTTACTATTCGAGAAGGGAGAAGAAGAATGGATTAATAAAAATAGTTGCAATAATCGCCAACAGATGGTGCTACGGGGGGCTGTCTGTGCAAACCTCACTGACTTAAAAGATCGCATATCACAACATGTGGGAAACATCACTCCTGATGCATTACATTTTACAGTTGAGCACGTCGTACACACCGTCTGGATTGTGTTCTCCTGCACAGTGGCCATGTGGAACCGGAACATGATCGGTACCGCCATGCGAAAGCGTAACCATATTCACTGTGACACGTTCCAATAAATTTGTTTTGCCATCCGGTTTTATGCCTTAATTCTTTGTTCTTGTATTACACATTATATTTCACACTCAAAAGCGCTATCTGTCGGCGATTATTGCAAATATATTTTTTGTAATGTTCCATTTTTCTTCACCCTTCTCTAATAGTAAGTGTACCGAATTTAGTTTCATTTAGGTTATTCTTTCAAGCTACAGACAGCTCCAAATAGAGATACTTATATTATAACCACCCGGTATTTTCACCCACCTCTTTTGTCTTGTTATTTTAACAGAAAAAAATGTTTTTTTTTTTTTTTAATACACTGATTTTAATCGAAAATGAACGTAAATAAAATGTTTAATGCGCAACTGTGAATCATAAATGCAGGAAAAAATACAGAAACATATTTTTTGTGACAGAAAACAGAAACATTCTTATTATGTTAAATATTATGATAGTTTGTTTCATTTACTGTAACATGTTTTTTTAATAATATATTCCCAAAAGTTCATTCATCACTTCCTGTAAGCACTTCATTTCTCATCCTGACACACATGATGAAAGTTTGATACATTTTGCCCTCTTTAAAGGTAAAAAATAAGTATACTCTGACGTATTTTGTTGTCTAAGATTTACCTCATATGTCAACTTCCTTATTCAATTAATTTTAAAACATTTTTGTTCCATTTATTTCACTTCAGCTAATACTTCTAAAATCATTATTTTACTTCAGAAAGGTATTTCTATGCATAGAAGACTTTTTTATAAAATAAACTTTAATCTTTTTTTTTGTTTGAAAATTTTTAAAACATTTTTCTGTGGTATATACTGAACAGTATAGGGCATTCTTCGAAAAATTACTTTTTATTGTAAAATGAAACTGCAAAGAAAACTCTAAAAAACAAATTACATTAGCTAATTTTTAAAATAATCAACTAACCTTACATGTATAATACCTTTGAAACACATTTCTTACTAAATTATTACAATAAGATTTGTGCTTCATTGCAAATATTTACTTTACCATATATACAGGGTGTCCACGTATAACCTGACCGACCTTTATTTTCGCAACCGTTGGTCCTAGATGCATAGTTCCAATTACAAAAATGGTTTAAATAAGTTAAAGATTTACTTTTAAAGCGATGTGGGTCAAGAAAAACATTTATTAAAAAATTACGAAATTTAAATTTTTATACGGTCCCCCGGTCCTATAAGTGATATTTAGTAAAAATTTACTGTGACACTAACAAGTAAGATAAAAAAAGTCCCATTCATCTGCGATTAAAACCGACCTAGTAATAGCTGTTTAAAGTTGGAGTACATCTTTTGTTGCGAAATAGGGGTCATTCACAAATGTAGTAGAAATATAAAAAATCGTCAGATATATCAAAAAAATAGTTGAGAGCAAAATTACGCGAATGTTTTTCATTGCAATCTAATATAAATGTGACATCTATAATTATTCTGACATATTAATGCAAAATATACAATTTGTATTGAACATATAAGAGAATAAAAATAACATAATTTTTGTTAAATAAAAGGATGAAAAACAACAGCCTCAATTAAGATTTTAAAATGCTGTTAGATTACACTGTCTTTCAAATTTTGGGTTGTGCCATGTTTTTTAGCTTTTGAAAATTGATTCTAATGTATTTTTTAGCGAAGAATCCGAAATTGACCTTCATTTTAAACCATCACGTCAGAATTTTTCTCAACTCGAAAATTTCAAAGTTAAAATTGATCCCCCCCTCCCCTCCCAACCTCATCGGACCCCTGAGCTATTTAGTTGTAAAATACCCAGTATAAGCCAAAAAAATGAATAAATTATTGGATTAAATAAAATTAAACTGAATAAAAAAGTCTTACATCTATTTTATAGTATCATATTTTTCATTATTTTTTAACCTTGAAATTTACGATTTGCGAAAAATCTTGACATGATGGTTAAAAGTGAAGGTACTTTTTTTATTCAGCGTTAAAAAATACATAAAACGTAATTATAAAATTTTAAAAACACAGCCATCGCAGGTTTATGTTATCTAATCTAAAACTTTTTCTTAAACTTGTTGACGGTAATCTATCCGAATTTTTCTGTGTTATCCTCTAATATGAGTATTATTAAGATGGTAAGCGTCGAAAATCATAACAATATTACATTGTCTTCGGATTTAAGTCAGTATGTAAAATTTAACTTCGATCGGACATTTGAAAGTGAGTTAAAGTTCGAGTACATATTTTAAACTGGACAGACGATCGTTGCAAGTTAAATAAAACCTTATGAAAATAATATAATTTTTGTTAAAATAAATCATAGCTTCAAATCCTTACAAAATAAAACATATAAAAAATACAATTATTTTATCTAATCTAAAACTTAACTAATTAAATTTAAGTCAATCGTAATAGTTGTATGATTTCTTTCAAAGTGCAGATACCTTGAAATAAGTTTATTATATACGACCCCTGAAAGCACGGCCGAAATCATCTGTTTTGAGATGCAAAAAAGTGGTATAAGTCATGCATTTCAAAGTTTCATAAGTCGGTCAATTTTAATGTTAGATGAGTGGGACTTTTTTTTTTATCTTACTTGTTAGTGTCACAGTAAATTTTTACTAAATATCACTTATAAGACTGTATAAAAATTTAAATTTCGTAATTTTTTAATAAATGTTTTTCTTGACCCAAATCGCTTTAAAAATAACTCTTTACCTTATTTAAACCATTTTTGTAATTGGAAGTATGCATCTAGGACCAACGGTTGCGAAAATAAAGGTCGGTCAGGTTATACGTGGACACCTGTATATAATAATAAGATAGAAGTCTGTCTGTGTGTCTGTCTGTCGGCTGTGTTCTGAAGAGACCGCTGCACACAGAGCTACAAAATTTGGTGTAAAAGTACCTCTATGTAATAGTTTATCCTCTTGAAGCCCGATTTTAAAATTTTAATTATAGAGGTTTTTTAATTGAATTTTTTATTCGATTTTTAGCGTTTTATCACATTTTGCAGCGATTTCTCAGTATTCTTGACTGGTTCGTTGGTTGCTTCCATTTCCGCCTTAATTATGCTAAAATTCATCATTTTGTTTCCTTTTTAGCTTGGAAATATTTGATAATTCTTAACAGATTAAAAAAAAACATGATTTTAAAACGGAAGGGCGAGTTATTAATTTCACGATTGATTTGGATTTTTTGATTAATTTTTTTTACTTCATTTTTATGCGTTTTTTAATGTTTTTTTTTCATTTTTTGCAGCGTTTTTTTGTTTTAAATGACGTCACAAGTTGCCAATTGGAATTGATTCATTCAAATTAACATAACTAAATACGATATAGATAAATAATTAAGACTTAGATTAGGTAGAAAGTGGAACTAAAAGATTTTTAACGCGTGCATAGCACGACTGTTGTACGGTGCCGTAAGGAGCGTGTACACGTGCCGGTGTTTCGTACGAAATGAGGTTTGCTTACAACAGAGTGCGCTCTCTGGCGGTGCAAATGGAAATAAAAGACTTTGTATTTAATATTGGTCTGATTCACATGAATTCCTTTCAAACATTCTTCCCAGGTCTTCCATGTGCAAAATGATCTTCAGTATCATTTTTGCAGCCCTTGGATGCCACCATTTATGGATTTTAATCTCCAGGTGGGCGATTTATTTTCTCGGGTTCTATAGGCCCGATTTGAAAGGGAATTGGTTAATTCAACTTACCATGAACTAATTAAGATATAGATAACTAAGTAAGACGTAGATTTCGCGTTACCTGGCGAAAAAAAGTGAGACTAAAATATATTGCAGCGCGTGCGCAGCACGCCTGTTTCACGTTTCGTAAGCAGCGGGGTCGAGTGCTGGACTTTCATTCGGTAAGAGGTTTGTTTAGAACGGAATGTGTTGCCTGGTGGTGAAAACGGGAAGTAAAAGATTTTTCAAAACGCGCGCAACACGCCTTCTATGCGGTGCAATAGGCAGCGGGGATACGTGTCGGAAATTTGCTTAGAACGGAATACACCCCTTGGTGATGGAACTAAAAGATTTTCCTGCACGTGCGCCGAAAATGGCTATTTTTATTGAAACCTTAAAAGGAAGTTATCGATCCGATAATCCCAGACAACGGAATATTTTTATTTTCACTCATCCTCGAGTATTAAGAAATTTACTGGAGGTATCTATTCGAAATTCCCAGTATGTACGTAGTTTATTTTTCTGATTCCGAAAATGGAAATTTTGTGAAAATCGGACGGTAACTTTTTTTAAATTTTGACAAGAAACTAACAAAATAAAATGATCCTCCAGAAATTTGAGGGGCGGTATTGAATTTACTTCCTCTTCGAGATCCGTCTCTCTATTTAATTTCCGAAAGACCAGTGGAACGGTTTCGTGCAGCGATTTCAGAGTGATTTTGGATTTCGTATTATTTTTTGACGGAAAAGAGCAACGCCGGGTGGATAAGATAGTGTATAATAAATCTGTAAAAAGATAAAATATTCTTGTTAAGCAATGATTAATTTTGTTTTCTCTGTTCCGCTTACAGTTTTTGATAATTATAAATTGTCAATTGCTCATTCCAGAAGCACATTTATCACTATCTGAAAGAACATCATTTTTCATTGTGAGAAATATGAAGAACGTTTAAAGTATATTGACTTCTTTACATATAAAAAATATGTGTAATATATGTATATATGTAGCTTTGTTTGAGATAGTTTATGGCTGCTACTCTCCTACAGTTTCAATTTAATGGATAGTTTCCATGTCTTGCATGTTTTTTTATTAAAATTATAAATTTGTGTAACATAGAAAAAAGAATATTTCTGTAGATTCAAAATTTATTGCTTATAATAATATTATATATAATCTAATTTATTTTATATTTATTTTTATATATAAAAATAAAATATTTATCGGAATTAATATTATCTTTTGCCCAAAAATGCGAGCAAAATTAAATTTGCAGAATTCCATTTATATATAATATGAATCTATGAATTTATATATATATATAGTTATCCAAGAGTTTTCTAGTGGGAGTGAAATCGCCTTAATCGGAACTTTATAAATGGGCAATTTCTGCCTGACGTCAAACTCCACCATGATGTGACATACAGGAAAAACTAGCAGATGTAAAAACAACTCTACTTGTGACACATTGTCTTTGGTTGTTTACGATTTCGGTTTTACTTTTGTCGCCAAACAATGTGATTTAACGCCAATAATGCATAATCGTTATGTCAGCACGTGCAATGTTCCGAACAATGTTGTTTCAAGCATGTGAGAATAGTTATGGATACACATTTTTATATTTTATTGTAAATTAATTAAGCACGGATGATACTATTAATTTTAAAAATTGCAGTTATATAAACAAAAATGATATCAAATATTTAAATTTCAGTGTAAATGCTTGCTACACACAGAGAGACACACAAGAAACCCAGATTACGAAAATACAATTAAATTTACGACAATCGATAATCGCTAAAATATGCCAATTGTTTGCAAACTCTATTACATAACTTTCCCCTTTGATATTAGCGTAAACTTATGGAAAGATTTTTTTCCGTCTATAAAAGGAGTGTTGTAACAACCATACGCAGCCAAGATTTTGGCATATTGTAAAATAGTTTAATTTCAGACAGTTACAAAATATTTTCCCATACTTTACTACGGTAACATGCCAGTTTGTTTTTCGAAATCATGAGATTTTTTTTATAGTCTTGAACTCACAAGGAGAAGGCCTAGTTTGGTAATCACAGCTTTTGATTATTTTTATATAAGTTGTAAGGTAGCAGCCCCTTAGTCGCAGCTTAAACGGATTTTATTCCACGCTCCTTAGTTCTCGAGAAATAGGAGTCTAATATTATAACACAACTTAAATACTTTGTAACGGGTTTACTGTGTTACAAAGTCCGTTGTGGCGCCCTCTAGTTATAATAAATTAAAACATTTTCAAGTAAAATAAAAATAAATGCAGAAAGAAGATAAATGAGAAATGAAAATAACTCAAAGCGCAAGCATAAGTGTTACAAATTTAGAAATCTTTAATATGAAAAAAAAATGTTTTAATTATATTCTTATGCTAATTGTTAATATAATTATACTTCTTAGTTTGAAAACAAAGTAGTATTATCATCACATTGACTTCCCTTGTTAACACAATATATAAATGATGTTTCTTTAAAATCAGGAATTGACAGTTGTTCAATATCATTACATCTATAAAGAATAAATTGAATACATTTTAAAAGTTATTAAAAAATAATAATCGTTTAATGATGTTTTATACAAAGATTTATTTACAAATAAAAATATAAACTGGTTAACATTATAAGTAATGTACAATATTATAATTTTTAATTGTGAGATTATTAAATTATAGTTACAAGTATATTTATAAACTAAAAAATGAGAAAAACAAGTGTAGAGCGTTCCGGTTTCGAACTCGAGCTTGCGGATCAACGAGCCAGTGCCATAACAACTGAGCTACAATGAACTCAAGAATTTCGTTATAAAGTAAGTATGTAAGTTGTGTTATAGTTTTAGACCCCCTATTTCTCTAGACCAACGGAGCGTTGTATGAAATCCCTTGAACCTGAGACTAAGGGTCTTCTTCCCTACATCATATATAAAAATAATAAAAATCTGTGAGTACCAAGCTTTGCCCTCTCCTTACCAGATCAGTATAATGAATATATAATGAAATATGTATAATGAAAATATTTCATTCATTTCAATGGAATTCAATGAAAAGGGATAATGGATTTAATAAAATGAATCTGCATTGAAACATTACTAATAAGACCTGGCCGTAAAAATCTGCATAGAATATTCTTTTTATGTAAATTTTATGTTAGAATAGTCTTTTTATGTAGAAAGCATATAGATTATTTTCTTTACAATGATTTTTCAACATACTATATCATCTACATACAATTATAATTCTGATGGATGTAAATCAAATATTTTATAAAAAGGATTATTTAGTGATTTTTTATCTTTTTTCACTCCAAAGTTAAATAAAAACTATCACATAATTTTCTATATTGTCAACATTTTTCATTGCAATAATTTATCATTATACCTGACATATGTCACTTTTGGTTACAATTTATCTGCATTATAGCACTATCAGACTATCAACAGCTTTGTTTTATCTATATTTTATGAGATGGTATCATTTATTATTTTTATATGCCCAAACTATCATTACACGATCAAGAAGGTTTACCGTTGTAAATATATTCATTGTAAAAACTTTCTTCAAGAAATATTAAGTATCCGATGTAAAAGTTTTTTAATATATTAATCATGAAATAATAAATTAATTATGTTTGTTATAATAAATAAGCTTTTATATATAAATTAATTATTCGTATAAAAATATATTTGTCGTTTATACAGTAGTCTTTCACCAAAAAAACATATTCGTGCAAACTTAACAAAAATTCAGTATATCGCAAACAATTACAAACACTTTCAAAAAATTATGAAAGTTTATACCAGAAAGTTTATTCCGTTGTTCCAGACACATTTTTTATGTATAACAATGCCTGCCTAGATGGTACAACTGAAGTGTCCGATACACTAGTAGAAAAAAATATTCAGCACAGGACATGGCTTGTATACTCTCAAGAACTCAATAGATAAAGCCTGGGATGCACTCGGCAGACGTATTGCTTAGACAAAACCCTCCTCGAAACGTACATAAACTCAAATTACCCCTGAGAGATGAATGGGATAGAATTCTGCAACATCGCCCCAACTTAAACCTGCGTATGAAAAAAAAAGTCCTTCCGGACTGTACCGGGAGGAAAAGGTAGCTTTCCTATATCTTCGTTTTAAAATTTTAGCTAATGTTACACGAAAACAGCAAGCTAAAATGCAAAGAAACGTTTACAAAAGATTCGTAAATACTGAATTTCAATAAGAAATTCGCCAAATTATTGAGCAATAGCCAAATTGGCTTCATTTATGAAGACTTATTTTGGTCGCCAAATTTGGCATATTTCGCCAAATGTCACCAATTTTGGCGAGAATTTGGCGTTAACGGATATGAATATATAGTTTTATGCGTATGATTGGGAAAATTATTACAACATTGAAAGAAAATAATTTGCGAGCAATCGCGTTAATGTGCTGTTTTGTTTCAAAATGTCAGCCACCCTAGAATTTCAAACTGCTCTATCTCAGCCATTTTTTAAGATAGAGGTAAACCAAAAAATGCTCTGGAATCCTTGTATTAAGGCCTAATACGTAATTAAAAAATAAATTCGAATTTTTATTTTTTTTGTATATTTATTTTAGTTTTAAATATTTAAATGGCCGCCATCTTGAAACAAAATGGCGGACCAAGCTGGCCAACGAACTCGGTTGAGACATTAGTGACCTTAATACACACAATTAGTTTCATCAAAATCGATCCATAAATACGGGCGTTATCGTATGACATAGGTCAGATATATATATATATATATATATATATATATATATATAGATATATGGATATATCTATATATATAAATCAACATTTGAACGGAGGGTGGTTTTGGGGTCTGGGGGTCATGATCGGTGAAAATATATCGAAATTTTCCGGAACTGCTTTCCTCCGAACGGCTGCAATAGGTAGCTTTATACTTTTTTGTATTGAAAGCTACCTAAAGTAACATTTTAAAGGATTTTTTTTATTAATTCATGTGTACAAGAGTATACTGAAAGAACAAAAGTACTTCATACAATATAAATTCAATGAAAAAAATAAAGTAACTGGCGTGCAAGAATACAGTTTGGATGGAAATATTTATGGTAGAAAGTTTTTTTTTTAGGCACATTAAAACTGCGTTGAATAAAATTCCAATAGATGGGGATATGACATAGTTTTGTCGTTCGTTAATATTCGACAATCCCAAATATAGATGATTCTACGTAAAAGTTATTTGGTACATAAAAGGAAGCAGTTGACTCGGAAGCATAAATGAAGATGCATGAAGAATAATGATAAACTTATTTATTCGGAAGAAGTATCCCTGGAAAGAAAGTAGAATATCCAGCAAACAAGTACGCAAGGAGGCAAGGGAAGGCACCCGTCCAAATCGAAGACACGGCTTCTCTTGTCGCGCGTAACAGGCAAAAGTGATGAAGTTGAAAAAAAAATACCTCTACGGGTGTTGGCGAGATAAACTTGATAAAATCGCCAGTACTTGGCGAGAGATATTTTACAGGACAATGTTAGAAGTGGATGGGAAAAAGCGATAACATTTGGCTATGATTATGCGTTCATGTGAGAGTGGCGGGTTGTAGAGATTCTTTAATCAAGACGAAAGAGGGAAAAGAAAATATCAGCAATTTTTTAGGAACGGTCGGTTGTTTTGCTAAAAGGCAGCTGCACTTTAACGGTTGCTTAGATTCCAATACACATTAACTGTGTGTGAAAAGTATGAGATTGCATATTACAATTCATATGCGGGAATGGAATATTTTTAATTAATTCTTTTGAGAGCGGATGAGAGGGAGTATCAAGGCATGCGGAAAAGTATTGTCAGTTATACGTTAACTTTAATTTTAACAAGTGAAGAGCAGCTGCATCTATTTTGTCTAACGTTTGAAGCAGATGCATTTTTGACTTAATGGGAATGAAAACGGTTCACTTGTAACATATTTTTAAAAAACCGCAAAGTATAGCATGGAAAACTTTCTGATACATGCGAATAATTGACTTGCATTTAGAATAAAGAAATCAGATTCGTTATATAAATTTGAATCACAAACAGATTTAGTTAACATATTGAATTTTGGGGGGGAGGGGAATGACAGAACATATAAAATCTATTATCTATATTTATTTATTTATTTATTCTTTTTTTTTTTGGGGGGGGGATGAAGGAATAATTACGAACTTATTATCTATGTCTATTTTGGGGGGCAGGGGAGGAAGTATGAAATCAATACTAGCTTGTTAGATTTTGGAAGAGGAATGGAAAAGTTTATGTTAACTTGTTAAATTTTTTTTTGGGGGGGGAGGTAGTTGAACTGGAAGCAAAATATATGACAAATGTATTTGTCATATATATCATCCCCACTGACCAGAAAAGCTGTATTGCTTACAGTACAGTTTTTTTAAGTACAATACAATTATACTCTTCCCAAGCTTAAAATAATACACAATATAAAGAAATACCTGTAAATTATATGGGTTCCATGCAACACATTAAAGGAACTTGTTAGCTCAATAGTCTATAAGCAGTTTACAAGACATGTCATTTAGTGCATTCAATTCAAAGATTTTTTTTTTTTTAATTTCTTCTTCCTTTTCTTTTCTGTTCTTTTCTGGTACCAGTAAAAGTTAATAATAGTATAGACATGTCTAATGATAACTGAGCATTGAAATTTTCACTCATTTCTTAATTTTCATGCACTTAAATACCATATTTAATAGTTAAATATGAAACACAAATGGACAAGATTAAAAATAATAAACACAATACAACACATAAAATAAACATACAGTGCACTCCCGGATTATCCGGGTTAATCACCGGGAGGGATCACACGGATAATAGAAAAACACGGATAATCCGTAAACTTCTTTACATTAAAGAAAAAATCAACATCAGTACAAAAATATAAAAATGACTTACATTGGCATGCTGTATAACATTAAACTAGTAATTTTCCTGTTAACATTTACTGCTTAAAAAAATCTGTAATGCGTCGCTGCTTCTGCTGTTCGTTTATTTCTTATCGTATAGTGACACATATTTTACGAACAGCAGTAATGAAATCGTAATAAAATCTTCTTTGTTCCGTATATCCCCTATTAGGTAAAGCCAGGAGAGATAGCGCTGTCGGAGAGATTGCGCACTTAGAGGTTCGGGGGTAGGAGTAGGGTGAGCGCGTAGCGACTCCAGGTAGTTGTACAACAGCAGTAGTGGAGTGTATACTTAAAAGTGCACGTTGATTGTTTTGAGCGTCTAAGATAAAGCATTGCTATTTTGTTTTGTTTTCCCAAAGTAAGTGCTTGAATTTTCATAGCTATTAATCAGAATTTCTATACAATGTCAGTAGTACAAAATATTTTTAATTTAAACGATTTTTCATAATCTACTAATCTAGACTAACAATGTGAACATCAACGGTTCGTTTTAGTAGCGGCCATGTTTAAATAAAAGGCCGCACAATCTCTCCTGCCGAAATTGGAGAGTTTGCGCATCTGCTACTTAGGAGAGATGGCGCATTGTTCCCATTAGTTTCCATGCTAGGAGAGATTACGCAGCTTATTGTTAAATTTGTATAAAAAAATTAAAAATTAAAATGGACTAATTTTAAGTTAAACGTATTTTCAAGTAACTTAATGTTATTTTGTAATCTGATCTGAACTTGCTTTTTATGATTCTTTAACTTTTTCCCCTTTAATTAAAGTTCTTTAATTGTTTTTAAAATTATTTCCTTTTTCTGATTCTTTAATCATTAGGTTGAAATATTCACTCCTAATACAATAATATGCGTTTTCAAAAACCTTACAACAATGTCATTTAAGTGTAATTATTATTGTTAACAATTTAATTGTAGTTATTATTAGTAACAATCTCTCCTACCCATGTGCGCATTCCCACCAACCCTGTAAGGCCAGATTGCACAAAATAACTTTCTTGGTTTTATTACAACTGTTCTATTAAATTACAACATAACAACAAAATAGCAATGGTAATGCATAAAAAACAAATGAAGCAAAAATTGTTTATGGATAGTTTAGAAAAAAATTAATATTTAGATTTTTTATTGTTATTCTTTTGAATTGTGCGCAGACTCTCCTAGTTTTACCTTATCATGTACAGTTTGTAATCCAATTTGATTATCCTTTGCTAATTTGCTAACTGATTCACCATTATAAAGTTTTTGAATGATTTCTAATTTTTGTTTAACATTTAAAACATTTCGTTTTCATTTCACACCAATCATTTTTACCAGTAAAAAATTTCACGCTACTAACGGACGATAAACAAGACGCAAAAACTAAAGGAACACATGCGAAAGTGAGAGAGAACAGTTGAAAGGTTATTATACAAACAAAAATCTGATCCCTCCCACCCCCTTCAACCACATTTGGTCAAATAGGTTCCAGCGCGTTTGATTTTATCTCTTCGCACTTCACAGTACTATCAGCTAAACCGGACAAGATTCTAATACATAATCGACATCGATTTTACAGGCATGATAAGCGTGAAAATGTTTCTCTTAAAAAAAATTTTGTGAGTCAGGAATGAGCACGGATAATCCGCAAACCGGATAATCCGCGCACGGATAATCGAGAGTATACTGTATATCCTTGACAAATGAACTTGAGTTGTATGAAGATAAGTGAAAATGGTTTAACTCAGGTGGAGTGTAATGATTAAAGTCAAAAGAAAAATTTTTTCGAAAAAAAGTGTTTAAAAATTCGTGCAAGCACAGGACGGAAAAGAAGGGATGCATGTGGCACGCCCATAAAAAAATGAACCGCCCTTAATCTTGTCAATAAACAAGTGTGATGACTCAAGCTTAGGGCCTTACGCCTTAGGTGAGTATGGCAGTGATGAGAGTCCACAACATTACAACATGAACTCCCCAATGAAGATCACACTGATCCCCACACAGGAGCACGATTCGGGAACACATATACTTAAAGAAACAGGGAATATTGTGAATTAGTAAACTATCACAATTGTCTCTCTAAACACAATCTGGTGAGGTGTGGTAACCTAAGGGCAAAAATTTAGAACGGTACCATTAGCCTGAAGGGTAAGAATTATTAAAAAAAACAATTTACAAGTGTATCTTATCTATATCCGAATGTATTGGCAGTCCTAGAGTGTTGAGAGACCTAAAACATGCCCTAATCGGGTATAATAAAGTGAGACTGTACAAGTCATGTAAGCGAATAATTTAAGTTTGTTTGAGACAACTTTTTTATTAAATGATTTTATTTATTTAAAATATCTGGAATTTTGTATCCAGTGTGAATGAAAGTTTAAAGTGCGAGAATAAAAATGTGAAAAGATTATATTTATGTACTCTTTATAAAATTGAGTGAAAAAAATTAAAAGAATGGTGTGACCCGATACAAAATAATGTGTAAAAGTGGTCTTGACAAGAAGACATGGACCAGCCGTGAAGTCAAATTAAGACAAGTTATGCACAGTATACGTAGAATCCTGGCCAGGTATAAAACACTTAGTATCAGATCATGTGAAAATTTAAAAGGTTTTTTTTTGCTTTTTTTGTAATTTGTTACAAATTATCTTTTTCTTAAATTTTACCGAGGGGCGAGAATTATGTTAGAAGTATTATTATCTATAACATGACTTGCAGGATCACATAAATGTCCATATAGAGGTGGTGCTAGAAGAAGTCTATCAATATGTACCCTAAATGCAGTATCATCATGAGCATATAACCCTTTGATTGAAAATTACACGTGTTTAAATGTTACAATATATGGACCGGTATATTTAGGTTTAAATTTGTCGACTGATTTTACATATACAATATCTTTTAAACATATATTTCTTAATTTAGCTTTTCGACTGTGAATTTTGTAACGTCTATCGTGAGCAGTTTTAATGTTGGTATATGCTTTGTCATATATTTTGTTTAAGTCATCTAGTAATTTATAAACTTCAACATGTTTATCAAGGAATGCTTGGTTGGTACTATGATCATATGTGTCAAAAATTAATGAAAGTTCACGACCAAAATGAAGTAAGTTAGGTGAAAATAGTGTAGAAGAGTGTGTCGAACCATTATAAAGTGACTTATGAATAAACAGAGCATTTTCAAAAGAGTGTCCTTCTTGTAGTAATGTGGTAACAGAATATTTAATAGATTTGTTAATCCGCTCAGCTATACTGTTAGATTGTGGGTGCGAGACCGAACTGTGATGTATTTTTATACCAAGAGCATCATTAAATGCATTATAAATATGAGAAGTATATTGTGGGCCTAAATCTGACAAAATACAGACGGGTCTCCCATAGGTAGTTATATAACTAAATAAGCATTTTACAACTTTGGGTGCAGAAGTATCAGTGAGAGGATAGAGTTCAATATGTCTTGAGAAATGATCGGTTACAGTTAAAACATGTTTATTATTTGAGAAAGGACCAAGTAAACCTGTACTGATTGTATGACTAGGATATCTTGGTGTGTATGTAGGTTGAAGAGGTGCTGGTGGAGTGTGATGATGTTTGGCCTGTAAACATTTGACACATGAAGCTACAAAGTTGAGTGTGTCTACATAGATGCCTTTCCAAAAATATTTAGATGAAAGAAATTCATAAGTTTTGGCCATACCAAAGTGTGACAGATGGGATATAGTTAAAACTTTGCTTTTAAGTGAGTCAGGAACTACAATATGATATGAAAAACTATTGTTTATGATACCTTCCTTTTTGAACATTAATATCTTAGAATCAGGATGTATGAAGTAATTCGGGAATTTTGAAGAAGGTCCATTTTGTAATATGTGATAATAAATACTAGCTAAGTTAAGCCGCGTTTCCAGTGCCTTTTCCAAGACCCCTATGAACGGTCTTTTTACCCCCTACATCATTTCCAAACCGGCTTGAAGGTGAAACTAGCCTAGATCATTTTTCCCCAGAAATCAGACCTGCAAGGGATGAGGTCAGTAATCCGGCTTTTACCCATGAGGCAGCGCGGGTAAACAAACAAACAGCGCCACTTCACCGGAATAACTGCTTATCAACAGCACGTTGCACGTTTTACGTTAGTGCTCCTAGCGATAATTCTCCTGTTATTTGCATTAATTGTTTTATTACGTTTATTTACCATTGCTTATTTATTATTATTATTATTTTCCCATATTTTTTTAAATTAAGTATGGATTTGTGTTTGAATTCATCTCGTTGGTCAGTAGATGAGACAAAAATGTTATTGAGCATGTGGTCAGAAGAATATCATTTCAAGTGAGGAAGAAATATTTAAAAATACGTGTTTTTTTAATCATATCAAAATTAATTTTAATTATATTTTATAGATTTACCTCAAATAAATTATTATGATCAATTAATGAATGTTATTATTCTTTAAAATAACTGTGATAAATTTATTAATTTGAATTCAGAATATAAAAATTTGACTTGAAATTTTACAAAAAATTTGACCCTTTTAAGCATTCTATTTAATTTTAGATCCCATGGAGCATACTACTTCAGATACACTGTTTCTATTTTATTGTAAAAAAAAATAATAAAAAATAGGTCGTGGATACAATGATGCATCTAAAATGCACAGTAAAAAATATATACTTAAAAAAGTTTTTGATTAAAATTTTTGTGCATTTTATGTGCTATTTTCAAATAGTAGTTTAAGCCTGATAATCAATGACTTTGTGAATTTTAATCAAGAAATTACTAATTTTTATTTTTACTATAGTATGAAAAAAAAATATTTTTTCTGTTTATCAGTCGGTATATTTTAAGTACCCCTTTAGCTATAAATCAGCTTAGACATTTTTTAAAATTTGAAAATGTCGGTCGATTTTTTTTTTGGGGGGGGGAGGGGGGAGTTGTCTGTTTTTTAACACACAAAATTATTTTATTTTTCTAACTGTTGTACTCTCCTTGTTTTATTTTTTATGTAGATTTCGTAAGAAATACTACCTATTACATTCTCACCTAAGTTGGAAATTTTGAAAAAATTTTGCAGATCTACGCCGATCATGACTCTCAGAACACAAAACCACCCCCAGTTCAAAACTTTATCTATCTATCTATATCACTTTTTATGGACACGATAACTTCAATAATTCTGCACAAATCTCTTCCAAACTGATACATAAAATCAAGGGGCATAAAATCTCGCTCAAGTTCGTTAATGGGCAAAATCGAACCAACGGGGTACCGTTTAAAGTTATTATTACTTCTAGGAAAAGGGCCGAAAATTTTTGTATGACAGATTTTTGATATCATTGAAAATGGCCCCAAGGAGGGGGTGGGGGATTAGAAGAAAAAAATTCATAACTTCGTCAATTCAGCAGATATCAAATCCAATTAAATTTATTATAAATTCTCTTAATATTATCTAAAATTTTATACTGACAAGTTTTTTATAGGACCAACCCTTATAGCAAAAGGAAAATTTAAAAAAAAATCCCTGCCAGCTCCGCTTGCAAACAAGTTAGGTTTCGAAGTGGGCGTTTCCAAATGCCGCATCATGGCAAAAAGGTAATTTCTTCCGCAATTCCTAACAAACAGGCGCCCCACGGTCTGCGTCTTCGAAATCTACCTGTGCCTGTAGGTCGAGCCGTCAGGGATTTTTTTATATTCGTTTTATAATTTCTGTTATGTGTGTATATAATATATATATAATATATATATATATATATATATATATATATATATATATATATATATATATCCTAATAATATTATAAATCTGATTGTGTGCAAATGTTAGGATGAAGCCAGCGTCAAAATGGAGCATTTAATGATCCCGTATCTTTGCATATACGTTGATTATAAACCTCAAATGAACATAGGCCGGTTTTTGTTCATTTTATTCAAATATTTTTCTTAATAATTCAAAATTTCGTTATTTTCATAGGGAATAAATGGATATTTTCCCATAAAATTTAACCATTTTACTTTATCGTTGCTAGGGATTTGATCGTTGCCAATAAATAAAAACACGGAAAAATAATTTTTCCTCAACAATTAATTTTCAATTGAACGATTTTCACGTGAAAACTGAAAATTAAAAAGAATTCAAAAGAAGATTAATTTCCGTGATATTTGAAACAAAAATATGGAGTATTTGCACTAAGTATGAATATCGGTTACATTAAAAAGATCCTTTTCTGTCAAAAACTGCGTTATAATTAGAAGGAAAAATGAGCAATAATTATAGTATTAAAAATAGATTTCGCTTGGACCATGGAACTATGAAAAGTATCCTCCTCGGCTTGGACAAATATGACGTCATAAATAAAACATGTACTTTCAAATATTCGTAATAATACAAGGAGCATGAATATCAATGTATACTGAAAGTAGATAGATAATGGACGTAATATTTAAGATGAAAAACTGAAATATTTTTTATCGATACTGATTAATAATTAGCTTGAGTACCAGTTACATACAAATGGGAGTTTTCCGCTAAAATTTACGTCCTGATTGCCAGAAAAAGAAAATTAACAAGAATTATGGCATTAAAAAGAGATTTCTCTGAGGAAAATGTGACGTCATATTTGAAATAAAACGGAAATTTTCAAATGTGTTTTACAAGGAGCGGGAATTAATTCCGTACATTAATAATACAAGGATCAGTATAGAAAGTAGATTAGTTTCACTTCACGACATATTTAAAACGAAAAATTGAAATGTTTTAATCCGAGGATGTCATAAACTCTCAGAATTTTAAAAATGATTTAAATTCCGAGATATTATTATTTTATTTATTTATTTATTTATTTATTGTAAATTTTAACGAAGTTTCTCTAAAAATGACAACTAAATTATTCCATTTTGTGGATAAAAAAGAAGAAATAAAACGGATTAATATATTTTTTCTCATTAAAACTGAAAATGAAAAATTTCAATTTGAATAGATGGTGAAAGAAAAAAATCTTGATTACAGTAAAATTTTTGAAAAATAAAAACGTATTTTCACATATTCAAACTTCATGAATCAATTTATTCTGGAGAGCAAAAATCGTCTGTCAATATATTTTTATTTAGAAATAAAGATTTTTTTTTCAGTTATAGATTAAATCAAGGAGGCAAATTTAAGCTCCTTGCATTTAGGTCTACAGTAATTGCTCCCTATTCACAAGAATTGAATTTAATGAAAAATAATATACTATTTCCATTATTTTTGAAGGATTGCTATTAAAACGTTTCACAAAGGCGTTAAAAGTAAAATGGTTTACAAGATAAACTTGACATATGTTTTTATATAATTCGCCGATTTCCACGATTTTATTTGGCCCGCCCTTTTTTCATTGGTTTCAGTTTCCTTTTCGTGATTATTTGTCACAAAATTTCACTTTTTTAAAAATTAGTTATGTCAAGGCCCCTATAACATAGAAATACTGTATTACCTCCTATGGAATGTGAGAAAGAGTTAGTTAATTATTTACGTTTCTAATTATCGAGAATGAAATATTTTACTTAATTAATGCATTTATTCTTCTTTTAATGATACGTGAACGAAGTCACGGGTAACAGCTAGTATATATATATATATATATATTTAAAAATGAATGCACACGAGAAGAAAGAAAGATAAAAAGCAATGGAATGGATACTAAAGGAATTATACTTAAAATGACGAAAAAGCCAAAATTGAAAAAGCAAAATTGGAAAACTATGAATATCTTATAGAATCTTCAGAAGGGCTTTATAAGAATATTGATAGTAAGTATATGCTATTGCAGAAATATTGTCAGCATTATGCCTAAAATCGACACTATTAAACCCCTAATAACATATATAAATGAAACAAGAAAATTAAGGACCGACATGAGGTTCAAATGACAAAATAAAATGAAACAAGAAAATTAAAACCCGACATGAGGTTCAAATAGCAAAATAAATAAATAAATATGCAACCGAAATAGAAATTAGATATATAAATATTGTAGTATTTTTTTTTGTGATTGCTGATAAGTTTAAAAAATATATAGTTTTTGGGGGGAGGGATTCAGGGCGCAAGCTGAAGTTTTCCACACAGGTGCTGAACACTAATGGCACTTCCCTGTTGCTACACCATAGACATGGGAAACAAACATTTTTCTTGTGTGCTTAAAATTCCCTATTGTATACATTTTTTCATTTTATTTTAGCACATTAAAATTTGTATTGTTTCGTGGTTGTTTTTAAGAATAATGTTGTCTAAAGAAAATTAAAGAGAGAGCTATTAAAAATTTACATACGATTCCTTCATACATTAAAAAATGTGCACATTATCTCCTCGGATCATTATTTATAATATCCATTTTAAACATGCAAAAATTATTATTTTCTTTTTAATTGAAGGTGATATAATTTATTGGAGTTTGGAGCACTTTTACTCTTCCTCCTCCGCAAACGTAATTTTGCTAAGTTTCTAATAATCGACGTATTTTAAAATTTAAGTTATGTAATGAAATACTTAATACTGAACTATGTAATCAGTTTTGTCTAATAGTGATTCATTAAAACCTTGAAAACTGAATCGAAAAATATTCCACTTTATACGGGGTTTTGTTTTAGCAGGTATTCCATTAACCCTTTAATTCCCAGAGTTGAATACGTTCTGGGAAATTCCGTAGTTCCAAAAATCTCAATTTTTTGTATTAATTTGAAATATCCGAATTAAACAATCCACTAAATTGGAAAGCTCTGATGCTAAAAAAAAGGTCGATAAACGTCTGCAACAACAGAATATGGTCAGCCATTTTTATACTAAAGAAAAAGAA
Source organism: Maratus michaelseni (assembly GCA_963931845.1). Taxonomy (NCBI): domain Eukaryota; kingdom Metazoa; phylum Arthropoda; class Arachnida; order Araneae; family Salticidae; genus Maratus; species Maratus michaelseni. The sequence goes on from OZ007591.1 coordinate 172,250,567, forward strand.
TGAAAATGTAAGAGCGCTAAACGTAACAAAACGGCTTCTGTTTATATTTACACCGGAAGTTCGTGCGTCATTTCACTAATCAGCCAATCATAGGTCAGAATGAAAAATTGGGCAGGTTCCGGATTTTTTAAGGGGGTTGTTTTTGTGCTTGCGTATGGAAACGGGGACAAAATGAAAGCAGGTACGATAGCCGCATTTCACCCCTCCCTAAAAAGCCAGTTTTATTTTAAGAGGCATTGGAAACGATGCTTTAGCGTCTTTTTGTTATTCACTGCAAAAAGTTTGATTTGATATCTCCAATAATGGGTCTCGTTTTGTTCGTTCACCTAAGATGAGAAAGTTTACATGGTGATTGATGTTATTATCAGAATTACTAATGTCAGGTGTTTCACGATCAACTATTTTAAGTGGTTGAATATCATGGATAAGATTTGGATTGGTTAGTAAATTTTCTTGGTTGTTGTCAAAATTACAGCAAGAGAAATAATCTGCTAGAACATTTGAAAATCCTGGAATGTGTTCAAGATCATACGAATATTCTGAAAGTTCAATTAGCCAACGGGTGGTTATGTCTGCTGGGTTTGTAGTCTTTTTGTATCTTTTTAGAGATTTACTGTCTGACAAGATTAGGAACTTTCTGTTGTATAAGTAATATTTGAATGCAATAACAGATTTGTAAATTGCCATGAGTTCTAGTTTTAATGCACCATATATTTTTTAGAGGAATTTAAGGATTTAGAAAAGTATGCTACTGGTAGAAGATTTCAATTATGTTCTTGCAGTAAAACGCCAGAGATGGCAATATTGGATGCGTCTGTATTCAAGTAAAATTTCTTGTTCCAATCTGGTAACCTAACCATGGGTGAACCGAAGAAAATTTTCTGTATTGTTTTAAGTAAGTCCTGATGTTTTTCTGTCCAGGTTTAGTTTTAGGTGTGGTTAAATCAATAAGAGGTTGTACAAGTTTGTTAACTGTTGGAATTAAGGATTTATAGAAAGTTATCAAGCCAATGAGCCTTTTTAGTTGTAGTTTTGTAGTTGGTGTAGAAAATGAAATTATTTTTACAATGTTGGAATGTATTGGTGAAATACAATGATTTTCTATTTGAAAACCTAAATAGTTAACTTTTGATTGGTGAAAGTTGCATTTATCAGGTGAGAGAGTTAGATTGTATTTGGAAAGAAGGATAAGAAATTTGTCGAGTTTAGAACACATTTCATCAAAAGAATTTGCACCTATGATAAAGTCATCTTGGTAAGTGTAAAAACCTTGTAGGCATAATTCGTCAATTAAAGAGTCCATTAGAGCTTGAAAGATTGAGGCGCTCGTCTTTAACCCAAAGACAAGTCTGCAGTAGGAAAAAGATCCAAACATGGGGGTAAAAGTTAGTTGATTGTGAAATTTTTCTGGTAAGTTAATCTGGTGGTAAGCTTGATGAAAATCGAGTGTTTTGAAGAATGTGTAATACGACAGATTAGCGATGATGTTTTGAATTTTTGATAGCGGGTAAGATGAGCCTTGGATTACAGTGTTTAACATTCCAAAATCAAGCGCGAGGCGAAATTTTTGTTTACCAGTACCATCTGGTTTCTTTTTGACAAGTAACATAGGGCAAGCCCATTCCGAGCAATGTCTTTGTATAATTCCAGCTTCAAGTAATTGATTAATTTGATCTAATGCATCTTTTTGTAATACCTGAGGTATGGGAAAAGGAAGTGTTTTTATGGGATAGCCATTAATAAATTTCAAATCTGGAATAATTTTATCTGTATTCCCAAATGTATTTAGAGATTTTTAAAATACAGGATAATATTTGAGTAACATATTATTCAGAATTTCAGCCTCATTGGGTGGTAAGTGTTGAAGGTTAAAACCAGTTGCAGACAGGTCTTCCTTTCTTTTTTTGAGAATTTCTTTGGAAGCCTGAATGAGATTTAACAATTGTTGATCTGACTCATCTTGACAAATTTTATCTGAGGAGTACTCAATAATTTCCTCGACCTCAAAAAGTTGACCTATTTTAGCATTTTTTTAAGGTGAATGGGATTAGTGGAGTTATTTTTAACCGACATCAGGAAAAAGGTATATTGTTGTGGAATTTTTCTCTTTCGCTTTGGATTTTAAATTTTACAATAGCATCAAATCCTATTAAGTTGTCAATGGGTGAGTTGTATTGAAATAAGTAATCTTTTTTTGTACGAATGGTATCTGGAAAACTGAAATCCATTTATAAGGAAACTCTACGAGTCAAAGAAACAAGTTGATTTTTAAAGGAGTTGGGTTGGGTACTACATTGATTTATCTCAGAAGGTGGAGTTGTTTGTCTGTTTACTAAAGGAACCGATAAAGTGTTGTCAATATGAATAAGATTTTTGGTAGTATTTACAAAAATGTTAAATCTTTTAATGAAATCGTAGCCAATAATGCCTTGGAAACTAGATGAATCTGGTATGTAAAAGTGATGGTTAAAGTTTTTATGCTGTAGGTTAATGGAGGTTGTAATACATGCGGAAAAATCTACATCTGAATTAACTGTTTTGAAGACAACACCAGTTGAAAGTCTTTTGTATTTTAGAATTGTTTTTAGTTCATCAAATAGCTTTTGTGGTGGTTACAAGCAAAAAGAAATAATAAAATTCCACGTGTTTATTGTGAACGATACTTCAACGATACTTCAACAGAAAATTATTTTATGTGTTCTTCAAATTACAGCATTATACAGTTCATGATGAAATTCTACAGAAAGTATATCATTTAACTATGATTAATTGTTTGACTAAGGCTTTGCTTAAACAAAACTTTGGTTCATGAGAAGAATTTTGACAAACCGAAACCCGCTACGCCAGTTTTTTACGTTTTTATTTTCACACACACACACACAGAGACACACACACACACACACACATATATATATATATATATATATAATATTTTTAAACATTCATCTCTGATCTTTTCAGAAATAATAGAAAATAAAGCAAATTTCATGTTACTTTAATTTTTAAATTCTTTTCTGCTAAGCATTTTTGCGCATTATTTGTTTGAATTAACTGTAATTAGTTTTTTTTTCATTTACATAAAACTAATTTTTTTTTAAGATTTCAACTATCTTAATTAATTAACACTGGCAAAAAACCTTTTGAATGATAAATTTACTTTTTAAAACATTTTATAAAGAGAAGACGAAATTAAACTTTTTATTGTAGATACTAAGTTTCAATTTCTAAATTCTATTCATATTTTCTAAGATGTAATTTTTTTTTGTTAAAAAAAAAATAGCTTGCGTTTTTTACGTTTTAAAAGTAGAGAAACGTATTTACATATAAAAAGTAGTATTTTCATAAAACTATTGGTTTAAAGGCATATTTATAGAAACAAATTCATCACCATTTAAATGTAAGATTTTTTTTTTTAATTGGTTAATAATTTTTTTCTTCTGATTTTTGTTTTACACAATTTCAATTATTGCATTAAAATAACAAGCTTCTGTTTTTGGCTGTTGTATATAAAATAGCAAATGATATAGCAAATTACAATTGAAACATACATAAATACAATTAAAACAAATAAGGACAATAATTAAGATGAATGAACATTATTTACACTTTATATAGTTATTGTGATTGTGCGTTGCCGATCACCTTTATTTTAAGTGATACTAATGATCAGATTTAAAATATATATAAATACAATTAAACATATACCATTTATACATAAGAACAATACTTAAGATGGTTGAACATAATTTACACTTTATGTAGTTACTGTGATTGTGCGTTTAGTCGATCGCTTTTATATTAAGTGATTCTAATGATCAGTTATAAATGTCTATAAATGTGCATTGTATTAAAATAACTGTAAAATAACTTATACAAAAACACATAAAATTATACATGGATAACATTGTTGATAACATTGTTGATTATAAAATCACAAACATAACTTATATATATATATATATATATATATATATATATATATATATATATATATATATATATATATTTAAATCTTTTATTTGAATGTTTGATTTTAATAAAGTCTTTTAAATACTGCATTGCATTAAAGTGATTGAAACACATAAGTAATCTAATTATTATTAATTAAATTTTTTACATAATATTTACTCAATGTAAGAATCTTTGAAATACTATGTAAGATAAATATAATTCTGGTTAAATTTATTTCATATCATAGGATTTTGTACGATGTTAATATAATACTACAGTGATATTATTATTTTTTACTATTTATATATATTATTAAATCTAATATAATAAATTTGTAAATCAAGCTTAATTTTGAATAATTTTTGTTCCAATAGAGGGCAGCACATTGCTTGTCAAATAAATGTTAATCATATTTTTAATTTACCTATAGAGGACGCTTATCGCTTGTGTATTTAAATTTTACTTTTAAAGATTAAAATTAAATGGAAAATTTGTATATTCACAAATATAAATTTGTCTTTGAGTGTATTTATCACATAAATAAATTTGTGTGTTTTAAATCAATTTGTGTCAAGGTGTAATAATTAAGGTGATATTTCAAAATGTTCTCTCAACTTAACCTTCAAATAATTTCTCTCAACTTGGATATATCATCAAATATTGATATCTTATAATGTGCGCCATGTGGTCATATTGGTATAAATTAAACATTGTGTTGTTTAAGGATTTTGGATAATTATTGTGAGTAAAATATTTTATCTATTCTTTACAAGTTTTTTATTTCCAACTGTTATCTGGTAAAAATATTTTATCTATTCTTTGCAAGTTTTTTATGTCCATTTTTATTATTTCCAATTGTCTTCTGGTAATAATTCAGTATACCTGGATGATTGTACTGATCTTAGTATATATGCCAGTATAATTATGAAATACTAAATTATTTTTTAAAACACGCGTGGGTACATCCAGGTTGAAAATTATATCTACACAGGTTTTTTTCATATCCAATTCTAATTTAAATCTCTTGTTATCCAATTTTCATTATATTTAGTTCATATTTCATTTCTTAATCCATTTGTATTCACTTGATATCAACTCCAAATTATTCACATTTTATGGTTTATTATATATATAATTTTTTTTTAATTTTCTCTCTCTATCCTTTTAAATATTCTTTATATTTTCTGTATTTTAGGCCAATTACCATTGAAGCACAAGCTATGGTAAAATTATGATTGCACTTGTTAATTTATTAACTATATGGTATTCAGTCTACACATTATTATTAATTATCTCTTTGGAGATTTAATTAGATTGTTACAAGAACTTGATATGTTTTTTGAAATTCAAAGATATCCTAATTATATATATATATATGCACCCAACGAACACAGAACTTTCGGGCCACTGATGGCTACGTTAGCTTTGGCCCAAACTGTCAGATGGAGGGCCGCTATCATTGGCCGTAATGGCAACTTAAAAAAACTGTCACGCTGGCTACAATGTGGCCGCAACAGAATTGGCCAGAAATACAATAAGATCCCCATAATTAGGCCACTAACGGTTAATCATAAATGATAGATAGCCTAAAACTGGCCACAATTATACTTTAAATGGCAATTATTAATGGAAACTTGCCATAGCTAGGCCATTAAAAATCATAATGAATAAAAGCTAGCCACAAACTTGCCGTAGCAACGCCATTTGTGGTTTTCAAGAATTAAATCCAGCCCAAAACTGACCATAAAAATGCCTTTTATGTCTTTTATAAATGTAAGCTAGCCAAAACCCAGCCATTGTCACCCAATAAAGGTTATTTAGGCATAAATCAAAATTTATTTTAGAAAATAAAATACTTTTTAGAAGTTTATTCAAATGATAAATTGTTTTTGCGTGAAAAAAGTACTAATAATCATTTAAGTACACTTTTCAACAAAATTATAAATTCACTTACCTTGATTTTTTTCAAAAATTTTAAAAATACAATGTTTGACATAGTGAATTAAGTATTTGTTTATTTTTTCTATTATATATTTTAAAAATTTATATCATATGCTATTTGTAAATTATTGCATTTCATATAAAATTTAAAAGTATATAATTAAAAGAAATAAACTAATTAATTCACTACGTCAAGTATTCTGTTTTGGAAAATTTTTGAAAAAAAAAATCAAGGTAAGTTGAACTTATAGTTTTCTTGAAATTTGTACCTAAATAATTCTTAGTACTTTTTTTTTCACACAAAAACACTTTATTGTTTAAATAAACTTCTAAAAAGCATTCTTTTTTCCAGAATAAAATTTGAATTGTTGCTTAAATAATCTTTTCTTTATGTGTATTATAGTAACATGATCCTTTATATATTTTATATTTGGCAAATGATAATTAATGTATGTTTTTTTTTTTTTTTTTTTTTTTTTTTTTTTTTTTTTTTTTACTGGTTTTTACAGTTTGTTACCAGTAATTTATGTTTATTCTTCTAAGTATTATTAAATCAATATAATCTGAAACATATTACATCTTTTTGCATCATAACATTTAGATTTTTCTCTCACAGTTTAATAGTCAAACTTTAGAAAAAATACATTATTTCAAACTTTACAAAATCCCTGAGAATTATTTTCAGTAATTTTAAATGTCAACAACATTTTTCTTAAATTTTATTACACTCTTTTCCATTAAAAATATAATAAATTATAACATCGTGTAATAATATACTTTTTTAAATGCTAAAAGGCATAAAATAAAGAGCAAAATAAGTTTTATTAGACTCTTGACATGTTTCGGATTCATTGGAGCCATTATCAAAACAAATAAGAATATTATACAATTGCACTATTTTTGAAGTTAAAAATTAAATGATGGCGTTTTAAATAATAACTTCAAAGAACGTGCAATTGTAGAATATTCTTATTTGTTTTGAAAATGGCTCCGATGGAGCCGAAACATGTCAACAGTCTAATAAAACTTATTTTACTGTTAATTTTACGCCTTTTAACAACTAAAAAAATGTAAGAAACTCTATTCCATTGTTACTGTCACTGAATTTTTCTTGAGTATAAACTGGTAAATTTCTTCACCCAGAAGGAGAAAACAAAATCATTTTCTTTTTAAAGCCATATTTCTTATATTTAAAGCTAGGCAAACTATTTTAAAGAATAAATTGATAGATATTTATAATGCTTAAAAATAATTTACGCAATAATAATAATAAACTACTGAATTGAATTTTACACTATTTTGCCGAAAATGAAAATATGTTTAAAGCATTCTTGTGTATTATTAAAACGTAAAATATAAACATTCTAAATGATGCAAAATCAGATTATATTGAAATTAATAAACATGTAACGAATAAACATAAATAAGACTTACAGATGGACAGAATATTTTCATGCTACATTCGACATTGAAATGGAGCGTCTGCTCACTGCTATCTGCTTTCCCAAAATGACACTCCGTACCGTACACCTGAATGACAGAGCAAAAAAGAGGCAGGAAATTCCAGGAAAAGTCTCCCTCTCTCTTATCGCAACCCTGAAATCGGCTTGACCTTGAGCCGCTTGCTGGTCTAAAAACTTGCTTACTTGTGACTGAAACAATTTGTTTCGGGAAGGGGGTGGGGGGAGGGGGCTTTTATGAGCCAATGCCTTGTACAATAAATAAAAATAACTTTTTTTATTAAATCATATATTCTTCAGAATATATGATTCGATATGATATAATAGATATTCTTTTTTTTTTTTAAGTCACTTGAAAAAAAAAAAAAATTTTTTTAAGAAAAATTAAGATATACTGTGTGATTTTTTAAACAACTTGATACAATTTTCAGTTGTCACAAAAAACATCCATTTTTTTCTTTTGTATTTATTTTCTTTTAACAATTATTATTTGATCACCATTACATGGAAAGTACTTTTTCGCAATCGTATTTCATGTTAGAAACAAATTTAAAATATTATAATACGGGAAAACGGAGCTGTAATTGGGGGTGTATACAAAGGTAGCGTATACTTTTCACTTGTTCTTTATGGGTGAATATTATTCTGTTGAAACTGAAAATAAATATATCAATAAATTGACATTTATCATTAAAAATTTTATTACATATCTATATAGTAAGTATGCTTAAACAGTGCAGTTTATTCCAATTAATTTCGTATCGTTTAAAAGGGCATATGGAAAATTAAGCTATACTGTGTGATTTTTTAAACAACTTGATACAGTTTTCAGTTCTCACAAAAACACCCATTTTTTTTCTGTTGTATTTATTTTCTTTTAACAATTATTATTTGATCACCATTACATGGAAGTTCTTTTTCGAAATCGTATTTCATGTTAAAAACAAATTTAAAATATTATAATACAGGAAAGCAGAGCTGTAATTGGGGTGTATACAAAAGTAGCAAAAGTAGTAATATGTTTGTTATTAATTTTTGTATCTATTTATCTTTGCAATTAAAAAAATATATGAATTGAAATTAACATATATTCAATTTCACTGTAATGTGCTTATAAAAATTATTTATGTACATATACATATTTTAGACTCAAGACGCTTTTACTTGTAATTTATAAAAAATCCGTAAAAGTTAGAAAAAAAAATTATCTTGCATCACATTTAAAACTTTCATCTAATGACAGATTTTAAATATCGAAAATTATGTTGAAAAGAGTGAAGGAAAAAATATTTTATATCTTATAACTAATGTATCAAATACATGGCATTAGCCCTTTTCTTTTTATTTGATGCCAGGCTTTTATACCCTTGCCAGAAACACATCTTCAATGGCTGCTGGACACTGATAATCAATTACTTTTACTTTCGCTCGCCCGTTATCAATGAAACAGTGGTCAGCGGATGTTGTGGTGTGTCATTTAAAATACAACGGTGGCTGGGTACAAATGGCCCCAAGTCTCTTTGCCCTTAATGTTCACAGAAGGTGGCCACAGATCTTGTGTTTGTTGGGTATATATATATATATATAAAGCGAAAATGATTTAATTAATAATAATATAAACTTTCTTGACTTAAAAATTAATATTACTAATAATTATAAATTAATTTTTGATATTTATGATAAGAGATTTGATTTCCCATTTAAAGTAAATATTTTTACCAATTTTGCTTCATGTTTACATAAATCTGTTTATACAAATATAATTATCAATTATCTACATCGTATAAAATACTTATGCTCAGATATAAATAAAAACAAAAATATTAGATATATTCGAGATCAAGCAAAAATATATGGTTATCCAATTTTTATGATAAATTCAATCATCAACTCTTTTAAATAACATTTATTATATAATTTAAATATAAACATAGTATGTAATAAATTATTGTTTTAGTGTGCGATAACATATAACAAAAGATATAGAAAATAATAATTATAACATACATTATTACAATTATAACATATTAGGAAATTTAATATTTAATATTTTTTTGAACATTATATACACTTTATATAGAAAATTATAATTATAACATACATAATTACAATTATAACATATTAGAAAATTTAATATTTGATTGAACATTATATACACTTTGTATAGTTGTGATTGTGCGTTGCCGATCACCTCTGTTTAAAGTGTGCAGTTTTCATACATTTATAAATTAACTTATACAATAACAAATTAAATTATACATGGATAACATTGGTGATTATAACTCATAAACATATCTATTTGCAATATATATAAATATAAATATATATAGTTTTTATATTTGTCTATGAATAATTAAATTTAACAAGTATTTTAATTACTGCATTGCATTAATTTGATTGAAAAACAGTAGTAATACTATTAATTATCAATTTTATAAATTATGAGATATTTTGAATTGTTTATGAATTATTTAATTAGATATTTAAATTAATCTATGAAATATAAAATATATTTACAATGTAGTATAAATTAAACATTAATTATTTAATAACAAGTCTAATATATATTTAAGTAGTAGTAAAAATAAAACATTAATTATTTAATAATATGTCTATAATATCAGTGGATTAACACAGCTGGCAGCAAAAACAATTTGAATTAAAATAATATCTCTTTTACATAATATATTCTTGTTAAGAATATCTGAAATGCTGTGCAAGTTGAATTAATTCTGTGTAGATTTATTCATATAGTAGTATTATATTTTATTTGAATTTAAAGTAAAACTACAAGTTAGTATTGTTTTTTAAAGTTTATTTATATAATTAAATCTAATGAAGCGAGTATGTAACTAATAAATTGGATATCTAACTAAATATTAATTAGGAATTATTATAATACCAATAGATGGCGACACTTTACCTTGCAGGTAGTTGTTGATAATATTGATAATATTATATTTAATTTAACTATAGAGGGAGCTATTGATTGTATATTAATTTTACTTTCAGGAATTAAATGTGGATGGAGTAATATATATTCACGGATATAATTTTGTTATAAGTGTATTAAAACCAGAATTATTTTGTGTGTTTTTGAATCATTATGTGTTTGGGTGTCATCGATGGGGTTGTGTTTTGAAAAAAGTGTGCTCTCAACTTGTCTTTCAAATCATTTCTCTCAACTCGACTTAGTCAACATGTATGATGCATTGCCATGTGGATGTGAATATTATGCAGAAGTTGTGACATTTTAAGGATTCTGTATAATTATTGTGAGTAAAATATTTTATCTACACTTTACGCGTTCATATTTCCAATTTTATTATTTCAAAACTGTTATCTCGTGGTAATTTCGTGAGGTGTTAAATACAGTTTTTGGAATAATCGATGTGAGTGAAATATATTGTATATTCTTAATGGTTTTTTATTTCCTATTTAAATATTTCCAAATTTTAATATTTCCAATTGTTTTCTGGTAATAATTCAGTGTACCTGGATGATTCTACTGATCTTAGCATTATGCCAGTAGAATTATGAAACACTGAATTATTATTTAAAACACATGTGGGTGCATCCAGGCTGATGAGTACATGTGCATGTGTTTTTTCATATCCAATTCATATTTAATTCTCATGTGGTCCAATTTTCCATTGTATATGGTTCATATTTAATTTATTAATCCATTTGTATTTACTTAATTGCAACTCCAATTTATAATTTTTTCCCCCTTTCTCTCTATTTATTTTTTCTTTTTTCAAGATTCTTTAGGTATGAGTAAAATTTGGCCAATTACCATTGAAGCACAAGCTATGGTAATATTATGTTTGCACATGTTAATTATTAGCTATGTGGTATTCTGTATACACAATATCATTAATTATCTCTTTGGAGATTTAAGTAGAATGATAATAGAACTTGATATGTTTTTTGAAATTCATAGATATTATAATTATATATATATATATAGAGAGAGAGAGAGAGATAGATAGATAGATAGATAGATAGATAGATAGATATCGCAATTTTCTTAACTATTACCGAATGGATTTGAAAGTGTATTTTTACATTACAATTCTTGTATGCGGAGAAAGATTTTATGCTAAAAATGTCATTTTATTCCTGTGAAGGTTTTTTATGGGGGCAATCAAATGTTTTAATACATGAATATCTATTGTGTGTCAAACGTGCGCGATCCTGACGACCAGAGTATCTCTATAAATACGAGAGTAGTGACGACCTACAAATAATTAAAACTGATTGGTCGATAGTATTTTTGATGAAACTTCGAGAGTGTAGTTTTAAAAACGGTGTAATTTGAGATGGATAGAATTTTTAGTAGTTGTGAAATTTTAAAAGAATAGAAATAAACCTAATATGCTCTTGTTGGTCAAAATAGAGAAAAATATTTATTGAATTTTATCGCTTACCTGTCTTAGAATTTTATTAGTGCAGTCTAGGCAAGTGATGACTTCCATTGAAATATTCTTTATTTGATTAGATGAATAATAAGATGGGTTTTCTCAAGGCCATAAAAAACGTAGAGTTCATTTAAGCAATCACGGAGAATTTTTATGAAGGAATCTTTGGTGAACATCTTTGTAATAATATTTAAAAAGGCAATTTTCTTCAGCAATTTTCTTATTGTGTATTTCTGCTCGATTGAAATCATGTTATATATTGAAAGTTACACATTAAATCAAGTTATTTATTGAAATGAGAAACAGACATTTGATGGCCTTTGGTCTTTTGATTCAAGATTACTTGCTATAAGTCTGTTTCAGATGGAAGACAAATAACATATAACGTATTTTAAAAGTGTTTGTTTTCCACAGTTTTTTCAGACAGTAAAAAAGAGAATTATAATAATAATAATAATGTTAAAAAAATGTATACATTTTTACTTTCTTCGATTTATAATCTTCTATCAACGCGCAAAACAAGTTGGAAATTGTAAGTAAAACGTGACAAATGTTCGTACTGTTATTATTTCAGTAAAATGAATTATACGTCTGTTATTGTGATATGATTAATTTCCGTAATAAAATAAGTATATTTTAAGTTGGCAACATTTTAACTTTTTAACAGTTACTGAAAATTCCAATGGGAAATTTAAGCCCAGTTTCGAAAATTTCATGACTTGAAATCCATATTTACACTTTTTTTCCATTTAACATCTATTTCTCCGGAAACATCTATCCAAACAACTGTCGGTAGATAATAGGATTGCTTTAATAAAAGACTTTTTGTAAACAAATTCGGTTTTTAAATTCAGTAATAAAGAAATAATGCGACTTCATCTTAAATATGGCGTAATCACCATATCAACATAGAATCTTTGCTATCATTGGATATCTTTTAATTAATTACCTAGGATAAGGTTTAATAGAGGGAAGAAAACTTTTCTTAATATAATTTTACGTTTTGTTTTGATTTTCATAAAATTTGAAATGACTCCACAAAATTCTGCAACGATTATATATATTAAATTTCAAACTATTCAGTTTGATATTATTTGTGCTGTTATATGCGCACAGACGGACATACGGACGGACCAGACAAAGACTATATATACTACATATTTATATAATTACAAATGCACAAAAAATCCATTTTTGGGGGAATTCTTCTCCGGACAATGAAATAAGATATTGAAAAACTTTTTAAAAATTTTGTTCATTACTTTTTAAAGAAATGAAACTGATTTTTATAATGATGAACTAAAGTTTGACGTCCCCAGCATAATCGCTCCCCGAAGATGGTGTAGTTTTGATAGTTTTCCACGGTGACCACTGTAACTTTGCGAAATGTTATCTGAAATTGTAAAAAAAGCACGAAGTGTTTGCTCCGAACACTTAAAACTAGGGAGTAATTGTTCGGCTTGTGGAAAAATTGCTGGCTGTTCAATGTAAAGGAACAAATTTTCTCTTTGGCAGTTTATAAAAAATAGAAAAAATCACCAGACCGACAAAAGGAACTATTACCCTCTAACTAATAATGTTGTTAAAAATTGGTCAAGATCCGAAGAAAATTGATTGACATTTTTTTCTATTTATCCTGATCACCTAGATTAAGAAGATAGCTTTGAGATAATCACGTTTAAAGATTAGATAAAGAAAAAAAACTTTGGAATATATCTTATGATTATGTGTATCCCTAAGTTTTTCTGTAAAACTATGCATTACAAACTATTATTTTTCCCAACTAATTTATATTACCCCTGTATTTCCAAGAAATTGGGAAAATAGTAAAATAATCTTATAGGTGATTATCATCCAATTTACTCGTATCAGTTAAATTTATTAAAAAAAATTATAAACTTCTTGACGCAGTATACTATATTATTTTTAATATATTTAATGTAGTCAATTCATATATTCAATGTGGTATTAAGAACTAGAATGCAGATTCTGAAATTTGTAATGCGACGGGAATCTTAAATCTGGGACGTTTATAAAACGCAAAAATAAACGAAATTTCTACATGTCAGTTATTCCAAAATTTTAGGATTTTCAATTTTCGTTATCATGACAGCTATCAAAGTTCAAGGAATTCGATATCCATCATATTTCTAGAATTTATGTGATAAACTTTCTTTACATAAAAATATGGCATTCTATGTGAAAAGTATTTATGAATTTTTTTCTGATAACGGGAAAAAAATGTGATAATCTTCTTTTTTAATTCTAAATTGCGTAAATGTCTTTATCTTTTCAGTCGAATATTTAATATTTAATTGCTACATGTTTGATGGACATTTCAGGAGTTGTCCACATTTAATTTAGGATATAATGGATGATACTATTTTATACATATAAGAAAAAAATATGTCGTTAAAATTAATACGTTATTAAACGCTAAAAACCCAAATGGGCACCTAGATTCTTTTGCTCATAAAAACTAAAATAATTGATAGTTTTACATTTTAACTTCACTTCTATAAAGTTGAATGCTTTTGCTTTAAAATGAAACCAATAAATGGCACAATCGATGTAGAATTTCTTAGAAAATAAATGTTATTTTAACCCGAGTTTGCAAAATGCTTTCAAAACAGTGCATCCTAGAAAGTAGAAAATTTTCACAATTCTTTAACTTAAAAATTTTATAATAAAAAAAATTAAGAATTTGCAGATTATTCACTTATTTAAAACTGTTATTTTTTTATTGTGCAATTTTAGGTTATTGATAATTAAATAGATTTTTTTTTTTTTGGGGGGGGGGGGGGGTAGTAATTTTATGTTCATATTTGTGAACCTAAATTACAAGCCCCCTAAAACAATAGAATTATAAAAAAATATTTTTTGTCATCTATTATGTCATTTTGTTCGTTTTAACGCAAAGAATGAGCATTTGTACTATTATTTTAAGGGTGTATTCAAATCCAAACTGCTTATTTTGAGACACATTTGTAAATTCATTTTTGCTCTAAAATGCATCCAATTGGCAGGTTCTCTTATTCAGAAACTTTATAATGTCCCCACTGTCTCGATTTTTTCATAAAGGCAGAATATATTTAAAAAATGCTGTCAAAGGGGACATTTTGAACCGAATTTCCCAACGCGATAGCGCTTGAAAGAGAAAAAAAAAATGATCGTACTTTTTTAAATAATTGTCTGTAAATCAATTTCTAATTAATTGAACGAAAAATAAAAACATGGGGCCCATTTAAATGTCTTTATAAATCACGCCGCCAAGTTTCCTGTTGTTACTTTTAAAAATGATTCTGGGAATGTGTCTCAAAATTTTGAGTTGTTGAGCGTAGAAAAATATTTTTTTTTTAATACCGCCATAACTTCGGGTCTTAAGAGGATAAATAAAATTCGGTCAGAAAAAAAGTATCTGGATTCTTAAATTTGGGAGGTTTATAAAACACAAAAATTTGATTTTATAGAGCCAGTTATTTGATTTTTTTTATTATTTTCTGGTTTTGAAAGCGTGACAGCTGTCATTTTTCAAAGATTTCTATATCCAACGCATTTCAATAATTTATGTTGCCCAGTTTCTTGAACATAGAAAATATGGCATATAAATTCTATTCCAGATGTATTTTTTTCCTATGAAAGCGGAAAGCTTTTGTTTATTTTTTTTTTCAAATGCTAATTTGTGGTAGTGTCTGTATCTTTTGAGTACAATCTTATTGCGATCGTTCTGATTGATATTTTTGCAGTTGGCGTCTTTTTGTTATAATACGACATGCTTACGAAGGGCATTCCATAAAAACTAAGAGTTATTAAATTCCTACAATTGGCTCACACTCTCTCTATATATATCTTGCTCAAATTTTCAATCGTTAATAAAATAGTTCCTATTCATCCACTCAAGTTCAACTAATTTTTTTTTAACTTGTAGTGGATGGCACTTTATGTTAATACAGTTTTTTCAAATATTAATTCATTAATTAAATTTAATTAGTTAATTTTTGTTTTAAATGGGAGAAAAAAATTCCTCTCATTGTTTTCATAAATGAAATGAAAAATTTATCTCAAATGAGTGATGCCACAGAAATAAAATACCGCAACGATTATTATAAAATAATGTTTAATAAAGATAACGTAGGACATTAATGCTGCACGGGTTTATTTTATATATTTATGATTAAAAAGTAGGAATTGACTTTTTAAAACAATTATATTACTTGTTTTTTTTTTTAAGTAATGGAAACACCGCGACACTAAAAAATAAAACTGCAGACAATTTTTTCAGACTGTTAACTGTACGTTTATATATATTATAAATGAAGCAGACGATTTTATTTTCCCAGTTTCTTGATTGTTTAAAGAACTGTTTTTGTTTGCCCTAGAGAAATGGAAGTGAGTGATTCAGAGTTAAAAAAACGAAATGCGTTGTGCCATAAAATTTTGCTATCGTTTGGGCAAAACAGCTCCAGAAACAGTTAAGTTAACGAAAGAAGCTTACAAAAACAAATGTTTTGGTGAGTCTACAATTTTTAGATGGCATGGGGATTTAAAAAAAGGACTTTTGTCGGCAGAACTGGCTCCTAAGCCTAACCAACCAGAAAGTGTTGTGAATGATCGTAATGTTAACACTGTTTGGGGAAAATGGGCAAATGACATGTGAGGAGTTAGCGCCATCAACTAACATTACGAAAACGTCGATAATTGGCATTCTACGCAACAATTTACAGCTTCACCATGTTTGTTCCAGATGAGTACCTACTTCCGTTCAGTAATATCTTAGTAAATGCGATATTTAAATCATGCCACATCCCCTTACAGTCCAGATTTCGCACCATGTGATTTCTAGCTGTTTCCGATGTTGAAGGAGAAGCTCCGTGGCAGAAAAGTTAATACAGATTCTGAAGTTATTTCAGCAGTGCAGGGTTATTTGAACCAGCTTTCAGAAAGGGGCTTCTCTACTTGTTTTGAAAAGTGGGTTGAAAGATGGAACCATTGCATATTATCTGAGAGAAGGTATTTTGAAAAAGAAATGGTGTATGTTTTGCTGTAAATATATTTTTTGAATTTTTATGATTTTACTCTCTGTTTTCATGGAACGCCCTTTGTATTTGTCAATGGCCATAAAAAATAGGATGGGGGACAACAGTTGTAATTTATATTTTTATAAATGTAATTAAAATAAGAGCGTCATTAAACATTACAATTTGGCTTCGATAAACAAAATACCAGAATAATAAATCTCTGGGAGGTATGTAAAACTCGAAAAAAAATTGTCTTACTGTCAGTTATTTGACATTTTTAGGATTTTCTGTTTTAGATGTCACGACAAAAATCATATTTCAAGGATTCTATATCCAACGCATTTCAATAATTTATTTGGTACTCTTTCTTTAGCATAGGAAATATGGCATATAAATTCAATGGTAAAAGTATTTATCTTTTTTCTGTAGAAAGCGGATATATTTTGTTCATCTTTATTTCAAACGATAATTTGTGGTAGTGTCTGTATCTTTCGAGAAGAATCCGATTGTGACATTTGTGATGGATGTTGTTGGAGATGACGTACTTTCTGTGATAGTATAGCGTAATTATTTGTCAGTAGCAAAAAAAGTATGATTTATTGTAGGACAACAATTTTAATTTATATTATTTTTATATGTATTTAAAAATTATCAAAGGATTATTAAACATTTCAGTGTAGATGCGACATACAAAAAATAGCATTTTAAATCTGGCAGATATATAAAACTCTAAAACAAAAAAAATCTTTATGTCAATTAATATATACCGAGCCGAGGAATGTAATACATATATTGGAATTTTTAGGCTATTTTGTTTTCTGTATCGCGACAGATATCAAATTTCAAGAAATTCGATATCAATCACGTTTCATGAATTTATGTGGTAAACTTTATTTAACAGAGAAAATAAGGTATATAAATTTTATGCCAAATGTATTTATCTTTTATTTCTTAGAAAGTGTAAAAGTTACTGATCATCTTATATTATGGTAAATTACAAAATTTTCTTTATATTTCTAGGTGAATATTCAGTCTCTTATTGTAATATGTTTGATGGATGTTATTTGAGTTAGCCTCTTTACCGGGGATAATGTTATTATGACTCTATTTTATATCAATAGCGGTAAAAGTTCTGATAACTTGTGGGATGACTTTTTATGGCAAAATTAGAGTTTTCGTTTTTTTCATAAAATATAGAAGTGCATATACAGTGTCAATAAAAGGTTGAAACGGAAATTAATACGAATGTAAATTGCAGATATGTTCAAAAAATGTTGCAAATCTTCTAAAATAAAAGCGTAAGTCATGTGACTGGGATCAACAGTTCCGGGATGGCCGTTTCACTTTTTCATATGCCAGGCGGCCATTTTTATTCAAAATTATTTTTTTCGAATAAAACTGCATAAAAGTTACATTTTAAGAAAGATCGTTGAAAATAAATTAATATTTGAGAGATGACTTACGTTCAATTATGTATATATTCTGCAATAACTTCAGTCGAAATTAGGTTCACAGTTCAAATTCTCTATTCATCAAAGTAAACAAAAAGGAAAGATTGATTCATCGGGAACATTTAAAATATTAAATCATGGAGGTAATCATTCGCAAAGCAAGTTATCCGCGAATGAATGTTTGGACCGATGCCTCGCGTCAAAAAAATAATTCGCACCAATGAGACAATCAAAGTTTGCCTTAATTATGTGCTATACAACTCAACTTCCTTCCGGACCTTTTCTTGGCGTAAATTGAACTCATGTAATAATAGTTAATGAATCAGATTTTCAACATTTTTAAATTCGCTAATACAGCTTTTATTTATCGCGTGTACAAATTAGAAACGATACTTTGATTTTGAAATCAAATGTTTTGATTTATGATATTATTTCTTATTTATTTATTTATTTTCTATTTAAATGAAAAGTGTGAAGTATTTTAAATTTATGTAATATAAGCATTTTAGATTAAAGTTAAGTATTTTAAATGAAATGAGTGACAGGTTTATATTTTAAAATTAAATTAATGTAGTATGAATGATGGTGATGGGAACAATATTTGGCGATTTATCATCTGCTCCCGGCTAACAAAAATACTCATAATTAAAAAAGGAAATAAAAATAAATAAATGATAGTTTGATGTAAATAAATATTGATATACATATAAAAAAATTATAGAACTAAAAAAATATAAAAGTAAATAAACAACAATTTCCATAACAAAGTTTTTGCCAAATTGACCGAGGGGGGGGGGGAATCGCGCCAACGTGCGTATGTGACACCTGTGCCCAAAAAATATGCGAAATGCTACCATGATCGCAAAAGTTCATGATTTGTCAATTAGAATCTTCCGATTTGGCGAAAGATTAAGAGAAAATTAAATTATGAATAAATGTAACGTGTTGCAATGTTTAACATACATTTAAGGGAGACCAAACTGGTCGCCAGTGGCGGCTAGTAAAATATATTAATGAATTGTAATTATATTATTATTATTATTATATTTATTATTAATTGTATTTATTATATTAATAAATACAATATAATACATACATAATATTAATGTAATGTGTATAATGTAATGAGACAACAATATCAAGATTAAAGATTCAACAAGTTGATTACAAATGTGACTGAAATCGTAAATATGGGATATTTATTAAAAGCCTAAATAAAAGTAATTTTTTTTTCAGGTATTAATTTTTTTAGAATTTTCTATTTTCCGTATCGTGACAGCTATTAAATTTTAAGATTTTCGATTTTAATAGTATATGTATTATATTAATGTATACATAAGGTAACAAAAATACTCGGAATGACGCTTTAGTTAATAAATCTTTTAATAACCACATAAATCAAAATCTGATTACTAATAGGAAAATTATAGATCTGTGGCTTACAGAAAAACTACAAGCTTCCATTATTATCGCCTTTCGTTTTATGTAGAAGCGAAATACTTTGATACAAATTTTTGCAATAGTCCGGAAGTTATACCCTAATATTATGGACTTATTTTGTGTTTTATTATTTTGTGGGAGAATTATTTTGTGTTGACTCCAGACGTCTGTATGGCTTAGAACAATATTTTCTATGTCAGATAATCAAGCAGAATGACCCATTTAGTTAATATCCATAAAGTACAGTGGCCATTTTCTGTCTCTTAAAAAGTCTGTTAAATGTAATTTCCAACATTCCTGTCCTCTTCTTGGTCAGTGTGCCGAAATATAATCTAGCTTCAGATTCTATTAATCCTTTGCAAAGTAATCTCTTTGCCGTAGAAATAAAATAGTATCCAAGATGTTTTAATGGTACGTTTCAAGATTTTTTTTTAATGCCTCCACCAACAAAGGCAAACGATGTTTTGCCAGTGAAACAAATCCCACACCAAGTCGTGGAAATTTAGCCTTCTTTCGATAATGGTTAATCGACTAAGAGCAATATTAGCGATATTCGTCAGTAGAATTCAATAGCTGTGTCGAATGATTGTAGTCTAGTTCGATTGTGAAAATGTCGAAGACCGTATTGACGTCGATGAAGACCAACCTGCTTTATTGGTGCTATCCATTTTTAAAGTTTTACCTTTGTGCGTGTCCACCGCATGATTCTGACACTGATTCAATGTTTTACTTTCTTTTATCTATAATAGAAGAAAGTATTGTAATAGGAATTTTTTTTTTACTTCCGATTTTCAACGGATTTACACAATTTAGGGGTCAGAGTTTCCGAAAAACATCTTTTTACAAAATGTCTGTCTGTCCGTCTGTGTGTCCTCATTGTATCATCGAAAAGTGTATGAAGTTATGCTTCAAATTGAACGAAATTTTTTTCTATGTTTTTAGATAGCAGGTCGTACTTGAAATTGGAGGTATTTCAACGAAAGGGGACGCGATTTTATTCGATTTTCACTATTGTATCATCGAAAAGTGTATGAAGTTATGCAGATAATTGAACCAAATTTTTTCATATGTTTTTGACTAAAGCCTGCAGCTCCCAGTTGGATTTGGGGATATTTCGACGAAAGGGGGCGCTGCGATCTCGATTTTTGTTTGATTTTCCCTATTGTATCATCGAAAACTGTATGATGTTATGCAGATAATAAAATTATTTTTTGTCTATGTTTTTGTCTATGGCCAGGAGGTCCTATTTGAATTTGGGGATATTCCGGCAGAAGGGGGCGCTGTGATAGCCATATAAAGATTTCAAATTTAAAAAGATGTACAAAAAAAAATTAGAAATCCTAAAAGTTTTTTGCGTTAAATGTTCTGCCTTGATCCGGAGATCTATCTTAAAAAAGCCGCTATCTTAAAAAATGGCTGAGATATAGCGGTTTGAAATTTTAGGGTGGCTGACATTTTCAAACAAGACAGCAGAATTCATCCATAAACGGGTTTAATTTATGAATTTTAGTTAACATGGTTTCGGCAAATTTTCTTTCATTGTTGTAAACATTGTTCGTATTCTTACACGCTTAACACTATATATTTATATTTGCCAACGTCAAATTTTCGCCAAGCTTGACAACAGTTGGCGAAATATCGCCAAATTTGGCAAAAAAAATAGGTTGTTATAAATGAAGCCAAATGGGCTGTAGACGACTAAATTGGCGATATTCTCATTCAAATTCAATGTTGACGAGAACTGGGAATGAATCTTCTTTAATTGGGTTCCACGCATTTTAGCTTCGTGTTTTCCAGTAAATTTAGCTAAAATCATAAAACCCAAGGACAGAGAGGCTATCTGTTCCTGTCGGTACAGGCCAGAAGGACTTTTCGTAGTTTAGTATACATCAGTTGGTCGCATCCCGGTAATCCGACGATTCGCAAGCAGCTGACGTACAACAGAATGATTAAAAATATTGATTTTATTGGCGATGTGATAGCGAATTTTGAAGTATTAACATGACTGAGATAGAAGAAAGTTTTGGGAATGGCACATCCGACTAGTTAGACTTGCACCCAAGAAACTATTTCACAATTTGTCAGATGGTGTCCACACTGATGTTCACTCTTTTGCATCTTTTCTTCATCAAAACATCTGGAGTTTGACCAATCCTCTTTAAGGTTGCTTTGCGTTTACTCGAAATGATATCTTAGCGTTGTTTACCTTGATCTTGTCTGCACCTATTATGGCAAAACTATTGGAACTGTTTCACGGCATTTGATACAGCGTATCATTGTCTTAACCCTCTGAGCGTTTTGAAAAAGGGTAAAATTGTAATGTTGTTTTCGCTGCATTTTGTTTTAAATGCTAATAACATATGATTCTTTCAGCATTATAAATAAAACTTAATTACAAATATGAATGCAACCCTTGAGAGTATTAATCATTCTTCAATGTTTTGAAAAATCATTAAATCTATAGAATTATATTATCTTAAACATTGCATATATTGCAGTGAAACCTGGAGCTTAGTGAACGGAATATTACGTTCTATACACTTAGAGGGTTAACTTTCATTGTCTTATGCCTCCATGTGACTTCCAAGGAATTCGATATCCATCAAGACATAATGTGGTAAACTTTTATTAACATGGAATATATGGCGTAAAATATCTATGCAAAAAGTGTAAGTATATATTTTTGTGTCATATAAAAGGAAAAGTGTCCGATCATCTTTTTTATAATGATCTATTTTTTAAATGCTAAATTATATAAATACCTTTACTTTTCTTCTCAAGACATACTTGATGGATATTTTATTTCTTGTTGTTTTATTTGAATAAATCGATTTAATGATTTTTAGTTTACATTTTCTATAAAAATAATGTAAAGATTATATTCATATGACTTACTTCCACATTTACTTCAGATATTAAGAAAATCTGAAAGATGATTTGAATATTATTGACCCGTATGAAATAATATTTTCCGAATTTATTTAAAATTTCAATGAATGAACTATAATAGAGAAAGGTGTTTTGAACATGGAGTCCGGACATTAGTACTGGATATATACTCAGGGTAAAAGTTTGTGTCCCAGCCATACCAACCCACACAACAGAATATGGTGATACTCGACTAGATACATTCCTAGACAGGTTAGACAAGTTAGACAAGCAAACAAATATTAGCATGACAATAATGGCAAGTTCTCCAAATTTTATTTCTGAAATCCTCTTGACAATTGAAATATTATGGTTCGTATGTTGCCATTCTTTTATAAAGTCATTTTTCTATAATTGCATCAAAATCACGTAGCTTACAAAATGTGATTTTTGGTTCGTTTACTTTGTAAACATGTTTTCTTACTTATAGTAAGAAATTCAATAAAATTAGTAACATAAATAATTTCTAAATGTTGAATTAAATTAGATTTCAATTTTTTTTCTCCAAAAAATCTCATTACAATTTCTCAAAATTCCATTCGACAGTCCTCAAATGCCACTCAAGTGCAACAAATTGGCTTGATACGACAACCTATTATATTACTAGTTATGTTGAACTTAAAACTCACGCGTTCTTTACTTTTAAAATAAGATTTGGGAATTTTTTCACTAAACACTTGAATAATTGTAAAGCTGAAGCCAGTTTAAAAATATTTAATAATTCCACTTTTACCCTGACTTATTCAATTTAACCGATTTTTTAGGAATTTGATAAACATAAAATTTGTAGAATTTGTGTAACATATTTTCTATAACTTTGATCTTATGGCGTATATGCTAGGTTCAAAATATATTTGTAATTGTCTTTTCTCTGAATGTGAGGAGGAAAAATTTCGATAACAATTTTTTATGCTAAATGGGGGAAAATTCTTTTATTTCATCTTGTATCTTTAATCTTTTATTGTGACAGGTTCGGCGGGTGCTCAAGAGTTGGCATCGTTTCTGGGGAAAAAGAAAGTGTGAAAAATATTTATAAGTAGAGGGCAACATCTATGTTTTAAATCAAAAACGTGTCCATCAATAACGGTGACGTCAACAACCTCAGCAATGAATTTTGATT
Source organism: Maratus michaelseni (assembly GCA_963931845.1). Lineage (NCBI taxonomy): Eukaryota > Metazoa > Arthropoda > Arachnida > Araneae > Salticidae > Maratus > Maratus michaelseni. Next base: position 172,274,297 of record OZ007591.1, read on the forward strand.
TTTGAAAAATATATTAACTTCTAAACATTGCACGATTTAAATTTTTTCATCGTCGAATAGGGGGAAATCTTACGTTCAAGTGCAATTTGGTTGAAAACTGTACCTCAATTTACTGTTTTTTTATGGCTTTAAATAAATTGTAGGGATAAATTGTTTTTAAACCTATCTGTACGGCGTGTACCGCAATTACAGAAAATGATCCCGGTTGCGCTTACAAGTTACAAACAATGGCATTTTTGCTTATGGAGCGTTACATTTTCATTCTTTCTAGACTCTTTCTCTTATGGCGTAAGTCATGAAGGTTTGTTTAAAAAGAGAAAATAAAAGACTATAAAAATCTATTACTATGTTTTATTTCCTATTAAATATAAATCGAAGAAAATGTTACTACTCAATCTAAAGTCTTAAAACATATAGCTATAACATATAGCTCCAATATAATACTTTATTTGAAAAATAATTCATATTTTTTTTCAAAAAATTTCTGATGATGTTAGTTTTCCATCTAAAAAAATAACAAGTGCAAATAAAATGATTACAGTTTACATATATATATATATATATATTTCATATTCCGTACATCAAGCAGCATGTTCTTTAACCGGGAAATCCCGGTTTCGATCCTCTTCTACATTATAAACAAAAATAATTCGGTATTAATTTTTCTATTTAAGTGCACATTTTAAAAGTTAAATCAATTTATCTGACGCTTGCCTAAAATTTTATATTTATGTTCAATGTTTTTTTATGTATTCAAAAAATGAAATAAATACTAGTATTAAAAATATTTCAGTAAAAGTACAGAAACTTTCTATATTTTAACAATGTATTTCTAATTTTGCAAAACTGCACTTTCTCCTTTAGAGTAATTTTGGTCGTTCACTTATTGAAGTATTTTAACCCTTAACCGGAAACATACCGTCTGTGAGACGGTTGCGTCTACATATCTACCCTTTATGCAAAAATGAACGCGTCCTCAATCTTATCACGCCATCTAATCGTTACGCTATTGGTCCTCTCCCTCGAGACCCAATCGCAACACCTGCGCTTATTTAGTTATTGAAAGAAATAACATTTTATTTTCGACGCAGTCTGTGAGACGGCGTGTTTCCTTTTATGTAATTTTTTGCTTTGGGATATCGAAATAGCAGGGCCGTCAAAGTGGGTACGCTATGGTGATAAAGACTTTGAAGAGACTATTTTGCGATGGTTTAATGAAGTAGGAAGTGACGTAAGAGATGTTGAAAGTATTTCAGATGATGAATATATACATTCTGAACACGAAAGTGATTCAACACTTTCGTGTTGTAAGACACTTTCGTGTTGTCAACACTTTCAACAATTCTAAAGAAAGCGAAAATGAAGACATAAGAAATGATGAAAAAGTAGCAGACGCCGATACGAAATATATATATGGAAAAAATAGGTACCGATGCTCTATTTCAGAAGTTCGCCCTTCGTCAAGAACAAGAAAACACAATATAATTATAAAAGTGCCAGTTTTTAAAGCGAAAGCTAGAGATCTCGGAGAATAGGTAGATCCATTCTCTGTCTGAGCAGTTGTTATTTACAAATGATTTGTTACTGCATATAGTGAAATGGACAAATCATAAAATAATTCAAATGCGAATGAAATATGATACTCTGACCAGTAATATGAAAGATACAGATTTGATTGAAATGAAAGCCTTTTTTAGTCTTCTAATATTCACATCGGTATTCAACTCAAATTATGAAAACATTGAAACACTTTTTGCGACAGATGGAACAGAGAGAGATATATTTAGGGCCGTAGTGAGTATAAAAAGATTTGCAGTACTTCTTTCAGCATTGAGGTTTGACAATCCGGAAAACAGATCAGAACGAATGAAACAAGATCCGACAGCTGCTATTTCCTATATATTCAACAGTTTCATAGAAAACTGTCAATCTGTGTATGGAATAGGTCAGTCGACAACAGTAGACGAAATGCTCATTAGTTTCAGTTGAAAATTTCGCTTCAAAATGTATATGCCTAATAAACCATGTAAATACGGCATAAAAATCATGGCTCTTACAGATGCTAGGAACATATTTACAACGCATACATATATTGTGGTAAAGACTCTGACGGAATTGGGCTGGACTCAGAATTCAGAAAATTTTCCAAGCCAACGCAATCTGTTTTGCGCCTTGCTCCACCTATTTTTGGAAGTAATCGTAATGTCACAGCAGATAACTGGTTCTCATCCATAGAACTTTTAGAAATCCTTTTGAAAAAAAAATAACATACGTTGGTACAATGAAAAGAAACCAACGAGAAATTCCATCCAAATTTTTACCTAATAAAACAAGAGAAGTTGGATCAACATTATATGGGTTTCGAGAGGAATGTACGATAATTTCTCATGTAAGCAAGAAGCGTAAAGCAACCATTCTCATTTCTTCAATGCCTGAAAGAGTTTGTACTGATATTGAAACACAGAAATTATAGCTTATTATAATTCAAACAAAAATGGAGTTGATAGTCTTGATGAGAAATGTGCAAAACATTCCTCAAGTCGTCGCACACGTAGATGGCCTTTAGCTGTTTTTTTTTTGCATTCTAGACATCTCAGTAGTTAATTCATATATTTTACACCAATGCTTCAAGGAAAATGAGCAAGTAAAGGAAAAATCTGTTTATGCGAAGTCTCTAGCATCCACACTAGTACAAGAGCATATGGAGAGACGACTAGAAAATTTCAAGCTACCCCGGGAATTACGTTTACAATAGCTCGCATTCTGCAAAAACCTGTTGAAAATGTGCCCCAGGTAGGTGATGACTTACTACTTCTTAAATGCAAAGCATGTTTTTTGTGTCATAGAACCAACCATATTCAGTAGGGTGGAGTGAAAATGGCCTTAAAAATTTTTTTGGGGCATTTTTTCTTTGGATAGGTCTTAAAATTTGCCTTTTGGCACACTGAATATTAGGTTAAATTTTCATTTTATTTGGAATTCATCTTTAGGGCTCTACCATCTCTTAAAGATTATGCCTTTTATACGTGAAAAACCAAAAAAGTGTAAATAATCATGGAATTTTCTTTTTGGAATTTTTTCTTCGGATAGGTCTCAAAATTTGTCCATTGGCACACTGAATATTAGGTTAAATTTTCATTTAATTTGGAATTCATCTTTAGGGCTCTACCAACTCCTAAAAATTATGCCCTTTATATGTGAAAATCCAAGATATGCACCATGCAGTGTAAAGTATTCAAATTATTTTTTTTGCAGAATTTCTCTGATTTTAGTAAAATAACCCATAAAATATGACTGATTAAAGTATTACATGTGATCAATCTAAGTGTCGTCATGTTTTGAGACCTTGAAGGTAAAGGTCACACTAAAATGTAAATTTTAAAGAAAAAGATAAAGAAAAAGTAAAATAATTATTTATACAGTTCACTTTTATGTTTTGAATATACATGAAAGATAATTCTCTGAATGTATAGGAAAGACAATTTTCTAAATATATAGGAATACAATAAAATGGATATATACGATGGACTCTGAAACTATCTGAGTATTCACTCTAATTTATATTGGCCTTTGGTATCAAAACTAGGCATTATGTTTCGCGATTTGATTTTTGCTCGTATATATCCGTCCCTTGCTTCTACTCCTACAACTTCCAATGTTGCATGTGTAACTAATTTCACGAATCTTTCAAAATCAAACTTTCAATCTTTTGCCAATCTTTGTTTCAAAATATCTAATAGCACTATTATTTCTTACTGTGTTTACAGCTGTTCCGTCACAACCTACAGCCATAGTTTGTCAAGGTTTAAGTTGTTTCCAGTGCAGTATTTTAAAGTGCTTTTTGCAACATGCTTTCCAGATCCAGAAGACGGTGTAATGTGTCCCTGATACAGTGAATTATGCTCTTCAACCAGACATACATGTTCTTCACTTATAGTTATTCGATGTAATTTATCTCCAATTTTCTCTTGATGTAGTGTTTTATATTTTCTTCCATCAAAATATATACTTTCGATTCCCGCTTTTAAAGCTTTCAGAACATCATTTTTTTTTGCACATTCTCTAGTTTTCTTTCGTTCTCTGCGTACTTTGCTTCTGTGAATTATATGTGATGAATAGTTTTCTATTATAATGCCAATATCTTGTAGAGTTGCAGCAGCTATTGCTGCCACGCATCTATCAGAAACCCCATACTGATCTGAGATCCTTGAAACCGTAGGAGATGTGTTCTCATTTGTCTTTGTGACTCTTCTTTAGCAGTAGATGCTTGTGATACGGATATTAAATCTTCACACCCTGATGAAGAGCTACTACTTCTTTCTTCATCACCACTGTCAAAATACATAACAACTGTACTGCCCTGATTAACTGCAGAATTTAAACTTGGCTTTTCAGCCCACATCGACTTCCTTGTTTTCCTGTCTTCTCTTTGTCTCAATTTACTTGTCTAGGCTTTATCGACCATACCAATAACCCTCTTTCTTGCTGACCTTTGGTCAAGAAAAAATTCCTGTTCTTTTGGAGGCACCTTCCTTGATTTTTCACAAGTACATTTACGAATTGGCTTGTATTTGCGCTCCGAAATGTCTAGAAGTTTATTTACAGCTTCAGATTTGAAAATCTGAACCTTCTTCATGTAATTATCATTTCTTTTGGATTTGGCGAATCGAGTAAGACTCTGGTATTTCGAAAAATCGTTGTCTATCATTTGATCAATACTCCTCTGGGAAACTATAAGAATTGATGCTTTCTTCCAAATTTCTTCGATCTTCTCTCTTAGGATTTGAATTACCTATGACTTTGGTGGATCTTTACCATTCCAACTTTGTTTTAATTCTTGTCTTATGTATAAGTAACATTTTATAACGTCTGCTATTGTTCGCAAAACAACTTCATTTAGTTTTGAAGGCACACCAAATAAGAGAGATTCCACTGCACGTTTAGTAATGGTAAATTTCGGTTTGCCTCCACTCGCACTCATTTTTGCGCTAAAAATGAAAAAAATGATTTGTAAAGCTCAATAAAACGTTTAAATTTTTTTTTAAATAAAGATTTAAGGTTTAGAAATGATAAAGGAAGTTACACTAAACATTTTAAATATAAAAATGTCAAACGAGATTACCAACGAACACTGTAAATGTACAATTTATGGTAAAAACCTATTGCTTGAAACAATGAAAATATAAAGGTCGTGGTAGAGCCCTGAAGGAGTTTTTCAAAATTCATAAAATTTTGCACGTATATTATAGGTACTAAAATGCAACTTTTGGCTGCTATCCGAAATCAAAATTCCAACTTTCGTTTTTTCACTCCACCCTAATATTCAGTGCCGGAAGCCTGTATGCCTGCAATGCTCCAAATCTAAATGCAATGATTGCATAAAAAATGCTGATATTTAGAACATGCTGCAATATTTACTATTAAATGTTTTGTTAATTTTACTGTCTAATATTTTTTGTTAATTCATATTCTACCAATATATATAATAATATTTTCATTTATTTAATTATTTTGTCAAAAATGTAATATTGTGAATATTTCCTGTCTCCGGCATTCAAAACTTATTTTTATGCTGTTATATTAAAAATTTGTTCCTGTTAATGCATTACTATTAAAGACTAAATGTTTAAGTTCACTATTTGGTAAATTATTAAAAGTTGTTTTTATTTTTTATTTTTATAGCATTTTTTAAAATTTAGCAGTCTTACAGACGGCACGTTTCTGTTTGTGTTCTGAATTTTCACGTTTCCGGTTAAGGGTTAAATATATGACGAAAATCATTAGTTCAAATTCTAACATATTTACATTTCAATAAATTCATCAATTTTTAAAAATATTCTTTTTTAACAATTTTAACATATTAAAAAAAAAAAAAAAAGATTATTAACAAACAGCGGAATTCTTAAAAATTATTTTCTACATATGATTAAATATTTAGATCAAAGCAAGATAATTCACAATTATAGCTTTTTACTCGTAAAGTTAATATAAAATTTTGCCGATAGGTTAGTCTGCATTGTAGTTTGACACGAAATTAAAACCAATGTATAATTAAAAAATATTTTAATCGGGTACAGTAAGAAAATACAACTATAATTTGCGGTTTAAGTTTAATTTTGCTAAACCGAGAAATTTAAATTTCTGTATTTCATTTATATATTTTTTTGTTTAGAATTCTTTCTTCTCGCCTGTCATATCACAGCTATCATGCTTCAAACAATTCCATATCCATCAAATTTAAAATGATATATATGTGGTACTTTCATTGAAATTGAAAATATAACTTTTAAATTATTTGCTAAAAGTATATACGTTTTTTTATCTCTGAAAGTGGAACTGTTTCCAAAAGTTTTTTCACTTCTCATGCTAAAATTGTGGAAGTAACTTTATCTTTCCAGCTCAGTTCTTGATCTCTTATCGTGACATGTTTGACGGATGTTGCTAGAGATGGACGCTTTTCCGGAGATAATAGAAGTATTGCGCATTTATCATTGGCAAAAATATTTATAGTATTTTATGGGACAAAAATTGGTATAAAATTAGTAAAAATTTAAATTTCTCCGTATTCACTAAAAATAATTTGCATATTTATCAAGTTCTATGGGTTTTATGGACTCTTATGTTAAATGTTATTTGGATGTTTTACATTCATATGCATTCATGTATATTGCCGTAATTAAAAATAATTGAAATCTAAATATTTATGGATAATGGATCAGAGAACCTTGCTGTCCTACGTACTGTTTTTAGGTGCGTTCGTAATTATATAAATACGTAGCACCTATTGTCGTCGCTTGGTTCGTCCGTCTGTCTGTCCGTCTGTCCGTCTGTCTGTCCGTCCGTCCGCATATAACAACGCAAAAACTACCCAACCGAATGGCGTGAAATTTAAGATAGATTATCTTTGCAGAATTTTGTCGAGACATTTCAAATTTTATTAAAATCGAATCAAAACGTTAGGAGATATTAATAAAAATATTTATTAAGGAATTTGAATTTTTTTTTTTTAAATCGGTGCTTTCTTGTTATAGGAGCTTCTGAAGTTAAATCGTCAAGCAACCGAGATACTTATTCTATTACAGAAATTAATCTGCGGACGATATCATTCATTCCACAGAATTAAAAATCATCAAGATCTAAATATTTATACAGCTAGCTACAGTACGAACGCACCTCATTTGTCACGTTTGACGTACAATTTCCAGCTTGTTTTTTTTGTTATTTAGATCTTTGAAAAATGAAATATTACTAATTTAAAAAATGAACTTTTATCATCCATCCGCTAAAGAACACCTCACATAACACATACTTTTGCAATGTTTTTATACTTCATTTGAATCTTTGGCAGTTCTGGTATAACTTTTTATGCTTTCTGTGATGTTTTCTACTCTTTCAAAAACAGATATTTCACGAAAACGATTTTTTTTTTCAGATCTATGATCCTCACTGATCGATTTCTAGACTAAACAAAATAAATCCGACGTTTTTATGAAAATCTTTAGAGCCGTTTATATGTATCCCTAAAAATATAAATAAATAAATGCGCATATAAATAAAAAAAATTACTATAATTACACATTTATTAGTCAAAGATATTTATATGCATATATACATAGGAATATATTAAAATTAACCAATATTCAAAAACAATTGTTCTAATTTGAAAGACATTTTAAAATCAGACATTAACTAAAACACAAAAACAATGTCACATAATAAAATTCATTACTGTAATCGTTTCAAGCTTTATACAAGGTCCTCATCAGTACAATTAAAATCGAAAACCAAAGCTGATGTTTACATATGATTACGGTTTTGAATATGATATTTAAAAAGTATATTAAGACTCCAGCAGATTTCTGTAATCTTGTAAACCAACCTTCTAAAAAAAATCTACTTTTAAAATTATTGCAGTTGGCTACATTTTTAAAATCTGGGATGTGGTCGGTATCTGTTGGATGATTAACAAGTGTAAATTGCCGTATTTCTAAGCGCGTTTATAAGACACGTTTCAAAGACCGTTTTAAGAACGTGAACGTATGTAAACATCAGCTTTGGATTTCGATTATCATTTGTAGTGATGAGAAGTTTGTATAAAATTTGAAACGTCTACAATAATCAATTTATTATATAATATTATTTTTGTACTTTAGTTTATTAAATGCCTTTTTAATTTTAACAATTTCGTTCACATGTAATATGTTTAAGCATTTGTTCCAGGTTATCAAATATTACTGGAATTTTGTATTAAATTTCAAGATTAAAACTACATAATGAATATTCAATAACATATATTATTTATATAGTTGGATGACGCATATAATTTAATAAAAATTAAAATCAATCTATTACTAACTTTTAAAATTTATTTTGTTAAGAAAAAAATAACAGGATTTTTGGATATGAATGTTTATTTCCCTAAATATCAAAATAAAAGTAAATTTTCTTTAGGCGAGTTATTCGAAATATTGTATGACTTACTGTTCTATATCATATGATACCTGCCAAATTTTTAGGCATTTGATATCCATCAAATTTCAGAACTTATGTGGCATACTTTCTTTAACATTGTATATAAACTCTATGTCAAAAGTATTTTATGATTGTTACTTTGAAAGTAAAAAAAAAAAAAGACGTTTCAGATACTCTTTTTCTATGCTAAGTTGCGGAAATGTCTTTATCTTTCCAACTGAATCTTTAATCTTTTATCGCGACATGTTTGACGGATGTTTCGGTAGTTGGCCCCATTTCCGAAGTTACAGAAGTATCCCGTTGTTTTTTTATCAGTAGCGATTAGATTTATTGTTTCATGTGAGACAATATTTTTTGCAAAAGTTGGAGACTTTATTTTTCTCCTCTGTTTTCCTAATATACAAAGTCGCCATGTTTTCAATTTAGTTGCGTTTAACTGACGCTTACATGAAGATTTATTCTGATGTTTTGAAAATTGCTTATTGCTATAAACTTTTGAAACAGAATTTTAAAATCACTGAAATCTACAGTAGTAGAATATAATATAATAAAAGAATTTAATAGAATTTAAAATCCATGTATTACTAAAACTTAAAATTAAACTTGTTATAAAAAAACAGTACAGTGACCTCTCACTTATACGCGATGCTCGGTAATTATTTTTCAGTGCCAGTTTTTTAAAGGAATTCATAAATCGAATTTTACTTTTTTAAAAACTATTGGTAACAAAAACTAAATACAGAACATCGCGTATAAGTGAAAGGTATTTTTGAATCTGAGTTTTATATTATTACATGCAAAAGTAAAAGAAAATTTTTTCTTGTGATCTCTTTGGAATTTTGTACGACTTACTGTTCTATCACTTATGATACCTGTCAAATTTTACTAAATTCGATATCCATCAAATTTCAGAATTTATGGGGCATATTTTTTAAAATAATGTCTAAGCCAAAAGTATTTATGATTTTTGTTAAAAAAAAAAAAGAAAGAAAGAAAAAGAAAAAAGAATCAGATACTCTTTTCTATGCTAAATTGCGGAAATATCTTTATCTTTCCAACTGAATCTTTAATCTTTTATCGTGACACGTTTGACGGATGTTTTGGTAGTTGGCCTCTTTTCCGGATATAGTAGAAGTTTGCCGTTGTTTTTTTTTTTTGTTTGTTTTTATCAGTAGAGATAAGATTTATGGTTGTTTTATGTTCTAAAACATTTTTCGCAAAACTTAGATAATTTTTCCAGTCTATTTTCTTAAACTACAGATTCAGAATTGTTTCAAATTATTTGCGTTTATCTGTTGCTTACATGAATTAGTTTATTCTGATATTTTGAAATTTTACAGTTTGGAATATACAGGGTTATTCTAAATGACGGACCCATTTTCAAAAAATTGTATTCATTAAAGTACAAATCCAAAATGAACCATCTTTATGCCAATAAAAAGAGGAAGTTTCAAAAATTTTTTAAGACATTATATATGTTCAATGCGTCTACCGTTTGCTCACTACTTGCGAACTCAAGAACGCAGAAAACCTTGTGCTCCACAGTAGCCATTTCACTCACAACTGACTGTGAAACGAAATTGCGGCCTATTGCCGCGCGACCTCTACCGGCCGCCTCTGGAACCATCGCCGCTTTGAAAGCCGTGCAATCAGCAACAGGAGATACGCTTTCTCGTGTGTGGGACGAGTGGGACGGTGGACACATTGAACATTTAAAAAGTCTTAAATTAAACTTTGAAATTTCCTCTTTTCATTCGTATAAAGATTGTTCATTTTGGATTTGTACTTTAATAAATAAATTTTTTTTGAAAATGGGTGCATCATTTAAAATAACCTTGTACTTTTAAACCTGAATTTTAAAATTATTGAAATCGGAAACCATATTTATTTTAGCTACAATCCAGAGAGTCCCAGCTGGCTATAAATGCTAATTTTCAGAGGAATGTCAGCCTTCAAGTTTAAAACAAAATTAATGACTGATCACTAATTTTAGCTAACTTTAATATGTTAATATGTTTATATTTTGCATGATTGATAAATAAATTAATCAACTATATTTTACTTAATATTTGTCACGAAAAAAATGGGAAAATTTTAAAAACAAATATCAACATCATATTTAGGTACACTGTAAAAAAAAGGTATATAAAAATATACAGATAATAAAAATATACAATAACCTCTTCCGAGTAACCCACAATTCCAAAAAGCGTTCTTTATCTTTAGAAACGTCAAAAATCAATATATGTTCCTGATTTAAAGAAGCATTTATATAAAAAAAAGTTTATTTTGCTGCCACTGATTTTCGGAAAAGTTTCCAGGTAGTTTATATAGTGCATTAATCAGTTTTCGTAAACTGGAATATAGGATTTTCGGATGCTGTCAATCCGAAAGTAAACATTTCCATGTTCAAAAAAAGTGTTTGGACAAACATGATAATTTTTATCCTGTTAGTTTTCCATATATAAATTCAGTTACGCAGCTGAAAATATTCAACAAAGAATTGATTGAATCCTAAAATTCAATATTCTGGTTTGAGAAACTTCATTAATACACTATAATAACTACTCGCAAAAATTTCCGAAAATCAGTGGCAACGATTTTTTTTATAAGTGTTTCTTTAAATCTCTAAAATAAATTGGTTTCTGCGGTTTCTAAAGATAAACAACTATATAGTCATTGGTAACTCGGAAAAGGCTACTGTACATTTTCGTTCATGGTCATACGAAGGTAGTTTGATAAGTTCTCGGCCTGACACAGAGATGGAACAAGTATGACCAAAGGACAATGATGTTTGTTAAGTATGATCCTTTAGATGACATGCTGCCGAGTTTCTGACGCGTGAGTTTATTGGTTATAGCTAGGCAATCAAGTAAAGTAAGCATTCTTTGAAATTTTCTAAAAATGAAAAAAAAATGAAGTTCGAGCTGTCATAAAATACTTTGTTAAAAAAGGTTTAACCGCAACGGATACAAAAAGAGTTACATGCAACCTTAAAGTATTCTTGTCTTTCACATTCAACGATAAAAATGTGACCTGCTGAGTTTAAACATGGTAGGAAATCAATTCACGATGAGAAACGCTCAGGACTCCCAAAAACCGCTACGACCAACGAATTCGTCTAAAAAATTCACAATGCCGTATTGAATGATCGCCGATTGAATATACGCAAACATGCTGACATTGCAAATATCTCGATAGACCGTGTCCACTATATTTTACACAATGTTTTGGGTATGAGTAACCCTTTAGCTCGATTGCGTGCCGTGTTTGTTGAAAGTCTTTCAAAAACGACAAAGAATGAACTTTTTTCAAGAGTCTTCTGAAATGTATTGTGTTGTAAGTTGAAAAATAAAATGAAATAGTGTCCAAAATCTTGTATTTTCCTCGTCAGGTTTTTTGAATCAACCTCATACAGGGCAGCACTAAAGAATTCGCACACAAGAATGTGTCTTAAATGTATTAAGTTGCAAGGGGACTACATTGAAAAATAATATGAAATTATGTCAAAAATCTTGTGCATTCACTATCAGGCCGAGAACTTATCAAACCACCCTCGTAATATATTTTCATATATTAAGAAACAGTTGTCTTTTTTTACAGTGTATATATTAATAAATTTTTTCTGACATTAATATAATCTGTAAAAAAAGAGAAATATTTCTTAAGCTACAAAAGTATATTATAACCACGAACGAAAATGTACAAGAACCTCTTCTTAAAAGCATTCATTCGACACCTCCGAACCCAATAATTTTTCTAGCTTTAAAAAGCATTTATAAAAACAAACTTTCTTTTTCTGACACTGATTTTCCGAAAAAAGTAGTTTTTATAGTGTACTAGCTGAACCGCCTGGCGTTGCCCGGGCCCGTGATAATAAATTAAAACGAATCTCAAGTTTATATGATTTTATATCTTTAACCCGATTTTGTCTAAAATTATATTTTTATATGACATTTAAAACGAAAATGCTAATTTATTAACAAAGTAGCGTAATTAAGATCCATATACTTACACATTGAAAAAAAAAAATAAAAATTCATGTATTTACTTTTTAATAATTTATATTCCATTAAAATCTTACTTACAATTTATTAACATTTTGCATGTACACCCTTGGCGGTGGAAAGTGAAACTAAAATCTCTTAGGCGATCGAACTGAAATCGAACGAGCCAAATCCAGTCGTAATCAGGACCATAGAACGCGAAATAAGACTGCTCCCCGTGGCGGTAGAAACTGGAACTAAAATATTTAAGGCTAACAATATCAAGGCAAATGAGCCAAACCCCGTTGTAATCTGGTCCATAGAACCCGAGATACTTCTGTAGTTCCACCGTCCACCTCTAGAAGGCGTAATGTGTTCCATACGAACATGACTGATATCTGTAAGGCTATCGAATTCATATCGAGTGAGCCAAAACTTGTCTTAATCGGGCCCATATAACCCGCGATAGGAAAGTGCCCCTAGTGGTAAAAAGTGGAACTAAAATATTTAAGGCTTTCGATATGAAGCCAAACCCCCGTCGTAATATGGTCCTTAGAACCCGATATATTCTGAAATGAAATTTTAAAAATCTGAAGTTATTATTTTAAAAGAATGGTATATAAGTTCCAATAAGTTCACTTTAATGTTATATGGGGTGATTATTAAGTTAATTATAATGTTTGGATTCAGTGTTGAAATTGGAAAGTTAGTTGCCGAGTTGTGGAAACGGGGCATACAGAAAAAAAACATTGAAGAGGGTAGGGGGAGGTTGAGTTGAGACTGATTTTTGTCAAACAACTAATTAAGACTACCGGACTACTTGTTCAAAGACTCGGAATCGTAGAAAAGCTTGGAAGTTTAAAAAAAATTACTGAAGTTACTATTTGGAAATAGTGGTAATTATCTATACATCACAGCAAATAAACGCTACTGGTGAACCTAAAAAAATGTTAAATTCGTTAAAAAGAAATAGTTCTGTTGAAATCGGAGCATTAGATATGCATTTTTTAAAAATGGTTTCAAATAACGAGAAATCCGCTGCTAGGGGCGCGGTTCACTAAAAGCTATATTTATTAAAAATTCACTACCTCTCTCCATCCTCGCGAATATAAAAAATACAAACATCCCTATTCGCATCTGGTATTTTTACTTCCCATTATCAAAAACTTTTTTCTTTTTTTTCAAAAAAAAAAAAAAGAAAGAAAGAAAGAAAGAAAGAAAGAAAAATTATTAATTTTGGTTCTTATAATGCAATCTTAATAAAAATTAAATATTTAGATTCCTCTTTATGAAATATGCACAGGTGCATAATTTTCAAATCTAAAGATGCAATATTTAAAGAAAAAATAATAGAGCCTGTATTATCCCAGTATAATAAATTGTGGTTTCGGTTCTCGTTTCTAAATTGACTTGTTCAATATAGCTAACATCTGGGCAAACACATGTGACAAAATATCTGGGCTTTAAATAAAACAGATCTTTTCTTAATGAAAATTGAAAAATTTGTAATTGATATCTTGAAAAGTTTTGGATTGATTTCTTCGTAACTTTGAGTTTGGGAAATCGAGATTTTTTTTTCACCCCTGTATTCCGAAATTTGTGTGGATAGAGGCATCTTTTCGATGTTTTCTGTAAAGGTGTAGTTAAAAATGATTCTAGTAGTTCGTTTTTTTTTTCGTGTAAACCTAAAATCATTCTTCATCCTCACAACACAGACCTCATTTTACAGTTTTCACACTTCTTTTGTAGCATTTTCAGTAAAAGATGGCATTTTGTAAGCGATGGTCAATTATTATTAATTAATATATTGGGTTATTGTTAAAATATTAAAATTCTGAGTCTCTTATGCATCAGGGAAGACATTAGACTATCGTCACCTAAATTTTCAGACTTCTAGGTGCGCTAGATTTTGCTAGTCATCAACACACAGCGAAACTTCTTTTATTAGTATAGATTAAGCAGTTTTTTCAAACATCAATATCGGATTCCGTTATTCTAAAAATCTTCAATTAAACATTTTCATCTTCGTAATTAAATTCATATATGTATGATTAACAAAATAATATTAATTTTATTGTTAATGTTAATGCTGTTAATTCATCATGTTTGTCTCTAAAACATGTTTGTTGAAGATCAAAATCAAAATGTTGAAAAAAACTTGAGAATTAATAGCATCCAAAAAACGTACATTCCTGGTTGAGAAAACTAATTAATAATACTACTAAAAATTACTGGGAAAAGTTTCCTAAGATTGTAGCCTCAAAAAAACTTTGTTTTTAGAAATTCGCCTTTAAATTTCGTAAATATATTGATTTCTGAGATTTCTAAAGATAAAGAACGCTTTTCAGAACCATTAGTCACTCGGAAGAGGTTTTTATTCGTGGTTGTATTCCTAGATTAAAAAAATCTATTTTTTTTTGCAGTGTAGCAGAATTACCATTTTATCATATTTATAGTGTTTGTATTGTGTTATACTAAACGCTTACAGAAGTAACTTGATACTGCAAGGAATGAGTATATGTTTGATTTAGGAGTGTGACGATCTTTTGAAATTTTACTCAGTTTTAATTATAAAATGTTTGAAAGGAAATTTAAGCAATGTTCTTGAAATTAATAATTAGGTCTAAAACCCTAATAGTGCAATCAGCTGATCTACAGTCACTAATTTCCCAAATGGCACCATGCGTCACAGGCACGATGTTTCGAAACGTTGGCTTCTATAGTTAGTCATTTAACGTCTCTCAAGTAACAGTTATTTTCTGATTCCAATATTAAGTAGCCGAAATAATTAGTATACTCACGTTTTGAGTTCCACGTTTATAAAATGTTTTAAAGTACATTTAAACAATAACATTAAAATTAATATAATTACAACTAATTACCCTAAAAGTTTAATCAGTCGGTTTACAGTCTTTAAGAGACACACAAAGCCCATGTGTCGCAGGTGCCAGGTTACTGAACTTTGGATTCTGTAGCTAGTCTTTTAACAACTCTCTAACGTCTAATATTTTGTCAAGATTCGATTGCGGAAGATGTCTTTTTACATTTAAATTTTCAGTTCGATCAACTCTTTAAATCTAAAACATTGCTCAAGTTACTTTCCATTTATATTCAGGTTCAAATGTTTTTTTTATTCACATCTCTGCTGAGCCCCCAAATCTAATGTGGGTTTTAGATAAATAATAAATGCTTATAACTACAATGATTATCACACTTGATTGTGAAGACGATAACAGACATTTAATAAGACATGGAATACACAAAATAACTACCAAATACTTGTACAATGGATTAGCACAACTAAAAATGTCTGTTTGCCAATTTTACAGGCTTTATACGACGGAAAAGCACTTTTTCTTTTCCTCATTAAATAAAGATAACGAGCCATTTAAGCCTTCCATAAACTACAATCCGACTTGTATGGAACTTATTCTGATCATAGTAATATCATTGATCATGTTGGACTATGAATTTATCTGTTTACTCAGCTGGTTGTCTGTAACTTAATAAATTACACTGATTAAGCACACAGTCTAAAATGTGAACTGTAACTTTTAATTAAAAACATTAACCCCTCTTGGTTACACCTTGACAGCGATCGCCATCCAACACACTCGAGCTCTGTGCTCTTAACTGAAAACTTACATAAAAACAGTCACTTTGACAGTTAGCAAGAGAAAAGAAGAAACAGAACATTCAAACTACGAAATGTCCTTGGATGCAGGAAAACTCAAGATCGCCTACGAAGTTTCTTCAATTGCGCGAGCAACTGCGAAGCACAAGATCACTTACAGAGGTGTCGTTCGATACGGAGCTTCATCGAAAATGTGCCAAATAAATATTTTCGAATATATCATATCGCGTAAATTTTACTACCCATTGACTTGATAAGTAGGTTCCATTTAGACGTCGTACAATTTTCTCTAATTTATAGTTATATATTTCTCATTGTGCTGTAACTGGCCTTTTGTATGAAATGTACGTGCTTTTTTACAAATAAACTTCAAAAACAATTCAGAAGTTATTATAATTTTTAATTTATCAATACAAATTTATATTTCATCTAAATGGCCTTCAGATGTATCGGTATAGTTATATATTTCTCATTGTGCTGTAACTGGCCTTTTGTATGAAATGTACGTGCTTTTTTACAAATAATCTTCAAAAACAATTCAGAAGTTATTATAATTTTTTAATTTATCAATACAAATTTATATTTTATCTAAATGGCCTTCAGATGTATCAGTATAGTTATATATTTCTCATTGTGCTGTAACTGGCCTTTTGTATGAAATGTACGTGCTTTTTTACAAATAATTTCAAAAACAATTCAGAAGTTATTATAATTTTTTTTAATTTATCAATACAAATTTATATTTCATCTAAATGGCCTTCAGATGTATCTTGTAATAGTTCTGTTTCAAGTCTTCTGACATTTCAAGATATCCACTTCTAGATTCTACATTTAGTGATCCTTTTCAGTCAATCCATATGTTACACTGCACACATCATCTCTCATCGTGACATGTAAGATACATCTCCCATCTTGACACATTATGGAAACACATTATCTTCTTTCAAAGAAGAGACACTCTACGTATATATCCGCGTCAATTTAAGATTTATTTCATGTGTATCGCGTTCTTTTTAATAATAAATCTAAGAGAACATTAAATGTTATTTCTTTTCTCAATTGTTTAAATACACTATAACAGAGTGTGTAAGTTTCTTTGGGAAGCATTCTTTAAGAATCTGATGTATATAAAAATCGCCGATAAAAACAATTTTTATTTATGTATTTCGAATTAGTACAATTATGTATGAAGTTGTCAGGCCCTGTAAAATACAGTATTTATTCGGGTATTTTGCACACTTTTTTCAACGTTTCTTCAGTTTTTAAATTAGAAGATTCGAAAAATAGGCGAGCTTCCACAAGAGATGCTCGACAACCCACGTTCAGACACGGCAGGCTCTAAGAACACGCTAATTTGCCCAGTTTTAAAAAATATATATTACGGATGATTGAATTATAATTAAACGACAAGTGGCGATCTTCTGTAATCGGTTGCGATTCATTTTCCTGTGAATGGGGAATTTTTCGGTTCTTAAGGCCGAATCAAGTGCTGTAGTGACAGCTAAATGATGTTTTCGTGCTTAAATAAAATCAATAAAATATTTAAAATTCGACTTGTTTAAACGTCGAAGTAAACAGAGTAGCTGCCTCCCTGAATTTTAGAACGACGCTTCTTAAAAAGACAATTCTTTTGAAATGTACGTTTGAAATGTATCGCTTCAAATATGACGTAATTTTCACTAAAGTTTTCTTTCTCTTTATATATTCATATTTTATAATATTCACATAAAAATACATATTTAATTCAAAGGAAATATTATTATTTCTGCTGTTTTAAATTTGGCAATAGGTAAAAAGACTCTTTCGAAATAACAAATAAATCTCTCATGTACGTTTATTTTTAAATTGATACTGTTTAGCAATTTTAATGCTTAATAATTCAATTATTATATTAAAGTTTTCTTTTTCTTTTTAAATATTCATTTATAATTAATACATTTCTTATGACGTAATTTTCCAAACCACCTTTTACCACGTGATCATATGACTATAATTTTAAAGTTTTCTTTCTGTTTTTAATACTTAAGTGCAAATATATTTTTAATTGAAATGAAAAATTATTTGCGTTTTTTTAAAAATTGCCAATAGGTAAAAGAGTGACATTTTCGAAATATGAAATAAATCTGTATTCAGATAATGAAATTTTGAATAAGATATATTGATAAATTTTAAATTAAAAAAATGATAAATTTTGAAAAAAATAACCTTTAAAAATTAGTCTAATTAAAAAAATGACAATGATTGCCGACTACACGCGGTAAACATGTCAAGTTTATGCCTGCAAAGGAGGGTTAAATTGCTATGCATAGTTTTTGTTCATTTAAAACATTTTTAATAGACTATTTTGACCGGCATTAAATATCTCTTAAAATAATTCTCCGATTTAAAAACTGTCTATTTCAGCGTGTTCATAGAATACTACTTTATAAAACTATATATTTTCATATTTTTATGTGGAACAGTTTACTTAATATTAGGCGAGACAGAACTTCAATCAAAAAAAAATTCATTTACAACGGTGGTTACTTTTTCTTTGTTTAGAATAGATAGATTTTTTTTATCGGAGGACTATCACTACATAGTATAAAACAAAGTCGCTTTTTCTGTCCCTATATCCCTATGTACGCTTAAATCTTTAAAACTACGCAACGGATTTTGATGCGGTTTTTTTTAATAGATAGAGTGATTCAAGAGGAAGGTTTATATGTATAATAACATCCATTAAACAGTGGAGAAATACTGTTATTTTTTAGGTTTTTAATGTGATGTCGTAAATAATTTCATTTTTTACATTTGTTATTTTGGCCGAAAACGTTATCATTGCTATTTTTTTGGCGATCATTATTGTTGCAGAAAGAAATGAAAAGGCTATACATCTCCAAAAATAAAAGAAAAACTGTGTTAAATTAATTTAAAAAAAAAGAAAAAGAAAGAAAAAAGAGTTTTGATGAGAGAATATTATAAAACGAAAATATTTAATTTAAACATGATTGGGAATGTTCGCAATGCTTAAAAAATTATTCAAGGGGCAAGATTGCTATCGAAACAATATGATTTTACTTTTGATCCTAAACAATTTGATTTTAAGCCAAAAGGTGTCTTTTTTTTTATGCAGAAAGAATTGAAATGACTATACAGCTGGAAAAATAAAAGAAAAAGCTGTTATTAATTTTATTTAAAAAAAAGAAAGGAATTATAGGGGGAAATTCGAAAATCAGGTGATATTTTTTTATCAAATATTAGCTTTTTTAGTATTTGATTCGGATTATGAAAGATTAGCCTTCTGAAAAAGTTCTACTGGACGGATTTTGATGAGAATTGTATTGTTAGTCAGATGCTATTTCAGGAATGGTTTTAATGTACTACATATTGTTCTACGCTGCTTAGTCAAACAGTTGTGTGATTAGCTTTTTCAGTATTTGATTCGGATTATGAAAGATTAGCCTTCTGAAAAAGTTCTACTGGACGGATTTTGATGAGAATTGTATTGTTAGTCAGATGCTATTTCAAGAATGGTTTTAATGTACTACATATTGTTCAACGCTGCTTAGTCAAACAGTTGTGTGAAGGTTATACAGTCAGAAGAACCCGATTCCAAAAGATTAGCCTTTTTGAAAGTTTTTACTGGGCGTATTTTTTGCGACTTGCATTGTTAAGTAGATAATTTGTAAGGATGGTTTTAGTATATTTTATATTGTTCTGTTTTAGAATTACGTGGAAAAGTTCTATAATCAGATGAACCCGATTATAAAAGATTAGCCTTTATAAAAACTTCTACTGAATGGATTTTGTTAATTAGTTTGCATTGTTAGTTCGATAATTTTTAGTGATGGTTTTAGTATATTGCATATAGTTTTATCATTCTTTAGCAAACCTTAACTGTAAATGACCAAATAAAAGAGTTGGTCCTAAACAGCTAAAATTTTGACTGCACATTAGAAAATATAATAGCGCAATCACGTCATTTTTCAGTAATGTGGAAGGATATTCCACGTAAATGTACAGATTGCTTTCAAATACAAGGTCAAATTAAACGATATATTTTGTTTGCTTCAAGGTTCATTTGTAGAAACTGACCAGCGCAGCGGGCGTAGCTTGCTAGTTTAGAATAAAATGGGAAATGATATTCTGTAAAATGAACATAACATTTTAATACATGAATAAAAATATTTTAAAAAATGCGTAACTGTTTCAAAAATTCGTACATGAACTGCGACAAAATTTTATTTTAGCTTTTTGGAGCTATGCTACAATGAAATATGGTAAAATTACTTTTATGTTTTGAATCAAGAAAACATGAGATGTGTTTCCCAGATTCTCGGCCACAAAATGCTCTTTTAATCATTTTTCTTAGCGAATATTACTGTGTACAGTATTATAAAATAATCTTAAAATGAATATTTGTTTTTTTGCCAAAATATTCTTTGAAAAGTACGGGGCGCATAAAATACATGGGATCGCAAATTACGCATGTAAGTATGGTATTAATAGTTGAAGACTCAGGCTACAACTTCAAATCGTTAGGCAGGTTTATCGTGAAGATTTTGTCCTGCTTTGTTGGAAGTATCAATGTCAGGTGTCGGAAAAAACTAATTTTTTATAGTAGTAAAGTACAACTAGTTTATCAAAAATGTAGTTAACTACAACTACTTGTTTTAAAAAGTAGTTACTACAAACTACTTTTCAAAGTAGTCACTACTTCGCTACTTTCAGATTTTGTCAAAGTATTCAATTTACTCTCTCAATTGAAGACACGAATTAAATAATAAAGTGATCTCTCGTTATATCGAGTCTGCCAGAATACAATTAAATAAATGCGATATAACAGAGATCATTAAAAAATTAAGAAAGATAACATACACGAAAATGTTTCATGTTTGTCTCCAAAATGTTAGTTTATACGGATTTTACAAATTCTTATCGAAAATAAGATATATATAATACAATTAATATTTAAAATACAGAGTTACTTAAAAAAATCTGGAGTGACTCTACTAGACATTCTGAACACTTTACAGAATAGTTTGGATTTAAAAAATTAACAATATAACAATAAATAAAATCTTAGATACTAATTTTACAATTGTGGACTCTGGGAAAATTAAAACGTGAGGAAACTTTAATATACACGCATACATCCATACATACATATGGAATCAGCGTAAAAAGAGTTAAAACGGATGCAGGACACATCAATATGTAAATTCATATCAATATTTTCCTAATCGACTTTTTATCATGATCACAATACTTTCTTTATACTGTTTGTGCTACGTAAAATAAAATCGATTAAACTAGAGCTTATATTTTTGGGAGGTACAAAAACATAGCTATATACAATACATGAATGAGCGATATAGCGAGGTATATAATATATACTCTTGTATATAATATATTTATGCGCATTCATACACTGCATAAATTTTATTTTCTATTCTCACATCAATATTACATTGGGATATAAAAATACCAATGACATGCATTTACCAATAGTTTTGCTTACGCAACTCTCCAATCCATTCATAATAGGTTAATTGTATTGAGTTATGATGAAAGTTAATTATATTGAGTTTTCTTATTTTATAATCTAGAAAATTACAGAAAAGCAAATCTAATATGAAACAATCAATAAATCTGTAAATCATACAATTACAGATAAGGAGAAACGCGGAATTAAAACATGCAGACGTAATAAGGGTTAAATAGACAAGTGTTGCCAGCAAAAAAAAAATAATTTCTTTATGGGTTATTACTACAGTTTTGATACGTTTTATAATCTAGAAAATTACAGAAAAAAACAAATCTAATATGAAACAATAAATAAATGTGTAAATCATGCAATTACAGATAAGGAGAAACGCGGAATTAAAACATGCAGATGTAATAAGGAGTAACTAGACAAGTGTTGCCAGCAAAAAAAAATATTTATGGGTTATTACTACATTTTAGAAGCAAGTGTCAATGAGAAAAATCTGTGACTTCATGCGATGCATTGCAGATCATATTCCGCTGTATATGTAAAAATGTTTTATATCTCAAATTCTATTATATGTCAAAACGCCGAAGTAAAACATATTTTGCACAAAAGAAGAAAGTTACGACCACATGATTTGCAGAATGAGACATTTCTGTTTCCTGAAGAAGCTTTAAAAGTAGCGTCGTTTCTCGCTACAAACTACTGATTTTTTGTATCACGCTACTCACTACACTACATTCTTCAAAATATAGCCTGTAACACTACCAACTGCTGTAAAAAGTAAAGACTAAAGTAGTTTCGCTACTTTTAGAGTGCTACTTCCGAACCTTGATCAAGCCAATACAACTGATATCACATGACTTTTCCATCAAAATAACAGCATTAAGCAGAATAGTAAACTCTTTTGTGTAAGGTAAAGCCAGGAGAGATTGAGCGGTCGGAGAGATTGCGCACATAGAGGTTCGGGGTGAAGGAGTGGAGTGAGCGCGCAGCGACTCCAGGTAGTTGTACAACAGCAGTAGAGGAGTGTCTACTTGAAAGTGTACGTTGATTGTTTTGAGTGTCTAAGATAAAGTATTGCTATTTTGTTTTGTTTTCCCAAAGTAAGTGCTTGAATTTTCATAGCTATTCACCAGAATTTCAATACAATGTCAGTAGTACAAAATATTTTAAACTTAAACGATTTTTCATAAGATACTAATCTAGACTAACAATGTGAACATCAACGGTTCGTTTTAGTAGAGGCCATGATTATATAAAAGGATGCGCAATCTCTCCTACCGAAATTGGAGAGTTTGCTTATCGGCTACTTAGGAGAGATTCCTGTTTCCATTAGTTTCCATGCCAGGAGAGATTACGCAGCTAATTGGTAAATTTGCCTAAAAAATGAAAAAATTAAATGGACTTTGGTTTAAGTTAAACGTGTTATCCAGTAACCTAATGTTATTTTGTAATCTTATCTGGACTTGTTTTTTCTGATTATTTAACTTTTTTTTCCTTTAATTAAAATTTTTTTATCATTTTTAAAACTATTTCCTTTTTCTAATTCTTTAATAATTAGGTAGAAATATTCACTCCTAATACAATTATATTTGTTCACAAAAACCTTACAACAATGTCATTTAATTGTAATTATTATATTTAACAATTTAATTGTAGCTATTATTAGTAACAATCTCTCCTACCCATGTACGCAATCACACCAACCCTGTAAGGACAGATTGCGCAAAACAACTTTCTTGGTTTTATTACTGTTCTATTAAATTACAACATAACAACAAAATAGCAATGGAAATGCATAAAAAACAAATGAAGTCAAAATTATTCATGGATAGTTTAGCAAAAAGTTAATATTTAGATTATTTATTGTAATTCTTTTGAATTGTGCGCAGACTCTCCTAGCTTTACCTTACACATATGTAGGTTTTTTTTAAGAACGTATATATCAGATCCATTGTCGCCGCACTCTATTTAAGTTTGTAATTTTTAGGTCATTTGGAAGCAAATGGATTATTGGCTGAATGTGTGTCATCTAACAAAATATGTACTTATAGAATATGTGTGACTGTCTTCAAATATCTTTAAAACATCTCTTAAATTATGTTATAGGAAACATGAAATATTAAAAATTGCTTTTGTGTTATAGTGTGTTTAACCTGTATAAATATTTATGATTATCCTTGTATAGTATATATCAAACATAAAGTAATGTCTTCATAAGGATGTACTCGTATTATGAAATCTAACGAAGCGAACATTAATCACAGAGGTCATTTTTTTTTAGTTAGAAAATTTGGTAAACATGCAACTGAAAGTAGTAAATTTATACCAGCCGGATTTCAGTACTTTATCGGTTATTATTAATAATAACCGCATCTTTTGTTAGATTTGATAAATATTACAGATTAATCACATTTACTCGTTAATATTAATAACTAGCTGAAGCATTCGGCGTTGTCAGAGATTTTAAGTGTGTTTGTTTAGAAAAATCAATTTCAAATTTAAACATATTGTATATAGAAATTCAAAATGTTAAAATATGCGAATATTTCCATAATCGTGTTTTTATCATTATTCAACACGTACCTCAAACTCATGTGAAGTTATACTCACCTGCCAACGTCATATCCACTGACTTTCTGTATTGATACTTTTTGTATGATTGTCAAATATTTGAAAAAGTCCGTTAAATTTCCAATATGACTCCATATAATTTTTTTCTCTAATGACGTCATATTAACATGCTTTCTATACTTACACATACTCATACTCCTAGTATTATTGATAAATGTTTAAACTTTTCTGTTATATTACCCATATGACGTTATATTATTATTTTTTTCAATTGTAAAAACTTTTTATTTCATTTTCATTTTTCAAGTTGGAAAATCTTTCAATAGAAAATTAATTGTTGTAGAAAGAATTTTATTGAGGTTTTTTTTGTTGTTGGCAACTGCTATAACGAAAAATGTTTCAATTTGATAGGAAAAGGACGGTAGATTTTTGGTTTTTTATTACTTAAAAATTTACTATACATTGTTTCGATTCCTTTAGTCCCTCGCCCTTTTAATACACTTGTACGTAACATTTCACAACTCTTGCTTCTAAATTGCGTATTTGTATAAAAGTGCAGACAGACAAATTTTCATTTTTATATTATTAGATTACCAAAGAAGTTCAGTCATTATGATTAATTAAACATAGTAATGAATATGTACTTTACTGGAACATGTACTATCATTACTATATGAAGCTAATAAGATAAATAATTGTTAAGAGATAATAATACTTAATAAAAAAAAGTGTCCTTTTAATAGGACCACCAGGGCTGAAGGGGTTAAATATAATTATTTTTATAATTACTGACTCAATTACATGAAAATTTTAAACACTGAAATAATGAAAGAATGAATAAGTCAGTTTTAAAATTCACACTTTCAGCAAGGTATATTAAGAAAAATCTAGCATAATTATAAAGTTTTAAATTTTGACATCCATTAAATTAATTTTAACATATAGCGATTATATTAAGTGAAGTTACTGTCGGATTGAGACAATTCTTACACTTCTTATAGATACTCTTCTATAATAGAAGAATAAAAAAGAAAAAGAGATTGGTCATGGTCATATCTTATTCATTCACAAAGAAGTGCCAAATTAATCGGCCATCGATGAACGGAAGAAAATACATTGTTAGTACGAGAGATGGACTAAGAGTTCCAAATGCACTAGTATTCTTTTTGCAAAAAATAACAAATTGCAAACAAATTACATTACAAATACAATATTATTACATTTTTAACAATAACTATTAATTTCAAGCTAAATGAGGTGAAATTTATTACATTGACCGTACTTAATTGGTAATTATTAATAATAACCTGTTAATTTGATAAATTCTCATAAATTAATCATATTGACCGGTTTATTTGGATATTATTTGGTAATTATTAACAAGAATCAGTTATTATTAATCATTACCGTTTAAAATAAATTATCGTAACATATATAAAAAAATTAAATGAATGTTTTTAGCAACTGGAAAAGTAAAGAATGAGTTATTATTATTATTATTATTATTATTATTATTATTATTAATTTAGATAGCTTTCAAAAGTGAGTAGTCTAATGTCAGACTGAAAAACACATATTTGAACGTTCTTGGGATATATTTTTTATTTGCATTTATTTACTAAAATTTTAGCGAATTTCACCATGAAAAATGTTTTTTACCACCCAGGAGCTTAATACCTAAAAAGCAAAATATCCGCATTTTACCTCACCGTGTTTATTTGTGGACTATATAGTATCTATCAATGAAAAATTGGACGAATATATGTTTTTGTGTGATCGAACTTTAAATAGGAGCTGAAAATAATTATTTAATAACATATAATAAACTATTAAACTTGTTTAAGATTTTTTAACAACAAATATACACACTTGCATTTTTTAGAAAATTTCAGTAATTGTAATTGAAACCTCTAAATATGTTTTTCTCGGAAATAGTTTTTTAATCCTTTCCTCTTCTTCAAAAAACAACAAAATGGAAGATGCATAAATTGGTAATGTGTAGAAATATTGCATGACATTTTAAAACTATGAATTTATTACTAGTTGAGTGAATATTTTTCCAATGTGAGAAATATCTTGAATTAAGTAAAGCTTTACGATCAGGTTTACTAAAATATTTGTTTTTTAATAACTCATAATTCATATGATCGAAACTTCAACAGATAACATGTTTTGTAGGTTTTTTTCTTGTTTCAGAGAATGCTTCCAATCTGCGAAATAATAATTTTGATTGATTGAACAATACTGAAGTATGATTTTCAATCATTGCTTATTATAGCACAGTACATTTTGAAGTTAAACAGAGGGTGAACTATAATTTATATATATATATATATATATATATATATATATATATATATATATACATGGTGATATAAAAGTCTATTGACATTTTTGTGATAAACCATTTTATTTGCGATATAAATATTACAGCTAGATTACACTCTTGAATAGAAACAAACATCAGTAAATTTCAATGTAGTGGCCCTGTAAATCTACGCACAGCACCCATTGTCTTCCGTAGTTGGAAACACTTTATTAAACATAGTTTGCGTAACTGACATTGCTGCAGTTCGTCGTTGTTTTAGTTGATCTAAGCTGTTAATCTGTACTTGGTACACTTTTGACTTTATAAAACTCCAGTAAAAAAAAATTCCAGAAGTGTCAAGTGAGGAGAGCGAGATGCTCCCTATTCAACTCCCTGCTATGTTTACTTAGTCGCTGGAAATGGATCTCTCTTTTGTGACTTGTTCGATCACTGGTGCTGTCGCTGCCCTTCCGGAATTATCTGCATCAGCAACACATCACGTTCTTTTGAACTTTTTCACCAGGTATCTTATGGTTTTTTAGACAGAACCTAGTGTTCTGAACTTCAATAGAAATATTCTTGGACCTTTTCATACGTCTTTCCTTGCAGTCGAACTGAAATGACAGCCGTTCCTTCCCATTTGTAAACATTCTTCGGTATTATCTGCAAATAAAAGCAGTTGGAAAGCGATTTAAGAAAAATGCCAAGAGATTTTTGAATCAGCCTGTATAAAATAATTAATGGTAAATTATAAACAGTTATATTAAATATAATAAGTTATATTAGTGTTAGTGAATTTACTACCTTTTTAAACTTTTTAAAACATAATCAACTCGTTTTAGGGTTTCTTACAGCAAAAAGAAAAAAGGAAACCCTTATTGTATCATTTTGTCTCACTTTGTCTGTCTGGCCAGATTTTTTATATTTCAAGAGCAGATGAATTTACAAAGTTGAAATTAATATCATATAATAATGTCCGCTCAACTTGTTTTCTAAAAGATTCGAGCTTCTAACACAATGCAATAAAAGTTACTGTCGTAAAACAACGTTTAAAAAATAAAATACAAACACACTCTCAAAATCTATTGTGTATTTCCCTTTGATCTAGAATTTTGAAATTTATCATGAAGCAAGATCTTATAGCACATGTAAATAAAAAGAAATTCGAAAATCATTACGTCATAATTTTATGTCAATTCATTACGTGACAAATTTATCTGACCATATTTTTACCAATTGTTAATTTTCTGTAATCAGGATTCCCGCCAAATTAACGTGTTGTAAAGGAATTTTTGTATATTTCTAAAAAAAACTCGGTACCTACTAAACTTTACGGTAATATGACATAACAGCCTAAGGGTTCGAGTCTTACTCGCACGTGTTCTTTTTTCCCTTAAAACTATTGTTATAAATAAATAAATATTATACATAAGCTGTGCAGCAATTAAATTCACATCCTTGTTAAATTTAGAGTTTTCGTTTTGTAAATTATGAATAAAAACTACTCTCTTACGACTTAGAATAGTGAAATTTTCAACATTTATAGTTTCATTGATTTTGGTAAAAATATTTTCTCGATCTTTAATTTAAATTCCGCTGATGTTTATGAAATTAAATGGAGATTTTTATCGTATAAATTATAACTGGATAAATTTATGTTTCATAAATGTTTATGAAACGAAGCAAGCATTCATTCGTGAAAAATATTAATAAATAAAATAGAGTTTTAAAACATTTTTTATGTAACAAATAGCTTAACGCACAATTAAATATATTACAGAGAATTATTATTTTTTAAACATAAAGTCACCCTATTGATTTTGAACTGTTTACAACTACGAACAAGAATTGTGACGTTTTATTTTACAATTTTTTAATCCAGATCACTCTAATCTTATAATATTCATAGCCTTATTTTTTAAAGTGACATATTAATATATTAAAGTAATTAAAAACATGTCATTAATGCTTCAACTCGTCATAATTTCTCCGAATATCCGCGATTTGCATTCTTTTACCAATATCAAGATAAATTACCTGATCACTGATTAATTTTTTGAAGGTATGAAAAGTTTGACGTATAATTAATAAGCGTCAGGCATTACAAATTGCAGAAAACTAAGAAAAGAATTTTTAGAAATTTTAAATATTCTACTTCATATTTCATTTTTACACGAACACAGCAATTCTTAAGGCTTTACGTTTAGTGTTTTAACACTAAAAGCTGTACTATATATTTATAAAAATGCTCATTAAACTAAAGTTAATTTTATTTATTTATTTTTTGCAGCTTGATAATAAAATATTTTTTATTTCCTCGCATTTTATACAATTCATAAAACATAATAGTGTTAAAAATATTTGTGTATACATCCAATTTATTGATTTTGTGTGTGTGTGGGGGGGGGGAGAGGGATAAAAAACAAGTCGTTGGGGGCCACCGTAATACTTACCCATCATGGATATGCATAATATAAGATATGAAAATTAAAAATGTGTAAACTACTTATAAAATGCATTGCAATTCGAATAAAATCGTGGCTTGATAACGTCATAAACTTTAAAGGCTCGATTACTGAATTGCTTAAAAGAAACATCCTTATAACTCCAAAAACAATAATCCTATTAACTAGCGGTTTATTGCATCTGATTAAGCGTCTCATTTCCATTTAAAATATATCTTTGAATTGAAATTTGGATGAAATACAGTGTCATGAAAAATCGAAGAGTGTGGAAAATAGGATTCCAAATATCTCGGCAACTAATTATCCGATCGACTTCATGCTTTATGCAAAATTTATGTTTTTGTATTGTCTTTTATATTCACTCCTTAAAATACACAATTTCGAAAATTTTTATTTACCTTTTATCAGAACGAATATTTCAAGAGTCCGAAAAAAATAGTTCCGGATGATCGAGGTTACTGGAATTCAATAGGCTTTTTCCCATTATTACATACTAAGTATATACCAAATTTCAAGTCCCTATCTCAATTTATTCGGGAGATAGAGCGTTTACAGACACACAGACACACAGACCGACGGCAATTTTTTTTTTTCTAAAAATATGTTTTCCGGAATCTCCAGTGTCTGAAACGTGCAAATCCGTCAATTTTTTTTTTTCGATATTCAAAACGAATTTTAGACTTACCCTATACTACGTATGATGGGTAAGTAACTTGACACATTTGCTAAGCCGGTTAAAATTTAAATACACGTGTTTTTAACCTTCTCACTGCCGTGAACTGATATATCCCTTCACTATGCTCCAGGTTTCACTGCAATAGAAGCATTGTTTAAATTAATATAATTCTACAAATATGATGCAGTTTTAAAATATCGAGCAATGATTAATACTGTCAAGGAATATACTCATACGTAATTAAGCTTTTTATACCAAGTTTAAAAATCCATCTGTTTTTGACATTTTAAAAAAAATAACAGAAAACACATTACAAATTTGCCCATTTGCTCGGCGGTCAGAGGGTTGAGATGTTAAATTCGTTGCAAAACTACATTCGTTTGATTACATTCGTTGAAACTGATGGACTGTCCCTTCTAAAATCTCTTATTTAATCCAAATACGTCATGACACGAGTAGCATTGCTTTCTGAAAATGTGTTTGTAATATTTTAAAATATTTTTATTCGGGTACAAATACACTTGCATGTATACACATGCATATCTTCAAATAGTAGACATATTGAACATGTGTTACTTTATTTTCTGGTTAAAATAAATTCTACTTTGATTA
Source organism: Maratus michaelseni (assembly GCA_963931845.1). NCBI lineage: Eukaryota > Metazoa > Arthropoda > Arachnida > Araneae > Salticidae > Maratus > Maratus michaelseni. The sequence continues at coordinate 172,304,500 of OZ007591.1, forward strand.
CATGTGTTAGCTTTAATAGAAAATATGTAGTGTTATAGTGCCCCACTTTTACAAGCGATTAGTGATGTATTTAAACTAGTGATTAGTTACCCAAACATTTTCATTTCAGGGGTTCTAATAACGTTTTTCTTACATGAGAGACATCCGTTCATCTATACTAATAAAATAAAGTTTCGCTCTCTATGCCTCTCTGTGCGTGTGTGTCTGTCTGACTGTCGGCGATGGCTAAGAAAATCTAGCGCACAAGGAAGCCTGAAAATTTATATTTTGGTAGACCAAGGCCTCTCCTGATGCACCTGAGACTTGTAACTTTAATATTTACTGAACTATTAACTTTATTATTTACTGAAATATTAATAAAAACCCACAAAGAACTCTCATCGGTTGTTTGGTTGTATAGAATCTTCACAGAAGTAATTAAATAAACAAGAGTAGCTATGCAAAGAGAAGGACTTCAAACGAAATAGTGTTAATATGCACTTATCGGTGTACAGCCATGCTAATGTAGAGCGACCTGCACACGAAAAACCGAAAATGTGACTAGGCAGACGAACAGATACAACTGTCCTACACAGACACCACCTGTTTCAAACATTTTAAGAGCCACTTTTTTATTCATAATAATTAGCTGGGTTTAAGGGTTTTTTTTTTTAATTTTTACATGACATATATTATTATGATAAATATTATTAATGCAGAAAACTTTATTTAACAAATTATTTGTTATATTTGCGGGGATGGGGTGGGGTAAGGGTAAACAAACTTTTATTAAATATCGCATTTATCTTACTTGACCGCGCGCCACCTGGCGGCGGCTTTTAGCTAAATTCAACACCCTTCTTATTAATAAATCAAAATAACTACTCTGATTTCAACAGAACTAATTACATTTAACAAATTTAACATTTTTAGCTTCACCCGTACCATTTAATTGTTGTTTTATTTATAGAATACTGCTATTTTAAAATTACAGTTTTCGTAAAATTAAAATTTATATTCCTAAAAAAATTTGATGCATACGAACAGTCAAAGTTAGTTATTTGTTATTGAGCACTTGACCGCGCGCCTACCTGCTGCCCCACCCTCAAGGTTTTTTCACTAACTGTGTTTTAATACACTAACTCAGCTAATAATGTTCCGAACGTCTCCATTCTAATTCATTTTGCTAAATTATCGTAAAAATCACCATTCATAGCTTCAAGGTGTATTTCTAGAAAGCAGTTACCAGTATTTCAGAATAATAATCTAAGCCAAATTTCAAATTACGTTCCTAGCAGAGACAAGTGAATCAATCTTTAAAGATGCATAGTGGTTCTCCTAATTTGTCATTTGCTGAAGGGCCCTTGAACATTCGTTTCCCACCGGCCCTCCCTCAAGGCTTTTTCTCGAACTGCGCACTGTTTCCATATCGCAAAAACTAATTTTCTGATTTCAACGCAACTGATTCCAAACATGATATTTAACTTAATGATCAACCTCTATAACATTAATATAAATTTATGAGTAGCGGCTACCACTATTTCCGAATAACAGTCTAAACTAAATTTCTAATTAAGTTCCTAACTTAACCAAACGACCGAGTTTTTAAAGATGCATAGTGGTCCTCCTAATTAGTTATTTGCTGAAGAGCACTTGAACATCCGCTCACCCCCCCCGGCTCCTCCGTCAATGTTTTTTCTCTAACTATGCCCCGTTTCTATAACTCAGCAACTATTTTTCCGATTTCAACGCAAGTGATTCCAAGCATTATAGTTAACTTAATAGTATCCCTCTAAAACATTAAACTAAATTCATGAGTAGCGGTTACTACTATTTCCGAACAATACTTTAAGCCAAATTTCTAATTAAGTTCCTAGTTTAACCGAACTAACGAATTTTTAAAGATGTATAGTGGTCCTTCTAATTAGTCATTTGCTGAAGGACACTTGAACATCCCCTCCCTGCCCCGGCATCTGCCTCAAGTTTATTTTCTCTAAGTGTGCCTTATTTCAATAACTAGGCTAATAATATTTCCATCTTCTCCAAACCACCTCAATTTTGTAGCACGCCTACTATGCAGTGCCGTAGGTAGCAGGGACATGTTTCAAATGTTCGTTCGGAAAGAGGTTTGTGTAGAACAGAATGCTCCCCTGGCGGAAGGGGAAAATAAAAGAATTTCCGGAGCATACGAGCAGGCCCGGTATATGGTGCCGAAGCCATCTGAGACCCTGGCCAGAGTTTCGTTTTTTAAGAGATTTAAGTTTATTACACGGGCTCGGACAACGCCGAGCGGGTCAGCTAGTACTAAATAGAAGACGTTTTTCAATGTCTTAATTGATCTTTCTACGCTCTCTCTCATAGTTTTCGAAATAGGGTCGATAACTTTCAAATTTCGACAATAGAAGTGTTGCAGTTACTCTCATATGGTAGTCTATTGTCGTTTTACTAAATGTAGGCACTTGTTTCGCAATTGCTAGCTTGAGGTTGCGTACAGACAACACTTTTTTAAGCGATCGTAAATCATTGCACCTTGCCTGTCTATTCCAGAAGTTATGTGTGGTCATCAACAAAAGTTAGTATAGTCTCAACAAAATACACAGGCGGAGATAAACGTGTCAATGATGTCAACGGCTGACCTCTGACCACTAGACTCCCAACAGAAGTCATAAAACATCAAAGAGCTCGAATGACGTTTCGATCAGGTAAAAAGTAGTTTAATAGTTATTTAAATGTACACGGACTTTATTTTACACATTATCTGAGTGTCAGACATTCAGCGTCAATAAAAGAGTTTTTTATTTATCCGGTTTTCTGGGTTGGGTTGGGTTGATTATTGACGGCCAATTATCTACACTTGGGATATAGGCCCAGGGGGAGTGCCCTTCGTGGAGGTCTTTCTACGGGAACCTAACCCGTATTTACGCATGAATAAATCCACGGCTCGAAGAAAACCACGAAAACTTCGAACGATTAGGCCGACGGGCGCGATTGGGATCGAACCCAGCACCTCCCGTCTACCAGCTTCGAGAGCAGAACCTCTCAGCCACTGGTGGGGCATCCGGTTTTCTGACTTATCGAGTATCAATAATTTTTTGTATCGTTTAACAGAGGTTTTCCAATAATACAGTTATCAGGCAAACTCTTTATACTTGATGAGGCATGATTATTAAATATCCAATTATTATTTATGATATTAACTTATTTATTTGTTATAGAATTTTTTTATTTCATTGAATACGTGCATTAAGACACAGTGATACTGCATTTAATTTGAAGGAGAAATCAGTTTCGGTTTATGAACAATTCTGGAATCAAGTACTATGTTATTAAGTCGAAATATCACTCTATGAAGTCCCTAAGGATATTTTATTACATAAAGTAATATCTCTAAAGATTGATAAGGACGATTATTTGCATACCGAAAAAAAGAGATTATCTTTTAATACAGTGTTGAAAGATTTATAGATGTAAAATCCTTCTACTTTAATGCTACTATCTTAGAAAAATGAAAATTACCTACATTTAAATTAGTAAATCAGGAATAATTTCTAATAATAGAATGGAGTAGTAGGATAGATAAGAATGGTACAAATATATAAAGACTTGTAAAAATTTAAAACAATGTTATGCACTGAAACAAGAAAAAGAACTATTACTTAATGTACTTACAAAAGAAAAATATTTAGATTATAAAGTTTAGTATATTTATTATCAAAAACTTTACTCGAGATATTACAGAAGAGTGCAAATTTCTTTAGAAAGATCGAATGAAATATTTTTAAAATTATTATTACCGGCAATTCAAGAATAAAAGAATACTTTACTTCCAATAGATAGATTTTGAAAGTATATTTCATACATATGTATTTAGGTAATTACGCCACCCATTACCAATGTTGATTACATTTCCAGAATACTTTATATTCTCAATTTTTTTTTACGTATATGCATATTCATGCCTATAACATTTTCTAAGCACGTTTAAAATAAAAATAATTACTAGACCGTTGAACCTAATTGGAATTTGTTTAATCAAAATAAATCAGTTTAGAAAATGTGAAAGTTTAAAAATAAAGCATTGCTTATTTAAAATAATGAAAACTAAACCAGTTAAAACATATATTAAAACTTTTTTCTGCTTTTTAGAAAAAAAAAACTCGGTGTTCATTTTTCTGTAAACTCATGTTTAGATAATTAGACAGTTTTTCATATTATGTTTTCTTTAGAAAAGAAAATCTTATAATTTTTTTTTTGAAATTTATAAAAAAATAGTTTTATTCAAACTTTCTTTTTCTAAACCTGCAATTATAATGAAAATAGTCGTTTCAATTACAGCGAAAAAAAATATTCAAGAGATTTGATGTATTAAAGTTTTCACTATTTTAACATTAGAAATTATATGGGTTTTTTTTCTTGCTTTTAACAATAATTTTCATTTTGCATTTATTTGTTTTTGTTAATTAAATAGAAAATCTCTTTTCATCTTAAAATAACTGCTACTATCCCAATTAATTAACGTTTGCAAAAATCGGTTAGATTAATTATTTTTTTGTCAGCACTGGCTATTTTATATTAGTAATTTTTTACCACGTTTAAAAAAAACAAAGATGAAAATGAAGCTTTATAAGTACTTTTGTTTTAAATTGCAGCATGTAAATTTTGAATGTTCTTGTATAGTTTTTAATGTATATATATTTTTTTACTTTTATACAAAATGTGACTTTTACATCGAGGTAGTAAGGCGCTTTAGATAATTTTTTGTTTCAGCAACTAAGAAATAGATTTAAAAAAGAGAGAATTTCTATGAAACATTTCCATTTTAATAAAAATTGAAAAGACTTACTTCCTCACCAATTACAGTTTATTTCTTAAAAATGTATTATTTCCTTAATGCACAAAATACATGGCATTTAGATTTTTGTTATTTATTGTGTTTTTCCTGTCACGTGAGAAAGTGAATTATATATATATATATTAATGTAGTCCTTATTTACATGCAAAAAATAAAATAAAAGAGGAAATCTAAATGCAGTGCCCCTACATTTATTGCAATGTATCCCAAAACTACGAGAAATTATTTGGTCATAAAGAACATATGCTTCATTGACGGTGAAATGTAAGAATGTTTTTATTTTTGTTTCCAATCCTTGAATATTCAATTCATGTACAATATACTATCCAAGGCTTATCAAATTAATTTCGTTATAAAACAATACTAAACATTGTACATTTACATCCATTATCTATCTTAAAATTCTATAAATTATAATCAGCAACAGAATTGAAATAAATGATACCTAAATTGTGAGGATTCCTTAACACCAGCCTATTGCGTCTGCATAATTCTTGCGAATTTCTCCACTGTCTGTACAATATTTGTTAGATTCATCTTCGCTAAACTCAGAATTGAATTCACCTCCCTTTCTGCTGCATCACTAACAACTCTTCTTAAATTTTCTTTTAAATATATTTCTTCATTTTGACAATGTACATTTGCCCAGTTCAGGAACATTTTTCGAAATTTAGATCGTTTTAAATACTTTTGTCGATACTCATTATTCTATGCGGAAGAATATTTTTTCCCTAAACCGTCTCATATGATATGAAATTAGTTTTCAAAATGGTCGGATTCTTTGGTTCTTTATGAAGTAAAATTTTTTTGTGCAAACATTTTTTAGAGAATTATTTTTGTTCATGTACCGTTAGGGCAACGTATTCGTTCTATCAAATACCAGAAGTGATTAAAAAGTTTGTTGTTATTTTTGCAATTGATTTGACATTTTTTTGTAAGCAACCTGGGAAATTAATATCATTCATTGGAGAGCAGACAGTAAATGGGTTGGTTTTATTTATTTAGATTGCTTGATTGTTATCACCTTTTTGAAATCATAGTATCCGACTTTTTAAATCTGTCATTAAAAAAGGCGAATATTACTATTTCAAAAAAGTGATAACAATCAAACAATGGAAATAAGAAAACCCACTTTTTCTATCCCCCAAGTTGTTTTATTAAATTGCTCCCTAAAGAAATACTTTTCCAGGAAATATATTCCTTTAGCTATCCATCGGCTAAATGATAGGATCCAGGTTGACGAAACATACTTCTCTTTCTGGCGTGTTAACAAAAATATTATAATAAATTCTAAGAATTCAATACAGTTTTCATGGAGTATATTGTTTTTTTATTTTGCGTACAATAAAAACGCATGTAAATCGTTCTTCAGTGTTTCTATAGTATCTGTACGACACTTCTATGTCAACTATTTTGCTTTATTAATAACCTTCTACAGATATTTGAACATTTTAAATTTTGTTATACCTGGTCTTATGTTTTATGAAACATATATATGTTATATAAAAATTTTATTTCTTCGCATAGCCTTCGATATTTATTTCGCATTATTCCTTTAAATTAATCTAACTTCTGACATGGTCATTATTTCCTTAATAATTAATAATATTTATTCCTATTTAATGTCCTTTTAAAAGTAATAACACGTATATTAATATTTATCTTATTCCAAATCTTAATCTAAAACTTTAAGTTCATTCGTAACTTTTATCAACTCCCCGATCTATAAAATTCTGAGAGACGCTTGCTGTCATTTCGAATGTTTTTAAAAGCCGTTTTTTTATTTTTTATTCCATGCTTTGCTTCGCGCACTGGGTATTTTTCACGTCAAAATCAATGCGCAGCTACGATGGGGATTCTTACGTGTTAAATCTTCTCCCTCAGCTTAAATTCGCCTCTCACTCGTCACGTCGTTTACAGTAACTCTACGCGCCGTGAACAAAACTGACAGATTTTTGTCGTGTTTGGGAGTGCTGACCAAATCGTTATCTGGTGTTCTGCGACTTAGACGTTCATAACAGCACTTTAAGATCTATTAAATGGTGTAGTGAGCCATCGTCAAGCCTGAGAGCTATAAGTTTATACCGGATACTGTGGGAACTGTTACTGGCATCGCTCCTGTTCATTAATAAACGATTTATCTGGAAATTGGCTGCTCCTTATTGAAGAAACACTTGTGGTGTCTCATCATTGCCTAACATCCTCGCCATGATTCTTGATATCGACTGCAATCATTCCCCAACTTGAACAAACTGCAATTTTCTCGTGGAATATTAAATCATCTTCGCAAAAAGTTCACATATATATTTAAAAAAAAACACTTTCTAACTCGTTAAAGAATGTGATAATGACAAGACAAATGTAAATATATCTCGATTCAGTTTTTGTCTTTGCAAACTACTGGCAATTTTATCAAACACTACAGTTTGAACAGCATTCAATAACGGCCAATTATCTATTGTATCATATACATCAAAATCAATTCCAATACAAGTTATTGAAAGAATGTCAAGAATCACTTATAAATGAACGCTTGGAGCTCATACAATGCCTGTCAACATTCTGTTTTATACATGTAACGAGGAACAGCTTTTGATCAGGTGAATACCTACAAAGTTGAAATTTAAAATTTAAAGCAATTACATGAACTTTCGTGATATTTTTTTCGGAACTTCTCTCGGCCACTTCTAAAGAATTCACAATTGATTACAAAGTAATGTGAATATAATATAACTGTAAGCGTGTTTTCCTCTTGGAGCCATGTGTGTCACGAACTGGCATAAGTTCGTGATAGTCTGTATTTAACTGTCTGTTGGTGTTTTTGAGCCGCATGAGGCACTGGTTAATATTTATCGATCTTTTTATGAGGAATCATTTATTTATATAAAATAACAAACAGGTGTATAAAATATCTTAAACTTAGAAAATAAGGACCATCCTAATATGTATATATATATATATATATATATATATATAAGATAAAGCTAGGATAGTTTGCGCACAATTCAAAAGAATAGCAATAAAAAATCTAGATATTGATTTTTTGCTAAACTATTCATGAATAATTTTTACTTCATTTGTTTTTTATGCATTTCCATTGCTATTTTGTCCATTGCGCAATCTGTCCTTACAGGGTTGGTGTGATTGCGCACATGGGTAGGAGAGATTGTTAGTAATAATAACTACAATTAAATTGTTAACAATAATAATTACACTTAAATGACATTGCTCTATTGTTTTTGTGAACAGATATTTTTGTATTAGAAGTGAATATTTCAACCTAATGATTAAAGAATCAGAAAAAGGAAATAATTTTAAAAACGATTAAAAATTTTTAATTAAAGGAAAAAAAATTAAAGAATCAGAAAAAGCAAGCCCAGATAAGATTACAAAATAAAATTATGTTACTTAATAACACGTTTAACTTAAAATTAGTCCATTTTCAATTTTCATTTATTTATGCAAATTTACCAATAAGCTGCGTAATATCTCCTAGCATGGAAACTAATTGGAAACACTGCGCCATCTCTCCTAAGTAGCAGATGCGCAAACTCTCCAATTTCGGTAGGAGAGATTGCGCGGCCTTTTATTTAAACATGACCTCTTCTAAAACGAACCGTTGATGTTCACATTGTTATTCTAGATTAGTAGCTTATGAGAAATCGTTTAAGTTTAAAATATTTTGTACTATTGAGATTGTATAGAAATTCTGATGAATAGTTATGAAAATTCAAGCACTTACTTTGAGAAAACAAAACAAAATAGCAATATTTTATCTTAGACGCTCATAGCAATCAACGTGTACTTTTAAGTAGACACTCCACTACTGTTGTTGTACAACTACTTGGAGTCGCTGCGCGCTCACTCAACTCCTTCCCACCGAACCTCTATGTGCGCAATCTCTCCGACCGCGCCATCTCTCCTGGCTTTACCTTACATATATATATATATATATATTCAGTGGATGTGTAATGGTTTGCTAAGGTATTAATAACATATAAAATTTATATAAATAATATGAATAGTGCAAAATATAGTGATAAAAATATCGGCCAGATACGGAGTTTTATAAAAAACCGTACTGCCCAGTCGGCTACAGAATACACAGTGAGGAGCGGACCGACAGAAAGCAACGATGCGAATAGTGATTGTGACGATCTTGTTGTTTTAAAGAGTATGGTGATCATCGAGATATTAAAGATAACATTATAAAAAAATAAAAATTGTGATTAAAGTTATTGTTTTTTTTTCTTCTGAAAAATTTGTTTTTATAAAGATACAAGATGTGTGAGGTATAGGACTAGATATAGCTATAATCAAAATGTAATGAATAAAAACATACTGATTGTATAAGCATTGGTAAAACAAATAAAACAAGGTAGTTTTCTAATAAGTCTTTTAAGAAAGGTCGTGACGGAAATGTTTTAAAATTATCAAAGAGAAATGACAAGTGATGTAAAGTACAAATCCATTCTCAAAGGTAAAAAAACATCTACGAGCAATCGACTCCTCACTCAAGCCAAGCATTCCAAGCAAAACGTTTTAGCTGAATCGCGTCTGGAAAGAAGTGTTTAGCCTTCCAAATGGATTTTATAGGGTGTAATGATGCCAATTTTGCAAATTCAACATACTATCACAAGTGAATTTACTGATGAATTTCAAATAAAAGGCGAAATTTTTCCTGAAGTAGAAAAGCAATTTTGTTTATTATAGCTTTATTCGAAAGCTGGTAGAAGGAAAAAGGTTTTGGCAAATTTGACAGATTGTAATTAGAAGAGTTTTTGCCATATTGCCGGTTAAAGATTTTGGCGAGAATATGATTAAGCCCTTGTAACTCACCGTAAAATCCAAATATTCTGATATAAATGATTTTATATTACAGGAATTTGTCCGTTCTTTCCAAATATGCGCTTAATTTGCATGTAGGTTTTACAGAAACATCACAAATTTGGGACTTTTAAGATTTGACACAGTTATGGTTTCAAAATTTCTGTTTTCAAAATTTAATTACTAACAAATTTTCAAAAAAAATAATTTTAATTTCATTATTAAAAAAGTATTTTTTTCCAACTACCTGTCACGAAAAAATATTTATTCAATTGTACATTGTAGATTGTACAATCGAATCCACTTTTTTAATATTGGTTCAAATAAAACTTCATATATTGAAACAAATACTCATTTTATCAGACCAATCGATTTTTTTACATAATTAAAATTATTTAAATAATTAGTCAGTTTTTCATATTATGATTTATTTGCAAAGGAAAACGTTATGTGTAAAATTTCTAAGTATTTTTTAAGAATAATGACAAACGATTTCAATGAAATTACATTTCTTTCAAGGCTGAAATAAATAAAAGTTCGAAAAAAAAAAAAGATTAACAGATTTAATTTTTTTTCCTGAAGATTTTGCTACTAGATTGTTTTGTGTGTTTCACTTAATATAAAGCGTAGCTTTCGTTTATTTATTTATTTGCTCTGTTCCATTTAACAACAAACCCTTTTATTTTTTTAAGATTTCTGCTAAACTAATTAACACTGAAAAAAAAATTCTTTTGTATAATTTATTTGCTTTTTTTCAAACATTTTTCGACTCTTTTGAAAAGCATATTAAAAGGATCATTATATTATTATTGCTTTACATGACACTATGTGAATTTTAAAATATTTTCACAGTTTTAAGGTGTAAAATTGTGTTTACTTTTTAACGAAATGTAAGTTTAGATCGCAAAAACGCACAGCTTTAAATAAGAAATCTGTAGTAATTCATGATCAGAGAAACAAATTTATAAAGGAAAGATTTTCTGTGAAACTTATCTTTTTGAAAAGAAATAAATGACTTGATTCGATGAACAATGAAACTTTATTTCATAAAAACTATAATTTTCTTATTGAACAAAATACACTATTTTGTTTGTTTTTATTTAAGTTTTTTTTTTTTTTTTTTTTTTTTTTTTTTTTTTTTTAATATATCGTGAAAATATTATGATTATTTGAATAAATGGATGAACTGAATGTTTTTTAAGAAAAGTTAAAAAAAAATTATAGGTTGATTTTTTGGGTTATTTTTCCTTTTGGCTCTAACGAAGTAACCTTTATATGCAACGTTCAGTCCAATTCAAGATGAAGAAAGTACCCTTGAAGGACTCCTTGAAAGTGCCAGGAAAAACTTAACGAGGAATTTATTTGCATTGTCTTAAACCTCTAGCGCTTAAGCTGTTTCAAAATTTGTATTTAAGCGAGTTTTTATTTCTAAATATTTTTTCGAACATCAAAGAAATGATGACTTCCAAATTTTGTCTCATAATAGCAAAGAAATACACTTCCTAAATACACAATAAAAATTAGCCAATGTAACGCGTTTCGAAAATCTTTCTTCAGCTGTCTCAGAAAGGAATTAGTACGAGAGCAGAAGAAAGTTTTCTTACCGTTCTCGTAATGGTCGTACATAATACAAATAAGATGTAAAGCATACTAATTGTAAGTACTTTGTAAGGCGAAACAGCTATTTACTCCAAAAAAAAAAAAAAAAAATGGCGCCGCACATGCTCGAACAGAAGGCGAAACTAAAGTTTTGACTATACCAGTTGCGAGCCGTATGGAAAAATGAGTATGATTTCTGAGATACATCGACATGCGCAAAATAATCAATAAGACGCGCTAAGCCTTTAGAAAAGAATCGTGAGAAAATTAACCTATGGTGGGAAACTATTATCTCAAAGAAGTATAAAGTGTTAAAAGCATAAAATATATTAAGTTTATATTACAAATTATTGTAGTTGGTGAAGAAGGTCATTGGCTAAAGAGAAAACTTTTAGATGTGTTTTGGATTCGAACTGAGAAATGATCTTGATTTTTAAACAATTTGTAGAACTAATTGAATCATTTCAATCAAATGAACTTCGCATTCATTTAATATACATTTAATAAAAAAAACTTAACAACATAATATATTGTCATAATTACTTACTGTATCATTATTGCTAAAAAAAGGAAAAAAAAATCTGGAATTAATTTTCTATATCTTGCAACAAGTATTTTAAATCTGGTGATCCAAGGACAAACAATTGGCGGATAAACAACGAAACATTTTAATATTTAAATTGTCAGATTAAAAGTGGAAATACCATTCAACTGGAAGTTATGACTTTTTCAATTTATGTTTAAAATTAATAATAATAATTTTAGGGGGTCATCTTCATACTAAAAGTTCACCAAACTCTGAAATTTTCTCTATGAGTCGTTTGTAAGCATAGCTTCAGAACTACTTGTGAGGAATAAGCTGTAATTTTGTATTATCATAATTAAACCTTCTAGAGATCGAATTCTGTGAAAAAAAATCATAGATATTAATTCATATAATTAAAAAAATAATTAAAAATAAGTATTTTTTTTTAAAGAAAATATGATTTGTAACATATGAATTATTTTAACAAAAATATATTTCAAAATGCATCAGCTATGTAAATTATAAAATTGTAGTTTATTCCGCAAAGTAGTTCTGGAGTTATGCTGAAAAAAATAAACGCATTACAATCTCTTTTGCAATGATCAATAGCTCGAAATTTGAAATATTCATAATTTCCGAAACTACTGAAGTGAATGATATCCCGTTTGGTATCCTATAATAAAATTCAACGACAAAGCCAAATGTGATGACAAAATTAGGTTTTCATATGGAAAATTTCAGAGTTTTGTACAATTTTAGTATGAAGACATTTAAGATGTTTTTTTATGTAAATTGAAAGTATACATAATTTACAGTCAAATCTCAATTTTATTTTTTTTATCGGACAATTTATTTATTAAAATACATGGGGATGGTCTCTCTCTCCGTTTTTTCCAACTGCACCTTGAAATCATCAGATTTACTTGATTTTGACCTTTACTTATGAAATTGGTCATCGTATGAAATTACAACTCAACTTAAGGCGTATGTAGTTATTTGCAGAGAAAAATAATGTATCTGGGAATGAAAAATCTTGTGAGGAGGATAAGAGGATTTATCCTCTTTCTTCACGGCCGATGAGCCCAGTAGCTTGCTCTTCCATGCATGTCTATGATCGGAAGCCGTGGGAAAGCAAGAGCCGTCAGAGTAACTCGACATATGACCGAGGGACCGTTTCCCCCTGTGGGGTTTCGCGAACGAGGCCGTCGGGGGTTCTCTGGCGGTTGATCAGGTGTGTGTTCCACGCGGAAGTTTCCCCAGAGCAGGGTTACTGCCGCAACGACCTATGGGGTCGATACCTGGTAAAATGGTCTAGGGTTCGCAGAGGGGCGGCCCATGACCGATCGCAGCGCCGGACGAGACAAAGTCCTGGTGCGTTATAAGCCCTTTAGAGGCTTGGGCGCGATGGTCGGAAGCGTGCCGCGGGCTACCCCCGAGGGCGTCTGGCGGCGCAGGATAGTTTTACCCTTATCCTCTTTCTTGGAGTAATCTATGTAGCAGCTGAATTGACGTTGCACATATTAAGCGTGCATATTACACAATTTAATAAAAAAATATAATTCTAATAAAATTATTCTCAATAAATACATTAGAAATTTTACATTCTTCTTTATTTAAAAATACGTTTAAAATATATATTTAAATGCAAAATGTCGAGTTATAAGAAGTCTAAATTTCTAATGTTTTCTTTCTTTTACACAAATCCATTATAACTAATAGCAATATGCGAGTTTTCATAGCTATTTTTAATTGAAGAATAAATACCCAATACCCTGGGTATTTAAATTTAAAAATTATTTCTTGGGTATTTTAAATCACTGATTATAAGGGATTAAAAGATGGAGAAATGCAGTTTAAAATTAAATTAAATCGCAACAAACCCAGATAATTGCTCAAAAAATGATTTGCGCGCGACATCGGACAAACTTCCAAGCGAAAAAAAATTGTCATTGTATCAGGCAGATTTTAAGAGCTGCTTTTTGTTCCAATATATTACTAAGAACATATTAAAATAAATAAAATTGAAGATTTCACAGATTTATTTATTTTTTATTTGGCTTAACGTCATTTCAATAATTCGCATCACGTATCATAAGAGGCACAAAGAGAGGTAAATTTACTTGAAAAAGGATTTGGACCAAATATACATTTAAGAATGAAACGATAAGTTCTGAATATGCTGCCTATTTTATCTACTATAAACAATTTGATAAGGATTCTAACAGTAAATACGTGAAATTATGAGACAAATTTATTTGCTTTCAATCAAATTTCTTTTTACCATATAGCAGGAAAATTATTTCATAATAGAAAGTGGATTTCTTCTTTTTTTTCCTTTTTTATATTTAATTTTCATCATTTATTTGTTATGTAGAATCATGAACATAATGTATTCACGAGCGCGGAACGTATAGAAATTTATAACCGAATATGGATGACGCATGATTACTGATATGCTTATAAGAATTGGGATTGGAACATGGGACCTACAGATTCTGAAAACGTGTTTCCATTCATTTATCAAAATTTAATATTAATCGAACCATCAAGTGCTTACAAAAACACCAACAAAAAGTAGACTTTTACATTAAAAAGATATTATGAACAACTGCAAACGCTAAATAAAGGACTTATATCTGGCAATCTGGCATATTTTCTGGTAATGATTAGTGGTGAGATACCAAAACATTATGAAAAATTGCGTACGTTAAATAGTCGAAATGGCAGGACATTTTTACGAACAGCACTTAAAATGCATAATGTTTTATAATCTAATTATATTCCAAAACAAAATAAACATATACCGTATGCTTATACTGTAAAAAAGAATAAATTTTAATTATCAGGAGAAGTAGGGCATGTGCCGATAGATTTCTGAAATAGATAATTTCATCTAAAACTGAATGTTAAAAATAAAAATGCAGGTGTTGTAGCTAGTGCCCACCAAGGTAGAACTGGTAATATCCATTCAGTGCTATAAAAATTGCTAGGAATTTGGAAGTTGTATTCAGTTGTGTTTCGAAGATCAGGTTGGACAATGGGAAAATTCTTTTTAAATTGATTATTAAAAAATATAAGTAATTTATAATAACTATTATAGAAAAATAAACAAGTTGTAAAATGTACGTTAAACTTGACAAATGAGGTGTGTTCGTGCTATAACTAATTTTACAATGTAAAAAAATCATCCTTATTATTTTAGTGAAATAAATTATATCGTCTGTTATGAGCAAAATTAGCATGCCTTTTTAGCTCACAGGCTATCAAAGCCTGAGAGCTTATGTGCCCGCCCGTTCTGTATGTATGTACGTATGTACGTAACTCGATAACTCTTGACAGAAATAACCGTTTTGCTTCCAATTTTGTTTATAGGTTCCTTGTGATAAGGCGCTTCCCTGATTAGTTTTGGGGATTGATTGTTTAACTATAAAGGGGGGAACGGGGGGGCTAACCCAACACATCCTACAAGAAAGCCAGCTCACTCCCCACAAACTGGATTGTGACGTCACGGTCACTAGTCCAACTAGGATGTTCAAACAGGTTACTCTAGAGTGATATAGCCCGCAGAACAACTTTGTGAATGCGAACATCTTGTACGTGACTAAAAGATATTTAACACGTGTTAGCTTAATTTCGCATTAAAATAGACCTATTACTAATACATTTATTTAAAAAAATAAAAGGAATGATAAATGTGTAGTGTGCACTTGGTAGAGGCATCAAGGTTTAAAAAACAATTGGATACAAGCTATAAAAAGACAGGATTTCTCCAGTTTTATGGATAACAAAAAAAACCAAGAGGATTTCAGACATAGAAAGCGACAATGTCCAGTCAAATAAATATTCAAAGGTGAGTCCCATTTTTTACTCAACTATTTATATGAAATTGCTGTGTTTAAGTTATTTTATGGCAGTATTTCTAATCTATTTTATAAATAATACAGTAATTTTAAAATATTATTACTGCAAGAATTGTTATTTTAAATTATTTATTCATCAGCTTGAATTCTACGTTACGTTTTTCTTTAGGAAAAATTAAAAATTTTAACGTTAGTTTTGTTAAAAGCTAAAATAATATCGTTGCCATGTGTGTTTATTTATTAAATTATCATAAAAATTAAGCAAATCATTTATATTATTTATTTAATTAATTAATTTTGTTTATTTTATATTTATTTATTTTTTTTTGCATGAAAATTTTTCAATAAGAAATATCTTTTAATATCAAAATGTTAAGAGGTCTCGCCCACTTACGTTCACGAATAACAAATATTTTTCGTCACTAACTTTTTTTTTTTTTTTTGACAGTAATAAGAAATTAACTGATAATCAATGTAAATAAAAAATTAGTTGTTTTACTGTTAATTAGTTTGAGAATTTTTGTTTTGAGATACTAAATCAAATGAAAAACAATATCACATTATAGCAACATCGGTAATTTCAATCTTTTCTATACTGTCCCACAGAAACAAACAAAGAAAAAAAAAAAAAAAAAGGTTTCGTATGTAAACATATATACTATATTGCGTTGAGTAAATTGCATATTAGGATGTTTTGTAGCTTGTATTATAAAAAAGGATTAATTCTTATCGATTATTAAAACTGTAGTGAAATATAAACACTTTCTGACAGAAAATCGTTTTTACCTGTACATGCATAAAAATTTTACATGTGTTATTTACATAAATTTGATTTTATTGGTAAAAAATACTTCTCAAAAGAAATTTATTTACCTTAAAATATTGAGTATCTGTTTCACAGCGGCATTTATACTATATACTTACTTCAGTAGTTGTTCATTTCAAGATTAGTATATTTTAATTTAAAAAAAATGATGTTTATTTTAAAGCATAAATTTAATTTTTAAGAAGCATACTGTGAATATATATATGTATATATATAGCTGTGAAATATCAAATTATACAATAAATACAGGGATATGTTTAGGAAAATTTTGGGTCTTTAAAAGGACCCTTCACAAAAGTTTTCATACCAAAACAGAACCCTTCACAAAACTCTTTACCTTAAAAATAGAACTTTTCACAAATCTTCTATAAACAATTTCTATTAAAAGCATGAAAAATGATGCTTATTCAATAGAAATGCTCATTTATAATTTTATATTCAATTTCAATTAGAAAGAGCTAAAACTCATATGTCTGCTTTGTGAACATGATTGATATATAAGTTAATATAATTAATTAAATTGAAGTACACATATATATTTATATATTTAAAGGAAAATTCTTTAGATGCTTTTTGGAAGTTTTATTGAATTTATGAAAATGATAGATATTAGAAATGAATATTGGTTCTATAAAAAGGTTTAAAAAAAACCTTAAAGCTGATGAATAAATAAATTAATCAGGAGTTGATCCAGGTTTTTTTTTTTCCTTGGTGCCCATTTTGTGAAAAGTAAAAGTTTTTTTTTTTTTGAAAAATTACATTTTGTAAGGAAACACGAAATTCTGTTATTCCAATTCGAACCAAGCTTTATTATTAATAACTTTTTTAAGTCTTTCTGCTAAAATTTTCCTTTTTGGTGTACTTGTTTTGTCTGCAAATTAGACATTTAAAAACCTAATAAAATAAAAATATCAATCCCTGGTTATAAAATAATATATATATATATATATAAATAGAATATACTGCCATTAAGTACATAAGACATATCAATAAAAAATAAATAGTTGATGTAAGAATTCGACTTGTCTTAGAATATATAGTTGCCTCATAGTTTTCTTTGGTCTATTTTTTTTTTTTTTTTTTTTTTTTAATAAGCTCATCCCTTTCCGCAATATCGCTTATTTTAAAACCAGTCACTTAGTGACTAGTTAAAAAAAAGCTTAATAAACGTCAATTCATTGCATTCTATTAGAAATATACATATTTTTCTTTTAATAATAATAATAATAAACACCGAAGATAGCCATTGAATCTCCCGCGTAGTAATGATGGACGACTAGCTGTGACGTCAGGCACCCTGTGTGGAGGCTTTCTTGTAGGATGTGTTGGCTAACCCCCCTTAATTAAGAAAAATGGTTTTTTCATGCAGAATTGTCCAATTTTCTTCAAATTTTGTATATAGGTTCATTGTGATAAGGTTCTTTCCTGATTAGTTTTGGGGGTTCATAGGTTAAATTATAAAGGGGCTAACGGGAGGGGGGGATCCTCCCCCTTAATTTAGATAAATGAATTTTTCATGCAGAGTTATCCGATTTTCTTTCACTTTTGTTTATAGGTTCCTTGTGATAAGGCGCTTCCCTGATTAGTTTTGGGGATTGATTGGTTAACTATAAAGGGGGGGGTCGGGGGGCTAACCCCCCTTAATTTGGATAAATGGTTTTTTCATGCAGAATTATCCAATTTTCAACAAATTTTGTATATAGGTTCATTGTGATAAGGTTATTTCCTGATTAGTATTGGGGGTTCATAGGTTAAGTATAAAGGGGGTAACGGGGGGGGGGTAATCCTCCCCCCTTATTTTAGATAAATGATTTTTTTCATGCAGAGTTATCCGATTTTCTTCAAACTTTCTATATGGGCTCATTGTGGTAAGGGGCTTCCCTGATTAGTTTTGGGGGTTCATTGGTGAAGTGTAAAAGAGGGAAACGGGGGCTACCCCCCCCCCCCCTTAATTTCGATAAATGGGTTTTTCATGCAGAATTATCCAATTTACTCCAAATTTTGTATATAGGCTCATTGTGGTAAGGCACTTCCCTGATTAGTTTTGGGGGTTCACTGGTAAAGTATAAAGGGGGGAACGAGGGGGACTAACCCCCCTTGATATAGATAAATGGGTTTTTTAAGCAGAATTATCCGATTTTCTTCAAATTTTATATATATGTTCATTGTGATAAGGCGCTTCGCTGATTAGTTTTGGGGGTTCTTTGGTTAAGTATAAAGGGGGGACGGGGGGCTAACCTCCCCTTAATTTAGATAAATGGATTTTTCATGCAGAATTATCCGATTTTTTCAAATTTTGTATATAAGTTCATTGTGGTAAGGCGCTTCTCTGATCAGTTTTATGGGTTCATTGGTTAATTATAAGAAGGAGAAACGGGGGATGGTTCCCCTCTCTTAATATATTGTCGATTTCTTCAGTTTTCGAGGGCTTATTTCAAATTCTTTGAAATAAGAATATAATTTACAGTTAGTGTGAATAGCCTGTGAGCTCAATGCCGTCAGTTTAACTGGGCAGTTTTCTTTTATTTATCTTATTGCGTATGCCACGTTTACACATGCGATTTTTTCCGACAACAGACAACGCTGCAAAATTCATCATGGAGATCTTGATTTGCGAATGAATACGTCCATGGTTTCATATTTCTATGACTCATGATGAACGAATCTCGTGTGTTTATATATTTTAATGGATTGAAATACTCGGCTATTAACCTAATTTCCACTGAAGTTATCTCTGAATCTATATATTTTTTACCGTAACTCATCTGTCAAGCAAACAATTTTTTGAACGATCTTTATGAAAATATATATTTTATGCAATTTTATTCGAAAAATAGTTTAAAATAAAAATGGCCACTTGGCATATGAAAAAAGAAGTGGTTAGCCCGTATTTGTTTTCCTCAGTCACATGACTTGCGATTTTCTTAGATACATTATGTATGGTAGGATTTTACAGAATAAAGAAAAGATTTATTAATATACTTTTAAGTTTTCATTCGATTTTTACAAAATTTGAAATGACTCGACAAAATTCTGCAACAATTATATTTATTAAATTTCAAACCATTCGATTGGGCAGTTTTTGTGCTGTTATATGTGGAAGGACGAACCAGACGACGACTGTATGTGATGCGTATTTATATAATTACGAACGCATTTAAAAGAAATTTCCTTATGCACACTTATCTATATTAATAAAAGAAAGTTTCGCTTTGTGTGTGTGTGTGTGTGTGTCTGTTGGCGATGGCTAGGAAAATCTAGCCCACCTAGAAGGCTGGAAATTTAGGTGTGGATAGTCCAAGGTCTGGCCATGTGCACCTGAGCCTCATAATTTTAATATTTTGATAATTAGCCTAGATATTAATTAGATTCTCATTAACCATCGCTTCTAAAATATCATCTTTTAAATCAAAATGGCGAAAGAAACGGACAGGCGCATTGCATTTGCAACCGGAAATGAACGAATTTGAAATTATTTAACTAATTAGCGAATTTTAAGAAAACTAATTGAGATATCAAATACAAAAATTCTGAGCATATGTAAAAAAAATAGTCTGTATCTGACTATGTGATTTTTGAAAAATTCGGTTGGTAATTTTTTTTTAATTTACGCAAAATCTGCCGGCGCAAGTGAAAACGATCCGAGAAATTTTCAGACAGGGATCGGCTTTCATTAAAAACTGAACTACAAAGAGATCTGTTTCTCTGGCCGATCCCTGTCATTTAGTTTGCGAAAATGAAAGGAAATAATTGCCAAATTTTACTAATGAACAAATATTTAGGTAACTAATTAAGATATAGATTTGAAATTGGGGTCGGTAAGAGGTGTCATCTACCGGCTATTTTAGTGTAGCGTCTTCTTTATGTTCTAATTATCAGCAAAATGTAATTCTTTTTTTAATGATCGCATTAATGTAGGTGACGGTGGTTCTCTTGAACAAATTATTCATTATATTTGCGGGTATGGGGAGGGAGGGGGATAACGCCTTTCTCTGAAATTGTAATTATCTCGGGCCCGGGCAACGCCGGGCGGGTTAGCTAGTTTTACAATAAAAACCAATATGGCATCCCAAAACTTTCTTCTATATTATATTCATATAAATTGATTGAATAGAGCTTTTACACACCAACAATTAAGAAGTGTAGAGCACTTCTTTGAATTTTACTCTGAATTAACTTTGAAGTTAACTCGTAGTGATCAGTGATTAAAAATAGCTCAGTTCAATAGCGACCTCTGGTGAGAATTCAGATATAACATTGGACCACCAAGCTGTGCGGCCAGTCTGTCAACCCAAGTTTGACCAAGTTTGACCCAACCCCTCAAGAAGCAAACATAATATCGCTTAGTACTTATTTACAGCAGACAACTTCTCCATAATCATTTGAACAAACATGCCAGCGTCAAATATCAGATATAAAAGAAACCAAGCACCGCGAATCAAAACAAGTGGGTAAGTGTGATCGAAGATCGCTCAAAGGGTTTCGTTTAATATTCCTTTCAAAACACTATATTCTTCCTTTAATAAATCCAAATAAATTTCATTTAGCAAAAAAAAAAAAAAAAAAAAAAAAAAAAAAAAATCATGTTTTTTATAAAAAAAATACCAGTCTATTTTTCTCGTTTTTCTCGAAAATATGAACCGGTCCGATAGCGTCATAATAATATGTGTCATGTAGACTAAATGCGATACTTAAAAAAATCAATTTCAAAATTAAACATGTTGTACACCTTCAAAATGTTAAAATATGCGAATATTTCCATAATCGGGTTTTTATCATGATTCAATACGTTCCTCAAACTCATATATTTACTATTCTCTGTTACTCATATTGATACTAGCTTTGTATTATTCTCAAACATTTGAAAAATTCGTTAAACTTCCAATATGACATCAGATTTTCTTTTTAATTCTCTAATGACATGATATTAATCTGTTTTACATGATATTAATCTGCTTTGTGTACATACACATACTAATACTCCTTGTATTATTGAGAAATCTTTGATATTTTCCGTTTCATTACCACTATGGCGTCAATCAATTTTATTTCATATTAATCTTTTTTTCAATTGGTGAAACCTTTATTTTCATTTTCATTTTTCACCTGGAAACCGTTCAATAGAAAATTAATTATTGTAGAAAGAATTTCATTGTGGATTTTTAATTTTTGGCAACTGCTATAACGAAAAATGTTCAAATTTAATAGGAAAAGATAGGGAAAGGTGATTTTTTATTTCTATTTATTAAAATAATACGATTTTTTCAAATATTAATATTTTGATCTTCATAGCTTGTATTCAGCTATATATACGCAAAGTTTCAACTGTGTAAGTTACATAGTTTCTGAGAATGGCTCTGTGACGGACAGACAACGGAGTGTGAGTAATAGAGTTTCGTGAGATGTGCGAAACCCTAAAAAAGTAGAAGAATCTAATGAAGTATTTCTTTAAATTGTAACCAAAATTTTGTAAGTGTATTAGAAACATCGATACAGAATTTTAAAAATCCGTAAAGTTATAAGAAATGAACTATTTCTTACTATTCAAAATTTCAATATTTAAAACAAGATAGAGCCTTAATTAATAGACAAAAATAAGTAAGGATTACATTTTAAGATAGATTATTGCTTAACTTACGGGATTTTATAAAATTTTATTTAAAAAAATTAAATTTTTATACTTAAATTGCAAAAGAACAGTTCATTAACAAATTAAGAAAAACCGTCACACGACAGTGTACAATTTTCTACAGAATATAGATAAGTAATTCAAATTACAAAATAGGATTGACAGCAGTGTACCGCAAGTAAATATTACTACAAGAAATAGAGATAACAAAATTTATTTTCAGACCTATTTAAATTTATTATAATGTAATAAAATGTATAGCGTTTTCTATAAAAGAAATAAAGATATTTAATTTAAGTAAAAAGAAGCAAACACTGTCGAATGTGAATGGATGTTATTGTAACAGATGAAATAATATAAATTTTCTTTTCTTTTAATTTTATTGTGATGTAATAAAATCGTAAGGTCGTTGCTATAAAATACCGAAAGGGGCTGTGAAATTTAACTTCATTACTTTAGGAGGAAGGGGGAGTCAGGCACTTGATATCGTAAGATAACTCCAGGTGGCTGGTTGTCTTTACGTATCGTTATCATTTTTTATCCAACAAAATTTCTGTATTTTTTGATAACTTTTTTTTACATCGAAATATTCTGTTTTTTTTTTTTTTTTAGTTTTATCTATTTTTATAAAAATACAAAGTTATTATTAAATTTAAATGATTGTAAAATTAATTCATTCCCAAAATATGGAATACCCCAACGTTTAACATTCCTATTCTTCGGCCATGCGCATTTAATCCTCTGTTTGAGAAACTAGGTGCAAAGTATGTTTGAACTGATACGTGTGTTTATACTAAAAAAAAAAAAAAAAAAAAAAAAAAAAAAAAAAAAAAAACAGAAATAATGTTGTCCAGCTGTTTTGTTTATAATAAGTTCTCCTCGCTCCTTCCCTGTGCAGGGGGCAAGTGCATGAAGACAATATTACTGTTGAAGGCATTATACAACAAGAAGCTATTATGAAATGCTTTTAAATAGTTGTTAATTCTTCTTAAGTATAAGAGGATATAAATTTATTTCATTTATAATAGCAATATTTATTTGATTTCTTCTCTTCATTTGAATAAGTACTGTATGCGAATAATAAATGTCCAACCATACCTGTATATCACTGCAAATGTACAAACAGAAAAACAAATAAAAAAATGTAAAAATGAAAAGAATTCTTAGACACTGATAAAGATATCATTGAGGGGGAGAGGGCTCCAGGAATGATAACGTATCATATCATAATGGATGGAGGGGAGTATAAAATTACCAAAAAGTTAATATCGTTATATATGTGCAGCCCCAAATGTAATTCAAACAAAGAAGTAAAATCATGCATCACATAGATTGCAAAAAAACTTTTCAAGACTTCCAGAATACTTTAACAAACCATCCCTGTTTAATAAGGTAAATAAGATACCTAAGTAAACATATCAGAAAATGCAAAGCACATTTGAAAACCAGATTTCAGCAATTACAGGCCATAGACAGAAAAATACTCTAATTTTTTTGTGCAGCCCTGTATATAATCTATAGCATTTATACATACAACATAGTTTGCAAAAATTTAGTTAAACGCATACCTAATTGAATGCACACTTCCAGCAATTATCACTTATAGACAAGACTTCGAATACAGTACTGTATCAGAAATCTTTTGTGTATCCCTATAAATGAACGATAAATGATATGCACACCATATTATACAAGTATCTTGCAATAAAACTCAGTAATGCACATCAGTTGTATTATATTGCAAATAGTGTAACATAATTAAAATACACTTCAAACAGTTTTCTCCATAGACAATTATGTAAAAGATTACTTTTGTGTGGCCCTGTTAATGCATGATAAATGCTTTATAATCCATATTCAAAAGAAAGCATGCTTTAGTGCCCTTCATAAATTGTTATCAATATCATTATGTTTGTAATAGTATATTTAATCAAACATGATTAAAATGCATTTTTCCCCATAGACCATATTATAGGGGAATTCTTTTGAGATTCCCTGTAAACAATTTATAAGTGCTACAACATATTCGATAGTAATCATCTTGTAGTGAAGTGTATCGATTTCCATATACTAGAAATAGTGTAAAATCATTAAAAAAACACTGCAGAGACTTTTTTTTTCTCACAGACCATAATGTAACGGCATTCTTTTGAATGCCCCTGTAGACGAAATATAAGTTCTAGATACTTCATATTCAATACCGATCATGTCATTACATATATCAATTGCATGGGAATCCGAGTATATTTGCATGAATTGGAGAACAAAAAGACAGACAGACAGATAGACGTCCAGACAAACAGACGACCAGACAAATCGGATTCATAAACACTTTTCAACTATTTTGGAAAGTATTAAAAATGGATAGAGTGAAAAACAGAAGATTGTGATTATATATTACTCAAATATTTGTTTTTAATTTCATTTTACCGCAAATATTATGCCAAAAGAATTCTTTTTCCATCATTTACTTTAACCATTTCATATAAACAATCAAATAAAACACAATATTTCTATTAAACTATGTTTTTGTTGTTTGTATATTTGTGAGCTATTATTGTGCATTTAAGTTGAATAAAACAAGAACGAAAAATCATGCATCAAGCATAGATTATGAAACACTTTCCAATGTATTCAGATTACTGTAACAACAAAACTTCGTAGTTTACTAAGTAAACAATTTAGAAAACGCATAACACATTTTAAAACTCAATTACTACAAAAAGTTAAACAAACTATACGAATTCTTTTGTGCAGCCCTGTATATCACCTATAGATTTGTATGTATACTACACAGTATGCTGAAATTTACTTCAGTAAGGAAACACATAGAATAATTGAAAATGCCTCTTCAGCAATTTCCTTCAGTAAAAGGAAATGTACGTGAGATGTTTTGGGCAGACCTGTATATAATCTATAGAAATCATATGCACCAATCAATATGAAAAAAATTAGTTACACTTAAAAACGTGTACCACAACTGAAAACGAACTACCAGCAATTATTGTTCATAGACAGTACTATAACCAAATTCTTTTGAGTGTCCCTGTAGATGAACAATGCAGTCTATGCATGCCATATTCGAGAGTATGCTTCGTATAGTCAACTACAGTGATATGTATCAATTTGAATATATTTAAAATAGTGTCACATCATTAAAATATGCCGCAAGTGATTTTTTTCTCCATAATGTAATGCAATTATTTTGAGTGTCCCTGTAAATTAACCATAAATTCTACACATTTCATTTTCAATACCAAACATGCCACAGTAAATCCCAATAACATATATCAATTTCAAGGCAATCCGAGTTCATTAACGCCAGTTAGAGCACGGACAGACTACAGAAAGAAAGCAGACAGACAGACAAACCGAATTCATAAACACTTTTCACTATGTTGGAAAGTGTTAAACAGCATAAAGCTTAAAACAAAAAATTAAAAAAATTACAAATTGCTAATTTTTTTATGTTTACTCCGTAATAAGAAATGTAGTTCAACATATAAAAGATTGCTTGGAGAACAAATGTTTACTTAATCGAAGGACGAAGTTTTTCGAACTAAAGTATTTCTATCAAATGTTATGTGCAATTTTGAATCAAGAAACTCTCTCCCCCCCTCCCACTCTCATTCAATCTGCTGTCAATCATTGTATAAAATTGATATTGGTACGAATCGATTGGGAATAATGTTTACTGTTAAAGGATGTGCATGAGCGAATGTTTTGAGGCTCCACATATTATGATTCAAAATATTTAAGATTTATGAAATACGCATTAATATTAGACATTATTTTCGATCTCAGTTATTTTAAATGTAGGACCTCAGTTCGTTGCTCTCGAGGATTTTGATTGCGAAATTTCTAATGGCATTATATATATTGATATTTAACAATATAAATTATTTAAGGCGGTATTCAAAAAAATATTTTTCCACACTCAACAACGCAAAATTTTGAGACACATTTTCAGAGTCATTTTTAAAAGTAACAACAGGAAACTTGGCGGCGTGATTTATAAAGACATTTATAAGGGCCCCATGTTTTTATTTTTCGTTCAATTAATTAGAAATTGATTTACAGACAATTATTGTCACAGTACGATCATTTTTTTTTGTTTCCAGCGCTATCGCTTCGGGAAATTCGGTTCAAAATGTCCACTTTGACAGCATTTTTTGAAATATATTCTGCCTTTAGACAATACGGACATTATAAAGTTTCTGAATAAAAGAACCTGACAATTGGATGCATTTTAGAGCAAAAATGAATTTACAAATGTGTCTCAAAATAAGCAGTTTGGATTTGAATACACCCATAATAATAAGATTTTAAAAAAACAGAAGGACTAAAAACGGAAGAGGGATAATTATAAAATGTGAAAATTCCACTGACATTTAAAAAAAGCATTTGTTTTTTAATTCTCTAAAAAAGATTATGAAATTTCAGTTCAATATAGGTTTTTGATACATTCTTTGAATTAAAGTAATTTTAGGCAGTTTTTTTTTTATATTGAATGTATATTTAAATAACTAATGTACAGAAAACTTCTAAAACTTGAAGTAGTCTCAAAAAATGGTCCCAAAATGGTCAATAGTTCATATATAAATTTCACCGTAGCAAAAATTAGTATAATGAATTAGTATTATATAAATATGTACTAAGTGCATATAAAATAAACACCAGAACAAGACATAGACAAATAGTTTAGAAATAGTAAAGGTGCTTACTTATTATTTTACAAAAAAAAAAAAATCCCAAAATTGTTACTTCGCACTCAAACCATCAAAACTATAAAATACAATCTGAAATTTTTGAAGTAGCTATAGGTGTATAATCTAATCCTTATAAATCTTTAAGTCGTTTAGAAAACTTGCGTATAATGAGAAATCAATTTCAATTTAAACAAGTAGGCAAATGGCATAAAAATATTAAAGATGCTAACTTGTTATTTTAGAAAACATTTAATAGATTGATTCAAACGATGTGGAAGAGTGCGAGTAATATTTATGAAACTCTTAGCTAATGTAAATTCCTTAACAAGATTTAAGGATGGTAAATCTACGAAGAAAAAAAATCTTGAAAGGCAATTTCCTCCTCCCCCTCTAAAAAAGAATCGTCAGGAAATAATAATAAAACAAATCGTTGACTTTTGATGTTTTTGATTCTTTGTTATAATATAGGAAAGGTTCCTGAGTAATCAAAAAATACAATATACAAATCTGGTAAAAAAAATATCGAAGATAGTCAGATGCCGGTTGGAAAGCCTTTTGAATGATACCGGAGTCATCGTTATGCCTTTATTAAATGCATAGAAAAATGGATGTTGACAACAGAAATAATATTATAGGAATACACATTTTATCAGACAATTAAATACACTAAGCCAACATGAGAGAAAAATAGGCCAGGACCATGACCTGGGCAGTAAATTTTTCACTCATGTTGGTTTAGTGTATTTAATTGTCTGATAAAATGTGTGTTCTTATAATATTGTAAAAATAAAGTAATCAGACGTAGTGTTTATGCTTTATATAAAAAACAGAAAAGATATCTACCAGTGGACCTTTGCGATGATTTCACACTGCAGTCTAATATTTTTTAGCGATATCTAATATTTTTTAGATGCAGGTTTAAATGTCTAAAAAAATTAAGGACTAAAAATATCTGCAAACAACATTAGTCAAGCTAGAATATCATCCCATTATTCCATCAAATTTACAGTAAATCTGACCTAAGATAGCAAACGCAAAAGCAAACGCAATATATATATATATATATATATATATATATATATATATATATATATATATATATATATATATGTTATATAACTGTATTTTAACTTCATTAGAGGGTGACATATCTGTTTCGAGAAAAAAAACATGGGATAAAGAACATTAAATTATTTTTTTAATCATAAATATGTGTAGCAACTATGTCCCACTTTACCTTTATTGAAAATTTTTCCTAATAATTGTTGGGGTATTTTATTTTTGTGGCAACACTAATTTGAGGAAAATCTTTCATTTCATTTATGAAAACAATGTCGATTTAATTTTTAATTAATTGCAATTTTTAATTCAAGATACATGTTTAACTAAATGTCAGTGTACTGTGTCGGAAGCCGCTTCAAAATCCTTTCATATGGCATCTCATTTATCGTTCTGCGTTGTTTATTTGCTTAGAAAAGGGGATTTTGACAATAGAAATAATATATAGGATTAGTTTTAATTTAAGTGAAATTTCAGACAAACAAAATCTTTTAACTAAAATTCAGTATGTAATGTCAGATGTGCGCAAAAGCGCCTTTTCAATGATACTTTATTCATCATTTTATGCTACATATTAGCTGAAAAAAAAGGGATGTTGACTACAGAAATAATATATATCTGTATGATGTAAATTATGCAGGTAATAACATTGTATTTAAATGAATCCCTCATTTGTATCACCCTGTAAATATCTTGATTTTATTAAATTATTTCCTTGTCACGAACAAAAAGGACAGATTTTGGTATACCGCTTATTCAAACTTTTTAGAATATTTTTCTTCTATGTTTTGATATCCATCAATTTTCAGTGAACTTATCCTTAGTCTCAAAATATGGCGTATCAATTGTACGTCAAAAATATTTATGATTTTTATTCCCCCGAACAGTGAGAAGGTTTCAGATTTCATTTTTTACGTTAAATTGTGGGAGTGTCTTTATCTTTCCAATTGAATCTTAAATCTGTTATCCTGACACATTTGATGGATGTTTTTACCGTTGACCTCCTTTCCGTAGATAAAAGAAGTACAGCTTTTTTTTTTTTTTTTTTTTTTTTTTTTTTTTTTTTTTTATGGGGGTACATTTTTCTGGTTGTGGTGTCCTTTTTTATAGAATCATTTTTTCGAATTTTATTTTTTATTTCTTAAAATATTGAAATCTACTTTTCAAAGTAAATTTTTTTGATATTTTTGTTTTGTAACAATTACGTTTTAATTTTTTTTTTATTGAAGTTCAAATATACATATATATACTATATAAATCTAGAAAATTTTATGGATTTAGTTGCGCATCAAAAAGCTCAAGGAAATCCAATGTATTACCAAGAATAACTCCCAAATAAATATATGTAATTAAAATGAAATCACATGCGTAAAATTAAATTAAAAAAAAAATTAAAAAATGGAGAGTGAAAATACAAAAGTCCGTCCAACCTGTACAGGGAGGAAAATGTAGCGTTCCTATATCTTCGTTTTAAATTTTTAAAGAATGTTTCTCGAAAACAGCAAGCTAAAATGCAATGCACCCGATTACAAATGTTTCTTTACTACTGAATTTGAATAACAAATACACCAAATTAGTCATCTATAGCCAAGTTTTCTTTATTTATGAAGGCTTATTTTTGGCCACCAAATGTTGCGATATTTCATCAAGAGTCGCCAGGCTTGACGAGAATTTGACGTTATCGTAACGGATACAAATATGTATTTGTATGCGTATGGTTGGGAAAATGATTACAACAGTGAAAGATAATTATTTTCGAAAATTAATCCGCGATTTTTTGTGATCTGTAGTCTTATTTCAAAATGTCAGCCACACTAGAATTTCCAACTGCTCTATTTCAGTCATTTTTTAAGATAGAAGCAATATAAAAAAACGCTCCGGAATTCTTGTACCAAGGCCTAACACTTAAGCAAAGAATAAATTTGAATTTCTATTTTATTAATATATCTTTTAGTTTTAAATATTTTAGTGGCCGCCATTTTGAAACAATATGGCGGACCTTATGGCACCAATATGACACACTTATTTACATCCAAGTCGGTTTATAAATACAAGTTCTATCATATGACGAAGATAATATATATATATATATATATAAATCAACATTTGAACGGAGGGTTAATTTGGGGTCTGGGAGTTATGATCAGTGCAACTATACCGAAATTTTCAGAAATTGCTTTCTTTCGAAAGAAATATACCAAAAAATACAAAAATTATGAATGTGTTGTAGAATCTTTAGAGGAGCTTCATAAACACAATTCATAGCAAAGATGTATTATTTCGTAGAATACTGTGAGCATAAAGTCTAAAAATGACAATAATTAAACTTCTTATAACATATCGAAAAATCTAAAAAAGATTGAAATATAATAAAATAACCTAGAAATGAATGAAAATTCAAGACAAAATAGACAAAAACTAAAAAAGTATTACAGAATCTTACCAGACAAACAAAAAAAAGCATCCTGATTTAAATCTGTAGGATCATGCACCATGGAATAGCTAAAAAATGAGCTAAGAGTTACAGAAATAAAAATAATAAAGGAGCATATGCTGCTATCAAGAATTAGAATGAATAATCATATTACAATTACTAAATATTAAACAAATAGATATGAAGCAAACAGATGAGAAAGAGATAAATCAAAACAATTACCAAAAAATATATAGAGAAATAAATTGATTTTAAATTAGAGAAGGATAATGAGGCAATAATACGAAAATCGACAAAACTGAAACTCGTCATTCTGGACCTCAACGCTCCTTAGTGGCATTTGGGGTGCCTTTTTATTTTATTTTTTTATTTTTTTGGAGAAACCTGTTTTGATTAATTTAATATTTTTATTTTTTATTTTTTTGTATTTTATAATTTTTGTACACCTAATATATGTTCAACCTGGTAAATATAAGTGAATACTTCTGATGAAATATAAGAAATTATATAGCAGCGCTGTCTGTGTTTAATTTATTAAATTTAGCATTATCTGTTGGGAAGAACATAAACGTGTAATACTATTACAGTGATTTGGAAGAATATTACTGTGAACTGAAATAGGCATGAATTAAAGTTAGTAAAATTAGTTACTTTAAATGAGAAATTATTTAATTAATCATAAATATTAAATTTTAAAATTTTATTAGGTTAAATAATAATACTAATATTCTATAAATTAATTGTAGAATTACTTAGACTGGTAGTGCTAATTTCTATATTATGAAGATAAGTTATAAGGAAGCGACGCAGATTGATTATCACTTAGATAATATGTAATTGTATCATCGATGTATCTATAGAATTATACTCTCTTGTTAATGAAAATTCTTTCATAGAAAGATGTAAGTCAGATAACATACTAGAAGTGGTGGTATGTTGTGGAATTCCTTGATGTTAAAAAAAAAACCTATTATTTTTAGAAGTATAGTTACGATATAGAAAAACATTAGTTGGGACTCTGTGTAAATATTACCATGTAAATGTAAATATGTGCATTATTCTACAAATATTGCATTAATAATCGCACGTAAATCCGTTAACATAATATTACAGAATAATTCCTTGACGTCACGTCGTATGTAATAATACTGTTTACACGTGTTAATGCCAATAATTTATCAAGTAATTAAAAATTGATATTTATTCAATGAGTGTTATCTTTTTTAATAGTAAAAGTCAAAAATTTGTGTAAGAATATTTAAAAATAGCGTATTAGCGCATGTATTAAAAATATTGCATCCTACATTGACAGTACGGTATTTTAAAGGGTTTTTATAAAAATTACGAATCATAATAACGTATGGATAACTACAGTTTTTACTTTTTCAACCGAGTAAAGTGTGATAACTTAAGATATGTCATTTATTTTCTTCTAGTAAGACATTATGAGTTTTGAAAATATTACTTAAAGTTATTGCATTTGATAGAAGGTAATTATAGTAATATTCGCAAATGACAGAATAATTATTAGCAGCATCATCAACATATGTAATGATGAAATAATTTTGAAATTCGAGAATATAATGTTTAAAGGTGGAACATAAATTCAATTTTTAGGTATATGTAATTTCTGTAAATATTTTTGTAAAAGAATAATGACATTCTTCTTTCAATCGAAAAAATATTTAATGTGTTTTCATAACTATTTTGTAAATGAAGAAATCTATATCATATGTGGATTCTTGAATAATTGATTGTGGATATGACTGTAATATTATGCGACATTTCGTGCCATATCGCATTATATATCTAATTTGAGAATGTTTGACTATGTCTAAATTGTTTGTATAAGTTACAGTTGCGTGATAGGTAGCGTGAATTGTAATTGGGTGTATGTGATAATGCAGATGTAGAATATATAAAGTGCGACATATTGTTTAAGACTTGATTTAATCCATATACAAAGTCGGACAACACTATAATTAACCATGTACCAAGAATAGGAAACAAACAATAGAGTGCTGTATTATTTAGTTTTTGTGGACACTAAAAAAGGACGTCCATGGTATTTGTGCTTGATGTTTAGGGTTGTAACAGTAATAATATTGTATCGATGCAGTTTGAAATTTTATTCAACTGGTGGTATTTGAGCACTTTAAAAACGACATTTCAAAACTGATCAAAATATACTCAAATCTGAGTATGTCGCATAGTCCAAATGGCTCCGACTCAAAATTTGAAACATGTATATACTCATTTCGGAAAACAAGCACACACTCAAGAAAAAATGCTCATATTTGAGTATGCCCATGTTTCAAAAAATGAGTTGAACGGACCTCTATGTACTCCGTTTTGAGTATGTCCATGTTTCAATATTCTGAATATTTCTTGCATTTCAGAATTGAAAGTATTGAATCGTCATATTTGAAACAAAAACTTTCACAACAAAATGAAAACAACTATTTACTTAAGATTTGAAAATGTCATTTTTCTCAGTAAGAGCTTTGGATTGTTGAAATATGTAAATTAATACGTTTATGACGAGATTGATCCGTTCTACCTAAATAATGCATGTTGCATTTATGGAATTAATTATACTACATTAGAAGTTTTGAAAAAGATAATATGGAATATTTTATTAACAATTTTTGAGTATGTGGAGTATTTGGGAGATTTGGGGGCATAAGATCGAGTCAATCAACTTGAAAAGAACATTTTCTAAATTGAAGAAGTGATAAGAGAGAAGAGAATAAATAGATAGTGGGATTATGATTGTAGAACAACATTGTAATTAACCCTTTTTATCCTGACGGTACTTATAAGTACCACTTTAATAAAACACCTATATATTCGTAATATGACCGTTTTTCCTAACGGTATTCACAATGGCACAAAGAGTGTATTTCTGACAGCAGGCAGGAGATTGCAAATTAAAGCACATATCCTCTTTCTTCGCATTGTAGGGATTTTACATTTGCCACGCTACATTCGAAATCCATTTTGCAATAGAATTGACATGCATGTTGTTCTTCATTTGAGTAATTTTAGTGGTTTATTACCGGTTATTTAGTACTATTATTTTCTATTGTTTTCTATACTCTACAGGTGAACATTTCCTATATTTTATTTGAAGTTTACTATTTTAAATTTACTATTTTATTTTATATCATAGGGTAAAATATTTATGGTGGTTACAGTTGCATAATTAACCACTAAAACACTATAAAAATTATTTTCCTCTTTCCTATGTTTATTCTGCACCAAAACTTACCCAATGATACAAAAATACAATTAAAAAGTAGCTAGAAAATTAATTCAGAATATAAAGGGTTAAACATGTACCGAGCATAGAAAACAAACAATAGAGTACGATATATATATATATATATATATATCGTATATATTATTACTCTTGTCAACATCCCTTTTTCTATGCATTTACAAAATGAATGAGGTATCACTTGAAAAGTTTTTGCGCCGGCTTCAGACATAGTACACACACATTTCGTAAAACATGTTTTTTGATTAAAAATTTCAGTTAATTGAAAATTAAATCAGGATTGTTTTCATAAATGAAAAGAAAGATTTTTCGCAAATCAATGTTGCCACAAAAATAAAATACCGCATTATATCGTGTTCAATAATGACTACAAAAAATAAGTAATTGGTACAAAAAACATATAAAGTGGGACGTCTCGCACGGGTTTATTTTATATTTATGATTAAAAAGCAAAATTCAAATTTTTAGAAGATAAAGACACCATCGACCGACTTATGCAGTGGTATTTCACAAGCAGCCTGAAATGCATGCTTTGTTACATTAACTTAAATTGCATTTTATCTGTATTCATTTTATTTTTATTTGACCATTGTCTTTCCCGAAGCAGATAACGTCATATTCTAAAGCAGTTAAAATACAGTTGTTAATTTATTTTTTCGTACGTGCTTTTGGTATCTTCGATCAGTTTTTACTATATATTTGTTGGAATAAATGATATGCTGGCTTGACGAATGTTGTTTGCAGATATTTTTATACTTAATGTTTCTTACAAGTTTAAACCTGCATCTAAAAAATATTAGATATTGATATAAAATATTAGACTACAGTGCGAAATCGGCACACGGTTCCCTCCGATATAAAAAATTGAGCCTTTTTCTGAAAATATACTAACAACAAAGAAAATTCTGAATTCTCGAAAGAAAGTGCATTTCATTAAAAATATTTTTATGCATCTTGGCGTAATCTTCTTAAAATCTCTCTGGAATTTTAAGATCTTCACATCAAAACACTCATTTAGTGACGTCTGTAGAGAATTTATTACTCGATCTCTATACATCATCTCTCATCTTGACACGTCTGAAGGATGTTTTAAGCCCTTTGTCTACATTTCTAAGAAGATACTTATCGAGTATATTTTTACGTCAACGTGACTTTAACAACATTTATCAAATTATGTGTTAAGAGAAAATCATGAATGCCTAAATTTATTAACTTTTATTAAATATTCCGAAAAGCATTTTACTTCAAACATCAGTCATTTTACTTCAAACGAAGGAAAATTATTCCACTATATCCCATAAATGATAATAATCAATTGAAATCTCAGAAAATGGCATTTTTATATTAAAACCTTTTCAATTTATGCTGTAAAACTTCTTAATTGCGAACCCCTCGAATTGATGAGAATTGTCCATAATTTGGTCCATTATACGCTTTTCAGAGATAAAAATACTCATGCATGTGTTTCGGATTAAAAAGGTGTTCGCTAAATAGAGATGTGCTCTGTTTGGGAATGTCCGTTATCGAGATTTTACTATATAAAAGAAGGATACTGTAATGATATATTAAACTTAAACTGAAAATAAAATGTAGAGCATTATGATTTCAAAATTTAAATTCTTTTGTGAAACGCGGAATATTTAACCCAAACTTGTTAAAATGAGAGTGTCTATGGTAAAGACATCAGTTTTTTTCATATTAATAGCTTAACACATATTTCTTCTGTTTACAGCGTCATAATTTGAAAGTGCATTGAAAAAAGCATTAATTCGACAAATTTAATCAAAACTGAATACGTAAAAGAGATTTGACCCACTAAGTGAGAATATTAAAAAAAAACTTTACTAAAATACTAACAAGGTTTTGATTAGCTCTTCTTTACAAAGGATACAAAATAATCTATGTTTCAATATTCTACTAGTTTATCCCTCTCCACTATACTCGTTCTTTGTACTACGATTGAACAGTTCGTGTGTCAACATTTTATCAAACCTTGTTTCACCATTATAAGTTTGTCTTTAATCCTACTCACGTTTAAGCCTTAACCTAAAAAAAATGTTTACTTTTCATTGTACCCATGAAGTACCAAATTATGGTAAAATTTTTCACAATCTGATGGTGGTTGCTAGTGTAACACCAAAGTTTTATTTAACATAGTAGAAAATCACAATAATGTGTTAAGTACTGAAATAAACTGTTTAATTATTATTGCTTAATGTATAATTTTTTAATCAAACCATATTCTAATTACACTATATTAATTTTAACACAATTATTCAAATTGGTAAAAAAATCATACGAGTTGTAATTTTCCAACTGGACGAAAAACGTCGTTTTTCGTCCAGTTGGAAAATTACAACTCGTATGATTTATTTACCAATTTGAATAATTGTTTTAAAATTAATCTAGTGTAATCACGTATCCAGCGTTTACTGGAGTTCCATTACCTGCGATCTATTCTGTTGAGCTGATTAAAATATCAGACCAGATGCTATGATCAATAAGGTTAACTGGATGAATTATGCCCTCCAGATTCGACCGGGATAGCTCAGTTGGTAGAGCGTGGCAGCTTCAGCCTAGAGATCCCAGGTTCGAATCCTGGCCCGGACATTTTTCGTCCAGTTGGAAAATTACAACTCATATTCTAATTATTCATTAACTATAAATTAACTCAATAAAACTTAATAAAATATTAGTAATAATTTAACCTTATTATTAAAATAGGAAGTATTATAACAGCGCCGAGAAATTTTGCCATCTTCCCTGTAAGAATATTGACACATAATCTCACTATCCATTACCCGCATTTAAAATAGCACCCAAGCATAGTCACATTGGTAAGATTGGTAGAACGCTGGATTTCAATCCCTGAGGTTATGAGTTCTATCCCACATCGGGGAAGAAGAAAAACAAGATTATTCTCCCATACCAACAAATAGAGCTGCTTCTGTAAAACAAGCTAGATGTCTGCACCGACGCTGTTTCACTTTTTTTGCAAACTTTTTCTACGGTGAAATTGCCACGGTAAAAGGTGGCGTTATTTAAGACGTTTCAAGCATTTGAAATTCAGACGCAAAATGTGTCTGGAAAAAGAAAGACATTTTAAAACTTCTTAAAATTGGATACTCTATATCAGACACATGAATATCTGAGTTTGAGACATTTCAGTTTACTGTGTATCTCAGTTTAAATTTATCAATTTTTGTGAAATTATTTTGTCTTTGAATGCACTGCAAATGCATGTGTGCATATTTTAAGTCTTTGAATGCACTGTAATACAAGATTATGCATAGTCATGACTGTCAAATTATAATGTATCTCAATTATATCAGTTTGATTTTTTTTTAAATATGAAGAGATCATAATACAATCGTTATATGTTTTGGTTTTTGATGCATTTATAAGCATATAAAAAACTACGATAATGTGTTATTTTTCAGTTCATCCGCAAAATGTTCTGTCAGACCAAAAAATACTCACATATTTCAGGATAAATATAGTTTTTAAAAATGACATTAGCTTATTCAATTTTGATGCCATTTTATAATAAAAAAAAACATAAATGCATCATTTTGCTTAAGATCTTAATTATGCGTTAATTTCTTAACGATGTACATCATTATTTTGTTTTATTTCTGTTTTTAATTTCACTTTCAATATTTAAATTTACTCGCGTTATCAGGGCATAATTTATTTGTCTGTAAAGCAATCAGTATTAAGTCAAACTATTGCATACATTTTACTTGTTACAATATATAATGATTGAAAACTGAAAATACAAAATCATTTCAATTGTACGGAAAACAGTGAGTAATATTTGAAAGTTTTATATTGATTGAATAGGCAAATAATGCAATTTAAACTACTCTTTAAAGAGAAATTATTGAAAGGTCGGGTGTTTTTGTTTGTAATTTTAGGTATTATTTACTTGCTGCATTACCGTTATTAAAGCTAGTAATCTAAAATAATATATTTTTATTTATTTTACACTTATATACTAATAAATTATAACAATAATAATAAAAAACAGTGAACTAAAAACTTTAAGTCATTTTTGTTTCTGACTTGAGGGGTAATAAATTCTTCCTGAAGGCATGTGTGCTCGGTATTTATACGTAGTAAATAAAATGTATGTCCATCAATTCATTTTCATGCGCAAATGTGAATTAATGCAAATAAATGGAATATGGTAGTCATAAGGAAAGATGAAAAGTTTTTTTTTTTTCATAAATCTTTTTATTTTTGTTTTAAATGTTTTTGAACAAAACATTAATATTTAAAAATAAAATTACAATTTACTATTTTTAAAATTAAAAAATACAGCAATAAACGTAAGGTTATAATTATGCATTTCAAAATAAAACTTTTGACTTTTGTTTAAATAGTTCTCTTGTTTAAATATCCATTTATATAATAGCAAATTTTCATGTAAAAACTGAAAAAATAACTAAAAACAATAAGTATTTTTTGTGTTTGATTGTCGTACTAATTAGATTACGTGTAGAAGACATTTACACTAACATTTAAATCATATGTCAACGAGTGCATGTTTATATTGTCATTAGGCAATAAGGGCAAATAAAAACAATATACCAGATTTAAAATGTTTTCTTTTCCGAAAACGTATTAATGTTCGACAAAATCATTAATATTATTAATGGATTTGCAATTTATACTCATAAAAAAAAGATGTGTAATCTTTTATGTAATCTTACACAACAAAACATCTTTATTTTTGTCATGTTTAGTTTAAACGGTTCTATTGTTTAAGTATGCAAATATAAAATACATAAAAATTTACATGAAAAATTAATACTACACATATATACATAATTATACCTGACACAAATACAAAACTAATCAATAAAACCTCTTGCACAAAAAATGCGGATACTGTTACAATGAAGTATTAGGTTTTTTGAGAGAAGAAGAAGATGTTAGACAAATATCCTTCTTAGACCTATCTTAGACCTATCTTAGACAAAATGCAGAAAGCATCATCAATCAAAACAGCAAATGAAAGTTGTCATTTGGAACAGAGATATATTTGAGATGCTATTAAACTTAGTTTTAGTTTCGAAATTCTAGAAACAAAGAAAATTAATGTTGGAATCAAAGCAGAACGAAAGATTTCTATTGACAGCCATTAATGCACTGAAACACAGAATGCATTATAGAAAAACACCACTTTAAATGTAAGGTTTTTCGCTTTTTTAGAGATGTGATACGTTTAAAATATTGGGCTGCCCAGAAAGTTTGTGCCGGTTGGGATTATCAATTAATACCGGAAAATTCTATCATTTAATTATTAGGCATTGATTTCGATATCTAATGGCTAATAATTAACTGGCAGAATTTTCCGGTACGAATTTATTTTCCCAACCGACACGAACTTTCCGGACAACGCAATAATTCATTTACTCTAAATTATTACATATATTTTATAATTGGAAAATGACCTTTGGTAAATGCTATAATTTATCCGCTAACGGGCGCTTATCTATGAATTCAATTAAATGTAGTATAAAATTGAATGTTTTATTTCTTGTCTTCTATTTACAATTATTAATAAGAGGTAATTCTATAGTGCACAATTTATATAGATATTTAAATAATTTTAACAGGCGACATGAGTAATATTTTAAACTTCTCAAAAATATATGGCGTAAATTTTTGAGAAAGTTATTTTAGAAGAAAACACAAATGAAAAGTTTTCTTCTTTTATTTTTTTTCTTAAAATATTATGAAAATATTAGTTATCTCGTTACA
The DNA here is from genome assembly GCA_963931845.1 of Maratus michaelseni. NCBI lineage: Eukaryota > Metazoa > Arthropoda > Arachnida > Araneae > Salticidae > Maratus > Maratus michaelseni. The sequence goes on from OZ007591.1 coordinate 172,343,849, forward strand.
TAAGCATACTAATACCGATGTTTAAATGTGGTTTAAATGCTGTTAAGAGAAAAAAATAAATATTTTTTTAAAATTAGTTATTTATTTATTTATTTTATTTTATTTATTTATTTATTTATTTTTTTTTTTTGGGGGGGGGGAATATTAGTTGATCTAAACATTTTTCAGAAGTACACTTCATTATTATTTTGAAATATACTCTTTTTATTTGATTTTGAGCATTTATGTAACGTTATGAGTATATTATGCTTTCTTTTGTCATTTTACTTTATTAGTATCTATAGCCACATCCTCCCTCTTTTACTTTCTTTCGCTTCAGTCTTTTTAATTTATGTATATATATATTATTTAGTAATTTTTATTTTTATTTTCAATTATATTATTGTTATTATTGATTTTCGGGGGTTTAGATCCCTGGTTTTTGCTTTTATCTCTGCATTGAATAGCAGCTGCTACTCCCCTTTCCTTAAGAGATTGAAAATTGGGTCACATGATGCCTTGTGATAAAGCATAGATTATTCATTTACTATTTTGATTTAGTGTAGTGCATCATTGTGTATTGTTTAAAGTGAGTAATATATTAAACTTCTCACAAATAGAAGGCGTAAAATTTTGAAACATATTTTCGACGCAAACACAAATGGAAAACGAAAAATAATGGGTTCTTAAATAGTTAAAGATCCGTTTCTATAACAATATTCTCTTCCATACTTCAGATCTTGCGGAGGACATACAATCTTTGGAATTTTTTTTTTTTTCAGACGAGTTCAGTGCTCGCTTTGGGAATATTCTTATGAAGACGCTGTAGGGGAAGGTTCCTTGTCTCATTCCTCTGAAATAAACAATATATTATTTTAACGATCCAAACTGTTCACCAACTTTCGAACCACCTACCAACCAAGGATGTCTATATGTGCCTTTTTGTTCTCTTTCCTTTAAACTTTTCCCTCAACGCTGTGATTCAATGTTGGTCTGTTTTAGAGGTCTGTCTGTTTGTCATGTTATATGAAATTTTCTGACGACCACTTAATTATAATAACATTAGAAAAACAAGAACGAAAAATCATGCTTCAAGCATAGATTATGTAGCACTTTCCAACGCTTCCAAAATAATTTTACAAAACATACCGTTTAATAAGCTAAAAGATAACATCTAAGTAAACAATTTGGGAAACGCATAACATATTTAAAAACATAATTTCAGGAATTTCCAACATATACAATATTCGGAAAAATATCCGAATACTTTTATTCAGCCCTGTATAGGATCTATAGATTTTTATACATACTACATAGGATGCTAAATTTTAGTTTAGTTAGGAAACGCGTAGCGCAGTTTAAAATTATCTTTCTGGAGTTTCTGTCAGTAAACGGAAATGTGTTCGCGAACTTTTGTGCTGACTGTATAGGATCTACAGAATTTATACACACCACATAATAGACAAAAAGCGAGTTAAAATTAAAATCGCGTTCAGTAACTTAAAACGCACTTCCAGGAATTATTGTTAACAGACAGTAGAGAATTCTTTTGTGTGTCCCTGTAAATGAACGATGACTGATATACACACACTATTCTGTAGTAAGCCTCTTGAAATGTACCTTAGTAATATATATAAATTTCAATGCGTTTAAAATAGTGAAACATTATTTAAACTAGGACTTCCCTCAAAGGGATTAGTCTGAGTGATATTGCTGAGAACATAGGGTTAACAATTACAATATAAAGAAAAAGAGCAAATTAAATGATAGAATTACAAAATATCATATATAAATTCATATACACTGTTAAAAAAATAGAAAAGATGTACCGTTCATCAGATGTGTTGTCATAATTTTTTTTTAACATGTGGGCAAAGGATCTCATTTTCTTAAGCGCGTATTTCGCAAAACTTGAAAAAAAAAAAAAAAAAAAAAAAAAAAAACGCCAAGCTTTTTAAAGTTACGTAATTGGATTTGCAGCCAATAGATTATTCTATCAAGCGTGGCTTAACGCAAATTTAATTTCATTGTTGCACCTTTTTTGTGTGTGAATTTAAAATTTTTCTTCCTTGATTATATATCTATTATTTGTATAACTGTTTATAAAAACTCTTACACTTGAAACCACATTGATAGCATGTTTTGCTACAAACCAGATTGCAAAACTATAGTCTAAATTACTATTAAAGTATAGAAAAAATCTTTCGATGACTTCTGTAAAATAACTTTTACATTAAATCTCCATATCGGCAAAATTGAAAATTATATATATTACAAAGTTAAGCTTAACAGATACTTCTTGATTATTCTATAGGAGGCTCTGCCCCCTGCGCCTTTACTGCGCCAATCTGCAGACTTTTCTTTTGCCTGTATGTCTATCTCTCCACAATCTGTCTGTTTCCCTATCCGTTTTTCTGCCCGTCTCTCTAACTGATTGTCTATCTCTCTACACGTCTCGCTACCTGTCTCTATATTTCTCTACCGGTCTCGCTACCCGTCTCTATATTCCTCTACCAGTCTCGCTACCCGCCAATCTATTTCTCTAACCGTCTGTCTATCCGTCTAAGTACTTGTATGTCTAGCCGTGCCTCTATCCACTTCGCTGCCCATTTGTCTATCTGTCTCTCTACCCGTCTGGCTATACGCCTCTCTACCCATCTTCTTACCCATCTCCGTACCCATCTACTGTCTCTCTACTCGTCTGTATACCCGTCTCACTATCCGTCTGTTTTTGTACCCGTCTCGCTATCAATCTCATTACCCGTCAGTCAACTCGTCTCTGTACTCATCTCTCTACTCGTCTCTTTATCTACCACGCTACGCGTCTCACAACCTTTCTCGCTACATTAACTTTTATCGTAACTTTCTTTTCTTTTCTTTTTTTTTTTTTTTGGGGGGGGGGGGGGGGGTAGGGGGGAAGGGTTTCAAATATATACATTTAAATTAAAACTTTTGCCTCCATGCCATTAGTGTTGTTTGTATTATTAACTAATACCTTGTAGACCGAGCTTCATTTGAAACAAATGTAAAAGACTTTTTCTACAGTTTTTTTGTAAGAGAAACTTTCGTAATTGGGCCCAAAGCCAATCGGAGTATTTAATATCCTTATTGTAACTCTTATAGAGTTAAAACAATATTGTTGCTAGCTTTACTCTTGTTTGAGACCAACCTTGCATGTGTATCTGAATGGGAAAAAGTTTCGTATCCTATGTCGGTTGGCGAAAAAAATTTTAAATGGTGCCAAAAGGTAGTTTTAGCAACTTACAAAATTTTTCAAGAGAGCGGTAAAACATGTTTTTCAAATATTTACAAACATACGTTTATTAAAGCATGTTTTTGCGCCATCTTAAAAATTTAAGCACGATGCTAAAATGAAATTTTATCGCCATATTCGATATTTTAATAAGTAATGAAAACACATAAACAAACTTATATAACAAACCTAAGAGGCATTTTTGTGATAAATAATTGTTATTGTCAGGGGGTTAAATTGTAAACAATTAATAAACGAATAATAAATAGCATTTAAAATCTAAGGTACTTTTTGTTAGCCGAGCGCCAGTGAAATGTATATATCTATATATACATGTATATATATATGTATACATACACACATATATGTATGTATATATATATATGTATATATACATACATGCATATATAAATGTGTGTATGTATAGATATATGTATATATATGTATACATAGATATATAAATTTCACTGGCGCCCGGCTAACCGAAAAGTACCAAATCTAAAAATGGAGAAGTGGTCCGTATAAAAATTAAGCGCTTGATATATGTAAATCTTTTTTTATTTTTTAATATTTCCGAATGCACAGATAAAAAGGTAAAAATCTCTTTTCCAAATGCCAAATAGAAAATATACAAAATAGAAAAATATCTGCTAAAAATATATATTTACATAATAGTACATCTGCAAAAAAATAAGATTTAGAAAAAGTAAGCCAAATCCTTCAGATCCCAACAATCACATCGAAAAACTTATCACCAAAAAAGAACTCGCCAAATCTTACGGCACAGGAGATGAATTTTTCCCTCTGAATGCAGAATATTAGTTTTTTTCTTGTACGATGGGTGATTATAACTGTTTCATTTCACATACTACATACCGTTTGATATATTGGTACTTTTATGTTATCCTGGCGCAGTTGATAAATCGCCAAATATTGTTCCTATAACATTTTCATATTGAATTCATTTCATTTAAATAAGGAATTTAAGTTTAATTCCTTTCACTCATTTAATTTAAAATACATGCCTTTCATTAATCCCATTTAAGCTAACATTTAAGCCCATTTAGCATTTTAAGCTAAAAAGAGAAAAAAAAAAGAAATAATGCTATAAATCGAAACCTTTTATTTAAACACCAAAGAATTTTTTTTTATTATTTACACATGAGAAATAAAAAAAGCTGCTATTGCTGAGATTTGCGCCAAATCTCTAATACCAAGTCTACTAAGTTATTGCGGGGTTTTTCTTTCAAAGAGAAAAAAATCCAGATTAATTTTCGATTTCTACTCAATTGAAATATATTTTATTGTGCTGAATATTAGTGCGTGCATATTTTTTTTGCTCCTTGTACTCCATGAACTTTTCAATTCCGATTGTCTACGAAAATCTCGCGCCAGTGAAAATGACGTACCACAAAATTTCGTGACGTATGTATTTTAATTGTGCTTTTTTATCTATTTTTTTAATATAATTTCCAAACGGTTTAGCATTTATTCTTGGTAATAAATAGACGTCGTTGTCACCTTTATAGGTACCTGCTGTAAAAATTTGAACTAAATCCGTTAAATATTTTTTGAGTTATGCTTGACGAAAGGTTTTAATATCCATCGTAGCTATATATGGGGCAAAGTAATACTGCGCTGTGTATGAGTCTTCGTTGCACTCAGACAATAAACCGCAGACGATTTTTCTCCATAGACGTAATGTAACGGAATTCTTTTGACTGTCCCTGTAAGGTAACTATAAGTGCTATGCACACCCTATTTCATATTAAGCTTCTTCTAATTCACCTTAGTGATATATATAAATTTCAATGCGTTTATAATGGTGAAACATTATTTAAATAAACCGCAAATGATTTTTCCCCATAGACCGCAATGTAACGGAATTCTTTTGAGTGTCCCTGTAAGAAAAACTATCAGTGCTACACACTTCCGTTGCAATAGGGAACATGCTATAAAGACAATAACATATAAAAATTGCAGAGCAATCCGAGCATATTTATGGGAGTTAGAGCATGGACAGACGGCAGACGGCCAGACGGCAGACGGCCATACGGCAGACAAACCGAAGTCATAAGCACTTTTCAACTAGGTTGGAAAGTGCTAAAAAGTTTCTGAAATTCCTAATCGCAATTTAAAACTAAAAATGCTCCGTTTTATAAATTGGTTGGAACAATATTGCAAGAAATGAAATACAACAGACAAATTCGAGGCAATGTACGCAAAATTAACGATATCATAATTGAAATTTTTAATATATTTTTTCAAATATAACAAGAACGAAAAATCATGCGTCAAGCATAGATTATGTAGCACTTTCCAACTCTTCTAAAATAATTTTACAAATCATTACCGTTTAATAAGCTGAAAGATGACATCTAAGTAAACAATTTGGAAAACGCATAACATATTTAAAAACGTAATTTAAGGAATTTTCAATATATACAATATTCGGAAAAATATCCGAATACTTTTATGTAGCCCTGTATATGATCTATAGATTTGTATATATACATAGGATGCTAAATTTTAGTTTAGTTAGGAAACGCGTAGCACAGTTTAAATTCTCCTTCTGGAGTTTCTGTCAATAAACGGAAATGTGTTCGCGAACTTTTGTGCTGCCCTGTATAGGATCTACAGAATTTATACACACCACGTAATAGACAAAAAGCTAGTTAAGATTAAAATCGCGTTCAGTAACTTAAAACGCACTTCCAGGAATTATTGTTAACAGACAGTAGAGAATTCTTTTGTGTGTCCCTGTAAATGAACGATGACTGCTATACACACACTATTCTGTAGTAAGCCTCTTGTAATGCACCTTAGTAATATATATAAACTTCAATGCGTTTAAAATAGTGGAACATTATGTAAATAAGCCGCAGACGATTTTTCTCCATAGACGTAATGTAACGGAATTATTTTGACTGTCCCTGTAAGGTAACTATAAGTGCTATGCACACCCTATTCCATATTAAGCTTCTTCTAATGCACCTTAGTGATATATATAAATTTCAATGCGTTTACAATAGTGAAACATTATTTAAATAAGCCGCAAATGATTTTTCCCCATAGACCGCAATGTAACAGAATTCTTTTGAGTGTCCCTGTAAAAAAACTATCAGTGCTACACACTTCCGTTGCAATAGGGAACATGCTATATATAAAGACAATAACATATAAAAATTACAGAGCAATCCGAGCATATTTATGGGAGTTAGAGCACGGACAGACGGCAGACGGCCAGACGGCAGACGGCCATACGGCAGACAAACCGAAGTCATAAGCACTTTTCAACTAGGTTGGAAATTGCTAAAAAGTTTCTGAAATTCCTAACCGCAATTTAAAACTAAAAATGCTCCGTTTTATAAATTGGTTGGAACAATATTGCAAGAAATGAAATACAACAGACAAATTCGAGGCAATGTACGCAAAATTAACGATATCATAATTGAAATTTTTAATATATTTTTTCAAATATAAAAACAGAACTTGCACTCCAAAATTTTAGTTACCGTCAAAGGAACTTCTATGACAGTGAAAGAAAGTTTCAGCTCTGTATAGAAGACCAAACCGCTCCTCGCTTAAAAAAGACTTTGATTGTTTTTAAAATGACAGATTACTCTTTAAGCGTCAAATCCAGTTCTCTCGGTGAACTGTATAGAAGGCTATGAGCAAGAAAGCGGTAAATCCTTTTAATAAAACAAAATCTTCAGCGTTTTAAAAACAACAGTTGCATAATGACATTTCTGTCCCTGCTGACTTTCGATCCTCTAGCGGGATATACAGGAAAGTGATATTACAACATATAATATGGTCTTTTTAGCCATTTACTAATCCACCTACTTTCATTTTCACATCTATAAATTGCGAATACTTCTTTACGCAATCCGAACATCGGCAGTCAATATTTTCTTTTGATAAAAATAATGCTTCCGGTCTTGGCAATATCGATCAATATATAATAAGATCTTTTTTTCAAACCAACCTAACATTCTTCTTAAATATGCATATTAAGTTGTTTGCTATCAATTATTCCCCGATCCCCTGGAAATTATTCAAGATTGTCCTCTTTGGAAAGAAAGGAAGGAACACCAATACTAATTCATATCGGCCAATTACATTGTTACAAATATTTGTTAATGTTTTCGAAAAGTACTAATGCTTCGTCTTAGTCACGTTCTATATTCCAAATTCGTTTTAAGCCAGCATAATTTTTTTATATAACAGATGAACAGAATCGGCAATCATCCAGCTACTAACCTTGATTGGTATATTTAAAGATAATAGATTCTATTCTGTCTTAATCTAGCTAGATATAAATATACTTGCTAGTCTTATACAATATGTCATAAGTTGTACAGCATCCATACAGTAAAATGCTGCAGCTACAGATAATTTTGAGCATATCAGTTTTGGGGCGATCATAAATATGGGATAATTATAATATATTTCGAAATGTCGTTGGTCCCTCAACCATTGTGGCCAAAAAATATGAGACCAAACATATTCTTTAAATTCCTGTTGTTCTAGAAACAATGTCAAGCATTTCTCTAGGTATTCGACAATACGTCTAATATCGAGTGTGTCCAAATGTTGAACACGTCTCTAACATGAGCAAAAGCGATAACGAGCACAACAGCAAGCTCATTCAAGAGCTTTCGATAAGGGTTTTGTTTATGAAAGTGACTTTATGAAAATAATTTTAAATATAGTAATTCATAATATTTCCCAACAAAGACATGGGGGGAAGTTTCCGGATTTTTTTTTTTTTTTTTTTTTTTTTTTTTTTTTTTTTTGTATCTTTGTATTTCCATCCGCGATATGCAGAGGGCAGATTACGATTGCAGAAAAAGACGGAATATATGAAAACTAATACGAAATCGACCTTCAGAAAAAATGTTTTTTGAAATAATAAAACTAATATTTTTTACAACATAAGCTACCGGTAGAACCGGAAAGATACCGCGAAAACGTTTCTTTTTTTGTATTTCAGTAGGAAATCAGGTGATTACGATTTCAACATGCTGTAAAGATAGAACCATTTTCGTTTCGTCTTCTTGAAAAAGTGAGGATCTTTGGACATGTGCGGAAGTGACCTTAACACCAGCGAACTGCCAAAAATTGAAGCTTGTTCTTTATTTTAATTAATATATTGGCTAATTATCAAAAAGTGAAAATCCAAGCGTCAGGTGCAATCGAACATATTTTAGTTTTTCGTTATCGAAATTTGCTGACTTCAACGTGCGATAGACTTTACTATCCATCGCCAACAAAATGATAGAAAGATACACAGTCAAAAACTTTAATTTATTAATGTTGATATTTACAATGTATATGTACTATAATTTGAGGGATAATAACAATTAAATTCCAAAGTTTACTTTTAAATGCAGCTAAAAGGAATTCTTTGATTTTAAGTAACCAATTAAAATCATTCTACCTAAAATAGTTTTCAGATCCAATTAATCGAAATTATATTCTTCGAAATCAATATTCTTTATTTCTCTGATGATAATTAAAATGTTAATGGTTTCTTAAATGTTCTTTTGCAAATTGTTTAAAATGGTAAGTACTTAAAATAAACTTACAAATTCAATAATATATATCATATTTCAAAATTTTAATTAAATCTGCTTTCGGTCATTATATTAAAATTCCGTATTTGTATTTAATTAAGTTTGTTTTTATTTTACTGTATCTTTCTCTAGTTTTAGGGATTTTTGTAATTATTATTTAATTTTTGATATGTAGCAATTTCGTTTAATAAAATATTTTAAACAGGCAGTAAATATAATTATTTTTTATTATTATAAAAACAAAGTTGAAAACGATTATTAAAATTTGTTTCATTAAATTTTCTAATTTTTTCCCTTCTTAGTTTATATACTGTTCTAGATAAGAGGGGGGGGGGCGTTAGGTTCTTGTGATTAACAGAATATTATAATTTTAACGATTTGGTTTGAATGGGATGTGCTGTGATCTCAAAACTGCATCTATATATATATGCATGGTACTCTGTCTTATAAAGGTTTTCTAAATTCACGGTATCGTATATTGTTTTCTCGAAAGAAAATGCAACAAAAAAGTAATTAACATATGAAAATGGGATTTAGCGTGTTGCTGATTGAATGATGTTTTACCGTGTTGCTGAGTGAATAGTTAAGTTGAATGAGGACTTCAGTGGAGTTTTAAGCGACAAATTCCTCTGATATTGATATTGTGGTTCGTGAGCTTAAGTTGTTAAAAATTATTTTATTATACAAACAAGCGAGAAAAATTCTACCTTACGACAGAATATAGATTGGCCACCCACGGCTTTTATCGTTGAGATTTTTTTCAGCCAAGTCTAACTCGTCAAAAAAAAAGTGTTTGTTAGCATAAGCCAGCTTCTCCACTTTAGAATTTAGTTAGCGCTCAAGATTTTTTGTGAGGCTGGCAGAACAGATTAGGCACGAACACAAAAAGTTTTAAAAAGATTCGGTGACTAGACGTATTTTTAATAAATATAATAGTAAAAAGATGTGGCTCCAATGTGCTGAGACGTGGCGAGGTAGTTGTTGTTTACAAATGTGCTGGCTTAATGACACCCTTTAAACTGTTTTTAATGGTTTAAGGCATTTTAGCACTTAATAGATAACCTAAAAAAGGTAATGAAAAGTTATATGATAGCAGCTTTTATGATGGATACAGCTAAGAGAAGTTGTTTAACAAATGATGAGTTAGCATTAATTGACGGGATCTTGGAAAACGGTGTGGGGAAGGGAGGGGGGAGCTATACAAAACACAAGTGCTCTACGAGACCCGATTTAAAATGAATCCTCACTTGCAATTGAGAGATGGGTCTTTAAAAGGGATCCCCTTTTTCGCCCCTCTGACGAACCCCCCCCCCCCCAAGAGAGATACGTAAAAACCGAGGGTACCAAAAGAAGCGGGGGGAGGGGAATACCTTCAGGCGGTTTACAGCTAATTTTGGTGAAATTTTGGAGCTGTCCGGCCCATAGGAACAGAGAAAAATGGGAAAAACTAAAATAAATATGAGAAATTGAAAAAAATAAATGAGAAAAGTGCTCCTGACAGGAGACAGGAGAGAAGGAGGGGGAGAGTAGAACCAGACAAAAGTGCTTGATGAGATCAAACTTTTGATATGGTACATGACGGGGTTTGAACACCTTGAATGTCTCCCCTGTGGGGGGGGTGCGGTAACTCCGGTCCTATGGGAGAGAGGGCCTCGGGACCCTCTTAGAAATGTCGGCCTCGACGATTTTAACTTCGTTGGATCCTTTAGAAGAGGCTTACGTCCTCTGTGGGGCTTAAAGGGGCTGAGAAAGATGGGAAAAACTAAAATTTAAAGAGAGTTGAAACAGAGAACTATGTTTCTTAAGGGAGAGGGGAGTGAGAGGCGGAGAGTAGGACCAGACAATAGTGCTTGACGAGATCTATCTATTGATATGTTACATGAAGGGGTTTACATGGGGCTTACATTTGGGGGGAGCACCAAAACGGTCTTACTGAACCTTTCCCATGATTATGCCAAGGTTGCAGTTATGATTTCGCTAAGATCATCTCAAAGCTTATATAGGCATCCTATATACGCGTATATATTTTCGAAACACTCCTATATGTGCCATATACGTCATTATACACATATTATTTATGTTTTATGTCGTATATACATCATATACACATGTCATATACAAGCCGCTATAACACGAAAGTACCAAATTTACAATATATTAATGAAAACAGAAACAGAAATATTTCATGATTGGTCGCTGCTATAACACGAAAGTACCAAATTTCTTTTTTATTTTTCATATCTGATAATTTGCATCTGTCCTTTTATGTAATTTTAACATTTTTGTAATGATTTTACGCATTTCTATTGCCTATTCAAAGAAAGATTCTTCTAAAGTTACAGAATTTCGTTAAAAACGGTTAAAACAGTAAAATGCGAACATCGTTTGGTCCATTCTCGACCGAAAGCAACAACCGTTACCATTATTTTTTTACGCGTGAAGGTTTCGTTATGGTACTTCATTGTGAAGTTTGGTAATTTTTGAAATTCATTATTTTAAAAACGGCATAATCATTCGATTTGAAATTTATATCAAGAAAAAAACATTTTTTTTCCTTTCTAACGCAGTTTGTCAAACAATTTTGTGACTAATACTTTTTGAGCTTTTAATTTTTTCAGTAACTTCAAATGTTTCATTTTCCGAGATTAACCTGTGGCAACGATGGATTGCTGTGACTTTTCATAAACATGAAAAATGATAGAGATTGAAAGAATAAGCCTCCCTGTGGGTGGCTAATAAAGAGCATTTGATTTTCACAGACTTCCCTTTTTCAATAAATTGAAGCGTTTTAAGCTAATTTGAAGCAATGATTTAGATTAAATATTTGAATTGAATAAGCTTGGACATGAATTTAAAAGCGTTTACCGATGTAACACATATTAAATTAAGATTTTTCACCAATAAATTAATTAATTTTCAAAAGGAAATCACAATTAGTTTACGCAGACTTGAAATAAAAGTTTCTATAAAATCTGATCATCAGGAAGCTCAGAATTCCAGGAAGGTGGACATTCCTGCTTGTTACTGCGACTCTAAAATGATTAAAACAATGGTTTAAAAATTTTAAATTGAACGCAGAGAAATGATAAGCTATTCATTTTCATAATAGAACTATCTTATAATGATTTTTTTTAATTTTAAAGAGCGATTTCGGGGGAAAATGAAAAATATTTTCTTAGAAGCACCTTTTTTTATTTAAATATATATACATATATGTCAACTATACAAAGACAAATCTAATGGTTTACCAGACATTTATTGTGTAGTGTGCACAATTCCAAATATTTAAAAAGAAAACAGCAGTTAAAAAAAGGCATTTAACCCTTGAAGTGGTTAAATGCTCTATATGTATGCGTGGTACTCTATCCTATAAATGTTTTCTAAGTTCCTGGATATCGTGTATTGCTCGTATTATTTACACAACTTAATTTAAATCAAAATTTTCTTTTACAGTTTACGTGATTAAATTTTTTTGAAAATTCTGGTGTGAATTCAACATTACAGTTTAATAATCGTAATTATTTTCGCCAGTAAGTGTAAAAATTCTTGGATAAATTATTGACTTTTCGCAGGAAACGTAAATAAAACCGTGAGGTTATTTTTTTAAGAGCGATATTTTCTAACTGAGAGTTAACCACAGCGCCTTTGTAAGCTAAAAGAAACGTGGAGTTTTCGTGTTAAAAATATAACTATGATTTTTCGAATATTTTATGTCACCATACACCCTTCTCTCTTTTATTAGTTATAAAGTTGAAGGCTCGTGTGCTCACATCATAAAGATTCCATTTATTATTTGTAAAATTATTCTTGTTATTTTTATGTAATTTTTGTTCTGAATTCAGTTGAATTATTATATTGCAGATGCGTTAAGATTAATTTAGATCTTCTATATTATTAGTTAGTATTATTGAAATTTAATTTTAAATTCATTCTACACTGGATAAATATGCATTCTATCATATATGAATATCATTAAATCTATAAGAAGTATGGATCCACCTTGGAGTTTTGACAAAATTTTTAAACTTCCAAAATGTTGAAGAAACCGTTTCTGTAATGTTTTTAAAGTGATATATTTTAGGTCAATCGATACATTTGTCTTTTTCTCTCAAACAAGAAAAACCTGTTTAGAATTTAAAGACAATATTGTGCGCCCTGTAGCACTTTATCAGTTAGAATCGATATTCTATTCAATTTCTGAAACAGATACAATCGCGTATAAACATTTCCCTGAAATTAAATTCTATGTTTCACAAATGAAATGTTCTTGTAGTGTACTTTGAAATTTTCTTGATGGATGTCAAGCAATGTGATTTGTAAATTTCTGTCTCTAAATTTAATTGAAAATTAAAAGTTTTAAATAAATAAATAAACAATGTTTAATGAAACATTTGATTGTGATATTATTGACAAAAAGTACAGAAAATGTTGTTTTGTGTAATCGGAATATTCTGCGATTTAAAAGAACAACATTTTCTCTAAGATAATACTGGTGTGCAAAAAGCCGGAGACTTGGCAAATCTGCTTTTGTATAACATAACATCAATCTTTAGAAAGTTTGATTTTAACTATACAGCTATTTGATGATTAGGATTATTGAGTTTTATCTATACATTGTGTATCTCAACTGATGGTTCGGATAACTTTAAGGGGTGATAAAACATCTGAATCAAAACAATTTTTTAAACAGTGTTACATTCCACTTACTGAATTAAAATGCCTACCCGAACGCAGATTTTCGTTCAAAACGGTAATAATAATGCAGCTACTTTAATGAAATCTTGTTGCTATTTTAACGGCCTGTGAAATCTTATGATAACAAAGGAAGTTCTTCAATTGCACTGTAATTCTGTCAGTGTTACCATATGCTCCATCAGCTTCATTCTGAATTTTGAAGCATCTGGATCAGTGCTATTTGGACTAGAATGATTGTAATTTTTAACACTTCTTATGATTTTATTATGCTTCTCATAAATCAGTGTAAGTCTTTGGAATATTCGTTAAATTATCATCGTTATTGTTACAGTTATGAACGAAAATCCATATTTTGGTTCGTGTGGGAAACAATGCATTTTGTATTGAATAAGTAGATTGTGATCCTGGTTTCCTATACAAACCTTTTTCCCGTAACATGTATTAGGCTTTCAAACATAAAGCTAAGAAAATGCAAAGGCATTAAAAGCAATAATAGATGATTTAACAGAGAGTTGTATATTGTTAAATGATTGCAGCAAACTCTCCTGCCATTTGACCGTTTTTATAGAAAGCGGTTACATAATTGTAATGTAACTCTATTCTGACTACAATATAGGCAATAATATGATCCGACACGAATTAAATTACGTTATGTAACCGTTTTCTGTAAAAATGGTTGTATGACTGGACAGTTTGCTGCAAATTTTTAATAGTGTATCTTGTGCGTACAATCGAAATCTTTTTTTTCAAATCTTTTCAAGATTGGATCGAAGGAATCTCTTTTAGAGCAAAAAAGCATCGAATTATGCTAGTTACAATTTTTGAATGAAAATTCAGACCTTGCATTGTGTAATTTTCCACTGACGTATGCGTAATTTCCAATGATGCAATCATAAACTCTGAACTTATTATTTTTGACTTTAACTTCTTCAGTCCTCTACAAAAATGTAAACGCGTAAACACGTAGAGCGAATAAGCTCTAAAATGTCATCTAAATGTAATCTAAACTTAATGTTAGTGTGAATACTTGTAATGTCCATGTGCTCTAATTTAGTAAATATAAAGTTAATCAAGAATGTGAAATATGTGAATTTATTCAGCCTCATACTAATGTTTAAACTCAGTTTTTTCAGCAAAATGTGATATGTACAATGCCTTGGATTTAACCCCTGGATTATTCTTTAATTGGATTAAGCCATGAAATGCACCTTCAGAAAAGGTAAGAGAATTTTATCTTATCCCTTTTAATCTTCTTGAGACACTATCCACGCTAGCTCGACCTCCTCCTTCAATTTATGAATATATTAAATTGAGATCAACATCGAAATGGTACTTTATTAAATAATTTGGTGTATACACATTGAATTTTATTTCTAGCTTACTCCATTACAGTTCGATGTATGATACTTGACAATTATTAGACATTTAACATGTATAAAGTTCAACGAAATAATCTTTGCACCAAAGGCCAAAAATGTAATTTTTGTGAATATATATAAATAATTGATTCAAAATTTTACTTGGCATGTTTACTAAGTTAATAAATGAAGTTATAGATACATTTAACAAAAGTGCTCCTTTTTAACGTTTTAGGTCCATTTTTCGGTTTATTAAACTCTATATTTGTCAACTATGTTACGGATCCAAAAATGCTTCGTCTCTTACGTTACCATGAAAAAACTAGTCGGATGTGTCAATCCCAAAACTGTCTTCTATTTCACACAGGTTTCGCATACACTAAAAAGAATCAGCACTAATTTATATCAGGGACTAACTGAATCTAAAGTTTTATTAAATTGCGAGCATTAGTACTTGAGATACAGCTATTGCGGAAATAGCGAAAAATGCTGCATAGAAGCGCCACCTGTTGGGCGATTTTTGCCAAAAACTAATCAGCACCAATTTATATCAGGGACTAACTGAATATAAAGTTTTATTAAATTCCGAGCATTAGTTCTTGAGATAGGGGTATTGTGGAAATCGTGAAAAATGCTGCATAGCAGCGCCAATTGCTGGGCGATTTTTACCAAAAACTAATCAGCACCAATTTATATCAGACACTAACTGAATATAAAGTTTTATTAAATTCCGAGCATTAGTTCTTGAGATAGAGCTATTGAGGAAATCGCGAAAAATGCTTCATAGCAGCGCCACCTGCCGGGAGATTTTTACCAAAACTAATCTGCACCAATTTATATCAGGGACTAACTGAATCTAAAGTTTTATTAAATTCCGAGCGTTAGTTCTTGAGATAGAGCTATTGCGGAAATCGCGAAAAATTCTGCATAGCAGCGCCGCCTGCCGGGCGATTTTTACCAAAAACTAATCAGCACCAATTTATATCAGGAACTAATCGAATCTAAAGTTTTATTAAATTCCGAGCATTAGGTCTTGAGATAGAGCGCCCACAAAATTTTTGTCACATACAGACAGAGTCACAGAGTGACAGACAGACATTTACTAAAAATAGTCAAATCGTGTTCAGGACCTTCTAAAACGTATAAATCCGTCGAAAACCGGAAGTCGAAAATTTTCATGAATCCAATATTTTCTTCTTGTAAAGATAGAAAAAAATAATAAAGATGTGATCAACTATTCCGAAATTTTGCTTTCTTAAAGCATAGACTAATAGTCTAACTATTCTTCAGATAAATAAAACTACAATTTACAGATTTAAAATAGATTTGTTAAGTGTTTTGATGAGAGAAAAGGAAAGGCGCAAAGATCAATAAATCGACTCACAATTTTAAATTACATTTTCCATGATAAAATCATGCATCTATTTATATAATTATTTTTAAAATACAGCATTATTCAGAAAGACAAACAACTCACCTACAGTTGAATTATAATAAATGATATGTTTTTGGCCGTAATCCAAGATGGAAAGAAATGCTTTTATGGAAATGATAGGCTTTTAGAAACGATAATTCACTGTTGTTTGATATTTAACAAAGGTTTCCAAGAGATTCGTCATATGTATTTTTCTGTTTTTCAGTATTGTATTTATATATATAAATGTTTTTCTAACTAATAACTCTGCAGATTAGAGACTTCAATGTAGCTCTGCAAGTCATTTAATTTTTATCTTGCTTTACATATGTAACATATAATATGATGCCATTTTTACAGCCATATCTTTTCTTAGTCATTGAATTCTTATTAATTTTATTTTCCTGTAAATAATAACTATATTCTATAAGTAACCGGTATTGATGCTCAACGTATCATTAAAAAATATTTATTTATTTTTCTTTTGAAATATGATGACACATTCATCTGCTTTTTGTAAGAAGAAATTTAATTTTTACAAAATTTTACTTCATTTTCATTATTTACGTGTAAATATATATATATATTTTAACTAGTTGTTGTGAAAATATTTGTATTCTGTTTTCTGTAGATGTTGCATGCGCATAAGAAAAAGAAAAGCTATTTTTATAGGAAAAAAGAGTCCATTAATTATCTATGAAAAATAATAAAAAAAATAAATTAGAAGGAACTACTTCCCTAATTCACATAAATAATAATCTATATCCTTTCCTGTGTTATATTTGACTGTAAATAAATTTAAAATGCTTTAATTCACCCATTTTGACATTGATTTCAACAAAACTTTCAAACACATGTTCACATTTATAATATTATTAGGATTGTTAGGATTAATGTTCAAATAATAATTTTTTTCATCTGAAAAATAATCCAGATTTTGTATGAAAGACCGAGTGATCATGAACTCGAACCGCAAGAGTCAAAACACAACCCGTACTTGACAAGAATACAAAACAATAAAGTGAACCCAACCCGATCTGCACCCAGGGTCGTATTGAATTCGTGTAAAATCAGGCTACCCAACTCGATGCAGGACTCTACTGACAACGGGTGATCAAACTGTAACTTTGTCAGATAACCGTCGCTTTCGGACTGCACTGTGAAATTAACGAGACCGTCAGTATTAACTTATCACAAAATGGGACATATGGACAGCACAAACAACTTTGACTGCCCAAGAGGAACTGTTCAGACTAGGAAACCAAGTATATAGAGCATTAAAAATGTCCCTCCTCTTTCCCATTATTGAAGTCTTAAAAAGTACAAAATTCAACCATAGCTCAGCCCGCCGGTAAGCACGACAGAGGGCGGGGTGGTGAACAGTAGACCGAGAGACATAGGGGAGAAGCAAAAACTTTCAGGCGAGTGTAAGTAACTATGGAAGACAATATGTTCCAGTTAGCAAAATCAGAGTCCAAAAATGTGCAAAGTTCAGTAAGATGTGGATTGAAAAGAATGGTTAGAAGGATGATATATACAATCCAGTGACAACCCACAACAGAAAATGTATAGTACTATGATAACAGGGATGGATCAAGAGGTATTACTTACCCATCATACGTAGTATAGGGTAAGTCTTGTAATCGTTTTGAAAATCGAAAATTTTTTTTTGACGGATTTACACGTTTCAGACACTGGAGATTCCGAAAAACATATTTTTGGAAAAAAAATTTTGCCGTCCGTCTGTGTGTCTGTGTGTGTGTCTGTAAACGCTCTATCTCCCGAACAAATTGAGATAGAGACTTGCCATTTGGTATGTACTTAGTATGTAATAATGGGAAGAAGCCTATTTCATTTCAACAACCTCGATTAACCGGAACATTTTTTTTCGGACTCTCGAAATATTCGTTCTGATGAAAGGTATATAAAAATTTTCGAAATTGTTTATTTTAAGGAGTAAATATAAAAGACAATAAAAAACATAAATTTTGCATAAAACATGAAGTCAATCGGATAATGAGTTGCCGAGATATTTGTAATCCTATTTACCACACTCTTCGATTTTTCATGACCCTGTATTTCATCCAAATTTCACTTCAAATATATATTTTAATTGGACATTCGACGCTTAATCAGATGCAATAAACCGCTAGTTAATAGGAGTATTATTTTTGGAGTTATAAGGAAAAACCTCTTTCAAGCAATTCAGTAATCGAGCCTTTTTATGACGTCATCAAGCCACGATTTTATTTGAATTGCAATGCATTTTATAAGTAGTTTACACATTTTTATTTTAATATTTTATATTATACATATACATGATGGGTAAGTATTACGGTGGCCCCCAACGACTAGTTTGTTTAGCACTTACTAATTCATAATGTATGCAATAGTTCAATAATGATAGCAAGTTGAGAATTAGGCAGGTAAAGGAAGCATAAGTAGGTTGATTGAGGAAATGCAATTAATTGTAGGAAGACCGTTGTGGAGGCTGGGGATTATAAATAAACCACGGAATCATTTGACATTGATCTTAGATGTCACGTCCCGCAAAAGACCAGAATAAGAAATTATATTGATCACGGTACTACTAGAGTGGATGCCAAAACATGTACTAAAAGTGTTTAATTTAATTTAATTGAAGAATTGTACCAATTTGAAATTAAGTATATGTTTAGTAGTATGCATTAGGATATTAAATATTTTATTATTAAATATGGTTACCTACAATTTTGACAAAATTTTTAAATAATCTAAAATATTTTAATAAAAATTGCTCCTTATTTTATAAAATATGATATTTTGAATCTAATAATATTTAAGTTTTATTTTTAAAATTAGTATACATAACCAATTTTTAAAAATTAAACAAACCTTTCCTGTTAATACTTTACACTTGAAAATTAAATAAATGTTTCTTAAGATGCTACTATGACATCCTACTTATTTACAAATAATATAATAATTACATTCTGTGAAACAAATATAATCTATTAGAAAATAGAGATAAGATAATAAATGTTTCAATCACTTTGAAATGTAGCTTTCTAATTAAATTTTAATGATACTACCCAAGATCGTGTAATACTTCTAAATTAGTTAATTATCATTTATTATATATATTTTATAGCGTCTTTGCCGAAAATATAGATATTTTAGCTATCTCCACTCGTAAAGCTTTAAGCATGATGAGACTATTATTGCGAAAGGTATAATCCATCAAATGATATCTTAAAGATTAAGAGGTGTCTACAAGACAAGGATACATTGTCAAGCATGTTATTGAATAGAAACACTTTATAGTGATTTAATTGTGATTAATGTCTGCAAAGAGTAATCTCGTTTTAAGTTAATAATTAATAATTTTAATTAAAGTACGATTTTAAAAAAAAAATTTAAATTCCGATAATGATATTTTCTTGCTATAATGTTGTACTACGTATTATCTGCATTTTAGTCTAATAGTATGTGTTTTACTAGTGAGTGAAAAACCATAATTGTTTAGGGTTTTTTATATATAAACTAGTATGTTGTTGCAAGTATTTCATAGTTACATTTGTCAATATACTATTTGTAAATTTTATATTTGGTTTTTCCAACGCACCTCATTTATTTACGAATTTATATTTTTAAATGAAAATTCTTCCGAAAGAGATTTTTTATTTTTAAACGAAAATCTTTCCAAATGCGATTTTATGTTTTTAAGCAAAAATCTTTTCAAAAGAGATTATATATTTCGGATTTATAAACGAAAATCTTTCCAATCCCCACATATTTTCACAGATTAGACTGGACGGAATGTTCCCGCTAGACACCCAACGCATGTTAATCTCTTTTACTATTTTCCTCTCTTTAGAAAAAAAAAACTAGTTAAAAAAAACAATGTTATTAAATTTTAACATTTTCAACACACAATACTTTCCCCGAACATCCCACTTCCCCCGTAATAAAAGCAACCGCTTGGAACGTCGCCTGACGAAATCAGGTGCATTGACATAATTTTAAATCAACTCTCCCTTAGTATCTACCTCTCTATCCCCGGGATACACTGATTGGATTTTATTTGGAAGAATGACAAAAAAATAAGAAAAAGAATCTAGACTTTTTTTTTAAATACAGTAAATATTAATATTGTTTTAAAAAACAAATACTGTCAGAACCACAAAGGTGCCGTCTATTCGCAAGCATCTTTAACTTTTTATGTTCGATGGGCCTCCGACGATAGCAATTTTAAACGATAGACAAAACGGAACATAAGATGAAATATGAAAAAAACCTACAGTTCTTTTTAATGTAGTGAATATGAATATATTTTAAGTAAAAGGTACCATCTGGACAAAGAAGGTGCCATGTATTTATGGGTGTCCATTTTTTTTCATCAGACACCATTCGGTCGCAATTTTAAGCTGTTGAAACAACGGATCACTTTCTTCCCCCCGTAAAGGTTTTCTTACCGTGTACGCTGGGAAGTGATATCGCCGTCCGCGAGATCAGGACAGACAGACAGCGCCCACCCTAGGGACCAGCTTTTGGCTAATGGCCAGGACGAACCCCTAAGCCTAGGGAGGGAAAAATATTACTATCCGGCGCTGGCTACAATAATTACAAGTTAAACTACAATTTTTACAAAGTATAAACGTTACCCGATTTTGCCACAAGGCTGGGCGAACGTTAAAATTATTACAATAATTGATATTTTACATAAACTTTAATTTTAGTTATTTATATAGCATTTTGAGATTAACATTATGATGACAATTATTTGTAGTTGTACATTTTGAATGCATTAGTACGTATACAATAACCTTTAGAGGTATAATATATTTTTAAATATGATTACAATATATAATTACAATATAAAATTCAAACAATTTTATTTACACACAATAACATTTTGAAATACACTATATACAGTGGCCCCTCACCCACACGCGACACACGGCAAACAAACCTCATCACCAGAACCCCCCCCCCCTCAAAAAAAAAAAAAAGTAACACCCGTACTCAAATGTAAAAATAAAAACTTTTTTTTTTTCCCTAAAATCCTCTATACTGTTTAAAACAGTGGTACGAAAGCGAGATCAGGACATCGAAGTTCGTTAATTAGTGTTCTACGAGAGATTTTTATTATTATCTCAGTATCTCAGCTAATTATCAAACTAGTCGTTGGGGGCCACCGTAATACTTACCCATCATGGACATGCATAATATAAAATATGATAATAAAACATGTGTAAGCTATTTATAAAAAGCATTGCCATTCGAATAAATCGTGACTTGATCACTCATAAACTTTAAATGTTCTATTACTGAATTTGCATAAAAGAAACATCCTTCTAACTCCAAAATTGATAATTATATTAACTAACGGTTTACTGCGTTGTATTGAGCGTCTCATTTCCAATTAAAATATACCTTTGAATTGAAATTTGAATGAAATACAGGGTCATTAAAAATCGAAGAGTGTGGCAAATGGGATTACAAATATCTCGATTTAGCAATTATCCGATCGACTTCATTCTTTATGCAAAATTTATGTTTCTTTATTGTTTTTCATATTCACTCCTTAAAATAAACAATTTCGAAAAAAATTTATATACTTTTTATCAGAACGAATATTTCGAGAATCCTAGAAAAATAGTTCCGGATAATCGAGGTTACTGAAATTCAATAAGCTTCTCCCCATTATTACATACTCAGTACATACAAAATTTCAAGTCTCTATCTCAATTTGTTCGGGAGGTAGAGCGTTTACAGACACACACACATACACACAGACAGACGGACCATCGATGAATCTGAGCAGTGGCATTTAATGTGTATAAAAAAAGGTTGATATATTCTATTAAATTGTATTTAGATACATTTTATTTATTTTTCTTTGTCTAATGTTTTTCAAGAAGTGGATGACGTCAACCTTTAATGCAATTAAAATAAGATTGTTAATTTTTTTTTTCTCGCTTTTGCCTTTTGCTATCTTCAATTACTTTTTTGTGTAACTTTGGTGGAATAAACGAGACGATAGTCTGACTTGACTAATGTTGTTTTCAGATGTAGTTATCCTAATTTTTTCTTTAGAAATTTTAACCTGCATCTAAAAAATATTAGCTATTGCTAAAAATTATTAGACTACATCATTTCGAAATCCTTGCACGGGTCCACCAGTATTGCATCAATATTCAGTAGTGAGGTGGTTATTAGTAGGTGATATTAATATCTTTAATAGTGTTTAAATAAAGAAAAACAAAAAAATCTTAAATAAAAATTATATTAGTGAAATATACATGTATGCTACATTATGGGTCTGCATATCTGCTAACTGACCAATATTTCCGTAAAATTGTGTCAATTCCTTCAGGCAAATACATCGTAATAAGGTAATCGTAAATGATGATAATTTACTTTTAAGGCAACTTGACTCTTGATGATCTTAAAAACTTTTTTTTAAAAATGGATAGAAAGAGACATTTTTTATTGTAATAAAAAATGGCATCAATAATGTATGATAATCCCAATTATTTGTTTTTCTTTGGAAAAATGAAAATAACCCAAATGCCACCATTGGGTTTAAAATAACCTAATTGGCACCATTTTGAAAATAAAATAAATTTAAAATAAAATAAAAAGGAATATATATTTAAAAAAATCTTGTGTGGGCTCATCTGCAAATGAACAGATTTCGTGAGAAAAAAAATGCTAAAATTCGTTAAATAGAATTATATAGAGACTATATAGAGCTAAAATTCGTTATAGAGACCATCAAAATTAGACCCTCAAAATCAGCTCATGACTTTACCTTTCGACTTTGGCCACTCGTCGTATGCCACTTCGCTAACTTGTCACCCAAAATTAGACATTTTGAAAACTGGCATATTGCCTCTAGCCACTTCACGAACACGCTGGCCAATTCCCGAATCGGCCAATTAATTTAAGACGAAGTTGGCCGCATCATATACAAAGAGCAATAATGTATCTAATACGTGGTAATTAAATGCAATTTTCTAAATACATACATAAACCAGCATAATGAGTCATAATTTTTTTTTCGTAGTTGATCATTTGGCAATAAATCTCACTTTTTTTTAAAAAACAGATCGAGTCCAGATTTTTAAAAAGTACCAAGGCCAGTATAACAGGGAAGTGCCGTCAACGCTTTTAGATGCATGTTAATCAGTCAAGATGTGGAGAAAATTTCCAACATCGGGTTTGCAGCTAACTACATATTTTAAAAGTGTGGCTCAACGGACCGTTTGATTTTATTAATGCATATTTTTCTGTGTGGCGGAGAAGGGGGTACAAATATTTACATTTGAAATTAAACTTTTGCCTCCATGTTTATATAACTGTTGTTTGTATAAATATTTAGTATCTTGTTGAACGACCTTCACTCAAAACAAATGTGAAAGCATCCTTCTGTGATTATTCTCTGGGAGATAATTCGGTAATCGGTCCCAAAGACAATTGGAGCATTTATACCTTTATTATAAGTCCCATACGCGTAAAACAATATTGTTGCTAGCATTACTCTTTTTTGATCACAAACCAACCTTCTACGCAGGCCCTTATTACCGAATAGGCACGAGAAGCACGGGCTTCCCCTAGAAAATTTTAAAGGGGCCCAAAACTGAGAGAACAGGGGGCCTTTTTTATTGAATTAATTCCATTCCAAAACTTTATCTAATTTCTTTTCAAATTGATATTTTAAAGTGTTTCATAAAAATACCTTTCATAACAAATTAAGTTTTCATATAATAGCCAGCTTTCAACCACATGATCACAATTCTCCAATTTGTTCAACCAATCAAAGTCGCAGACAGTATTATTGTCCAACCAATCAATATCGAGAAAATCCAGTGGGCAAGCAAAATGCCCACCAGGTTGTTAAGTTGGCTTAACAACCTGGTGCTACTATAACAACTGGTGCTACTATAACAACTGGTGCTACAACTTAACACCAGGTGCTACCTGGTGTTAAGTTGCTATGGTCTGACGTCAGTTGAAATTGATTTATTGGTTTCTCAGGAAAAGTAAAAATGTCACTTAAATTGTTCCTACGATCCTATGAATTTTCTTGCATGTATTATGAAACAGCTTATCAATTTTGTTGCAGTGAATTGACCTTGCGATTTGCGAGTAGAGTTTCATAAAGCAGCAATGAAATCTCTCAACTTTTAGACCTGTAAAATATTTGTGTTCGACGCCGCTCGCTCACGTCTCACGTGCTGAGTTTAACATATATGGGGCATGCATATTTTATTTATTGCTTTATAGTTAAAATTTTGCAGATTCTTCTTATATTTAATTTAATTAATTATTCAGCATGGCTAAAACTAAGCCTCAAGTACCATCAGGAAGCAATAAACGAAAAAAGAAAGCTGAAAGACTTGCTTGTAACAAGCGATTAAGCTTGGCGATGAACAGATTTGTTTTAAGAGCAGAAGATGGTGAAGACGATTTACCAGGTGCAAAAATACCTACACCTGCAAAAGGAGCATATATATGCAACGCACACACACACACACACACACATATATATATATATTTTTCACCGGTGCCTGGCTAGCCGAAAAGTACCAGTGAAATTTATGTGAACTCAACTGAGCCACTCTTTGTAGTATTGGTGAGTTTGCGGGTATGTCGAATTTAGAAAACTCCTCTAGAATGAAATGGCAGGGGGGGGGGGGCTGAAATGACACTGTGCTTCCCATAGCTTCAGAGGTTAATCGGGCCCTGCTTCTACGACAACCTTGTTTGTGCATTTGAATGCGGAATATTAGCTATTTTTCGTGACGAAGAATGGTTTCACAGCATAAATAATTGTTTCATTTCCCATGAAATGTACAATTTGCAATCGCAATATTGGTATTTTTATGTTAGTCGGAAACAAGTATTAAATACTGCTATAAGTCAAATACCGCTGCCATGCAATTTTCATATTGCATTTATTTCATTTAAAATAAGAATATTTCACTCATTGCATTTAAAGTATATATATTTAATATACATGCTTTTCACTAATTGCATTTAAAATTCTTAAAAGTAAAAAAAAAAAGAAGTAAGAATATCATTTATCAAAACATTTTATTTATACATCAATTTAATTTTTTCTAAGTTACACTAAGTTACTATCACTTCTCAAGTAACCGTTTTCATGCTCAAAAAATATGTTTAACAGATAAACATGCAAAATTAACAGTGTTAAGAATTACATTAAAATTAAGATTATTTCTTTACTCTTTAATGTAGAAATTAACTTATGCGGCTGAAAACGGTTACTTGAGAAGTGATAGTATTCGAAAAACAAGTATTCCAGGCTGAGGACACTAATTAATACACTATAAAAACCCTTCGGAAACGTTTCTGAAAAATATGGGCAGCGAAAAATACTTTGTTTCATAAATAATTCTTTAAATTTTGTAAATGTATTGGTTTCTGCGGATTCCAAACTTAATGGAACACGCTATTCTGAATTTCGGATAACTCGGAAGATTGTATTACATTTTCGTTCGTGGTTATAGTATATTTTCATAAAATAAGAAACATTGGTCATTTTTTACATAGTGTACTTACTAAATTTTCGTGACGCATGTACTTTAATTCTGCTTTTTTTAGAATCTATTTTTCCAAACGATTTGAAATTTATTTTGGGAAATAAGAGGTTCTCGTTGTATAGGTACCTGATCAGAAAATTAGAACGAAATCCGTAAAATATTGTTTCTAGTTATGCTAGACGAAAGGTTTTAATATCTATCGTAGCTATATATTCCCGGAAAGTAATATTGCGCTGTGTATGAGTCTTTGCTTCGCTCAGACAATTAAATCACGATATTTCAACTTCATATATGAAGCAACGTATTTTTCATCTAACTGATACAGCTATAACATTGAATGTCCATGTATAGATATTTTACAAAACAATCAATTTTATTTTAAATGAGAGAAAAGTAGTTTTGTGAATTTTTTCTATTTCAAACTAATAAACAAAGACTTCGGATTTTCGCACGTGATTATTGAAATGTAGCAAGCGGTATTTGTAACAACATGAAGTTGTATTTTTCATTTAGTCGACTTCAGGTGAAACATAATTTTTGTATTGAAGTAAACAACTTGAGTACTAAATATATTTTATTGGAATTATTATATTTATATTTATTATGTATATTCTACGATATCTTCTGGATTTAAATGCGAAAATCTTTCTTCCAACCCATTTTCAACCAAATTCTTGAGAAAAACGGGTAAACTGAAATTCAAGTGTGGACTCCTTCCATAGATTACATTTAAATAATTTAAAAAATCGCTTCGGTAGATTTTAAGATACAATTTTATTCAAAATAACAAATTTTTATTTCTTTATAATATTAGTATATCTACAATTACCAAGAAATCCAAATGTCGTGAACATAGGATTAGTATATTTAATCATAGTTTTTGTACGGCAAAAGCAAAATATGATGTACTTTTTTATCTATTGTGCAATCATTTTTATTCATTATTATTGCTTTATATAATTACTAGCGGAATTTTATAGTTAATAGCATTGTTATAATTACTAGTGGCACGTCCTAGCTTCGCACGGATGGACAATATGACGATCTCCTTTGAAAAATGTCACGCAAAATATCTAATCACAAATCAGCAATAGTTGTCCTATTCGTCTAATCTTCATAATTGGGTTCATTGGCGATGTTCACGGTGAAATTGCTAAAATAGCTGAAAGACGTATTTAACTATTTTCTAGCAGGTTGATTCAGCTGTATTTTATGTATTTCATTGTTGTAATTTCATTGTTATAATTTCTTTATTGCAATTATTGCTGCGATTTCATTTTTTAACTGTATTTTTGCAAGATTCATTCTTTTTTTACCTAAAACTGCTACTGAGATATGGCGAAAAACTTTCGACCCGCCAGTTTACCCCTTAGGACGTTATTTCTAAAATCGTTAAAATACGTGTTTAACCATCTTTTTAGTAGATTTCTTTCCCTGTTTTTAGTACATTTCTTTTCGTTCCTATCTAAAATAGCTGCAGAGGTATGACGAAATAACCTAAAATTTCGACCCCCTCCCCTTTAACCCACTTCGGAGGATAATTTTCAAAAATGCTTTCTTATTGCTTGCCTAACGTCATACCAGCAATCTACTGTCCAAATTTTGTGAACCTGACTTTAGTCGTTTTAGCTAACGTTGATGAGTCAGTCAGTCAGTCAGAAGTTCTCTCCTTATATAATAGTACAGACAGAAGTTACTCTTAATTGCTAACGTAAGTATCCCATCTCAGAGAAGTTGTCGCAAATCATCACGAGATCTTATGTAACACTAGGACGACAAAATGTTATAAATATTTTTTTACATATTATTTTTTTTTTAATTCGAATAAAAAAAAAGAGAAAAGAAAATCATTGGTACTGTTCTTCTAAGCCTTAGAATTTATCTGTCGTATAAAGTTTTCCTCACATCAGATCCATTTGAAATTGAGATTTAAAAAAAAGTTCTAACTTAATATAACGTCCTAAAAAGAAACATTTTTGGGAAATTTAAAGTTTGTATCCCTGATAGTGTCAGAGAAATTACGATTTTGGAAAGAGTTATTTCTCTTTTCAAACTTGGACATTTTTGACAACCATTCTCCATCTTAATGTTAGTTATAAAGTCAACTTTTAAGTTTTTAGCCCCAGCAAGTTTAAAAGAAATCATAATTTCAGCAATTACTTCTCTCTTGCACGCCGCGAGAGGCAGAAATTGCGACACAAAAATAGCTTATTTACCTGTCATTATTATAATTATAAAATAATTTTTAACATCGGCTAGGTATTTTCACAGTAATTATTATTTTACACATTTTTCCATTCATTTCAAGCTTAATAATTTCCATTTTTTCTTTAAATTTTTCTTACCAGGCAACTATATCTTGAAACGGCTATTTTCTTTTAACCAATGTGACAACTTTGAAGTCTATAGCCCCAACAGTTAAAAAAGAACCATAATTTTAGAAAAAAAAGCATTTCTATCTTTCACCACTTGTAGAAGGTATCACGAGATATAAAAATGCTATATTTAAGCAAAGATACCCAGCATTATAATATTGAAAATAAATTCAAAAATTGTTTGTTAGTTTTAAAGTGATCGTAATTTTAGAATGTCTTCTACTCATTTCACTTTTTTAACTTCGAAATTTTTAAAAACATTCTTAACGAGCATTTACATTATAAAATTCCCTATGTTAATTTTCCATTTTCAAACCCTGACAGTATGAAAGAACATTATACAAATCCGCTAATTAAGCTATATGATACTTAATAGTATAATATTTTAAGTTATGAATATTTGTACGGTTGTGTTTTGCAATCTATTGTTATACGAAATTCAAGAAATACAATGTTTTTGACGCCAAAACGTAAAGTTTAAATTTGTTACATTGGCATAAATAATAACCGAAAAATTTTTTTAAACTATATTTACTAAATAAAAATATCCGAAAGAATTAGCAAAGAAAATTAAACGGCTTGAAAATTTGTGTTATTTTCTAAAATAATACATTAACTTCATTTTAATATTTGTCTGACATTCTCCGAACTCAATTTTGTCACGTTCAGAAAACATTTTCCGTAGCGATGAATTTAGAATTTCCTTGAATTCATTTTTCATTTTAAATAAAATTTTACAGTACATTTAAGATGTATGAAAACTATTATCTTTCTCTTGACGCTCAAATTGAACATAATATTTACTATGAACGAAATTTCAAATATGACTCTCGAAACGTGAATATTGTATGTAACAAATTTAAGAAAATTGTTTTAGATATTTTATTCAAACCACATCTGGTATATTTATGCAGAATCACATTTCTTTGTCCTGGTATTTCCCTATCCAATTTTTATTTAATAAAAATAACTCTAACGTATATGTTAACAATTATTTACAGTTATATTAATAAATAAAAAAATTTCAAGAAATAAATTTGTTTGGAACACTTTTATAATATCACTATGATAAATTATATAATGAAATTTAATAATAATACTAATAAATAAAAATGTTTGGAAAAATAGTAGTTTCAAAATTGAAATCTATATATAATTCCAGTAGTTCAATCAGAATACAATTATTGTCAGTATTACAAACATATTTATCGTTTAACATATTTATCGTTTTTATCGACTTATTTAGATTTAAAGGCTAAATGTATTCTGGACTAGACTTTAGCATACAATTATTCTAAGTGTTAAAGAAAACTACATGAAAATTTTAATATATTTACACTTTTATCGAGCTATTTAAACTTAAAGACTAGACTTGATAGTACGGACAGACAGACGCCAGACAGACAGACAAACCGAATTCATAAACACTTTTCATCTGTGTTGTAAAATGCAAAAAATAGTGGGTAGTATTTGGTGTTATACTTTACAAAATACTATATCTGATGTTGCATCTTAGATACCAGATAATTGGTATCAGCTTTGTACTTAGTTGTTTTTAAGAAATGCGGAGCTGAATTCGAATCATCTAACAAGAGGTTTCTACTTGGGTTTTTCATATTATTCATTTCCAAAAATAATGTCTCACAGGAAAAAATTTCAAAATTACAAGCGTCAGTTCTTCAATCAGTTCTCCGTGTCTTAAGTTGAATTCCAAGTTGTCAAACTTTTACCATCAGTATTTTTGCTTAAAATGCCTATAATTTTTCTTTTGCAATAATATCTTATTCCTTTCTTAATCTGAAAATTTTTTGATCCAATATTGAACTACATTGGGAATCATTAAATATCTTTTCAGTTTTTTTTAATGAGCATGATGACGAGAAACAATCAAAGTAATCGAATTCAGGCAAACCCAGCTAGTTTAAAATGATTCCTTTTGCATAATTGCAGTATGTTTTAATTCAGAACCTGAATGTATGCCGTGTCAAAAATAATCTGTCGCGTGCAATAGTTTCGTCGTCCCTGTTCTAAGGCGATTTCAAGATTTGAAAATTTGTTTTGTGTTACGTTTTAATCGTTTTGTTTTTCTGGATTATCTTTTTTACATTAATGATAATTTTTACAAAAGTAGATTTTTAGATCGCAAGACTATTGTCTTTAATTTAATTTTTATTTCTTATATATAAACATATTAATAAACTCATTTTATGCAAAAAAATTTTATTATATAGTGATATATACAGGGTGTCAATAATTAAACGACCCTACTTTAAAGTTGTCTACAGATGAAACTATTGGTCAGAAAGTTGTGAAATTTTGTGAAGGACATAATGAAGGAATAGGAATTTAAGTAATTTTTTAAAGTAAAAAAAATTAGTTCAAAATTTCGCCACCAGATGTCGTTTTTTATGAATTACACATTTAGCATACATTTACAATAGTTTGCATATTTTATTTCAACAAAACATGCTCCACATGACGGCCATCATTTTCAGCTACAATCTGGAATCGTAAGATAGCATGTTCCACATTTGACCGCAGTGTGTTCTGGGAAATGCTGAAAACATGTCGCGAAAAAAAGCTTAGTTCAACATGTTTTGTTGTAATAAAATGTTTAACCTATCGTAAATGCATACTAAATGTGTGATTCATTAAACAACTCCCTCTGGCGGCGAATCTTTTAGCAATTTTTTTTCGCTTAAACAAATTCCTATTCCTTAATTATGTCCTTCCCAAAATTTCACAACTTTCTCACCAATAGTTTTGTCTGTAGACAACTTTAAAATAGGGTCGTTTATTTATGGACACCCTGTATGTATATATATATATATATATGTTGTGTGTGTGTGTGTGTGTGTGTGTGTGTGTGTGTGTGTGTGTGTGTGTGTGTGTGTGTGTGTGTGTGTGTGTGTGTGTGTGTGTGTGTGTGTGTGTGTGTGTGTGTGTGACATATTTAATTCACATTAGAAGATTTTAACAGATTGCTCACAGTATTCCATAGTTCAAAGCATACATAATATTTATTAACAATCACTTAAAGCAGCCGGTATGTGCTAGAAGAATCTATGAATCTCTTATATCAGTGGTTTCATGGCTGAAAACATGGCAGGTGGCATGAAATTTAAAACCCCTTCAAAGGAAACAGTCAGGTGATATGTAGATGCTATAATAGATGCTATTATTTTAAGTTCAAATCATAATAAACAAAAATTAAGATGCTCTAATTTCAGCAAAAAACATTTTAAATCGGCAAATAGCTTGGGTGATAATTGATATCAGTCCAATCGAATTTATTAGTAAGGCAGAGAAAAAAGTTCAAGATTTGAGTAATAACGCCATATAGTAAAACAACCAGAGAATGGCGAATGACATGATGAACTGCCGTAACTTTTCAAGACAATAAAACTAGCGATATTATGTTCTCTGGGAGCGTGTTATGTTTTATTCTATTACATGCATGAATACAATACAGGAAAAAGTCCGAAAATCACCGTGAACAGGATCCGCAAACATTTAGCTAATCTCAAAACTATTATGTAGTCACATATGAAAAAACAAATGTGGAAATAAGCACGTGAAAGTCTGAAAACATCATAGAAAATGTTACGAATAAATAAAACAATATGCTTATCAAAGAAAAATAATATTCGAGATGGAATGATTTTAATACAAGAATCCTGAGTCACTTGGCGTAGAATAATGGAACTTCGCAATGGAATGTAATAGAAAAATATATTTTAAGGCAGTAATAAGTAATAAACGGGGAAAAATATGGAAATATAATAATATATATATTCATATATCGAACCGCATATTTAAACTTCTTCTTTGTTCATTTTGTTCACGTTATTTTCACCACAAAAATTATATAATTGTTTTATTTATTATTTTATTTTATTTTATTTTAATACATATATTTATTTACTTTTTGGCAGGCATGCCCCCAAAGAACTATCGTCACGTTCTGAAAATATTTTACTCGAGCGACGAATTTCCTTGTACTCATTTTCCATTACGAAACAAAATTTTCGAGTGCATATAACATGCATGAAAACTATTATCTTTTCTTGATACTCAAGTGGAACGTCATATATAACATGAAGGAAATTTCAAATAGGATTCCCCAAAAATGAATATTGTACATAGAAGGGATAAAAAATTGTTTTACATCTGTTTTATTCAAAACACATCTTGTGTGTTTATGCTGAATCACATTTATTCCACCTCCATATTTCTATCCCATTTTTGCTTACTAAAAAGAACTCTAAGTCATATAGTAAGAAATCTTTTCAGAATTTAGATAAATTCAGAACTATTTTCATAAAAAATACCATATTTTGTGCTTTTTAAATAATGAAAATGGAGAAAAGTTTATATTGAAATTTAATGAAATAATTAAAAAGAATAGATAAATTGTGGTTCCAACAGATTAAGTGTATTTAATTTGCAGTAGTTCCACCATCAAACAAATATTCTACATGTTAATAAAACTACGAAAAACATTCTACGATAATCACTTCTTTATCATGTTACTGATAATTTTAATGTTTCTTAAATAGGTGATTTTTGCCATAATCTCATATTTAGTCATTTGAAATAAAATGCAATAAAATAATTTAGAAACATACAGCGAATATCATAATGTAATTTTTTTTATACAATATTTTTTCTTTCTTTTTAAAAATGGTTTAAGATCCATTTTACTAGCAGTAAAAGTTCGCAATTTTGATTTGCTCTAAATTTTTTTAGATTCAGTCTAATTAAAAAATATATGTATTTCATTTAAACATCTATTTTATTTGTGACTTTCTTTAGAAAAAACCCATGTAGTAATATATTAAGATATATATATATCCTATTATCAAAGGAAGTAAACCATTTAATCACTAAAGAACTGGTCATCCACGCTTTTTTTATTCGCTCTCCACATAACACCAAATTTATTAAATTGGATGTTCTTTGAGAAATAAATGGGTTTCAGAGATTTTTCAAATATCAGAGGGATTTTAAATTCTCTTAATACATTGCAACATAATAAAATAGTAAATCGCTTTTTTAAATTTTTTCGCCGATACAGTCTTTTTTTTTAAAGCACAAAGTCTTATTCTGAAAAATTCTGAAAAAGAGTCCGGTTACATCGACGTTAAAAATATTTCTCTCCTCATAACCTTTACAAATTGATTGCAGTCGTTCATGCCAATCCTCCACTTTTTTAAGAACTACAGATTTTGCTTTTCCACATATTGTTTTGAAAGCGATGTTGTTCCGAGACCGGAACTTTTCCAGCCATCCACTCAAAGCCTTAAAATCATGTAATCCGAGTTCTTTGTCGACTTCTAATGCCTTTTCCTGAATCGAAGACCCCCTGATAGGAATTTTTTTAAACGAAGTGAAGTAAACCAATTCAGAATTATAGAACTAATTTCAATGAAATCAGTTTTCCTTAATTTCATATTTTTGGTGTTAGAGTTAGAGTTAGTAATCCACAAATTCCTTATTTCTTGTTCATTTCGTAAACTCTCTCGCAGTTATGTTTTACTTATTTTAAAAATTTCGGCAAGTATTCGTAAACTCAATTTCTATTTTTCACATTCACTTACACTTACAATTTCAAATTTTTCTTTTGAAGTTAATCGCTTTCGTTTTGAGGTCATTTTCGAAAAATTAATCACAAACAAGTCACTAAAATCAGAGTACGTAAAACTCAATACATTTAGAAAACGATAAAAATGGTGTTAACATATTTTGAAGCTTTGAATAATGTATGTCAATTAAGTCTCAAGACTCAATCAGTAATCGATACAAAATACTTCGCGAAATTGGGAGATTCAAAAGGCAACCCCCTACATTTATCTGTGAT
The DNA here is from genome assembly GCA_963931845.1 of Maratus michaelseni. NCBI lineage: Eukaryota > Metazoa > Arthropoda > Arachnida > Araneae > Salticidae > Maratus > Maratus michaelseni. Next base: position 172,377,913 of record OZ007591.1, read on the forward strand.
CACAACATTTGTGACACATTGCCCTGATAAATTTTGAGGCTTTTTACTTTTTTTTCCCATTTTCTTTCTCGCTAAAAAATATTTTTTCATCTTTTATCGCCAAAACTTCTGTCCGCTATTCAGAGGTTAAACATAGAAAAATTTAGGTTTTGGGTGTGGGGATTGGCAAAGTGTCCGTTAAATAGAGGTGTCCGCTATTCAGGAGTGTCCGTTATGGAGGTTTTACTGTACCAGCAAATAAACATTGCTTTTAGTCTTTAAATCTCAAAAATATGTTTGTTTCTCGTGTTTCTAATGATAAAGGAAATATTTCGGAATCGTGGGTATCTTGGACGATGTTACTGTGTACTTTCGTATGTTGGTAGTATTATATTTTCATATATAATTTCGGGGTGGTAGTGTCTTTTTTTACAAAGTATGTTTGTCTGGATCATTTTACTGTTCTGAATTTAAATGAAAAAATGAAACTGTTCGAGGTTATTAAAATATAATTTGCTATAAACTTCCATTAATTTTCAATCAACGAATTCAATATTTTTGCATGTGGCTTTATAGCTTAGAAATTGACTGGAATTTGACAGTTACTTGAAAAATATTTTTTTTATAATTTTTAACATAAAATTATTCTAATGTGTATATGATATTATTTTGAAACTTAATTTTTCATTTACTTCTTAGATTTCAACTTACTTTTTTTTTCTAAATTTTTACATAAAATTTACTATAATATGCATATGATATGATTTTTAAACTTACTTTTTCATTCGTTTCTTTTATGATAGCTCATTAAAGTTATAAAATTAAATACATTTCAAAACAGTTTTCTCCCTATTGCGTTGTTCCCAACAAAAATATTTTAAAGATACATTGATTCTACTTTTAAATGAAGCAATGTAAACAAGATCACACTACTATGAAGGAAAAACCTGCCTAAAAGATCTTATGTTTTTCTTTTATTCAAGAAGAAAATTACACTTTTGTACTATAAACTACTATTTCTGATATAAATAATATAAGAAAATGAAATTTTAACAAATTTCCTGCAATATTGATGTTTAACGTAGAAATAAATTCGACGTATTATGTTTCGAACAGGCAATTGTTTATGTCTGGAAGCGCAGAAATACCATAAACATTTAGAAAACAATAACTCAGTGAATCTGGTCGTAAAATAATGAAATTTTTACTGTTATACTTATTATAGAGCATAGAGAAAAAAAATTCTATATATAACTCATAAGACTCGAGGACCGTATAAAAACTGAAATGCGTACTTTAATACATATACAGGCCCTCACAAATAAATAACATATCTAAAAGCTGCCATAAATTTTGTGGAAGGGTGTGTGTATCTATCATCAGCGATTTATGTGATTATTATTGACATAGCTTCGATTTTGTATATATATATATATAGCTTTCTATCTCTATAATAATAAAGACAGATGTATATTTAAGTTTTTGTATGCAGCTGCATGCAGCTATAAGATTTGACAGGTAGATACATGTATGTCTGATGATATGAACCTCGAAGACATATTTTGGAGGGTTTCATTAGATATTTTTTATTTAATTGTTTTGCATTTTTTAGCATTTGGCAAAGGGTTTTTCACATTAGAAAAGGAATCCGGTTTTAATCCTATAGCCCAATACAGTAAAATATGTCCGCCTTTCACTAAAGTTTAAACGGAATTTGTACAGCGATTTTTCAATTTTTCGCGAATTTTTCTGAGGGTTTTTAGCGTTTTTTGTGTTTTACGGCTATTTGTTGACATTCGCAAAAGGGATTCGGTTTTAATGTTTAGCCCATTGCAGTAAAATCTTTTCTCTGCTATTGCGGATTTTTTCGCGATTTTTTAAGCGATTTTTAGAGGGTTTTTTTTTTCATTTTGCGTTGATTTGTCAACCATTGGTAAAAAGAAGCTGATTTCAATTTTTTAACCCAATGCAATAAATTGTGTCCTCTGCGTGTTTTTCAAATTTTTGCGAATTTTTTATGACATTTTTAGCGTTTTTAATGTTCTGAGACTATTTTTTGACATTCATAAAAGAAATTCAGCTTCAATTGTTAGCCTGCTATAGTAAAATTTCTTCTATGTGATTTTGGAATTTTTCGCGATTTTTAAAGCAATTTTTAGCGTGTATTTCTTTGAGGCGGAAAGAAATCGTCTGTTAATTTTCATATTACCTTTATTGAATTCAAGTTCAAATTATGCCACATTAGTTCCTTTAGCAACACGATCAGTTTTGCTGAAAATTTGGATTATATTCGACTCGGAATAAAAAAATCATAATAAATCAAGATTTGTTTGATGAGAGAACGGATTGGGAGTAGCACACACAGGTGTAAGCTGTCGAAAACTGTGGAGCCCGCAACCTCAGGTTCCTTTAATTCGAGGTTCGTTTTCTTTTTTTTTTTTTTTTAAATCTAACCAGCGAAACGTTCGAAATTCCGCTGGTTAAAAATAATTGCAAAAATAAATCATGTTGAAATAAAAATATAATAGTTCTCTTTACCTTACGTAACTCATTATTTATTTTCTTACCTCCGAATATGGTTTCGATGGAACGCTTTTAAATAGAGAATATCGATGACAAATTTGATCACAAAATCATCAAACAAGTTCTCTTATAAACCAAACAGTCCTTTCAGTGAAATTCGCATCCTATTTTCTGCACCAAAGTGTCTAGAAACAGAGTCAGAACGCAACATGTGTAATTTAAAGGATGTTAGAAAACTGAAAATTTTTGAAATTACAAAATTTTTTTAGAAAAGAGTTAAATAATATATTACATATCTGCTAATATTTGCGAAAACTAAAAACGAAACAAAAAAATTAGATAGTGTGACCAAGCTGTTTTCAAAAACCGCTTGAAGAAATTAATAGAAATACGTAGGCGAAAAATGTCCTAATTAAGCGTTGAAAGTCATACGATGCATAATTAAATATGTGATCGAATTCATAAGTATTTTTAAAAAGGTCAGACAGATATTGTTAAATATGTGATCGATTCTTAAGTATTTTTAAAAAGGTCAGACAGATGTTGATATGTGTGCTACAGTGATTGATATCCTTTGTGTGTTTCATACTTACAATTGAACCACTTTTTCTGAAGCTCTCACCTAGCACCGAAATCTGGTGCATTTTAGTCCTACAGGCCAAAGTTACAGAATTAATAAAATTTGTCTGCAAAAATCATATTTATTGATTTTACAGAAGTATAACTTTCTGAAAATGCGCTTTTTGAGTCCACTTATTGGACTATTAACATAGATTTTTTTTAAGTACTTTACAAATACAAATTAGTTAATAATAAGTATAAAATATTGGAAAAAGTTAAAAAAATTCGCTTACGAATCTGCTAATTTTATTTTGAGGAAAATACAGCCTTATAATTTCATTTTTGGAGGTACGAAATTGGCTTTGTTTGTTAACATAGAATTTTTTTCCTGCAACCCTTGCCGAATGTCAAAGTCGACTGCGTATGTCAGTAGTGGTGTGGATTTGTAGCACAATACTTGGCGACTTAGCTCAATTTTGGCATGGGATTAACAAATAAATATTCATTCATTTAACAAATTAACATCCATTAAATTAGCAAATATATGTTCATTAACAAAATACAGAAATATATATAATACAATTTTTGCAGACAAACTTTATCGTATAGCATTGTATTCTTTGAATACAAACTACACAATATAGAAAAGACAAATGTTGCTTAATCTATTTCTTATCTTACTTAAGATTTACGAAAAAAAACTAATAATCTATTTCGAATTATCTACGATAACGAAAGAGTTCCCTTATCTTCAGACAACTTCGGCAACTAATTGATAACCGAGATAGAATTTCTGAAACAAGAATTCCCCTTGCAGTCCGTAATTTTCGGAGACGTTTCCGAGTTGTTTATACAGTGCACTTGTCACTTTTATGAACCCTAATCATATGTTTTTCAATTACTTTCAATTCTCAAGTAAATATTTTCATGTTCAATGAACATGAAAAATTACCAACGTTAACATTAACATTAAAATTAGCATTAGATACTCTTGCGTGTATACATTATGTTACGCAGTTGAAAATATTAACTTGAGACTGAATTACTTCCCAAAAACCAATTTTCCGGATAGAGAAAAATCGATTATTTTACTAAAAAAACTATTCGGAATGGTTTCCAAAATTTACAGGCAGCAAATAAAACTTTTGTTTCAGAAATGCTTCTTTAAATCTTTTGTTTCACAGTCTCTTAAAGATAAAATATCGTTTTTCGGAATTTGTGCTAATACTGTTGGTCTCTCACAATTGTTTTTTTCTTTTTTTGTCTTTTGTAATTACGATGCCTGCTAGAATCGTATTACTTGAATACAAACCACACAATATAGAAAGACAAATGTTGCCTAATCCAGCTCTTATCTTTCTTAAAGTTTACGAATAAATAAAATTATCTATTTCGAATTATCTACGGTAACGAAAAGAATTCCTTTATCTTCAGAAAACATCGGGCACCAGTATGCATCCGAGATAGAATTTCTGAAAGAAGAATTCCCTTTGCTGCCCGTAATTTTCAGAAACGTTTCTGACTTGTTTATACAGTATACTTGTCAGTTTTCTGAACCCAAAACATAAGTTTTTCGATTACTTTCAATTTTCAAGTAAATATTTTCATGTTCTTTAACATTAAAATTAACATTAGTTAGTTACTCTTGCATGTATAAATTCTATTAAGCAGTTGAAAATATTTACTTGAGACTGAATTGCGTCCCAAAAAACAATTTTCCAGATAGAGAAAAGTGGATTGTTTTCTGAAAAAACTAATCTGAAAATTTTCCAAAATGTACAGGTAGCAAAAGAATTTTTTTTTTCAGAAATGCTTCTTTAAATCTTAAAAAATCTATTTGTTTCACAGCCTCCTAAAGATAAAATATCATTTTCTGGAATCATGGTTAACTTGAAACATGTTATATTAATTTTTTTAAACATTAGGAAAGATAAGAACATTTGTACTTTTTTTAATGTACATGCGAGAGCTGAATATATACACCAGAATGCATTCTTCCTATCATATTTTAATATACTACTATAAAATATTTGTTTTTCATCTCAAGAAACTTTATTTAAAAAATCAATGCTTGAAAAACTCTTTTCAGTATATTTTTCAAAAGTTTGTTTCAAAGATTAAAGTTCGTTATTCAGAGTCTAAACAGGAAAACTAAAAAAGCTTTACAATACGCATAATGCATTTACTTTATACAATATATATTTTAAAATATAAAATGAAATTTCAAAAACTGAAACTCCACGACCTATTTTAAAACATTATATTTAATAGAAAATTCTCTTTAGAAAAATTTATGTATGCATTTTTTCAACTATTCCGTTCAAAAATAGTCCTATTTCCATAAAAATAAGGGTCTCGTAGGCATTGTTAGAATGTTTTATAGCGGATAGCGTATACTATAATACGATGTCAGTTTTGGATTCAAGTAAGTACATATGAAAAGGAATACAAAAAGCGAACTGATTCAGATATACAATAGTTTTTTCTTTAAAAAAATTAAAACATATTTGTGCAGATGGATTTAATGAAAGTATAAAAATGTTAGTAAGTATTCAAAATTACACTGTAAAAATACATTGCGACAGCACACGTAGCTTCATACATATTCATTAACATACTAATAATCATTTTTGTTTTATGAAAAACATGTAAATATATATATACGACATTTCGATAATATTAAAAAATGTACCTCATTTAAAATGTACAGTTTAATATGTGTAGGGTGCAATCTTTTTCATAGGCTGACTGTACACGACTTCAATACTGTTTTTTTTTTTTAAAAATTCGCTAAATAAATTATAAATGGGCTAGCATATGCCTCCGCCAAAAATGACGGAAAAGTGTTATTTTAAAATTAAAACGTTAAGACAGATTATTGATATTTTATTTCATTTAAACAGATGATATAAAATGAAATATTGTGTGTATTTTAATTGGAGATTCAATATGTGGATTTGTGTAATGTTGTCTTACTGTCATCTCGTCTTATGCGCTATTATTCCAACAGTGGCAAGTTATCAAAATCGTCCAAAAACTGTGTTTGTCAAAGTCAAACCAAAGGAAGACCAGAGGAAGAAAATATGATACTTCTTATGCTTTTATCTGTAATCTGAACATGCATTTTTCTTTATAGTGTAGAGTGCATAAAAATTTTAGAATGGTTAATTTTAGGAATTAAAAAAATCTATATTTTTTCTATTAATGTTATTTTGCATTTCTAAAATGTTAAAAAAGTGTTATATTGAATCAACCATTTTTTATTAAAGCAGCGTAATCGACTGATTTTTTTAGTGATCTAGTGAGTTTTCTTTTGCGGAAGTTGTCAGCTATGTATTAGTAAAGTAGCCATAAAAATAGGTATAGGTTAAATAGAAAGATTAAAAATAAAACAAAAAAGCTGTTGCATTTCTTAAACAGCACAAAAATAATTCACAGAAATGTAGTGAATTAAGCTTTTTAAAAAAAAAAAAAACTTGTTGCAAATATTATTTTAACTATTTTATTTTTAATTATAACTATCACCAATAAAAGGAAGAATATACAATCTAATTATCTATAATGATTAACGCAGCTAATACCTGAGGTTTATCCAGGCAAAAATTAGGAAACCCTTCACAAAATTCTATTTAAGAAGGGCTTTTACACAAAATTTAATTTAATGAGAAAGGACCATTCACAAAATCCTATTTCACTATTTCACCTATTTCATATTTTTCCTATTTCCTTTATACAAAATTCAATTCCATAAAAATAAACTCATTATAAACTTATCTTGTTAAAATTTTACAGACATATTTTATAAACAATAATTTCCTCAAAGGAAGAAAATTTTTAGGAATTGGCTTTTAAAAAAGCTAATAATAAATTCATAATTTGTATTCGATCTTTCATTGTAAAATTTTATTTGTCACGAAAAAAAAAAATTACCGTACTTTCGTGTTATAGCGGCCCCTACAATTATGATTATGCCAAGGTTGTAGTTATGATTTCGCCAAGATCATCGCAAAGCCTATATACGCATAAATATATTCCAAACACTCCTATATGTACCAAATACGTCATTATACACATATTATTTACGTCTTATATGTCGTATATGCATTATATACACGTGTCATATATATGTTACATTATTAAATCTTCCTTCGCGATGTTTCTCTCTTTTATGTTAAATTACCACCACACACAGTTTCACTAATTCCTTGTTCCTTAATAATATCTATCGTTAATTCAATTAAAATCCCCTTAAATTCAGTATTATTTTTGCCCGATTTACTTAAATAAAAAGCTTTTAGTTATTCCTAATTTATATTATGATTTCTGATCATGTCTGTGAATTCGAATATTTTTTCAAAAGCCATTTTTTTCTTTTCCTATTTCCGAGCGTTTTTGCTCCTTGGGTTCGTTTTACTATAAAACGCATCCGCTTAAAATGTGTCAGAATTCTTTACTTTATCATTCCCATTGGTCATGATGTAGTTTGTACACGTATTCCATATTCTCGCATTGGCTAGAGCGCGCGTTACCTCATGAATTGATATCTTTCCACTTATTCACAAAAGCAGGTGCATTCGAATTTCAATCAGATTTTGGCCGCATTTCCAATTGTAAACAGTTTCCTGGCTGTGCGTTTGACTGACCATGTATTCCAAATTATTTAAACTAATACGTTGATGGAGAGTTATGTTAGACATATTTTAAGAACAGCTTGTAACAAATAACTACTTAGAATTGGCACTGCACCTTAAATCATGTGTGGACTGCTTCCTCGATGATGGTTTAATAAAAGCATAGAATTATTCATCGCCTTGTTTTTGTTTTATCTTGGAGAAACACCCAATGCTTTGATTTATTGCATTGTCCCGCCACGATAGAGCTGATTTAATAGTATTACACTACTGAATTGTATTATACGACTGATATAATGATGTTTCCATCCAATCTCAATATACCATCTCATAGACTTCAGTGTATTCTAACTTATATACATCATATATGCATCATATATGACTATAATTTGGTCACTTACGTTAAGAAATGTTATATATATATCATATATTATTATAATGTCATACATGCTTTATAATTTGCCGATAAATCTTGGTTGCTTGGAGATTTATCCTTGGGGGCCGTTATAACACGAAAGTACCAAATATACCATTCATTAATGAAAACAGAAACAAAATTATTTCATCCTTGGGAGCCACCATAACATGAAAGTACCAAATTTCTACTTTATTTTTCATCTACTATATATATAAAACACAAACGGAAATTTCGTTCCGTTCCTTTATAACTCGAGTTCCGCTGAATGGATTTTGATGAAGAAGAAGATTTTTCAGGGAAGATTTTAGTATATAACGCAACGTTCCACGTAAATTAGTTATAGAATTATGATGGAAAGTTCTGTTATTTGGCCGAAAAGGTTACCATTGCTAATTTTTTGGCGACCATTATTGTTGCAGAAAGAAGTGAAAAGGCTATACATCTCGAAAAATAAAAGAAAAACTGTTGCTAATTTTATTAAAAAAAAAAAAAAAAAAAAAACAGAAAGAAAAAAAAATAGTTTTGATGAGAGATAATATTATAAAACGAAAACATTTAATTTAAACATGATTAGGAATGTTCGTAATGCTTAAAAAATTATTCAAGAGGCAAGATTACAAAATTTGGCGATTTATCTATTGTTTTTGGCGATTTTGATTTTACTTTTGACCCCAAACAATTTGATTTTAAGCCAAAATGTGTTTTTTTTTTGTTGTTGTTGCAGAAAGAATTGAAATGGCTATACATCTGGAAAAATAAAAGAAAACACTGTTACTAATTTTATTTAAAAAAAGAAAGAAAAGAAAAAAAGAAAAACAGTTTTGATGAGAGATTTGAAGCCAAAAGGTGTTTTTTCAAGTGTACGACAGCATTTTTGCAGTATTTTTTGGTACTTTTCGGTTAGCCGGGCGCCAGTGATAGATATATACATGTATATATATACACACATATATATACACATATATCTATACAAATACATATATATACACTTATATGTATGAATATATATATATATATATACATATATATTTATATATGTACATATATCACTGGCGCCCGGCTAACCGAAAAGTACCCTTTTTTTATTCAAATGCAAACTATATTAATGGCAATATACTTCTATTTACTTCTACATATATGAAATTTCGTTCCGGCTACTTATAACTCGAGTTCTGCTGATTGGATTTTCGTAGAACTTAAGCTGTAAGATAATTTTTCAGGGAAGGTTTTATTGTATAACATATCGTTTTACGTAGCATAGTTATAAAATTATTATGGGAAGTTCTACAATCAGATCAATCCGATTATGAAAGATTAGCCTTTTTAAAAGATTTTGCCGAATGGATTTCGATGGAACCTACACATTTAAATAATTTTCTAGGGAAAGTTTTATTATATAACACATTATTCTACGTTGCTTAGTTCTAGGGGAAATTCGAAAATCGAATGACCATTTTTTTTTATCAAATTTGCCTTTTCAATATTTGATTCCGATTATGAAAGATTAGCATTCTGAAAAAGTTCTACTGGACGGATTTTGATGAGAATTGCATTGTTAGTTAGTTAGATGCTATTTCAGGAATGGTTATAATGTACTACATAGTGTTCTACGTTGCTTAGTCAAACAGTTATGTGTGAAGGTTATATAGTCAGGTGAACCCGATTCCGAAAGATTAGCCTTTTTGAAAGTTTTTACTGGTTGTATTTTTTGCGACTTGCATTGTTAAGTAGATAATTTGTAAGGATGGTTCTAGTTTATTTCATATCGTTCTGTTAGTTTTAGAATTACGTGGTAAAGTTCTATAATCAGATGAACCCGATTATTAAGGATAAGTCTTTATAAAAACTTCTACTGAATGGATTTTGTTAGTTAATTTGTTTGCATTGTTAGTTCAATAATTTTTAATGATGGTTTTAGTATATTGCATATAGTTTTATCATTCTTTGTAAACCTTAAATGTAAATGGCCAAATAAAACAGTTGGTCCTTAACAGCTAAAATTTTGACTGCACATTAGAAAATATAATAGCGCAATCACGTCATTTTTCAGTAATGTGGAAGGATATTCCAGGTAAATATACAGATTGCTTTCAAATACAAGGTCAAATTAAACGATATATTTCGTTTGATTCAAGGTTCATTTGTAGAAACCGACCAGCGCAGCGGGCGTAGCTTGCTAGTATCTGATAATTTGCATCTATCCTTTTTGTAACTTCATCATTTTTGTAACGAATTTATGAATTTTTATTATCTATTCAAAGTTAAATTCTTCTAAATTTACAGATTTTCGTTAAAAACGCTTAAAACAATTCTTCTAAAGTTACAGAATTTCGTTAAAAACGGTTAAAATTGTAAAATGCGAACTTCATTTGATCCATTCTCGACCGAAAGCAACAACCATTTTTCCAATGGTTAAAAAAAACTTCATTAATTTTTGAGAATAAAGTATGTACTTTTCTTTTTTTTCGCCTCAGAGTAGTTCTAAAATGCTAATTGTGAAAAAATATCTTTTTAAAATATTTTATTTTACGCTTGCTAGATGACGCCACCAATTTTTTATAACTTGATTTTTTTAACTTTTTTAAATTCACGCAAGGATACGCGATGATACGTCGCCAACAAATAAACGATTTTTCGATCATTTTATTAAAAATTGACAATTAACTACATTTTTCACAAAAATACGAGTTGGTATGAATCCGATATGAAGAAGAGAAAAACACTTTCCCAAATATTTAAAGGCTTTAATATACTTTTACAAATATTTTAAGAACAGAATCAGATGTTAATGTTTTTTCGTGAAACGCTGCAAAAGTCGTTAATTTATTTTTAGATTTGGAATTGGTGGTTCTGAATGGCAACAGTGTTCGTTCATTTATAACAGATGATTATCTGTTATTTTTAATTGAGTACTTAAAACATTATAATTCGATAGTTTTTGAAAGTTTCAAAGAAGATGAAGAGGAATAGATGTAAAATAAAACAGAAATGTGTATATTTTATTAAGTTGAAAAATCAGCATACTTACGGCTTTGGAATACTTACGCCTTGCTTCTCTGGAGGATGAGTAAAAATTGACATCGACATCTCCCTTTCGTATTAATTTATATAATGTTATTAATTTATATAGATGTCTTGCAATAAAAAACAAGAATGGAAAATCATGCGTCAAGCATAGATTATCTAACACTTTCCAACACTTCGAAAATAATTTTGCAAATCTTTACCGTCAGGTGTAATATGATATCTAACTAAACAATTTTGAAAACGCATAACATATTTAAAAATCCAATTTCTGGAATTACTAACAATATTCAGAAAAATATCCGAGCTCTTTTGTGAATCCCTGTATGTGATCTATATATTTGTATATATACATAATATAATACTGATTTTAATTCAATCAGGAGATGCCTAGCACAATCTAAAATTACCCTTCTGCAATGTCCGGAAATGTACTCAAACGGAAATTTACTCGAGAACTTTTGTGCTGCCTTGTATACAATCTATACAATTTATACACACCAAGTAATAGACAAAAAATTAGTTAAATTTAAAAACGTATTCAGCAACTGAAAAAGCATTCCCAACAATTATTATTAATAAGCAGAACTTTAACCGAATTATTTTGTGTGTCTCTGTAAATGAACGATGAAAGCTATACACACAATATTCTACGGTAAGCCTCTTGTAATCCACGTTAGTGATATATATCAATTTCAGTATGTTTGAAATAGTGAAACGTTATTAGAACAAACTGCTAACGATTTTCCTTCATAGACAGTAATGTAAAGGAACTCTTTTGAGTATCCCTGTAAAGGCTATGCACACCACATTCTATAATTAGTCTTTTGTAGTGCAACTTAGTGATATATATTAATTTCAAAATGTTTGAAATTGTGTAACATCGTTAAAATAAACCGCAAATGACTTTTCCCCGTAGACCGCAATGTAAGGGAATTCTTTTGAGTGCCCCTGTAAAAAAACTACACGTGCTACGCACTTCATTTTCAATACCGAACATGCCACAGTAAGCCTCAATAACGTATATGAAATGCATGACGATCGAGCATATTTACGCGAGTTAGGGCACGGACAGACAGACAGACAGACAAACCGAATTCATAAACTCTTTTCAACTACGTTGGAAAGTGTTAAAAAACAATAGTTACGCACGTTTGAAAAAAAAAATCTAGATTTATTTTCAATTGCGTTAACTGCTGTATTTTTTTTACTTCTTGTCGAACGATCAATTTTTAGTTTAATTTTTGTCAAAACTAAAGAAAAAACAAAAACGAGTGGCTAAGTGTGATCGAAGATCGCACAAAGGGTTTCGTTTATTATTTCTTTCAAAACACTTTATCCTTTCTTTAATAAATCCAAATTTCATTTTCATTTTCAAAAAAAAAAAAAAAAAAATTTTTTAAATGTCGTGTTTTTTATAAAGTAAAAATTTGCTGGTCTATTTTTATCGTTTTTTCGAAAATCTGAACCGGTCCGATAGCGGTCTTAGCCCGCTATTATACTCTATCAGAATAATATATGTCATGTGGACTAAATGCGATAGTAAAAAAAATAAATTTCAAAATTAAACATGTTGTATAGAGATACCTTCAAAGATGTCATAGAGAGTGGTTACGCCGATAGCTCAGTTATTATTTATCACTACAAATAAAAAACACACACTCTCAAAATAAAATAAACTCACTTGCGGACTGTATCTCATTTAATATCTCACAACACTCAATAAAAATGGTCGAGAGCCGAGATACAACTTCACTGATCGGCATCTCAAACCCAACTCACAAAAAAGTTGTAGTTTTTTTTTTTTTTTTTTTAAACATTTTACATAGACGGCGCTTCTAGTGGTAACATACCGCCGGGCCTTGAATGTTGCTAACATTCAATAATATAAATGCAATATAATTCAAACACAATCTCTAAGTGAAAAATACAATCTCAAAAAACACAATTTCTTCTCAAAAATACTACACTAAATAAAATACTAAATTTACAAATATAAACACAAGAATGTAATACACTGCAGGAAAAGTATATAGTTTAATAAAACAAATGTATGAATTTAAGTACTCAATAAACCATCATTCACATATGGCAAAACAACAATTTTTGTCACTGGCCTTTTATATGTGCCATTTTTATCTTTCAAGGTGACAACTCTTATAATATTGTCTTGGACTGGATGAATTTTAATAATTCGGGCCAAATGCCATTTTAAAGGGCAATAATTATCAGAATTTTTTACTAATACTAAATCTCCCTCTTTTATCTTTACCCTTCCCTTGTACCATTTAGGTCTATTTAAGAGCTTGTTCAAATATTCTGATGACCATTTTATCCAAATATGTTGTGTTAATTTTTGAACTAATTGCCATTTGCTCAACCTATTCATAGGAATTTCTGTATAATTTGGTTCTGGTAAGGCCATTAAAGAGGAACCAATAAGGAAGTGAGCAGGTGTCAAAGCTTCAACATCATTTGGATCATTTGAAAGGGGGCAGAGTGGCCGAGAATTAAGAACTGCCTCAATTTGAGTAATAAGAGTCAAGAATTCCTCATAACTTAAAATAGTTTTACCTACAACACGTTTTAAATGGTATTTAAGGGATTTGATATTTGCTTCCCACAAACCTCTAAAGTGAGGTGCTGAAGGGGGGTTAAAATGCCAGTTAATACCTTCATTAGCTAAATAATTTTCTATGTCCTCCTCACTTTTATCTTTAAATAAAGATCTGAGAATTGCTCTTAATTCTTTATTGGCACCAACGAAATTTCGACCATTATCACTATATATATCAGAAGGTTTGCCCCGCCTTGCTATAAAGCGTTTAAGTGCTGCTAAGAATGCTTCACTTGTTAGATCATTTACTATTTCAAAATGCAAGGCTTTTGTAGTAAAACACACAAATACACAAATAAATACTTTTTTTACCTGTTTACTTCTACCCACGAAGTTTTTCACTTCAAAGGGACCACAGTAGTCCACTCCAGTACGCATAAATGCTCGGGCCATTGTTACTCTAGAAGCTGGCAAATCAGCCATCTGTTGCTCTGAATTCTTAGAATTTACCTTTTTACAAGTCATACAATTGAAAAGGATTTTAAGAACTATATTTCTAGCAGATAAGATCCAAAATTTGTTTCGGATGAGAGAAAGAGTTGTCTCAGCACCTGCATGAAAATACAAATTATGAAAATATTTAATTACACAAAAAGTAAAATTATGTTTTGAAGGAATAACAATTGGATATTTTTTATGCTCGGATAAGTTGCTGTTTCTCAGTCTACCACCAACTCGGATTATACCATTAACATCTAAAACCGGGCACAAGTTTGTCAGTTTACTATTATTAGGGATTGCATTACCCTTTTCCAAATACTGCATTTCCTTCACGAATGAAGTCTTCAGGATGTTTTTTACTATACAGAATAAGGACTGAAATAGTTCACTGCTGGTTAAAGTTCCACCTTTGGGATACAAGGGACTTCTACAGTTATGGATGAATCTATTACACCATGCTACTACTCTTTGCAGCTTTATGAATGAAGAACTGTTATTAATGATGTCTAAAGGCTCAACAGTGTTAACTAATGTACATACTTGAGTTACTGATGGTGCTTTCAATTCACAGATAAGCAACTCACTGGTTTCAACAGAAATAATATCAGGAGACTCCACCATCTTAGGCTGTTGTAGGAATGATGGACCGAACCACCATAAATCACATTGCTGGATCTTGATGGGATCTAGGCCTCTAGAAATGAGATCTGCAGGATTTTGCTTGGAAGGTACATAATTCCACTGATCAATCGAAGTTAAACTTTGTATAATCGATACCCTGTTTGCGACAAATGTCTTTAGATCATTCGACTCCTTTTTTAACCATGCAAGTACAATAGTACTATCTGTCCAAAAACAAGTTTTAGAAACTTCTTGCTATTCAGCTATAAATACACAAAATTCCATGTCTGTAAGTAAAATAGTATCTGAGAACCGTTCTCTGACGGACAGATATCGAAGCGGGAGTAATAGGGTTACGTGAGGTGAACGAAACCCTAAAAAAAAAACAATCTTGAAATTGTTACTGCCTGTGATTTTTCAAATGTTACCTCTAAATTTTGAATTATTTTCCTATTCTATTTAAATGAAAAGTAATTAGTTTTTCTGAATTAAAGCAGCTTTCACCTTTTCTGTACATATTTTTTTTCTGAGTTTTGCAGCCTTTGAAATAAACTTGGGACGTAAAAAGTTAATTATGAAAGCGGGGGGGGGAGGGGGGGAGTAACGTATGTAATTATTATTTTTTCTTTTTTTAATGACTGGGCATGTAAATAAATCCGTTAAATATGTTGTTGCTTGGTGTCTTTATAAAGTTTTAACTTTTCTTTTTTTACAAATAATTATTCTGAAAAAATAATATGAGTTGACACGTTCTATCTATATATTTAAAAGGAAAATATTTTTTGTGAAATTCACATAAAATCGTGCCCAATACGCATGCGTTAACTGAAATCTAGAACCTAACCAGTGTTAGAGCACACTCAAAAATTGAAACGGTGGTCGAGTTGTATAAGGCGCGTTTCTTCTTTGTCCCGATTATTGTGTGGGTTTGATCCCCGCTTGGACAGAATGATTTTTCTTACTTTATTGGCAATAATGCATTTTAATAATGCCACATTTAATTCAGGGGGAAAGGTTACATAATTTGTACTTTTTGTATTAGAATGTTTCATAATTAAGTAAAATTTAACACCTAAGAATATTTTGTTTTAATTACTATATAAAAAATATGTATTATTAATCGTTAGCTGCAAACAGCAAATTTGAAATTCGGAGTTTTAGAATTAGAATTGATAAAAAATAATTTAATGAAAGTTTTAAAGATCTCGTGTAGTTAAAAAAAAGAAACAGACATACTAAATATTGTAATTTTCCAAAATATTGGGACTGTGGTAAATAAAATAACAAAAGTATATGATTATTATCCTTAAAAAATGAAAAGAAAAGAAGAGAAAAAAGAAAGAAACAAAAATATCCATATATGAATTATAAAAAAAATCAAGCTGCGTATACTAATAAAGAGTTTAATATGTTACAAATTGTTCTTTTAAGTAATGAAATTTTCATTTCATTCTCTTTTTAGCTCTACAATTGTAATTGATTAATATTCAATTAAAAACTCCATTGTCTTAAAATAACTCTCTAATATATGTGGAACGAAGTATTTACAAATGCCTTTAATTTTTCCAAAGGATATATGAGAATAAGACTTTTGCTTTAAAAATTCACAAATTAAGCTGTATATTCTAGATTTCCTTACAGTTTGACAATTGTTCTATAAATAATTATTGCAGAATAGGGCTCTGTGTTCATGTGTTTGATTTTCTTATCTTGAAACAGATGGCGCCATTAACGCTATCGGCAGTAATAACATCCTAAACATCTTATATATTAAAACGAAAAGGGATTTCCCTCAAATTGAAATTCAAAAAATTACACAAATTTGTCCCATTTACGCATGCGTAAACTTAAATCTAGAACCTAACCAGTTTTAGAGCGCACTCAAATGCGAAAACGGTGGACGACTGTGATAAAGCGCATTTCTTCAAAGTTCCGATAATCATGTGGGTTCAATCCCTGCTATTAACAGACTGATTTTTCTTATTTAATTTGACTTATTCTTCAAAAATTTCAAACTTTTTAAAACAGCTATGAATTTTATTTTTATGGTACTACCAAGTTGTTTGCCGTCAAGTTTGACAGGTTCCATCTAGTAGTCATTTAAATGCCATGTAGTACCATTTTGACAGATTTAAATTCTATAGAAAATTATGGATCAATTTTAGCTTTTGACAGATTTTATTATAATTTCTACGATTTTAAGAGAAACATTATTAACTTTCCTAAATCGAAAAAAAAAAAGGTTGAAAGGTTGAGTGTTTTTGTTTGTAATTTTAGGTATTATTTATTGCTGCATTACCGTTATTAAAGTTATTAATCTAAAATAATATATTTTTATTCATTATACATTTATATACTAATAAATTATAGCAATAACAATAAAAAGGAGTGAACTAAAAACTTGAAGTCATTTTTGTTTCTGCCTTGATGGGTAATACGTTCTTCCTGAAGGCATGTGTGCCCGGTATTTATACGTAGTAAGTAAAATGTATGTGCATCAATGCATTTTCATGCCCAAACGTAAATTAATGCAAATAAATGGAATGTAGTAGTCATAAGGAAAGATGAAAAGTTTTTTTTTTCCATAAATCTTTTTATTTTTGTTTTAAATGTTTTTGAACAAAACATTAATATTTTTTAATAAAATTACAATTTACTATTTTTAAAATTAAAAAATACAGCAATAAACGTAAGGTTATAATTATGCATTTTACAATAAAACTGTTGGTTTTTATTTAATTAATTCTCTTGTTTAAATGTCCATTTATATAATATCAAATTGTCATGTAAAAACTGAAAAAAAAATAACTAAAAACAATAAGTTTCTTTTGTTTTTGATTGTCGTACTGATTAGATTACGTAGAAGACATTTACAGAAACAATTAAATCATATGTCAACTAGTGCATGTTTATATTGTCATATGGTAATAAAGGCAAATAAAGCAATATATCAGATTTAAAATGTTTTCTTTTCCGAAAACCTATTAATGTTTGACAAAATCATTAATATTATTAATGGATTTGCAATTTATACTGATAAAAAATAGATGTGTAATCTTTTATGTAACCTTATACAACAAAACATCTTTTTTTTGTCATGTTTAGTTTAAACGGTTCTATTGTTTAAGTATGCAAAAATAAAATACCAAAAAATTTACATGAAAAATTAATACTACATATATACATAATTATACCTGACACAAATAGAAAACTAATAAAAAAAACCTCTTGCACAAAAAATGCGGATACTGTTACAATGAAGTATTAGGTTTTTTGAGAGAAGAAGAAGATGTACATCTTAGACAAAATGCAGAAAGCATCATCAATCAAAACAGCAAATGAAAGTTGTCATTTGGAACAGAGATATATTTGAGATGCTATTAAACTTAGTTTTAGTTTCGAAGTTCTAGAAACAAAGAAAAATTAATGTTGGAATCAAGGCAGAACGAAAGATTTCTATTGATAGCCATTAATACACTGAAACACAGAATGCATTATAGAATAACACCACTTTAACTCCTTAAAATGAAAGGTTTTTCGCTTTTTTAGAAATGTGATACGTTTAAAATATTGGGTTGTCCAGAAAGCTCGTGCCGGTTGGGATTATCAATTAATACCGGAAAATTCTATCATTTAATTATTAGACATTGATATCGATATCTAATGGCTAATAATTAACTGACAAAATTTTTCTGTACGAATTTATTTTCCCAACAATTTATTTACTCTAAATTATTACATATATTTTATAATTGGAAAATGACCTTTGGTAAATGCGATAATTTATCCGCTAACGGGCGCTTATCTATGAATTCAATTAAATGTAGTATAAAATTGAATGTTTTATTTCTTGTCTTCTATTTACAATTATTAAAAAGAGGTGATTCTATAGTGCACAATTTATATAGATATTTAAATAATTTTAACAGGCGACATGAGTAATATTTTAAACTTCTCAAAAATATATGGCGTAAATTTTTGAGAAAGTTATTTTCGAAGAAAACACAAATGAAAAGAATATTAGTTATCTCGTTATATAAGCATACTAATACCGATGTTTAAATGTGGTTTAAATGCTGTTAAGAGAAAAAAATAAATATTTTTATTTATTTATTTATTTATTTTATTTATTTATTTATTTATTTTTTTTTTTGTGGGGGGGGGGGATATTAGTTGATCTAAACATTTTTCAGAAGTACACTTCATTATTATTTTGAAATATACTCTTTTTATTTGATTTTGAGCATTTATGTAACGTTATGTGTATATTATGCTTTCTTTTGTCATTTTGCTTTATTAGTATCTATAGCCACATCCTCCTTCATCTTTTACTTTCTTTCGCTTCAGTCTTTTTAATTTATGTATATATATATTATTTATTTATTTTTATTTTTATTTTCAATTATATTATTGTTATTATTGATTTTCGGGGGTTCAGATCCCTGATTTTTGCTTTATCTCGGCATTGAATAGCAGCTGCTACTCCCCTTTCTTAAGAGATTGAAAATTGGGTCACATGATGCCTGGTGATAAAGAATAGATTGTTCATTTACTATTTTGATTTAGTGTAGTGCATCATTGTGTATTGTTAAAAGTGAGTAATATTTTAAACTTCTCACAAATAGAAGGCGTAAAATTTTGAGGAAGATATTTTCGACGCAAACACAAATGGAAAACGAAAAATAATGGATTCTTAAATAGTTAAATATCCGTTTCTATAACAATATTCTCCTCCATCCTCCAGATCTTGAGGAGGACATACAATCTTTGGAAAAGTTTTTCTTTTCAGACGAGTTCAGTGCTCGCTTTGGGAATATTCTTATGAAGACGCTGCTGGGTAAGGTTCATTGTCTCATTACTCTGAAATAAACAATATATTATTTTAACGATCCAAACTGTTCACCAACCTTCGAACCACCTACCAACCAAGGATGTCTATATGTGTCTTTTTGTTCTCTTTCCTTTAAACTTTTCCCTCAACGCTGTGATTCAATGTTGGTCTGTTTTAGAGGTCTGTCTGTTTGTCATGTTATATGAAATTTGCTGACGACCACTTAATTACAATAACATTAGAAAAAAAAAGTCTCTGAAATTCCTAATCGCAATTTAAAACTAAAAATGCTCTGTTTTATAAATTGGTTGGAACAATATTGCAAGAAATGAAATACAACAGACAAATTCGAGGCAATGTACGCAAAATTAACGATATCATAATTGAAATTTTTAATATATTTTTTTAAATATAAAAACAGAACTTGCACTCCAAAATTTTAGGTACCGACAAAGGAACTTCTATGACAGTGAAAGAAAGTTTCAGCTCTGTATAAAAGACCAAACCGCTCCTCGCTTAAAAAAGACTTGGATTGTTTTTAAAATGACAGATTACTCTTTAAGCGTCAAATCCAGTTCTCTCGGTGAACTGTATAGAAGGCTATGCGCAAGAAAGCGGTAAATCCTTTTAATAAAACAAAATCTTCAGCGTTTAAAAACAACAGTTGCATAATGACATTTCTGTCCCTGCTGACTTTCGATCCTCTAGCGGGATATACAAGAAAGAGATATTACAACATATAATATGGTCTTTTTAGCCATTATACTAATCCACCTACTTTCATTTTCACATCTATAAATTGCGAATACTTCTTTACGCAATCCGAACATCGGCAGTCAATATTTTCGTTTGATAAAAATAATGCTTCCGGTCTTGGCAATATCGATCACTATATAATAAGATCTTTTTTTCAAACCAACCTTACATTCTTCTTAAATATGCATATTAAGTTGTTTGCTATCAATTATTCCCCGATCCAATGGAAATTATTCAAGATTGTCCTCTTTGGAAAGAAAGGAAGGAACACCAATACTAATTCATATCGACCAATTACATTGTTACAAATATTTGTTAATGTTTTCGAAAAGTACTAATGCTTCGTCTTAGTCACGTTCTATATTCCAAATTCGTTTTAATCCAGCATAATTTTTTTATATAACAGATGAACAGAATCGGCAATCATCCAGCTACTAACCTTGATTGGTATATTTAAAGATAATAGCTTTTATTCTATCTTAATCTAGCTAGATATAAATATACGTGCTAGTCTTATACAATATGTCATAAGTTGTACAGCATCCATACATTAAAATGCTGCAGCTACAGATAATTTTGAGCATATCAGTTTTGGGGCGATCATAAATATGGGATAATTATAATATATTTCGAAATGTCGTTGGTCCCTTAACCATTGTGGCCAAAAATATGAGACCAAACATATTCTTTAAATTCCTGTTGTTCTAGAAACAATGTCAAGCATTTCTCTAGGTATTCGGCAATACGTCTAATATCGAGTGTGTCCAAATGTTGAACACGTGTCTAACATGAGAAAAAGCGATAACGAGCAAGCTCATTCAAGAGTTTTCGATAAGAGTTTTCTTTATGAAAGTGACTTTATGAAAATAATTTTAAATATAGTAATTCATAATATTTCCCAACAAAGACATGGGGGGAAGTTTCCGTATTTTTTTTTTTTTTTTTTTTGTATCTTTGTATTTCCATCCGGGATATGCAGAGGGCAGATTACGATTGCAGAAAAAGACGGAATATATGAAAGCTAATACGAAATCGACCTTCAGAAAAAATGTTTTTTGAAATAATAAAACTTATATTTCTTTCAACATAAGCTACCGGTAGAACCGGAAAGATACCGCGAAAACGTTTCTTTTTTTGTATTTCCGTAGGAAATCAGGTGATTACGATTTCAACATGCTGTAAAGACAGAACCATTTTCGTTTCGTCTTCTTGAAAAATTGAGGATCCTTGGACATGTGCGGAAGTGACCTTAACACCAGCGAACTGCCAAAAATTGAAGCTTGTCCTTTATTTTAATTAATATGTTGGCTAATTATCAAAAAGTGAAAATCCGAGCGTCAGGTGCATTCGAACATATTTTAGTTTTTCGTTATCCAAATTTGCTGATTTCAACGTGCGATAGACTTTACTATCCATCGCCAACAAAATGATAGAAAGATACACAGTCAAAAACTTTAATTTATTAATGTTATTATTTACAATGTATATGTACTATAATTTGTGGGATAATAACAATTAAATTCCAAAGTTTACTTTTAAATGCAGCTAAAAAGAATTATTTCATTTTAAGTAACCAATTAAAATTATTCTACCTAAAATAGTTTTCAGATCCAATTAATCGAAATTATATTATTCGAAATCAATATTCTTTATTTCTCTGATGATAATTAAAATGTTAATGGTTTCTTAAATGTTCTTTTGCAAATTGTTTAAAATGGTAAGTACTTAAAATAAACTTACAAATTCAATAATATATATCATATTTCAAAATTTTAATTAAATCTGTTTCCGGTCATTATATTAAAATTCCGTATTTGTATTTAATTAAGTTTGTTTTTATTTTACTGTATCTTTCTCTAGTTTTAGGGATTTTTGTAATTATTATTTAATTTTTGATATGTAGCAATTTCTGTTAATAAAATATTTTAAGCAGGCAGTAAATATATATATTTTTTTATTATTATAAAAACAAAGTTGAAAACGATTATTAAAATTTGTTTCATTAAATTTTCTAATTTTTCCCCTTCTTAGTTTATATACTGTTCTAGATAAGAGGGGGGGTGACGTTAGGTTCTTGTGATTAACAGAATATTATAATTTTAACGATTTGGTTTGAATGGGATGTGCTGTAATCTCAAAACTGCATCTATATATATGCATGGTACTCTGTCTTATAAAGGTTTTCTAAATTCACGGTATCGTATATTGTTTTCTCGAAAGAAAATGCAACAAAAAAGTAATTAGCATATGAAAATGGGATTTAGCGTGTTGCTGATTGAATGATGTTTTACCGTGTTGCTGAGTGAATAGTTAAGTTGAATAAGGACTTCAGTGTAGTTTTAAGCGACAAATTCCTCTGATATTGATATTGTGGTTCGTGAGCTTAAGTTGTTAAAAATTATTTTATTATACAAATAAAGAGCATTTGATTTTCACAGACTTCCCTTTTTCAATAAATTGAAGTGTTTTAAGCTAATTTGAAGCAATGATTTAGATTAAATATTTGAATTGAATAAGCTTGGACATGAATTTAAAAGCATTTACCGATGTAACACATATTAAATTAAGATTTTTCACCAATAAATTAATTAATTTTCAAAAGGAAATCACAATTAGTTTACGCAGACTTGAAATAAAAGTTTCTATAAAATTTGATCATCAGGAAGATCAGAATTTCAGGAAGGTGGACATTCCTGCTTGTTACTGCGACTCTGAAATGATTAAAACAATGGTTTAAAAATTTTAAATTGAACGTAGAGAAATGATAAGCTATTCATTTTCATAATAGAACTATCTTATAATGATTTTTTTAATTTTAAAGAGCGATTTCGGGGGAAAATGAAAAATATTTTCTTAGAAGCACCTTTTTTTATTTAAATATATATACATATATGTCAACTATACAAAGACAAATCTAATGGTTTACCAGACATTTATTGTGTAGTGTGCACAATTCCAAATATTTAAAAAGAAAACAGCATTTAAAAAAGGCATTTAACCCTTGAAGTGGTTAAATGCTCTATATGTATGCGTGGTACTCTATCCTATAAATGTTTTCTAAGTTCCTGGATATCGTGTATTGCTCGTATTATTTACACAACTTAATTTAAATCAAAATTTTCTTTTACAGTTTACGTGATTAAATTTTTTCGAAAATTCTGGTGTGAATTCAACATTACAGTTTAATAATCGTAATTATTTTCGCCGGTAAGTGTAAAAATTCTTGGATAAATTATTGACTTTTCGCAGGAAACGTAAATAAAACCGTGAGGTTATTTTTTTAAGAGCGATATTTTCTAACTGAGAGTTAACCACAGTGCCTTTGTAAGCTAAAAGAAACGTGGAGTTTTCGGGTTAAAAATATAACTATGATTTTTCGAATATTTTATGTCACCATACACCCTTCTCTCTTTTATTAGTTATAAAGTTGAAGGCTCGTGTGCTCACATCATAAAGATTCCATTTATTATTTGTAAAATTATTCTTGTTATTTTTATGTAATTTTTGTTCTGAATTCAGTTGAATTATTATATTGCAGATGCGTTAAGATTAATTTAGATCTTCTATATTATTAGTTAGTATTATTGAAATTTAATTTTAAATTCATTCTACACTGGATAAATATGCATTCTATCATATATGAATATCATTAAATCTATAAGAAGTATGGATCCACCTTGGAGTTTTGACAAAATTTTTAAACTTCCAAAATGTTGAAGAAACCGTTTCTGTAATGTTTTTAAAGTGATATATTTTAGGTCAATCGACAGATTTGTCTTTTTCTCTCAAACAAGAAAAACCTGTTTAGAATTTAAAGACAATATTGTGCGCCCTGTAGCACTTTATCAGTTAGAATCGATATTCTATTCAATTTCTGAAACAGATACAATCGCGTATAAACATTTCCCTGAAATTAAATTCTATGTTTCACAAATGAAATGTTCTTGTAGTGTACTTTGAAATTTTCTTGATGGATGTCAAGCAATGTGATTTGTAAATTTCTGTCTCTAAATTTAATTGAAAATTAAAAGTTTTAAATAAATAAATAAACAATGTTTAATGAAACATTTGATTGTGATATTATTGACAAAAAGTACAGAAAATGTTGTTTTGTGTAATCGGAATATTCTGCGATTTAAAAGAACAACATTTTCTCTAAGATAATACTGGTGTGCAAAAAGCCGGAGACTTGGCAAATCTGCTTTTGTATAACATAACATCAATCTTTAGAAAGTTTGATTTTAACTATACAGCTATTTGATGATTAGGATTATTGAGTTCTATCTATACATTGTGTATCTCAACTGATGGTTCGGATAACTTTAAGGGGTGATAAAACATCTGAATCAAAACAATTTTTTAAACAGTGTTACATTCCACTTATTGAATTAAAATGCCTACCCGAACGCAGATTTTCGTTCAAAACGGTAATAATAATGCAGCTACTTTAATGAAATCTTGTTGCTATTTTAACGGCCTGTGAAATCTTATGATAACAAAGGAAGTTCTTCAATTGCACTGTAATTCTGTCAGTGTTACCATATGCTCCATCAGCTTCATTCTGAATTTTGAAGCATCTGGATCAGTGCTATTTGGACTAGAATGATTGTAATTTTTAACACTTCTTATGATTTTATTATGCTTCTCATAAATCAGTGTAAGTCTTTGGAATATTCGTTAAATTATCATCGTTATTGTTACAGTTATGAACGAAAATCCATATTTTGGTTCGTGTGGGAAACAATGCATTTTGTATTGAATAAGTAGATTGTGATCCTGGTTTCCTATACAAACCTGTTTCCCGTAACATGTATTAGGCTTTCAAACATAAAGCTAAGAAAATGCAAAGGCATTAAAAGCAATAATAGATGATTTAACAGAGAGTTGTATATTGTTAAATGATTGCAGCAAACTCTCCTGCCATTTGACCGTTTTTATAGAAAGCGGTTACATAATTGTAATGTAACTCTATTCTGACTACAATATAGGCAATAATATGATCCGACACGAATTAAATTACGTTATGTAACCGTTTTCTGTAAAAATGGTTGTATGACTGGACAGTTTGCTGCAAATTTTTAATAGTGTATCTTGTGCGTACAATCGAAATCTTTTTTTTCAAATCTTTTCAAGATTGGATCGAAGGAATCTCTTTTAGAGCAAAAAAGCATCGAATTATGCTAGTTACAATTTTTGAATGAAAATTCAGACCTTGCATTGTGTAATTTTCCACTGACGTATGCGTAATTTCCAATGATGCAATCATAAACTCTGAACTTATTATTTTTGACTTTAACTTCTTCAGTCCTCTACAAAAATGTAAACGCGTAAACACGTAGAGCGAATAAGCTCTAAAATGTCATCTAAATGTAATCTAAACTTAATGTTAGTGTGAATACTTGTAATGTCCATGTGCTCTAATTTAGTAAATATAAAGTTAATCAAGAATGTGAAATATGTGAATTTATTCAGCCTCATACTAATGTTTAAACTCAGTTTTTTCAGCAAAATGTGGTATGTACAATGCCTTGGATTTAACCCCTGGATTATTCTTTAATTGGATTAAGCCATGAAATGCACCTTCAGAAAAGGTAAGAGAATTTTATCTTATCCCTTTTAATCTTCTTGAGACACTATCCACGCTAGCTCGACCTCCTCCTTCAATTTATGAATATATTAAATTGAGATCAACATCGAAATGGTACTTTATTAAATAATTTGGTGTATACACATTGAATTTTATTTCTAGCTTACTCCATTACAGTTCGATGTATGATACTTGACAATTATTAGACATTTAACATGTATAAAGTTCAACGAAATAATCTTTGCACCAAAGGCCAAAAATGTAATTTTTGTGAATATATATAAATAATTGATTCAAAATTTTACTTGGCATGTTTACTAAGTTAATAAATGAAGTTATAGATACATTTAACAAAAGTGCTCCTTTTTAATGTTTTAGGTCCATTTTTCGGTTTATTAAACTCTATATTTGTCAACTATGTTACGGATCCAAAAATGCTTCGTCTCTTACGTTACCATGAAAAAACTAGTCGGATGTGTCAATCCCAAAACTGTCTTCTATTTCACACAGGTTTCGCATACACTAAAAAGAATCAGCACTAATTTATATCAGGGACTAACTGAATCTAAAGTTTTATTAAATTGCGAGCATTAGTACTTGAGATACAGCTATTGCGGAAATAGCGAAAAATGCTGCATAGAAGCGCCACCTGTTGGGCGATTTTTGCCAAAAACTAATCAGCACCAATTTATATCAGGGACTAACTGAATATAAAGTTTTATTAAATTCCGAGCATTAGTTCTTGAGATAGGGGTATTGTGGAAATCGTGAAAAATGCTGCATAGCAGCGCCAATTGCTGGGCGATTTTTACCAAAAACTAATCAGCACCAATTTATATCAGACACTAACTGAATATAAAGTTTTATTAAATTCCGAGCATTAGTTCTTGAGATAGAGCTATTGAGGAAATCGCGAAAAATGCTTCATAGCAGCGCCACCTGCCGGGAGATTTTTACCAAAACTAATCTGCACCAATTTATATCAGGGACTAACTGAATCTAAAGTTTTATTAAATTCCGAGCGTTAGTTCTTGAGATAGAGCTATTGCGGAAATCGCGAAAAATTCTGCATAGCAGCGCCACCTGCCGGGCGATATTTACCAAAAACTAATCAGCACCAATTTATATCAGGGACTAATCGAATCTAAAGTTTTATTAAATTCCGAGCATTAGGTCTTGAGATAGAGCGCCCACAAAATTTTTGTCACATACAGACAGAGTCACAGAGTGACAGACAGACATTTACTAAAAATAGTCAAATCGTGTTCAGGACCTTCTAAAACGTATAAATCCGTCGAAAACCGGAAGTCGAAAATTTTCATGAATCCAATATTTTCTTCTTGTAAAGATAGAAGAAAATAATAAAGATGTGATCAACTATTCCGAAATTTTGCTTTCTTAAAGCATAGACTAATAGTCTAACTATTCTTCAGATAAATAAAACTACAATTTACAGATTTAAAATAGATTTGTTAAGTGTTTTGATGAGAGAAAAGGAAAGGCGCAAAGATCAATAAATCGACTCACAATTTTAAATTACATTTTCCATGATAAAATCATGCATCTATTTATATAATTATTTTTAAAATACAGCATTATTCAGAAAGACAAACAACTCACCTACAGTTGCATTATAATAAATGATATGTTTTTGGCCGTAATCCAAGATGGAAAGAAATGCTTTTATGGAAATGATAGGGTTTTAGAAACGATAATTCACTGTTGTTTGATATTTAACAAAGGTTTCCAAGAGATTCGTCATATGTATTTTTCTGTTTTTCAGTATTGTATTTATATATATAAATGTTTTTCTAACTAATAATTCTGCAGATTAGAGGCTTCAATGTAGCTCTGCAAGTCATTTAATTTTTATCTTGCTTTACATATGTAACATATAATATGATGCCATTTTTACAGCCATATCTTTTCTTAGTCATTGAATTCTTATTAATTTTATTTTCCTGTAAATAATAACTATATTCTATAAGTAACCGGTATTGATGCTCAACGTATCATTAAAAAATATTTATTTATTTTTCTTTTGAAATATGATGACACATTCATCTGCTTTTTGTAAGAAGAAATTTAATTTTTACAAAATTTTACTTCATTTTCATTATTTACGTGTAAATATATATATATATTTTAACTAGTTGTTGTGAAAATATTTGTATTCTGTTTTCTGTAGATGTTGCATGCGCATAAGAAAAAGAAAAGCTATTTTTATAGGAAAAAAGAGTCCATTAATTATCTATGAAAAATAATAAAAAAAATAAATTAGAAGGAACTACTTCCCTAATTCACATAAATAATAATCTATATCCTTTCCTGTGTTATATTTGACTGTAAATAAATTTAAAATGCTTTAATTCACCCATTTTGACATTGATTTCAACAAAACTTTCAAACACATGTTCACATTTATAATATTATTAGGATTGTTAGGATTAATGTTCAAATAATAATTTTTTTCATCTGAAAAATAATCCAGATTTTGTATGAAAGACCGAGTGATCATGAACTCGAACCGCAAGAGTCAAAACACAACCCGTACTTGACAAGAATACAAAACAATAAAGTGAACCCAACCCGATCTGCACCCAGGGTCGTATTGAATTCGTGTAAAATCAGGCTACCCAACTCGATGCAGGACTCTAATGACAACGGGTGATCAAACTGTAACTTTGTCAGATAACCGTCGCTTTCGGACTGCACTGTGAAATTAACGAGACCGTCAGTATTAACTTATCACAAAATGGGACATATGGACAGCACAAACAACTTTGACTGCCCAAGAGGAACTGTTCAGACTAGGAAACCAAGTATATAGAGCATTAAAAATGTCCCTCCTCTTTCCCATTATTGAAGTCTTAAAAAGTACAAAATTCAACCATAGCTCAGCCCGCCGGTAAGCACGACAAAGGGCGGGGTGGTGAACAGTAGACCGAGAGACATAGGGGAGAAGCAAAAACTTTCAGGCGAGTGTAAGTAACTATGGAAGACAATATGTTCCAGTTAGCAAAATCAGAGTCCAAAAATGTGCAAAGTTCAGTAAGATGTGGATTGAAAAGAATGGTTAGAAGGATGATATATACAATCCAGTGACAACCCACAACAGAAAATGTATAGTACTATGATAACAGGGATGGATCAAGAGGTATTACTTACCCATCATACGTAGTATAGGGTAAGTCTTGTAATCGTTTTAAAAATCGAAAAAAAATTTTTTGACGGATTTACACGTTTCAGACACTGGAGATTCCGAAAAACATATTTTTGGAAAAAAAATTTTGCCGTCCGTCTGTGTGTCTGTGTGTGTGTCTGTAAACGCTCTATCTCCCGAACAAATTGAGATAGAGACTTGCCATTTGGTATGTACTTAGTATGTAATAATGGGAAGAAGCCTATTTCATTTCAACAACCTCGATTAACCGGAACATTTTTTTTCGGACTCTCGAAATATTCGTTCTGATGAAAGGTATATAAAAATTTTCGAAATTGTTTATTTTAAGGAGTAAATATAAAAGACAATAAAAAAACATAAATTTTGCATAAAACATGAAGTCGATCGGATAATGAGTTGCCGAGATATTTGTAATCCTATTTACCACACTCTTCGATTTTTCATGACCCTGTATTTCATCCAAATTTCACTTCAAATATATATTTTAATTGGACATTCGACTCTTAATCAGATGCAATAAACCGCTAGTTAATAGGAGTATTATTTTTGGAGTTATAAGGAAAAACCTCTTTCAAGCAATTCAGTAATCGAGCCTTTTTATGACGTCATCAAGCCACGATTTTATTTGAATTGCAATGCATTTTATAAGTAGTTTACACATTTTTATTTTAATATTTTACATTATACATATACATGATGGGTAAGTATTACGGTGGCCCCCAACGACTAGTTTGTTTAGCACTTACTAATTCATAATGTATGCAATAGTTCAATAATGATAGCAAGTTGAGAATTAGGCAGGTAAAGGAAGCATAAGTAGGTTGATTGAGGAAATGAAATTAATTGTAGGAAGACCGTTGTGGAGGCTGGGGATTATAAATAAACCACGGAATCATTTGACATTGATCTTAGATGTCACGTCCCGCAAAAGACCAGAATAAGAAATTATATTGATCACGGTACTACTAGAGTGGATGCCAAAACATGTACTAAAAGTGTTTAATTTAATTTAATTGAAGAATTGTACCAATTTGAAATTAAGTATATGTTTAGTAGTATGCATTAGGATATTAAATATTTTATTATTAAATATGGTTACCTACAATTTTGACAAAATTTTTAAATAATCTAAAATATTTTAATAAAAATTGCTCCTTATTTTATAAAATATGATATTTTGAATCTAATAATATTTAAGTTTTATTTTTAAAATGAGTATACATAACCAATTTTTAAAAATTAAACAAACCTTTCCTGTCAATACTTTACACTTGAAAATTAAATAAATGTTACTTAAGATGCTACTATGACATCCTACTT
Organism: Maratus michaelseni; assembly: GCA_963931845.1. Lineage (NCBI taxonomy): Eukaryota > Metazoa > Arthropoda > Arachnida > Araneae > Salticidae > Maratus > Maratus michaelseni. The sequence continues at coordinate 172,408,406 of OZ007591.1, forward strand.
ATTTACAAATAATATAATAATTACATTCTGTGAAACAAATATAATCTATTAGAAAATAGAGATAAGATAATAAATGTTTCAATCACTTTGAAATGTAGCTTTCTAATTAAATTTTAATGATACTACCTAAGATCGTGAAATACTTATAAATTAGTTAATTATCATTTATTATCTATATTTTATAGCGTCTTTGCCGAAAATATAGATATTTTAGCTATCTCCACTCGTAAAGCTTTAAGCATGATGAGACTACTATTGCGAAAGGTATAATCCATCAAATGATATCTTAAAGATTAAGAGGTGTCTACAAGACAAGGATACATTGTCAAGCATGTTATTGAATAGAAACACTTTATAGTGATTTAATTGTGATTAATGTCTGTAAAGAGTAATCTCGTTCTAAGTTAATAATTAATAATTTTAATTAAAGTACGATTTTTACAAAAAAAATTTAAATTCCGATCATGATATTTTCTTGCTATAATGTTGTACTACGTATTATCCGCATTTTAGTCTAGTAGTATGTATTTTACTAGTGAGTGAAAAACCATAATTGTTTAGGTTTTTTTATATATAAACTAGTATGTTGTTGCAAGTATTTCATAGTTACATTTGTCAATATACTATTTGTAAATTTTATATTTGGTTTTTCCAACGCACCTCATTTCTTTACGAATTTATATTTTAAAATGAAAATTCTTCCGAAAGAGATTTTTTATTTTTAAACTAAAATCTTTCCAAATGCTAATTTATGTTTTTAAGCAAAAATCTTTTCAAAAGGGATTATATATTTCAGATTTATAAACGAAAATCTTTCCAATCCCCACATATTTTCGCAGCTTAGACTGGACGGAATGTTCCCGCTAGACACCCAACGCATGTTAATCTCTTTTACTATTTTCCTCTCTTTAGAAAAAAAAAACTAGTTAAAAAAACAATGTTATTAAATTTTAACATTTTCAACACACAATACTTTCCCCGAACATTCCCACTTCCCCCGTAATAAAAGCAACCGCTTGGAACGTCGCCTGACGAAATCAGGTACATTGACATAATTTTAAATCAACTCTCCCTTAGTATCTATCTCTCTATCCCCGGGATACACTGATTGGATTTTATTTGGAAGAATGACAAAAAAATAAGAAAAAGAATCTAGAATTTTTTTTAAATACAGTAAATATTAATATTGTTTTAAAACACAAATACTGTCAGAACCACAAAGGTGCCGTCTATTCGCAAGGATCTTTATTTTTTATGTTTGATGGGCCTCCGACGACAGCAATTTTAAACGATAGACAAAACGGAACATAAGATGACATATAAAAAAAAACCCTTCAGCTCTTTTTAATGTAGTGAATATGAATATATTTTAAGTAAAAGGTACCATCTGAACAAAGAAGGTGCCGTGTATTTATGGGTGTCCATATTTTTTAATTTTTATCGGACACCATTCGGTCGCAATTTTAAGCTGTTGAAACAACGGATCATTTTCTTCCCCTCCGTAAAGGTTTTCTTACCGTGTACGCATGGAAGTGATATCGACGCCCGTGTGATAGGGACATCGAAGTTCGATAATTAGTGTTCTACGATAGATTTTTATTATTATCTCAGTATCTCAGCTAATTATCAAACTAATCGTTGGGGGCCACCGTAATACCTACCCATCATGGATATGCATAATATAAAATATGATAATAAAACATGTGTAAACTATTTATAAAAAGCATTGCCATTCGAATAAAATCGTGACTTGATGACTCATAAACTTTAAATGTTCTATTACTGTATTTGCATAAAAGAAACATCCTTCTAACTCCAAAATTGATAATTATATTAACTAACGGTTAAGTGCGTTGTATTAAGCGTCTCATTTCCAATTAAAATATACCTTTGAATTGAAATTTGAATGAAATACAGGGTCATTAAAAATCGAAGAGTGTGGTAAATGGGATTACAAATATCTCGATTTAGCAATTATCCAATCGACTTCATTCTTTATGCAAAATTTATGTTCCTTTATTGTTTTTCATATTCACTCCTTAAAATAAACAATTTCGAAAAAAATTATATACTTTTTATCAGAACGAATATTTCGAGAATCCTAGAAAAATAGTTCCGGATAATCGAGGTTACTGAAATTCAATAAGCTTCTCCCCATTATTACATACTCAGTACATACCAAATTTCAAGTCTCTATCTCAATTGTTCGGGAGATAGAGCGTTTACAGACACACACACAGACACACAGACAGACCGACCATCGATGAATCTGAGCAGTGGCATTTAATGTGTATAAAAAAAGGTTGATATATTCTATTAAATTGTATTTAGATACATTTTATTTATTTTTCTTTGTCTAATGTTTTTCAAGAAGTGGATGACGTCATCCTTTAATGCAATTAAAATAAGATTGTTAATTTTTTTTTCTCGCTTTTGCCTTTTGCTATCTTCAATTACTTTTTTGTGTAACTTTGGTGAAATAAACGAGACGATAGTCTGACTTGACTAATGTTGTTTTCAGATATAGTTATCCTAATTTTTTCTTTAGAAATTTTAACCTGCATCTAAAAAATATTAGCTATTGCTAAAAATTATTAGACTACATCATTTCGAAATCCTTGCACGGGTCCACCAGTATTGCATCAATATTCAGTAGTGAGGAGGTTATTAGTAGGTGATATTAATATCTTTAATAGTGTTTAAATAAAGAAAAACAAAAAAATCTTAAATAAAAATTATATTAGTGAAATATACATGTATGCTACATTATGGGTCTGCATATCTGCTAACTGACCAATATTTCCGTAAAATTGTGTCAATTCCTTCAGGCAAATACATCGTAATAAGGTAATCGTAAATGATGATAATTTACTTTTAAGGCAACTTGACTCTTGATGATCTTAAAAACTTTTTTTCTTTAAATAGATAGAAAGAGACATTTTTTATTGTAATAAAAAATGGCATCAATAATGTACGATAATCCCAATAATTTGTTTTTCTTTGGAAAAATGAATATAACCCAAATGCAACCATTGGGTTTAAAATAACCTAATTGGCACCATTTTGAAAATAAAATAAATTTAAAATAAAATAAAAAGGAATATATATTTAAAAAAATCTTGTGTGGGCTCATCTGCAAATGAACAGATTTCGTGAGAAAAAAATGCTAAAATTCGTTAAATAGAATTATATAGAGACTATATAGAGCTAAAATTCGTTATAGAGACCATCAAAATTAGACCCTCAAAATCAGCTCATGACTTTTCCTTTCGACGTTGGCCACTCGTCGTATGCCACTTCGCTAACTTGTCACCCGAAATTAGACATTTCGAAAACTGGCCTATTGCCTCTAGCCACTTCACGAACACTCTGGCCAATTCCCGAATCGGCCAATTAATTTAAGACGAAGTTGGCCGCATCATATACAAAGAGAAATAATGTATCTAATACGTGGTAATTAGATGCAATTTTTTAAATACATACATAAACCAGCATAATGAGTCATAATTTTTTTTCGTAGTTGTTTATATCATTTGGCAATAAATCTCACTTTTTTTTAAACCAGATCGAGTCCAGATTTTTAAAAAGTACCAAGGGCAGTATAATAAGGAAGTGCCGTCAACGCTTTTAGATGCATGTTAATCAGTCAAGATGTGGAGAAAATTTCCAAAATCGGGTTTGCAGCTAACTACATATTTTAAAAGTGTGGCTCAACGGACCGTTTAATTTTATTAATGCATATTTTTCTGTGTGGCGGAGAAGGGGGTACAAATATTTACATTTGAAATTAAACTTTTGCCTCCATGTTTATACAACTGTTGTTTGTATAAATATTTAGTATCTTGTTGAACGACCTTGACTCAAAACAAATGTGAAAGCATCCTTCTGTGATTATCCTCTTGGGGATACTTCGGTAATCGGTCCCAAAGACAATTGGAGCATTTATATCTGTATTATAAGTCCCATACGTGTAAAACAATATTGTTGCTAGCATTACTCTTTTTTGATCACAAACCAACCTTCTACGACAACCTTGTTTGTGCATTTGAATGCGGAATATTAGCTATTTTTCGTGACGAAGAGTGGTTTCACAGCATAAATAATTGTTTCATTTCCCATGAAATGTACAATTTGCAATCGCAATATTGGTATTTTTATGTTAGTCGGAAACAAGTATTAAATACTGCCGTAAGTCAAATACCGCTGCCATGCAATTTTCATATTGCATTTATTTCATTTAAAATAAGAATATTTCACTCATTGCATTTAAAGTATATATATTTAATATACATGCTTTTCACTAATTTCATTTAAAATTCTTAAAAGTAAAAAAAAAGAAGTAAGAATACCATTTATCAAAACATTTTATTTATACATCAATTAATTTTTTCTAAGTTACACACGCGGAGTATAAAATCTGCTATTTGTGAAGGGTTTTTATAGTGTATTAATTAGTGTCCTCAGCCTGGAATACTTGTTTTTCGAATACTATCACTTCTCAAGTAACCGTTTTCATGCTCAAAAAATATGTTTAACAGATAAACATGCAAAATTAACAGTGTTAACAATTACATTAAAATTAAGATTATTTCTTTACTCTTTAATGTAGAAATTAACTTATGCGGCTGAAAACGGTTACTTGAAAAGTGATAGTATTCGAAAAACAAGTATTCCAGGCTGAGGACACTAATTAATACACTATAAAAACCCTTCGGAAACGTTTCTGAAAAATACGGGCAGCGAAAAATACTTTGTTTCATAAATAATTCTTTAAATTTTGTAAATGTATTGGTTTCTGCGGATTCCAAAGACAATGGAACCCGCTATTCTGAATTTCGGATAACTCGGAAGATTGTATTACATTTTCGTTCGTGGTTATAGTATATTTTCATAAAATAAGAAACATTGGCCATTTTTTACATAGTGTACTTACTAAATTTTCGTGACGCATGTACTTTAATTCTGCTTTTTTTAGAATCTATTTTTCCAAACGATTTGAAATTTATTTTGGGAAATAAGAGGTTCTCGTTGTATAGGTACCTGATCAGAAAATTAGAACGAAATCCGTAAAATATTGTTTCTAGTTATGCTAGACGAAAGGTTTTAATATCTATCGTAGCTATATATTCCCGGAAAGTAATATTGCGCTGTGTATGAGTCTTTGCTTCGCGCAGACAATTAAATCGCGATATTTCAACTTCATATATGAAGCAACGTATTTTTCATCTAACTGATACAGCTATAACATTGAATGTTCATGTATAGATATTTTACAAAACAATTAATTTAATTTTAAATGAGAGAAAAATAGTTTTGTGAATTTTTGCTATTTCAAATTAATAAGCAAAGACTTCGTATTTTCGCACGTGATTATTGAAATGTACCAAGCGGTATTTGTAACAACATGAAGTTGTATTTTTAATTAAGTCGACTTCTGGTGAAACATAATTTTTGTATTGAAGTAAACAACTTGAGTACTAAATATATTTTATTGGAATTATATTATATTTATATTTATTATGTATATATTAAGATATCTTCTGGATTTAAATGCGAAAAACTTTCTTCCAACCCATTTTCAACCAAATTCTTGAGAAAAACGGGTAAATTGAAATTCATGTGTGGACTCCTTCCTTAGACTACATTTACATAATTTAAAAAATCTGTTCGGTAGATTTTAAGATACATTTTTATACAAAATAACAAATTTTTATTTCTTTATAATATTAGTATAGCTACAATTACCAAGAAATCCAAATGTCGTGAACATAGGATTAGTATATTTAATCATAGTTTTTGTACGGCAAAAGCAAAATATGATGTACTTTTTTATCTATTGTGCAATCATTTTTATTCATTATTATTGCTTTATATAATTACTAGCGGAATTTTATAGTTAATAGCATTGTTATAATTACTAGTGGCACGTCCTAGCTTCGCACGGATGGACAATATGACGATCTCCTTTGAAAAATGTCACGCAAAATAATCTAATCACAAATCAGCAATAGTTGTCCTATTCGTCTAATCTTCATAATCGGGTTCATTGGCGATGTTCACGGTGAAATTGCTAAAATAGCTGAAAGACGTATTTAACTATTTTCTAGCAGATTGATTCAGCTGTATTTTATGTATTTCATTGTTGTAATTTCATTGTTATAATTTCTTTATTGCAATTATTGCTGCGATTTCATTTTTTATCTGTATTTTTGCAAGATTCATTCTTTTTTTTACCTAAAACTGCTACTGAGATATGGCGAAAAACTTTCGACCCGCCATTTTACCCCTTAGGACGTTATTTCTAAAATCGTTAAAATACGTGTTTAACCATCTTTTTAGTAGATTTCTTTCCCTGTTTTTAGTAGATTTCTTTTCGTTCCTATCTAAAATAGCTGCAGAGGTATGACGAAATAACCTAAAATTTCGACCCCCTCCCCTTTAACCCACTTCGGAGGATAATTTTCAAAAATGCTTTCTTATTGCTTGCCTAACGTCATACCAGCAATCTACTGTCCAAATTTTGTGAACCTGACTTTAGTCGTTTTAGCTAACGTTGATGAGTCAGTCAGTCAGTCAGAAGTTCTCTCCTTATATAATAGTACAGACAGAAGTTACTCTTAATTGCTAACGTAAGTATCCCATCTCAGAGAAGTTGTCGCAAATCATCACGAGATCTTATGTAACACTAGGACGACAAAATGTTATATATATTATTTTACATATTATTTTTATTTTTTTTAATTCGTATAAAAAAAAGAGAAAAGAAAATCATTGGTACTGTTCTTCTAAGCCTTAGAATTTATCTGTCGTATAAAGTTTTCCTCACATCAGATCCATTTGAAATTGAGATTTAAAAAAAAGTTCTAACTTAATATAACGTCCTAAAAAGAAACATTCTTGGGAAATTTAAAGTTTGTATCCCTGATAATGTCAGAGAATTTACGATTTTGGAAAGAGTTATTTCTCTTTTCAAACTTGGACATTTTTGACAACCATTCTCCATCTTAATGTTAGTTATAAAGTCAACTTTTAAGTTTTTAGCCCCAGCAAGTTTAAAAGAAATCATAATTTCAGCAATTACTTCTCTCTTGCACGCCGCGAGAGGCAGAAATTGCGACACAAAAATAGCCTATTTACCTGTCATTATTATAAATATAAAATAATTTTTAACATCAGCTAGGTATTTTCACGGTAATTATGATTTTACACATTTTTCCATTCATTTCAAGCTTAATAATTTCCATTTTTTTCTTTAAATTTTTCTTACCAGGCAACTATATCTTGAAACGGCTATTTTCTTATAACCAATGTGACAACTTTGAAGTCTATAGCCCCAACAGTTAAAAAAGAACCGTAGTTTTAGAAAAAAAAAACATTTCTATCTTTCACCACTTGTAGAAGGGTATCGCGAGATATAAAAATGCTATATTTAAGCAAAGATACCCAGCATTATAATATCGAAAATAAATTCAAAAATTGTTTTTTAGTTTTAAAGTGATCGTAATTTTAGAATGTCTTCTACTCATTTCACTTTTTTAACTTCAAAATTTTTAAAAACATTCTTAACGAGCATTTACATTATAAAATTCCCTATGTCAATTTTCAATTTTCGAACCCTGACAGTATGAAAGAATATTATACAAATCCCCTAATTAAGCTAGATGATACTTAATAGTATAATATTTTAAGTTATGAATATTTGTACGGTTGTGTTTTGCAATCTATTGTTATACGAAATTCAAGAAATATAATGTTTTTGACGCCAAAACGTAAAGTTTAAATTTGTTACATTGGCATAAATAATAACCGAAAAATTTTTTAAAACTATATTTACTAAATAAAAATATCCGAAAGAATTAGCAAAGAAAATTAAACGGCTTGAAAATTTGTGTTATTTTCTAAAATAATACATTAACTTCATTTTAATATTTGTCTGACATTCTCCGAACTCAATTTTGTCACGTTCAGAAAACATTTTCCGTAGCGATGAATTTAGAATTTCCTTGAATTCATTTTTCATTTTAAATAAAATTTTACAGTACATTTAAGATGTATGAAAACTATTATCTTTCTCTTGACGCTCAAATTGAACATAATATTTACTATGAACGAAATTTCAAATATGACTCTCGAAACGTGAATATTGTATGTAACAAATTTAAGAAAATTGTTTTAGATATTTTATTCAAACCACATCTGGTATATTTATGCATAATCACATTTCTTTGTCCTGGTATTTCCCTATCCAATTTTTATTTAATAAAAATAACTCTAACGTATATGTTAACAATTATTTACAGTTATATTAATAAATAAAAAAATTTCAAGAAATAAATTTGTTTGGAACACTTTTATAATATCACTATGATAAATTATATAATGAAATTTAATAATAATACTAATAAATAAAAATGTTTGGAAAAATAGTAGTTTCAAAATTGAAATCTATATATAATTCCAGTAGTTCAATCAGAATACAATTATTGTCAGTATTACAAACATATTTATCGTTTAACATATTTATCGTTTTTATCGACTTATTTAGATTTAAAGGCTAAATGTATTCTGGACTAGACTTTAGCATACAATTATTCTAAGTGTTAAAGAAAACTACATGAAAATTTTAATATATTTACACTTTTATCGAGCTATTTAAACTTAAAGACTAGACTTGATAGTACGGACAGACAGACGCCAGACAGACAGACAAACCGAATTCATAAACACTTTTCATCTGTGTTGTAAAATGCAAAAAATAGTGGGTAGTATTTGGTGTTATACTTTACAAAATACTATATCTGATGTTGCATCTTAGATACCAGATAATTGGTATCAGCTTTGTACTTAGTTGTTTTTAAGAAATGCGGAGCTGAATTCGAATCATCTAACAAGAGGTTTCTACTTGGGTTTTTCACATTATTCATTTCCAAAAATAATGTCTCACAGGAAAAAATTTCAAAATTACAAGCGTCAGTTCTTCAATCAGTTCTCCGTGTCTTAAATTGAATTCCAAGCTGTCAAACTTTTACCATCAGTATTTTTGCTTAAAATGCCTATAATTTTTCTTTTGCAATAATATCTTAATCTGAAAATTTTTTGATTCAATATTGAACTACATTGGGAATCATTAAATTTCTTTTCAGTTTTTTTTTTTAATGAGCATGATGACGAGAAACAATCAAAGTAATCGAATTCAGGCAAACCCAGCTAGTTTAAAATGATTCCTTTTGCATAATTTCAGTATGTTTTAATTCAGAACCTGAATGTATGCCGTGTCAAAAATAATCTGTCGCGTGCAATAGTTTCGTGGTCCCTGTTCTAAGGCGATTTCAAGATTTGAAAATTTGTTTTGTGTTACGTTTTAATCGTTTTGTTTTTCTGGATTATCTTTTTTACATTAATGATAATTTTTACAAAAGTAGATTTTTAGATCGCAAAACTATTGTCTTTAATTTAATTTTTATTTCTTATATTTAAACATATTAATAAACTCATTTTATGCACAAAAAGTTTTATTATATAGTGATATATACAGGGTGTCAATAATTAAACAACCCTACTTTAAAGTTGTCTACAGATGAAACTATTGGTCAGAAATTTGTGAAATTTTGTGAAGGACATAATGAAGGAATGGGAATTTAAGTAATTTTTTAAAGTAAAAAAAAATAGTTCAAAATTTCGCCACCAGATGTCGTTTTTCATGAATTACACATTTAGCATACATTTACCATAGTTTGCATATTTTATTTCAACAAAACATGCTCCACATGACGGCCATCATTTTCAGCTACCGTCTGGAATCGTAAGATAGCATGTTCCACATTTGACCGCAGTGTGTTCTGGGAAATGCTGAAAACATGTCGCGAAAAACAGCTTAGTTCAACATGTTTTGTTGTAATAAAATGTTTAACCTATCGTAAATGCATACAAAATGTGTGATTCATTAAACAACTCCCTCTGGCGGCGAAATTTTTAACAATTTTTTTTCCCTTAAACAAATTCCTATTCCTTAATTATGTCCTTCACAAAATTTCACAACTTTCTCACCAATAGTTTTGTCTGTAGACAACTTTAAAGTAGGGTCGTTTATTTATGGACACCCTGTATGTATATATATATATATATATATATATATATATATATATATATATATATATATATATATATATGTGTGTGTGTGTGTCTATTGGTGTGTGTGTGTGTGTGTGACATATTTAATTCACATTAGAAGATTTTAACAGATTGCTCACAGTATTCCATAGTTCAAAGCATACATAATATTTATTAACAATCACTTAAAGCAGCCGGTATGTGCTAGAAGAATCTATGAATATCTTAGATCAGTGGTTTCATGGCTGAAAACATGGCAGGTGGCATGAAATTTAAAACCCCTTCAAAAGAAACAGTCAGGTGATATGTAGATGCTATAATAGATGCTATTATTTTAAGTTCAAATCATAATAAACAAAAATTAAGATGCTCTAATTTCAGCAAAAAACATTTTAAATCGGCAAATAGCTTGGGTGATAATTGATATCAGTCCAATCGAATTTATTAGTAAGGCAGAGAAAAATGTTCAAGATTTGAGTAATAACGCCATATAGTAAAACAACCAGAGAATGGCGAATGACATGATGAACTGCCGTAACTTTTCAAGACAATAAAACTAGCGATATTATGTTCTCTGGGAGCGTGTTATGTTTTATTCTATTACATGCATGAATACAATAAAGGAAAAAGGCCGAAAATCACCGTGAACAGGATCCGCAAACATTTAGCTAATCTCAAAAGTATTATGTAGTCACATATGAAAAAACAAATGTGGAAATAAGCACGTGAAAGTCTGAAAACATCATAGAAAATGTTACGAATAAATAAAACAATATGCTTATCAAAGAAAAATAATATTCGAGATGGAATGATTTTAATACAAGAATCCTGAGTCACTTGGCGTAGAATAATGGAACTTCGCAATGGAATGTAATAGAAAAATATATTTTAAGGCAGTAATAAGTAATTAAACGGGAAAAAATATGGAAATATAATAATATATATATTCATATATCGAACCGCATATTTAAACTTCTTCTTTGTTCATTTTGTTCACGTTATTTTCACCACAAAAATTATATAATTGTTTTATTTATTATTTTATTTTATTTTATTTTAATACATATATTTATTTACTTTTTGGCAGGCATGCCCCCAAAGAACTATTGTCACGTTCTGAAAATATTTTACTCGAGCGACGAATTTCCTTGTACTCATTTTCCATTACGAAACAAAATTTTCGAGTGCATATAACATGCATGAAAACTATTATCTTTTCTTGATACTCAAGTGGAACGTCATATATAACATGAAGGAAATTTCAAATAGGATTCCCCAAAAATGAATATTGTACATAGAAGGGATAAAAAATTGTTTTACATCTGTTTTATTCAAAACACATCTTGTGTGTTTATGCTGAATCACATTTATTCCACCTCCATATTTCTATCCCATTTTTGCTTACTAAAAAGAACTCTAAGTCATATAGTAAGAAATCTTTTCAGAATTTAGATAAATTCAGAACTATTTTCATAAAAAATACCATATTTTGTGCTTTTTAAATAATGAAAATGGAGAAAAGTTTATATTGAAATTTAATGAAATAATTAAAAAGAATAGATAAATTGTGGTTCCAACAGATTAAGTGTATTTAATTTGCAGTAGTTCCACCATCAAACAAATATTCTACATGTTAATAAAACTACGAAAAACATTCTACGATAATCACTTCTTTATCATGTTACTGATAATTTTAATGTTTCTTAAATAGGTGATTTTTGCCATAATCTCATATTTAGTCATTTGAAATAAAATGCAATAAAATAATTTAGAAACATACAGCGAATATCATAATGTAATTTTTTTTATACAATATTTTTTCTTTCTTTTTAAAAATGGTTTAAGATCCATTTTACTAGCAGTAAAAGTTCGCAATTTTGATTTGCTCTAAATTTTTTTAGATTCATTCTAATTAAAAAATATATGTATTTCATTTAAACATCTATTTTATTTGTGACTTTCTTTAGAAAAAACCCATGTAGTAATATATTAAGATATATATATATCCTATTATCAAAGGAAGTAAACCATTTAATCACTAAAGAACTGGTCATCCACGCTTTTTTTATTCGCTCTCCACATAACACCAAATTTATTAAATTGGATGTTCTTTGAGAAATAAATGGGTTTCAGAGATTTTTCAAATATCAGAGGGATTTTAAATTCTCTTAATACATTGCAACATAATAAAATAGTAAATCGCTTTTTTAAATTTTTTCGCCGATACAGTCTTTTTTTTTAAAGCACAAAGTCTTATTCTGAAAAATTCTGAAAAAGAGTCCGGTTACATCGACGTTAAAAATATTTCTCTCCTCATAACCTTTACAAATTGATTGCAGTCGTTCATGCCAATCCTCCACTTTTTTAAGAACTACAGATTTTGCTTTTCCACATATTGTTTTGAAAGCGATGTTGTTCCGAGACCGGAACTTTTCCAGCCATCCACTCAAAGCCTTAAAATCATGTAATCCGAGTTCTTTGTCGACTTCTAATGCCTTTTCCTGAATCGAAGACCCCCTGATAGGAATTTTTTTAAACGAAGTGAAGTAAACCAATTCAGAATTATAGAACTAATTTCAATGAAATCAGTTTTCCTTAATTTCATATTTTTGGTGTTAGAGTTAGAGTTAGTAATCCACAAATTCCTTATTTCTTGTTCATTTCGTAAACTCTCTCGCAGTTATGTTTTACTTATTTTAAAAATTTCGGCAAGTATTCGTAAACTCAATTTCTATTTTTCACATTCACTTACACTTACAATTTCAAATTTTTCTTTTGAAGTTAATCGCTTTCGTTTTGAGGTCATTTTCGAAAAATTAATCACAAACAAGTCACTAAAATCAGAGTACGTAAAACTCAATACATTTAGAAAACGATAAAAATGGTGTTAACATATTTTGAAGCTTTGAATAATGTATGTCAATTAAGTCTCAAGACTCAATCAGTAATCGATACAAAATACTTCGCGAAATTGGGAGATTCAAAAGGCAACCCCCTACATTTATCTGTGATCACAACATTTGTGACACATTGCCCTGATAAATTTTGAGGCTTTTTACTTTTTTTTCCCATTTTCTTTCTCGCTAAAAAATAATTTTTCATCTTTTATCGCCAAAACTTCTGTCCGCTATTCAGAGGTTAAACATAGAAAAATTTAAGTTTTGGGTGTGGGGATTGGCAAAGTGTCCGTTAAATAGAGGTGTCCGCTATTCAGGAGTGTCCGTTATGGAGGTTTTACTGTACCAGCAAATAAACATTGCTTTTAGTCTTTAAATCTCAAAAATATATTTGTTTCTCGTGTTTCTAATGATAAAGGAAATATTTCGGAATCGTGGGTATCTTGGACGATGTTACTGTGTACTTTCGTATGTTGGTAGTATTATATTTTCATATATAATTTCGGGGTGGTAGTGTCTTTTTTTACAAAGTATGTTTGTCTGGATCATTTTACTGTTCTGAATTTAAATGAAAAAATGAAACTGTTCGAGGTTATTAAAATATAATTTGCTATAAACTTCCATTAATTTACAATCAACGAATTCAATATTTTTGCATGTGGCTTTATAACTTAGAAATTGACTGGAATTTGACAGTTACTTAAAAAATATTTTTTTTATAATTTTTAACATAAAATTATTCTAATGTGTATATGATATTATTTTGAAACTTAATTTTTCATTTACTTCTTAGATTTCAACTTACTTTTTTTTTCTAAATTTTTACATAAAATTTACTATAATATGCATATGATATGATTTTTAAACTTACTTTTTCATTCGTTTCTTTTATGATAGCTCATTAAAGTTATAAAATTAAATACATTTCAAAACAGTTTTCTCCCTATTGCGTTGTTCCCAACAAAAATATTTTAAAGATACATTGATTCTACTTTTAAATGAAGCATTGTAAACAAGATCACACTACTATGAAGGAAAAACCTGCCTAAAAGATCTTATGTTTTTCTTTTATTCAAGAAGAAAATTACACTTTTGTACTATAAACTACTATTTCTGATATAAATAATATAAGAAAATGAAATTTTAACAAATTTCCTGCAATATTGATGTTTAACGTAGAAATAAATTCGACGTATTATGTTTCGAACAGGCAATTGTTTATGTCTGGAAGCGCAGAAATACCATAAACATTTAGAAAACAATAACTCAGTGAATCTGGTCGTAAAATAATGAAATTTTTACTGTTATACTTATTATAGAGCATAGAGAAAAAAAATTCTATATATAACTCATAAGACTCGAGGACCGTATAAAAACTGAAATGCGTACTTTAATACATATACAGGCCCTCACAAATAAATAACATATCTAAAAGCTGCCATAAATTTTGTGGAAGGGTGTGTGTATCTATCATCAGCGATTTATGTGATTATTATTGACATAGCTTCGATTTTGTATATATATATATATAGCTTTCTATCTCTATAATAATAAAGACAGATGTATATTTAAGTGTTTGTATGCAGCTGCATGCAGCTATAAGATTTGGCAGGTACATACATGTATGTCTGATGATATGAACCTCGAAGACATATTTTGGAGGGTTTCATTAGATATATTTTATTTAATTGTTTTGCATTTTTTAGCATTTGGAAAAGGGCTTTTCACATTAGAAAAGGAATCCGGTTTTAATCCTATAGCCTAATACAGTAAAATATGTCCGCCTTTCACTAAAGTTTAAACGGAATTTGTACAGCGATTTTTCAATTTTTCGCGAATTTTTCTTAAGGTTTTTAGCGTTTTTTGTGTTTCACGGCTATTTGTTGACATTCGCAAAAGGAATTCGGTTTTAATGTTTAGCCCATTACAGTAAAATCTTTTCTCTGCTATTGCGGATTTTTTCGCGATTTATTAAGCGAATTTTAGAGGGTTTTTTTTCATTTTGCGTTGATTTTTCAACCATTGGAAAAAGAAGCTGATTTCAATTTTTTAACCCAATGCAATAAATTGTGTCCTCTGCGTGTTTTTCAAATTTTTGCGAAGTTTTTATGATATTTTTAGCGTTTTTAATGTTCCGAGACTATTTTTTGACATTCATAAAAGGAATTCAGCTTCAATGTTTAGCCTGCTATAGTAAAATTTCTTCTATGTGATTTTGGAATTTTTCGCGATTTTTTAAAGCAATTTTTAGCGTGTATTTCTTTGAGGCGGAAAGAAATCGTCTGTTAATTTTCATATTACCTTGATTGAATTCAAGTTCAAATTATGCCACATTAGTTCCTTTAGCAACACGATCATTTTTGCTGAAAATTTGGATTACATTCGACTCGGAATAAAAAAATCATAATAAATCAAGATTTGTTTGATGAGAGAACGGATTGGGAGTAGCACACACAGGTGTAAGCTATCGGGAACTGCAATCTCAGGTTCCTTTAATTCGAGGTTCATTTAAAAAATAAAAAAATCTAACCAGCGAAACGTTCGAAATTCCGCTGGTTAAAAATAATTGCAAAAATAAATCATGTTGAAATAAAAATATAATAGTTCTCTTTATCTTACGTAACTCAGTAAATATTTTCTTACCTCCGAATATGGTTTCGATGGAACGCTTTTAAATAGAGAATATCGATGACAAATTTGATCACAAAACCATCGAACAAGTTCTCTTATAAACCAAAAAGTCCTTTCAGTGACATTCGCATCCTATTTTCTGCACCAAAGAGTCTAGAAACAGAGTCAGAACGCAATATGTGTAATTTAAAGGATGTTAGAAAACTGAAAATTTTTGAAATTACAAAATTTTTTTAGAAAAGAGTTAAATAATATATTACATATCTGGTAATATTTGCGAAAACTAAAAACGAAACAAAAAAAATAGATCGTGTGACCAAGCTGTTTTCAAAAACCGCTTGAAGAAATTAATAGAAATACGCAGGCGAAAAATGTCCTTTTTAAGTGTTGAAAGTCATACGATGCATAATTAAATATGTGATCGAATTCATAAGTATTTTTAAAAAGGTCAGACAGATATTGTTAAATATGTGATCGATTCTTAAGTATTTTTAAAAAGGTCAGACAGATGTTTATATGTGTACTACAGTTATTGATATCGTTTATGTGTTTCATACTTACAATTGAACCACTTTTTCTGAAGCTCGCACCTAGCACCGAAATCTGGTGCATTTTTGTCCTATAGGTCAAAGTTACAGAATTAATAAAATTTGTCTGCAAAAATCATATTTATTGATTTTACAGAAGTATAACTTTCTGAAAATGCGCTTTTTGAGTCCACTTATTGGACTATTAACATAGATTTTTTAAGTACTTTACAAATACAAATTAGTTAATAATAAGAATAATATATTGAAAAAAGTTACAAAAATTCGCTTACGAATCTGCGAATTTTATTTTGAGAAAAATACAGCCTTATAATTCCATTTTTTGAGGCACGAAATTGTCTTTGTTTGTTAACATAGAATTTTCTTCCTGCAACCCTGGCAGAATGTCAAAGTCGACTGCCGTGTGTCAGTAGTGGTGTGCATTTGTAGCACCATACTTGACCACTTAGCTCAATTTTGGCATGTTACAAACAAATAAATATTCATTAATTTAACAAATTAACATCCATTAAATTAGCAAATATATGTTCATTAACAGAATACAGAAATATATATAATACGATTTTTGCAGACAAACTTTATCGTATAGCATCGTATTCTTTGAATACAAACCACACAATACAGAAAAGACAAATGTTGCTTAATCTATTTCTTATCTTTCTTAAGATTTACGAAAAAAACTAATAATCTATTTCGAATTATCTACGATAACGAAAGAGTTCCTTTATTTTCAGACAACTTCGGGAACTAATTGACAACTGAGATAGAATTTCTGAAACAAGAATTCCCCTTGCAGTCCGTAATTTTCGGAGACGTTTCCGAGTTGTTTATACAGTGTACTTGTCACTTTTATCAACGCTAATCATATGTTTTTCAATTACTTTCAATTCTCAAGTAAATTTTTTCATGTTCAATGAACATGAAAAATTAACAACGTTAACATTAACATTAAAATTAGCATTATATAGTTACTCTTGCGTGTATACATTATGTTACGCAGTTGAAAATATTTACTTGAGACTGAATTACTTCCCAAAAACCAATTTTCCGGATAGAGAAAAATCGATTATTTTACTAAAAAAACTATTCGGAAAGGTTTTCAAAATTTACAGGCAGCAAATAAAACTTTTGTTTCAGAAATGCTTTTTTAAATCTTAGAAATCTATTTGTTTCACAGTTTCTTAAATATAAAATATCGTTTTTCGGAATTTGTGCTAATACTGTTGGTCTCTCACAATTGTTTTTTTTCTTTTTTTTTGTCTTTTGTAATTACGATGCCTGCTAGCATCGTACTACTTAAATACAAACCACACAATATAGAAAGACAAATGTTGCCTAATACAGCTCTTATCTTTCTTAAAGTTTACGAAAAAATAAAATTATCTATTTCGAATTATCTACGATAACGAAAAGAATTCCTTTATCTTCAGAAAATATCGGGCACCAATATGTATCCGAGATAGAATTTCTGAAAGAAGAATTCCCTTTGCTGCCCGTAATTTTCAGAAACGTTTCTGACTTGTTTATACAGTATACTTGTGGCAACGCTAATTGTGCTAATTCGCCTTATTTGAAAATGGAAAAGGAAGCATAATCCATTTAAGTTTCTCCAGCGGAGCAAAAGAGCGTTCTCCCATTTGGCGAAAGTTTGGCACTTGGAAAGTTTTGCCAAGTATAGACTGACGGTGGATTCGACCGGAATCTTTGACACTTGCTCTTCGGCAGTCTCGAGTGATGCATCGTGATTTTAGAGCGGCTGCTGGACGGCTATTAAACATTATATTTATTTATTAATTATGTTTATTTGAATATGTTCAATTAATTATATATTTTGTTAAAGTAATAAAGTTGTATATAGTCAATTAGGCCGTCGTATAAATAACCACAGCGCAACCTTTACATACCTACATACTTGTCAGTTTTCTGAACCCTAAACATAAGTTTTTCGATTACTTTCAATTTTCAAGTAAATATTTTCATGTTCTTTAACATTAAAATTAACATTAGTTAGTTACTCTTGCATGTATAAATTCTATTAAGCAGTTGAAAATATTTACTTGAGACTGAATTGCGTCCCAAAAAACAATTTTCCAGATAGAGAAAAGTGGATTGTTTTCTGAAAAAACTAATCTGAAAATTTTTCAAAATGTACAGGTAGCAAAAGAATTTTTTTTTTCAGAAATTCTTCTTTAAATCTTAAAAAATCTATTTGTTTCACAGCCTCCTAAAGATAAAATACCATTTTCTAGAATCACGGTTAACTTGAAACATGTTATATTAATTTTTTTAAACATTAGGAAAGATAAGAACATTTGTACTTTTTTTAATGTACATGCGTGGGCTGAATATATACACCAGAATGCATTCTTCCTATCATATTTTAATATACTACTATAAAATATTTGTTTTTCATCTCGAGAAACTTTATTTAAAAAATCAATGCTTGAAAAACTCTTTTTAGTATATTTTTCAAAAGTTTGTTTCAAAGATTAAAGTTCGCTATTCAGAGTCTAAACAGGAAAACTAAAAAAGCTTTACAATACGCATAATGCATTTACTTTATACAATATATATTTTAAAATATAAAATGAAATTTCAAAAACTGAAACTCCACGACCTATTTTAAAACATTATATTTCATAGAAAATTCTCTTTAGAAGAATTTATGTATGCATTTTTTCAACTATTCCGTTCAAAAATAGTCCTATTTCCATAAAAATAAGGGTCTCGTAGGCATTGTTAGAATGTTTTATAGCGGATAGGGTATACTATAATACGATGTCAGTTTTGGATTCAAGTAAGTACATATGAAAAGGAATACATAAAGCGAACTGATTCGGATGTACAATAGTTTTTTCTTTAAAAAAATTAAAACATATTTAGGCAGATGGATTTAATGAAAGTATGAAAATGTTAGTAAGTATTCAAAATTACACTGTAAAAATACATTGCGACAGCACACGTAGCTTCATACATATTCATTAACATACTAATAATCATTTTTGTGTTATGAAAAACATGTAGGGGAGACCGGGGCAAGATGAAGAGTGGGGCAAGATGACAAATTCTTAATTTTTCCGTTTTCCGCTAGGTGGCAGCATTAACCGGGCACTACTGGCTCTCCTATCGGCCGTTCGTTAAACAATACTATAGAGACGCTGAAATCGCCTTCTTTGTGTCAGTTGTGAAGCTTTGATTGTTTTCCGCTGCCACGTTATAACTTTTCTGCATGTGTAAATAAGCTCTGCTACAGATACAGGTAAGATATATCGTTTCTCTTTAATATTTACGAGTAACTTAGTTTAAATACTACTTACTACCATGAGTAAATGTCAATTAATCACCTTCCTTCATGGCAATGAAAACGAATATTTTTAAACAGGCAGTCTGGGGCAAGTTGACGAGCTCATCATCTGGCCCCGTGTTTCGGAATGTATTAAACTAACTATGTTGTCCATTCTATTTAAATCCTGTAAACGCTTTTTTGTCTGTGTATTTCTTCGCGCGACCTTGCGCTTCTATCTCCTCTGGGGCTAAGGGGTGCATGGGATCGGGGGAGGTGTCGTTCAAAAGGGGGAGACCAGAGGAAGACATTTTTGCCATCCGCTAAGCCTCCCCCCCTAGCCTCCAGAAAGAAAAACCCTATCTGGGTCCGTATCTCTACTTCCAAGCGTCCGATCTTTACGAGGAGAGTACCGTTCGACGGGGTCAAGACCTCCCCCCTCCCCCGCTGGTCCCCCTCCTCCCAAAAAATTCAAAAAGCGTTTAAGGCCAACTTCCAGCATTGTGACCCACCAACAGAAGAATAGATCCAGTGCTGTAAATGACAATAGTGGTGGCATGAGGAATGTTCCTATTATGAAAATGGCATTTTTATTTGTGGCTATTGTTAGCTGCACAACTAAACACTCCAACATTACGTTACACTGCATTATGCTTAGTTTGATACTTTGTAAGATGTAAAAACACAGTTATCATTTTTTAAACCATGTAACATATTCAAAAGATAAAATATGTTCAATCTTTTTCAGTGTTGTCATCTTGCCCCAAAGCCAAAGTCATCTTGCCCCAGTACTGGGGCAAGATGACGATTTGTTAATGTCATAAAAAAATAAAATTATCCTTTATTATTTTTTATTTGAAAAATTAAATCTTAATGTATTTAATACTTCAAAGGTATACTCTATCAGTTCATGTAAAATTAATTTTACTATTACTTCAAAATAAATTAATAAACAACAAAAATTGTTAACATAGTCATCTTGCCCCGGTCTCCCCTAAATATATATATATATATATACGACATTTCGATAATATTAAAAAATGTACCTCATTTAAAATGTACAGTTTAATATGTGTAGGGTGCAATCTTTTTCATAGACTGACTGTACACGACTTCAATACTGTTGTTTTTAAAAAAAAATTTCGCTAACTAAATTATAAATGGGCTAGCATATGCCCCCGCCAAAAATGACGGAAAAGTGTTATTTTAAAATTAAAACGTTAAGACAGATTATTGATATTTTATTTCATTTAAACAGATGATATAAAATGAAATATTGTGTGTGTTTTAATTGGAGATTCAATATGTGGATTTGTGTAATGTTGTCTTACTGTCATCTCGTCTTATGCGCTATTATTCCAACAGTGGCAAGTTATCAAAATCGTCCAAAAACTGTGTTTGCCAAAGTCAAACAAAAAGAAGACCAGAAGAAGAAAATATTGTACTTCTTATGCTTTTATCTGTAATCTGAACAAGCATTTTCCCTTATAGTGTAGACTGCATAAAAATTGTAGAATGGTTAATTTTAGGAATTAAAAAAAATCTATATTTTTTCTATTAATGTTATTTTGCATTTCTAAAATGTTAAAAAAAGATATATTGAAGTTATATTGAATTAAGGATTTTTTATTAAAGCAGCGTAATCGACAGATTTTTTTTTTTTTTTTTTTTTTTTTTTTTTTTTTTTACAAATCTAGTGAGTTTTCTTTTGCGGAAGTTGTCAACTATGTATTAGTAAAGTAGCCATAAAAATAAGTATAGGTTAAATAGAAAGGTTAAAAATAAAACAAAAAAGCTATTGCATTTCTTAAACAGCACAAAAATAATTCACAGAAATGTATTGAATTGAGCTCTAAAAAAAAAAAAAAAAAAAAAAAAAAAAACTTGTTGCAAATATTATTCTAACTATTTTATTTTTAATTATAACTATCACCAATAAAAGGAAGAATATACAATCTAATTATCTATAATGATTAACGCAGCTAATACCTGAGGTCTATCCAGGCAAAAATTAGGACCCCTTCACAAAATTCTAATTAAGAAGGGCTTTTACACAAAATTTAATTTAATGAGAAAGGACCATTCACGAATTCCTATTTCACTATTTCACCTATTTCATGTTTTTCCTATTTCCTTTATACAAAATTCAATTCCATAAAAATAAACTCATTATAAACTTATCTTGTTAAATTTTACAGACATATTTTATAAACAATAATTTGCTCAAAGGAAGAAAATTTTTAGGAGTTGGCTTTTAAAAAAGCTAATAATAAATTCATAATTTGTATTCGATCTTTCATTGTAAAATTTTATTTGTCACGAAAAAAATAAAAAAATTACCGTACTTTCGTGTTATAGCGACCCCTTCAATTATGATTATGCCAAGGTTGTAGTTATGATTTCGCCAAGATCATCGCAAAGCTTATATATGCATCCTATATACGCATAAATATATTCCAAACACTCCTATATGTGCCAAATACGTCATTATACACATATTATTTACGTCTTATATGTCGTATATGCATTATATACACGTGTCATATATATGTTACATTATTAAATCTTCCTTCGCGATGTTTCTCTCTTTTATGTTAAATTACCACCACACACAGTTTCACTAATTCCTTATTCCTTAAAAATATCTATCGTTAACCCTTTGAGGGGCGGTGGTATATATTATATACCTAATTTTAATAGGATTCGAACCAGAAACTTTTAATAGAATTTTACTTTTTTAAATTTGACAAGATAAAGTTAAAAATTGCCTTTCCTTATTTTGAACTAAATTCTTTCATAAATACCGGTGTGAATTCGACGTTACAGAAGCACAATTGCTTGCCCCTAAAAGGGTTAATTCAATTAAATTCCCCTTAAATTCAATATTATTTTTGCCCGATTTACTTAAATATAAAGCTTTTAGTTATTCCTAATTTATATCATGATTTCTAATCATGTCTGTGAATTCGAATATTTTTTCGAAAGCCATTTTTTTCTTTTCCTCTTTCCGAGCTTTTTTACGCCTTGGGTTCGTTTTACTATAAAATACATCCGCTTAAAATGTGTCAGAATTCTTTACTTTATCATTCCCATTGGTCATGATGTAGTTTGTACACGTATTCCATATTCTCGCATTGGCTAGAGCGCGCGTTACGTCATGAATTGATATTTTTCCACTTATTCACAAAAAGCAGGTGTATTCGAACTTCAATCAGATTTTGGCCGCATTTCTAATTGTAAACAGTTTCCTGGCTGTGCGTTTGACTGACCGTGTATTCCAAATTATTTAAACTAATACGTTGATGGAGAGTTATGTTAGACATATTTTAAGAACAGCTTGTAACAACTAACTACTTAGAGTTGGCACTGCCCCTTAAATCATGTGTGGACTGCTTCCTCGATGATGGTTTAATAAAAGTACAGAATTATTCATCGGATTGTTTTTGTTTCATCTTGGAGAAACACCCAATGCTTTGATTTATTGCATTGTCCCGCCACGATAGAGCTGAATTAATAGTATTACACTACTCAATTGTATTATACGACTGATATAATGATGTTTCCATCCAATCTCAATATTCCATCTCATCGACTTCAGCGTATTCTAACATATATACATCATATATGCATCATATATGACTATAACTTGGCCACATACGTTAAGAAATGTTATATATATCATATATTATTATAATGTCATACATGCTTTATAACTTGCCGATAAATCTTGGTTGCTTGGCGATTCATCCTTGGGGGCCGTTATAACACGAAAATGCCAAATATACCATTCATTAATGAAAACAGAAACAACATTATTTCATCCTTGGGAGCCACCATAACATGAAAGTACCAAATTTCTACTTTATTTTTCATCTACTATATATATAAAACACAAACGGAAATTTCGTTCCGTTCCTTTATAACTCGAGTTCCGATGAATGGATTTTGATGAAACTTGCACTGTTCGATAGATAATTTTTCAGGGAAGGTTTTAGTATATAACGCAACGTTCCACGTAAATTAGTAATAGAATTATGATGGAAAGTTCTGTTATTTTGGCCGAAAAGGTTACCATTGCTAATTTTTTGGCGACCATTATTGTTGCAGAAAGAAATGAAAAGGCTATACATCTCGAAAAATAAAAGAAAAACTGTTGCTAATTTTATTAAAAAAACACAGAAAGAAAAAAAAAGAGTTTTGATGAGAGATAATATTATAAAACGAAAACATTTAATTTAAACATGATTAGGAATGTTCGTAATGCTTAAAAAATTATTCGAGGGGCAAGATTACAAAATTTGGCGATTTATCTATTGTTTTTGGCGATTTTGATTTTACTTTTGACCCCAAACAATTTGATTTTAAGCCAAAATGGTTTTTTTTTTTTTTTTTTTTTTTCAGAAAGAATTGAAATGGCTATACATCTGGAAAAATAAAAGAAAACACTGTTACTAATTTTATTTAAAAAAAGAAAGAAAAGAAAAAAAAAGAAAAACAGTTTTGATGAGAGATTTGAAGCCAAAAGGTGTTTTTTCAAGTGTACGACAGCATTTTTGCAGTATTTTTTTTGGTACTTTTCGGTTAGCCAGACGCCAGTGATAGATATATACATGTATATATATACACACATATATATACACATATATCTACACAAATACATATATATACACTTATATGTATGAATATATACATATATATACATATATATTTATATATGTACATATATCACTGGCGCCCGGCTAACCGAAAAGTACCCTTTTTTTATTCAAATGCAAACTATATTAATGGCAATATACTTCTATTTACTTCTACATATATGAAATTTCGTTCCGTCTACTTATAACTCGAGTTCTGCTGATTGGATTTTCGTAGAATTTAAGCTGTAAGATAATTTTTCAGGGAAGGTTTTATTGTATAACATATCGTTTTACGTAGCGTAGTTATAAAATTATTATGGGAAGTTCTACAATCAGATCAATCCGATTATGAAAGATTAGCCTTTTTAAAAGATTTTGCCGAATGGATTTCGATGGAACCTACACATTTAAATAATTTTCTAGGGAAAGTTTTATTATATAACACATTATTCTACGTTGCTTAGTTCTAGAATTATAAGGGGAAATTCGAAAATCGGATGACCATTTTTTTTATCAAATTTGCCTTTTCAATATTTGATTCCGATTATGAAAGATTAGCTTTCTGAAAAAGTTCTACTGGACGGATTTTGATGAGAAATGCATTGTTAGTTAGTTAGATGCTATTTCAGGAATGGTTATAATGTACTACATAGTGTACTACGTTGCTTAGTCAAACAGTTATGTGTGAAGGTTATATAGTCAGGTGAACCCGATTCCGAAAGATTAGCCTTTTTGAAAGTTTTTACTGGTTGTATTTTTTTACGACTTGCATTGTTAAGTAGATAATTTGTAAGGATGGTTCTTGTTTATTTCATATCGTTCTGTTAGTTTTAGAATTATGTGGTAAAGTTCTATAATCAGATGAACCCGATTATTAAGGATTAGTCTTTAT
Source organism: Maratus michaelseni (assembly GCA_963931845.1). NCBI lineage: Eukaryota > Metazoa > Arthropoda > Arachnida > Araneae > Salticidae > Maratus > Maratus michaelseni. Next base: position 172,433,404 of record OZ007591.1, read on the forward strand.
AAAAACTTCGACTGAATGGATTTTGTTAGTTAATTTGTTTGCATTGTTAGTTCGATAATTTTTAGTGATGGTTTTAGTATATTGCATATAGTTTTATCATTCTTTGTAAACCTTAAATGTAAATGGCCAAATAAAACAGTTGGTCCTTAACAGCTAAAATTTTGACTGCACATTAGAAAATATAATAGCGGAATAACGTCATTTTTCAGTAATGTGGAAGGATATTCCAGGTAAATATACAGATTACTTTCAAATACAAGGTCAAATTAAACGATATATTTCGTTTGATTCAAGGTTCATTTGTAGAAACCGACCAGCGCAGCGGGCGTAGCTTGCTAGTATCTGATAACTTGCATCTATCCTTTTTGTAACTTCATCATTTTTGTAACGATTTTATGCATTTTTATTATCTATTCAAAGTTAAATTCTTCTAAATTTACAGAATTTCGTTAAAAACGCTTTAAAAAAATTCTTCTACAGTTACAGAATTTCGTTAAAAACGGTTAAAATTGTAAAATGCGAACTTCATTTGATCCATTCTCGACCGAAAGCAACAACCATTTTCCCAATGGTTAAAAAAAACTTCATTAATTTTTGAGAATAAAGTATGTACTTTTCTTTTTTTTCGCCGCAGAGTAGTTTTAAATGCTAATTGTGAAAAAATATCTTTTTAAAATATTTTATTTTACGCTTGCTAGATGGCGCCACCAATTTTTTATAACTTGATTTTTTTAACTTTTTAAAATTCACGCAAGGATACGCGATGATACGTCGCCAGCAAATAAACGATTTTTCGATCATTTTATTAAAAATTGACAATTAACTACATTTTTCACAAAAATACGAGTTGGTATGTATCCGATATGAAAAAGAGAAAAACACTTTCACAAATATGTAAAGGCTTTAATATACTTTTACAAATATTTTAAGAACAGAATCAGATGTTAATGTTTTTTCGTGAAACGCTGCAAAAGTTGTTAATTTATTTCTAGATTTGGAATTGGTGGTTCTGAATGGCAACAGTGTTCGTTCATTTATAATAGCTGATTATCTGTTATTTTTAATTGAGTACTTAAAACATTATAATTCGATAGTTTTTGAAGGTTTCAAAGAAGATGAAGAGGAATAGATGTAAAATAAAACAGATTATGTGTATATTTTATTAAGTTGAAAAATCAGCATACTTACGGCATCGGAATACTTACGCCTTGCTTCTCTGGAGGATGAGTAAAAACTGACATCGACATCTCCCTTTCGTATTATATAAATAGATGTCTTGCAATAAAAAACAAGAATGGAAAATCATGCGTCAAGCATAGATTATGTAACACTTTCCAACACTTCGAAAATAATTTTGCAAATCTTTACCGTCAGGTGTAATATGATATCTAACTAAACAATTTTGAAAACGCATAACATATTTAAAAATCAAATTTCTGGAATTACTAACAATATTCAGAAAAATATCCGAGCTCTTTTGTGAATCCCTGTATATGATCTATATATTTGTATATATACTAAATATAATACTGATTTTTAATTCAGTCAGGAGACGCGTAGCACAATCTAAAATTTCCCTTCTGTAATGTCCGGAAATGTACTCGAACGGGAAATAAACGGAAATGTACTCGAGAACTTTTGTGCTGCCTTGTATACAATCTATACAATTTATACACACCAAGTAATAGACAAAAAATGAGTTAAATTTAAAAACGTATTCAGCAACTGAAAAAGCATTCCCAACAATTATTATTAATAAGCAGAACTTTAACCGAATTATTTTGTGTGTCCCTGTAAATGAACGATGAAAGCTATACACACAATATTCTACAGTAAGCCTCTTGTAATCCACGTTAGTGATATATATCAATTTCAATGCGTTTAAAATAGTGAAACGTTATTAGAACAAACTGCTAACGATTTTCCTTCATAGACAGTAATGTAAAGGAACTCTTTTGAGTATCCCTGTAAAGGCTATGCACACCACATTCTATAATTAGTCTTTTGTAGTGCAACTCAGTGATATATATTAATTTCAAAATGTTTAAAATTGTGCAACATCGTTAAAATAAACCGCAAATGACTTTTCCCCATAGACCGCAATGTAAGGGAATTCTTTTGAGTGTCCCTGTAAAAAAACTACACGTTGTACGCACTTCATTTTCAATACCGAACATGCCACAGTAAGCCTCAATAACGTATATGAAATGCATGACGATCGAGCATATTTACGCGAGTTAGGGCACGGACAGACAGACAGACAGACAAACCGAATTCATAAACTCTTTTCAACTACGTTGGAAAGTGTTAAAAAACAATAGTTACGGACTTCTGAAAAAAAAAAAAAATCTAGATTTATTTTCAATTGCGTTAACTGCTGTATTTTCTTTACTTCTTGTCGAACGATCAATTTTTAGTTAGAAAAAACAAAAACCAGTGGCTAAGTGTGATCGAAGATCGCACAAAGGGTTTCGTTTATTATTCTTTTCAAAACACTTTATCCTTTCTTTAATAAATCCAAATAAATTTCATTTTCATTTTCAAAAAAAAAAAAAAATGTGTTTTTTATAAAGTAAAAATTTACTGGTCTATTTTTATCGTTTTTTCGAAAATCTGAACCGGTCCGATAGCGGGCTTTGCCCGCTATTATACTCTATCATAATAATATATGTCATGTGGGCTAAATGCGATAGTAAAAAAAAAAAATTTCAAAATTAAACATGTTGTATAGAGATACCTTCAAAGATATCATAGAGAGATTATCTAAAAATAAATAAAACGTAAAATAGTTTCTGAGAACCGGTCATAGAGAGACCTTCAAAATGTTAAAATATGCCAATATTTACATAATCGTGTTTTTATCATGATTCAATACGTTCCTCAAACTTATATATTTACTATTCTCTATTACTCATATTGATGCTCTCTTTGTATTATATTCAAACATTTGAAAAATCCGTTATGACGTTAGATTAATTTTCTAATAACGTCGTATTAAGCTGCTTTCTGTATTTACACAGATAAATTTTCTCTAGATAAACTCGATTATATAGACAGAGATATATAGAGATATATTAGATATACTCGATGTATTATTGAGAAATGTTTGAAAAGTTCCGCTTTATTACCAATATGACGTCATATTAATTTTTTTTTTCAATTGGTGAAATTTTTTATTTCATTTTCATTTTTCACGTGGAAATCTTTCAATAGAAAATTAATTATTGTAGAAAGAATTTTATTGTGGATTTCTAATTGTTGGCAACTGCTATAACGAAAAATGCTTAAATTTAATAGGAAAATGCTGCTAGATTTTTTGTTTTTTATCTCACTCTATTAAAATAATACGATTTTTTCAAATTTTATGATTTTCAGCTTCATAGTAGGTATTCAGCTATAAATACACAAAATTCCATGCCTGTAAGTAAAATAGTTTCTGAGAACCGGTCTGTGACGGACAGCGGGAGTAATAGGGTTACGTGAGATGAACAAAACCCTAAAAAAAAAAAAAAAAAAAAAAAAAAAAAAAAAAAAAAAAAAAATTGTTTCTGCATGTGATTTTTCAAATGTTACCTGTAAATTTTGAATTATTTTCCTATTCTATTTAAATGAAAAGTAATTAGTTTTTCTGAATTAAAGCAGCTTTCACCTTTTTCTGTACATATTTTTTTTTCTGAGTTTTGCAGCCTTTGAAATAAACTTGCGACGTAAAAAGTTAATTATGAAAGCGGGGGGGGGGGAGTAACGTATAAAGTATGTTAACTGCAATTATTATTATTTTTTTTTAATGACTGGGCATGTAAATAAATCCGTTAATAATGTTGTTGCTTGGTGTCTTTATAAAGTTTTAACTTTTCTTTTTTTACAAATAATTATTTTGAAATAATAATATGAGTTGACACGTTCTATCTATATATTTAAAAGGAAAGGCTTTTTTTGTGAAATTCACATAAAATCGTGCCCAATACGCATGCGTAAACTGAAATCTAGAACCTAACCAGTTTTAGAGCACACTCAAAAATGGAAATGGTGGTTTAGTGGTATAAGGCGCGTTTCTTCTTTGTTACGATTATCGTGTGGGTTTGATCCCCGCTATGGACAGAATGATTTTTTAGCTCACAGGCTATCAAAGCCTCAGAGCTTATGTGCCCGCCGGTTCTGTATGTATGTATGAACGTACGTATGTACCTAACGCGATAACTCTTGATAGAACTAACCGTTTTACTTTAAATTTTGCTTATAGGTTCCTTGAGATAAGGCGCTTCCCTGATTAGTTTTGGAGGTTCATTGGTTAAGCATAAAGGGGGGAAACGGGGGGCTAACCCCTCATAATTTAAATAAATGGGTTTTTCATGCAGAATTATCCCATATTCTTGAAATTTTGTATATAGGTTCATTTTGATAATGCGCTTCTGTCAATAGTTTTGGGGGTTCATTGGTTAAGTATAAAGGGGGAAAGGGGGGGATAACCCCCCCTAATTTAGATAAATGAGTTTTTCATGCAGAATTATCCGATTTTCTTCAAATTTTGTATATAGGTTCATTGTGATAATGCGCTTCTGTCAATAGTTTTGGGGGTTCATTGGTTAAGTATAAAGGGGGAAAGGGGGGGGGCTAATCCCCCCTTAATTTAGATAAATGGGTTTTTCATGCAGAATTATCCGATTTTCTTCAAATTTTGTATATATATTCATTGTATTTAGAAACTTCCCTGATTAGTTTAAGGGGTTCATTAGTTAACTATGAGGGGGGTAACGGGGGGATGACCCCCTTAATATATTGTTGATTTCTTTATTTTTCGAGGGTCTTATATCAAATTCTTTGAAATAAGAGTTACAATTAGTGTGAATAGCCTGTGAGCTCAATGCCCTCAGTTTAACTGGGCAGTTTTCTTTTTATCTTACTTTATTGGCAATAATGCATTTTAATAATGCACATTTAATTCAGGGGGAAAAGTTACATAATTTGTACTTTTTGTATTAGAATGTTTCATAATTAAGTAAAATTTAACACCTAAGAATATTTTGTTTTAATTACTATATAAAAAATATGTATTATTAATCGTTAGCTGCAAACAGCAAATTTGAAATTCGGAGTTTTAGAATTAGAATTGATAAAAAATAATTTAATGAAAGTTTTAAAGATCTCGTGTAGTTAAAAAAAACAGACATACTAAATATTGTAATTTTCCAAAATATTGGGACTGTGGTAAATAAAATAACAAAAGTATATGATTATTATCCTTAAAAAATGAAAAGAAAAGAAGAGAAAAAAGAAAGAAGCAAAAATATCCATATATGAATTATAAAAAAAATCAAGCTGCGTATACTAATAAAGAGTTTAATATGTTTCAAATAGTTCTTTTAAGTAATTAAATTTTCATTTCATTCTCTTTTAGAATTAGAATTGATAAAAAATAATTTAATGAAAGTTTTAAAGATCTCGTGTAGTTAAAAAAAACAGACATACTAAATATTGTAATTTTCCAAAATATTGGGACTGTGGTAAATAAAATAACAAAAGTATATGATTATTATCCTTAAAAAATGAAAAGAAAAGAAGAGAAAAAAGAAAGAAGCAAAAATATCCATATATGAATTATAAAAAAAATCAAGCTGCGTATACTAATAAAGAGTTTAATATGTTTCAAATTGTTCTTTTAAGTAATGAAATTTTCATTCTCTTTTTAGCTCTACAATTGAAATTGATTAATATTTAATTAAAAACTCCATTGTTTTAAAAAAGCTCTCTAATATATGTGGAACGAAGTATTTACAAATGCCTTTAATTTTTCCAAAGGATATATGAGAATAAGACTTTTGCTTTAAAAATTCACAAATTAAGCTGGATATTCTAGATTTCCTTATAGTTTGACAATTGTTCTATAACTAATTTTGCTCTGTGTTCATGTGTTTGATTTTCTTATCTTGAAACAGATGGCGCCATTAACGCTATCGGCAGTAATAACATCCTAAACATCTTATATATTAAAACGAAAAGGGATTTCCGTCAAATTCAAATTCAAAAAATTTCATACGAATTTGTCCCATTTACGCATGCTTAAACTTAAATCTAGAACCTAACCAGTTTTAGAGCGCACTCAAATGCGAAAACGGTGGACGACTGTTATAAAGCGCATTTCTTTACTGTTCCGATAATCGTGTGGGTTCGATCCCTGCTATTAACAGAATGATTTTCCTTATTTTATTTGACTTATTCTTCAAAAATTTCAAACTTCTTAAAACAGCTATGAATTTTATTTTTATGGTACTATCAAGTTGTTTGCCGTCAAGTTTGACAGGTTCCATCTAGTAGTCATTTAAATGCCATGTAGTTACCATTTTGACAGATTTAAATTCTATAGAAAATTATGGATCAATTTTAGCTTTTGACAAATTTTATTACAATTTCTACAATTTTTAGAGAAACATTATTAACTTTCCTAAATCGAAAAAAACAACAACAAAAAAACATAGGTATTTTAAGTATGAAAATGATTTATTGACGAAAATGTATCATACCATGTTAGTACATGGTGTTCCAAAACATACGGAAAATTAAATAAAATTTGCCGCTTTCTAAATATGAAGTTATAAAACTTGCTGACAAAATATAATAAACAATCTTAATTTAAAATAACTAAACTAAAGAGTGTATAGAAATTTTCTAAAGGCTTTTCTGGAAATGTGCTTTCCACGTTCATCATTTTACCTACACGGAGAGGGCCAAGTTTGATAATCACAGATTTTGATTATTTTTATATATGTTTTAGGGTAGAAGCCCCTTAGTCTCAGGTAAAAAGGATTTTATACAACACTCCTTAGTTCTCGAGAAATAGGGGGTCAAATATTTTAAAACAACTTGAATACTTACTTTCTAACGGGTTTACCGTGTTACAAAGTATGTTGTGGCACCCTCTAGCACGGCCAAACTCGATCTTTCTCCCTCCCCTCATACGGCCTTAACAATCACCCCTTAGTTTCGGAATCGTTAAAGGGCTACTTTCGCCGGTAGGTGGCGCGCTATACTTACCATAAATAATGCTTACTAAAGGTTACTTCTATACATAAAAATACAAAAATCTTTGCAATATATTCATTATAAAAGGTATGTATAACATATGTATCTTTTGTTTCGGCGTTTTCTTTACTACAAACAGGAAAAACTAAAAGATTTAGAGATAAAATAAATAAATACAATGCTTTTAGCAATTAAAAATAGTTTAAATAACTCGCTACTATAAAGTACAAAACAAACATTATAAGTAAATTTTATATATTTATATACATTTAAATTCTTGATTACTTGAAACATTGATAATTCTAAGCGTAAAATACACAGTAAAAAATTTAAAAAATAATTACTAGTTTCATAATAGTAGTAAGAAAATTAAGCAAGTTTGCCAATATCCGGCAATGAACTCATATCGTTTTTTTTTTCTCAAAACATGGATTATTTTTACACTATTCTTAATTATTTAAAATATGTATATATATGTATATTAAAAACAATTTTCAATAAATTTAATCATTATAGGTACTGATCTGAAATATATAAGCATTATATATACATAGTTGCCAACCTCCCGATTTTTTGAATACCAGTAAAATCATACAAAAATTTTCGCTTTATTAAATAGCAGAAATTGCACGATTAGCTCAAACAAATATTTTTTCATAAAAATACTGGTGTGAAAAAAATCGGGAGGTTGGCAACTATGTATATAACATATCTATCTTTTGCTTCGGCGTTTTCTTTGCTACAAACAGGAAAAACTAAAAGATTTAGAGATAAAATAAATAAATGCAATGCTTTAAGCAATTAAAAATAGTTTAAATAACACCCTACTATAAAATGTAAAACAAACATTATAAATAATTTTTCATATTTATATACATTTCAATTCTGGATTACTTGAAACATTAATAATTCTGAGCGTAAAATACACTGTAAATTTTTTAAAAAGATTTACTAGTTTCACAATATTAAGAAAATTAAGCAACTTCGCCAATATCCGGCAATGAACTCATACCGATTTTTTTTTTCTCAAAACATGGATTATTTTTACACAATTCTTAATTATTTAAAATATAGGTATATATGTGTACATTCAAAACAATTTTCAATAAATTTAACCATTATAGGTGCTGATCAGAAATATATAAGCATATAGAAATATGATAGAATTACATATCAAATTAAATATTATATTCTAATTCTGGAAAGTCATGGTATAAAAGTATGTATATGATAAAAATAAAAATATACTTTCATGTTTCATAATATCAACAGAATAAGACAACCTATTTCGCCAATATCCGGCAATCACCTCATATCACTTTTTTTTCCTCAAAACATGGATTATTTAACAAATTCATAATAATTTTTAATTTAATATATAAAATTTAATATAATAGTTTCGACGATTCCATTTGAATTTAGGATTGGTACAGTCCTAAAATTCTAGTAAAATTCAGTCTAAAATTGTGGAAATTAGACTGATGAATTGTAGTTTAGGATAAGACAATCCACCTCTATCCTGATTGGCAATTAACTGAGGTATGGTTGCATCACATTGATCTGTTTCTATGCTTGATAAGCAGGATTCTCATTCAAAATTTTCTTGAATTACTCTTACAAGATTACTTATCCGCTAGCAATGGCAATACTTGCAAACTTCAGATTAACTCTTGGTGGTGCTAACAATTAAAAAGAAATTAATTAAGTGGTTTATAATTTCGATCCTTAAAATTCAGTTTAAATCTACAAATAAATTGAGAGCCGCAGCAATTTTATAAGGCACATATTTCGAAAATTTTGCTCTGTACTTCTACTGATTGCTGGTGTATCGGTAATAAAAGCGCCTATTCATGAAATGAAATTCCAGGTATTTTTTTCTCTGAATTTGAAGCACAATGTGGAACACAGCAATGAACCATTTTCAACAAAAGAAAAATAAGAACACGCAATTTCATTTACGTTATATCTAAGAAAATACAAGAGTGAAAGGCGAGAATAAGGAAATTCTCTATTAACCATGGTAAGTAATAGCGCCCCCTACTTTCTCCGGGGAGAAAATGTTATTACTCTTGAACAAAGGGAAAATGACTTTTTGTTACGGCCGTATAAGAGGAAGGAGAACGATAGAGTTAGGCCGTGCCTCTAGTTATAATAAAATAAAACATTTTCAAATAAAATAAAAATAAATGCAATAAAAAGATAAATGAGAAAGTAAAATAATTCAAAGCGCAAGCATAAGTATTACAAATTTAAAAATGTTTAATATGAAAAAAAAAAAAGAGTTTTAATTTTATTTTTATGCTAATTTTTAATATAATTATACTTTTTACTTTGAAAACAAGGTAGTATTATCATCACATTGACTTCCCTTTTTAAGACAATATATAAAGGATGTTTCTTTAAAATCATGAATTGACGCAATTGTTCAATATCATTGCGTCGATAACGAATATATGAAATACATTTTAAAACTGATTTAAAAAATAATAATCGTTTAATGATGTTTTATGCAACGATTTATTTACAAATAAAAAATAAACAGGTTAACATTATAATTAATGCACAATATTATAATTTAAAAATGTAAGATTATAACATTATAATTACAAGTAAATTTATAAAACAAAAAATGAGAAAATCAAACGCAGCGAGTTCCGGTTTCGAACCCGAGCCCGCTGATCAACGAGCAGGTGCCATAACAACTGAGTTACGACGAACGTTGGAAATTCGTTACAAAGTAAGTACTTAAGTTGTGTTATAGTATTAGACCAATTATTTCTGGAGAACTAAGGCGCGTTGGATGAAATCCCTTGGAACTGAGTCTAACGGACTTCTTCCCTACAGCATATATAAAAATAATAAAAATCTGTGGTTACCAAGTTTAGCCTTTCAGCAATAATAAAAGCAGCATTTTTTTATTCAAATTCTCTTTCAATGTAAATCTTTTAATGATTTATAAACTTTGATGCACTTTTATACAACGGATACCTAGTATAGAAAAACAACACTTGGAAAACTGTTTTTTTTTTCTATTCCTATATGCAAAAATACCTCATATGAAGTTCAATAATATTAGTGAAATACAACAATAGACAGCAGAGCCTATGTAATTTTTTTTTTTAAGTTTATTTATGTAGTGTCTATAACATATTCTTATAATAATTGAAATTACTCTTTTTTTTTAAAATTAGTAAAAAGGAATGAAAGCTTAGAAAATAATAAAGGATACTGATATTCTAAGTATAAAAATGATTTATTAATGAAATAGTGTCATATATTGTGCTACACGTGATGTTTCAAAACAAACGAAAAATGAAAAAAATAATAAATTGCCGAATTTTAAGTATGAAATTCTAACACTTGCTGAAAAATAAAATAAAAATCTTAACTGTTTCTCATGTTTCAACAAAACAAAAACAGGGCAATTTTTTTTCTATTTTTTACACTTTACTTTGTTGTAATGTGTTCAAATTTTAAATTATAGCAAAAAACCAGTTAATGTGCCTTAAAAATAACTTTTAATGCTTGTAAACGTTATATCAGGGTATTCCGTTATGTTTTGTAATAAATATAAAATTAAAAGAATAATCAACATTATTCCTTCTTAAAAATTGCATTTGAAATCAAATGTAATCGCAAAATATGTTTGTTAGCCATAAAAAATATATTTCATGGATGTAAAGGTTAACAAACACATGGGCTTTAATAAAAAAAAAAAAAAACTATTTTGATGTATTAGCGTATATGTAATTTTATTTTGTACACGAATGCTTATGTCATATATATATATATAGAACGAACATTCCTATTCTCATGGTGACGACGTTATTACTCTTTCAGAAAATAAAATGACATATATGCTGACACATCAAAATTTTTTACAACTAATAAAACGTAGAAAACTGCTGCTTTTCTTACAAATCAGACTGCTAGGTTAAAAGCTTAATGTAGCAAATACTTTTCCAGTAAATCTTAGTTAAGTAAAAACGTATAGCTGACAAATCGTATGTTGAGAATCGTACTATTTATATCCTTTCCTTTGTCTTTATTAAAGTATGATGACGCAGCTTAATGTAACTAATATGAATACGTGTTCACTTACTTGTAAATGATTTAAAGCTTTCAAATTTTGTTTTATAAAATTTTAATAGCTTCGTTCCATATTTTCAAAGGAAAAGTCTTGGAAAACATAAGTTAATCAGGAAGATAATGAAAAAGTTGATTTTTTAAGCTAGAAAATAGTAAAATCATAAATATTCCTTTATGGATATCTAGTACAAGGTATTTTAAAACTACTCTTTTATCATAATTGATGACATATTTGGCTTACAAAAAGTAATATATATATATATATATATATATATATATATACATAGTTGCGCCAACCTCCCGATTTTTTGAATACCAGAAAATCATACAAAATTTTTCGCTTTATCAAATAGAAGAAATTGCACGATTACATAAAACAAATATTTTTTCATAAAAATACTGGTATGAAAAAAATCGGGAGGTTGGCAACTATGTATATATATTATAGATATTTTTTTAGACTGAATTTTTTTCTTTTTGAGCAGACATGTGTTATTAACAATAATATTACGACTTTTGTGGGAAATAAAAGGACACATATACTGATGTATTAAAATGTTTTTAAACTTCTTAACTAATGAAAACGGATGTCTGTCTTTTAAATACATTAGTACCATTCTTGTACGAAATGAAATTACATATACGTTGATGTATTGCGCTTTTTTTTATTTATTAAAACATAATAACATATTATTTCTTTTAATAACGACATTACTTATCCATGCGCGAAATAAAATGAAATGTATGCTAATGCATCGAAATGCTTTTAAATGTATTAAAAAATAAAAACTGATGTCTTTGTTTTACAATTAACTTACCATTCCTGCACGGAAATAAATTACATATATGTTGCATTCTACTATTTTTCTAACTCCATCCAGCAGTCGATGAGAAAATATGGCAAACACCTCCAAATTTAATGCAGTCGTATTATGCAATTTAAATAGTAGTAGCCGCGTTAATGTAGGTAGAAGGAAAAAAGAAACACGATTGCAGTCGAATCCATTTATTTAAACACAATCATCTTTAAATTCCGGCGGAATGCCTTTTTTACATAACGATAATTTTAAGAAATCTCCGTCTTCAAGAACAACATCAATTTTATTAGACACCAGTTCGACGGCCAAATCTTTGTGTTGAAACATATTAGAATCTACAACGCCAGCAGCATTTTATTTTTAACCCTCACGTGGACGACAAAAATCCCCCCCCCCTTTCTCTCTCACTCTGTCAGCTCATTTTAAGCGAGCATCGCGCAAGCAGAATTTCGTAACACGTGGCCTACTTTAACCAATGCATGTTCAACTTTCGGCATTTTTTTCTGTGAAATAATATTGAAGAAGTAAGTCTCTTCGATGTTTCTGGCGATAAAATAATTTTCTAGAGCTTCGTGGAAATTAAAAAAACGCGCGAAACTGATAGATTAAGCTTCGGGTTTTTGCGTATTGAGAATATAAGTTCCTCGATAAAAAACAATTTAAAAGAATGATTTGTTAGATTACTCGAAAATGGAAAATGGTGAATTTACACACATTAAAAAAATAAAAGAGATTAAAACCGGGAATAAATAGGAAAATTTAATATAATAATAAATTTAAGAAAATAGTTTTTTTTAAGAAATATTCTTATGAAATTTTATTTTTACATCTTACTTGTCGGGAAATAAAAAGTGAATGTAAGTAGATTAGGATAAGGATTTAGTTTTAAATATGGACAGTAATGGAATATTTTAACAAAATAGGGTTGTAAATGGAATATTAATAAAATATTTTTATTTACAATAAATTTAATATGGTATGGAATTTTAAATTTTGTAATATATACATATTGATGCAACCGCATGTTTTAAAATTTATTCAAAAATTAAAACAAATACATTTGTTTTTAACAACGACATTACTACCCTTGTTGGAAAGGAACTTACATGTATGCTGATGAATTAACATTTAAAAAAATTATAAAAGAAATAAAACTGATGTTTTTCTTTTAACAACACAATATGATTCTTGTGCGAAGGAAAATGACATACATACATTATATATACATCAATATGTTTTAAAATTTATTAAAAAATGAAAGTTATTGTAATTTCTTTAACAATGGCATTACCATTCTTGTGATAAATACAACGGCATATATGCTGATGCATCAATATAATTTAAAAGTTATTAAAGTATAAAAACTGACGTCTTTGTTATTCTTCTCATGAATGAGTTATACTGAAATGGATGCAAAACATATTTCACCTTTAAAATAGATTTAAAAGGAATAATTAAGAACAAATAATGTTGAATTATTTTTATCACAAATTTATGACAAAATTTAAAATATAATTTAAAAGTTATTTAAGTATAAAAACTGACGTCTTTGTTATTCTTCTCATGAATGAGTTATACTGAAATGGATGCAAAACATATTTCACCTTTAAAATAGATTTAAAAGGAATAATTAAGAACAAATAATGTTGAATTATTTTTATCACAAATTTATGACAAAATTTAAAATATAATTTAAAAGTTATTTAAGTATAAAAACTGACGTCTTTGTTATTCTTCTCATGAATGAGTTATACTGAAATGGATGCAAAACATATTTCACCTTTAAAATAGATTTAAAAGGAATAATTAAGAACAAATAATGTTGAATTTTTTTTTTATCACAAATTTATGACAAAATTTAAAATATTATTTAAAAGTTATTTAAGTATAAAAACTGACGTCTTTGTTATTCTTCTCATGAATGAGTTATACTGAAATGGATGCAAAACATATTTCACCTTTAAAATAGATTTAAAAGGAATAAGAACAAATAATGTTGAATTTTTTTTTATCACAAATTTATGACAAAATTTAAAAACGCCGAAATATGAAGTTCACAAGCAATAAAAATTATTCATATGAGTTATTAAATATCTTTTTGTGATAATTTAAATCTTGTACCCCTTATCAGAAAATAATAAGTAAAAAAAAACAACTATCCTCTTTTTGTTTAGATCCAACAGCAGAAATTCTTTGAGAATAGATTCTCTCATAGGTAGAATAGAAAAGCACTTGTCAAAAACTCATTTTTAAAATGCGAATTCGAAAAAAAATGTCTCTGCTACCTATAGTTGTATTTGTCCAACATTATGGAACTTCAGATGAGGTTTCTATGGATATAGGAAAAAAAATAAATATATGCATTTCGCCGGGTGTTGTTTGTCTATACAAGCAGGTATGGGGTTTTTCGTGGTACTGTAAAATGTGGACTCACAATTTAAGTTTAAAGTTTTATATTGAAAGAAAATCTGAAGAAAGCTATGCTCCTTTTATAAATAACTAGCAAGCTACGCCCGCTGCGCTGCACAGTGGGGCATTTGGCGGATTTAGCCGGCCAAAAGTCAATTTTTGAAAACACAGTTCTGGAGAAAAATATGTAGCTAACTTTAAAGGTAAATAGTTGGGGAGTCTCCTTAAGGTTATAATTTTTTTCCACGTGCAAGCAAATTAGAGCCAGGCAAGTTAAAACTTGCTTGTAGCAGCAGGTTGGTTATCTGTGCTCTTAACTGCAATTTTAGGACTTCTCATTTCAGTGTAATTTGTTTTGTTCAAAACTTTCACTTATATGAAATAGTTATGGATTATGAAGGACTAGTTAGGTATGTTTGTATTTCACATGAATATGTTTATATTTGCTTAATTAAAATATATGATAAAGCGACATGAAATGTACCTTATAATTTGGAAAAAAAATATTGTTAATTTAAATATTCCATAAGCATTTAGTTAACCTTACGGGTGAGATCCGATGATATGTTTTACATGAATTGAGAGTTCAACATATGTAGTTAATAACTTTGAAAACAATAGCCGCTAATAACCGCTAATTTAGAAGAATTGCTTTCAAATTCAAATCTGTATGTTTCTTTAAATGATAATTTTTTTCATTTTTCCTTTTTTTAAAATGAATTCTACAATAGCTAAGTCACAAATGTTGCCACAATGTGTCGTCTGCGGTCATAAGAGATTTCCAATTTACGTATCGGACCAATAAAATTATTTTATGATATCGTCTGCTCGTGTCTAAAAAGTTCTTGTGTTTCTTTTGTATCTTCTAAAATAAAAATGATATATGTCTTATTCTTAGAAAATGTTGCATTATTTTATTGCATCTTATGAACATTGTTTTGTAAATACATCTACTGTTGAATTATGGATTCTGAATGGCCAGGTAAATACATTTATATTTCTCATGAATATGTTTATATTTGTTTATTTAAAATATTTGACAAAGCGACATAAAATGTGTTGCACATGTTGGAATTTTTTGTTGCTAATTTTAATATTTTATAACGAATTCGTTATATTTTCCGATGAGTCCGGATAATTTTTTTACTTTAAATAAAAGTTCAAGACATGTTGTTATAAATTTTGAAAACAGTAGCTGCTAATAGCTGTTAATTTAGAATAATTTCTTTTAAACTGAAATTTATGTGTTTCTGTAAATGATAAATTTTTCATTTTCCTTTTTTTCAAAACTTATTCTAAGATAGCTAAATTACAAAAAAAGCAACAATGTATCGTCTTCAGACATAAAAAAGTTCAAAATTACAATTCTGATCGATGAATTGTTCAACTTGTGTCAGGCCAGGTAAAACTTACTTTAAAAGATCTATTTCTACACAACTTACTGTAGAAATAGACTGATTTTCCGTATTTACAATTTTGATTTTGTTACTGCTTCTTTCTTTGAGTTTTTTGTTGTAAACTCTTACTTATATCAAAATGTTCTAGATTGTGGAAGTCCAAAGACAGATAAGTACGTTTATATTTCATATGAATATGTTTATTAAAAAGCTATGGATAGGCGACATGAAATGTGTGTATCATATACTTTTGAAATTTTATTGTTAATTTCAATATATATAAAGAATGTTTTATACTTTTAGATAATTTCAGGTGTTTTGTTTTTATTTTAAATTAGAGTTTAACATATGCAGTTAATAACTTTGAAAACAAAATTTTCTATGATAAATTTGTAATGGAAATATGAAAGCTAAATGTGTTTAAAGTTAGCTACTCTTATTATTTACTGGATTAAATTCTTTCAGGACCATCTGGCGTTAAAATTGTATCACGACAAGACCTCTTCAACCTTATGAATCATCAGAATTTGTCTACTTTGGACAAAAAATTAGAATTTCTAGAGGATTACCTTATCAACAAAAATAAATACTCAGAAGATCAAAAGCTACAAATAAAGTTTGAATTTACACATCTTAAGTCAGAATTCAAGAGTAGATGGCATAAAGCAGATAAGAATAAGAATTTTTTCTTTAAAAAAAATTCATCTTGGTTACAAGGAACATTCCAATTACCTCGGGTATCTGTGCATCAAGGTCGACCTCAGAAATCATTTGGCGATTGTAGCGAAAGAAGCAAACGATGAAAAACAGAAGAATTACGTAGCAAAGCAGATCTCAACATCCTTTCTTGTGCTACCCAATCTCAACTGTATGCTGCTGGACACCATAATGCTTTTAAAGTGATCAAAGAAATTACAAGGGCTCCACATTTAGCAGATAAATGTAAACAAGTGTTATCTGATAATCGTGAAACGACTTATATGAAGCTCTCCACTGTTCAAGCTTTATCAATGTTTGTTGAAGCAAATCTTTCTAGAAAGCAGTATGAAATAGTCAGAAAGTCACATAAGAAAATATATCCAGCCTATAAATTGCTACAATCGGAAAAAAATAACTGCTACCCTAATAAGGAATCCTACAAAGTTACTGAGACAACTGCAGAAATTAAATTGCAAAGTTTATTAGACCACACAGTTACACGATTGATGCAATTTCTGAAAGACGTTGTATAGACGTTGAATGATGAAGAACGCTGTGCACTTTTATTAATCTGCAAGTGGGGATGTGATGGCTCTCAACAAAGGGAATACAAACAAAAGTTCAAAAATGATGCCGACTCAGACGCAAACATTTTTCAGAGTTCCTTTGTACCTCTTCAACTGATTGTTGAGTTAAACAAAATAATCATTTGGCAAAATCCAACGCCTTCCTCGCCTAGGTTCTACCGGCCCATAAGAATTAGGTTTGTAAAGGAGTCTACATATATCACCAAGGAAGAAATCTCGTACACTGAACATGCAATCAATAGCCTAGAAGCTACAAAAGTAGTCTTAAACAGAAATTCCTATTCTATAAAGCACATCATGTTATTGACCATGATTGATGGCAAAGTTTGCAATGCCGCATCTGAAACAAAATCAACAATGCGTTGCTTCATCTGTGGAGCTACTTCAAAAGACTTTAACAATTTGGATCTAACTAACGAGATTAGAGAGGGGTCACTAAAGTTTGGATTGTCCATACTCCATGCACGCATCAGAATATACGAGAGCATTTTACATTTAGCCTATAAACTACCCATTAAAAAATGGCGCATACAGTCCCAAGAGGAAAAGGATATAGTAAATGCGACGAAGAGGAAAATTCAGGAGGATTTTAGGTTAAAAATGGGATTACTTGTAGACATACCAAAAGTGGGATATGGAAACACGAGCCGAAGGTTTTTCGCTGATACGCATCTGGCTGCAGAAATCACAGGAATAAATTTTAATTTAATCTTTCGTTTCAAGGTCATCTTAGAAGCAATGTCAAGTGGGCATAAAATTGATACAGAAAAATTTTCTGAGTACGCTATGGACACGGCCAAATTATATGTGAATTTGTATAGATGGCACCCCATGACGCCAACTGTCCACAAAATTCTTAAACATGGTTCTACAGTTATTGCTAATGCTCTCCTTCCCATAGGACAGCTCTCTGAAGAAGCTGCAGAGGCTCGTAATAAGCACTTTAGGCAATATCGTACGAATTTTGCTAGAAAATTTTCAAGAGAATCGTGTAACATGGACGTTCTAAATCGATTACTGCTCTCTTCAGATCCACTCTTATCCTGTATGAGACGGTTACCAAAGAAAAAAACAGAACCATTTTTAAAGGAAACTTTAGCACTACTTCTTCCTGTTGAAACATTCAGCATCGATACAGCCCATCAGAGTCAACTAGAATCTGATAGCGATGAAAGCTATCTTGAAGACGAATCATCAGATGAATAACCTTCATATTTTGACATCTAATATATATATATATATATATATAGTTATATATATCCATTTATATATGCCCTGTGTTATTTTTGCTATATGTTATATCCATTAAATAAAATAAATTATATATGTGATAGATAAATGCCTGACTTCAATTTTTAATTGACTTTGTAAAAGCATAAACATAAAAATTTATTTTTATTTTATATACAGGAATAAGGTGTAACAATATTTAAATAAGAAAGCCTGGTAAATTTCAAAGAGGTTTTTGATATAAATGAAATTAAAAACTAGTCGGATGTACCAAACACGAAATTTTCTTCCGTCTTACACAGGTTTCGCAGACACTGAAAACGAATCAACACTAATTTATATCAAGGTCTAACTGAATCTAAAGTTTTATTAAATTCCGTGCATTAGTTCTTGATATATGACTATTGCTAAAATCGTATAAATCCTACAAAATGCAGAATAGCAGCGCCACCGGGTGGGAGATATAGACCAAAACCTAATTAACAACCACTTATGTAAACGGCTAACTGAATCTGAAGTTCGGTGAAATTCCGTGCATTCGTTCTTGAGATACAGCTATCGAGAAAATCATGAAAAAAGTAATATAACAGCGCCACCTGTTGGGATATCTACACCAAAACGTAATAAGCGTCTATTTATGTCAAGGGCTAACTGGATAAGAAGTTTGATGAAAATAAGTGCATTCGTTCTTGAGATAGAGCTATTGCGGAAATCGCGGAAAATGCAGCATATGAGCGCCACCTGTCGGGCGATTTTCACCAAAAACTAGTCAGCTCCAATTAGTATTAGGGACTAACTGAATATAAAGTATCATTAAATTTCGTGCATTGGTTCTTGAGACACAAAATTTCTGTCACATAAACAGAGTCACAGACTCACAGATAGACATTTTCTGAAAACAGTCAAATCATGTTCAGGACCTTCTAAAACGTATAAATCCGTCGAAAACCGGAAGTTAAAAAATTTTATGAATCCAATACATTCTTGTAAAAATAGAAGAAAGTGCTAATTTGATATCGATTTCACAACATCCAAAGACTCTTGATAAAAAAAAATGTTTAAAACACTATATATCCCCTAATTTTTTTAATAAATTACAATATCAAGGTACAAACTGTAATATTTTAGTTACTCTATATGATAGTTACTCTAAGACACGTTTTTCTTTGGCGGATAGAATTCAATCGTAATCACATTATTCACTAATATTTTATCCTAATTAAAGTTAGTCTTACGTGTTACAGTGTTTTTCGTATACCCTGTATCTATATAAAAAGAAATATTTTTCAAAGAAAAACAAGTAAGAAATTATAATAATATGATAAACTAATCAATTATAAACTTTACACCAATTTTTCTGTAATTAATATTTTTGGCCGGCTAAATCCACCAAATGCCCCACTGTGCGCTGGTCGGTTTTTACAAATGAACGTTGAATCAAACGAAATATATCGTTTAATTTGATCTTGTATTTGAAAGCTATCTGTATATTTACCTGAAATATCCTTCCGCATTACTGAAAAATGACGTGATTGCGCTATTATATTTTCTAATGTGCAGTCAAAATTTTAGCTGTTAAGGACCAACTGTTTTATTTGGCCATTTACGTCTAAGGTTTGCTAAATAATGATAAAACTATATGCAATATACTAAACCCATCACTAAAAATTGTCGAACTAACAATGCAAACAAATTAACTAACAAAATCCATTCAGTAGAAGTTTTTATAAATGCTAATCTTTGATAATCGGGCTCATCTGATTATAGAACTTTTCCACATAATTCTAAAACTAAGAGAACGATATAAAATATACTAAAACCATCCTTATAAATTATCTACTTAACAATGCAAGTCGCAAACAATACGCCCAGTAAAAAATTTCAAAAAGGCTAATCTTTCGGAATCAGGTTCACCTGGCTATATAACCTTCACACATAACTGTTTGACTAAGCAACGTAGAACAATATGTAGTACATTAAAACCATTCCTGAAATAGCATCTAACTAACAATGCAATTCTCATCAAAATCCGTCCAGTAGAACTTTTTCAGAAGGCTAATTTTTCATAATCGGAATCAAATATTGAAAAGGCTAATATTTGATTAAAAAAAATGGTCACCCGATTTTTGAATTTACCCCCATAATTCTAGAACTAAGCAACGTAGAATTCTATGTTATATAATAAAACTTTCCCTAGAAAATTATCTAACAGTGTAGGTTCCATCGACATCCATTCGGCAAAATCTTTTAAAAAGGCTAATATTTCATAATCAGATTGATCTGATTACAGAACTTCCCAGAATAATTCTATAACTAAGCTACGTAGAACGATATGTTATACAATAAAACCTTCCCTGAAAAATTATCTTACAGTTTAAGTTCTACGAAAATCCATTCAGCAGACCTCGAGTTATAAGTAGCCGGAACGAAATTTCATATATGTAGATGTAAACAGCCATTAATATAGTTTGCATTTGAATTTAAAAAAAGGTACTTTTCGGTTAGCCGGGAGCCAGTGATATATGTATATACAGGGGGAATCTAAACTCTTGGGCAAAATTTTATGGGGTGATAGTACACATCAAGACAAACAATATTAAATAGGAAACTAAGGGTCCCAAACGTCTTCCTAAGGAGATAAGTGCCATTAAGTTTAGGGTCCAAAGTTTCAAATGATTTTAAAAACGGAAAAATTGGTCTTATCGTTTGTGGTTTTCGCTAAAACTATTCTTTATGTCAGTATTTTCTGAAAAATAAATTTTAAAGGTAAAGTTTTAAAATGCCGATAGAGGGCGCTTTAGACTTTGAAGTAACGAAAAACTATTTTTTAAGATTATTTTTTGTATCTCATTAAATGCTTTCAAAACTTAGACTTAAACATAAATTTTGAGCTCAAAATCTGAGCCGTTGGGATTGATTAAGTAGCGCAAACTGAATTACGTTCAGGAGTTGAAATTTGAAACACCTCCCTCCCCCAACACTCCTGAACACAGTTCAGTTATTCCCGATCTTGGTGTCGTAGACCAGGCAGAAGCAATATGAGTTGTAATTTTCCAACTAGACGAAAAATATCCGGGCCAGGATTCGAACCTGGCATCTCTTGAAGCTACCAACTGAGCTATCCCGGTTGAATCTGGAGGGCATAATTCATCCAGATTCAACCGGGATAGCTCAGTTGGTAGAGCATGGCAGCTTCAGCCAAGATATCGCAGGTTCGAATAATGGCCCGGACATTTTTCGTGCAGTTGGAAAATTAAAACTCATATCATTTCTTTACCAATTCGAATAATTGTGTTAAAATTAATCCTGGCAGAAACTACTACTCCCCTACACGTAAAATAAACGATAGAGTAATGAAAAAATTAAATAGAAAATTTATTCATAACAGACATGAGCAATTTATCCGTGCAAAATGAAAAGCAACAATTTGATGTATGCTGGTAGTGCGCAATATGAATGAAGATTGACACGTAGAAAAAAATGGTACACGCATGATGTTCGTGAGGAATCAATCACAAAAACTGCTTGAAAGAGTGCCCAGCAGCAACGATGCAGGGCTCAGGCCGCCGGCGGGTGTTTTTTATTGAACATTAGTGAATGCCCCGGGCATCTCCCGGATATCGCCTGCTACGACGGCAATCCTCGCAACCATGTCCTCGTCGGAGTCGACCGTAAAAAATAGTTGTTCATTACTCCAAAGTCTAAAACGCCCTCTATCGGCATTTTTGAACTTTATCTTTGAAATTTATTTTTAATTTTTTTTTAATTTAATTTTGTCATCCCTCTATCGTTTATTTTACGTGTAGGGGGTAGTAGTTTCTGCCTGGTCTACGACACCAAGATCGGGAATAACTGAACTGTGTTCAGGGGGGGGGGATTTCAAATTTCAACTCCTGAACACAGTTCAGTTTGCGCTAATTAACCATTTCCAACGATTCAGATTTTGAGCTCAAAATTTAAGTTTATGTCTAAGCTTTTGAAAGCATTTAATCAGATACAAAAAATAACGGTAAAAAATAGTTGTCCGTTACTTCAAAGTCAAAAGCGACCTCTATCAACATTTTTTAACCTTTTCCCTTAAAATTTATTTTTAAGAAAATACTGACATAAAGAATAGTTTTAGCGAAAACCTCAAACGAATCGACTAATTTTTTCCTTTTTTATAATTATTTGAAATTTTGGACCCTAAACTTTAATGGCGCCTATCTCCTTCGGAAGACGTTTGGTACCCTTAGTTTCATATTTAATATTGTTTATTGTTTGTCTTGATGTGTACTATCACACCTTAAAGTTTTGCCCAAGAGTTTAAATTCACCCTATATATATATATATATATATATATATATATATATTCATACATATGAGTGTATATATTTGTATTTATATACATGTATTTGTGTAGATATATGTGTATATATATATACATGTATATATATATCACTGGCGCCCGGCTAACCGAAAAGTACCAAAAAAAATACTGCAAAAATGCCTTTTGGCTCGATATAAATATTCAGCATTTCTTTCCATATAATATTCCATAACGGAATTAAAACTCATCAAGAACAAAACACCTTTTGGCTTAAAATCTCTTATCAAAACTGTTTTTCTTTTTTTTCTTTTCCTTCTTTTTTTTAAGTAAAATTAGTAACAGTTTTTTCTTTTATTTTTCCAGATGTATAGCCATTCCAATTCTTTCTGCAACAAAATAAAGACACCTTTTGGCTTAACATTAAATTTTTTGGGGTCAAAAGTAAAATCAAAATCGCCAAAAACAAAAGATACATCACCAAATATTGTTTCAATATAGAAATTTTGCCCCTTGAATAATTTTTTAAGTATTACGAATATTCCAATCATGTTTAAATTAAATATTTACGTTTTATAATATTCTCTCATCAGAACTCTTTTTTTTCTTGTCTTTCTTTCTTTTTTTCTTTTTTTTATAAAATTAGTAACAACTTTTCATTTATTTTTCGACATGCATAGCCTTTTCATTTTTTTCTGCAACATCAGTAATGATCGCCAAAAAATTAGCAATGGTAACCTTTTCGACCAAAATAACAGAACTTTCTATCATAATTCTATAACTGATATACGTAGAATGTTGTGTTATATACTAAAACCTTCCCTGAAAATTTATCTCTCGAACAGTGCAAGTTCCATCAAAATCCATTCGGCAGAACTCGAGTTATAAAGGAACGGAACGAAATTGCCGTTTGTGTTTTATATATATAGTAGATTCTTGTCTTTCTTTTTTTTTGTTATAAAATTAGTAACAACTGTTCATTTATTTTTCGACATGTATAGTCTTTTCATTTCTTTCTGCAACAGTGATGATCGCCAAAAAATTAGCAAGGATAACCTTTTCGGCCAAAATAACAGAACTTTCTATCATAATTCTATAACTAATATACGTAGAACGTTGTGTTATATACTAAAGCCTTCCATGAAAAATTATCTGTCCAACAGTGTAAGTTCCATCAAAATCCATTCGGCAGAACTCGAGTTATAAAGGAACGGATGGAAATTTCCGTTTGTGTTTTATATATATAGTAGATGAGAAACTAAATTAAGTTAAATGTTTCATGCAGAAAGCACATTTCGAGAAAATCTAAGTCAATCTGAAATTTACATCGGAGAAATTGTTTGTAAAAATTTATATTCCTGAGAACATTTTTACATTTATTAAATTGTGATAATTTTACATTATAATGTATAACTTGTACATAATCGTTTACCATTGATTACTGATCATACGATTTAATTTTTTTTTATCTGTAAAAATTATTTTATGCTTATTTTCCTGCAAATTATAATATTTTAACGTAGCATTTATTTCAAATAAAACAAATTTTTTAGAAACAGTGATATTTTTTATTGCGTGGTATATTTATTTACATAAATTCGATTTAGATTTTTTTAGAATATTTTTATATCCAATAACTTTATTCCAAAAATTCAAAAAAGTTGGTGAAAAACAAACCAAGTACCTTTGAAATAAAAAAGAAAACATTCTCATATTCTAAACATGAATATTTTTTTCTGAAAAGTTTTCATTTTTCAAACTTTGAGAGATGATGTTTTAAAACGTACATATAGAGAATTGAAGGAAATGCTTACCAAATTCTATCGTGAAGGTGTCATTACAGCTGACAAATATATTTCCTTTTAAAGAAGCAAACTAAACATTTTCAAGTTTCTTCAGACTGATTTAATTTCTTTTTAAAAAAGGAATGTTTTTGATATTGATGTTATTATTCCTGCGAAAAGTAAAATGGCATATATGCTGATACGTCAGAAAAATACAAACCCGTAAACTACAAAGCTGCAGCCCTTTAAAAAAATCAGATTGACATATAAAGTTAAAACTTAATATGAAAAGCGCATTTCCAGAAAAGCCCATTTAAGGGAAAAAAATTTCGTCTGACAAATGCAGATGTGTATAGTATTGTGCTGCATATGTATTTCGTTATTTAACTTTTATTAAAGAATGATTGCTCAGCATTTTAATACTTAATGGTGACGTTACATTTTAAAGCTAATCCATTATTGTTAAAACTATTTTCACAAATATATAGGTATTTTTTAAAAGATATGATAAATGAAAAAGTATTTTTTTATAATGACATTTTATTGTTTAATTGAAGCGAAACTGGATATTGATGGAATCTGATATATACAGGTTTATTCCAAATAAAATGTTGCAACAGTAAAATGATAATTATACAAGACAAATTTGGTAGTAAATGATCCAAGTTTTACCTACAAATATGTTATTTTCGGCTAAGTAGCTTAACTCGGCACAATTTGTCGATAAAGTAGTAATTATGTACCTGTTTTGATTTTTAAAACATATAGGAGACAATGTTAAGACTGATCTAGACTGAACGATCGGCCGACCAATACGGTAATGAAAACTTTTATGTTTCGATCTTTAAGATAGGTAGATATGCAAAAGGTTTCACATTCAGGTTTTGTCAGGCTTTGTCTGAACATTTTCAATAACTTTGTTATTAAAAAAACCCTGTAACTATTAGTATTATTTGATGCTTTATTTAAATACATGCGTAATCGATTGAAAAATATCTAAGTGTATGCATGTGCAGGCATATGTAGATCTGATGTCTTTGTGTAGACATATATAATGGATTATACACAATTGTTAGATCATATTTTCGCTTGATCGGCTATTCATCTCTATAAATTTAATCAGATATTATGTTACAAATACTAGTAAAATGTACAACTATTGTTAAAATTTTTGTAAAACTATTGCATTTTAATATAATTAAACAAAGTATTTATTTAAAACAATTATTTTTCATTTTATGAATCATTTTTTAATACAAGTAAGGCATAAAAAGGTATTCATAATTCTTTTAGGTGCATGTTTCCCTCGATTAATGTCATTAATTAATCACGCGATATTATTGCTGTAAAAAAAATCTCTCTACATGAATCTATAAATGAAGTTCTACATCTCTGTACAACCGACATTCCGCAAATGAGTACATTTCTGCTTTTGAGAAACAAGCAAATGCAGTCGTAAGTGACTCGTCTGCCTTAGTAAGGTGCCCTAATCTGCGAGAAATTAGCGGCATCTGAATTCCTCACTCCTTCCGTTGCGCCATGCAGCAAGCGATTTCTATACATTTTTCCCAGGAAATATATTTTCCCTGCGCAAGACTTGCAACAGCAAAGCAGCACGTTTTTTTACCCCATTTTTCCTGCTGACAGTGTGCTGAAAGAAATAAGTGAGGGGCCGACCTCTGCATTTCTCTTTTGGAGATTTTGTGAGTAGCTAATTCCCGAAAGTAAAAAAAAAATAATAATAATCTTATTGGTGTGTAAATATGTCTAATTTTTTTAGTTTGTGTCTTCTAATATATTCACAAGTAAAGGTTGTTCTCCTGTTTGGCGATTCGTCTTTGATGTACGAACTCAGTGTAAATCAACCTGTTATCTTGCCTGGCAAAAGAATTACATTCCCGATGCCGGAAAGTCACCTTATCTTCATATGGATATTTGGTATAAATTTCTTTCTAAATATAATAATAATAATAATAATTTCCATTACATGAGTCTGCATACATCAACATTAAACTACAGAAAAACCTCCCTAAAGCAACTACGACCATTAAAAATTAATCACTCCGAAAGGTGGTCCCTTAAAATAAATGTAATAAATTAAATTAACGTGATAAAATAGATGTCACGTTAATCTAGTTTTTGACAGTCTAAAATAAGGTAACAAGTGGTGTTATGAAAATGTATCTATCATATTATGAAATAAACTTAAAAAAGTAATAATACCAAAAGAAAACTTTCATATAAATTCATAAGTTAATTAATACAAGAATTTAAAAATCTATAAATTGATGTTTGCTCATGATGATGGTGTACCTTTTGTTGGTGATGAGCAAGAGAAAAGTCCCGTTTCATCCATGTTTTATTTTCGACCTTCATATCCAGTAAGAATCGAGGAAATTGCATTTTTAAATTTTCGCATATGTCATTGTCCATAATCCACAAAACAATTTAAAAGAAAAATTCATACGGTTACAAAATGTCTGTTGCCAAGCGGAAAAATCATGAAACGGGAAGCTTTCGGCTATTTAAACTTGCACTACGTGGAATATCTTAGCTCTTGCTGCTCGAAACAATTCCCTCAAGTCGTAGTTTACATCTCTGAAATTTTCGTTACGTTTTCGTTTCATTTTACGCGATTTACTGTCTTACCATTATTTTAAAAGTCTTTATTCGTCAAAGCTATGTTTATCTGCATTTTTCCACAGTTAAACATTTGAGAAATTTTCTTTTCGACTTTGCATTTTTATGTTCATTTGTAACATGTATACGCTCCCCTACGTTTAAAAATACTCTTTTAGTTGTCGTTGTTAAAACGTTACTAAAACGGATATGCACTGGGAGATCGGCGGAAGCAAGTCGTCACACTCTCAAAAGTGTTTTGTAACACGGTGCCTCGATGCCTCGATCGCAATACCAAAGGAGGTTGTAGGAACCACAGACTAGAAGAAACTTTCCTACAACAAGAAAGCCATAAAAGAGTTATATCTCTGGGGTTCACTCAAGCGTGCTGTTCAAGGAAATGGGAATGATCTATAGTCCATTCCAGGTGGGGGAACATGTACACAGCAATCAAGCTAAAAGCCAAAATACCAGAAAATAAAGGAATTTCTTTTCGCTTCTTCAGAAAAATTAGTCACTCATGGAGTGAATTCCACTGATAATGATCTCTGAATACAGTTAAAATTACCATTGAGCCCCTGAGAATAAATTTATTTCAATGAAAAAAATGGTCGTTATGAGAGATGATCGCACAGGGAGGTTTCACTGTACTTGTATTTTCTCAGAAAAATCTTTCTTTTTCATTGTCTTTCTGTAATAAAAATAAAAGTTCTAAAAATTTATAAATTAAAAAGTGCTTAACAATGTACGTGAACAATACGCAATATATTTTTGGTTTAATTTCTAAAACTTTTATCTGCAAGTATGCAATATATTTTATAATGAATAGAAAATAATAGTTGGGTAGCCTCTCGTTATATCGTGTTTGTGGGTACACAAATAAAAAACTGCGATATCCGGTCGTAGAATGCCCGAAACAACTGAGGGCATTGATTATATGAAGAAAGATGATAGCCAATTAATTAATGAGTTTTAATCTTCTCCAAAGCAGTAGTTTATATGCAGACAACAATTGTTAATATAAATTAACACCATAGAAATCCATTGACATATTTATAACTACG
This sequence comes from Maratus michaelseni, assembly GCA_963931845.1. NCBI lineage: Eukaryota > Metazoa > Arthropoda > Arachnida > Araneae > Salticidae > Maratus > Maratus michaelseni. Next base: position 172,461,426 of record OZ007591.1, read on the forward strand.
TATACAATTACTCGAAAAGTACACCTAAGATAGAACTTATTATTCATTTTATTTTGAGGGACATGGGGAAAAAAAGCCATTTATCCGGATGTCCAATATATCGAGCGATTTATTTTCCATTGCAAAAAAACTACATATTCACATATTAAATTACTTTTTTAAGAGGAAAATAATACTTAATTAGTCTTTGAGAAATAAATATATATATAGAACTGCTGAACGAAAAAGGTGCATACAAATCTATGTTACTTAATTTAAGGGGAAAAAAAAAATATGTGCCATAGCATATACTACATAAGTGAAAAAAAATCAAAAAGCCTAATTAGGCTTAAATGTGACATTTTTCATTTCTTACAAGTTATTTAAATTATTTTCAAATGCCTGTCTACAATTTCCTTTGCAGTGGAACGAACAAGAATAAGATGTTGTCTGTTACACATTTGTACATACATAAAAATTAAATTATTTTTCTCCGAAAAAAATAATTTTCATTACTCAAGAAAAACAAATAAAACAACTAAAATAATGTTAAACAAAAATAAGTGCTTAAAAATTTATGTTATTTATCCACAACATTTTTTTTTAGTTTTTAAAATATTTTACTATACTTTTTCGCAACAAATTTTCGTCACGTTCTGTAAACATTTTCTCAAGTAATGCTTTTTGCTTTTTATTTTTCATTTAAGAATAAAATTTTCAAAAATATTTAATGTTCAAGCAAACTACGATCTTGTTGCACACATATAAATTGAGCATAATATTTATCATGAACGAAATTTTAAATATGACGTTCTAAAAAAGTGAATATTTCTGGTACTAAAGCACAAAAAACATTTTTGCATCTGCTTTATTCATAGCACGCTTGTCTGGTTTAGTTATGTAAATTTTTATTTATTGAAATTTTCAGGCATCCAATTTTATTTTCTTAAAACTATTTCAAAATACATGTAATGATTTCTTTCAATTTTTATTCTTTACTTTTTTAACATAAATTAAAATTACCTTTGATAATTATCTTAATATACATTTTGGTAATTTAACAGAAACTTATTAGTAATGAAATTTAACATTAAAAAAAGTAGATTTAATATTTTAGTGCTGTAGCATTTGTACGAGGGATGTTTTTTAAGCAAGGGCCGTTTGAAAATAAAAACCTAACGAAAGAATTTTTTCAAAAACAAATTTATTTTCAGATTCTACATACAGTTCTCTATTTATCAGTCCAAAGAAGCTCGGGTCTGTGCTGCGGCATGAGGCCTTGCATTGTCATGCAGCAAAATTTCCCCTATCAGCATGCTGCGTCTTTTGTTTCGAATCGCTCTGCGTAGCTTTCGCAGGGTTTGGCCGTACGTGACACGGAGCGGGCGATTCGAAAATCTTGAACATTTTAAAGACACAGAACAGATCGTACAGGTTACCAACTCAGCTGCAACTGATCACTGTTGTTCCCAAGGAATGCCGGGACACGACGCAAGTACTCGTTGTGGCGCACGCGCCACCTATTAGTGTATTCAACAAAACGGCCCTTACATAAAAAACACGCCTCGTATAAAATATATCTTTATTTTGGAAGAAAAACTCATGACATATTACTTATATCTATATTATAAAGCAAAGTAAAATGTGAATAACTTGTTCGTAAATAACGCTGGCGTCTTTTTGGCGATTGAAACGAATTGACCAACAAATTTTGTTTTTGTTGCACTCAAAACGATATAAATATTCAGCATTTCGTTCCAGATAATATTCCATAACGGAATTAAAACTCATCAAGAACAAAACAAATATATACAATAATTTGTGTACACAATCGAATAGAAAAAAAATATAGTTTTAAATGCAATTAGTTAATTATTACTTCGTTTATTGTTTTTATGATATGTTGTACTTTTCGAACATGATTTTTTTCCAAATCTGGCTTAACAGTGAACATGTGTTCCTTAATCGCAGCTAATTACCTTCCAAAAAAGGCCTATTCGTAATCGAAGTAAGACCCCTTCTACGAAGGAGGTAGTAGATTTAAAAGTAAAGAAAAATATGGGTAGAAAACATAATTTAAACCTTTGAAGATTTTCATCTGTGTAAAAAAGAAATTCCTTCGTAATAAACGAATCTTTAAAATATGATCATATTCGTTCAAAAAATGTTTCAACTATCTGTGGATATATAATTTTTGTTGTTCTAAAGTAAGATTTCCCGTAATGTAATCCAATAGGCAAACTTAAAAAGATATAGGCGCGTTATTACAATTTGCAGTTAACTGCCCATGTTAGAATAGTTTTTTCGCATGTTAGACTAGTTTTTCCCTTTTTCTGTACTTACATGTTATCCGTGCTAGGACGATAGATTGCCTAAAATGGTCGTCGGTCGCCAATCATGTTCACGTGTGGACTTCTGTTTATGAACCAAAATCGTTTTAACGCTGCTCGGGAATTATTAAGCTCATTAAAAGATGTAGCTACATTTATATGAATGTTTATTATATTATATAAATCTCAATAAAAATTAATAAACATCTTGGAAGATGGTGTTTCTTTATGTTAAATATGTGTAAGTATTTATGTATCCGGCTTCTGCATTAATGAAATTTTAAACAAGCATCATTCTTAAATATAATATCATATATTCTAATACGAGCAAATATTGGGTGTGTGTGCGTGTATAAGCAAATTTTATCTTAAAAACGGCTCTAATGACTTTGACAAAATTTTGTATCCTATCTTTTGCGCCCATTGGGCTAGATCACATGTTCAAGAAAATTCGATTAGTGGGCCATTTTGGGTTCACAATGGTACAGGGTTAAGCTAATTGTATCTAAAAAACGGTTCAAACGATTGTGACTAAATTTTGTATTCTACCGTTTTCGGGCACGAGCAGACTATTGGGCTGGGTTACATATTTGAGAACTTTCGATTAGTGGGTCATTTTGGGACAGTCTATTTTTATCTTAAAACCGGCTCAGACTATTTGAACTAAATTCTGTATCCTACGGTTTTTGCGCACGACAAAATCATTGGGCTAGGTAACATGCTCGAGAAAATACAATTAGTGGCTCATTTTTGGGTCAAACTAATTTTATCTAAAAATCGGCTTAGACTATTTTGACTAAATTTTATATCCTACGGGTTTCGGGCACGAGAAGACAATTGGGCTTGGTCACATGTTCGAGAAAATTTGATTAGTGGGTAATTTTGATTATGGGTCATTATGGGTCAAGCTATTGTTATCCTAAAACTGGCTCAGATGATTTGAACTAAATTTAGTATCCTACTATTTTCGGGAACGAGAAGACTACTGGGCTAGCTCACATGTTAGAGAAATTTCGATTAGTCTGTCATTTTTGGGTCTAACTTATTTAATCACAAACGACTCTAACTATTTAATTGAATTTTGTATCTTACGGTTTACGGACACTTGAAGGTCATTGGGCTAAGTCAATAATATATCCAGTTGAACTCAAAGCTAATGCTGACGGAGCATAGATCGTTCTTCCCTGCTCGTGGTAAAACTAAAATTCGATAAAAAAGACACAAAACAAACATCTTCAATGTAAATACGCTTTTAATAAGATAAGATCAATGCAAAGTAAATGAAATTTGGACATTCCGTAGCAGCTGTCTTTGGACTTACCACGGCCGAAATCAAACTTTATTGGAAGCCAGTCCTTTTCTTCATAAATATATAAACTGAAATGCATATGTGAATAAGATTCTAGTTCCTTCATACGAAATTGTTCTTTCTTTTTCGTGTGATCTATCTGCATTTATCTACACTGCATCTCCAGATAATATACATATTTAAAACACAAGCCGGTTTTATTTCGTCATTTGCCCTGGGATTTCTACTGAAATATTTTTTTTTAAATTCAAAGCTGTTCATTAGTAGATGATCTCGCACTAGCTATTTTTTAAATATTGCAATTTTTATGCGGTTTTCTTACTTTTAAATGTTTTTCATTTTTGTTTCAAAGTAGCAACCAGCATGCTGCAGCATTGTCATCCATGTGGAGGGATAAAGTGAAGTTGTAAAGCTAATTGTGTGTCTGTATCATTGGTTTCTTAGGAATTTTGTTTATATTTGTATGAATTGCAATCGGTGTCGTAATTATTACCGTTAGATATCTTTAAAAGAAGAAAATAACATTGACACACGTGGACTCTGCCAAAAGTAGAACGAGAACAACATATGTTGTTTAGCGTGTTTTAGAATACCCTTTTTCACTACAGCGATGTGTCAATACGCACAACATTAGTATGTGGGCCACATTGAATCCCCGCGACTTGAAGTTGCTGCTTCAAGGGAGAGTTCGGTCTAATTCAATATTTTTTTTTTCATTTCACTTTATACTTCAAACCTGTTACATAATAGTATCTGGCTGGAAAACATGCGCGATGACTACTAATTGTATCTCACTCTTTTACGGGGTTACACATTGTGTCTGTAAGGTGTAAAAGATGTGTGTTGTCGGGATAGTACACCATCTCAAATTACCTGTTAAGTGAAGATATTCCTTTTGCATAGTTTTGGTAAAGACCGAGTGATTCGTCGAGACTACCACATCAAGACTACTATCCAGTAACCAGATTTGAATTGATTTCTTGTAGTCTTAACCCTATCTTCCTATTCAAACTGAGGAATTATTTAATTTCTGCACAAATCGTCACAATCCACATTAGTGGAACGCAAAGAGGACTTCTAGAAAAGGTAAAATGGGGTTTTTCAGAGACAACTGGTGGTCGTTCACCAAAGTTTGGGAGGAACTTCGCTTTGGCCCTAGAAATGACTATCCGAGCAGTTCCCCAAAAATAAAGTTGTTTCACTATGTGTTTATGGGGCAAAAGGAGGACATTTTAAGTATAGGGGAAACTTAACACTTTTTATATAGATCAAGTTAGGTATTGTTTATTATGTACTTTTTAATTCTGAACCGAATGACACCATCCGCAAGTCGACACGATCATTTGTTACAAATTTACGGCAATTTTTATGAATAAAAAGTCGAAAATTATACTTTATTGCAGAAATTATATTTTTTTTTCAGCAACAACTGGTGACCATTTACGAAAATTTTGGAAAAACTTCGTTTTGATAATAGAAATGAAGAACCGACGAGTCCCCCAAAATAAAATTGTTGTACTATTGTTTGGGGGGAGGTGGTAAAAGGGGCATTTAAACTCAGGGGGAACTTAACTTTTTATAAATAGATCGGATGGGGTATTGATTAACATGTAGAATTTTAATTCTGAATCGAGTGACACGATTCGCAAGTCGGTACAATCACTTGTTAAAGTTACGACAGGTTTGATGAATAAAAAGTCCAAAATTATAATTTACTAGCAGACTACGCCCTCTGCGCTGGTCGGTTTCTCCAAAAGAACCTTGAATCAAACGAAATATATCGGTGCATTTAACCTTGTGTTTTAAAGTAATATGTACCTTTACCTGGAATATTCTAAAATAACAAAAAAATGGATACTTATTTCACTAAGTTGTGTTTTTTTAATATAGTTTACTATTACGTTTACAATTTATTACTTACTGTTTTCTATTGATTTATATGTTTTCTAGCTACATTTTTTAATAACGTGAATTAATCTATATTATTCACAACTAAAAAGAAATGGCGCATCTAGTATTTGTCGAAAAATTAAATACAAATCATGCACTCATGACATAATTCACTTTTATAATTTAACAGAATAATACGGCTGCTATAATTTGTGACTCGTGCTGACACATTACTGTTATTATTATTTTTTTACGCGTGAAGTTTTCTCTATGGTACTCCATTGTGAAATTTGGTAATTTTTGAAATTCAATATTTGAAAAAGTGCATAATCAGTGGATTTGAAATTTATATCAAGAAAAATACAATTTTTTACCTTTCTAACGCAGTTTGTCTAACAATTTTCTGACAAATATTTTTCGAGTAATTAACTTTTTCAGTAACTTCAAACGTTTCATTTTCCAAGATTAATCTGTGGCGACGATTATCGAAAATCCCAGTCGTCAGCAACACGTACCTTTTTATTAAAGAGGATGAGCGAGCACAATTTCGGTACACTTATTTTACGTCAACAAATTTGAGGACTTTGAAAAAGACTCAAATGACCCTGATTTTGATTATTGTTATTTTGAGGACATTTATAAGTTTAAGATAATACAATATGATATAAATAACTTATTTTGAACATAAAATAAGCTTAATAGAGTTGTGTTCTCTTCTAAAGTATAACTGTTTACTTTGAATTCATTAAAAATCTGTCGTAACTTTATAATAAGTGATTGTATCGATGGTCGAATGGTGTCATTCGATTTAGAATTAAACAGTACATTGTAAACAATACGCCACTTGACCTATTTAAAAAAAAAGTTGCCTTCATCTTCCCCCTGGCTTAAAATGCTATATACTATTAGTACATGCGTTTTATCTTATTGTTTTGTGAATGCACACCAGTTGTCGTCTATTACTCGATTTTGGTCTGTTTTATATCTGCTATAAGCAGTTAGTGGTACTTGCGTTTTAACTTATTATTTTGTGAATAAACACCAGTTGTCACCTATTACTTAATTTTTGGTCTGTATTATCTGTACTATTACCAGTTACTGCTATTTGCTCGAGTTGTGGTAGGGCAAGTACGGGTTGGAACATCCCGACTTAAGGCCTACGGCCTGGTTCCCTTTTGTGTCTCCAGCTCCGAAGCTGTTGGGGGTCGCCGGCCAGTCTCCAAGTGTCTTGCGGTGACTCCCCGTGGTTTCACCGCGTATCCCAGCGGCCTACGTCGTCGACACGTGGGTTCAAAGTTAGAGGGTCCGTAGTGGGGCACGGCTCTCTGACCGGCTGAAGCGCCGTAACGAGCCAAAGCTACTGGCGCGATAAAAGTCTCTCAGGACTTGGATTCGGCGGTCGTCTACGCGCGGTGCGTCCCCTCATGGGCGCCTGAGGCGCAGCTAACTTTTATATTATTATTTTCTAAATACACACCAGTTGTTGTCTATTACTCAATTTTTAGTCTATTTTATCTGTACTATAAACCCTTCACTACGAACGTAGCGTATACATAACGTGTAGGGCGCGCACAGTCGTTTATTTTATATACGATTTTTTGTTGTTGTTGTTATTTTCACCTTATTTGATCTCTGAACATTTGCAATAAAATTTTACCTGTACTAAAGCATAATTTTCGACATTTTATTCATAAAACCTGCCATAACTTTGTAACAAATAATCGTATTGACTTGCGAATGGTGTCATTCGATTCTGAATTTAAAAATACATAATAAACAATACCCCACGTGACCTAGTTACAAAAAGTTGAGTTCCTTCCCTGAATTAAAGTGGCCCCTCTTTTGCCGCTTAAACTCGTGATAAAACAACTTTATTTTGGAGAATTTCATCGGGTTACCATTTCTGGTGTGAAAAGAAAATTCTTCCCAAATTTTAGTGAATGACCACCGGTTGTCGTATATTACTCAATTTTTTGTATATTTTGCGTGTACTAAAAGTATATGTGAAATCCATTAAAACATACTGCATGAGCCGCACAGTTCGATCTTAATTTTTTTTTCTTTCTATTTGCTTCAGCGCTTGCTTTCTTGAATAAATATATGATATACGAAATTATACTGGTTATTGTCTTCATATTCCGTGTTTTATATTGAAAATTTGTTTGCATAAATCTTCTTATTATATTTCATGTTAGTGTTCTCTATCTGTGTCTTTTGGCACTACATGTTTTATGCTGTGAAAAAGATCCAATCTCCCAGTTATACAATTGATCGAAAAATTATTTTAATACTAGCTGGCACGCCCGGCGTTGCCCGGGCCCGTAATAATAACATTAACTAAATCACAATTTTGTATTATTTTATAACTATAACCCGATTTTATATGAATTTTTATTTCTTATGACAAAATCGTGAAATAATACTGATAATTAGGGAGAAAAGTGCTCGTAAGAAAACATTTTCTTCTTTTTTCACACAGGGTTGTTTCATAGTTTAAAAAAAATAGGTTTTTTGTCTAAACTCTTTGAAAAATTCCATAGTTATAAATATAATGGTTTTACAGACCACTTAAAAATTACGTCAGAAACATTGTTATCTAGTTGTAAAATAAATAAGTTGTTTTTTCGCTTTTTTTTTTTTTTTTGTTTTAGCGTCGGGTCCGTTGACATAACAAAAGAAATAGCCTTCGTCGTCCGAACTCTCTGAAATTTTTGTAGTTTATATCCAAGTCCTCTGTAAAATTTTCTGAAAATATATGCATATTAAATAGTGAAAACATTTCCCGAAGTTTTTTTTTCTCAAAAATTGCGCCGTTGAGGGACGTTCTCGTAAGGGGTAAATCTACGCATTACCAAAAATATTTTTCAAAGGGTTAACATTTTTTTTTCAATTAATTACAGCATTTGAGAAGTAAAAGTGCGATCTTTCAGAATATGGCTTTTGTTTTAAAATAAACAGCACGATTCAGTCGATAAATTTAAAACAGTATGGCAAAATAAGCGCATTCATCATTCAAATTTTTCATCGTTTTCGTCCGCAGCGGAAATTGGTTTCTAGGAATACGCCAATGTCATCTCCAACTTGGAAAGACATGAGCATTTTATGAGTTTTTAATTGATATCTTGGCTAATTATCAATACATTAAAATTCTGAGCCTCAGTTGCATCAGGACCTACCTTGCACTATCTAAATCCAAATTTTCCGATATCTAGGGACGGTAGATAGTCTAGCAATCGCAGACAGACAGACCCGCCCACACATAGAGAGAAAGAGAAACGTTTTTTTTATTAGTATAGATTACAGTTTTCAATTTAAAATTAAATTAAAACTTTAAAACTATTTATACATGTAAACTTTTGTTTAATTACATAAGAAAATAGGACTATGTCATATAAAATAGAGAACTTCAATTCAAGAATGTCATTTAACATTGTATATATTCAAATGACCAGCTGATCCACCTGGCGTTGACCGTGATAATAAAATTTATCCTACCTAACCTGAAGTCTGCATGATTTTATATCTTTAACCTGGTTTTGAATGAAATTATTTATTTAAAAACGCTGCGCATTTTCCCACGTTCCCATTTTTTCGCACGTGTTCCCACTGCCTATGGCACCGTATAGTAAGCGTGTTGCTCACGTATTTCAATATCTTTAATATATTGGGTATAAGTGTCGGATACTCTTAATTTTTACAAACTTGTAATGTGAAAGCAGAAACGATTCGAACGTTGTTAAATTTAAAATCGTAGCTTAATTAGAACGGTTAATATGAGCCCCCTAAAAAATCTCTTAGTTCCCCTTTTCTTTCTAAATTCATTATCGCAGACACCTGTAGCTCTTCACATTTTTATCCAACACGTGGGTTCCTTGCAAGATTAAATCGCTCGAAAAATTAAGGAGTTCTAATTAATATTTCCGAAAGCTGTGGATGGAATTTTTTGAAATTTGATTTTTTAAAATTGCGATATTTTTTTTCTAGATCTGCAAATTTTCGTGTCGACAGACCTAATAGTTTTTGTTATTTAGACGTGTTGCGAATAAGTGTAGTTAAAAGTTATTCTGGTAGTCCGTTTTTTTTTTTTTTTTCGTGTAAACCTAAAATCTTCCTTCACCCTCCCAACACAGACATCATTTTGTGGCTTTGACATTTCTTTTGCACCATTTTCAGAAAACGATAGCATTTTGAAAACGATGTTTAATGAGTATTAATTAATATTTCGGCTAATTTTCAAAATATTAAAATTCTGATTTTCAAGTGCACCAGGAGTGGTTTTAGGCTATCCTTATCTAATTTTTTTAGACTTCTATAGGTGCGCTAGATATTGCTAGCGCACACGCAGACACATAAAGAGGCACACACACAGAGAGCACTTTCTTTTATTAGTATAGATGAAATACTTTTATTCTTCATTTTAATATTAATTTTATATAATGGCATCCCTAATATTAAAAAAATATTAGGGATATGCTGTTTGCATTTTTTTTTCAGTCTCATAATGAATGAATTTAATGTTTCATTATCACACCATAAAAGTAGTTTGTTTGAAATTAATATATACGCATATTATACATATTTATAAGAATATATTATAAATATATATGCATCTATATGATCACTTACGCCAAAATCCTATATTTAATGTTTTTAGTTATTTTTTGTAAAAAATCTATGATTTATAATGCCATTTATTTTTAAAGAGTTTATTGATTGTCGATTTCATTGGTTACCACCTTTTAGCTATTAAATGTCAAATGGGCTTTTTGGGTCAGTATTGACTAGGAAATATATATATATATATTATGCCGATATTTTCATAATTAATTGGAAATTTTATACGCTTTTTATTCTGATCACTTGAGAGTTTTCAGAAATCTTTAAAGTTCTTTTTTCGGGGGGGTAGGGGATCAAATATTTACTGATAAATATTATATTTTATTATGTAATGAAAGATAAAGTAATATTATTTACAATATAAATTAAAAGGTAATTTTTAAAACTAAATATGTATGTATATATTCTTGAAATATATTGAGTTAAGCTTCATAATAAATTAATTTTTATGGGTATTCAGTATATTTGACGATTTTAATTAGTAATGCTAAAATGTCTGTGATATCTGACCTCTTTATCATTATAGGAATTATCGAATTTCGACTTCATTTTTCATCTCTTTTGAGTCATTAAGTGACAAATGGCGATTTTTGAGGTCGCTATTGACTGGGTAATACATAAATATACAGTCGATAGTTCCATAATGATTTTGAAATTTTAATACAGTTTCAGCATACTTAACTTGACTTGGTTACATTTTTCAAAATTTTTATTCTGCATTGGGAAAATTTATTGATAAAACTAGAGAAGAGTTTTGTACAACGTATGATATATAAACTTTTATTAGATGGTAATATGAAAATATTATTGTTTATTTTATTAAAATAAACTAGTTTAAAAAATTCCATTATATGGTAAGAAATCGGTTTTACAGAATAAGTTTAGACGTGAATATTTTTTTATAATTATGATAAAAGAAGGTTGGATTTCCTATTAAAATATGATATATTTCTTCCCCTTCGTGACAAAGCATCGCGTATACATGGCGCGGCGCAAGGGTGCTCAGAATCTTTGATTTTTTTTACTCGTAATTTCCAAGAGCTATGTTCATCTTATTTAATCTCAGTATTTTTGTGATTAGATAAGGCAAAATCTTCAGATTTTATATACTGGTGATAAAAGATTAAAAATTCTGCAATGGCCACTCGTAGCGAAGGAAGTTGATAATACAGGGTCATTCATAATTCCCTCCGGGGTTTCGAAACGTTATAGTAAAAAAACGAAGACGAATATGAAAAAAAGAAACATATGAAATTATTCCGAAACTATTCAAGTTTTACTTACATACATTACAGGTGTTCTATGTGTGAACCCTTGGTCACACGGCATACATCCATGCGATAGTCCAGTTCCTGCCATACTCCGTTTCTTTAAATCTGAATCAGTGGTGTCAGTTCAACTGTCCTTTCGTAATAAATATCGAAAACAGGGACCAACTGACAAAACAATTCATGTGTGGTACAGGAAATTTAAAGAAACGGAGTATGGCAGGAACTGGACTATCGCATGGATGTATGCCGTGTGACCAAGGGTTCACACATAGAACACCTGTAATGTATGTAAGTAAAACTTGAATAGTTTCGGAATAATTTCATATGTTTCTTTTTTTCATATTCGTCTTCGTTTTTTTACTATAACGTTTCGAAACCCCGGAGGGAATTATGATTGACCTGTATATATTAAAAATAATAATAACATAGTTTTAATGCAAGTAAAAGGAGGTTAGAGTGTAATTTCTATTAAAATGGGAACTTTTTGCTTACACATAAAATATCTTTAGAATTAAAAGTTTTTCTATTTGTATTGCTGTGTTTCTGCTGTGTATTTACTATTAAAGTATTGTGAATTTCTTATGAAATCGGTGTGTTTTGTAACAATAGGTGCCCAGACTTCTTCAGATAGTGTTTGTTCCCTACAAGTTATTTGAGTTAATGCATCAATAACAAAGTTACAATGTATAGATTTTATTTGAAATTCATAACAATCTAATAAAGTTAGCCAACTTTACAGAGTTATTCGTTATCGCGTGCACAAACTTGTTGGAGATATAAGTTGCGAAAATAGTAATCGGAATAGGAGAGCAATGCGTTGTTGTGGAACTGTTAAAATGTCTTCAAAGCTATTGTGTTTCGTAATTTTGTAATATTTTTTTCTGGAGTCACATGAAAGCTCTGATGTACGAAACACCCGTGGGCAGTGAACAGGAATCTCTCCGACGCATTAGAATAGCTGTTGTTGCCGTCCGAGAGACTGCCTACTTCAAAAAGTTTCGATTCCGTGCCATTTTTATATCAAGCTTGGTTTGAAGTGGAGGCTCGAAACTTCCAATACTTTCTGTCACCTATCATTATTATCGCAATTGGTAGGTTTCAATAAATAAAATAATGTGCTTCACTTCATTCATTCTTTCATAATGATGGCGGTTTTCAACATTATTACATTTCTATCTGATTACGATTCGTCTTTGACTAACTTATTCTTTCCTTAAATCTGCACACGATATAGCGAATCACCCTGTATAATATAAATACGTCTGTTTTCTGATAAAAGCTTGTTTATATTTTATGCAAGACAGATTGCGTAAGTCGTACAAAAGATGCAGACAACGCCTTTACTCAATAACATTTGGTTTTACAATAGGTTATACTTGGGACAACTCAACAACACGTCAAAATTAAAGTTTTTTCATTTACACAAAAAAATATCCTGTGAAAAAAATTGTGAAATAAAGAGGGGAAGGGGTGAAGCGAGTGGCTGCTAAAAAGCAGATACAAAAGAATTTTTAGAGATTTAGTTGATTCAAATTTCTTTTTTATCTGTATAGAAAATTATGGCATAAAGATAAAAACAGGTAGTTCCTCATACTAAAAACAGAGCTGAACCAAGAAGATTTGAAAATATTTTATTAAGAAATCTGGTGAAGTGTAGTTGCCTTTGAGAACGCTGTACAGGAACCATCAACAAGGAGTAAAAGACACCAACAAGGAGTCCAAATCACTAATAAGGAACTAAATCCAGTAACATACATGTTATTGAAGCTGCCCTGGAAGAGAATTGAAGTGTTACACCAAACATTGATTTATATTGTTAAGCATATTTTTCATATGAAAATGTGACTTTTTCTACCTTCTTAATTATTATTTTTTAAATATTTATCTGAAAATTCGTTTTTGGATTGCCTTACCTCAAATCTCTAAACTAAATTATTTATTACGTTACACATTTCAGGTTAGTTAATCCATCATAGATATTCTTGTTGAAGATTGTTTTTGAATCCACAGACTTTTATTATTCAAATTGCGTGCTTGTTTTTTTAATAAAGTATTGTTTTTGTTATTATTAGAATTTGTTTTGCCTTCGATATCATACTAGTTGGTATGTTTTAGTAAAACTTTGCACATGTATTATATACAAATGTAATGGTTTCCGTTTTTGTTCTTTAATTTTTATTCAATCAATTTTTATAATTTTTTCGATCAAAACGAAGTATCAAAATAGAAAGCAACTTTGCAACAATTTTTCTTTCTATCGCTGCGCAAGGGGTTTATTTTTAATTTGGAAAAAATGTGTACAAATTTATAAGAAATGCGTGTATAATTCGTTTACTAACCATAGAAATTTAAATCCGATTGCTAATAGATAAACTATGGAACTGTGGGCGTACAAAGACTGCAAATTTCCGATGTTTGCCTCTGTTCCTTACATGCATAAATGAAATGTTTTTAAACGAATTCTAACAAGGGCAGCAACTCATTCTCTGAATTGTGGACAATTCCTCTTGATTTTCAGGCTATCCAAACTCCTGTTAAACATTTCTCTGTAGATAGTGTACAGTAACTAGTCTGGCAGAGATCTAGAGATGACAATATCATTTTTGGGTACTTTAGACATTAGGGTGTATCACAAAGAATTTTCTTTTATTAAAGTTTCAAGTCGACAAAAAGTTGTCACTATGATAATATATTTACCCTTTTTTTAAATTGAAACATATTAAGGTCTCCCGAAATGAATTTTATGTTTAAACATTTTACTTTACAATATAATGTTTTTGATTTTTTTTTATATATATGAATGTAAAGTAATTGTTTTTTTTTTTCAAGTACAAAAACGTAAAGTTTAGAAAGACAATTGACGTTAAAAAAATTTTTAATTTCTGTCATTAACTATATAAGTCTCCTAGAATCTAATTAAAAACCTTATTATTTTACCAAATATCCAATTTTTTTGTTTTTATTTTGTTGATGGTTTTAATTTTTCCCAGGCTACATTTTACATCGGTAAACTTCTAGCAAATATGCAAATAAAATGTATCATTATTTTAAATTAGTATGTTAGTCTCAACTTTTGTTGGACGTTCATGACATTAGAAACAATTTTTGGAGTAACCAAAAAAAAAAAAAAAAAAAAAAAAAAAAAAAAATTCAAAATTCAAAAGTGTAATATTTAGATGAAAAAGATGACAAGTACAGTAGTTAAACGCTGAATTTGAGAAACGTTATTCAAAATAAATATCGATTTCATTGTTTATTTACCTTTACAAGTTATCTTGATGGTTGTAAGCAGCTCACCAGAATTGCAAGCAGCTTTTTCAACCTGCAACCAAAGTTTTTGGTTAGGCTGGTTGTCAGAGACAATTTATAATGCAGCAAATTAAAAATATGCTTATAAAACAAACATATTAAATGAAGTTTATTATTATTTTAATCAAAAAATTTACTGTGAATTAACGTTATGGAGAAAATTCTTACTTGTTTATTCTTGGAATGATGTAGTTGCAGATGCTAATTTTGGAGATGTGAAGTGACGCTTCGTTTCAAACTTTGGAAGATATTTTCTGTACAGAAATCTTTACCAAATGAAGCCACTTCGCTATTTGAAACCACAAACGTACTTAGACGCTGCTGTAATCTCCTTTACAATTTTTCAACTGTCTGAATGTGTGAATGAGTTTTAAACTAATTTCCATCACTCCGTCCTGAATCAACAATCAACTCAATTTTTTGATTGCGAAAGTTAGCTATGAGAGGTGGTTCCCTTACTGTAGTAGATTGCTAATTAATACGATCGATGTAGTCTTCTGCCTCAAAATTAACTTGTGGAGATTTGATGCTTTTCATTAGAGCTCGCGAATATACGCATAATACGTTTAAAACGTATTGTAACCGGTAACGATTTTGGATAGGTTTACTTTGGAAAAAAAAAGGCTTAACTACGTATACGTTTAAACGTATATAAACGTATATCCGAGAGCACTACTTTAAATCAACCTTAAGGTCTTCGCAACGATATTCCGTATGCATCTTTTAATTTTTATGCTCCATGTATTTCGAATAGTAATTTTCGATTTATTTCATCGATTATTACCTAAGGTGAAAATTACTATAGAGAAATAGTAGCATTCAAATTAAACTATTTTCTTCTCACTATAACGCACATATATATGCCGCTAATTAAAAAGTGGTTAACAATGACGAGTAGCTGCAACTTCTTTGTAGCTTATTACACAGTTGAAAAATAGTTACATACATATTTTAAGCATAACTCTATCAATTCCAATAAACAATTACAGCTTCACTTTCATATCTAGATGGAGTTCTCTTATTCTTTGCTAACTCACCTGGCTATAAAAAATGTTATGCGATCTACAATTTAATTTTACAAAATGTCGGGAAAATATTCACACATTTACCATTAAATTTGATATCAATAATACATTTTATAATTGACTGTCGTATCTTATTAAAAACAGGATAATATTTTTCGATACTAACAATAAGATTTCTCTATGAATAATATAATACAAAAAAAACATTTCTGAATAAGCATCTTTAAGCAGTCAGAGTCCTTTCCCATCATAACACACGCCTCTGTAACGAGGTTTTCACTTACTCTTTGTCACTAGTTGTCATCATGTGTATATACAAGTAGGCCGGTACCATAGCTAGAATAAATTTGCTACCAATAAATTTCCTCCTCTGATATCCATTTGTATATTTTCTGTATAAGGTTGATAAGAGCTAGTTTATATATTAAAAATTCTTTTGGAGGCTAAATGTACACAAGACAGCTAGACTTGTTAATTCTTTAAGTAATTTCATGTCTAAAAATTTGTTCATCTGACATATTTGACAGCAAATATAATCAAAAGGCTCGTTTAATAAATGGTAGTAACAGGTGTGATGTGCTACGTATAAAATAAATATTTTTAATATAAAATGAATCTTAACTTTTTTTCTGGTAACAGTTATATTTTGCACTTTTGAATGAAACACTTTTATATTTAAATAAAACTTTTTTCATTTTTTTTTTACTTTTGCATGCATCATTTTTATTAAAATTTACAACATTACTGTCCCCAAAAGGACAAAAAGAATTGACAAGAAATTCGTTAATAATTAATCTTCAAACACCTTCTTAAAAATCAAATTGCCTCACCACGTTCGGAACCACTGAAGTATCCAAATATATTATTATGAATGGACGAGTGTGAACCTTACGCAGTGTAATCTTGGAAATTATTTGCTGAAACGTTTTTCATTCATTTTTACTTAGTTCCAATAATTTAGGGTTCCTTACTTAAAAACTAAAAACGGATTCATTATAAAATCACTTGTCCTTCTGTCCGTTTGTCACAGACGTTTTCTTTTAAAACTAGTTAACCTGGCAAATTCAAACTTGGCAGAATTAGAAATGATATTGACCCACAAATTTATTGATTGTAAGCCATTCACAAATATTTCTTGGAAAAGTTTAGAGGTGATAATTTCGTTACGTAATTTTTTTTGTTTATCTTGTGGGATCTTGTTCGAACACAAAAATTGATTTGTTTTTAGTTAAAGTATTATATTTTCAGAGATAGTTTTGAAAATGTACTGTAGAAATATGTATTCAACCCCTTATGTCCGAATCTACTGATACTGATGTATGTACTACTAAGTTATGAAAAAAATTAGGGTAGTAGACGTTTATTTAATCCTTGAAAGAAAACTATAGCGATTATCCTATGTCACATAGTGTTTGAGAAAATCTCATTTTTCCTTTACACACAAACTTTACTTTGCAGGCGCTCGAGGTACCTATCGACGCGAAATCATTCTAAGATTGTTGATAATGATTTTTGATAAAAAATGTCCGCAATTAGCCGATATATTAATTAAAAACCTATCTAGAAAAACGTAGCACGGTTCAAGGCGGCGTTGCAACCTTGCAACATCCTTTCGAAGCGCGCTTGTCACAATGCCAAATTTAAACTTTTTACAGGAACTTTGTTTTAGGTAAGGCGAATCATAGTGATAAACAGCCAATGCGTCTCATTCCAATTGAATTCAATTATTAAAGACAATTATTGAAAAATAATTCTTAGAATAATTCCAAGACGTTAAAAGTCAATAGTTTTGAGACAACAATCGCCTGTAAGTTAGCAATTTGTAGTATCAGTAGTTAGTAATTATCAGTTAATAATTACTGCACTGAAAAAAAAAAATGTTGATTTTACAGTATAATACTAGCACCCCAGCTGTCAGTATTATACCAAAAAATTAAAAGTAATAAACAGTAAAATAAGCAGTAATAGGTTAACGAGCATGCGCGGCATGTAGTATTGTAATCATGATTTGTGTGAGTGTTTCTAGGAATAATCACGATAGTTCCAATAGAGCTCTCATCTAAGGAATAAGTTATACACCACAACCGTAAGAACTGCATAGGTTTTAATGACTAAAAAAGGATGCGAATTTTCACTTTGCTACACAGCGTAAAACCAACAGATCGAAAAATGTCCAGGCTGGGGATTGAACCCGGATACCTTGCTATAAAGCTTTACCATTTAAGCCACCAGGACGATATGCAGTCTGGTATTTTTCACTCTTATACGTTGGCAAGACTGCGCTATACGTAAGGTATCCGTGTTCGATCCCCGGATTGGACATTTTTCGCTCTGTTAGTTGTACGCTGTGTAGCAAAGTGAAAATTCACATCCTCTGTGAGTCATTAATGTCCAGTGTAGTTTCAGCTCTGCTGAAAATTTAATTATAGCGCATATGTTTCTGTACAAATCGGCCAGTTCGATTCTAACGAATAGTTATACACCACTACCGTAAGAACTGCATAGGTTTTAATGACTAAAAAAGAATGCGAATTTTCATTTTGCTACACAGCGTAAAACCAACAGATCGAAAAATGTCCAGGCTGGGGATTTAACCTGGATACCTTGTTATAGTGATTTACCATGCAGTTATGCAGTTCGATTAGGCATTAAATCAATTTTAAATCAAGTTCAAACCATTTTGCAACCGATTCTACAGAGAAAATAACAAAGAAAATGCGACAGAATACAGGTGATAAATATTGCAGTGATGTAATCAAGCATCAGTAGCGCAGAGGGAACGACTCCAATTTCAAGGTTCGAATGCTACCGATTTCATTGTATAAAAAATTTATGTATATATATATATATATATATATATATGCACTTACACTAGTATTCAGAAAGTTGAGCAGGGACTGGCCAGATTTTTTCTTCATTTTCAGACAATTTATTTATAATATCAATATTCAAAAAATATATTCTTTGCCATATTATTTAAAGAAATTGTTTTATGACTAAGTATACTTTTTATCTGTGTCTGAACAGAAAAACTAAAAAAAATCATAAAAATTACCTGTATTATAATGCATTATTTTTAC
Organism: Maratus michaelseni; assembly: GCA_963931845.1. Taxonomy (NCBI): domain Eukaryota; kingdom Metazoa; phylum Arthropoda; class Arachnida; order Araneae; family Salticidae; genus Maratus; species Maratus michaelseni. The sequence continues at coordinate 172,480,236 of OZ007591.1, forward strand.
AGAATATTTCTTTAAAATATATAGTACAACTTTTAAATTCGGGATACCTGGACTTATTTAAATACATTATATAACATGAAAAAATCCTTTTAGAAGAATTTATGTATGCATTTCTCCAGTACTCTGTTCAAAAATATTCTTATAACTTCAAATAAATAAGAATGTCACATGTCTTGTTAAAATATTTTATAGCGGAGAGAGTGCATAACACTATGTATATTTTGGAGTCAAGTAACTCCATATGAAACGGAATACTTAAAGTTCATTCATTCAGTCATAGTAACATTAAAAAGAAACAACTTTAGAACATTTTTATCAAATGGGCATTATTTTGTGAGCAAAACATGGTAACTGATATTTTAGGGTTTTTTTTTTCAGATTTTCATGTAAAATTGTTTAATTGCATCCTGACAGCTTTTTAAAAGAAGAAGGTTTATTTTGTACTCAAAATATGCCATAAATATTTAAGATAAATTTCAGATATACATTTTATTAACAAAGACTCTTTGCACATAAGTCCAATAAAATAAAATCTATCAGTTAAAAAATTATGGATAAGTCCAGTCTTAATAAATAAACTTTTTTAGAGGCAACAATCAAAATTGTTTAGTTTATAGTTTTCTTTAGAAAACATGAATCTCGAATATCTCGAAACATGCATTTTGCTAGTTACCGTGTTTCACACCTGATTTTGTGTGTTCTATGACCTCTTAATACTTGTACCAAACGATTTGAAACACACTGTATATAAATGTGAAATTTTAATGGTTAAACATATTTTTACCTACAAAAAACGCGGACGTTTATTGCATTAGATATTGGAATATTTTAATACGTCATTTGTTATCAGAAAAAAAAAATAAAATGATTGTAAGGCAATATTTTTTTGTATTTGCATGGCAATTTATTTACATAAAATTGATTTAGAAATTTTGGCTTTTGCTGTAGCATATTTTTATATCTAATAACATTTCTAAGAATTTCAAAGGAAATATAACGAAAAGTAAATGGAATCCCCTTTGAAAATAATGAAAAATGCTCATATTCTGAACTTGAAATTATTTTCTGAACAGTTTTACCTTTTTTCGTGGATTTTACAGCTCATGCTCTCAAATAGATATATAGAAAATGAAAGGAATTGCTTACCAAATTCTATAGAAATGTTGTTGTCAGTATAGCTGACAAAGTAAAAAAAAATATGCTACATTTAGCAGAATCAAACTAAACATTTTATAGGAATTTTCTTCAGACTGATTTAATATCTTTTTAAACAAGCAAAGGTTCTTGACACCAACATTGTTATTTTTGAAGGAAATAAAACTTTATATATGCTGACTCAACAAAGCAAACCAAAATATAAAAAAAAGCAGCAGCATTTCTTTAAAATTACATTGACATATTAAGTTGAATTTTTAATGCAGAAAGCACATTTCCAGAAAATCTATTTTACGCAAAAATGCACATCTGACAAATACAGACCTAGGCATAATTAAACAATACTTTTTTATTTATTTGATCTTTACTTAAGAAAGATAACTTAGAATTTTAATATTTTGTGGTGCCCCTAATTTTTAAAGCTCATTATTTACTTTTAAAACTATGTATAGAACTTTTTAGATATTTATTTAATTTTTTTTAATTAGGAAAACGCATTTATTTTATAATTAATTTTTATGTTCATTTTCTGCGAAACTGTATACTGACGGTCATAAATATGAAATTTATTGATTTATGTAAAATATATGGTTCAAATATTAAATTTACACTTAATAAAAGCAGGAGTGATAAAACAATTATCCAAATTATGCCTTAATTTTTTTTTATTATCATCGATTTCCAAACCGCCACGATTAAACTAGAAATTATGTACTTTTTTTCATCCAAAATCTCTGAGAGACAGTGTTAAGTTTGATCATACAATTGGTCAATCAATAAATGAATGAAAAATTTTATGTTTTACACATTAAGATAGGCAGATATGCAAATGTTTCAGATTGTGGTTCTGTTTCTTGCAATTGAATCCTTTGTGACTCAACAACTTCGATTGAAAAAATATTTACTCAGATGTTAGAATACATCATTTTAAGCATGTAAAAAAAATTAGAACATAAAAATTAAAAAAATATTGACTAAAACATATTTTTCACATCTGCATTAAGCAGAAAATTACATAAATATCATAAATTTTGTCAATTTTCTAATACAAATTTTCTACGTATAAGAAATTACGTTTGTAAACAGATTATTTTTGGACGTCTCGAGCTTTTTTAATTTTACAAAATTTACGAAGCTTACTTTATCAATAATGATGCAAAACTGTTCTAACGATAAATAAAACTTCGCTGGAGATATTAACCCAGTATCGCCGTCTGTTGAGAATTCTACGAACAATTTATATTAACTGCTGTGTTGGTAGATAGCAGCAATAAAAAAAAATCTTCTTTTAAAGCATCTGTATAAGTAACATTGACTATCGGGTATGTTGCAGATATGAAAAGTGGTCATACAAAGCGTTAAGGTAAGTTCGTTTGTATCTTTTTCCAATATCTTTACATATTGCTATAAGTTTCATCACGTCCTTGCTAACATAAAAAATCCAAAGTCAGCATTTCTGATAAAGGAATAAAAAATGTTTTCTTTTAAATATTAGATACTAAATACTTCTAAATACTATATGGAACTCGACGGCAAACAAGATGATGGTACAACAGAACAAAAGTTCATAACCCTTTAAACTCATCTCTTCCATTTACAGAAATGACACTTGTAAATCGTTCTCGATTGTTGTTATCCGATATCGTTTCATGCAAAATGCATTCATATACACTACGCCTTTTCTACCTAACGATTCGGGAATGATTTTGTCGTCATAGCGTATATGAATGGATTTTACGATCAATCTATGCCAGATAACGACAATCGTGTACGATATATTGATATCGTGTCGATAAACAAAAACCCTGTTCTTAAGTTCTTTGCATTGACAAACATACAGATTATCCACGAGGTAAAATGCACTACATGCATAAATACATATACTAAAATCTATTATCGCACAATATAAAACACTAAATTTGTCGCACATTTCTTCGAATTGTAGTACAGAAAGACATGCACCTGGGAAAATGAAGTATATACCTGGATGCACATAATAAAGTCGTCTTCTTTTATACACTATTGAAGGTATTATTACCTGTTGGCCCTATTTGAAACTTTAGAGGGAATATCTATTTGCCTAAAACACTAATAATCCGTACACGATTGTTGTTATCAGACATAGATTGCAAGCAAAATTCATTCATATACATTATGACCACAAAATCATGATCGAAATCGGTAGGTGAAAAAGCACGTGATGTACCATATAAATGTATTTTGTGTGCACATATATAGGATAATGACAATCATGTCATGTCGGTAAATGGAAATGCATTCTTAAGTTCTCTGATTTGAAGTACGTTATGCACCAGACAAACAACTTTACATGAATAAATACATATACAAAAATATATTACCGCACACATAAACAAATGTTTTTATGTAAACAACTATTGAACGCAATAAAAAAATATATTAAATATTTTTTGTTTTATTTTTAATTTATTTTCTTATTTTATATTCTCATTGATTTATTTTCTAATTTTTTAATATGATTTTAAGTAGTGGTGACGACTTTCATATGTATCATAAAGCAAGAGGTCTTAAAAGTACATTTGTTTCTTATCCAGGTGCCAAATATACGCAGCAAAAGTGATAAATTGCCAAATATTGTTTCAATGGTTGCCTTTGACACTAGATATTTCTTTTAAGCCATACAAACATTCCTCTCATATTTAAATTAAATATCTTCGTTTTCTAATGTTATTTTCTCATTAAAAAAATTTCTTTGTAATTTAAATAAAATCAGTAATAGTTTATTTTATTTTATTTTTCGTGGTGTTAGTATTTTTTTTTTAATCTTTAACTGATACAGTCGCTTTCCAAAGACCGTTAACCAAACAATAGCATAATATACCGTCGCCAAGATGAAATACATATACCAATGGTAACCTTTTTATTTCAAAATAAGGATAGAATAAATTAACATAAATTTTACATAAATTTTATTATAAAAAATCATGGTTATATCGGTATACTATACATCGTAATGACCGCGGGAATTTTCTCTATCCGATAGTGCAAACCGAAAAAAAAACATCGGGTAGTTTTGAAATTATCTCGGACATACATTTTTAGGGCTTCTTGCTTTATATTATATATAATATGATGCTTTATAATATATATGATGATACATTTTACCATTAAAGTTTATTTAAAATTGAGATACTATGCTTAAAATATAACGATAGTACTTTTTTGGTGAGTACACATTGTGTACACCCAAAAGATAAAAAAAATGTTACAAACTGAAATGCATGTACACACATATATGTATGCACGCGCATTTAGATACAGCGGTTCTGCACTGCTTCAAAACATACATTTTGAGTATGCAAGTATATTTTTAAAATTTACTTTAATTCTAAATTCAATAAATAATCTACATCGCTTAAAATAACTTTTACATATAATTAAAAACTTTCCAATGTTTTACGCAAGCCGCAGTATTTGAAAAATTGTAGGAAAATATGTGCATTGTCAGCAATCAGCACCACGCAGGATTGTAGCACACCTATGTTCCATCTCAGTGAAGACATTACTTCTCAATACTTTCGTAAAAATCTGAGACTACAAGATCACGAGACTTTGAGGAATTACACCGTTAACCCTCATATTGTGGTGTTATTTAAATTGTGAGCAGGTCACCCCATTACGGTTGAAGAAACACAAAGACGCTATCTTGCAACGCTTATGTGAAATCCATCCAGACAAACTTCACTGAGTTGTCACACAGTTTGATATAATTTGTGTACGTTGATCCAAACGATGTGCTGTAGTTGATGTTAAACGCTTATTACATGAAAAAAATATATATACGAAATTCAAATATTTTTAGTCATGGTATTCATATTTATTATATTATATTGAAGTTGTAATTTGTGAAATTTTTATTCGCATATTTCGTATTTGCGAACACTGTCGCGTATTTTCAGAAATAATTTTTTTATATTATGAAATCATCAGTTCTTACTCTCATCTAATTCATAAAAACCTCAATATTTTTCGTATCTTAATTTATTACTTTTTGATGATTTATTCAATTTATTATTTTGAGCTTTTGACTTACCCAAAAATATATATAAAAAAAATTTCTATTTTTTTTTTTCATATTCAGGATGAATGAATTGAATGTGTCATGTTAAACGCTTACTTCCTGAAAAAAAATATACGAAATTCAAATATTTTTGGTCATGGTATTCATATTTATTATATTACTAGCTTACCCGCCCGGCGTTGCCCGTGCCAACAACCTTAAATGTACCTGAAATAAGTGTTGGATTTTTTTTTAAACAAATCTAATGTTGTGGGCCCCACAACCTTAGACAGCATACACTTTGCGTGCCATGCACACTCCCATATGTTACTGTAAGTCGAGTCGAAAGAGCCATATCCCGTCGTGATCCAGCTCATAGAACCATAGATAGGAAAGCGCCCCTGGTGGTGAAAATTACGAACTAAAATCGATAAGTTGTATCGAGGTTGAGTCGAATGAGCCATACCCCGTCTTGATCCAGCCCATAGAACCAGAGATAGGACAGCACCAACTGGTGGTGAAACTCAGAACTAAAATCGGTAAGCTCTATTGATGTCGAGTCGAATGATCCAAAACGCGTCGTGATGTGATCCATAAAAACCAGAGTTAGCTGCAAAATCCTTTAGTTACACCTTCCATTGCCAGGGGGCACAATCTGTTCTATACGAACATAACTGAAATTTTTAAGTCTAGGTATGTCGAGTCGAATGAGCCGTACCCTGTCGTGATCCAGCCCATAGAACCAGAGATAGGAAAGCGCCCCCTGATGTTGAAAATCTGAACTAAAATCGGTAAGCTCTATCGATGTTGAGTGGAAAGAGCCATACCACGTCGTTATCCAGCCCATAGAAACAGAGATAGCAAAGCGCCCCCTGGTGGTGAGTCAAAGTTGATGTAGAATAAATGTGATATTTAATAAAAAGTCATCGCCCCCCCCCCTCATCTCGCCATTCACACAAAAATATTACAAATGTTTCTTAATTGTATTTAATGCCCCAATACAATAGCGGGCGAAACCCGCTTTTTCCCATCATAATACCTAACCGGCACTCTAATAGAAAAACTTTAATTACCCATAATGCAGTTTAAACATCTTAGCTCAGATTCTTCGGTTATCAATAGGCTTTTAATTTATTATTTTAATCTGGGGATAGAGGCGCCTTTACGTCTGGCATTGAAATTACATGTTTAAAAGAATGTACAAAAGCGATGGGATTCATAAAAAATTTTGGGATTTTCCATTCAGTTCTTTTTTTTAATAATCTTATCTCTCCACTTTCCTATATTTAATAAGAAATCTTAATGAAAACATATGTATTGCACTTTGCTGAATGTTTTGATAGTGCCAGGATATCAGTTCAAAGCTTACGCCGAATTCAATAAAGCGAAATTTTTGAGCATTTATTGTTTTTTACTATCTTTCTTCCTGTTAATGTTTTCGACTACATTTTTAGTCCCCAAGAACGGTGAACTGATAACATGCAATAAATTGTAGAACTGAATGGAAAAAACTGTGTTTCGTCAAAAAATTGCGAAAAAGGCATATGTTACCAAAGAATCGCTGGAAAACGTGAATTTCGTCAAAGGATCGCTGAAAAAACATGAATCGCATCAAAAGGCAGCAAAGAGAATGCGATTATCACCAAAGGATCATGAAAAAAGCAAATTTTGTCAAAGGATCATGGAAAAACTCAAATTTCGTCAAAGGATCGCAGGAAAAAACATGAATTTCTTCAAGGGATCGCTGAAAATACACAAATTTTGTCAAAGGATTGCTGAAAAAAAAACACGAATCTCATCAAAAGGCAGCAGAGAGAATGCGATTATCGTCAAAGGATCACGAAAAAATCAAATTTTGTCAGAGGATCACTGAAAAACGCGAATTTCATCAAATGATCACAGGAAAAACGTGAATTTCATCAAAGGATCGCTGAAAAAACATGAATCACGACAAAAGGATGCGGAAAAACGCAAATTTTAATAAAGGATCACAAAAAAAGCAAATTTCGTCAAATGATCGCTGAAAGAACACGAATTGTGTCGAAGGATTGCTGAAAAAACACGAATCTCGTCAAAAGGCAGCAGAGAAAATGCGAATATCGTCAAAGGTTCGCGAAAAAAGGAAATTTTGTCAAAGGATCACTGAAAAACATGAATTTCATCAAAATCACAGGAAAAACGTGAATTTCATCAAATGATCGCTGGAAAAACATGAATCACGACAAAAGGATGCGGAAAAACGCAAATTTCATTAAAGGATCAGAAAAAAGCAAATTTCGTCAAATGATCACTGAAAAAACACGAATATCGTCAAAAGGCGAGTAAATGCGAATATCGTCAAAGGATCGCGAAAAAAGCAAATTTTGTCAAAGGATCACTGAAAAACACGAATTTCATCAAAGGATCACAGGAAAAACATGAATTTCCTCAAAGGATCGCTGAAAAAACATGAATCACGGCAAAAGGATGCGGAGAAATGCAAATTTCATTAAAGGATCACAAAAAAGCAAATTTCGTCAAATGATCGCTGAAAAAAACACGAATTTTGTAGAAGGATCGCTGAAAAAACACGAATCTCGTCAAAATGCAGCAGAGAAAATGCGAATATCGTCAAAGGTTCGCGTAAAAAGCAAATTTTGTCAAAGCATCACTGAAAAACGCGAATTTCATCAAAGGATCACAGGAAAAACATGAATTTCATCAAAGGATCGCTGAAAAAACATGAATCACGACAAAAGGATGCGGAAAAACGCAAATTTCATTAAAGGATCACAAAAAAACAAATTTCGTAAAATAATCGCTGAAAAAACACGAAATTTGTCGAAGGATCGCTGAAAAAACACGAATCTCGTCAAAAGGCAGCAGAGAAAATGCGAATATCGTCAAAGGAATCACGAAAAAAGCAAATTTTGTCAAAGGATCATGGAAAAACACGAAATTTGTCAAAGGATCACAGGGAAAACGCGAATTTCGTCAAAGGATCACAGGAAAAACGAAAATTTCGTCAAAGGATCACAGGAAAAACGCGAATTTTGTCAAAGGATCGCTGAAAAAACATAAATTACGTTGTAGGATCACTGAAAAAACACGAATCGCGACAAGTTTTGTTTAAGGATCACCTAGGCCTCTGGAATTTTTGACATGTATAGATGTTGTCACCAGAAAGTCCACCTCCCAGCCGGATTTTTAAATTTCAATTTAGATTTTTTAAAATTAAAACATGCATATGACATTCTGAGTTTGAGGCTTTTTACAGCTCTCCGCCAATCCACGACAACGATGCAGCCAGCCAATAAGAGCAGCAGTAAATATGGGATATAGCAACAGCATTTCCTTTACCGAGCTTGGCTATACAGATTATTTTATATATTTATTTATTGCTCATTACTCTCTGTTACTAATTAAGGTTTACATAAGTTATTTTCAAATGTATTTCTTCATATGCGTAGTCGCCCCCATATAATATCAGTTATATATTATATATTTTGCAATTTACTGAAATTTTTCATAGTGCTAGGCATATTATTTCAAATTTGAGGCATACTTCAGTGATGCGAAAATTTTGAGTATTTATTGCTATAAGATGTATGTTTTATGAAGAGTTTCATATGAAATGAAAACATGAAGTAAATAATAATTAAAGTATTTATTAAAATTCTTGAGTGAATTTTTTATTTACTGAATATTTTCACTAAATGTCACTAAATTTTTGAGAATTGATTTATTGTTATTTACAATCTTACTTCCTATTACTGTTTTTGACTACATTTTTAGTCAGTTTGTTTCATTTAAAAACATTTTTAGCCGCCCAAGAATCGAATGATTTTCTTAAACTTTACTTTCTATAAAATGAAAACAATCAGTAAATAATTATTAAATTGTTTTGATGAAAACATACATCTTCCACAAAATTTTTGAGTATTTATTCATTGTTATTTACAGTCTTTCTTCCTATTACTGTTTTTGACTAAATTTTTAGTCCGTTTGTTTCATTTAAGAACATTTTTAGTTGGCCAAGAATCGAATGATTTTCTTGAACTTTACTTTCTATAAAATGAAAACATTCAGTAAATAATTATTAAATTGTTTTGATGAAAACATTCAGTAAATAATAATTAAATTGTTTTGATGAAAACATACATCTTCCACAAAATTTATAAAAATGTTCTTAAATGAAACAAACTGACTAAAAATGTAGTCAAAAACAGTAATAGGAAGAAAGATTGTAAATAACAATAAATAAATATTCAAAAATTTTGTGGAAGATGTATGTTTTCATCAAAACAATTTAAAAATTATTTAGTGAATGTTTTCATTTTATAGAAAGTAAAGTTTAAAAAAATCATTCAGTTCTTGGGCAACTAAAAAAGTTCTTAAAAGAAACAAACTGACTAAAAATGTAGTCAAAAACAATGATAGGAAGTAAGATTTTAAATAATAATAAATAATTACTCAAAAATTTTGTGAAAACATTCAGTAAATAAAAAAATCACCCAAGAATTTAAATAAAGACTTTAATTATTATTTACTGAATGTTTTAATTTCATATGAAACTCTTAATAAAACATGCATCTCACAGCAATTTACTGAATGATTTCATTTTATAGGAAATAAAGTTCTAGAAAATCATTCTATTATGAAACAAACAAAATATGTATGACAAACAAATAAAATATGACTACATATGTAGTCAAAAACAGCAATAGGAAGCGAGATTGTAAATAACAATAAAAAGTAACTTAAAAAGTTAGTGACATTTAGTGAAAACATTCAGTAAATAAAAAATTCACCCAAGAATTTAAATAGACTTTAATTATTATTTACTGAATGTTTTAATATCATATGAGAAACTCTTCATAAAACATGCATCTTACAGCAATCTATAAAGCATACATCTTTTAGCAATAAATACTCAAAATTTTCTCATCACTGAAGTAGGCCTCAGCTTTGAAATGATATGCCTAGCGCTATAAAAACTTTCAATAAATTGCAAGATATATATATCTCATAATATATGGGGGCGACTACGCATACGAAGAAATACATTTGAAAATAACTTACGTGAATCTATATTCGTAACAGATAGTAATGAACAATAAATAAATATATAAAATAAACTGTACAATTTGTTTCTACAAAAGCTCCGTGCTAGCCAAACAGGAAATGCTGTCGCTCGCTGTCGCTATATCCCGTAATAACCGCTGCTCTCATTGGCTGGCTGCTTCGATGCCGTGAACTTGGCGGAGAGCTGTAAAAAGCCACAAACCCAGAATTTCATATGCACGTTTTAATTATTTTTTTTAATCTAAATTAAAATTTAAAAATCCGGCGGCGAGGTACACTTTCCGGTCACAGCATCTACACATGACAAAAATTTCAGAGTCCTAGGTGTTATAATTACGGTGCAATCCGCGGGCAGGCAGACAGACATATGTTCTTTTATAGAGATAGAGATATTGAAGTTGTAATTTGTGAAAATTTTATTCGTATATTTCGTATTTGCGAACACTTTCGCGTATTTTCAGAAATATTTTTTTATATTAAGAAATCATCAGTTCTCACTCTCATCTAAATAAAAAAAATCGCATTTTTTTAATCTTCATTTATTACTTTTTGATGATTGATTCATTCAATTTATTATTTTAAACTTTTGACATACAAAAATATTTCTATTTTTTTTTTTTTCATATTCAGGATGAATGAATTGAATGTGTCATAATTATATAAAATAAGTGTTTAGTTTTGAATTATATATAAACGACACACTTTTATAAGTTCATTTTTATTCCATTTTTTTTTTCGTTTTTAGTTATTTCCAGCTAAAACTTCTGTGATTGATAGTGCCATTTATTTTCAAAGAAATTATCGAAAACCAATTCCATTTTTTACCACATTTTAGACTCTAAATGATAAATAGGGATTTTTGAAAACAGTATTGATTAGGTAATATAATTAGGCTACCGTTATTTTTATAACCGATTTGAAAATTGCACACACTTCAAGTACAATCATTTATAAGTTTTTATGCTTTTTTGAAAAACAAGTTGAGGAAGGAACAGATTTAATGATAAATATTATATTTTAATACGCAGTACATATATTCCTTTTAAATGCTAAAGGTGTAAATTAACAACATAATATAAATTAAAATAACTTTTATTAGTTGTTTTACATGTTTCGACTCTTTCCGAGTCATTTTCAAAAACAAAATGAGACTATTCCAAAGTTGCACGGGCTTTGAAGTTATTATTTTGATGTACTTTTTTAAAAAATTACGCACGTTATCTATTATTATTTTTTTTTTACTTGGTTGTTTATTTTCATATCTGTGACCATCGAGTAACTCTAGCCACAGTTTCGGTATATTAAAAGATGCCGCATCGTTACATATTGTATTTTTGCGTGTTAGTATCTCTATAGTTTCTCTTATTATAGATGGATAGTATAGACTCGAGGGAAATATTATCTTACTTTCATTGAAATTTATTTGGATGGTTTGTTCTTGATATAATCTTACCAGAGCTGTAGTTTTACTATTATATTTAATATAAGCTATATGCTCTTTTTTTCTGCAATTAAATTTCCTGCTGGTCATGTAATAGAAAAACTATAGCCCTGGCAAGATTATATCAAGAAGAAACCATCCAAATAAATTTCTATGAAAGTAAAATAATATTTCCCTCCAGTCTATACTATCCATCCATAGTAAGAGAAACCATAGAGACGAAAAATACAATATGTAACGATGCGGCATCTTTTAATTTACCGAAACTGTGGCTAGAGTTACTCCATGGTCACAGATATGAAAATAAACAACGAAGTAAAAAAAATAATAGATAACGTGCGAAATTTTTAAAAAAGTACATGAAAATAATAACTTCAAAGCCCGTGCAACTTTGGAATATTCTCATTTTGTTTTTGAAAATGACTCGGAAAGAGTCGAAACATGTAAAATAACTAATAAAAGTTATTTTAATTTATATTATGTTGTTAATTTACACCTTTAGCATTTAAAAGGAATATATTATTACAAGATGTTATAATTTATTATATTGTTACGCAGTACATTATAAAAAACACTTTTTTTTCATTACTAATTAAAAAGTAAATATTTGAACTAAATATACATTTCAGATTTATATCGCATTAAATTTCATAATCAATTCATTCTCACATGGATTGAATTTATTTTATGTTTTTACTTAGTAGCTATTAGTAGTTCTAGGAAATATAACGCTATTTATCTTTATAAGAACTTGAGAATCCAACCCCGGCTTCCCGGGATATAGAATATAGGTGAAAACAATTTTATTCCAGATCTAACATATTTTTTACATATAATATACTTTTAATACTGCGCATTAACAACACCAAAAAGGATTTTTATAAAAAAAACTCATGAACAATGTATTCAAATAAAGTTTTGAAATGTATTAAAATCCCCACTGTCCGTATTAGCCGCATGCCAGGAGTAAAACCACAATAAAATATAAATGAATTGTTTATGATAGAACGTTGGGGTATTGTAAACTCTTTAGTAACTTCAGTACACCTATGATACAAACAACGACACATAAACCATTAGAAGCCCTCTGTTTGTGCACCATATCTGTGGCCAAGATATCATATGTACATTACCTGTACACTGTAAAAAATGACCAATGTTTCTTATTTTATGAAACTATGCTATAACCGCAAACGAAAATATAATATAATCTTCTGAGTTATCGAAAATTTCAAATAGCATGTTACATTGCCTTTTGAATCCCCAGAAACGAATACATTTTCAAAATTTAAAGAATAATTTATAAAAGCAAATTATTTTTAGCTGCCCGAATTTTTCAGAAACGTTTCCGAAGGGTTTTTATAGTGTATTAATGAGTGTCCTCAGCTTGGAATACCTGTTTTTTGAATGCTATCAATTCTGAAGTAAACATTTTCATGCTCAAAAAAATTGTTTAACAGACAAACATGCAAAATTAACAGCGTTAACAATAACACTATAATTAAGATTATTTCTTTACTCTTTCATGTATAAATTAACTTATGCGGCTAAAAACGTGTACTTGAGAATGGATAACATTCGAAAAACAGGTATTCCAGCCTGAGGACACTAATTAATACACTATAAAAACCCTTCGGAAACGTTTCTGAAAAATTCGGGCAGCTAAAAATAATTTGTTTTTGTAAATTATTCTTTAAATTTTGAAAATGCGTTCGTTTCTGGGGATTCAAAAGACAATGTAACATGCTATTTGAAATTTTGGATAACTCAGAAGATTATATTATATTTTCGTTCGTGGTTATAGCATATTTTCATAAAATAAGATACATTGGTCATTTTTTACAGTGTATATGTTGTTTAAAACTGCTCCCAAACATCCTAAGAATAGGATGATTTATGGTATGAAAAGGACACTATTCTAAAAAGAAGGAATGCTTTTTAATACTTGAAAGAAATAATTTTGTACGAGTGCGTAAAAATGACATGATTTTCCTTCCGCCTGCATTGATCTTCTTCAAATTGCGAAATGCGTCTGACAAATTACGCCACATTTGGCGTCATTTAATTCGTACATTACCAATGATAAAACTAAAATATTAAACTGTAATTTAGAATGGTGACATACACGCAGTGTGCTGAGATAGATAGTATTTGTCCATATCATTTCAATCCATATTGTAGAATTTGGTGATACCCACCTGTAAAAGTTCTCTTCGATGAGTTGTTAAATAAACATACTTTTGCGATAAAGGTAGGCTCGTCAAGCTCAAAATAATGGAAATCTCGCTATATTTGTTATCCAAAGTCCTCTGTACAAATTAAATGTTTATAGCACAACTGGAATGTCACCACTTTCGTATAAAGTCACCCACTCTTCAATAATTGCATCAAAAATCACGAAATTTGTAAAATGTAATTTTCGTAATTTTCTATTATAAATATTTTCCAAAAAAAAGAATTAATTGAACGATTTCATAGATTTCAAATGCACCACATTTGTTTGCGACGCTGCTGATATAGATATATTTTTAATTAGAAGCTCTTTCATTTCTACATAAAGTAAACAAGATTCAAATTTTAGATAGCTTCCAAATTTGTGAAGACTGACAGACAAGAAAAAAATACCTGCTATGCAGCGTATAAAAAAGTTCTTTTTGAGAATTAAATGATTTCGTTACCTTTAAGATGTCTCTGGACGATTATAAAAAAAAAATACAACTCTTGTCTGTTCCTCACACCAGGGTTGGAGAATTTTCAGAAAATCTTACCAGCCAACAGTTAAAAATTGTTATGACAGAATTTACGCAACTGCAAAAATAATTCGGTACTACTACAATACATTCTCATGTTTTTCCCCTCCAATAATATTAAGAAATATATAAAACAGTAAAGTTTAGTATAGGATAGAACTTTGTAACATATTTACATTGCAGTAGTTTGGGGAGTTTCAAATTATAGGTAACAAGTAAAAAATATACCTTCTATAGCCTGCATTTTTTAAAAGACTTCTTAAAGATTTACTAGTCTTGTCAAAAAATCCACTCACCGATGGCGAGTAAAATGATGTAATTCCCCAACCCTGCCTCGCACCAATGACAAAACGGGGCTCTGAGTCGAGAAGAATTGTAAAAAGTCCTTCCGGCCTGTACCGGGAGGAAAAGGTAGCTTTCCTATATCTTCGTTTTAAAATTTTAGCTAATGTTACACGAAAACAGCAAGTTAAAATGCAAAGAAAACGTTTACAAAGGATTCGTTAATACTGAATCTGAATAAGAAATTCGCCAAATTATTGAGCAATAGCCAAATTGGCTTCATTTATGAAGACTTATTTTGGTCCAAATGTCGCCAAGTTTGGCGAGAATTTGGCGCTAACGGATATGAATATATAGTTTTATGCGTATGATTGGGAAAATTATTACAACAATGAAAATTTTTGTAATGTGCTGTCTTGTTTCAAAATGTCAGCCACCCTAGAATTTCAAACTGCTCTATCTCAGCCATTTTTTAAGATAGAGGTAAACCAAAAAATGCTCTGGAATCCTCGTATCAAGGCCTAACATTTAATTAAAAAATAAATTTGAATTTTTAACTTTTTTGTATATTTATTTCAGTTTTAAATTTTTAAATGGCCGCCATCTTGAAACAAAATGGCGGACCAAGCTGGCCAACGAACTCGGTCGAGACATTGGTGAGCTTAATACACACAATTAGTTTCATCAAAATTGATTTATAAATACGAGCGTTATCGTATGACATAGGTCAGATATATATATATATATATATGGAGATATATATATATATATATATGGATATATATATATATATAAATCAACATTTGAACGGAGGGTGGTTTTGGGGTCTGGGGGTCATGATCGGTGAAAATATATCGAAATTTTCCGGAACTGCTTTCCTCCGAACGGCTGCAATATGTAGCTTTATACTTTTTTGTATTGAAAGCTACCTAATATTTTATTTAGGCAGCTGGTGAAGAGAAAATTGCCATTTACTATAATGTGTCGAGTGTCACTATGATGTTAAAAGTAAGATGTTACTAGTAGTATTTGTATTAGTAGTAGCATTGAAATTTTCATTTCATGTTAATGATCACATGACGTAATTTTTAACAATGTTTTCAACAAAGGTGATTTAATTCTACGTGCGCCCAGACGGTGGATGTGTTATTAATTTTAAGCAGTTTTTATACGTTTTGCAATGATTTATTGTTCGTTTTAATGTTAACTAAACTTTTAATTTATATTTCTAGTTTATTTTACATGTAATTTGCCCCAATTTTCATTATAACATATCATTCGCGACCTACATTTCTTCATGAATACGGTATATGTCACCGCACATGCGTACCTTTCTCACAGAAAATACATTCTTTAGAAACATTCTTCTCCTTTTTATTTTTAAATACCTCCTAATGAACTAATCATTACAAATTATCAACTTTTATTACAATAAGTCCCAATTAGAGCAAAAAACAATGAAACTGTACAATTAGAATTAAAAATAATATCTTGCTTAGCAAGTGATTGTGTCTCAGATTTTGAATACAATTATTTCCGAATAGAAAATTTTGTAATAATTTGTAAAATTTGTAATTTGTATAATTTTATAATAATGATAAATAATGATAATGATAATAATGAATAATATATAATAATGATAATGATAAATATATTATTACAAGGTATTATAATTTATTATATTGTTAGTAAGATTATATTTATTTTGTGACTTTTGAATGACGCGGTATAATAAGATAATTATAAAATAGTTTTTATATTTCTTTTAAAAAATTCGAAAAACCCGTTTAACTTCGTGTAGTGTATAACAATTTCCAAACATCTATTTCCTTTACTTTTAAGAGAAAAACAATAAATGACTGTTTGTTTGAATAAATCAGAATATGAAGAATTATTCCCACACAGGCATGCTGTGTATAAAACAGTTGTAAAAATATTTTTATGCTCCTGTAACAAAAATATTAAATTTTCGCAGTAGTATTTTTTAATTTCATTCATATTAAATATTATGTTCAATTATGTTCAAATATTATGTTCAATGAGCTAATCATTACAAATTATCAACTTTTATTACAATACTAGCGGCCCTCTCTCGCTTTACTTCGGGTTAACCTTGAAAACCTTCATCTCTTTGTGTTTTCTGTAGACCTTTTTAATGTGTACAATAATTAGTACATTATTTTGATAAATCTTGTAGGGTTCAGCCTGTGTTTGCAATGTATAAGCGGAAAAAATGAAATTATTTACGACATCACATTAAAAACCTCAAAAATAACAGTATTTCTCCACTATTTAATGGATATACATATAAACCTTCCTCTTGAATCACTCTATCTATTAAAAAAAACCGCATCAAAATCCGTTGCGTAGTTTTAAAGATTTAAGCGTACATAAGGATATAGGGACAGAAAAAGCGACTTAAACCTCAAAAATAACAGTATTTCTCCACTATTTAATGGATGTTATTATACATATAAACCTTCCTCTTGAATCACTCTATCTATTAAAAAAAACGCATCAAAATCCGTTGCGTAGTTTTAAAGATTTAAGTGTACATAGCGATATAGGGACAGAAAAAGCGACTTTGTTTTATACTATGTTAAGAAGTCCCAATTAGAGCAAAAAACAATGAAACTGTACAATTAGAATTAAAAATAATATCTTGCTTAAGCATGTGATTGTGTCTCAGATTTTGAATACAATTATTTCCGAATAGAAAATTTTGTCTTACTTATATGCGATAAAACAGGGCGCATATTGATATTAGGAAATAGTGACTTTAAATTTCCGGGACAAAATCATCTCTGTTTTAAGTTCTTCGCTATATATCTTTAAGTATAGCTCAAACTTTTTAAAATATTGTGGTCCAGATATTAGCTGTAGAATAAGGAATACCACTAATTATTATTTTGATGTTTAATAATTAGTTGTATAATTTTTATTAAGAAACTCGATTATCGAGATTTCTAACAGTGTTTGGATTAAAGATACTACAAGCATTTTTGACTAGATGAACTCACAAGATTTTCATAAAAGCACTTTTGCAGCTGTTAAATCTCTGTATATTTATAGAGCTGGTGTGAGAAAAGTAATAACTTATTTTAAAAGTATTTTTCTGAAATATATAAATGTATATTAAAAAGGTAAAAAAGATGGAAAGATGTCTAGGTTGGTCAACATACACTGCAAAAAAAAAAAAAAAAAAAAAAAAAAAAAAAAAAAAAAAAAAAGAAAAAAAAAATGTTGATTTTACAGTATAATACTAGCATCTCAGCTTCTAGTATTATACCGTAAAATTAATATTAACAGTAATAAACAGTAAAATAAGCAGTAATACGCTAGCGCGCATTCGCGCCACATACATTCTGAAATTTACTTTGTTTTGATTGTAACAAGAAAAATGTTTTTCATTACACAACTCTATATACTTAAAATTAAAATTACCTTAATCTATAATAATAATATTTAATTTCCATTGTCTACGATTTCTTTTAATCTGAAAAAATGTACTCAAAAATAAATGCTTAACAATTTATGTTATATATACAAAAAAAAAAAAATTATTTAAGTTTGTCAGTTTTTTTTTTCATAATTATTCTCAACATATTTTTGTCACGTTCAGTAAACATTTTCTCGAAGATACTTTTTGCCATTTCCTGATTTTCTTTTTCTTTTGTGAATAAAAATCTCAAACACATTTAATATAAAAGGAAACTACGAACTTGTTGTTGACATGAAAATTGAACATAATATTTACTATGAATGAAATTAAAAAATACTACTGCGAAAATTTAATATTTTTGCTACAAGAGCATAAAAATATTTTTACAACTGTTTTATACACAGCATGCCTGTGTGGGAATAATTCTTCATATTCTGATTTATTCAAACAAACAGTCATTTATTGTTTTTCTCTTAAAAGTAAAGGAAATAGATGTTTGGAAATTGTTATATACTACACGAAGTTAAACGGGTTTTTCGATTTTTTTAAAAGAAATATAAAAACTATTTTATAATTATCTTATTATACCGTGTTATTCAAAAGTCACAAAATAAATATAATCTTACTAACAATAAAATAAATTATAATACCTTGTAATAATATATTTATTTTAAATGCTAGAAGGTGTAAATTAATAACATAATACGAATTAAAATAACTTTTATTAGGTTGTTTTACATGTTTCAAATCACTCCGAGTCATTTTCAAAAACAAATGAGAATATTCTAGAATTGCACGGGCTTTGAAGTTATTATTTTCATGTACTGTTTTAAAAATTACGCACGTTATCTTCTATTTTTACTTGGTTTTTTATTTCCATATCTGTGACCATGGAGTAACTCGAGCCAAAGTTACGGTAAATTAAAAGATGCCGCATCGTACATATTGTATTTTTGTGCGTTAGTATCTCTATGGTTTCTCGTATTATGGATGGATAGTATAGACTGGAGGGAAATATTATTTTACTTTCATTGAAATTTATTTGGATGGTTTCTTCTTGATATAATCTTGCCAGGGCTCTAGTTTTTCTATTACACTTAATATCAGCTACATGCTCTTTTTTTCTGTAATTAAATTTTCTGCTGGTCATGCCTATGTAGTAATTCTTGGATCCGTCTTCTTTAATAAAAGGTATTTCATATACTCCTGAGTAATTCTCAAAATTAATTGAGTGTATTTTACTGCAAATGATATTCTTTAATTTCTGAGGGGGTTTGGCTATTAAGCAGATATTGAATCGTTTAAGGCTGTGTTTTAGTTTTTCAAAAAACTTGGATAATATTGAAGAGTATAAAGTTTGTATTTTTGCGAATCAACTTTCTTTTCTGGTTTCTTATTATTGGTGATACCCATGATTAATTTATTAATATGGTGTACTTTAAAACCAAATTTAATAGACCCAATTAATTTTGAGAATTATTCAGGAGTATATGAAATACCTTTTATTAAAGAAGACGGATCCAAGAATTACTACATAGGTATGACCAGCAGAAAATTTAATTGCAGAAAAAAGAGCATATAGCTGATATTAAGTATAATAGAAAAATCACAGCCCTGGCAAGATTATATCAAGAAGAAATCATCCAAATAAATTTCAATGAAAGTAAAATAATATTTCCCTCCAGTCTATACTATCCATCTATAATACGAGAAACCATAGAGATACTAATGCGCAAAAATACAATATGTAACGATGCGGCATCTTTTAATTTACCGAAACTGTGGCTCGAGTTACTCCATGGTCACAGATATGGAAATAAACAACCAAGTAAAAATAGAAGATAACGTGTGTAATTTTTAGAAAAGTACATGAAAATAATAACTTAAAATCCCGTGCAATTCTAGAATATTCTCATTTGTTTTTGAAAATGACTCTGAGTGAGTTGAAACATGTAAAACAACCTAATAAAAGTTATTTTAATTTGTATTATGTTGTTAATTTACACCTTCTAGCATTTAAAATGCTAGACGGTATTCAGCCTACGACCTATCTATCTTATCTTATCTTATTGTACATCTATCTTATCGTCGGGGTGTATAGTTTATATTTTCTATTTATATTTTATATATATTAAAAGAAAACTTATAGAAATTACCTACGTTTGATTTCTTATATAAACTTACTAAATCAAAAATATTAGAAAACAGCAAGATGCGATTTTCACATATATGCACAGTCAGTACATGAATGAACTAGAACGAAATATCATGCGTCAAGCACAGATTATCAAACACTTTCCAACACATTCAGAACACGGTAACAGTTTAAAATGGAATGGGGATTGGATGCTCGCCCCGAGAGTCAAGCTTTTGCTTTTCAGTATAAGTTCAATCATGTTGGATGACGTCTAATTATACAGTATAGAAAACGTTTAATACATTTGGAAACTCAATTTCTTATATCACCATCAATAGTCGGAAATATATCAGAATTATTTTGTGGATCTCTGTATATGATCTGTAGATGTTTTTATATATATACTATATAGTATGCAATAATTCACTTCTGTTAGGAAACACATAGCACAGTTGAAAATTTCCCTTACACAAATTCCTTGAAAAAACGGAAATGTACTTGCGATGTTTTGTGTAGCCCTGTATATGATTTTTGTCTGTTTATATTTTCTGTTTGAATTACTGGAAAACATAGCTCATGTATATATGCCATTGGTTTACATGATACTCTAAAAAATAAAAATTGTGACTTTTGTAGAATTATGCCAGTGACTGGGTATAAATGACAAATTTGTAATTTTATACAGATATTCGGGAACATAAAAATCACGAAACGTTGTCATGGGAGATTATTTAGGATTAACAGTTATTTCTATGTAAGAAGATATTTTTAAATAAGGACATGATTATTAAAATAATTTTCAAATTTTATTAATAATTTTCTACAGCGAAATTTCGGTATCGTGCTAAAGCTCAAATTGCCTCGGGCTCGGATTTCGAATCGTCGGGACGAGCTGGAAAAAAATAGCTCGAACTTAACTGTAGTACATTGCCCCTTGAATAACAGGACTGCGCGCTGAAACAAAAATTGGCAGCTGTCGTAGGTGTATTTTTTTAAGCGTTTATCCGGTCCCTTGAATTTGAACCCCAATAATTTCTAAAATTTTTATTCGCCTTGTTTAAATAAGTCAAATAAAACTTATAGAAATTACCTACATTTGATTTCAGGGGACTGTAAAAGCGCTTAAAAAATCCGCGTAAGACAGGCGCCATTTTTTTTTGTCAGCGCTCAGGTCTGGTATTCAGAGGGCGGTGTACACATATGACGTCATGATCTTGGACTACTTATCAACAAATATACTGCGATACCGACATTTGCTAATAACGGAACACCTGCGTACGATTTCTAAATTTTCAGATTTATTTAAGATATTATTTAAACGGCACAGAATCTTACACAAGTAGTTTCTGTATATAACGTTTTGTATTTCATAATTATTTTTTTACATTTTTTATCTGAAACCTTGTTATTCCTTCATTCAAGGGTTGTTCTTTCTCTATTCTCGTCCTCAAATCCACACTAGAAACTTTCTAACATATTCTCAAATATATTTACATTTGTACTAAATGCGTAAACCATGATGGTTTTTAAATTCATAAAGATACAACTAAATGTAAATATATTGCTTGAAAGTGCGTAAAAAATTGTGCGCTACGATTTCTAAATTTTCAGATTTATTTAAGATGATATTTAAACTGCACAGAATCTTACATAAGTAATTTATATATATAACGTTTTGTATTTCATTTGTTTCTAAAAGTTTTATTCGCCTTGTTTTTCTGAGATTAACCCGTCAGCACACGCGCTGGGATAAAATCTACCCAAGCTTACAACTATTACTTAAAAATGTGCGAATAGTTCGTAATCATTCTGAGCTTTATTGTACTTTTCAAGCTGGATGATATCAAGATGTGGCCAAAAAGAATTTACCTTCGGTTGGGTATTTTCCATTCTTTTGTTATAAAAATGTCACGTAGAAGGAAATTTACCCCACGCGTGTTATAACGTAACCCATAATGATATTAAAATGTTAATGCAAATGTTTATGTAAAATATATGGTGTGCTAATAATAATATAATTTTTCTTTTAAACGTTAACAACTCTTGCACATACAGTTTCTATATATCAGTTTTATGTTTTTTTGTATTTCCATGTCTGAATTTGGATTGTAAAAGCTTTGTATGTGATGATATGCAGAAAAAAAATCTTAGTGCGAGATTTTTTTTTTTTCTGCTTTAAATATAAAAGAACTTTTTATTTTAAGTTAAATTATGTCCTTTATTGATTTACAGTTTATTTCAAAATATAAATTTTTGTTTATAATCTAACCGAGGGGGAATTGACATAAGGAAACCCATTGGGTTAAAATTTATCCCGCGCGTGTGGTAACTTAATGGAAAGGGGCGCGTGTGCTGACGGGTTAAATAAGTCAAAGAAAACCTTTAGAAATTACCTATGTTTAATTTCAGTAGACTGTACAAATTGCTTAAAAAAATCCGCGTAAGACACCCTTGAAGTAAAATGTTTTGTTCCGGGCAAGCGAGAAAACGCGAAGAGAAAATAACTCAACTTAACTATTAGTTTTTCACTGATGATGACCGGGTAAGTTCGGTTGAAAACATTTTGATTTTTAAAAAAACTTTAATGTGCTTTTAAATGTTTTTGGTGTGTTTTTACTCACCTTCAAGCAATATATATACATTTAGAAATGGAATAGCATATTCTATTTTCTCACAAACCTTCCTGAAAACCTTGTGAAATTTCCCGTTTTCAGCCGAATTTGGAGATGTAAGAAGTTTTGAAAAAGGAGATCAATCGATCACAATTAAAGATGTATTCTATTTAGGAAAAATGAACAACGCGTTTGATACTTAAGACCGTATATGTTGATGACTACAGATTTCTCATAGTTATGTGCAAAAATTAATTTCGAAAAAGGTAGAAAGTTTGCATTATTAACCGGGGAAATATACTTTGGTGATATACTATGGTGATGCAAATAATCATTAATGATTTCGTTAAAAAAAATATGATAATCTTTTTTATTGTATTACGATCGAGTTAATGTTTTTTTAATTCCATAAACTTATTTTATTTTGAATTAATTGAATACTGCACACTATGTTATATTTAGATAATTTATAGAAAAGATTTTTTTGATAATATTTTTTAGTTATTAATTGACAAATAAAGGTATTCAATCCAGTATTCATTAAAATAATGCTGTCGATATTCTTCTAATTGTTTTGAAATTTTTGTGCATATTTAGAGTAATAAATTAAAAGTTTTAAACTGTAGGGAATACCATTAAAAATCGCGTGTGATATTTTGAAAAAAAATTACAAAAACGTTTTAAACACGTATTTATCTGTTCTAAACTACAATACATATTCAGATTGACCTTCTCCAAACTTCTAGACATGCATCAGCATGCTTAATCATATTCACGAGGACGTGTCTCAACATGACAAGTTATTGTATGATCATTACAAAAATGTTGCATTATTCGGTTAGATCGGATAGTGCATACTTTTCACCACACTTCTCGAGAAGCAGTCTTCTCACATCATTGAACAATTTTTACTGTAAAATTCTACAATGCACTTCCAAAATAACGCTCATTGCGAAAAACACTATATTGACAAACGCATGTGCGTATTTCTTGACACTAATCTGAACTCCATTCGTAAGCCGTTAGCATTACAGACTCTAGTGTTCCAGCTGGGGGTTTTCGAGAGTCTCTCCAGGTTGCCTAACTACCGTATGGACTATCTAAATTCCCACTATCACCGATGGCAGATCCAAGGGAGGGGTGATGAAAACGATTGCCCCTCAATTGGGCAATTATAAAGAGTATCCAGTTTGACATATCTAAGTCGCTTTGCTGTTTTACTGTTTATCTCTCACGTGATTAAAATGGATACACCAGTCTTTCTTATACTCAATAAACATTCTAAAATACGATTATAATCAGAAACTAGTCATTGGGGGCCACCGTAATACTTACCCATCATGGATATGCATAATGTAAAATATTAAAATAAAAAATGTGTAAACTACTTATAAAATGCATTGCAATTCGAATAAAATCGTGGCTTGACGACGTCATAAACTTTAAAAGCTCGATTACTGAATTGCTTAAAAGAAACATCCTTATAACTCCAAAAATAATAATCCTATTAACTAGCGGTTTATTGAATCTCATTAAGCGTCTCATTTCCTATTAAAATATATTTTTGAATTGAAATTTGGATGAAATACAGGGTCATGAAAAATCGAAGAGGACGGAAAATAGGATTACAAATATCTCGGCAACTAATTATCCGATCAACTTCATGCTTTATGCAAAATTTATGGTATTTTATTGTCTTTTATATTCACTCCTTGAAATAAACAATTTCGGAAATTTTTATATACCTTTTATCAGAACGAATATTTCGAGAGTCTTAAAAAAATAGTTCCGGATAATCGAGGTTACTGAAATTCAAAAGCTCCTTTCCATTATTACATACTAAGTACATACCAAATTTCAAGTCTCTGTCTTAATTTTTTCGGGAGATAGAGTGTTTACATTCACATAGAGACACAGACGGACGGCATTTTTTTTTCTAAAAATATGTTTTTCGGAATCTCCAGTGTCTGAAACGTGTAAATCCGTCAAAATTTTTTTTTCGATTTTCAAAACGATTACAAGACTTACCCTATACTACGTATGATGGGTAAGTAATAAATATATATTTTAATTATATAAAAAATCTAAAATAAAAAAAAAAATAAAAAAAAAATTAAAAAAAAACATTCTTTTACAAATTTTTTCTGTTATAAAACGAACGGAAATTAGCAGCTATAAATGAGTCTGACGGTCAGAAATTATCTCTTAAGAGTGTAAAAATTCAGTTTTCAGCCAGCTGTTTATAACTACTGAAAATATGTTTTTTTATTAATTTTCTAAGTATTTTTTACTGAACTAGTTTAGAAAAAAAGAAACAAGTAGTTTTGCACTAAACCTTTTTTCAAATACATGTTTCTGTAATTCTGGAAACAGGGGTTACATATTGTCCACAGAACGGGTATAGAAGACAACAATAAGTCTTTGCAAAAATTTCACTCAAGAAAGAAAAAAGAATAGCTAAGTTTAAGCTAGCTATAGCTAGCTTTCCTGAAGCACAATCTCAAAAAATATGTTAGAAAAGCTAAAAGAATATTTTTTATTGGAATGTTTTATTAGACTGTTTGTTCTTTTTAATGTAAAACTAATTCTGCGTGAATGATTTCAATATCGATTGTTTTTGATCGGTCGTTAGAGCGAGAATGTCGATATAATGGACTGTCATTATATTGAACGTCGTTTGTAAATATACTGTTGAGTTATTCTTCATTCAAGAGGACTGAACTTTTTTTTTCTAAATCCATCCTTAGATTTAAATCTCAAATTTGCAATATCGACCTTCTCTTGATGACATTCTAGATCCGCCCTCGACTACCGCTTTTTTTTTTTTAAATTTTTTTTAACAACTTGTATTTTTTACATTATATATTCTACAGTAATATCATATATATTAATTCTGTTGTTAACTTAATTTTTACTAAGCATCTAAAAAACGCAGAGCAATGATTGAGGTACCATTCGAAAGAATTTTGAATCGGCTCCTGACATAGTACACCCACATTTCGTAAAATTTTTTTGATAAAAAATTGCAGTTAATTAAAAATTAAATAAGTATTATTTTCATAAATGAAATGAAAGGTTTTCTCAAATCACTGTTGCGACAAAAATAAAATACCGCATTATATAATGCTCAACAATGATTATAAAAAAGGAAATAGTACAAAAAGGTAAATTCATCGCGCGGGTTTAATGTATATTTAGGATTAAAAAACAAAATTCAAATTCAAATGTTTAGAATTATATATATATATATATATATATATATATATATATATATATATATATATATATATATATATATATAACTATCGATCGAAGGAGTGTTATTTCACGAGTAGCCCAAAATGTATAATTTGTTATATTAAATTAAACTGTATTTCATAAGTATTAATTTTATTTTTCTTTGCACCGTGTTTTTATCGAAGTGTATAACGTCATCCTCTAATGCAGTTAAAATACAATTATTAATTTTTATTTCCTCGCGTGGGTGGCTTTTGCAATCTTCGATCAGTTTTTACTGTAAGTTTGATGGAATAAATGACACAATATTCTGGCTTGACTAATATTGTTTGCAGCTATTTTATCATTAATTTTTCTTCAGAAGTTTAAACCTGCATCTAAGAAATATTAAACAGCAGTGCGAAATTATCGCATAGGACCACGGGTATTGTATTATTATGCTTTATTGTGAATTCAGTCTTACGTGGTCATAATTTATCTGACGCTCCCAGTTAATAAGTGTTTTAATATTCTACTACGTACAATGTCATTTGTCTTTGTAGAATTTATAGAATTTGGATTTATTTATTTCTCACAATTTCACTTTCTTCTGTACATACACAAGAAGAAGTTTCGACTTCAGTTTTTGGATAGATGTAGGCATTTCGGGATGTCCTGATCTCTTGATTTTATTTTTTGTGGTAAGTGACTGTCTGTTTATTTCTCTGTTTGTATCCATGTATCGGACACGAATTTTATGAGCGAAATCAACATCTCCAGAACTAAAGCACAGAATTTCAACAAACTTCAAATTTTGTAAGACGTTGATGTAAGTTGGTACTGATTAGGATTTGGGTATATATGGCCCGACAGGCCGACTCCTATGCTGTGGCTTCACGATTTCTTTAATAGCTATATCTATTGGATGGAATTTCAGTAAACTTACTATTCAGTGAGAACTTGACATAAATTATCGCTGATTAAGTGTATATTGCACAATAGTTCTTTTGTATTTTTATGCCAAACTTACAATTTCACTTGATTCTGTACATACACAAGAAGAAGTTTCGACTTCAGTTTTTCGATAGATGTATCCATTTCGGAATGACCTGATCTCGATTTAACTTTTTGTGGTAAATGACTGTCTGTCTATTTCTCTGTCTGTATCCATGTATGGGACATGCATTTTATTTGCAAAACCAACATATCAAGAACTAAAGCACAGAATTTCAACAAACTTCAAATTTTGTAAGACGTTGATATAAGTTGGTACTGATTAGGATTTGGGTATATATGGCCCGGAAGGCCAACTCCTATGCAGTGGTTTCACGATTTCTTTAATAGCTATATCTATTGGATGGAATTTCAGTAAACTTACTATTCAGTGAGAACTTGACATAAATTATTGCTGATTAAATGTATAATGCACAATAGCTCTTCTATATTTTCTTGGTGATTTTCGCTATAGCTATAAAACTCGGTAATTATAACCCTCCAATTATGGTATGGAATTCCACCAAACTTAATACGTAAGATGTACGTAAGATATTTACTAAAAATTGCATTGATTCAATTTTGGTGTTGCTCCCTCAACATTAAAGACAGCTATGCTATTTCTTTGCCATTGAAGTCATAACTGTAACTCAGTTTCTATTCCGTAGAAAACCACCAAATTTTATATTGTTCCAATTTCGTTTTTGGAAATCCATCAGTGGGAGAAGTCAGACTGCGGTAGTTTATTCTCTGATCACTGTAACTCAAAATTAACTCAAATTAATAATTAATGTTATTTCCAAAGTGAACTTTGAAAGACGATTTTATAGAGTGCTGTTGTCTTTCATAACTGCAGTAAATATAAATTGTTCGTACAATCTCCCGAAAATGGTGATACTGAGTTAACTTTTTATGCCAAACTTTAATTTATAACTTGAGCTGTTTCACGTGGTTATTGTTATAATAAACTTTATGAATTTAGTGAAATTAAAAAGACTGGACGTCTGTCTTTCAATATTCTCTTTCAATAAAACTTTCAATATTTATGAGAAATATGTAATTTGCTTCTTGTTGCAGATATGAAACAAGCAGCTTTTTGTCAATATCTTTTTATTTTTATTATTTTTTTTCTTTGCATGCATGAAATGATGCATTCATCTATTATAACATCTGAATAAATATTTTTCGAAAGGAATTTTTTTCACTACAAAGGGATTCAGAAAAATGTTCTACACTTCGCAAATGCTGGTGTGTAACAGCACTATTTAAATTAATATATTATAATATTATGGAAGAAAGTTTTGTGATGGACACAGCATTTAATTTTATGTGAGTAATAAATGGAGATTTTTAGGAGATTTTAAACGGAGTTATTAATGGAGCTAGTATTGACTAGGCCTTATATAAATACGCATTCGGTAATTGCTTAACTTATTTATATTTTATATAATTTTTAGTGTTTTAAAAATAAAACTGCTTTGCTGTTTGTGAGTTTATTTTGATATAAAAACCACGACTTATTGATAAATGCTAAAGTTTGATTTGCAATATATGGTTAAATAAGCATTTATATACAATACAAGATAGCATAAAAGTTTCATTTTAAACTGAATTTACATAATATAACAAACACTACATCATAATGAAAGCAATTTAACTCTGAATTAATTTAGTTGACGGTTTTAGTCAGATAAAAGATCCATAACTTAAAACCGTTTATTCTTAGAGACATTATTGAATTTCGATTTCATTTGTTATTCCATTTTGTTATTAAGTGAAAAATGGGGTCTTTTGAGGCCAGTATTGACTCCATAATATATAAATTCGCGGTCGATATTCATATAACTGGCTTTAATTTTTTAAATATTTCTTTTAAGGAATCGGTTATTTTTGTTCTTTGTTTTGTGTTAGGAAACAAATTCACGGATAAAATTTATAAAACGTAATTCTCATCACGTGATACAATACATGGTATAAAAAAAAACATTTTTTTTTAAATTGAAAATGAACATCGAAACTTCTCTGTTTATAATAAAAAAACTATTTTTTATATAAAATTAATAAATTTTCTGTGTTTTAATTAATATTTTTAAAATAATCTAAAACGTCTAAAGCTAACAAAATTTTGGATTCATTTGTTATCTTTTTTTGCTCTTTTTGTCATTAAGTTAAACATAATGTTGTTTGAAACTTGCATTGGATGCACATCTTTATTATATCTATTATTTTAAAATCTGACTGTTGGTTTGTATTTCGAACCTACTGCTCCAAAAATATGATAAAAAATATCAGTGCAAAATAACACCAGTTATTACTAAAGGCCCATGTATATCATACGGACTTTGAAATTTGTAAGATAAAATTTGTAAAATAAAAGTTATTTTTAGAGATTATTATTTTGTAATGATTAATGTAATTTCTGTAATGCTGGGAACCTTATTATTTTATGCAAATGCAAAGGAAAAACATATTTTTGAATGGATGGTAAAAAACAAATTGTTAAATTATGTATTTAAAGAAAATTTGAAGAAAAAAATATTTTTACGTATATTTCATGAATCAGTTTATTCTATAGTACAAAAAAAAAAATCATTTGTCGATAATCTGACATATAGTGCCCCTTATCCACCAGAACTGAATGTAAAGAAAAAACGGTACTTCTCTATTATCCCGTCGACCACTTTTCATAAAAAAACTATCGTCAAACTGTAAGATTAAACGCCAAAAATGCAGTCCCATTTACTTGATGTCAAGAGCATTATACGTGTTTGTTATATCATCAAGTGTTTTTTAATTCGACATTTGCGAGCATTTTTCATTATGTTTTACTGATTTATTAGTTATTTCATTAATTAAAATAACAAATGTGTCCTTAAATTCTTATATTTTGTTTATTTATTTATTTTGATATCCCAATGGCAACGTTATCCCGTTTATTTGGAGTTACAGTTTGGCGATACTTTTTTGTTATGAAAAGTGGTCAACGGGATAATAGAGAAGTACCGAAAAAACATTGAATTTATGTATTTCTGAATGATTTCTGATAGTTGATGGCTGTGACTTTTCGGAAGGACGCTAAAAGAGACAGGGTTTAACGAGTAAAACTGGAATAATTTTAAGGATTTATTTAAATTATTAAATATGAAATATGTTCATATATGTTCATTAGAATGAGTATTTGAAATTATAAGCTAGAAATTAAAAGAACGGAATGCCTTTTAAAAATGACGTCATTGAAAACAAGCATTTTCATTGAGAGAATTCTTAACCTTGATTTTGATTGTGATTTTTTACATGAAATTTAGATTTAATACATTTAATATTACAAATTTAACATTCTACAATAAAATGTGACTTATTTTCCCCCATAAAATCATCATATCTTATAAATTTAAATGCAGCACATCGTCTTACCATGAAGTAGTTATTCTTTAAAATAAATTGTATTCTAGGTGGATTTAATTTCCTGGGCACTTTTAGTAAATACTTGTTAAAAGTTCAATCGTGTCTAACATCATTTACCTTCATCTTTTTAAACATAATCAAATTTCGGTGTCATTTGTTATTGCTTTTAAGTCAGTGAATGACGAATAGAGAATGTTGAAGTTTGTATTCACACACACACAATGTAATACATAAATATGTTGTCGATAATTTCAAAACGGGTTAGAAATTTTAATATATTTTTTGAGTAATCAGGTAGATAATTTCGACTTCTTCAGTTAAATATGTATGTAAAATGATTTTTCTTTAAATAAAAGTTAACATATATAGTATAACGTGCATAGAGTGGTAAATAAATTTTTATTTACAAGTGTTGTATTTTGCCGCTATTTTACTGAATTTATCTAATTTTAATTTGTGAATCATACGTTACCAAACTAGCATAAGTGTAGGCCTAAATATTTTTACAAACTGTGACTTCCCTCAAAGGGAATGGTATGATCGGTACTGCTGAGAACATAGATTTAATAATAACTTTTGACAAGTATTGAAAATGAGATGCTATCTTCAATTAATTAAATAAGGGTTCAAATTCAAAACATGAAAAGGAGCAAATTAAATCGTAGTATTACAAAATATTACGCTGTAAAAAAGATACAAATGTTTCTTAATCTACGAAAATATATTATAACAACACACGAAAATATACAACTTCTTCCGAGTTACCCGTGGTACCGAAAAGCGTTTTTTATCTTTAGAAACCACAGAAACCAATCTATTTTCGAGATTTAAAGAAGCATTTATACAAACAAAGTTTCTTTTGCAACCACAGGTTATCGGAAACGTTTCCGAGTATTTTTGTTGTGGATTGGTGAGTCCTCAAAAAGCAGACGTTTGTTTTGATTGAGATCGTATTGTGGAAGTAACATCTGTGTGCGTGCAGCGACATCTATAGACTATTTTACTTTAACTTTCGATTAATACATGTGTCTTTCGGAATTTGTGGGTTTTATGCATTTCGCAGCCGTTTTATGCACATTCTGGCTTTTATGGTCGATCAGCAAGGTATTTAAACATATAAAAATAATGTGTATCGTCGGATGTGGTCGCATCTCGCACCAGAGGAAGTCAATACACTTTTCTATCACAAGAGAGAAGTTACGCTCCGATTTTGAAGTTTGCTTAGAGCTGCCGCTTGGTTTGTAAGATAAATTCGATTGTTTAATTCAATTAAGATTGTTTTGACGAATTTTTTGGACGATTGTTTTGGCCTGCTTTAATTTAGATATTTCGCCATCTTGTATTAAAACTGTAGAAGCCTGCGCACTGCAGCAAATACAGTTCTGAAGTTTTAAAGTTAAGATCTCATATGTGCGTAATTAAAGTTTCATTTACTCGTCTTATTCAAGAGTTTTTTTTCTTATAGTATAGTAACGTATATTTATCGAGTGGGATTATTTAGATAACAGTCATCAGTCAGAGTTAAAATTCAGTGAGTAAGACTTATCCATAGTCCTATCCTTAAGGTTTTAAATAAAATTGGTTTTAAACTTATTTTCTGAATTCTTCTTTAATGAGCTAGCTAGGGTTCACCATGAACCGGCGCACCACAGTTTTTATAGTGTATTAATCAGCGTTCTCAAAATTGAATATCGGTTTTTAGGATGAAATGAATACTCAATTAAACGTCTTCAGCTGCGTAATTGAATTTACACATATAAGAGTAGTACAATAATAATGTTTTTAATGTTGATATTAATGCTGTTAATTCATCACGTTCGTCACGACAATTATGTTTGTTGAGCATGTAAATGTTGACTTGAGAATTTATAGTATCCTAAAAAACCTATATTTTGGGTTCAGAAAACATTAATAAAAGATAAAAACGACTCAGAAGCATTTCCGAAAATCAATGGTAGGAAAACAACAACTCTGAAATATATTTCTGTTTCCGATGCTTCAAATGATAGAGAATGTTTTTCGGTAACGTGGGTGACTGGGAAGAGGTTATTATGTATGTTCGTTCATGATTATATTACATTTACTTAGGTTAAAAAACATCTGTCTTTTTTTACAGTGCATATGTAAATTTATAAACATTGTTAAAAAAATTATGGAAGTAAACACGCAGATAAAACCATGGAAGACAGACATGCATGGGCATAAAATTTGAAGTACCTATACATTAATTGTAAAATAGAAAATAAGACTCCAAAACATCTTGTGTAAGAAATTTATTTGTTTGAAAGCATGTCAAAAACATGAAAAGATGCTTTAATGCACCATTTCAGTATTTCTAAATTATCAAAAATGTGTTGTTTGAAGAGAATGAGGGATATTTTTATTTTGTGTGGTACCTTAGAATTGTAACGACTGTTGCACATATATTTTCCATGGATCATATGAGATAGTCGATATGAGTTTGGAGAATTCAGATGAAACAGCACCAAGAAACTGGCGATAAATCACAATTAAATAATGCAACTTTGTATGAATCACCATAAAAACAAAAGGACACACAGGACGCGTTATCAGCTGGAAATTTTTAACAGCCCGTCATCAGACAAAGTAAACACGTGTCCGTAAGGGCACAAGACCCCTTACGTAACATTTTGATCTCTCTGTATGTGTGTGTGTCAAAGTGAACTAAAATAGTGTCCAAATACTAAAAGTTTCTATTGTTGGTTTTATATTTCGAGTACCCGGGACCCAAGATAACACGAAAATTGTAATTTTCTATCTTTTCCTCCTCGAATCAGTTCGTTCTGAAGCTACGCCGAAATAGTAAAAATGTACTCTCTACATACTCTCTCTACGGGTCTCTCTCTACATACTCTCTACTAAATGTCTCTCTACGTGTCTACATAACCTAAAGTAACGTCAAAATTGTACAATTTTTGACATTTTTTTTCTGCCAGTCCGAAAATAACGCAGGCATTGTAAAATTTACGCCTCTTTTGTCTTCTTTTTTCCGTGCACGTGGGACCCAATGTAACGCCAAAATAGTAAAATTTCTGATTCCTTTTTTTATTTTCTCTCGCATTTTTCTTGACCTATTATTTTATAATCCGACCGAAATAACGCAGAACTAGTGAAAGTTTCAAAATGAAGCGGGACACTACATAAAGTAACGTCGAAATAGTAACATTGTTGCTCTTTCTTTTCAGAGACTGCGGGATCTGAAATACTGTTGAAATACTACAATTTTAGTTTTTTATTTGTATTCTTCCAGGGATTTTTCAGGTTTGCGGGATGTGTAAATTGTAAAATGTTGATCATATTTTAGAGCACGCAGGTCATTCTAAATTTTTTGTCCTTTTTCCGTAATCCTCGGAACCCGTAACAAAGCTAAAGTAGTAAAATTTTCACAATTTTTTTCTCTGTGTACACGGTTTCTGAAATAATGAAGAGATAGTAAACTCCCCGCATTTTACTTTTTTAAAAAGTTTTCTTTAAATAATAAAATTTCTTTTTTTTTTCTCTTAATTTTCCGCCGGACTTTTTTGGTCTGACGGACCGAAGACTGAAATTGTAGAAATTTTCCTCTTTTCCTGCCGAACTTACCGGACCAGATATAAAGCCGAAATAATAAAATGTTGCGGCTTTTTTTTCAAGACGTGGTAACTGTTAAACTATAAAAATAATACAATTTCACTTTTCCCCTGCGGGTTCTAAAATAACGCTGAATTTTGGCATTTCTTCGTCTTTCTTTTATTCCTATTTTTTGGGTCTGAAAGCTGACCATTTACATATTTTCTGGAGTAAGGTTTAAATGTGTGCTTGTATATTTAGAAACATTGGATGAGGTAATTAAAAAAAATATCTATTTTTAGTTCTATTTTTTAATTTAAATGGTCCTTATAAGTCCCATTTTATGTAAAAATGTTTCACTTCATGGGGAATAAAATGTGTCGCGAGCCCTTGGGTAAAAATCCTCTTGATTAAATATTTGAACCCCAGGACTGGCTGTAATTTTTCCTTTTCAAACAAATTCTCCACAAGTCGAGCTGTATTACGCCTAGCATTATCATGCATTAACAGACAGGAATCAAGAATCACTGTAGCATAAGACATGAGATGTGAATATCTCATCCGCATGCCTTTGAGCTGTCAAAATGTCATTCGAAATAATATATAAGTCTGTGGATATTTTCTCAGTAAATCATGTTTGCTAAAATACGCCAATATAAACCCGATTACGAAACTTTATCAGAATAAATTATTATTAACGTAAATAAAAGACCTGCTAAATACAAATGAGAAAATTACCTTTCTATAAAATGTCTGTGTTAGTGAAGCAGAAAAAGAAATACCTATCAAAATTAGGCTGTACTTCCCTGTGTTAGGTGCCCTGGCAAGTTAGAGAAAAGTCAAGAGAGGGATTTTTTTCAGAAGAACTTTCTTGCATAGTATTCACTGCTTAGCTACACACACGCATTTTTCCAATATGTACACAATATATTTAATATACAGAAGCCATATTTGCTATTATATGCATACAGAATTAATTTGTGTAATACGTTTAATCAGACGCAATTTTTCAAATACATATATAAATTAGCATAATAATTCATCAGTTTCATTTCCATACTTGTTTATACCTTTTGGCAATAAATCTAACTTTCTTAAACGCGAATTGCACCAAGTTTTTTAAAAAAGGGTCAAGACCCGTATAATAGGGAAATACCGCCAATGATATTAAATATATGTTAATAATTCAAGTTGTGGAAAGAAGTTCCATAATCAGGTTTGCAGCCAAAGTGTGGCTTAACTCAAATTTGATTTCATTGTTGGTATTTTCTTTTTGTAGGAGGAGGAAAATACTTACATTTGACATTAAACTTTTGCTTCCATTTTGTAAAAATAATGTTTTTTAATTAATTAGTACCTTGTTGACTAAGTTTCACTCAAAATAAATGTAAAAGAATCCTTTTCTTGTTGTTTTTTATGAGAAACTTCCGTAATCAGGTACAAAGCCAATTCCTGCATTTAATATCATTCGAATTATATTCATCAGAAATTGTGCAGCATAGAAGCGGGTGCACCAGATTAATCTAATAGTTTAAAAAGAAATTCTGGGCTTACAAAATTGCTATACTTTACTTTACCTCTAGATTATTGTATATCCTTACTGTATTTTCTTTGTAAATGCAAATTGTGCATATTTTATGGGTTACTATTATTTCTAATGGTAGTAGACATTGTTGGGTCACAGATAAATTTTGGTATGCTGAAGATTTATAAAAATAATCTGCTATTGGAGTCTTCATAAGGAGCACTTTTTACATAGTAAGCCTTAGCACTGCTCAATTATCATTTTAACTTTTAATGGGATTTTCTATATTTTATTTCAGTTTACAGCTTTACTCTTAGTAATATTTTTGATAATTTTCTTCAGAAAATAAACTTTTTATATATTAAAATTTAACACTTGTTTTTACTTACCCATCATATGGGTAAGTCTTGTAATCGTTTTTAAAAATTTTTTTGACGTATTTACAAGTTTCAGACAGTAAAGATTCCGAAAAACATATTTTTAGAAAAAAAAAATGCCGTCCGTCCGTCTGTGTGTGTGTCTGTAGACGCTCTATCTCACGAACAAATTGAGATACAGACTAGAAATTTGGTATGTACTTAGTATGTTGTAATGGGAAGAAGCTTATTGAATTTCAGTAACCTCGATTAACCGCAACTATTTTTTTCGGACTCTTGAAATATTCGTTCAGATAAAAAGTACGAGGGGCAGTCGGAAATTAAGTTTCCCCTGGCGACTGTGGACAGAGGTGTGTATGAAAGACAAAAAATGTAATGAGACATTAAAGATAAAACATAACTTTATTTTTCACGTAAGTACCAAGTACATTGAGACATTTGTCATACCGCTTTATAAGCTTCAAAAACCCCTCCGGGAACAAATCAGGGCTTTGCATATGGACGAATCGTTGAACGGTTATGGGCGAAAGACGACACAGCAGGTGAACGCGAACGTGCAAGACACCGATACCATTGGGTAGAGGTCGACAGCGATCAAGCAGATGGCGCTGTTGCAGTGACTGCGCAAATGGCGGTGTTGCAGTCATATTCCGTATGCAAAGCCCTGATTTTAATTTCACCCAAGAAACCAGGGTTAAAATGAGTAGTATAATATGAAAATGTTCTAAATTAATTGCATTTAGTTTTATGTCTCATTAAATAATTTTATTAAAGAGATTTAAAGAGATTTTTATTAAAGAGAAGATTTTTATTGACCCTTTCAAAGACGGTGGTATGTTTATGAAACAGCTTAATTTTAATTCATAAATGACACAATGACAGCAGATTTTGGTATAACATTTTACGTGTATTATGTATGTGAAATATAACTTTTCCTTATTTCCAAATTTATCTATTTGTAAATTTCGGTGTCATTCATTTATTCCAACATTTTAGCAATGAAAGTGCTTTGCCCCTGAAAGCGTTAAAGAGAACAATTTTTTTAATGAGAAACCGAGACATGAATCTAAATTAAAGTATGTTAATGTGACTGACAATAAATCTAATAAAAATAGGAGAAATGTTATCTTATGTGCCACCGAAATATTGCATTAAAAAATGCTATTAAAATATTCTTTTTATTGTTTAGTTCCCGTAGTTTTTGCAATTGTTAAAGATATTTGAATAACTAATATCTACTTTAAGGGGACCGTGGACCTTTATTTGATCAAAAATCGACCCAAAAATCGAAATAAATTTTTGTGTGTAATATTATTCTTCAGTTTGTATTGAACCATTTGAGAAAAACTGCATGCATCTGCGATGATTATTCGCAAAATTATAAGCGTTAGAATTATGCGCACAATCAAGTTTTCAGTGCTTTAGTAAACTTTAAACCTGTTTTTCTCAATACAAATTTCACACGTTTTTTAAATTTTTGAAATGCTCCATGCGTCTTAATTTTTGTTCAAAATTCATGAAATTGATAAGGAAGAATCCAGATTTTGTTTACAAAGAAACTGTGTATGCATTTTACAATTAGACTTCGGTAAGATAGTTAAATTTGATTTATAACTTATTAAAATGCTAAATTTTGATGAAATTCGGACTGGAATTCAGAAAAAAATCTCTCAAAAATTAACTAGTCAAAGGATTAAATAACTGATACACAGATTTGTTTGTAATATAGTTTTAAGTGATCCAAATGCCAAATAGAGGAAATATCTTAAAAATTAAAACGCAAGGAGCATTTAAAATTGGATTTATAAATTTAAAATTTTTAAAAAAATCTTAAAATTATATTAAGATTAGAAATTTCTTTTAAGGTATTCTATATACTTATGGTGAAATGTATATATGCACAAAATTTCATATATCTGTGATGAAAAATAAAATAAATTAATTTCAACGTCCACTGTCCCCTTAAACAAATTAAAGAGTTTCAACGAATATTATGTAGTTTAAAAAGCTTTAATTTGACTAAAGAGACCAGGGTTAAAATTAGCAGTATAATATGAAAATGTTATAAATTAATTGCATAATTGCTTTAATAAATAATTTTATTAAAGTTTTTAAATAAAACAAATATTTAGTTCTGGAATAGTATAGGGAAAGATAAGTTAATTATAATGGTGGATTCTCTATTTACTTTTTGATATATTGGCATTCGTAGAAAAAATTACATAAATAAATCGTCTAAAATGTGGAAAGAAAATAAATGTGATTTTTTTTCAAAATCGGTTGTAATCGGTTTGATATTTTCATTCATTGTACAGTCCTAGGGAAAACTGATAAATCTCTACTGCCTCTGCTGCAAAACACCGTATAAAAATGTGACATGCAACAATCGATTAGTACTAACGTCTCGTGAGCTCATGTTTGTAACACTTGCAAGCTAATGTCAAACCCATGACAGTGCTAATCTCGTTTGTATTTTAATTTCTCGTTTTTATTGTATAATTTTTAAATTATCTTTTAGCATAGGATATTTGAGGTCTAACGGGTACTCTCATACTTTTTATTTATGTCGGTTGGAGTATTTATTTCTGAGGACACACTAACTTATGGAACCGGTTCTGAATGTCATATATGTCTATGGTCAATTCTTATAGGCTTGCAACCGAATTTTGGCAGCGGCACATGCCTGAAATCTTTCAACCACTTTTATCGAAAACATTTGAGATAGAGTCGAGAACATGTCGTTGTTAATTCGAAAGCTTTTGAAGGATATTGGCAACATCGACCCGTAATGATACTGCTAAATGGGTTTGCTCCGATGGCCTTAGCTACAATCAAAAATTGAGTCTTGTGAACGTGCCTGGCATATATTTCATTATAAGGAGAAAATTTAATCAATGTTCTGGCATATGTTGATTCGCATTTAGATATCTGACTGATACATTTATTTATTTTATTTATTTTCCCAAATACTCGAACTTCTCATTTACTTCTGATAGTTTTTCTCTGATCTCTTTCCTGGTATTCACGCCTACTATATTCTCTTTTTTCCTTTTAAACATTGATTCTATTTTTCTGAGAAGATTCTCTTCTATTCACTATTCAAATTTTTCATCTACATTCTTATCCATATTTTCCGCGAATGTGGAGTGAACTTTTTCTTCTGTTATGTTTCATCATGTTCAATTTATCTTGCTCCTTGTATTTCAATTTTTCATTTTCTGCTCAAGTATTACTCAATTATATTAAACTAGCTGTAACCTGTGACTTCGTTCACGTAACAATGAAAGAAGGATAAATGCATTCATTAAGCAAAATATTTCACTCCCGATAGTTAAAAACGTAATTAATTAACTAACTTTTTATCACATTTCATAGGAGACAATACGGTATTTCTTTGTTATAGGGACCTTGATATAACTCAGTTTTTAAAAAGTTTAATTTTGCGCCAAATAATCTCGAAAATGAAACTGCAACCAGTGGAAAAAGGAATGTGAAATAAAATCGTGGAAATCGAGGAATTGTGTGTGTCCCCGTAAAATCAAATGTCAATTTTACTTAATAAATTATTTTACTTTTAAAGACTTTGTGAAACGTTTTAACGGCCATCCTTAAAAAATAATTAATTTGAAATAGTATATGCTTTTTCTTTAAATTCAATTCTTGTGAATAGGTAGCAATAATTTGTACACCTAAATGGTCGTTTGCGGTGTAATTTAATGATGTTTTGCTATATGAAACATAATGGAATTTATATGCATTATTGAGGTTCACTATAAATTTCTCACGAGAAAGTATGGTGTGCATTGCTTTTATCATTCATTTACGGGGACACACACTATAGTTCTCTTTTTGTTTTAGTGCGATAATTACAGTCTATGTGTGATAAGTGTGATTTCAACTATGGTTTGCATTTTTAAGTTTAACTACATTTTTGCATACCATGTGATGTGTATAAGTTCTGTTGATCATATACAAGGCTACTTAAAATAATTCTGTAATATTACTGTCTATGGGAGTTAATTGCTTAAGAGTATTTTTAATTGTGGTACGCCGCACTTTCCTGCTGAACTGTATTTAGTAGATTATAGAAGTTTGAGGAATATAAAGAAATTCATATATACGTCTACGCAAAAAAAACAAGATACATTGTGGTTTATGGTTTGTAATTGCTAGAAGTGAGTTTTAAGTTGCCTATTGTGTTTTTTCCTCAATTAAATTTTAGTTTTATTGCGTGCACAAAAGTCTTTAGATAGTATACATAGGGCTGTACAAAAGAAATTTGAGAGTTTTTCCATCGATTGCCAAAAATTGCTAAACATGAATTTTTTAACTGAACTAAATTTTATCATGCTATGTAGTAAATATTCAAATCTATAGATCATATACAGGACTGCACAATATAATTCGACTACTTAAGGTAATGACAATAACTGAGTTTTTAAATGTGTTATATGTTTCCTAAACTGTTTACTACATATCTTCTCTCACTTTATTTAACGGTGAAGTTTCGTTACATTTTCCTGGATGTATTGGAAAGTGTTTCACAATCTATACTTGACGCATGATTTTTCGTTCTTGTTTCATTACTACCTTGCGTGCAACATCTATTTTCCATAAGTGCTATCTTTTCCACTTGTCTGCATTGTATTTCTCCGACTAATGGTTTGTACGACTTTCATTTCTTTTTGGCCTTTAAACATTTTCCAATATAGTTGAAAAGTGCTCCTGAACTCGATTTATCTGTCTGTCTATCTTCCCTCTACACTGTTAAAAATTTTGCAGCAAACTGTCCAGTATTTTGACTGTCCAGTTTGTATAGAAAATGGTTACATATTCATAATTTAACACGATTCTGACCATGATATGGGTCAGAATAGAGTTAAATTACGGTTATGTAACCGTTTTCTATAAAAACGGCCAAATGACTGGACAGTTTGCTGCAAATGTTTAACGGTGTGTCTTTCCGTTCTCTAACTCGCGAAAATATACTCCGATTACCATGTAATTGACATATGTTATTGAGGTTTACTATGGCATGTTCGGTATTGAAAGTGAAGTGCATATCATTTATAGTTCTTTTATAGAGACACTCAAAAGAATTCCGGTACATTGCGGTTAATGGGGATAATCGTTTGCGGTGCTTTTTAGTTATGTTATCGTATTTGAAAAATATTGATTTTAACATATATCACTGAGATGCACTACGAGATGCTTACTGTTGAGTATGGTGAGCATAGTATTCATTGTTCATTTACAGGGGCATACAAAAGTATTCTGCACAGTACTGTCTATTAACAATAATTGCTGGAAGTGAGTTTTCAGCTGTGATACGCGTTTTAAATTTAACTAAATTTTTGCCTATAACTTGGTGAGCATAAATTATATAAACCATATACAGTACAAAGCAAAAGAACTCTAATACATTTCATTTATTGACGGAAATTGGTGAATGGAAAGTTTCCTTACTTAACTAAATTCTTGCATACTATGTGGTATATGTATAAATCTATAGATCACATACAGGGATGCACAAAAGACTATTGATGGTAATTGCTGAAATTGGCTTTTCAAATGTGTTATCAGTTTTCCAAATTGTTTATTTAGGCACAATCTTTCACCTTATTAAACGGCGATGTTTTGTTTAAGTATTCTGGAAGTGTTGGAAAGTATTTTATAATCTATGCTCGATGCATGATTTTTCGTCCTTGTTTTTATTACTTCCAGATTAGCAATAATATTTTCCATATGTCCTTTCTTCTCATGGTCCTGTGTGACATATTCTTGGTATAACATCTTCTTCAACAGTATCACTTTCATATCGGCCTTAAGAGCTTCTTGACCTGCAGTAATATCAGTTTTCACTATAGACATATCAGCCTTATGATTTGTAATAGCATCCATTAACTTTTGAATATGCTGTGCTTCCACGATTTTGGTAGTTGCAGGTATATACTAAATGTATCGACTATTCAAATTGCATTTACGAGACCAGTAATTATGTATAAGATAAACAATCCTTGGAGCGTCACAATTATGTATTTTTACTAATGATGGATAGACTAAAAGAATCGGGAAATTAACAATAGAAAAATGTATCATTTGGAATTATATTTTTGGAAAAAAGTGAGTTATATATAAAAATTGATTTTGGAAAAATACACTTTTAATTACAATAACAAAACAAGTGTTGCCCGATTTATATTAAATTATTTACCAGATACTCTCATAAAATATCAATTATTGTAAATATTAAGACAAATGTGTTTAAAAATATATTTACTGCAAAATATGATATTTAAATTTCATCTGATAGATCTTCAGACTTTCTTCCGGCTATTTTAATAGTCATTTTACTTCTTTAATATTCTCCTATTTAAAATTATTTAATATCTTGGCTTCTAATTGACGCACATACAAAATCAAAAATGTTTCTAAAGCTATATAAAAGCATTTTCTAAGAAGTCAAAAAGCAAAAATGGTTTTTTTTCGGAAATTGACTATTTCAACGTATTTGTATACCTTAATATATTTTAATTAATTTTTGCTGGTTCAATGTGCATTATCTAAAAATATTATGCTAAGGGACACGCAATGTCCTTCATTTTTTTATTATAATATGAAAAATATGCGTATATAACTTTTTTTCATACAGATATATGTGAACAAGGTATAGTTTTAAAAAATGCAGAGGTGCCTAATTTCAATTGCGATAATTAATATATTCTGTTTTAAAGTCGTCTACCACGATAAATTGTTTTTCATTATAAGAAAAATGACAGTGAAATCATTTTTGTTCAAGTGGACACAAATAAAAAATTATCTAATAAAGATATTAAAAGTAACAGTACATTTTTACTCGGAACTACAAAATGAAATATCATTCATTTCCATGAAATATACACTCACTGAATGATAGCATCCCTATCACATTTACATTAATGGATAGAAATTCAGAAATTTACCATACATATTTTATTTTAATTGAATATACAATTATCAGAGGCATACATTTTAAAACAAGTATTGTGGAGCTCATAACAATATTTTCTCTTCTGTTACTGCCTAAACATTTGAATCAAAGATCAGGAACAAATAAAATTAAACAAAATATAGTATACTATTAACTATTGCTGCATGATTTGTAATAATAATATTTTGTAAATGATAACATGGAAATATTTTGTACTTTCATTAATTGTAATTTGCTTTTATCATATTAGCTACATTAACAATGTCCGCGATTTGTATGTTTCATGTAAAATATTAAAAGGAATAGTTTTAAAGTTTTTAAAATTTATTTTACAAAATATAAAACTGTTAGATCTATTTTTACCTCTACACTTATCCCAATTTGTAAAGGCTGGTATGACCATGTACAAAAAGCTATACATATTACAATAATTGAATTTTATGTTACAGATTATGTCATAATATCTTTCCCTA
Organism: Maratus michaelseni; assembly: GCA_963931845.1. Lineage (NCBI taxonomy): Eukaryota > Metazoa > Arthropoda > Arachnida > Araneae > Salticidae > Maratus > Maratus michaelseni. The sequence continues at coordinate 172,523,687 of OZ007591.1, forward strand.
GAATAACATACAGTAAGGTTTCAGAATGTGAAATATACATATTTCATTCAATGACATGTGTTTTTATGTAATAAAAATGTATTGATACTTTCTACAACTGTGCTACGAACATCGAATTCCTTAACGTTTATTAAAACGTTTATGTATTAAAGTTTTATCTTGCGACGTAGCTGAAAGTACCTGTAGTTTAAATAACACTTCTCGAACGCATAAATACGATGACATTATTATTTAAAAAGTAATTCGTTAAATAAGTTTTAAACAAAATCATCAATACGATGATGTAGTTAGTATCAAACAATTCATAAAGGAGATATCAATACTTACAGATATTTAGTCATAATCAACGCTTGCGTTAAGAAACCATTTAATACAATTGCGTACACAAATTTCTAATTAAAATTTAATGATATAACTGAAAACTTTGCTAAGATCGTAAAATTATTTCACATTCATTAAAGCATACATTAATTATGCATATTTATGGCGTTTTCTCAGAATATATCGACAGTATTAGCTAATCTAACTCGTAAATCTTTAGGAATGATTATATTATTTTTAGTAAAAGTAATTCATCAAATAATACTCAAAGATTATAGGGATTCTACAAGACAGCGATGCACTGCCAAGGATTTTATAATGAGAATATCAAGTGAATGCACTTTATTGCGATTTAAGTATGATTAATGTTTATAATGAGAAATCCTTTCTCCGTTCTTGATCGATTAATTTTATCGTACCATACATAATATACTACAAATAATTCAGTTGATAATGAATAAGTTTCTTTAGAATGTAATATTTAAAAAATTACAATATATTCAGATAAACTAATAATCATTTAATCATGTAATATCTACATAACATACGGGAGTATAACCCGAGCTTTTGAAAATCTTTTATAACGTATAATATCTCCATTGTATATCTTAAATTTGTAGAATTAATAAGTTACTTAATAAATCAAGCTCTAAGAAACTGCGTTTCCCAACTGGACTATTCTGCTTTTGTAAGTTCATATTTCCCCTTAAAAGAAAACTTCACATTTTTGTAGACAATATTTATAGGGAACTCAGTAATTTTTACTTGGCGAAAATATCAATTATACACGTTTACGCTTAAAAAATAATTAGAAATTTTTAACATATTCAGATAAAATTTCATAAAAGTCTGGGAACTCACTGATAAGGGCAGGCACACGTTTGACCAATTCCCACAGTCTCACTTAACATATATCACCTCACACCATACACCGCAAGCTTCCTAACGGGCCACGGGCCCTTTAAATCATACCTCCACAAATTTGGTTGTGCAGGATCTAATAGGTGTGAGTGTGGCGAGGTGGGATCTCCTACCCACGCCTACCATGAATGCACACTTACTGCACGCTGGCACATCAAACGTCCAGCCACTCTCCCTAAGGGATGGTTACAAAATATTCTTTCTAGACCCACACTTCTGAACAAACTCAAACACATCCACCAATACTTAGCACACATCTCCAACCTCACAAGCTAGTCTGTACCCAGAGCAACTCCCATTCCCTCGTATGGCATCGCCCCTTGTCGCGAGTAGAGTTATAGTGTTACTCTGGCGATGCTAAAGCGCCCCTTGTTGCCAGAGAGCATGTTTCTGGCGCGCAACCCTCTAGCTTATTTGCTGTCTGATATCCAAGTGCTGTGCGGCATATCATTCTCAAACCATTTCAAGAACCTCGGCACCTCGCTGCCCCGTGTCACGAGGGAGATCTGTTCTCCGGCAGCGAGGGATTTGTTCTGTGAATTTCGGGCAATAATGGCCCATTGCAATTCACCCGCCCCCTGTCGCTTTTTCCGGCGGGCTCAGCTCCAGCTGAAACTGTAACCTTTTTTTTCTTCTTAATCCTTAATAAAGGTACCGGGAGGGACACCTATGCTCTACAGACTTGGCCTCCTAGTCTGAGCAGTCCCTCTTAGGCTGTGAATTATAAATCTATGAAATATATATTGCATCCATGTTCTTTTTAAAGATTCTAAGTTAAAATTATTAAATTAATTTTTTCTCAGTTACCATATTTTTTTTAATATATCACCCTCAAAAAGCTAAAGTTTTAGCATGTATTTCTCAACTGACTTATAATCCCCGTGATTCACTTCATATATTTAGAGCGGTAGAATTTGCATATTTTTCTTAATGTTATATAATATTTTTTTCTGTGTTTTTGTTTTTTCTTAAAGGTTAATTTTTTGAAAAAAAAAAAGATCCTCATATTTGTAAGAAATATTTATTATAAACGAAATAAAATTGCTACAAAATAACAATGTATGTAAAAGAAATTTTTTTTTTTTTTTTTTTTTTTTTTTTTTTTTTTTTTTTAACATTTAAAGACATGGGCGACGCTCGGTAAAAAACAAATAAAAAATAAAAATAAAATAAAATAAAAAAAGTCTTGAATTCTAAAATTATCACGTAATTAATGTTTGCACTTCATTTACCGTCTTCCCAAAGACCGTTAGGTACCACTGGTATATGTAATATTCCGCTCGTGTATTTGTGTAATTTATTCTATTTTCATTATTAACTAAACTTTTGTTTATAAATGTTATGTCTGCTGCTTTTATGCTATTAATCGATTCTTGTCACTATTATTTTTTTTATTATAGCACCACAATATGATATTTAGGCTTTAAAAGGCATTGGTGTATGGAGTACGCCACCCGTGTCCATATGTTACTGCAAACTGTATGTGTTATATTAATTATAATTAAATTATTTTTTTAACAATTTCATGTTTATTGCTTTAATATTATTACTGGACATTGTATTAAATAAAGATGTCATTGAAATTTAAGAAATGGGGCCATTACGTCTGAACTAATATTATTTTAAGAATTAAATCTTATAGTCTGACTATTTCATACACATTAAAAATACATTAAAATCAGTTAAACAATTGTGGACGTTTCGTACCAATATTAGTTCCTCTTCAGTAGAATAAAAACGTAATAGTCATGTAAGATATATAAAGAACTAAATCCGATAGTCAGACAAATTAATTCAGTTTAAATCAATTAAACAATTGTAGACGTTTCGGACCAATATTAGCCCCTCTTCAATATAATAAAAACGTTGCAGTACACGGTTATTCTTTAAGTTTAACTGCCATTTGAAGTGTTTTTGACATGTTTACTTCTGTAAGTTGTTTTAATTTTATCTGGCATGACCATAACGTTTTTATTGTATTGGAAAGGGACTAATATTGGTCCGTAACGTCTACAATTTTTAATTGATTTTAATGTATTTTAATGTGTATTGAATTGTCTGAATATAGTATTTAATACTTTATGTGTAATTGAAAGTTGATATTTAATCTTTAAGAACCGTTGGCGGATAGAGTGCGCAGGGCGTTTTTTTATGTTAATACAAACCGCCCATGTGTCTTAGGTTAATTCTTTTCAAAATAAATTATCTTGCAAATTGCATCAACAGCTTTGCACATTTTGATTTATAAAATCAGTTTATGTCATAAAATATTTTTATAATATTGCGAAAAATGCATTATACAATACAGTGAAACGTAGTAACTTGGCCACCTGTATAAGTTGGACTAGCTATAAGGAGTCGATAACGCAATAAAAATACATTAAGACACTTATATAAGTTGGCCTCTTGTCTACTTTGAATGCTAACGAAAGAACTGCAATACAATAGGTTTTACTCTATGTTATAATGTAGGATTTTCCCATGTATATGTTGTCTACGTGTTTTCACAATGGTCATTGACATTTGAAATCTATATCTATCTATAATACAAACAATTCATTGCACATATTTTAAATGTAAAAATAATATTTAATCGATATTGGCATTTCATTGGAAGCATTTCTGATCCGCGCAAAATTGGGTCCAAATATGACCGACATAAAATATATTGGTTTACGTCTAAGGATGTTCTAAAGAAATTTGAAAAATATTATTTTTAAATTACTAATTTTGAATAATATACTATTTTCTTACTTTAAAGATATTAATGCATTGCACCGAGACTCATTGTTTTTAATTATTTAGCCATCCATGTTTTTTTTTTTTTTTAATATTTCAGTGGTAGATATTAACATTTTTAAAGATGTGTTACAAATATTTTTTATTCTTTGACCAAGTGCTGTTTTTTTTCAGTACTTATTTTTCGGACATTGCCATAAATCTATGGCCCACTTTTGAACTGATGCCAAAACACAAATATTTAGTGTTAAGTTGGTTTTGGTTCTACACACATCAGTGATTAGTTTATAATTCGTCATATTTGACAAAGTGGCAGTGTATACCATAAAAGTTTTTTAAATAAAATACGCCAAATATCATTTACTAAAATACCCGATTTGGATATGGAACTAAATACAAAAAAATAAGGAAAACGTTCCGCAGTTTGGCAATAAATAGAAATCTGGCAACGAACACAGAGATTTTCGTTTAATGTTGAACATAAAATCTATACCTGCATACCATGCCTGGTAGCAGCTACATCACAGTGACGTCACTGCAAGTCAGGATTATCACGACACATCTGTTACCAAAATACCACCATTCAGCGAGGTCACATTGTGGCTAAAATGTGAATTTCTTTAAAAATTCTAAAAAACATACAAAATTATTTCAGAGCATGTTATTCATCGTAAAAATACTTTTCTGGTCAATTTTTAAATTTTTGTGACATTGCTTTGATGTCATTGTGAGTCGCGCATGTCACGTCACAACTGCGACCAAAATACTACCATATTGTGAATTCCCACTGTGACAAAAATGTGAATTTTAAAAATATTTTTTAATCAGAAGAAACATTGTACATAGTGCCATCTTTACGCATTTGATTAATTTATCTAAAAAATAAAGTGATCTGCATATATATACATATAAATTTTTGTGTCTATGCAATTGCAAATTCTCATACGAACATAATTCGATATGAAAACTAGAAAAAATATTTTAATATTTTAATTTCTTTTTTAATTAAAAAAAGTTTAATTTTCTATGAAAAATTAATATTTTTTATTAAAATAACTTCAAACAATTTTATCAAATGTAAATTACTTCTACCATCGGAATTGGCAGAAAAAAAAATATAGTAGAGGGATGTGGGGTTGTTCACTGCGAAGTGCCATTAAAATATAAAGTCACATTGTAAAGTCACAAAATGTGAATACAAATAATTCGATATACTGAAAAAAGCAAAGTTTCTTTTCTGTATGCTAGTGCTTTATTTAAATTGTTTTTGTATCATTTTATCTCCAGAATTTTCAATATAATTTTTGTAGCTCTTCAAGCCCCTATTCGAAAAAATAAAAATCAATTTTCTCGACATTTTTTAATTTAAAAATTGTAGTTAGTAAACGTGACATAAAATAAAATATATGTATATTTGTAAGAAGATGATATGTAAATAGTTGATTTACTGGAATTATATGAACAACTACGTTGAATAACAAAATATAAACTTTAATACAGTCTTAGACAGATAACTCTACAATACTTTTCTAATAACTTCTTCACAGCTAATACAATTCTGGCCCAACATATACTATATATTTATTTACCAAAAAACCAACCAGGCCTAACTGCGCCTTTACTGGCTATTTCTCATTCTGATGCTTGCTTCACAATAAAAATTAGAAGACTGGATCTTTTTCTAATTTTGAAGTTATTCTGATCTCGCGATCCAAACCTTTTATAACTCGTGCATTTAAATCGTGGATAATAATAGTACTAGAGTGTCAGTTAATTTGATGATCATTTACGTCATAAAGGAAATGAAGTGTTTAAGCTGAAATCCTACACATATATATATCTATATATATATATATAAACGGAATTTTTCAGTGTAACATCTGCCAAACGTTGTTTTGAATCATGCGGTGGAGAAAAGTTTTGATTGGTAAGAAAATTCGACAGCTGCTCATTATTTCTAATATGGATCCTTCGGATCGTCTGTGGTGGAGATAATTTGAAAAGTGGTTTCATTAGAAGTGTTTATTTATCAAAAGTCAAAGTGTTGTAAGCATAAGCTGGATTCACGTTTTGTTTCATTTAATTCCACATTTATAAGAAGGCTAGCAGCAAATTTTGTGGTACGCTGTATGGTTAACTTAAAAAAAAAACAGCTATCCAAAATTTCTTGCTGGAAGACATTCAACGAAGATTTCCCATAATATGACATCAATAACCCTTTACTAGAAATTTAGAAAGGAACACGTAAATGATATTTATTTTTTGCGTATTAAGGATTTGTCAAAGTGTAAGTAAGTACAAAATATGTTAATATTCTTTTGAATTTGCCGATATTTAAGAGTTATAAATTGCACTGCGTTAAATAAAATATTTGTAATATTTTAAATTTATAATATAAAATGAAAAATTCTTATTATATGATGTTTCTAGAACATAATATATTTTTAAACATAAATCCTATTGATGCTTTTGTAAAATTCCGTAGATTTGTTTATTGGTATTTCTTATTCATAATTTATTTCATTTTAAAGAGATTTGATCAAAAATATTATTAAAAATATATCAAAGGTCTTGCATAAAATGTGAGGTTTATATATATATATATATATTATTAAACATTGGAAATTAATTTGTAATATAGAACTTTGCAGTCTTACGAAAATAGCAAGATTGTTGTTACGTAAAGAATTACTTGGAAAATTTAAAAATATTGAATAGAGAAATTTATTAACTGGGGGATAGGTGTAAAATAATATTAATTATATTATAGTAATAGGGCAAACGTGCCAATAATGGATAATTTTAAGGAATTTGTTTAAAAAATAACTTTTTAATTACTAGTTATAGTTATTATTTTTCATTTTTTTAATTCAATATATTATATATATAATCTATCCATAATATTAAACCAATGTCTTAGTCACATTTCACCTTCTGAATTTTTATTTAATTGTTATAATAGAAAAAAATCAAGACTTAAAATTCCAGCAATGGACACTCACCATTTCAGTACTGGACATACACTGTGCCAGTAATAGACTTCCTATAAAAAGTAATAGATCATTGTTGCATGATTGTATTTAGAATCCGAACTTAATGAAAGTATAATAATTATACGCATAGTCGTTTTGAAATACATTTAACAATTAGAATAACAATAATTAATAAAATATTTATGCTAAAAATTATATATTCAAACTAATTATTGTTATTATCACAAGATGAATAATTTACTTATTTCGATAGAATATTTAAAATACTGAATTTCAGAGAATTACAGTTGTTAAATTACTGAGACAATGATTTTGTATAAGGCTTAATAATAATAATAATAAAAATAAAATATTTTTATGGAGTATCAGAATGCATGCAATTGTGTTTCTCGTTACAATTATTAAGAGTTAAATTTCCTGAAACTATTTGATATATTACTTGTAATAATTAGTAGTACAAAAATGATTGAAATAAAATTGCAGGTTGGTTAGATTTTAAAACATGGAAAGAAGAGCAATGAAAAAATAAATAAAGTCTAAATTTGTATTAATTATTTTTTTTTATAAATCAAAACCGTTCGGGTGTGTCCATTACTGGTATATTTACGCTTATGTTTCATTGATATGTTTTTAGAGAATGAAAAAAAAATGTTTTAAGCCTTTAACAAACTGTGCATTTGCGATAATTTTTTATCGGGTGGGGTGAAAATTAGTAACCTGACCTGAACTTATTAAATAGGATTATTATTTATATTTGCATTTTATTTTCTTGTTGCAAGTTACATTCAGATTAGAATATTGCATCTAGTCGAAGAACGAGATTTTATCATAACTATATTTGGTGTGGTTCGTGTAAAACCTGGATACCACACCCGATGCAAGATTTTATTAATCCGAATACTATCTACAGTAGCCAAAAGAGAAAGAACCCAGCCGACACAATAAAATAAGACAAAAAAGGCTTAAAAAAGTCGGGTCGAGTTCTGGTAAAATGTGCTCATTCGTCCCATTGCAGAATCGTCACAAACGCTGCACTTTTCACAAATTGTTTATACTGTGATTTCACAAAGTGGTCACAGAATGATGCCACAAATGGCTTAAAAACGGCCACGACGACTTCACATTTAGGTCACAGTGACTTCACATCCACGTCACGTGGCGTCATGTCGACGGTCACAAAGTCACAGTGTGACGTCAGAATGCCATGAGGTTATTAAGTTTAATCTTATATAGCTTTTGGAATTTTGTCCCTTCTTTCTTTTCATATTGAAAAAATTCTAAATCATTTTGTTGTTACTTAAATGGAGAGAAACCAGAACCTGGAAAGGAACATGAGCAGCTGGGCGTACATTGCAAAGAAAAGTTTCAAATATTGAAAGTTTACAGGGCTTTTACAGAAAGTTTACAATATAAATTATTATTATTTGAATACACAAATAAATAATGTTTTCCCATACATGAAACGGATTCTATAAAATTCATATTACCTTTATCAAAATAGAAATACTTTATTTTCCTATTCTTTGACACAGAAAATAATCTTCAAAGAAATATTTAAGCAAAAAATATAAATTTTAAAAATTTTGACAGTTTCCATGATATGTATTTATTTATTTACCATGATATGTTTTGGATTTTTTTCCTATCAATTCCCAAAACACATTTTTGTCACGTTCAGAATGTTTTTTTCGTGAACGATGACTTTTGAACTTTCCTTGATCTTTTAAGATACACATTAGATATGTACGCTAATTAAACATAATACTTATTGTGCACAAAATTTCAAATGTATCTCTCTGAAAATGAATAATTTATGTAGCGGAGATAAAAAAAAAGATTTTACAGAAGTTTCATTCAAATCAAACTTATGTGTCATATTTCAGTAAATCCTTATTTACTCACCTTCCAGTCATCAAATTTTATTTTCTAAAACTAATTCAATGATAGATCAAAATTCTTTGAAAAACAGAGTATATGATTTTTTATTATTATTATTAATGAAAAAGGGCATTCTTAGATTTAATTATAGAACGTTCCGGTTATAAAGGATTCCTCAGTTTTTGTGTCGAGTGGAAATTCTTTTATGGAAAACAATTTATGGGCACCAAATTAAAATTTTGAATAAAATAGATTTTTTGTTTAAAAACTATTACAGGTTTTTGTAGTATTTACTTCTTTTAGACAACTTTCAATACAAAAACCTACCTATTGCAGGTGTTCGGAGGAAAGCAATTCCAAAAAATATTGGTATATCTTCACAGAGCATGACCCTCAGATGCCCAAATCACTCTCCGGTCAAATGTTGATTTATATATATATATACATATATACATATATATATATACCTGACGTATGTCATGCTGTAAGTCTCATATTTGTGAACCTATTTGTATGTAACTGAGTATGTGTATAGGAGATACGAGGTCTCTACCGAGTTCATGTTTCAAAATGGCGGCAATTTTTTTTTAATTCCAAAAAATTATTAAATAAGTTATAAATTTAAAAAGTTGTTTTCGTTAAGTGTTAGATCGTGATACAAGGATTCCGGAACATTTTTGATTTTGCTTTACCTTAAAAAATGGCAGAGATGTGACAGTTTGAAATTCTAGGTTGGCTGACATTTTGAAACAATCTGATTTTTGTTATTCTGTAACTCTCATATTCTGTGAATCTCCTATAATCGGGTTCCAAGCAATTTAGCTTAAGGTGTATGCGTAAAATGAGCTGAATTTTTGAAAACATGGACTATGAAAGCTACCTTTTCCTCCCGGTACAGGACGGAAGGACTTTTTTCTAATTTTAATAGGTATATTTGGCATGACACTCTATGGGAAGGCAAGGAAAAATAGTCATAAAAATATCTGTATCTATATCTATCTATCTGTCTGTATATCCATATGTTTTGAATAATGAGATAAAAATCTAAGAAATCAGGAGTTTTGCTTAATAATTATTTAATATAACGAAATATTTTTCGTATATATTTTTTTTTGTTAAACATGTTGTAATTAGTATTTCATTAAATTTTTATACAGGAAGGAAAATATTTCGATGCCTTGCATTTTCCCAAATCTGATTTTTTTGTTTGTTTGTTGCTATAAAAAATTTAAAATCTATAATTTTACATAAAATAATTTAATTGACAATAAATATATCAATTTTATTTTTAATATTTTGAATTTTTTTTTTTAAATTATCATATTACAAATATACATTTCGAAAGAAAAAGCGAATTTATCAAAATTTAAATACCTCACGATGCATAAAGTCTTATACAATGTGTACAAATATCTATAAAATATTAAAAGATAGAAAATTCTGTTCCGATTTTTTGGAATCATTTAACTAAAAATGCATCATTTTTGAAAATTATTCATTTAATAGCATGCTATCAATATTATTTTCTCGAAAAATTCTATGTTTTATTCATGAGTAGATTAAAAATATCCATTTATCGTTAAAAAAAGTATAATTAAAAATATTTTTAATAATTTTTATAAGTCGTTTTGCCTGGAAAATATATCAACATGTTTCAAAATGTATATAACCTATAGCTCTGCTTTCTGTTCAGACTTTAGAACAAAGAAAAATATTCCATTTTTCATAAATTTAAGGCTATCATAATGTGTAAGCTATGCAATTTTATTAAAAAGTTTTAACTATTATAGTATAAACGTTTTATTATCGAATTAAAAAAATACTAGTTGACTCGCCCGGCGTTGCCCGGACAGACTGTCATTAAAAAATATAACAGTGGAGTGAAGTGGACTTCATAAAAAAAAGACAGTAATATTTATCTATACTAAAAACTTGTAAAAAAATTAAATAAGAGCTAAAATTTCAAAACTATAAAAGTTTCGTTTGTAAAATGAAACGGCCAGGGAAAATTATTATAATTACTTTTCCCTTTTTTCTAAATATCCCTTTTGACAAATCTTCTTTTATATTTTAAAATTTATATTGCTAATTGTATTTTTTTTAAATTATAAATATTAAATGCATACAAAAATCCATATTTCAAATGAAAATCTGTAAAAAAATTTCTATTTATTTGTTAATGTTGACTAATTATAATTATAGATTGAAATCATTGTTTGTTTCGCTTTTATTCCTGTAGATGACAGCCCCAAACACGCAAAAAATCCTGGCCTAAATCCTGCCAAAGAACTTTTACACAATAACCAATCAGATGTGTTTCATTTGGGCGTTGCCATTGAACAATTAATAAATAATCGCGATTTCTGTGCCACGTACGACAGCGTAATATATACACTGTAAAAAATGACAAATGATTCTTAATCTACAAAAATATAACATAATCACGAATAAATTTATAATATAAATTCATCCTTGTTAACCATTATTCTGAAAAGTGTTTCTTTATCTTTAAAAACCTCAGACATCAATGGCGTTTCGAGACTTAAAGAATCATTTATAAAAACAAAATTTCTCTTGCTGTCCGTAATTTTCCTAAACGTTTACGAGTAGTTTTTAAAGTGCATTATTCAGTTTTCTAAGACCGGAATGTAGTTTTTTCCGACGCTATCTATTCTCAAGTAAACATTTTCATGTTCAACAAATATGTTTCACAGAAAAACATGCAAAATCAACAGCGTTAACATTAAAATTAAGATTATTTATTTACTGTTTCAAGTATAAATTAACTTATGCAGCTGAAAATGATTACTCGAGAATTGATGACAGTCGAAAAACAGGTATTCCAGGCTGAGAAAACTGATTAATACACTATAAAAACTATTCGGAAACGTTTCTGAAAAATACGGTCAGCAAAAAATAATCTGCTTTTCTAAATAATTTTTTGAATTTTGGAAATGTATTGGTTTCTGGGATTCAAAAGACAATGGAACACGCTTTTCGGAATTTCGGATAACTCAGAATATTATATTATATTTTCGTTTGTAGTTATAGTATATTTTCATAAAATAAGAAACATTGGTCTTTTTTTACAGTGTATTTAGAGGGTAAAATTTATTGTATTCATCAGTAAGATCTCAAATTTCCCTCGCTAATCTTAAACAAATGGGTGTGGAATGCATTTTTAAAACATCTAATCAGAATATTAATATTTTGAGCTTCCTTTATCTGTGTAATCTTCTTGAAAGATGTCTCCTTTTTATCAATTTATAAAATATCTTTAATATCAATGCTTAATTTATTTTTATCTCTATTAAAACCTGATCTACTGTGAGTAAGATTTTAACTCTTCAAAGTTAATTAAATACAGGGTGATTTTTTTTTTTTTAAGTTGTGAAAGTAAAACCCTATAACAAAAGAACCACTGATCCAAATGACCTAAAATTTCATCAGTATGCTACCAAAGTAATGTGAATTTTTTAGGCGTGGTTTAAAAAAAAAAACTTAAAATCGCACCGAGAGATGGCGCTGTATATGCTGTAAAGTCGGGAGATGAACTTGCGCACGACACATGCACATTGGCGTTAAAAACGGAAGTACGCACACCTGATGTTCAGTATTCTAATAATTATTATAATGACTCTGCCATTGACGCACCGCGCGTTGTTAGTGAAACTTACCAGAATAATGGCAGCGCAGCAACTGCTCTGGGAGATTTAGGACACTAAAGAATTTAAGAAAATTTCCAATGACGACAGAGGGACTACGGAAGATGGTTTCTCAAAGTACCGTCCATTGTTTTCCTTCCACTGATGATAATCTTTGTTTCTGTTAACTTACAGCGCCATCTGTCGGTGCGATTTTAAGTTTTTTTTTTTAACGACGCGTAAAAATTCCCATTGCTTAGGGAGTGTACTGGGGAAATTTCTGATCATTTGGATCAGTGGTTGTTTTATTATAGGGATTTACTTTCACAACTTTAAAAAAAATCACCCTGTATATGTTTTACAAATACTTTGATAATTAAAAAAAGAGACAGCATTTAAGAAGTGTAAAGAGAAAAAAATTAAAAAACACTAATTTACTGATTAGATAAATTTAAAAATAATAATGCATTCCACGCCCGTGTTTAACATTGGCGAGGGAAATTTGAGACTTTATTAACCAACACCCTGAATAAGATGACTTTTTAAACTTTATAATTATTTCTGTTTCTTTTATAGTTCTTTATTAATTTCTAACAATACAAAATACATTACTTAAATGCGTTTAATTTTGATGTAAAAAATTTAAAACCAAGTACTTTTAAATGCAATCGCATACGTCATCAGGGTTAAAACAAGAAAACACATAATCAGATAAAACTGTTGCATTACAACATGAAAATTGGTTGAGTGGTGGGTGAAAATTTACATGATTATTGGAGTAAGTTGATCCATATCTTTGGAATATCATAGGAAAAGACACAGTTCCGAACGCTATCCCTTCTAACACCAGAATAACAGAAATTATCTAAAGCGTTCAAATTCTAAAATATTGAAATGGGGAAAAATATAAAAAAAATTTCCCTGGCACATGATGCAATACAGTGATAGAAAATATTTATTTTATTTTTATTTATTTTTTAATGAGAAACCGAGACATTAATGTAAATTAAAGTATGTTAATGTGACTGATAATAAATTTAATAAAAATATGAAAAATGTTATCTTGTGTGTCACCGAAATATTGCATTCAAAAAATGCGATTAAATATTCTTTTTATTGTTTAGTTCCCGTAGTTTTTGCAAGTGTTCAAGATATTTGAATAACTAATATCTATTTTAAACCAATTAAAGTGTTTCAACAAAAATTATGTAGTTTAAAAGTTTTAATTTGACCCAAGAAACCAGGGTTAAAATGAGTAGTATAATATGAAAATGTTCTAAATTAATTGCATTTAGTTTTATGTCTCATTAAATAATTTTATTAAAGAGATTTAAAGAGATTTTTATTAAAGAGAAGATTTTTATTGACCCTTTCAAAGACGGTGGTATGTTTATGAAACAGCTTAATTTTAATTCATAAATGACACAATGACAGCAGATTTTGGTATAAAATTTTTCGTGTATTATGTATGTGAAATATAACTTTTCCTTATTTCCAAATTTATCTATTTGTAAATTTCGGTGTCATTCATTTATTCCAACATTTTAGCAATGGAAGTGCTTTGCCCCTGAAAGCGTTAAAGAGAACAATTTTTTTAATGAGAAACCGAGACATGAATCTAAATTAAAGTATGTTAATGTGACTGACAATAAATCTAATAAAAATAGGAGAAATGTTATCTTATGTGCCACCGAAATATTGCATTAAAAAATGCTATTAAAATATTCTTTTTATTGTTTAGTTCCCGTAGTTTTTGCAATTGTTAAAGATATTTGAATAACTAATATCTACTTTAAGGGGACCGTGGACCTTTATTTGATCAAAAATCGACCCAAAAATCGAAATAAATTTTTGTGTGTAATATTATTCTTCAGTTTGTATTGAACCATTTGAGAAAAACTGCATGCATCTGCGATGATTATTCGCAAAATTATAAGCGTTAGAATTATGCGCACAATCAAGTTTTCAGTGCTTTAGTAAACTTTAGACCTGTTTTTCTCAATACAAATTTCACACGTTTTTTAAATTTTTGAAATGCTCCATGCGTCTTAATTTTTGTTCAAAATTCATGAAATTGATAAGGAAGAATCCAGATTTTGTTTACAAAGAAACTGTGTATGCATTTTACAATTAGACTTCGGTAAGATAGTTAAATTTGATTTATAACTTATTAAAATGCTAAATTTTGATGAAAATCGGACTGGAATTCAGAAAAAAATCTCTCAAAAATTAACTAGTCAAAGGATTAAATAACTGATACACAGATTTGTTTGTAATATAGTTTTAAGTGATCCAAATGCCAAATAGAGGAAATATCTTAAAAATTAAAACGCAAGGAGCATTTAAAATTGGATTTATAAATTTTAAATTTTTAAAAAAATCTTAAAATTATATTAAGATTAGAAATTTCTTTTAAGGTATTCTATATACTTATGGTGAAATGTATATATGCACAAAATTTCATATATCTGCGATGAAAAATAAAATAAATTAATTTCAACGTCCACTGTCCCCTTAAACAAATTAAAGAGTTTCAACGAAAATTATGTAGTTTAAAAAGCTTTAATTTGACTAAAGAAACCAGGGTTAAAATGAGCAGTATAATATGAAAATGTTATAAATTAATTGCATTTAGTTTTATGTTCATTAAATAATTTTATTAAAGTTTTTAAATAAAACAAATATTTAGTTCTGGAATAGTATAGGGAAAGATAAGTTAATTATAATGGTGGATTCCCTATTTACTTTTTGATATATTGGCATTCGTAGAAAAAATTACATAAATAAATCGTCTAAAATGTGGAAAGAAAATAAATGTGATTTTTTTTTCAAAATCGGTTGTAATCGGTTTGATATTTTCATTCATTGTACAGTCCTAGGGAAAACTGATAAATCTCTACTGCCTCTGCTGCAAAACACCGTATAAAAATGTGACATGCAGCAATCGATTAGTACTAACGTCTCGTGAGCTCATGTTTGTAACACTTGCAAGCTAATGTCAAACCCATGACAGTGCTAATCTCGTTTGTATTTTAATTTCTCGTTTTTATTGTATAATTTTTAAATTATCTTTTAGCATAGGATATTTGAGGTCTAACGGGTACTCTCATACTTTTTATTTATGTCGGTTGGAGTATTTATTTCTGAGGACACACTAACTTATGGAACCGGTTCTGAATGTCATGTATGTCTATGGTCAATTCTTATAGGCTTGCAACCGAATTTTGGCAGCGGCACATGCCTGAAATCTTTCAACCACTTTTATCCAAAACATTTGAGCTAGAGTCGAGAACATGTCGTTGTTAATTCGAAAGCTTTTGAAGGATATTGGCAACATCGACCCGTAATGATACTGCTAAATGTGTTTGCTCCGATGGCCTTAGCTACAATCAAAAATTGAGTCTTGTGAACGTGCCTGGCATATATTTCATTATAAGGAGAAAATTTAATCAATGTTCTGGCATATGTTGATTCGCATTTAGATATCTGACTGATACATTTATTTATTTTATTTATTTTCCCAAATACTCGAACTTCTCATTTACTTCTGATAGTTTTTCTCTGATCTCTTTCCTGGTATTCACGCCTACTATATTATCTTTTTCCTTTTAAACATTGATTCAATTTTTCTGAGAAGATTCTCTTCTATTCACTTTTCAAATTTTTCATCTACATTCTTATCCATATTTTCCGCGAATGTGGAGTGAACTTTTTCTTCTGTTATGTTTCATCATGTTCAATTTATCTTGCTCCTTGTATTTCAATTTTTCATTTTCTGCTCAAGTATTACTCAATTATATTAAAATAGCTGTAACCTGTGACTTCGTTCACGTAACAATGAAAGAAGGATAAATGCATTCATTAAGCAAAATATTTCACTCCCGATAGTTAAAAACGTAATTAATTAACTTTTTATCACATTTCATAGAAGACAATACGGTATTTCTTTGTTATAGGGACCTTGGTATAACTCAGTTTTTAAAAAGTTTAATTTTGCGCCAAATAATCTCGAAAATGAAACTGCAACCAGTGGAAAAAGGAATGCGAAATAAAATCGTGGAAATCCAGGAATTGTATTTTACTTGATAAATTATTTTACTTTTAAAGACTTTGTGA
Source organism: Maratus michaelseni (assembly GCA_963931845.1). NCBI lineage: Eukaryota > Metazoa > Arthropoda > Arachnida > Araneae > Salticidae > Maratus > Maratus michaelseni. The sequence goes on from OZ007591.1 coordinate 172,540,299, forward strand.
AACGTTTTAATGGCCATCCTTAAAAAATAATTAATTTGAAATAGTATATGCTTTTTCTTTAAATTCAATTCTTGTGAATAGGTAGCAATAATTTGTACACCTAAATTGTCGTTTGCGGTGTAATTTAATGATGTTTCGCTATATGAAACATAATGGAATTTATACGCATTATTGAGGTTCACTATAAGCTTCTCACGAGAAAGTATGGTGTGCATTGCTTTTATCATTCATTTATGGGGACACACACAATAGTTCTCTTTTTGTTTTAGTGCGATAATTACAGTCTATGTGTGATAAGTGTGATTTCAACTATGGTTTGCATTTTTAAGTTTAACTACATTTTTGCATACCACGTGATGTGTATAAGTTCTGTTGATCATATACAAGGCTACTTAAAAGAATTCTGTAATATTACTGTCTATGGGAGTTAATTGCTTAAGAGTATTTTTAATTGTGTTACGCCGCACTTTCCTGCTGAACTGTATTTAGTAGATTATAGAAGTTTGAGGAATATAAAGAAATTCATATACACGTCTACGCAAAAAAAACAAGATACATTGTGGTTTATGGTTTGTAATTGCTAGAAGTGAGTTTTAAGTTGCCTAATGTGTTTTTTCCTCAATTAAATTTTAGTTTTATTGCGTGCACAAAAGTCTTTAGATAGTATACATAGGGCTGTACAAAAGAAATTTGAGAGTTTTTCCATCGATTGCCAAAAATTGCTAAACATGAATTTTTTAACTGAACTAAATTTTATCATGCTATGTAGTAAATATTCAAATCTATAGATCATATACAGGACTGCACAATATAATTCGACTACTTAAGGTAATGACAGTAACTGAGTTTTTAAATGTGTTATATGTTTCCTAAACAATTTACTACATATCTTCTCTCACTTTATTTAACGGTGAAGTTTCGTTACATTTTCATGGATGTATTGGAAAGTGTTTCACAATCTATACTTGACGCATGATTTTTCGTTCTTGTTTCATTACTACCTTGCGTGCAACATCTATTTTCCATAAGTGCTATCTTTTCCACTTGTCTGCATTGTATTTCTCCGACTAATGGATTGTACGACTTTCATTTTTTTTTTGTCTTTAAACATTTTCCAATATAGTTGAAAAGTGCTCCTGAACTCGATTTATCTGTCTGTCTATCTTCCCTCTACACTGTTAAAAATTTTGCAGCAAACTGTCCAGTATTTTGACTGTCCAGTTTTTATAGAAAATGGTTACATATTCATAATTTAACAAGATTCTGACCATGATATGGGTCAGAATAGAGTTAAATTACGGTTATGTAACCGTTTTCTATAAAATCGGCCAAATGACTGGACAGTTTGCTGCAAATGTTTAACAGTGTGTCTTTCCGTTCTCTAACTCACGAAAATATACTCCGATTACCATGTAATTGACATATGTTATTGAGGTTTACTATGGCATGTTCGGTATTGAAAGTGAAGTGCATAGCATTTATAGTTCTTTTATAGAGACACTCAAAAGAATTCCGGTACATTGCGGTTAATGGGGATAATCGTTTGCGGTGCTTTTTAGTTATGTTATCGTATTTGAAAAATATTGATTTTAACATTTATCACTGAGAAGCACTACGAGATGCTTACTGTTGAGTATGGTGAGCATAGTATTCATTGTTCATTTACAGGGGCATACAAAAGTATTCGGCACAGTACTGTCTATTAACAATAATTGCTGGAAGTGAGTTTTCAGCTGTGGTACGCGTTTTAAATTTAACTAAATTTTTGCCTATAACTTGGTGAGCATAAATTATTAAACCATATACAGTACAAAGCAAAAGAACTCTAATACATTTCATTTATTGACGGAAATTTGTGAATGGAAAGTTTCCTTACTTAACTAAATTCTTGCATACTATGTGGTATATGTATAAATCTATAGATCACATACAGGGATGCACAAAAGACTATTGATGGTAATTGCTGAAATTGGTTTTTCAAATGTGTTATCAGTTTTCCAAATTGTTTATTTAGGCACAATCTTTCACCTTATTAAACGGCGATGTTTTGTTTAAGTATTCTGGAAGTGTTGGAAAGTATTTTATAATCTATGCTCGACGCATGATTTTTCGTCCTTGTTTTTATTACTTCCTGATTAGCAATAATATTTTCCATATATCCTTTCTTCTCGTGGTCCTGTGTGACATATTCTTGGTATAACATCTTCTTCAACAGTATCACTTTCATATCGGCCTTAAGAGCTTCTTGACCTGCAGTAATATCAGTTTTCACTATAGACATATGAGCCTTATGATTTGTAATAGCATCCATTAACTTTTGAATATGCTGTGCTTCCACGATTTTGGTAGTTGCAGGTATATACTAATTGTATCCTACTATTCAAATTGTATTTACGATACCAGTAATTATGTATAAGATAAACAAGCCTTAGAGCGTCACAATTATGTATTTTTACTAATGATGGATAGACTAGAAGAATCGGGAAATTAACAATAGAAAAATGTGTCATTTGGAATTATATTTTTGGAAAAAAGTGAGTTATATATAAAAATTGATTTTGGAAAAATACACTTTTAATTACAATAACAAAACAAGTGTTGCCCGATTTCTATCAAATTATTTACCAGATACTCTCATAAAATATCAATTATTGTAAAAATTAAGACAAATGTGTTTAAAAATATATTTACTGCAAAATATGATATTTAAATTTCATCTGAGAGATCTTCAGACTTTCTTCCGGCTATTTTAATAGTCATTTTTACTTCTTTAATATTCTCCTATTTAAAATTATTTAATATCTTGGCTTCTAATTGACGCACATACAAAATCAAAAATGTTTCTAAAGCTATATAAAAGCATTTTCTAAGAAGTCAAAAAGCAAAAATGTTTTTTTTTTCAGAAATTGACTATTTCAACGTATTTCTATACCTTAATATATTTTAATTAATTTTCGCTGGTTCAATGTGCATTATCTAAAAATATTATGCTAAGGGACACGCAATATCCTTCATTTTTTTTATTATAATATGAAAAATATGCGTATGTAACTTTTTTCATACAGATATTTGTGAACAAGGTATAGTTTTAAAAAATGCAGAGGTGCCTAATTTCAATTGCGATAATTAATATATTCTGTTTTAAAGTCGTGTACCACGATAAATTGTTTTTCATTATAAGAAAAATGACAGTGAAATCATTTTTGTTCAAGTGAGCACAAATAAAAAATTATCTAATAAAGATATTAAAAGTAACACTACATTTTAATCGGAACTACAAAAAGAAATATCATTCATTTCCATGAAATATACACTCACTGAATGATAGCATCCCTATCACATTTACATTAATGGATAGAAATTCAGAAGTTTACCATACATATTTTATTTTAATTGAATATACAATTATCAGAGGCATACATTTTAAAACAAGTATTGTGGAGCTCATAACAATATTTTCTCTTCTGTTACTGCCTAAACATTTGAATCAAAGATCAGGAACAAATAAAATTAAACAAAATATAGTATACTATTAACTATTGCTGCATGATTTGTAATAATAATATTTTGTAAATGATCACATGGAAATATTTTGTACTTTCATTAATTGTAATTTGCTTTTATCATATTAGCTACATTAACAATGTCCCCGATTTGTATGTTTCATGTAAAATATTAAAAGGAATAGTTTTCAAGTTTTTAAAATTTATTTTACAAAATATAAAACTGTTAGATCTATTTTTACCTCTACACTTATCCCAATTTGTAAAGGCTCGTATGACCATGTACAAAAAGCTATACATATTACAATAATTGAATTTTATGTTACAGATTATGTCATAATATCTTTTCCTAGAATAACATACAGTAAGGTTTCAGAATATGAAATATACATATTTCATTCAATGACATGTGTTTTTATGTAATAAAAATGTATTGATACTTTCTACAACTGTGCTACGAACATCGAATTCCTTAACGTTTATTAAAAAGTTTATGCATTAAAGTTTTATCTTGCGACGTAGCTGAAAGTACCTGTAGTTTAAATAACACTTCTCGAACGCATAAATACGATGACATTATTATTTCAAAAGTAATTCGTTAAATAAGTTTTAAACAAAATCATCAATACGATGATGTAGTTAGTATCAAACAATTCATAAAGGAGATATCAATACTTACAGATATTTAGTCATAATCAACGCTTGCGTTAAGAAAGCATTTAATACAATTGCGTACACAAATTTCTAATTAAAATTTAATGATATAACTGAAAACTTTGCTAAGATCGTAAAATTATTTCACATTCATTAAAGCATACATTAATTATTCATATTTATGGCGTTTTCTCAGATTATATCGACAGTATTAGCTAATCTAACTCGTAAATCTTTAAGAATGATTATATTATTTTTAGTAAAAGTAATTCATCAAATAATACATTATAGATTATAGGGATTCTACAAGACAGCGATGCACTGCCAAGGATTTTATAATGAGAATATCAAGTGAATGCACTTTATTGCGATTTAAGTATGATTAATGTTTATAATGAGAAATCCTTTCTCCGTTCTTGATCGATTAATTTTATCGTACCATCCAGAATATACTACAAATAATTCAGTTGATAATGAATAAGTTTCTTTAGAAAGTAATATTTAAAAAATTACAATATATTCAGATAAACTAATAATCATTTAATCATGTAATATGTACATAACATACGGGAGTATAACCCGAGCTTTAGAAAATCTTTTATAACGTATAATATCTGCATTGTATATCTTAAATTTGTAGAATTAATAAGTTACTTAATAAATCAAGCTCTAAGAAACTGTGTTTCCCAACTGAACTATTCTGTTTTTGTAAGTTCATATTTCACCTTAAAAGAAAACTTCACATTTTTTTAGAAATATTTATAGGGAACTCAGTAATTTTTACTTGGCGAAAATATCAATTATACACGTTTACACTTAAAAATTAACTAGATGGAACCCGTCAAAATTTGACGGCAAAAAACTTGATAGTACCATAAAAATAAAATTCATAGCTGCTTTAAAATGTTTGAAACTTTTGCAGAATAATTCAAATAAATAAAAAACCCACTTTGAATTAAAGCTATGTTGAAGAACAGCAATTGGCTAAGTTTCACTGGCACATGTACTCGCGGAATTTCTTTCATCTGACACATTTAGCGCTGTTGTGCAAGTAAATGGTAAGTGCCCCCTTGGGGAGGGAGAAATGGCGGGATGGACCAAGGAGATGCATAACATGAATAAGCAGTCAAAGACCTTTCAAACGATATGTAACATGAGGGGTGTGTGCAAAATTTTAAAAAGTACCCCCTTGGGGGGGGGGTAAAGTAGGGGATGGACACCGAACATGCATAATATGATTAAGTGGTCACAGACCTTTCCAACGATATATAACATGAGGGTTGTGTGCAAAATTTAGAAAAGTACCTCTTTGGGGGGGGGGGCAAAGCGGGGAGATGGACATCAGAGATATGCATATGATTAAGCAGTCACATACCTTTCCAACGATATATGACATGAGGGTTGTCTGCAAAATTTAGAAAAGTACCCCCTTGGGGGAGGGGGGGGGCAAAGTGGGGAAATGGACATTGGAGATATGCATATGATTAAGCAGTCACAGACCTTTCCAACGATATATGACATGAGGGTTGTCTGCAAAATTTAGAAAAGTACCCCCTTGGGGGAGGGGGGGAGGGCAAAGTGGGGAGATGGACATTGGAGATGCATAATATCATTAAGCGGTCATAAACCTTTCCAACAATATATGACATGAGGGGTGTCAACAAAATTTAGAAAATTGCCCCCCTTAAGGGGGGGGGGGTAAGTCGCGGGATGGACCCCGGAGATGCATAACATGAATAAGCAGTCAAAGACCTTTCAAACGATATGTAACATGAGGGGTGTGTGCAAAATTTTAAAAAGTACCCCCTTGGGGGGGGGGGGTAAAGTAGGGGATGGACACGGAACATGCATAATATGATTAAGTGGTCACAGACCTTTCCAACGATATATAACATGAGGGTTGTGTGCAAAATTTAGAAAAGTACCTCTTTGGGGGGGGGGGGGGCAAAGCGGGGAGATGGACATCAGAGATATGCATATGATTAAGCAGTCACATACCTTTCCAACGATATATGACATGAGGGTTGTCTGCAAAATTTAGAAAAGTACCCCCTTGGGGGAGGGGGGGGGCAAAGTGGGGAAATGGACATTGGAGATATGCATATGATTAAGCAGTCACAGACCTTTCCAACGATATATGACATGAGGGTTGTCTGCAAAATTTAGAAAAGTACCCCCTTGGGGGAGGGGGGGAGGGCAAAGTGGGGAGATGGACATTGGAGATGCATAATATCATTAAGCGGTCATAAACCTTTCCAACAATATATGACATGAGGGGTGTCAACAAAATTTAGAAAATTGCCCCCCTTAAGGGGGGGGGGGGGGTAAGTGGCGGGATGGACCCCGGAGATGCATAACATGAATAAGCAGTCAAAGACCTTTCCAACAATATGTAACATGAAGGGATTGTGCAAAATTTACAAAAGTACCCCCTTGGGGGGGGGGGCAAATTGGGGGGATGGACACCGGAGATGCATAATAGGATTAAGCGGTCACAGACCTTTTTAACGATATATAACATGAGTGGTATGTGCAAAATTTAGAAAAGTGCCCCAATTGGCAGAGGGGGGGGGGATGGACCACACAGATGCATAACATGAAAAGGCAGTCACAGGCCTTTCGAACGATATATCATATGAGTGGTGTCAACAAAGAAAAGTCTCCACCCCGTGTAGGCAAAACATACTCCCCCCCCCCCCCCCCCCCGCCGCCATAATTATTGATGCGGACTCATTTTTTAAATTCGTTCGCACCCCTCTTCTCCCACAAAATGTTTAGAATTTTAAAAACTCCACTTACGAATTTTTTTATACCAAAAGCACTTATGTCCGTCGTCTGCATGCAGAGTTTTGTGCTTACAGACGCCAGACACAACAACACACACACAGACAGACGTTTACCGACATTAATAGTATAGATGATACTCAGTGCCTACACATTTCACCCTTTATAATTCAGCCAATGAGTTGACGGTTGTTCATTTCCAGAAACGAAACAATAATTCTTTAGGATGAATTTTGTTTGTTTGATACACCGTGGCAGAATGCGTGCAATGCAGCGAAAGGCGTCACAAACTTTTTAGGGCACCTGCAGACTAAAAACATATAATCAATCTTCGCGGGGAAAAAATCCTAGATTTCGTCAAATGATCACGGGAAAAACACTAATTTCATCAAAGGATCATGTAAAACGTGAATTTTGTTAAAAGGCCACAGAAAAACGCTATTTACACAAAAGATGAGCAAATTTTGTCAAAGAATCGCAAAACAGGAAATTTCACCCATAGCGCTTTCTTGCCAAACTTCGTCTAAAAATTGCGGAATAAAATGTATTTTATCAAAAAATCGCTGGAAAACGCACATTTCGTTAAAGTATCGCGAGAAAAATGCGAATTTCTTCAAAGATTGTTGAAAAAACGCGAATTTCATCAAAGGATTGCTGAAAATTCATGAATCTTATCAAAAGGCAGCAGAGAAAATGTGATTATTATCAAAGCATTGGAAAAAAGAAAATTTCGTCTAAGGATCACAGAAAAACGCAGATTTCATAAAAGAATCGTGGAAAATAACGCAAATTTCGTGAAAAAAAAAATCGCAGAAAAAACACAAATTTCGTCAAATTATCGCTGAAAAAAAAACACGAATTACGTCATAGGATAGCTGAAAAAATTATGAAACTCGACAAAAAAAAGATACAGAAAAAAATGTGAATTTCATTAAAAAATCGCGAAAAAAAATGCGAATTTTGTTAAAGCATTGCGCAAAGAATGTGAATTTTTTGAAAGGTTCGTGTGAAAAATGAAACTGTCTGTATTAAAAACAGCACACACACAAACATCTATACAAACCTCAATACACACAAACATATTATAGGCAGGGCTTGAAATTCAATTTTTCCAAAGACGGGAGTCTCCCTACCAACATTTTTAAATGGAGGGGAGTTGTAATGTTTGGGAGGGAGAAAAAAAATCTTTAAACCCCACTATTCTTTTACGTGCTATTTAAAGAATTACATTAATGCAGACATGACAAAATACCATTGAAAAAATTAAGTCAACTGAGAATGATTATGTAAAATGTTTATTTTTATTATAAAAAAGGGAAGAAAGTTAAGTTTTATATATGCAGTGTATTTTTCAAGTTCCATTAAATGTGTTAGGGACCCTTAACAATTAGGTTGTTAAATAAATTTCTGACTTTAGATTTTACTTGATTGAGATTCACCGATCGATCGTGGAAAAGACGCAAAGTTCATCAATCTGTCGCGGAAAAAACGCTAAGTTCGTCGATCTGTCACCAAAAAACGCAAAGTTCGTTAATCAGTCGTGGGAAAAAAGCAAATTTCATCGATCAATTGCAGAATAAACACAAAGTTCGTCGATCTGTCCCCAAAAAACGCAAGGTTCGTCGATCAGTCGCTTAAAAAACGCAATGTTTGTCTATCTGTCGCAGAAAAAACGCAAAGTGCGTTGATCAGTCGAGGAAAAAAATGCAACGTTCGTTGATCTGTCGCGGAAAAAATGCAAAGTGCGTCGATCAGTTGCGGAAAAAAGCAAATTTCGTCGATCGATTGCGGAATAAATGCAAAGTTCGTCGATCAGTCAGGGAAGAAAGAAAAATTTCGTCGATCGATTGCGGAATAAACGCAAAGTTCGTCGATATATCCCCAAAAAACGCAAGGTTCGTCGATCAGTCGCTTAAAAAACGCAATGTTCGTCGATCTGTCGCAGAAAAAACTCAAAGTTTGTTGATCTGTCACGGAAAAAACCACAAAGTTCGTCGATCAGTCGCGGAAAAAACACACAGTCCGTCAATCGGTTGCGGGGAAAAAAAATCACGAAATTTATCGTTCGGTTGCAGGTAAATTAAATAATGCAAATTTCTCCAAAAATGCTGAAATTTTTTGGCCGGGAGGCTCCCGCTCATGATCTTTTTTGGGCGGGATTTCAAAATTTTCCGCGCGAATCCCGCCCTGAAATTCAAGCCCTGATAGGTATAGTTTTAATCTGAAATAATATACTGAACTTGAACTAACTTTTGAAAAATCGGGTTAACCCAAATCCAACTTGCAGAAATCTACACTCAGTCTGAAATCGACTCGAACCATAAAGACAGTTAACCCAACTTGCAACAAAAATAATTATTTTCTGTGAATTTTCTGATTTTTTCTTTTCTCAGATATGCTGTAGTCATTTTGTCCCCCAATTTTGCCCTTTACAATTCAGCCAATGAGTGGAGGGGGCCAAAGGAGCGTTCCTTATCACAAACGAAAGATGAGATACGTTCGTTTGATGTTGTTGAAAATTTATGGATTTCTATTATTAAAGTAATTTTTTCATTTTACCGTATTTATTTTCTTTTTGTGTTGTATGTATTTTGCTACTTTGAATTTTTTTAAACTAACCCTTTTTTTTTTTTGGAGAGTGAGAGAGAGAGATTTAATAATTTGGTGACACGAAGTTCAGCAAATTCTTAAAATCCACAAATCGTTTCCAATGTAAACAATGAAATTTACAATTAAGTTGCAAGTGCAAAATTTCAGTTTTTTAAAATTTTCATGTCATTCTGTACACATTTTAATATGTCATTCTGATCATTATACATATTTAGTTATGCATTATTAATTATTTACTTGACCTTTACTTTTAATATTTTAAATATTTCAAACTTACAGCTGAATGTAATTATTAAAACATTTGAAATACTGCATTCGAAAAATGAAATTTCAGCTTAGAAACTCGACAATTAAAAAATTTAAAGTAGAAAAGTACTTATGATATAAAAAGAAGAAAAAAAAATACACCAGAATTTATCTGCATTACGAAAGCGGGAGAAATGATTTTCTGTGCTATACGAAAAGATATCCAAATAACTCAATCATGAACATAGAAATAGCTATCGGTTTTTATGTTCAGGTGCACTCAATCCAAACTTGAAACTTTTAAAACGGTCATTGAATGAATGAAATTCATCTCCGCCTTTCACATCCAGAAAACTTGCTGTGTCGCCAATTATGTTTATATTTTATATATATATAAAAAAATAATAATTCAGGCACTTTTCCGTTATACGGACACCATTGTCGCCAAACATACATACATTTTGGCATAGTATCCGTATAACAGAAAAGTACTAAAGTTCATGGTTTAAAATCACAATAAAATATCATGAAATTTATTGATTAGTTGTGGGAAAATATCGGGGAAATAATGTGTTTTTCGTGAATTTTTTGTTTTGTTAACAATGTGGTTAGAGAGACAGGGAGAAATCCAGAAAACTTGCTGTGTCGCCAATTACGTTTATATTATATATATATATATATATATATATATATATATATATATATAAATAATAATTCAGGCACTTTTCCGTTATACGTACACTATTGTCGCCAAACATACATACATACATTTACATACATACATACGTACACTATTGTCGCCAAACATACATACATACATTTACATACATACATACATTTTGGCATAGTGTCCGTATAACAGAAAAGTACTAAAGTTCATGGTTTAAAATCGCAATAAAATGTCATGAAATTTATTGATTAGTTGTGGGAAAATATCGGGGAAATAATGTGTTTTTTGTGAAATTTTTTGTTTTGTGTTTAATTGTAAGCATTCATTATAATTTTCAGTGCATTATTAAATTGAAATTTTTGTTTAAAATATGTAAACAAAACAGTGACCAGAAACCTGCACAATTTCTAATATAGATAGATAGATGCATGCATGTAGTACTTTTAATTATTTGGTAAAAATACTGTGATCGTCACTGAGAAAACCTGAATTTAACCTAAAAGTAATTGTCGAGTGTTTAAGCTGAAATTTCATTTTACGAATACAGTATTTCAAATGTTTTAATAATTACATTTAGCTGTAAGTTTGAAATATTAAAAGTAAAGGCCAAGTAAATAATTAATAATGCATAACTAAAAGTAATTGTCGAGTGTTTAAGCTGAAATTTCATTTTACGAATACAGTATTTCAAATGTTTTAATAGTTACATTCAACTGTAAGTTTGAAATATTAAAAGTAAAGGCCAAGTAAATAATTAATAATGCATAACTAAAAGTAATTGTCGAGTGTTTAAACTAATTTCATTTTACGAATACAGTATTTCAAATGTTTTAATAGTTACATTCAGCTGTAAGTTTGAAATATTAAAAGTAAAGGCCAAGTAAATAATTAATAATGCATAAGTAAAAGTAATTGTTGAGTGATTAAGCTGAAATTTCATTTTACGAATACAGTATTTCAAATGTTTTAATAGTTACATTCAACTGTAAGTTTGAAATATTAAAAGTAAAGGCCAAGTAAATAATTAATAATGCATAACTAAAAGTAATTGTCGAGTGTTTAAGCTGAAATTTCATTTTACAAATACAGTATTTTAAAAAAAATAATAATTCAGGCACTTTTCCGTTATACGGACACCATTGTCGCCAAACATACATACATTTTGGCATAGTATCCGTATAACAGAAAAGTACTAAAGTTCATGGTTTAAAATCACAATAAAATATCATGAAATTTATTGATTAGTTGTGGGAAAATATCGGGGAAATAATGTGTTTTTCGTGAATTTTTTGTTTTGTTAACAATGTGGTTAGAGAGACAGGGAGAAATCCAGAAAACTTGCTGTGTCGCCAATTACGTTTATATTTTATATATATATATATATATATATATATATAAATAATAATTCAGGCACTTTTCCGTTATACGTACACTATTGTCGCCAAACATACATACATACATTTACATACATACATACGTACACTATTGTCGCCAAACATACATACATACATTTACATACATACATACATTTTGGCATAGTGTCCGTATAACAGAAAAGTACTAAAGTTCATGGTTTAAAATCGCAATAAAATGTCATGAAATTTATTGATTAGTTGTGGGAAAATATCGGGGAAATAATGTGTTTTTTGTGAAATTTTTTGTTTTGTGTTTAATTGTAAGCATTCATTATAATTTTCAGTGCATTATTAAATTGAAATTTTTGTTTAAAATATGTAAACAAAACAGTGACCAGAAACCTGCACAATTTCTAATATAGATAGATAGATGCATGCATGTAGTACTTTTAATTATTTGGTAAAAATACTGTGATCGTCACTGAGAAAACCTGAATTTAACCTAAAAGTAATTGTCGAGTGTTTAAGCTGAAATTTCATTTTACGAATACAGTATTTCAAATGTTTTAATAATTACATTTAGCTGTAAGTTTGAAATATTAAAAGTAAAGGCCAAGTAAATAATTAATAATGCATAACTAAAAGTAATTGTCGAGTGTTTAAGCTGAAATTTCATTTTACGAATACAGTATTTCAAATGTTTTAATAGTTACATTCAACTGTAAGTTTGAAATATTAAAAGTAAAGGCCAAGTAAATAATTAATAATGCATAACTAAAAGTAATTGTCGAGTGTTTAAACTAATTTCATTTTACGAATACAGTATTTCAAATGTTTTAATAGTTACATTCAGCTGTAAGTTTGAAATATTAAAAGTAAAGGCCAAGTAAATAATTAATAATGCATAAGTAAAAGTAATTGTTGAGTGATTAAGCTGAAATTTCATTTTACGAATACAGTATTTCAAATGTTTTAATAGTTACATTCAACTGTAAGTTTGAAATATTAAAAGTAAAGGCCAAGTAAATAATTAATAATGCATAACTAAAAGTAATTGTCGAGTGTTTAAGCTGAAATTTCATTTTACAAATACAGTATTTTAAAAAAAATAATAATTCAGGCACTTTTCCGTTATACGGACACCATTGTCGCCAAACATACATACATTTTGGCATAGTATCCGTATAACAGAAAAGTACTAAAGTTCATGGTTTAAAATCACAATAAAATATCATGAAATTTATTGATTAGTTGTGGGAAAATATCGGGGAAATAATGTGTTTTTCGTGAATTTTTTGTTTTGTTAACAATGTGGTTAGAGAGACAGGGAGAAATCCAGAAAACTTGCTGTGTCGCCAATTACGTTTATATTTTATATATATATATATATATATATATATATATAAATAATAATTCAGGCACTTTTCCGTTATACGTACACTATTGTCGCCAAACATACATACATACATTTACATACATACATACGTACACTATTGTCGCCAAACATACATACATACATTTACATACATACATACATTTTGGCATAGTGTCCGTATAACAGAAAAGTACTAAAGTTCATGGTTTAAAATCGCAATAAAATGTCATGAAATTTATTGATTAGTTGTGGGAAAATATCGGGGAAATAATGTGTTTTTTGTGAAATTTTTTGTTTTGTGTTTAATTGTAAGCATTCATTATAATTTTCAGTGCATTATTAAATTGAAATTTTTGTTTAAAATATGTAAACAAAACAGTGACCAGAAACCTGCACAATTTCTAATATAGATAGATAGATGCATGCATGTAGTACTTTTAATTATTTGGTAAAAATACTGTGATCGTCACTGAGAAAACCTGAATTTAACCTAAAAGTAATTGTCGAGTGTTTAAGCTGAAATTTCATTTTACGAATACAGTATTTCAAATGTTTTAATAATTACATTTAGCTGTAAGTTTGAAATATTAAAAGTAAAGGCCAAGTAAATAATTAATAATGCATAACTAAAAGTAATTGTCGAGTGTTTAAGCTGAAATTTCATTTTACGAATACAGTATTTCAAATGTTTTAATAGTTACATTCAACTGTAAGTTTGAAATATTAAAAGTAAAGGCCAAGTAAATAATTAATAATGCATAACTAAAAGTAATTGTCGAGTGTTTAAACTAATTTCATTTTACGAATACAGTATTTCAAATGTTTTAATAGTTACATTCAGCTGTAAGTTTGAAATATTAAAAGTAAAGGCCAAGTAAATAATTAATAATGCATAAGTAAAAGTAATTGTTGAGTGATTAAGCTGAAATTTCATTTTACGAATACAGTATTTCAAATGTTTTAATAGTTACATTCAACTGTAAGTTTGAAATATTAAAAGTAAAGGCCAAGTAAATAATTAATAATGCATAACTAAAAGTAATTGTCGAGTGTTTAAGCTGAAATTTCATTTTACAAATACAGTATTTCAAATGTTTTAATAGTTACATTCAGCTGTAAGTTTGAAATATTAAAAGTAAAGGCCAAGTAAATAATTAATAATGCATAACTAAAAGTAATTGTCGAGTGTTTAAACTAATTTCATTTTACAAATACAGTATTTCAAATGTTTTAATAGTTACATTCAGCTGTAAGTTTGAAATATTAAAAGTAAAGGCCAAGTAAATAATTAATAATGCATAAGTAAAAGTAATTGTCGAGTGTTTAAGCTGAAATTTCATTTTACGAATACAGTATTTCAAATGTTTTAATAGTTACATTCAACTGTAAGTTTGAAATATTAAAAGTAAAGGCCAAGTAAATAATTAATAATGCATAACTAAAAGTAATTGTCGAGTGTTTACGCTGAAATTTCATTTTACGAATACAGTATTTCAAATGTTTTAATAGTTACATTCAGCTGTATGTTTGAAATATTAAAAGTAAAGGCCAAGTAAATAATTAATAATGCAAAACTAAATATATATAATGATGAGATTTTTTTTTTCATGAATTATTCAGTGAAACTCGTCTTATAAATGTACGCAAATAATTCACATCTAAATCTTAAAATAACAAAGTTTTCTTTCGTGTTTAGCTATGCTTAATAACCAAAAAAGCTTGATTAATACAAAAATTATTTCGTAAAAATACTGTGATCGTCGCTGAGAAAACCTGAATTTAATCATATCACACAGAATTACATATTAAAAGTTTAAAATTAGTTTGTTTACATCGGAAACGATTCGCGGAATTTCGTGCCACGAAATCTCTCTCTCAAAAAAAGGGTTAGTTATAAAAAATTCAAAGTACTAAAATACATACGACTTAAAAAGAAAATAAATACGGTAAAATGAAAAAATACCTTAATAAAAGAAATCTATAAAGTTTCAACAACCGAACAACCAAATGGAACACATACGCTTCTAGAGAGAGGAAAAAGCCTTCACCTCATTGGCTGGAACATCGCGTCTGAAGATGGTAAAAGCCTCTAGCTGATTAGCTGAATGCTCGCGCATGCGTATAAATAGCATTTTTGCACGAAAAACTAAAAAGCAGGTTAGCTTTAAGTATATGGATTAGAAATTTTTAACATATTCAGATAAAATTTCATAAAAGTCTGGGAACTCACTGATAAGGGCAGGCACACGTTTGACCAATTCCCACAGTCTCACTTAACATATATCACCTCACACCATACACCGCAAGCTTCCTAACGGGCCACGCGCCCTTTAAATCATACCTCCACAAATTTGGTTGTGCAGGATCTAATAGGTGTGAGTGTGGCGAGGTGGGATCTCCTACCCACGCCTACCACGAATGCACACTTACTGCACGCTGGCACATCAAACGTCCAGCCACTCCCCCTAAGGGATGGTTACAAAATATTCTTTCTAGACCCAAACTTCTGAACAAACTCAAACACATCCACCAATACTTAGCACAAATCTCCAACCTCACAAGCTAGTCTGTACCCAGAGCAACTCCCATTCCCTCGTATGGCATGGCCCCTTGACGCGAGTAGAGATATAGTGTTACTCTGGCGATGCTAAAGCGCCCCTTGTCGCCAGAGAGCATGTTTCTGGCGCGCAACCCTCTAGCTTATCTGCTGTCTGATATCCAAGTGCTGTGCGGCATATTATTCTCAAACCATTTCAAGAACCTCGGCACCTCGCTGCCCCGTGTCACGAGGGAGATCTGTTCTCCGGCAGCGAGGGATTTGTTCTGTGAATTTCGGGCAATAATGGCCCATTGCAATTCACCCGCCCCCTGTCGCGTTTTCCGGCGGGCTCAGCTCCAGCTGAAACTGTAACCTTTTTTTTTCTTAATCCTTAATAAAGGTACCGGGAGGGACACCTATGCTCTACAGACTTGGCCTCCTAGTCTGAGCAGTCCCTCTTAGACTGTGAATTATAAATCTATGAAATATATGTTGCATCCATGTTCTTTTTAAAGATTCTAAGTTAAAATTATTAAATTAATTTTTTCTCAGTTACCATATTTTTTTTAATATATCACACTCAAAAAGCTAAAGTTTTAGCATGTATTTCTCAACTGACTTATAATCCCCGTGATTCACTTCATATATTTAGAGCAGTAGAATTTGCATATTTTTCTTAATGTTATATAATATTTTTTCTCTGTGTTTTTGTTTTTTCTTAAAGGATAATTTTTTGAAAAAAAAAAAAGATCCTCATATTTGTAAGAAATATTTATTATAAACGAAATAAAATTGCTACAAAATAATAATGTATGTAAAAGAAAAGTTTTTTTTTTTTTTTTTTTTTTTTTTTTTTATTTAACATTTAAAGACATGGGCGACGCTCGGTAAAAAACAAATAAAAAATAAAAATAAAATAAAATAAAAAAAGTCATGAATTCTAAAATTATCACGTAATTAATGTTTGCACTTCATTTACCGTCTTCCCAAAGACCGTTTGGTACCACTGGTATATGTAATATGCCGCTCGTGTATTTGTGTAATTTATTCTATTTTCATTATTAACTAAACTTTTGTTTATAAATGTTATGTCTGCTGCTTTTATGCTATTAATCGATTCTAGTCACTATTATTTTTTTTATTATAGCACCACAATATTATATTTAGGCTTTAAAAGGCATTGGTGTATGGAGTACGCCACCCGTGTCCATATGTTACTGCAAACTGTATGTGTTATATTAATTCTAATTAAATTATTTTTTTAACAATTTCATGTTTATTACTTTAATATTATTACTGGACATTGTATTAAATAAAGATGTCATTGAAATTTAAGAAATGGGGACATTACGTCTGAACTAATATTATTTTAAGAATTAAATCTTATAGTCTGACTATTTCATACACATTAAAAATACATTAAAATCAATTAAACAATTGTAGACGTTTCGGACCAATATTAGTTCCTCTTCAGTACAATAAAAACGTTATAGTCATGTAAGATATATAAAGAACTAAATCCGATAGTCAGACAAATTAATTCAGTTTAAATCAATTAAACAATTGTACACCTCTCGGACCAATATTAGCCCCTCTTCAGTATAATAAAAACGTTGCAGTACACGGTTATTCTTTAAGTTTAACTGCCATTTGAAGTGTTTTTGACATGTTTACTTCTGTAAGTTGTTTTAATTTTATCTGACATGACCATAACGTTTTTATTGTATGGGAGAGGGACTAATATTGGTCCGAAACGTCTACAATTTTTAATTGATTTTAATGCATTTTAATGTGTATTAAATTGTCTGAATATAGGATTTAATACTTTATGTGTAATTGAAATTTGATATTTAATCTTTAAGAACCGTTGGCGGATACAGTGCGCAGGGCGTTTTTTTATGTTAATACAAACCGCCCATGTGTCTTAGGTTAATTCTTTTCAAAATAAATTATCTTGCAAATTGCATCAACAGCTTTGCACATTTTGATTTATAAAATCAGTTTATGTCATAAAATATTTTTATAATATTGCGAAAAAGGCGTTATACAATACAGTGAAACGTAGTAACTTGGCCACCTGTGTAAGTTGGACTAGCTATAAGGAGTCGATAACGCAATAAAAATACATTAAGACACGTATATAGGTTGGCCTCTTGTCTACTTTGAATGTTAACGAAAGATTTGCAATACAATAGGTTTTACTCTATGTTATAATGTAGGATTTTCCCAAGTATATCTTGGCTACGTGTTTTCACAATGGTCATTGACATTTGAAATCTATATCTATCTATAATACAAAAATTTCATTGCATATATTTTAAATGTAAAAATAATATTTAATCGATATTGGCATTTCATTGGAAGCATTTCTGATCCGCGCAATATTGGGTCCAAATATGACCGACATAAAATATCCATATACTTAAAGCTAACCTGCTTTTTAGTTTTTCGTGCAAAAATGCCTTTTATAGGCATGCGCGAGCATTCAGCTAATCAGCTAGAGGCTTTTACTATCTTCAGACGCGATATTTCAGCCAATGAGGTGAAGGCTTTTTCCTCTCTCTAGAAGCGTATGTGGATTACTACGACTCCATTTGGTTGTTCGGTTGTTGAAACTTTATGGATTTCTTTTATTAAGGTATTTTTTCATTTTACCGTATTTATTTTCTTTTTAAGTCGTATGTATTTTATTACTTTGAATTTTTTATAACTAACCCATTTTTTGAGAGAGAGAGAGAGATTTCGTGGCACGAAATTCCGCGAATCGTTTCCGATGTAAACAAGTGTAAAATTTCAGTTTTTTAAACTTTTAATATGTAATTCTGTGTGATATGATTAAATTCAGTTTTTCTCAGCGACGATCACAGTATTTTTACGAAAATTTTTTTGTATTAATCAAGCTTTTTTGGTTATTAAGCATAGCTAAACACCAAAGAAAACTTTGTTATTTTAAGATTTTGATGTGAATTATTTGCGTACATTTATAAGGCGAGTTTCACTGAATAATTCAAGAAAAAAAAATCTCATCATTATACATATTTAGTTACGCATTATTAATTATTTACTTGGCCTTTACTTTTAATATTTCAAACTTACAGCTGAATGTAACTATTAAAACATTTGAAATACTGTATTCGTAAAATGAAATTTCAGCTTAAACACTCGACAATTACTTTTACTTATGCATTATTAATTATTTACTTGGCCTTTAATTTTAATATTTCAAACTTACAGCTGAATGTAACTATTAAAACATTTGAAATACTGTATTCGTAAAATGAAATTAGCTTAAACACTCGACAATTACTTTTAGTTATGCATTATTAATTATTTACTTGGCCTTTACTTTTAATATTTCAAACTTACAGTTGAATGTAACTATTAAAACATTTGAAATATTGTATTCGTAAAATGAAATTTCAGCTTAAACACTCGACAATTACTTTTAGTTATGCATTATTAATTATTTACTTGGCCTTTACTTTTAATATTTCAAACTTACAGCTGAATGTAATTATTAAAACATTTGAAATACTGTATTCGTAAAATGAAATTTCAGCTTAAACACTCGACAATTACTTTTAGGTTAAATTAAGGTTTTTTCAGTGACGATCACAGTATTTTTACCAAATAATTAAAAGTACTACATGCATGCATCTATCTATCTATCTATCTATATTAGAAATTGTGCAGGTTTCAGGTCACTGTTTTGTTTACATATTTTAAACAAAAATTTCAATTTAATAATGCACTGAAAATTATAATGAATGCTTACAATTAAACACAACAACACAAAACAAAAAATTTCACAAAAACACATTATTTCCCGGATATTTTCCCACAACTAATCAATAAATTTCATGATATTTTATTGCGATTTTAAACCATGAACTTTAGTACTTTTCTGTTTTACGGACACTATGCCAAAATGTATGTATGTATGTAAATGTATGTATGTATGTTTGGCGACAATGGTGTACGTATAACGGAAAAGTGCCTGAATTATTATTTTTATATATATATATATATAAAATATGAACACAATTGGCGACACAGCAAGTTTTCTGGATTTCTCTCTGGCTCTCTAACCACATTGTTAACAAAACAAAAAATTCACGAAAAACACATTATTTCCCCGATATTTTCCCACAACTAATCAATAAATTTCATGACATTTTATTGTGATTTTAAACCATGAACTTTAGTACTTTTCTGTTATACGGACACTATGCCAAAATGTATGTATGTATGTATGTTTGGCGACAATGGTGTCCGTATAACGGAAAAGTGCCTGAATTATTATTTTTTTATATATATATATAAAATATAAACATAATTGGCGACACAGCAAGTTTTCTGGATGTGAAAGGCGGAGATGAATTTCATTCATTCAATGACCTTTTTAAAAGTGTCAAGTTTGGATTGAGTGCACATGAACATAGAAACCGATACCTATTTCTATGTTTATGATTGAGTTATTTGGATATCTTTTCGTATAGCACAGAAAATCATTTCTCCCGCTTTCGTAATACAGATAAATTCTGGTGTATTTTTTTTCTTCTTTTTATATCATAAGTACTTTTCTACTTTAAATTTTTTTAACCTAATAGTAATTGTCGCGTTTCTAAGCTGAAATTTCATTTTTCGAATGCAGTATTTCAAATGTTTTAATAATTACATTCAGCTGTAAGTTTGAAATATTTAAAATATTAAAAGTAAAGGTCAAGTAAATAATTAATAATGCGTAACTAAATATGTATAATGATCAGAATGACATATTAAAATGTGTACAGAATGACATGAAAATTTTAAAAAACTGAAATTTTGCACTTGCAACTTAATTGTAAATTTCATTGTTTACATTGGAAACGATTTGTGGATTTTAAGAATTTGCGGAACTTCGTGTCACCAAATTACTAAATCTCTCTCTCTCACTCTCCAAAAAAAAAAGGGTTAGTTTAAAAAAATTCAAAGTAGCAAAATACATACAACACAAAAATAAAATAAATACGGTAAAATGAAAAAATTACTTTAATAATAAAAATTCATAAATTTTCAACAACGACATCAAACGAATGCGACAGATCGACGAACATTGCGTTTTTTAAGTGACTGATCGACGAACCTTGCGTTTTTTGGGGACATATCGACGAAGTTTGCGTTTATTCCACAATCGATCGATAAAATTTTTCTTTTTTCCCTGACTGATCGACGAACTTTGCATTTATTCCGCAATCGATCGACGAAATTTGCTTTTTTCCGCAACTGATCGACGAACTTTTCGTTTTTTCCGTGACAGATCAACGAACTTTGCGTTTTTTCTGAGACAGACGAACATTGCGTTTTTTAAGCGACTGATCGACGAACCTTGCGTTTTTTGGGGACAGATCGACGAACTTTGTGTTTATTCTGCAATCGATCGACGAAATTTGCTTTTTTCCCCCGACTGATCGACAAACTTAGCGTTTTTTCTGCGACAGATCGATGAACTTTGCGTCTTTTCCACGATCGATCGGTGAATCTCAATCAAGTAAAATCTAAAGTCAGAAATTTATTTAACAACCTAATTGTTAAGGGTCCCTAACACATTTAATGGAACTTGAAAAATACACTGCATATATAAAACTTAACATTCTTCCCGTTTTTATAATAAAAATAAACATTTTACATAATCATTCTCAGTTGACTTAATTTTTTCAATGGTATTTTGTCATGTCTGCATTAATGTAATTCTTTAAATAACACGTAAAATAATAGTGGGGTTTAAAATTTTTTTTTCTCCCTCCCAAACATTACAACTCCCCTCCATTTAAAAATGTTGGTAGGGAGACTCCCGTCCTTGGAAAAATTGAATTTCAAGCCCTGCCTATAATATGTTTGTGTGTATTGAGGTTTGTATAGATGTTTGTGTGTGTGCTGTTTTTAATAAAGACAGTTTCATTTTTCACAAGAACCTTTCAAAAAATTCACATTCTTTGCGCAATCCTTTAACAAAATTTGCATTTTTTTTCGTGATTCTTTAATGAAATTTGCATTGTTTTCTGTATCTTTTTTTTGTCGAGATTCACAATTTTTTCAGCTATCCTATGACGTAATTCGTGTTTTTTTTCAGCGATAATTTGACGAAATTTGTGTTTTTTCTGTGATTTTTTTTTTTTCACGAAATTTGCGTTATTTTCCATGATTCTTTTATGAAATTTGTGTTTTTCTGTGATCATTAGACGAAATTTTCTTTTTTCGCAATGCTTTGATAATAATCACATTTTCTCTGCTGCCTTTTGATAAGATTCATGAATTTTCAGCAATCCTTCGATGAAATTCGCGTTTTTTCAGCAATCTTTGAAGAAATTCGCATTTTTCTCGCGATACTTTAACGAAATGTGCGTTTTCCAGCGATTTTTTGATAAAATACATTTTATTCCGCAAATTTTTAGACGAAATTTGGCAAGAAAGCGCTATCTTTTGGTGGAATTTCCTGTTTTGCGATTCTTTGACAAAATTTGCTCATCTTTTGCGTAAATCACGTTTTTCTGTGGCCTTTTAACAAAATTCACGTTTTACATGATCCTTTGATGAAATTAGTGTTTTTCCTGTGATCATTTGACGAAATCTAGGATTTTTTTCCCGCGAAGATTGATTATATGTTTTTAGTCTGCAGGTGCCCTAAAAAGTTTGTGACGCCAAACAAACAAAATTCATCCTAAAGAATTATTGTTTCGTTTCTGGAAATGAACGACTGTCAACTCATTGGCTGAATTATAAAGGGTGAAATGTGTAGGCACTGAGTATCATCTATACTATTAACAGAGTTTCCCCCAGGTTTAAAAAGGGGCAAGGTGCTGCTGGTGAGAAAAAGGGCACTTTTTTTATTCTTAAGGGCACTTTTTGGATTTTTGAGGGCACTTTTCAGAATCTTAAGGGCACTTTTTTAATTGTTAAAGCTTAAAGGTATTCTTTTGGTTTTTAAAGCCACTTTTGATATTTCAAAGTCAAAACACTCTTTTTAAGACAACATTGAGTCAGTTTTTATTATGAAACCAAATTTTTTAATGCAAAAAGGAGAAAGGGCACTTTTTTTACTGAGAGCAAGAAGGGTGCTAATTATTTTGCTGGAGGGGGCAAGAAGGGTGCTAATTATTTTGCTGGAGGGGGCAAGAAGGGTGCTAATTATTTTTATGAGGGGCAAGAAGGGTGCTATTTTGCAAACCAAAGGGCAGGCAGGGTGCAGCACCCTTCTGAAACTGTCTGGGTGAAACACTGCTATTAATGTCGGTAAACGTCTGTCTGTGTGTGTGTTGTTGTGTCTGGCGTCTGTAAGCACAAAACTCTGCATGCAGACGATGGACATAAGTGCTTTTGGTATAAAAAAATTCGGAAGGGGAGTTTTTAAAATTCACATTTTGCGGGAGAAGAGGGGTGCGAACGAATTTAAAAAATGAGTCCGCATCAATAATTATGGCGGCGGGGGGGAGTATGTTTTGCCCACACGGGGCAGAGACTTTTCTTTGCTGACACCACTCATATGATATATCGTTCGAAAGGCCTGTGACTGCCTTTTCATGTTATGCATCTGTGTGGTCCATCCCCCCCCCCCCCCGTCAATTGGGGCACTTTTCTAAATTTTGCACATACCACTCATGTTATATATCGTTAAAAAGATCTGTGACCGCTTAATTATATTATGCATCTCCGGTGTCCATCCCCCACTTTGCCCCCCCCCCAAGGGGGTACTTTTGTAAATTTTGCACAAACCCTTCATGTTACGTATTGTTGGAAAGGTCTTTGACTGCTTATTCATGTTATGCATCTCCGGGGTCCATCCCGCCATTTCCCCCCTTTTAAGGGGGGCACTTTTCTAAATTTTGTTGACACCCCTCATGTCATATATTGTTGGAAAGGTCTGTGACCGCTTAATGATATTATGCATCTCCAATGTCCATCTCCCCAATTTGTCCCCTCCTCCCCCAAGGGGGTACTTTTCTAAATTTTGCAGACAACCCTCATGTCATATATCGTTGGAAAGGTCTGTGACTGCTTAATCATATGCATATCTCTGATGTCCATCTCCCCACTTTGCCCCCCCCCCAAAGAGGTACTTTTCTAAATTTTGCACACAACCCTCATGTCATATATTGTTGGAAAGGTCTGTGACTGCTTAAACATATTATGCATCTCCAATGTCCATCTCCCCACTTTGCCCTCCCCCTCCCCCAAGGGGGTACTTTTCTAAATTTTGCAGACAACCCTCATGTCATATATCGTTGGAAAGGTCTGTGACTGCTTAATCATATGCATATCTCCAATGTCCATTTCCCCACTTTGCCCCCCCCTCCCCCAAGGGGGTACTTTTCTAAATTTTGCAGACAACCCTCATGTCATATATCGTTGGAAAGGTCTGTGACTGCTTAATCATATGCATATCTCTGATGTCCATCTCCCCACTTTGCCCCCCCCCCAAAGAGGTACTTTTCTAAATTTTGCACACAACCCTCATGTCATATATTGTTGGAAAGGTCTGTGACTGCTTAAACATATTATGCATCTCCAATGTCCATCTCCCCACTTTGCCCTCCCCCTCCCCCAAGGGGGTACTTTTCTAAATTTTGCAGACAACCCTCATGTCATATATCGTTGGAAAGGTCTGTGACTGCTTAATCATATGCATATCTCTGATGTCCATCTCCCCACTTTGCCCCCCCCCAAAGAGGTACTTTTCTAAATTTTGCACACAACCCTCATGTTATATATCGTTGGAAAGGTCTGTGACCACTTAATCATATTATGCATGTACCGTGTCCATCCCCTACTTTACCCCCCCCAAGGGGGTACTTTTTTAAATTTTGCACACACCCCTCATGTTACGTATTGTTGGAAAGGTCTTTGACTGCTTATTCATGTTATGCATCTCCGGGGTCCATCCCGCCATTTCCCCCCTTTTAAGGGGGGCACTTTTCTAAATTTTGTTGACACCCCTCATGTCATATATTGTTGGAAAGGTCTGTGACCGCTTAATGATATTATGCATCTCCAATGTCCATCTCCCCAATTTGTCCCCTCCTCCCCCAAGGGGGTACTTTTCTAAATTTTGCAGACAACCCTCATGTCATATATCGTTGGAAAGGTCTGTGACTGCTTAATCATATGCATATCTCTGATGTCCATCTCCCCACTTTGCCCCCCCCCCCAAAGAGGTACTTTTCTAAATTTTGCACACAACCCTCATGTCATATATTGTTGGAAAGGTCTGTGACTGCTTAAACATATTATGCATCTCCAATGTCCATCTCCCCACTTTGCCCTCCCCCTCCCCCAAGGGGGTACTTTTCTAAATTTTGCAGACAACCCTCATGTCATATATCGTTGGAAAGGTCTGTGACTGCTTAATCATATGCATATCTCCAATGTCCATTTCCCCACTTTGCCCCCCCCTCCCCCAAGGGGGTACTTTTCTAAATTTTGCAGACAACCCTCATGTCATATATCGTTGGAAAGGTCTGTGACTGCTTAATCATATGCATATCTCTGATGTCCATCTCCCCACTTTGCCCCCCCCCCCCCAAAGAGGTACTTTTCTAAATTTTGCACACAACCCTCATGTTATATATCGTTGGAAAGGTCTGTGACCACTTAATCATATTATGCATGTACCGTGTCCATCCCCTACTTTACCCCCCCCAAGGGGGTACTTTTTTAAATTTTGCACACACCCCTCATGTTACATATCGTTTGAAAGGTCTTTGACTGCTTATTCATGTTATGCATCTCCTTGGTCCATCCTGCCATTTCCCCCTCCCCAAGGGGGCACTTACCATTTACTTGCACAACAGCGCTAAATGTGTCAAATGAAAGAAATTCCGCGAGTGCATGTGCCAGTGAAACTTAGCCAATTGCTGTTCTTCAACCTAGCTTTAATTCAAAGTGGGTTTTTTATTTATTTGAATTATTCTGCAAAAGTTTCAAACATTTTAAAGCAGCTATGAATTTTATTTTTATGGTACTATCAAGTTTTTTGCCGTCAAATTTTGACGGGTTCCATCTAGTATTGGTTTACGTCTAAGGATGTTCTAAAGAAATTTGAAAAATATTACTTTTAAATTACTAATTTTGCATAATATACTATTTTCTTAGTTTAAAGATATTAATGCATTATACCGAGACTCATTGTTTTTAATTATTTAGCCATCCATGTTTTTTTTAAATATTTCAGTGGTAGAAATTAACATTTTGAAAGATGTGTTACAAATATTTTTTTTCTTTGACCAAGTGCTGTTTTTTTCAGTACTTATTTTTCGGACATTGGCATAAATCTATGGCCCACTTTTGGACTGATCCCAAAACCCAAATATTTAGTGTTAGGTTGGTTTTGGTTCTACACACATCAGTGATTAGTTTATGATTCGTCATATTTGACAAAGTGGCAGTGTATACCATAAAAGTTTTTTAAATAAAATACGCCAAATATCATTTACTAAAATACCACATTTGGATATGGAACTAAATACAAAAAAATAAGGAAAACGTTCCGCAGTTTGGCAATAAATAGAAATCTGGCAACGAACACAGAGATTTTCGTTTAATGTTGAACATAAAATCTATACCTGCATACCATGCCTGGTAGCAGCTACATCACAGTGACGTCACTGCAAGTCAGGATTATCACGACACATCTGTTACCAAAATACCACCATTCAGCGAGGTCACATTGTGGCTAAAATGTGAATTTCTTTAAAAATTCTAAAAAATATACAAAATTATTTCAGAACATGTTATTTATCGTAAAAATACTTTTCTGGTCAATTTTTAATTTTTTGTGACATTGCTTTGATGTCATTGTGAGTCGCGCATGTCAGGTCACAACTGCGACCAAAATACTACCATATTGTGAATTCCCACTGTGACAAAAATGTGAATTTTAAAAATATTTTTTAATCAGAGGAAACATTGTACATAGTGCCATCTTTACGCATTTGAGAGCCCTAGTAATTTAGTCCTTGGAAATTAATTTATATTCACTTATTAATTTATCTAAAAAAATAAAGTGATCTGCATATATATACATATAAATATTTGTGTCTATGCAATTGCAAATTCTCATACGAACATAATTCGATATAAAACTAGAAAAAATATTTTAATATTTTAATTTCTTTTTTAATTAAAAAAAGTTTAATTTTCTATGAAAAAATAATATTTTTTATTAAAATAACTTCAAACAATTTTATCAAATGTAAATTACTTCTACCATCGGAATTGGTAGAAAAAAATATAGTGGTGGGAGGTGGTTGTTCACTGCGAAGTGCCATTAAAATATAAAGTCACATTGTAAAGTCACAAAATGTGAATACAAATAATTCGATATACTGAAAAAAGCAAACTTTCTTTTCTGTATGCTAGTGATTTATTTAAATTGTTTTTGTATCTTTTTATCTCCAGAATTTTCAATATAATTTTTGTAGCTCTTCAAGCCCCTATTCGAAAATATAAAAATCAATTTTCTCGACATTATTTATTTTAAAATTGTAGTTAGTAAACGTGACATAAAATAAAATATATGTATATTTGTAAGAAGATGATATGTAAATAGTTGATTTACTGGAATTATATGAACAACTACGTTGAATAACAAAATATAAACTTTAATACAGTCTTAGACAGATAGCTCTACAATACTTTTCTAATAACTTCTTCACAGCTAATACACTTCTGGCCCAACATATACTATATATTTATTTACCAAAAACCAACTAGGCCTAACAGCGCCTTTACTGGCTATTTCTCATTCTGATGTTTGCTTCACAATAAAAATTAGAAGACTGGATCTTTTTTCTAATTTTGAAGTTATTCTGATCTTGCGATCTAAACTTTTTATAAATCGTGCATTTAAATCGTGGATAATAATAGTACTAGAGTGTCAGTTAATTTGATGATCATTTACGTCATAAAGGAAATGAAGTGTTTAAGCTGAAATCCTACACACACACACACACACACACACACACACACACACATATATATATATATATATATATATATATATATATATATATAAACGGAATTTTTTCAGTGTAACATCTGTCAAACGTTGTTTTGAATCATGCAGTGGAGAAAAGTTTTGATTGGTAAGAAAATTCGACAGCTGCTCATTATTTCTAATATGGATTCTTCGGATCGTCTGTGGTGGAGATAATTTGAAAATTGGTTTCATTAGAAGTGTTTATTTATCAAAAGTCAAAGTGTTGTAAGCATAAGCTGGATTCACGTTTTGTTTCATTTAATTCCACATTCATAAGAAGGCTAGCAGCAAATTTTTTGGTATGCTGTATGGTTAAATTAAAAAAATCAGCTATACAAAATTTCTTGCTGGAAGGGATTCAACGAAGATTTCCCATAATATGACATCAATAACCCTTTACTTGAAATTTAGAAAGGAACACGTAAATGATTTTTATTTTTTGCGTATTAAGGATTTGTCAAAGTGTAAGTAAGTACAAAATATGTTAATATTCTTTTGAATTTGCCAATATTTAAGAGTTATAAATTGCACTGCGTTAAATAAAATATTTGTAATATTTTAAATTTATAATATAAAATGAAAAATTCTTATTATATGATGTTTCTAGAACATATATTTTTAAACATAAATCCTATTGAAGCTTTTGTAAAATTCCGTAGATTTGTTTAATGGTATTTCTTATTCATAATTTATTTCATTTTAAAGAGATTTGATCAAAAATATTATTAAAAATATATCAAAGGTCTTGCATAAAACGTGAGGTTTTTTTATATATATATATATATTATTAAACATTGGAAATTAATTTGTAATATAGAACTTTGCAGTCTTACGAAAATAGCATGATGGTTGTTACGTAAAGAATTACTTGGAAAATTTAAAAATATTGAATAGAGAAATTTATTAACTGGGGGATAGGTGTAAAATAATATTAATTATATTATAGTAATAGGGCAAACGTGCCAATAATGGATAATTTTAAGGAATTTGTTTAAAAAATAACTTTTTAATTACTAGTTATAGTTATTATTTTTCATTTTTTAATTCAATATATTATATATATAATCTACCAATAATATTAAACCAATGTCTTAGTCACATTTCACCTTGTGAATTTTAATTTAATTGTTATAATAGAAATAAATAATAACTCTTAAAATTCCAGCAATGGACACTCACCATTTCAGTACTGGACATACACTGTGCCAGTAATAGACTTCTTATAAAAAGTAATAGATAATTGTTGCATGATTGTATTTAGAATCCGAACTTAATGAAAGTATACTAATTATACGCATAGTCGTTTTGAAATACATTTAACAATTAGAATAACAATAATTAATAAAATATTTATGCTAAAAATTAAATATTCAAACTAATTATTGTTATTATCACAAGATAAATAATTTACTTATTTCGATAGAATATTTAAAATACTGAATTTCAGAGAATTACAGTTGTTAAATTACTGAGACAATGATTTTGTATAAGGTTTAATAATAATAATAATAAAAATAAAATATTTTTATGGAGTATCAGAATGCATGCAATTGTGTTTCTCGTTACAATTATTAAGAGTTAAATTTCCTGAAAGTATTTGATATATTACTTGTAATAATTAGTAGTACAAAAATGATCGAAATAAAATTGCAGGTTGGATGTTTTAAATTCCTATATAAAATGTTTTCAAAAGAAAACTGCGGAACTGATGTTTAAGAACCCTGATCTGCGGATTTACTAGATACTGCAAATGTAATTACTACTTATAGCATTTTTTACATATAGCCACTTTGGCAGAAATGAAAAATCAAACATTGAAGATAGAAATTAATAGATTTTTAATAAAACGTCATGTAACTTTTTTTTTTAAATTGGGAGGGCTTTTAGCCACATCAGCTCCTTCTTTTCCTATTCTATTGAACTTCATTCCTGCTTCCTGATTGACTTGTCAGAATATAAAATGTGTAAAACATAGTTAATAGTAAAAATATTGGTCTGTTAATGGAAATGATTAATTCAGCATTCCAGTAATAGATACTGGTCCAAAAATCTTAAAAATAAATTAAGTTGTGTTGATCTTTCATATATATAACAATTTAAACTTATTTTATTGATATCAAAACAAAACCATGTAAGTTTTGCAAGAAAATAAAGAAGATATAAAATTAATAAGGTAAAACCAGCTTGCTCAGTAAAATCTTCACAGAAAATCAATGGAACTGTGAAACTTTATTTTCCGTTTCCGAATTGGTTTGATTAAGAGTCAAACGATAACTTAGATTTTAAAACATGCAAAGAAGAGCAATGAAAAAATAAATAAAGGCTAAATTTTTATTAATTATTTTTTTTATAAATCAAAACCGTTCGGGTGTGTCCATTACTGGTATATTTACGCTTATGTTTCATTGATATGTTTTTAGAGAATGAAAAAAAAATGTTTTAAGCCTTTAACAAACTGTGCATTTGCGATAATTTTTTATCGGGTGGGGTGAAAATTAGTAACCTGACCTGAACTTATTAAATAGGATTATTATTTATATTTGCATTTTATTTTCTTGTTGCAAGTTACATTCAGATTAGAATATTGCATCTAGGTGAAGAACGAGATTTTATCATAACTATATTTGGTGTGGTTCGTGTAAAACCTGGATACCACACCCGTGAAAGATTTTATTAATCTGTATCCTATCTACAGTAGCCAAAAGAGAAAGAACCCAGCCGACACAATAAAATAAGACAAAAAAAAAGGCTTAAAAAAGTCGGGTCGAGTTCTGGTAAAATGTGCTCAACCGTCCCATTGCAGAATCGTCACAAACGCTGCACTTTTCACAAATTGTTTATACTGTTATTTCACAAAGTGGTCACAGAATGACGCCACAAATGGCTTAAAAACGGCCACGACGACTTCACATTCAGGTCACAGTGACTTC
This sequence comes from Maratus michaelseni, assembly GCA_963931845.1. Lineage (NCBI taxonomy): Eukaryota > Metazoa > Arthropoda > Arachnida > Araneae > Salticidae > Maratus > Maratus michaelseni. The sequence continues at coordinate 172,570,978 of OZ007591.1, forward strand.
ACATCCACTTCACGTGGCGTCATGTCGACGGTCACAAAGTCACAGTGTGACGTCAGAATGCCATGAGGTTGTTAAGTTTAATCTTATATAGCTTTTGGAATTTTGTCCCTTCTTTCTTTTCATATTGAAAAAATTCTAAATCATTTTGTTGTTACTTTAATGGAGAGAAACCAGAACCTGGAAAGGAACATGAGCAGCTGGGCGTACATTGCAAAGAAAAGTTTCAAATATTGAAAGTGTACAGGGCTTTTACAGAAAGTTTACAATATAAATTATTATTATTTGAATACACAAATAAATAATGTTTTCGCATACATGAAACGAATTCTATAAAATTCATATTATCTTTATCAAAATAGAAATAATTTATTTTCCTATTCTTTGATACAGAAAATAATCTTCAAAGAAATATTTAAGCAAAAAATATAAATTTTAAAAATTTTGACAGTTTCCATGATATGTATTTATTTATTTACCATGATATGTTTTGAATTTTTTTTCCTATCAATTCCCAAAACACATTTTTGTCACGTTCAGAATGTTTTTTTCGTGAACGATGACTTTTGAACTTTCCTTGATCTTTTAAGATACACATTAGATATGTACTAGAATTAAACATAATACTTATTGTGCACAAAATTTCAAATGTATCTCTCTGAAAATGAATAATTTATGTAGCGGAGATTAAAAAAAAGATTTTACAGAAGTTTCATTCAAATCAAACTTATATGTCATATTTCAGTAAATCCTTATTTACTCACCTTCCAGTCATCAAATTTTATTTTCTAAAACTAATTCAATGATAGATCAAAATTCTGTGAAAAACAGAGTATATGATTTTTTATTATTATTATTAATGAAAAAGGGCATTCTTAGATTTAATTATAGAACGTTCCGGTTATAAAGGATTCCTCAGTTTTTGTGTGGAGTGGAAATTCTTTTATGGAAAACAATTTATGGGCACCAAATTAAAATTTTGAATAAAATAGATTTTTTGTTTAAAAACTATTACAGGTTTTTGTAGTATTTACTTCTTTTAGACAACTTTCAATACAAAAAGCTACCTATTGCAGGTGTTCGGAGAAAGCAATTCCAAAAAATATTGGTATATCTTCACAGAGCATGACCCTCAGATGCCCAAATCACTCTCCGTTCAAATGTTGATTTATATATATATATATATACATATATACATATATATATATACCTGACGTATGTCATGCTGTAACTCTCTTATTTGTGAACCTATTTGTTGTAACTGAGTATGTGTATAGGAGATACGAGGTCTCGACCGAGTTCGTTGGCTAGCTTCATGCGCCATCTTGTTTCAAAATGGCGGTAATTTTTTTTAATTCCAAAAAATTATTAAATAAATTATAAATTTAAAAAGTTGTTTTCGTTAAGTGTTAGATCGTGATACAAGGATTCCGGAACATTTTTGATTTGGCTTTACCTTAAAAAATGGCAGAGATGTGACAGTTTGAAATTCTAGGTTGGCTGACATTTTGAATCAATCTGATTTTTGTTATTCTGTAACTCTCATATTCTGTGAATCTTCTATAATCGGGTTTCAAGCAATTTAGCTTAAGGTGTTTGCGTAAAATGAGCTGAATTTTTGAAAACATGGACTATGAAAGCTACCTTTTCCTCCCGGCACAGGACGGAAGGACTTTTTTCTAATTTTAATAGGTATATTTGGCATGACACTCTATGGGAAGGCAAGGAAAAATAGTCATAAAAATATCTGTATCTATATCTATCTATCTATCTGTCTGTATATCCATATGTTTTGAATAATGAGAAAAATCTAAGAAATCAGGAGTTTTGCTTAATGATTATTTAATATAACGAAATATTTTTCGTATATTTATATTTTGTTAAACATGTTGTAATTAGTATTTCATTAAATTTTTATACAGGAAGGAAAATATTTCGATGTCTTGCATTTTCCCAAATCTGATATTTTTGTTTGTTTGTTGCTATAAAAAATTAAAAATCAGTAATTTTACATAAAATAATTTAATTGACAATAAATATATCAATTTTATTTTTAATATTTTGAATTTTTTTTTAAATTATCATATTACAAATATACATTTCTAAAGAAAAAGCGAATTTATCAAAATTTAAATACCTCACGATGCATAAAGTCTTATACAATGCGTACAAATATCTATAAAATATTAAAAGATAGAAAATTCTGTTCCGATTTTTTGGAATCATTTAACTAAAAATGCATCATTTTGGAAAATTATTCATTTAATAGCATGCTATCAATATTATTTCCTCGAAAAATTCTATGTTTTATTCATGAGTAGATTAAAAATATCCATTTATCGTTAAAAAAAGTATAATTAAAAATATTTTTAATAATTTTTATAAGTCGTTTTGCCTGGAAAATATATCAAGATGTTTCAAAATGTATATAACCTATAGCTCTGCTTTCTGTTCAGACTTTAGAACAAAGAAAAATATTCCATTTTTCACAAATTTAAGGCTATCATAATGTGTAAGCTATGCAATTTTATTAAAAAGTTTTAACTATTATAGTATAAACGTTTTATTATCGAATTAAAAAAATATTAGCTGACTCGCCCAGCGTTGCCCGGACAGACTGTCATTAAAAAATATAACAGTGGAGTGGGGTGGACTTCATAAAAAATAGACAGTAATATTTATCTATACTAAAAACTTGTAAAAAATTTAAATAAGAGCTAAAATTTCAAAAATATAAAAGTTTCGTTTGAAAAATGAAACGACCAGGGAAAATTATTATAATTACTTTTCCCTTTTTTCTAAAAATCCCTTTTGACAAATCTTCTTTTACATTTTAAAATTTATATTGCTAAATTATAAATATTAAATGCATACAAAAATCCATATTTCAAATGAAAATCTGTAAAAAAATTTCTATTTATTTGTTAATGTTGACTAATTATAATTATAAATTGAAATCATTGTTTGTTTCGCTTTTATTCCTGTAGATGACAGCCCCAAACACGCAAAAAATCCTGGCCTAAATCCTGCCAAAGAACTTTTACACAATAACCAATGAGATGTGTTTCATTTGGGCGTTGCCATTGAACAATTAATAAATAATCGCGATTTCTGTGCCACGTACGACAGCGTAATATATACACTGTAAGAAATGACAAATGTTTCTTAATCTACAAAAATATAACATAATCACGAATAAATTTATAATATAAATTCATCCTTGTTAACCATGATTCTGAAAAGTGTTTTTTTATCTTTAAAAACCTCAGACATCAATCGCGTTTCGAGACTTAAAGAATCCTTTATAAAAACAAAATTTCTCTTGCTGTCCGTAATTTTCCTAAACGTTTACGAGTAGTTTTTAAAGTGCATTATTCAGTTTTCTAAGCCCGGAATGTAGTTTTTTTCCGACGCTATCTATTCTCAAGTAAACATTTTCATGTTCAACAAATATGTTTCACAGAAAAACATGCAAAATCAACAGCGTTAACATTAAAATTAAGATTATTTCTTTACTGTTTCAAGTATAAATTAACTTATGCAGCTGAAAATGATTACTCGAGAATTGATGACATTCGTAAAACAGGTATTCCAGGCTGAGAAAACTGATTAATACACTATAAAAACTATTCGGAAACGTTTCTGAAAAATACGGGCAGCAAAAAATAATCTGCTTTTATAAATAATTTTTTGAATTTTGGAAATGTATTGGGTTCTGGGATTCAAAAGACAATGGAACACGCTTTTCGGAATTTCGGATAACTCAGAATATTATATTATATTTTCGTTTGTAGTTATAGTATATTTTCATAAAATAAGAAACATTGGTCTTTTTTTACAGTGTATTTAGAGGGTAAAATTTATTGTATTGTTAAAATTTATTGAATTTTCATAGAATTTTATTTTATATGTCGGGATTTCTATCAGAAGATTAAGAGTATTCATCAGTAAGATCTCAAATTTCCCTCGCTAATCTTAAACAAATGGGTGTAGAATGCATTTTTAAAACATCTAATCAGAATATTAATATTTTGAGCTTCCTTTATCTGTGTAATCTTCTTGAAAGATATCTCCTTTTTATCAATTTATAAAATATCTTTAATATCAATGCTTAATTTATTTTTATCTCTATTAAAACCTGATCTACTGTGAGTAAGATTTTAACTCTTCAAAGTTAATTAAATACAGGGTGATTTTTTTTAAAGTTGTGAAAATAAAACCCTATAACAAAAGAACCACTGATCCAAATGACCTAAAATTTCATCAGTATGCTCCCAAAGTAATGGGAATTTTTTAGGCGTGGTTTAAAAAAAAACTTAAAATCGCACCGACAGATGGCGCTGTATATGCAGTAAAGTCGGGAGACAAACTTGCGCACGACACATGCACATTAGCGTTAAAAACGTGAAGTACGCACACCTGATGTTCATTATTCTAATAATTATTATAATGACTCTGCCATTGACGGACCGCGCGTTGTTAGTGAAACTTACCAGAATAATGGCAGCGCAGCAACTGCTCTGGGAGAATTAGGACACTAAAGAATTTAAGAAAATTTCCAATGACGACAGAGGGACTACAGAAGATGGTTTCTCAAAGTACCGTCCATTGTTTTCCTTCCACTGATGATAATCTTTGTTTCTGTTAACTTACAGCGCCATCTGTCGGTTTGATTTTAAGTTTTTTTTTTTAACGACGCGTAAAAATTCCCATTGCTTTGGGAGTGTACTGGGGAAATTTCTGATCATTTGGATCAGTGGTTGTTTTATTATAAGGATTTACTTTCACAACTTTAAAAAAAATCACCCTGTATATGTTTTACAAATACTTTGATAATTAAAAAAAGAGACAGCATTTAAGAAGTGTAAAGAGAAAAAAATTAAAAAACACTAATTTACTGATTAGATAAATTTAAAAATAATAATGCATTCCACGCCCATGTTTAACATTGGCGAGGGAAATTTGAAACTTTATTAACCAACACCCTGAATAAGATGACTTATTAAACTTTATAATTATTTCTGTTTCTTTTATAGTTCTTTATTAATTTCTAACAATACAAAATACATTACTTAAATGCGTTTAATTTTGATGTAAAAAAATTAAAACCAAGTACTTTTAAATGCAATTACATACGTCATCAGGGTTAAAACAAGAAAACACATAATCAGATAAAACTGTTGCATTACAACATGAAAATTGGTTGAGTGGTGGGTGAAAATTTACATGATTATTGGAGTAAGTTGATCCATATCTTTGGAATATCATAGGAAAAGACATAGTTCCGAACGCTATCACTCCTGGAAAAAATTTTCTAAAGTGGTCTCTAACAGAGAGATTGTGAAATCTGAACATTTTCTTAATAATTCTGGCTGTCTAAAAATGTATATTAACTTCACTTCTTTGGGTTAATCCAATTTACATAACACAATTTACATAACCCGATTCACCCAATTTACGTAAATGTAAAATAAAGCAAAACCAAACTTTTATAAATAATCATAAGAAAATGCAATAGAAAAATACAATCTGAAATCGTATATGAGCATTATACGCCGGAATATACGGTATATATTTTCTTTACTTGTATAATATTTTTGAAGATATTTATTTATTTATTTATTTTTACACAATATACATTCTACAACTTTAGTTTTCTCAAAAACAATAATAGTTTAAAAAAAGTATTTTTTTTATTTTTAATTTCCGATCATGTTCTATATTCCTTGATGCTTCATATTTGAAAAAAATTTAAAAATAAATAAACTTAAAGAATAGTGAAAGAATACTTTCTAAATCAATTTTTGTAAGTATATCTAACAAAAAAGCACATTCAAAGCACAAATTTAAAAAAAAAAGAAATATTTTTTTTGTCGTTGATATTACATGCATCTATTCGCAAAATTAGTAATAAATACAAATTTTCCGATTTTAACATAAATTAAACTCATTATCACGCGATTGCTTTAGAAATATTTTATGTACATTAATGTGGAGATGAAAATACACATAAATATACATATTTTACATATTTTACATAAATATATATATATTTCTGCATAATATAAAAAAATAAAGAAAAACATTAAGAAACCAAAAAGCTAAAATGTAGAAAAAAACAGCATATTTCTTTGAGAATATGAATAGTAAAATTCTTAAAATACGATATTTAGATTCATGCAAAAACATAACATTTCTTGGAAGATTTCTTTTTGAAGGATTTATGTATGGATTTTTCCTCTCCTCAAAATATTCTTTCTGGGGAAATAAGGGTCTTTTAGGTATTGTAAGAAACTTTAAAGTGGATACAGTATAAAAGAATATGCCTATTTAGAATTCAAATGAATACATCTGTAACGGAATACCTAAAAATAACATTCTTACATTAAGAAAGTCTGGAAATATTATTCAAAGAATTTTTTTTTTCTTCGAATCAAATGTTTTATTGCACTATATATATCTGAAATGGGAAGTAAATTATAACTGGATATACAAAGTGGTTACTTAATGTGGTGATAAATAGAGAAAAGTCAAAATACACGTTAAGACAAACAAGGATTTATTGGAAACAAAGGTTCCAATTCCACCTTTCATTCAAAAATATAGGGCGTCGAAAAGGAACTCAGATTTTCGATCATAATTTTAACAGCAAAGTAAATATTGTAACGAGCTTTGGAAATTACTTTCTTTGTTGTTTTACGAAATGTGCTAACTTTTTAACAAGTACTTGCACGGGATACTAAAAGTGTACATTGTACACTGAACTCGACGCACATATTCCGAAATGTTCTTGATAGTACGTGTCAGTGGCAGAACTTCTACGTACATCCTGCACGTCTTGATTTGTTATCCTTTTGCATATAAAGTGAAGTACATTTATTGAAATTTTCGTTACATTACTTTCAATATTTTTAATGTTATAAAAAAAATCTGAAGCTTTTTATTTTTTTTGAGACGCTTTGTCTGCCTGAACGTGAAATTTTCTACCCTGGTTTCCTATGTAAAACATTCTTAAAACTCGATATCAGTCTGACTGGATATTGTGCTCTTCAATGTCAATTCTATGATCTTGGAATTTATTCTTATTTTCTAAATATCTTATCAAAATATAAAAATTATCACTTTATTTTTCTCTGTACACTTCGTAAAGGATGTTTCTGTGCTTTACACCTGCCAATATATTTATAAAACGTATACTCTATTATATATTTGGAGTATTAAAAACTTAGGAAAGCTATCGAGCTCTGAATAGGATTTTAAGACATAAATAAAAATTAAATATGTGTTTTAGAAACAGTCTGCCAAGCGAAATGAAAAGAAATATGCATTAAAATATTATACAGAAAAACAAGTTAAAACTTTTAATCTTATGAAGAGAAATTTGAAGAATACCAATGAATTTAAAGATAATATATAGGATTGTCATTTCAGATCTGACTGATTAGTTGTTTTGACGTTCACTATCACCTCTCTTAAACGAATTGATGTCGCGATGAATTGGCGTCACGGTGAGTTGATTTCAAGAAAAAGCGACGCTGACCTGATGCTGCGATGAATTGACATCACGATGAATTGACATCACGATGAATTGATTTCTCTACGAATTGATGCGACGATGGACTGATGTTGCGATGAATTGACATCACGATGAATTGATTTCTCTACGAATTAAGTCGACGATGAACTGATGCTGCGATGAATTGAGCCACAAGCTGATGAATGTTTTTTTTTTCATATGAAGCACCCACTGAAATTACAGGATGATATACTTTAATAGTGTTCAGCATCACCTCATACAAATGATTTGATATTCGAATTAAATCCTTAAATAATACTACCTTTTTAAATAAAGAAAATCGAGACAAAGATATTTGTATAAAAAAGTAAGTAATTTATATAATAAAACAGAGGTTTCTAAATGTTGGTCATCTAAAGTTGTAAATAAGACATGTTCAAATATTTCCTTAATTAGATCTTGCTTGTATTTCTAGAAACGTTCATTAAAGAGAAGAAAAGAAAATATCAAATATTTATTTCTAAAATGTAAATTCTAAAAATTGAGTAAGTAGAAGAAATACAATGCTGTAGACACGTAGAATGGTTTCAAAAAAGAAATAGTAAATTTTTAAAATAGGAATATCTAGATCGATGCAAAAACATAACATTTCTTGGAAGATATCTTTAGAAAAAAAAATTATGTATATATTTTTCCAAGTACTCTGCTTAAACATAGTCTCCATTTTTTTAAAAGGATATTTACAGAAACTTTATAGCAGATAACAAATATAAGAATATGTCTTTTTAGAATTCAAATGAATACGTCTAAAACGAAATATAGAAAGTTCTAAGCTTGTATTTTAAGAAAGATAAAATGTAAATTTGAAAGAATTTTTTCTTATATTTGTTTTTCCTAAAAAATGCTGTTTAGTTATTACCAATATGAAAAGTAAATTGCAACTAGAAATATTATCTTTAATATTTTACATTTACATGGTTTATTAAATATAGCATTTATTTTTAATTAAAAAAACTTCTGAAACAAAAAATAGACCTTATTTAGGCTTAGAAAACACACCACACATATAATTTTTAATTAACAGAGATGAAAAAAATATTTGAGTCAGTCATTCTAGAAAGGTCAGTAGTTCCAAATTGTCAAAAATGGTTTAATTGCAGACCATGGTACTTTTCGCCATATTCTATCAATTCTGAAAAGAAGGGGCACTAGCCAGGTTGGTTGATGGTTGGTTGATTTATGACGGCCAATTATCTAGACTTGGGCTGTAGTCCCTATGGGTTAGTGCCCTCCGTGGGGGTCTTTCTAAGGGATCCTAACCCGTATTTACGGCAAGGTTCTAAGAAAACCACGGAAAACTCCGAACGGTTAGGTCGACGAGCGCACCAGGGGTTTGAACCCAGCACCTCCCGTCTACAGCTTTGAAGAGCAGAACCTCTTAACCACTGGTGGGGCAGGACTCTAGCTATTATTTTTTCATCTTTAAAGGAAGAGGAAAACAACTTTCAGTATTGAAAATGCATTTGTTTATGGAAGTCCATGTGCCTTTTCAGATATGATTTCCTCGTTAAATTATATTTCTCCATTATAAAAAGAGCAGTAAAAAAGGTTGTCGGAATGTATGATGGCATTTATGATGTAAAAGAGTACTGTTCTTTTATATTAAGTACACCAAAAAATTCAAAAATCTTTATTATGACTTGTGTTCAGATGGGCGATATATAAAAATTTTATTAATTGGTGGTCATCGGTGTACAAAAGAGGTAGAATTTCAGAAGAATCAAAAGGAAGAAGTGTCTCAAAAATGCTAAACTACGCTTTCAGTCAGCATCTTTTTTGCACTTTGAATATATACATCTCACAGTCCGGGCATTGTCACTACAAAAGAATACATTGACGGGTTAAACAACAATTGCAACAATATCCCTTTCCGTTGTCAACTGAAAATGCATATGATAGAAAAGTCCCCGTTAATGTAAAAAATATTAAGGAATAAATCACCTCAGGTCCTATATTACTGACGAATTTAAAATATTTTATGAAGCAACGCTGTTAAAAAAAATTCTGTGAACTTACAGAGAATCTACTAGTAATCTGTTATCTTAAGTCTTATGTAAAATTACAGAGATTAGAAAAAAAGAGAGAATCTGTTAAATAGCAGCATCCCTTGCCATCCTCTTAACTTCGGAACGACTGCTGCTATATTCATAAAAGTAGTGTCTAGGTTTAGTCAAGTAGCCATGGGCTACTCAATGAAACCGCCTACTGCGCCACCTGGTGGAATGTTGCGGAGTTAGCATTACTATCTCGAAAACAGACAGAAAAAAAGCGATTTACAAAGTTGGAGAGCATCATCGATTTAGTACGAAAAGACACATTGTGGACATCAATGCGAAGAATAGAACGGTTAAAACACGCATTTGTCTTTTCGTGATTTCCTACACTGTGACGGGACAAAACGATCTTAGAAAGAAAAAAGAAACTAGTTATAATAATATACCTTAATTTTAGATTTTCAAACTTCTCACCGTCAGCTGCAATGCATATTTGGATACTGGTTTGAATTTCACGTTGTACCCGTTGGAGCATAGATGGTGACACGTTGGCACAAGCGTCCGTAATAGCGTCGTTTAATGTCCTGCAATGTTTCTGAAGGGGTCGTACAGACCTGCTGTTTCATAACTGGTTGTTTCTCTCTTTCTAAGATCGTTTTGTCACGTCACAGTGTAGGAAATAACAAAAAACAAATGCGCGTTTTAACCATTCTATTCTTCGCATTAATGTCCACAAGGTGTCTTTTCGTACTAAATCGATGATACTCTACAAATTTGTAAGTCTTTTTTTTTCTCTATCTCTTTCGTTTTCGAGATATGAATGCTAACTCCGCAGTATTCCACCAGGTGGCACTGTAGGCGGTTTCATTGCGTAGCGCATGGCTACTTTACTATACCTAGACACCCCTTTTATGGATATAGCAGCAGCCGTTCCGAGGTTAAGAGGGTGGCAAGGGACTTTAGTGGGCATACTGTATATATACATATTTCATAATACACGAATATTTTTTGAAAAGGATATTTTTTGGAAATGTATTTTTTTTTTTAGTAATAATTAAAATAAAAATAAATTTTAAAAATGTAAGTTATTTTTAAAAATTAACTTTTAGAGTTTTCATATATTTATTTTTTTAAATTTATTTATTTAGTAGATTAAACTTTATTTATTTTAATTTTGTGCAATATTTATGTATTTCGAAGGCTAAAATATTTTTTATAATATATATATATTATTAAAATTATACTATTCCTAATAATAATAAAAATATGTTATACATTTTTATAAAGTAACAAAAATTATAAAATAGACTAAAATAACAGTTGAAAATTATCGTACCTAAATTGTAAATCCAGATTGAAATAAAAATTTATTCTTTAAATAATCACACTTTCTTTCCACCTTTTGATCAAAATAACAGTGCATTTAATTATGGCAACAAATGAAGTTGAACAGCATTTTGATGAATAAAAAAGTCCTTCCGGCCTGTAGCGGGAGGAAAAGGTAGCTCCATGTTTTTTAAAAAATTTCAACACATTTTACTCAAACACCCCAAGCTAAATTGCTTGGAACCCGATTATAGGAGATTCAATCCCGGTTTCCGTTAATACAGAATTTGAATGCGCATTTCAACTTGAGAGTTACAGAATAACAAAAATCAGATTGTTTCAAAATGTCAGCCAACTTAGAATTTCAAACTGTCATATATCTGCCCTTTTTAACACTATCCAACCTAGTTGAAAAGTGTTTATGACTTCGGTTTGTCTGCCGTCTGCCCGTGCTCTAACTCCCGTGAATATGCTCGGATTGCCCTGCAATTTTTATATGTTATTGTCGTTATCTATAGCACGCTCCCTATTTCAACTGAAGTGTGTAGCACTTATAGTTTTTTTTACAGGGACACTCAAAAGAATTCCGGTACATGACGGTCTATGGGGAAAAATCATTTGCGGTTTATTTTAATGAAGTTACACAATTGCAAACATATTGTAATTGATATATATCACTAAGGTGTATTGCAAGAAGCTTAATATGGAATAAGATGTGGATTGCACTTATAGTCAATTTACAGGGACAGCCAAAAGAATTCCGTTACATTACGTCTATGGAGAAAAATCGTCTGCGGTTTATTTAAATAATGTTTACTATTTTAAACGCATTGAAATTTATATGTATCACTAAGGTGCATTACAAGAGGCTTACTACAGAATATTGTGTGTATAGCAATCATCGTTCATTTACAGGGACACGCAAAAGAATTCTCTACTGTCTGTTAACAATAATTCCTGGAAGTGCGTTTTAAGTTACTGAACGCGATTTTAAATTTAACTCACTTTTTGTTTATTACGTGGTGTGTATAAATTCTGTAGAATATATACAGGGAAGCACAAATGTTCGCGGACACATTTCCGTTTATTGACAGAAACTCCAGAAGGAGAATTTTAAACTGTGCTACGCGTTTCTTAACTGAACTAAAATTTAGCATCCTATGTGGTATATATAAAAATCTATAGATCATATACAGGGTTGAATAAAAGTATTCGGATATTTTTCCGATTATTGTATACGTTGGAAATTCTTGAAATTATGTTTTTAAATATGTTATGCGTTTTTCAAATTGTTTACTTAGATGTTATCTTTCAGCTTATTAAACGGTATGATTTGTAAAATTATTTTGGAAGCGTTGGAAAGTGTTACATAATCTATGCTTGACGCATGATTTTTCGTTCTTGTTTAAGATAAAGCCAAAACAAAAAAATGTTCCAGAATGCTTGTATCATCATCTAACACTTAACTGAAACAACTTTTTCAATTTATAATTTTTTATACATTTTTTTGAAATTAAAAAAATAAAAAATAAAAATTTAACTTGTCGTCATTTTGGAACAAGATGACGCATGAAGCTGGCCAACGAACTCGGTCGAGACCTAGATGTGTTCTGTACACATGATCCGTCACATTCATATTGGTTAATAAATACGAGAGTTACAGCATGACAAATATCAGATTGTTTCAAAATCTCAGCCACCCTAGAAATTGAAACTGCCATATCTCAGCACTTTTTGTAAGATATAGCAAAAACAAAAAATGTTCCAGAATCGATGTATCACGTACTCACACTTAACAGAAACAAATTTTTCAATTTATAATTTTTTGTACATATTTTTTAATGTAAAATAAATATATATTTTTTTAAACTGGCTGTCATTTTTAAAGAATAGGGCGGATGAAGCTCGCCAATAAACTCGGTCGAGACCTTGGTATGTCCTATACACATACTCAGTCACATTCAAATCTGTTCATAGATAAGATAGTTACAGCATGACATATGTCAGATATATATATGGATATAAATATATATTTATAAATCAACTTTTGCACGGAAGGTGGTTTGGGGGTCTGGGGGCATGATCGGTGAAAATATACCAAATTTTTTTGGAATTGCTTTACTGCGAACGGCTGCAATAGATAGCTTTTTCTAATGAAAGCTACCTAAAATTAATTACAGTACAGTTTTTCCATGTTTCACATTATGTATCAATAAATTTTCTTAATATTTGTTCAATGAATATCTTTTGTAAGTTTTGCAATACTTATTCTATGTATTTTAAGTCAAACTACCTTTTTGTAATATAATATATCCTCATTTCATTATATAAAAGGGACTTGTCTTAAATTTTATTTTATTTTTATTACATCATTTATAGATCATGATAAAAATTTCTACAATGTCAACTAATGTTAACTCTTTTTTTTTGTAACTTAAGATAGACACTTATAAATATAAAATAAAATAAACTTCTCAGAAATATATTTTTTGTGTCTCATGAAAAGTTTATTTTTTGGACAAGTGCCCATACTAGAATGACTGACTCATTTAAGAATTGACTTTTTATAATGAAACATGAGGAAAAAAGGTGTTTATTAAATTTTTTTTGAAAATTGTAATTATATGTGATAAAACTGCGGTAAACAATACAAGAAGAAATGGTGATTTCCTGACTGGGAGTGTTTATTTACAAAAATAATGTTATTTGGAAATATTTATTGTTTATTTTCCCTTTATATTTCTTCAAACGAAGAGGAAGAAAAACTATATAAAATATTTCTTTATACAAATTAAAATCCAAAAGAAAAAATAATTTAACTATAATGTAGTTAATACATATCCTTTTTTTCTGTGAGAAAATAAAAACTAAAATTCTTTAAAGCCGAATATTTAGATAATTGCTAAATTTTAATAATTCTTTGAAGATTTATTTTGTAAAAAAATGTATAACCGTTTTCGCGAGAACCATGATTAAAAATAGTGTCTATTTGTGTGATACAAGGGTCTTTTAGGTATTATAAGAAACATTAAACCTTATACACACATTATATAAGAATATGGCTATTTAGAATTCAAAAGAATTCATCTTTAACATAATACGTAAAGTCGACGTACTTTTAAATGTTAAAATATTAAATTCTAAAGATATTTTAATATTATTTTTTTAATTTATGTTGCTGCAAAAGTATTTAAAAATGCAGAAGTATACACAATGAGAGTAGAAATTATGACTTGATATTATTTTCAAGCATTTTACCTAATTTAATATTTTTCTTTCTAATAGAAAAAATTATTTAAAAGAAGAGCTGATGTGTTATTGTGGTTTAAAATATACCTCAAAAAACATTTCCCAATAAAAAGAATATTTTAAAAATACTTCTTTTTCTACAATTTTAAAACTGATATTTGTATTTAAAAGTTTTAAGACAGATGACTATTATATTTTACAACAACGGTTTAGAATAAGATAACTAAGGACTATTGGATAATATATTTAGTGGGAATATGAAAAAGCAAATGAAATAAAAGGTTTAAATATAAAGTAGTTTGTTTTGTCCAATAGTTTCCTTCGATAAAATACGGAAAAAAATAAAAATTTTTATATGTATATTTTGTATATTTTTTTTCTGTATTCTTTAAAAAAATAATAATAACATTCCTTTGGAGATATCCTTCTAAAGATTGTATGTATATTTTAAAACAGTCCATATAGAAATAGTCTTTCTTTAGTAAAATAAATGTTTTTCGATGTTATAAGAAACTTTATAGTGGATTCAATACGTAAAAATATGCATATTTAGAATTCAAATAAATACACTTTGAACGAAATAAGTAAGCTGCACAGTTATATCTTGAGAAAGTTTTACAACAATATTCAGATATTGTTTTTTTTTGCTTCTTTTTAAAATGTCTGTTAAAATATCGATAACAGAATGAGCATCAAATTTTAACTGTAAGGGAGAGTCGTACACAGTTAGACGAATAACAAATACCCCAGTTAATTAATTAAGACCTAGATATAGTTGACTGAAATAACAATAACTTTATGTAAAATTGCTTATTTGTAGCATTTTGCTAACCGAATTTACTAACACACATGGATAGAAGCAAGAAAAATATTCCTTTAAAATAGTATTAGCATTCGTCTCACTGTGTACCACACTATTTAGTCTCCTAGTGCACAGTGAGACAGTGCTGATTTTGTATGTGCTTTACTAACAAATTCAACAATCTGCTATAGAACATCTTTGCTCCTGAATTTCTGAACACCCGTGCATCAAAGGCTGCATTGGAGGAGGGGGCATTTAAAGGAATAACTCTACTTTAAAGCCTGGAATATTAAGGATTTAGGCGATTGTTTTTTAAATACAAGTGTTTATAATTTTTTTTACACTAATTTATTATATATATACATGGTCGCATAAAAATACTTTACCGATATATTTCAACCGATCGACTCAATCGTGTAATAAATATTTAATTTTTTGCTGTTCATATTTATGAAGGTTTTCTCCTGAAGATGGTTATAAAGAATAACCGAAACATCGAGGATTGTTTATATATGTAGTTTTAAAGTAACTCATATTTAATTAAACGAAATTTTCGTTGGAAGCAAATGTTTGATGAGTATAAAGTGTACATTTTAATTCAGAAATATAGGGTTTATAAAAAGTACTGAAAATTAGAAGAGATTTTACATTAAAATGATTTCGCTAATATAATATCTGATTTTATAACTGTTAATACTCAACTACGTTAAAAAAAAGTAGTTGAATAGGTGACTTTAAAAATCCCACCATATTGTAAGGAAAAGTTAAATTAACAATTACCGATTTACCCGAGACAAAAAATAAATAAATAAAATAATCAGTTTTTTTTCTACAAATTTGATGTAACACTAAAGCATCTTTAAAAGGCAAAGGAAAAGGTTTCATTATGAATGAATAATTTTAATATGACTTTTTTGCAGATTCAATTTTACAGAGACATAAACTGAGAGTTAGAACTTTCTCAACATTTAATTTTCTATCTAATTTTTATTTCCTTTTCTTTTTTTCAAAGAAAAAACAAGTCGGATATGCTAATCCCAGAACTCCCTTCTATCTGATGCATGTTAACACTTCAGAATTCGCACAGCTTCAATAAAATCAAAATTTTTTATCACTCTGTTGTACGTCATTTGCTTACAAATCGTCGGATTAACTGCATCCGAAGCACCCTTTGCTACACAAACAGCCGCTGTACAACCCAACTACGAAAAATCGAGAAAATAGCTCAAAAATCGTTGTCACCATTCGACGGTATAGCCCCAAATTCAACTGGGACTTGCTTTTCATAGCTAAAAAATATATATGAAGTTTGGTTCAGTTCTACGCAAAACTTCATATACTTTTCGGTGATACAATAATGAAAATGGAACAAGAATTGCTATCACAGCGCCCTCTTAAGGGCGGGATAGCCCAAATTCAACTGGGACCTGCAGGCTATAGTAAAACACACACACACATATCAGGGATCTATTTAGGAAAAAATTGGGTCCTTTAAAGGACACTTCGGAAAATTTTGCATTTCAAAACAGAACCCTTCACAAAATTATTTTCCCTAAAACAGCACCCTTCACAAAATTATTTTTGCTAAAACAGGACCCTTCACAAAATTCTTTGTCTTAAAAATAGGTTTTTCACAAAATTTTTCCTTATTTAAACTGAACATTTCACAAATTATTCATATAAAACTAAAATCTGACCTGTCACTTTTACATATATAAAGAAAATATATGTATTTTACATCCATATATATTCTTAAAATGTATAAACAAGAACCTGAATATAACGATCATTTCAAATTCACAAAAATATTATTATTTTTTTACAAATATAAAAAGCTATTCACAATTTCACAAAAACAGGACCCTGGGAAAAAAGTCTAAACAGACCCCTGCATATATATATATAATTTGGTTCAATTCTATGCATAAATCCATACACTTTTCGTTGATACAATAATGAAAATGTAACAAAAATCTCTATCACAGCGTCCCCTTCTGGTAAAATTCAACTGGAAACTGCTGGCCATAGCCAGAAACCTATAAACGAAATTTGATTCAATTCGACGCATAATTTCGTACACATTTCGATGACACAAAGAGGACAAACACACTTACAGACATTTTGTATAAACAATTTTTTTCGGATCTCTGACTCCTAAAACGTGTAAATCCGTCAAAAAGAATTCCGATTACTTCTATTATATATAGAAGAAAGTAATAGAAAAAACCTGTTTATTTGAATATAAAATTTCCTCTTAAGTACGCTGTGTAAGATTGATAGTAAGTACACAACATTAATTTTTAAATAGAACAGTATTATTTAATTCTCATAACTTCACAATTTCCTAAACTGCGAAACTTGTTCATTAATTATAGTTTTCCAACTCAGATTGTCAACAGTTCAAGTAACACATCTTTGAAATATTTAATCATCATGACATTAATATTACATTAAGATGTAATATATCAAATGTCATCTTAGTTTAAAGTTAATATGCAAATCAATGTATGGAGTACGTAACATAGTTTCAGGAAGAGTTTTGGAAATCTGTTATCTTCTTACAAATAAATATTGGTTTTCATTGATTAAATATCGTTTTATAATTATGTGTTGTACTATGGCTGAAATAAAATATTAAACAAATTCTAGCTTGTTTTTAAGTTTTAAAATTTTTTATGATAATATCATAGACCTAATCTTTGAGTTTCGTTAAGTGAAAAAACACACTTTCAAACAGAAATGTTTCTAAAGAAATGCAAACAAGCAAGTATCACATAGAAACAAATTATATTATTAAATAATTGTATTAAATACATTTTATGGTAAAATGTATGTTTTTTCGTTTGAAAAAAAAATGGAAAGATGGCAGTTATGGAAAATACATTAGTGTAAAATACTTCATGTTTAAAATTTCATATTAATTCATGAGAATTTATCTAAAGGATACTTAAAATTCGTACATAACATTAAAATATATAATTTTGAATTAAAAAAAATATAATTGGGACTTTAAAAAATTATTGTGAATTTTAATGATGAAATTTCGAAAACTAACAGACCATGTTATTACGATATATGTTTTGTTTATAAACTGCATTAAATATAAAAGCATGTTTTATATTTTTTTCTAAATCTAAAATTGGAAAAAATGTATGTTAAGAAACATTCACTTCAGTTTTAAAACAAAGTAATCAAAGGATTTTATTTTTTATCGGAAGGAGCATTATTTAGTAAAAAATTTAAAATGTATCGTGTTTAGAATAAATTATCTCTCGGAACACACTGCCACAAAGCAATTTCGAATTTTGGAACATCTTTCGTTGGAATTGAGAATCAACTCCTCATTCAAAAGAATTTCATATTCTCCCTCAGAATCATGTACAAATCTCCCAAACCCTCTCGTTTTACAAAATTTGGTACTTCTCCATTACCCCGTCGACCACTTTCCATGAAAAAACATATATATATATTCGCCAAGCTGTAGCGCAACGCAACATTTTTTCAATGTTTTTCTCTTTTAATATCATGGTGTCGATAACGTAATTTTTATTTAATTAATAAAATAACTAATAAATCAGTAAATCATCATTAAAAATACATTAAACATCGAATTAAAAATCACTTGATGAATTACCAAGCACGTGTAACGCATTTGACGTCAAGTGAATATGACGACACGACATGATTTTTTGCGTTAAGTTATATTCTACAGTTTGGCGATGGTTATTTTTTTAATGGAAAGTGGTCGACGGGATAACGTATAAGTGCCCAAAAATTTATACTATACGATGAAAGAAAACCTTTGTATGATTTTAATGTGATTTAAATTCATTATTTAATTTAACTTTATTTGAGGGGGACGATCTCTCAAGCTATACTCAACAACAGTACTACTACTGCACAATGACTTGGTTTATACCTCCAGAACTAACATGCAAATTTTTAGAAAAAAAAATATTAGTTGATTTTAAATGATTTATTTTATTGCTGTGATTTTCATTATATACATGCATGGTATATAATTAAATTTATCCGATATCTGGGTCACCCCATAGTTATTTAAATATAATTTTATTGGTCTATGCATGTTTTTCAAATATTATTTTTATGACAATGACAGGCGTCTACTTCGTATCATATATGTTTTTGTACGTGTTTCGACATATTTGATTAATTTCCTTTTCAGAATGTTTCCATTAAATCCCTGCCTCATATATTTATGACACTATTTTTGTATAGACATTTTTTGCCTAATTTAATCATATGATTTTATAAATAAATAAAGCGAAGGTTGATATTCAAAATTAGTAAAAAAAATGAAATTGAAATTCATAGTTCTTACTCATAGGTATGCCAATGATTCATCGTAGAAAAGAAAGAAATGCGCAACAGTAATTGTGTTCTGAAAACTATCTTTTCACGGGATGAAGAAAAGTGACATATTCATAGATATTTTGGCTGCAAATCCCATTTTGTTTATCATGAGATGATTATGCTATTAAGAAAATATCTTTCCTGAAAAAAATATTATTCATTGTAGTAAAAAAATAGTACAAGTACTATAGAATTAGATGAAAAAAATTACATAATCACAATTATTATAAGGGTCATCCAAATGAAACTAGCATTCCTGTAATAACTCCGCCATTTCAAGGGAAATATGACTGAGCATGCTCCTACAGAGGTCGCAGAGTGCTGGGAATGCACGCGCTTTTGCCAGATCCTGCCAGATGCGTGTGTGATAACGTGGGAGAACGTTTAAAGGCATCGTTCGCATCATGGATGCATCCAAACGGTGTAAACAAGGGGTCGTGCAATTTTTAACAGTGGGAAGGTGAGTGCTAGTGAAATGGATCGTCGAATGAAAAATCCTCTTGCGTGATGATGCTCATCCTCATGTGGCTGTGGTGTGCCAAACATTGTTAAGGCAATTCCGCTGGGAGGTTCTGGAATATTCCCCTTACAACCCAGACCTCTCGCTCTTTGACTACAACATCTTCGGTCCACTCAAGAAAGCTCTAAAGGGACGAAGATTTGCCGACGATAATGAAGTCCAAGCTGCCGTTGAAAATTCGTTCCACAAACAACCCCGGAGCTTCTACACCAAGGGTATCCATCGTCTTCTTGACCACTGGGACACTTGTATCAACATACAAGGTGACTTTGTCTAGCCTATCTGCTACGACTGTATTACTTCTTTCTTTTGTATACTAATTTATATTAATGCCATTAAACCATTTCTTAAACCGACTGTAGTGACACTGACATTTGGGCATCCCATATATTATTAGACAGATAAGGGGGGTTACAGCATAGATGGTTGTAATGACAGTTACACTATCTACCAATAGGTATTTGGACACCTATGCAAATGCCGATATCTGCTATGCTGATACACGTCACGCCCTCCATCTTTCAATATGCTGCCGGAAACAACATTGGCATCAGTCGCATGCTAGATATCATAAAGTACAGAATTATCTTATTTCGAGAAAGGTGTAATCATCGAGTACCACAGAAATGGCCTATCCTTAAGGGACATATCTAATCTAGCGATCTGAATTACCCAAAATCGACTGTGGCCTATGGGATTCAAAAGTGGAAGGTGAGTGGTGATTGTCGGAATATGCCCAGAGTGGGCAGACCCAAGAAACTGGGAGATAGAGACCGATGGGTGCTGTCCACAGAAATTCGGAAGAACCGCACCCAAGCAATGAAACACATACTCCAAGAGTTTTAACAGGCATACGGGTGTGTTGTTTTGATGAATACCATCCGTAAAGAAGCTTATCTGCTTGGATTTTGTTCTGCCGCACATAAGCCTTTGACCACTGCGCTGACCGGTTAATTTAGTGAAACAGCACGTCGACAGTGGACCGTACAGCAGTGGAAATGGGTTCTGTGGAGCGTTGAATAAAGGTTCACTCTCTACCGTTCGTATGGTAGGGTCTGGGTCTGGCGTCTGCCTGGAGAACGTCACCTGCTAATATGCATTACTCACAGTTAAGTTCAGCGATGGGGGAATTATGGTTTACGGATGTTTTTTTTCTGGTTTCGTCAGCGACCCTTGTTCCCAATTCATTGTAAGCACAACACCGACGCCTACTGCACTATTTGGTTGACAGTGTGCCTTCTACGTTGTGGCAGTTCTACGGGTGGTACCCATGTTACTTCCAGGATGACAACGCCAGCTGTCATGTTGCGAGCTCCATTATGGATTGGCATGGTGACAATGAAGTTGATCAACTGGACTGACCTGCCCAGGGCCCACACTTGAATCCGATCGAAAACCTCTGGGACGAGTTGGATCGTCGAATTAAAAGGTGCGACAACCGTCCCAAATCAGTGAAGGAACTTACCTTTCTTCGGATTTCGAAATTA
Source organism: Maratus michaelseni (assembly GCA_963931845.1). Taxonomy (NCBI): domain Eukaryota; kingdom Metazoa; phylum Arthropoda; class Arachnida; order Araneae; family Salticidae; genus Maratus; species Maratus michaelseni. The sequence continues at coordinate 172,592,303 of OZ007591.1, forward strand.
CCTTCTAGTGTCAAAAAATAGTCGAATTATTTTGTGCAGCCTGCATATTATCAATAGATGTGGATATATAGCATGATAAAATTTAGTTCAGGTAGAATATTCACATTCAGCAATTTTCGCCAATCGATGGAAATGAACTCAAAATCTTTTGTACAGTTCTGTATATTATCTGAAGATTTTTATACACATCACATATTAAGCTAAAAGGCAACTTAAAACTCACTTGCAGCAGTTACTAAACGTAAATGACAATGTATCTCTTTGCGTAGCCCTGTATATGAATTTATTTATATTCTACAAATTTCTATTAGTCTACTAAATATAGTTCAGCAGGAAATTGCGTAAACCCAATTAAAAACTACCCTTAAGCAATTCACTCCCATAGTCTGTATTACTTACGAATTCCCTTGTCTAGCCCTGTATATGATCAACCGAGTTTATAAAAACCCAGTACTATGAAAAAAAAGTGAAAACGCACTTACCTTCTCCAAGCCGAATGTGAAAAAATACCACTAGCTGTCATACAAGGACTTGTAGAAAGCATGCCCAGAACAGTTGGGGATGTAATTGCTTCTCGTGGAGGCTCTACTACCTATTGAATGTGAATAAATGTTGTTTCTCTTTTCGATCATAGGTGTCCAAATACTTATTGGCAGATAGTGTATTGCCAGAAAAGAAATCAAAACTTTTAATAATGCCTAAGAGAAAAGCACTATTTTATTTTATTCTAAACAAAATCTGAGAAATGGATATAAATTTCTTTTTCAGAATATTTCCGTTAAATCCCAGCCGTATATATATATATACAACTATTTTTGTGTAGGTCTTTTTGCCTTATTTAATCGCATGAATCCGCAAATAAATAAAGAAAAGATTTCTATTCAAAGATAGTATCATTCACAGTCCTCACGCTCTGGATTCGCCAATGATTCACCATACGATAGATAATAAAGAAACAATTGCGTAAGGTTGATTGTGTTCAGAAAACGATCTTTTCACGGGATGAACACAGGTGGCATAGCCATAGATATTTTGTGATAGATGTTTATGTGATTTAGAATAAGATATCCACTTGCTCACCGTTTGGTAAATTAAAAATCTTATTCATTGCAGTAAGCAAATAGTACAACTATCACAGAATTATATGAAAAAGGTTGCACAATCGATAGTAATATTATTAGACAGAAAAAGTAATTACGCTATCGATGGTTAAAATAACAGTTATTGACAGATCTGAAACCAAATCTTTTGGTAATGCCTAATGGAAAAGAACAACCATTTTTACACTTTCCAACCTAGTTAAAAAGTGTTTATGACTTCCGTGGGTCTGTCGTCTGCTGTCTGGCCGTCTGCCGTCTGCCGTCTGCCGTCTGCCGTTTGTCCGTGCTCTAACTCACGTAAATATACTTGGATTGTCCTGGAATTTTTGTATGTTAATGTCATTTACAATAGCATGTTACCTATTTCAACTGAAGTGTGTAGCACTTATAGTTTTTTTACAGGGACATTCAAAAGTACTCCGTTGCATTACAGCCAATGGGAAATAATCGTTTCAAGTGCATTTTGATGATGCTACGTCATTTAAAACATGATGAAATTGATATATAATAATCAGGCCCAATAAAACATGCGTTTTGTAGAATATGGGGTGTAAAGCATTTATTATTCATTTACAGGGTCAAACAAAATAATTCTGTTTCACATCGTTCTATGGGGAAAAGTCGTTTGCAGTGTAATTTAGTGATATTTCACTATCTCAAACATAATGAAAGTTATATGCTTTACTGAGGTGCACTATAAATTGCTCTCTTGTGTGCATTGCTTTTATTTACAGGGACACACAAAATATATGGGTTATAGTACATGTGCGATATTTAGAGTCTATGCATAATAAGTGCGTTTTCAACTTTGGTTTGCATTTTTAACTTTTTTTCATAGTACTGTGTTTTTATAAACTCGGTTGATCATATAAAGGGCTAGACAAGGGAATTCGTAAGTAATACATACTATGGGAGTGAATTGCTTAAGGGTAGTGTTTAATTGGGTTTACGCAATTTCCTGCTGAACTATATTTAGTAGACTAATAGAAATTTGTAGAATATAAATAAATTTATATACAGGGCTACGCAAAAAGATACATTATCATTTACGTTTAGTAACTGCTGCAAGTGAGTTTTAAGTTGCCTTTTAGCTTAATATGTGATGTGTATAAAAATCTTCAGATAATATACAGAACTGTACAAAAGATTTTGAGTTCATTTCCATCGATTGGCGAAAATTGCTAAATGTGAATATTCTACCTGAACTAAATTTTATCATGCTATATATCCACATCTATTGATAATATACAGGGCTGCACAAAATAATTCGACTATTTTTTTGACACTAGAAGGTAATTTCGAAATCTGTATTTTTCAATTTATTAAATGTTTTCTGAACTGTCTACTTACATATCTTCTTTCACCTTATTTAACGGTGAAGTTTCGTTACAGTTTTGTGGCTGTGTTCGAAAATGTTTCATAATTTATGCTTGACGCATGATTTTTCGTTCTTGTTTTGTATTCCAAGCAAAATTTCTTAAATTCCACATCGTTATTTTGTATAATTTACCTTATTTTTTTTAATATTTAACATCCTTATCAATTTTTTTCTTATTTACCGATAGTTGTACTGCCACTAAGTTGATGCGTAGCGTATTTTAATAGTTTTATTAATTAAAAATGTTAAATAATTATGTTATTCTACATTTCATAAATTAATGTTTCTCTATGAGAGCATATCTTAATTAGCTTTTTGCATTCATATTTCAGTATTTATGAAAGTTATTATACAGGAGCAAACAATAAAATATTTTAATCCACAAATCACATTATAAAACTTTGCTACATTTCAATAATAATTAAAAAGAAATTTTATTATAAATGTCCATCAACCGTTTTGTTTGGAACTACGCAGCTATAAAAGATTGTTTCTGCGATTTTACTTTATTTGTAATATTTGATTGATATTTCTGAAAAATTTAGTGGTGTGGAATACCATTTATCTTAAATGTAATTATGGAATTTCGATTAACCGTTATACGTTCTAGTCATTAAGTGACAAATGGAGGTTTTTGAGGTCAGTATTGACTAGCTAATATATATAGTGTCGATAGAGTTTCATAACAGAGTAGATTTTTTTTTCTCTTTTGTAATCAATAAAATATTATGCATAATTCTGCAAATTTAAACTTTGTTCTTGAAAAAAAAGTTCTAATTCACATTTTATGTGTTACGATTATTTTTAAATTTTATAGAAAATTAGTTTTTAGTTTAAAAAATTATAAATAGCCATCCAAAACATAAAAAATATATAGTTATTAAAATCTGATGTCAATAGTTATTTTTCGTACTATTAATATAATAATAGACTAAAGCGGAAGTTTCGATGATATTTGGAAAATGTATTTTTATTGCAACAGAGTTACATAAACGTAGAAACTTTTTCTTTTTTAATCATAAATTATATTTTCGAACAAGTATCTTATATATTTTTTTAATTTAAACAATGAATCAGATATTTGAAATAAAAGATTCATGAAATCTGTCTAATGATTTAAGCAAAATTTGTTTATTTTATTACTGAATGGCAAATGATAAATTCAACGATAATGGTAAATGTAGACACATATTATCAATACTAAAGAAAAATGATAATAATAGTAATTGTAAAGTCTAAATTATAGTAAATTCAAATATATCTACTATTATTTGGACGCCTGACACGAAATTGCTAAAATATTGTCTGAAGAAGAATGTGCACATATTTCTTTTGTATTGGGTTTTTGAATAATATCCAACACTTAAAAGTTACATTGAGTTTGAATGATGCATGAAATTATTAACACTTTCCAATATAGTTGAAAAGTGTCTATGAATTTGGTTTGTATATTTGTCTGCCTGCTCTCTGCCGTGCTCTAATTCTTGTAAATATACTTGGATAACAATGTAATTTTTATATTTTATTGTTATTATTATGTTTATATGTTATTGTTATTGCAAAACTCTAATAAAAACTCTAAATTTATTGTTATTTTATGTTTATATGTTATTGTTATTGCAAAAGTCTAAGAAAAACTCTAAATTTAGATGTAGAATGATTGGTATTGAAAAGGAAGTGGGCAGCATTCATAGCTCGTCTACAGGGAAGCACAAAAGAACCCATTGTATTATCGCCAGTCACGAAATGGCTAAAGTATTGTATGAAGAAGAATGTGCACATATTTCTTGTGTATTGGATTTTTGAATAATATCCAACACTTAAAAGTTACATTGAGTTTGAATGATGCGTGAAATTATTAACACTTTCCAATATAGTTGAAAAGTGTCCATGAATTTGGTTTGTATATTTGTCTGCCTGTCCTCTGCCGTGCTCTAATTCTTGTAAATATACTCGGATAACCATGGAATTTTTATATTTTATTGATATTGATTATAGAATGATTGCTTTTGAAAATGAAGTGTGAAGCAATCATACGTAGTTTACAGGGAAGCACCAAACAATCCCTTGCATTGTCGCCAGACACGGAATGGCTAATGTATTGTATGAAGAAAAATGTGCCCATATTTTGTTTGTATTGGTCATTTGAATAATATTCACACTTAACCGTTACATTGAATTTGAATAGTGCATTCCGTTTTGCTTGAAATTATTAACACATTCCAATATAGTTGAAAAGTGCTTATGGATTCGGTTTGTCTATTTGTCTGTCTGCCGTCTGGTCGTTCTCTAATTCTTGTAAATATACTCGGATAACCGTGACATTTTTATATTTTATTGATGTTTACAGCAGAATGTACCATATTGAAAATGAAATGCGCAGTATTCATAGCTCGTTTACAGGGAAGCACCAAAGAATCCCTTGCATTATCGACAGACACGGAATGGCTAAAATAATTTAAGAAGAAAAATGTGCACATATTTCCTTTCTATTGTGCTTTTGAATAATATCAACACTTAAAGGTTACAGTGAATTTCAATGATGCATTCACTTTTACGTGAAATTATTAACATTTCCCAATATAGTTGAAAAGTGTTTACGAATTCGGTTTGTCTATTTGTTTGTCTGCCTTCTGCCGTGCTCTAATTATTGTACATATACTCAGATAACCATGGATTTTTTATATTTTATTTACTGTGCACTGTTCGGTGCTGAAAATAAAGTGTGCAGCATTTATAGCTCGTTTACAGGAAATCACCAAAAAATTCCTTGCATTATGTTGTTCGGGGAAAATAGATTTCGATGCATTTTAATGATGTTACAATACTTCAAACATAATGAATTTCATTTGCATCACTGAGGTGGATTAAAACATGCTTTCTCAGAAGTAGCATTTACAGTTTCTTTACAGGGATGCCCAAAAAATTCCATAACATTATGATCTATAAAGAAAAATCGTTTCAGATGCATTTTAATGAAGATACGAATCATAATGAAATTAAAAAGGATCACTGAGGTAATACAACATGGTTTTTATAGATTAAGGAGTGCGTAGTATTTATTTTCATTTACAGAGACAAACAAAATAATTTTATTACAGAATGGAGTATGATCGATTTCATTGTATGTAAAATGAAATTGCTTAATAATATTTTGTTATTATTAGAAAGTTTTTCATTATCAATGCCGGATGCATTTTTTTTATTCTTGTTTTAATTAGTATTTACATTTATAAATCCTTGAATAAATATTTTAATTTTTACAATTGCTAATCATGTGTAACGGCATTTAACTTATGCATAATTTTCCAAGTATCATTTTAATTAATATCAGAGAATTTTCTTAAAACTGTCAATACGTTTCAAAATAAGGATTTTATAAGCAGTGACGTATTCTATCAGTACATTCAAATATGGTTCAAAATTACTGGAATTAAGTAAAAGTGATTTCTTTTTTTATTCCATTTTTTTTCCTGTAAAAATTAAGTGTTTCTAATACATAAAGAACTGTCACTGAGTAGCAAGTAAGAAAATCTAAAGCTTATTTGACTGTTGTTAGTTTGTTCAACGAAACTCATATTCAAATTGCCAATATTGTGTAAAATTAAGGGTTATTTTGAATAAGACAATGCCCAAAATATTTTTCTTATATTTAAATAAAACAAAGAATAAATATATTTTATTTAAACGACTGATTTTCTTCTATACAAAATTAAAAATAATTATGTAAAGTTTTGAATCTGACACTTCCTAGTTGTTAAAAACTCCCCTAATTTTACAAACCATAGATTCTAAATTTAGAGTTTTTCTTAGAGTTTTACTTTGCATACAGTAAATTTCTGTCAGTATAGATGAGAACTTTCGTAGCATTTATTTAATTGGCTGTGGAAGTATTTCGACTTCATAAAATAAATGTATCTATTTTTTGTAATTTTTAAATATCTAACATTTCATAAACATTCTCTCGAAGCCGTTTTTATAAATTTAAGCTCATATAGAATATACGGCGATTGATGTTGAACACTTAACGATCAGCTGGTAGTTGTTGAAAACTTAAAACGCGATTTTCTCGAAACTATGTTTTGAAAAGGGCATCAGAAATATAAAGGCAACGAGTGAATCGATATAATTCATTTTCATATAAAAAGGTATTGCTCTAGTACTTAACATATATATATATATATATATATATATATATATATGTGTGTAATTTTTGAACGGTTGTTTTTGATAAACAAATCGAAATCAGTTTTTCTATTATACAGTAAATTTGACCAGTCAAATATATTTTTTAAACACAAAAAAAAAATAATAAAATAATAATAATGTTGGGCATTCATTAGATAATTATATATAACTTAACGGGGAATACAACACGCACTTAACATTTAGGAAAGGCGAGGTCAAAAGACGCTACTCAATAAAAATAAATAACAAGAACAAAAAACCACAAATCAGGCATATATTGCAAAACACGAGATTTTGAAATCGGTCACAAGTTATCGATGTTTTGATTTTTACAAATTAAACTATACTTTTTTATTTGAGGATAAACGGGCTGAAAAGTATTTTTTTTAACAATTTCTATTATTCAAACAGTTTACAAAAAAAATAATATATAAATATATATATATATATATATATATAATTTAACAAATTACAATAACCATTGGAAAAATGTTCCGAAAAACGTGCTCTTGTGTTATAGCGGCCCCACAATTATGATTATGCCAAGGTTGCAGTTATGATTTCGCCAAGGTCATCGCAAAGCTTATCTATGCATCCTATATATGCATATATGTGTTCCAAACACTCCTATATGTGCCATATACGTCATTATACACATATTATTTTCGTCTTATATGTCGTATATACATCATATACACATGTCATATATATACATCATATATGCATTATATATGACTATAACTTGGCCGCATACGTCAAGAAAGGCTATATATGTATATATAGCGATATATATACATATATATAATAATATACATATCATATATTATTATAATGTCATATATGCTTTATAATTTGGCGATAAATCTGGGAGCTACTATAACACGAAAGTACCAAATTTACAATATATTAATGAAAACAGAAACAAAAAAAAAATTCATCCTTGGGGGACAGTTATAACACGAAAGTACCAAATTTCTACTTTATTTTTCATATCTGATAATTTGCATCTATCCTTTTTGTAACTTTAAAATTTTTGTAACGATTTTATGCATTTCTACTGCCTGTTCAAAGAAAAATTCTTCTAAAGTTACAGAATTTCGTTAAAAACGCTTAAAAAATTCTTCTAAAGTTACGTTTAAAAATTTCGTTAAAAATGGTTAAAATAGTAAAATGCGAACATCATTTGGTCCATTCTCGACCGAAAGCAACGGCCATTTTCCCAATGGTTAAAAAAAAAAAAAAAAAAAAAACCAAATATTATACAGTGTGCATAGATTATGAAACACATTCCAACACTAACAATTTTTATTTATTTATTTATTTATTATTATTTTTTTAACCGAAGAAATAGGATATCTAAATGAAAATAATAAAAAAATAATAAAGTATATAACGCAATAAAAAATCCGTTTTCATCGATTGCTGTCCAGATCCGGCAATGTGTGTGAATTCTTTCGTACAGCCGTGAATTTTATGTATAGAATTTACACGCAACACGTAATACCAGAAAAAAATATTTAAGTCTAAAAGGGCATCCCATAGCAGAAAATGCACTTCTAGCAATTATCAGTCATAGTCATTTCTTTAATCTAATTTTTTGTGTGTCGCTGTAAAGGAACGATAATTGCTATGTACTCCACAATCTATAGAAATCATGTTGTAGTGGACGGCAGTGTTCCATGCCATAATGTTTGAAGTGTTGTAACGTCTTTAAAAAACACTGGATACGATTTTTCATCACAAATCCCAATATTTCGTCGCGTTCTTTAATTTATTTATGGTACTTGATAAAAAAAAATCTGTCGTGTGATTCAAGTTTGTTAGTGTTTAGTGTTTTACTTAATACTTTTATTTAATATAAATTTTAATTACAATTCATAAAACGAGACAAATAAAAAATGTTGTTGTTGTTGTTATCTCTAAATACCTCTAATTCAAATACAATATAACTATACAAACTATTTGAAAAAATTACACTGCTCAAAGCAATTACGGAGGCACATGGTTTTAACAAATTACACAAATACTTACACCAGTAAATACCTTAAATTAAAACATCCATAATTTAAAGCATAGCAGAAAACAGAAAAATACAACTTCATATACAGATCAAAGTTCATGACGTCGAAAACCAGAAAAGGAGTTAAGTGGAGAAATCGAGATTTTGCAGAAATGTCAGTTTCACTTTCTCAGTTGCGAAATTAAATCACTCAGATTTTGTTTTCAGAAAAGGTGATTTGAAAATGTTACAACAACGTGATTTACCTGAATCTTGGTTAATCTGTTACCTGGCTTGGCGTATTAGAGAGAGACTTGAATCCGGGCAAAGACAACGAAGTGTAGCGGACGTTGTTGGAGTTGCAAGAAATGTCCTTGCAAGGCTGTGGAATCGATTCCAAGAAACAGGAAATGATAGATGTCGACCAGGGCTCGGTCGAGCACGTGCACCACAGCAAAGAATGCAAAATATAGCCTGTTAACAGCTCGTCGAGACATAAAAGGGGATGCTACTCAGCTGAAAAAAAAGGCGACACGACGAAGTCTAAAAAACTTCTCTTTCTCGAAGTCTAAAAAACTTCCCTTTGTCGTGTCTTGGCGACATTGACGAAGGGTGTCCAGCCAAACAATACGATATATACTTCATCAGGGTGGTCTCTATGCACGTAGACCAATGGTCTGTATTCTGTTGACCTCAAGCCACCGTGCGGCCCGAAGAAGATGGGCTGCTGAACATCACGATTGAAGGCAACGGACTGGAGTCAAATGCTGTTTACAGACGAGTCCCTATTCAGTCTGGAGTGTGACACTCGCGTGTTTTGGTATGGGGGGAAAGGGGCACTCGAACTAACGACACATTCGTTCGTGAAAGATCACAATACAGACAAGGTAGGTTGGTGGTATGTGCTAGAATCAGCATAGGTGGATGTACGGACCTGTATCTCATTTGGAATGGCACTTTGACGGCCCAAAGGTACGCAGACGAGATACTGGGAATTGGTGTCGTACTTTACGCTTCATCCATGGTGATTCCTTTGTTTTCATGCATGGTAATGCCAGACCAGATACAGCTTGTCTGGTGGAGAACATGGTTGAAGCTGAAACAATACCGCGTATGGAATGGCCACCATGCTTTCCTGACATGAATCCGATCGAGCAAGTTTGGGACACACTCGGACGACGAACTGCAGAGAGACGAAGTCTTTCTTTTATTGTCTGGGACAAGGAGATTGGAATTCTTGAAGAGTGGAACAGTATTCCTCAAAGTGTTATCGATAATCTCATCGCATCCATGGAAAACAGGTGTGCAACAGTCAGCTGTTCTAGGGGACCACACGCCATATTAAACAACTTGCATCATCACTAAACAATACTTTATTTTTGTCATTTACATGTAACCAAATTATTGCCCTAAACTATCTTTTCATGTTCGTTCCATCCTTTCAAAGAATTAAAGCTCCCTTACAATTTTTTTGCGTCTTTTTTTCTGTACTGCGAATTGATACACGTGTACTCTCCATTTTATACACATGCATGGATGTCTCGCATGGTTCTCTTCTCTACTTTGCTTGCTCCCCTAATTTTTTTGAGCAGTGTATTTACCGTGTTCTAAATGCTATGAAATTATCTTGGAATAAATTATGTCTATTTAATTTAATAAATGTATTAATTATATCAATGTATGTAGTTAAATATTTTGTTGTTGTAGAGCTTTAAATTTTAGTCTCTAAAATATTCTCAAAAACATTAAATTGTATTTTTTTTTTAGATTAGAAAAGTATAATTTCTACCACTGAATAATAACTAAATTAAAATATCAAAAAATGTTTCTGGATAAAATGTATATAAAAATGCACCTATATAATTACAGATTGTAGGTCTTATAACCGAAGCTTAGAGAGCTTTCATTTAATTTTTATATATTAAAAATTTATGTTTTGTAATTTCAAACACGACCAAACTAGAACAACAACGAAAAAATAATTAAATACCCCAAACATTAATCACTAGCTGAATACGCCCGCTGCGCTGGTCGGTTTCTCCAAAAGAACCTTGAATAAAACGATATATATCGGTGAGTTTCACCTTGTATTTTGAAGTAATCTGTACCTTTACCTGGAATATCCTAAAATAACATAAAAACGCATACTTATTTCACTAAATTATGTTCTTAATACGGTTTATTATTACGTTTGAAATTTATTACCTACCGTTTGCCATTGATTTATATGTTTTATAGCTAAATTTTTTAATAACGTGAATTAACCTACATTATTCACAACTAAAAAGAAATGGCGCATCTAGTATTTGTCGAGAATTAAATAAAAAGCATGCACTCATGACATCATAATTCAGTTTTATATTTTAACAAAATAATACGGTTACTATAATTTGTGACTCATGCTGACACATTGCTGTTATTATTATTTTTTACGCGTGAAGTTTTCGCTATGGTACTCCATTGTGAAATCTGGTAATTTTTGAAATTCAATATTTGAAAAATGGCATAATTAGTGGATTTGAAATTTATATAAAAAAAATTTATTTTCTTACCTTTCTAACGCAGTTTGTCTAACAATTTTCTGACAAATACTTTTCGAGCAATTAATTTTTTCAGCAACTTCAAATGTTTCATTTTCCGAGATTAATCTGTGGCAACGATTAGCGAAAATCCCAGCCGTCAGCAACGCATACCTTTTTATTAAAGATGATGCTTCTTCCCTGTAGACATTTAATAAAAGTATTCATATTTTAATACTTATCACTTTCTAACATAGTTGAGAATTTTTTACAAATTCGGTTTGTCTGTCTATTTCTCTGTCCGTGCTCTAACTCGCGAAAATATATTCGGATTTCCATGCAATTAATATATATTATTCAGGTTTACTATGGCATGTCATTATTGAAAATGAAGCTAGTGGCGTTTGTAGTTATTTTACAGAGACACTCAAAAGAATTTCATTACATTACGGCAAAGGAAAAAATCGTTTCCGGTATATTTTAATGAGGTTACGCTATTTCAGACACAATGAAATTGATATATATCACTCAGGTATACCACTCGATGCTCATTACAGAATATGGTGACAATAGCATCTATCGTTAATTTACAAGGCCATACACAATAACTTAGTTACAGTATTGTATGTGAACAATAAAAGTGCATTTTCAGTTGTGGCACGCACTTTTAAATTTAACCATTTTTCATATTACTTGGTGTGTATAAATTCTATAGATCATATACAGAACTACACAAGAGATCTCGTGTACATTTTCATTTATTTTCGGAAACTGCTGAAGAATAATTTTCCACAGTTCCATGCGTTTTCTAATTGAACTAGATTTTTGAATACTATGTAGCATGTATAAAATATATGCATTATATAGAGGGTTGCACAAAATAATCCAGATACTTTTCCGACTATTGACGGTGATTTCTGAAAATGGTTTTTAAATTGTATTATGCGATTTCCAAATGGTTTACTTAGACGTCATCTTTCACCTTATTAAACTATGAAATTTTGTTACAGTATTTTGAATGTGTTGGAAAGCGTTTCATAGTTTATGCTTGACGCATGATTTTAAATTGTCGATATAGCTTATGGTTAAATCAAACTTACAATATTCTTTTTAAAAATCCCTTTTTTCACATCAAGAATGCATATAGTTTGTTCAACAGTTTTGTGTTCTTGAGAAAGTAAGTCCATACAATAAACTTATTATTTACTAAAGAGTTCCTGAAAGCGCTTCGCATCACAAAATGCATTGTGTAGCATACGTATATGTGAAATTTACAGAAAACATATTTTCAAGTACTTACGTTTTGAATTACCTCTATACGTCTGGGGAAAAATTGCTCCATAGATATCAGCTGAATGCCTCACAGAGGATATTTTAGATACATATGCGCACATGTTTTTGCTTCTCTAAAAATATAAAATACATTCAGCATAAATATTTTATAAACATATTCGTTTAAACTCACCCTTAGGGAAGTTTTCGAGCATGGAAGATGGTAATATTTATGGAAATAAAAAGAAGAAGATATTTTTGAAACTTCTTATATAACAAAACGTATCTTAATTTATATTTTATATAAAATAAATGTATAAGAGTGTATAAATTATATAAAATTTACTTTTTCTCAAAATAATATGGTTCTTTTATAAAACAAAGTGAAGAAATTAATAAATAAAGAGAAAATTTTTAATTCGCTTTCCTAAGTGCATTTTTCAATAATTTTTCTTTTTTTCCAGAATAATAACAAGATAATCTATCACATTTACGAATATTTCTTAAGTTTTAAGTACTTTAATAAATGTATTAATTGTATATGTAGAGTAAAATATTTTTTGTTTTATAGCTATTAATTTTCATATATAAAATATTCTCAAAACACGTTAAATTGTCGCAAAAAAATCTCGGAATAAAATACAGTTATAACTAAATACACGATATAGATACATATACACGAATATAATTATATATTATTGGTCTAAATATAACCAAAAAATAGAAATAGTATTTATTTTTTAAATATCTAAAAAATAATAATAATAATTTATTATTCGAAACACGACGTAAAAAAAAAACCCTAAAACAAATTAAATAAAGCTAATATACTTTTAACCCTGTAGATATTTATTAAAAGTATTCATGTTTTAATACTTTTCCCATCGAATCTGTTTTATAAACAATTTTTCATAAAAATTCACAATTTTATAGCTTATCGTTAAACTTCACATAAATTACCATTTTTAAATTTTTTTTTCACATCATAAAAATATATCTTTTGTTCACCAATATTCTGTTCTTAGAAATTAATTCCATACAATAAACTTCTTATTTACTAAAGAATTTCTGAAAGTGTTTTGTATCACAAAATATATTGCGAAGCATACGTATATTTGATTTTATTGCCTAAGAGAGACCTTCCAGACAAGGTAACAACTAATGTAGATCATAGTATCACTCCCTGTTACTTTATTAAGGTCTTTAAAAAAGTGTTCAACCTCAGCTGAAGCCGCCGAAAAACTCCACAATGGGCGGCAATTCCATAAATGTACGAATGAAAGAAAATAGGCCTACATCCAGCCTTGCCAGGAATATTCCAATCACAAGCAAGTGACAGGGACTGATTCGGGCTTTTACAGGAGTGGTCCATCACTGCCATAAAACAGATTCTCCCTCGCGACACTGTACAGCAAGGATAATCAGTAGGTGGCGAAAGCTTTTGGATGCGCCGGAGAAACACCCTTGCGACAAGCGCACGATTCTCTGCCAGAGCTCTACGCGCGACTGGTGAAGTGAATAAAAAAATTGTAAACCGACAGTCGGGCTCCCTAAGATAAATTTGGGAAGTAGGTTTAGGTAGTCATATATGTCTTTTAGTTTCCTTTTAAGTAGAGTTGCAAAGAACGGGATTATTCCCAGGTTTTTTTCCAATAGACCCGGTTTATTCCCAGGTTTATTCCCAAAAGACCTGGTTTATTCCCCAAAACCCCGGCTTATTCCCAAAAAACCCGGTTTATTCCCAGGTTTAAACCGGGTTTATTCTAGTCTTTGCAACTCTACTTTTAAGAAGTGAACGAGTGAGGATATTTGTGAGTCCGTTTTTCGGAGGGTTTTGAGTGTACCTTAGATGCCATTGGCTTGCCAGTGTACAGTGAAAATATGGGTGTGATGCTGCACCTTGTTCACCGAACTCGCATCGGTCTGAAGATGCACATTTGAATTTGTGTAGGTACTCACGGAAGGGCCCATGACCAGTAAGAAAAGCTGTAGTGTGAGGGGTGATGTAAAATAGTGTGTAGGCGACTTTGGAGATTAGTGTATTAGTATGTCGGTCTTTTCTTGGGATGGTCCAATGTACTTGTCAGCATTTTATAAGATTTCTTTTCATGATCGTTTGATGTAGCTGGGTGGGAGTGGAAGATGGTGATCAATATTAGGTTTTTTGTGACTTCTTTTGCTAGAGTATCCGCCAACAAATCTGCCAAATATGCCCTTGTCAGCGGATACATGGCAAATTCGAACGCGGCTTAGAAGAGTTAGTAGACTTTTCTTGATACCAAGAACTAGTGGGCGTTTGGTTCTGTGGGAATTAACTGTTTGTTGACTAGATAGATTCTCGCTATATATTCAAATAAGAGTTGTGGCTGTTTTTTTGTGGATCCATTCGAGTGCTTAGAAGATGGCATATAGCTAGGTTTGGTATACCGTTGGTGTTGTCGTCCAGTCTGCAGTCCCACTGGTGGATAACCGAAGTACCATCCATGACACAGTAAGCTCGGTTACTAATTGAGTTCCATCATTAAAAATTACTGGCAATGGTAGATTGTGTGTATGTGTTACGATCTGTATTTACTTGGAGGTGTGATGTTTCTTCTTCTGGATGTAACTGCCAAACATGGACTGTCCGTTCAATGCTTTTGGATGGAAAATGCTGTTCTATTGTTTGGGTGTGTTAAATGTGTATAATTCTAGTCTTATTGTATTCATATTCTAATGATAATGTGTTGGGTGGTATGCCAGTAATAACATTTAGTGCATCTGTTGAGATTGTTTTATAGCCCCTTGACGGTTACAGTAGGAATGTTCTTTGAATTGATTTTATTATTATTATTTGTCAGTTTACCTCCTAAATTCCAGCCCCATAAAGAATAATATTTTCTATAATTGTATTTTACCATAGTTTAATCATGTTATTATTGATCCACCAAGATTTACCCATAAGTTTATGTGAAATTTACTGCAAACATATTTGCAAGTATCATATGTTTGTACTACGTTTTCGACTGGAAGAAAAATTGTCTCATAGTTATCAGCTGAATGTCTCGCAGAGGATATGATCCTCTAAAAATATAACAATGCATTCAGCATAAATAATTTATAAACGTTGAATGTCTTGCAGAGGATATGATTCTCTAAAAACATAAAAATGCATTCAGCATAAATAATTTATAAACATTGAATGTCTTGCAGAGGATATGATTATCTAAAAATATAAAAATGCATTCAGCATAAATAATTTATAAACATATTCGTTTAAACTCACCTTTAGGAAATCCCTCGTACGTGGAATTCGGAAATATTTATAGAAACAAAAACGACGAGATATTTTAAAAAATCTTACATAACGAAACGTATTTTAATTTATATTTTTTATAACAATAAATATAATAGTATATTAATTATAAGCATTTATCTTTTGGTAAAATAATATGATTTTTTCATAAATCAAAATGAAGACAGTAATAAAGAAAAAGAAAAAATGTAATTTACTTTTCTAAGTATATTTCTCCGTAATTTCTTTTTCTTTTCGGAATAATAATAAAATATAATATCACATTAACGAATATTTCTATAGTTTTAAATACTTTAATAAATGTATTAATTATAGATATGTAGCTAAATATTTGTTATTGTATAGCTATTATTTTTCATATTTAAAATATTCTCAAAACACGTTAAATTGTCATATTTTTTCAAAGATATATAAAGTGTAATGTATTCCACTAAATAATAAACAAATTTAAAGCAAAAAAAAAAAAAATTCTCGGAATTAAGTACCGCTATAACGAAATACCTTGGATACAAATATAAGTATACAATTACATATTATAGGTCTAAATATATCCGAAAAGTAGAGATACTATTTTAATTTTAAATATTAAAAAAATAATTTGTAATTTCAGACATAACCAAAAAAGAACATAATAAAATATACAATAAAAAAATAAATACAACTGGTCTACTTCTAACTCTGTAGATGTCTATTAAAAATATTCCTATTTTAATATTTTTCCAATTGTGTGTGATAAAATGCACATTTTTTTAACCCCTTCGGCCCTGATTTTTTTTATTCAATTTTGGGAAAAAATTACTGTTATGCTAACAAAATTAACAAGTTGGAAATTGTACGTCAAACGTTACAAACGAGGTGCGTTCGTACGCACGTTTTAGAATTAAATTCATGATATCCCGTGCGTGGAACGGGTTAAACAGCTAGTTAAGTATATATTTTATGACACTGTTCATACAAATATCTTAACTAGTTATATAAATATTCAGATATATATGTATCAGCTAGTTATATAAATATTCAGATCTTGATGATTTTTAATTCTGTGAAATGAATTATATCGTCTGCAGATTAATTTCTGTCATAAAATAAGTATCTCGGTCGCTTGACGATTAAACATCCATCGGAAGCTCCTCTAACAAAAAAGCACCGATTTAAAAAAAAAATTCAAATTTCTTAATAAATATTTTTATTAATATCTCCTAAAGTTTTGATTCGATTTTAATAAAATTTGAAATGTCTCGACAAAATTCTGCAAAGATAATATATTTTAAATTGCAAACCATTTGGTTGGGTAGTTTTTGCGTTGTTATATGCGGACAGACAGACAGACGGACGGACAGACAGACAGACGGACGGACAGACGGACGGACCAAACGACGACTATAGGTGCTACGTATTTATATAATTACGAACGCACCTAAAAATAGCTATTGGAATCACAGAAGTTAGGGTTTAATGAAAGTTAACGAATGCGTTCTTTACCGAAACCTCACAAATGTAATTATTTTGCGTGTTTTTCATATAACAATAGTCAAAGGAAGAATTTTTGAAGACTTTTGAAAATGTCGTATTACAACTAAATTAAACAAGCATAAAAATTTAGTAATATTTTTTATCTTTTATCACAAATTACCAATTCGAAAAAGGATGCCCAAACTTTAATTTAAAGAGTGAAACATATGTTTTAATTAAAAGAAATGCCAACGGCTTGCTAATAATAATAATAATAATAATAATAATAATTATTATTATTATTGTTATTATTACTAAATGCTAAACATAAGTGAAGTCATAATAGCATATGTAGAGATTCATACTATCATTATTAGGTGCTGGAATTAATAAAAATAATGTTTAAGACAAAATAATACTCAATAAAAGATAAGTCCTATTAGTAGGACGTCAGGGCCGAAGGGGTTAATAATAAAAATGTGTAATTTTATTGCTTATCATAAAAACAAACATAAATATTTCTTTTAAAAAAATAATTTTTTCTCATTATGAAAATACAACTATCGGTTTTGTAAAATCCGGTTACAAATACAGTTTTGTAAAATCTGAGTTCCAGAACCATAGGATGGTTTCAGTGATGTGCCTGTTCACTTCGTAATCTTGAATAACAGAAAAACAAATAAAAATAAACCTTTGAAAAACACAGGTGAAATTAGGTAGATACACTATTGAAGATAGTATATACATGTGTGTACAAATAAATAACTCAAAATAAGTAGTTTGTGACTATCATAATTTTCCCCGTCATTTGACTTTTCATTCATTTCTCTATGTATATACTCGTACATAATTGTTTCAGTATGTTCTGACCACATTATTTGGAATAAACACTTTCAGTGAGAAATTTAAGGGAAATTCAATCAAATTGCCAATATTATTATCTTCTGCCTTCTCCCATAAAGTTAGTCTTAATGGTGAATGTCTATTCAATATTCAATATTTTTCTTTTAATAATATTTGCATAATATATTTAAAATTTTCATAGTTGTTTACTTCTTTGCTACAGTACACACAATACAATGAATTTATTATTCACTAAAGAATTGCTGAAAACGTTTTGTATCACAAAATATATTTCGAAGCACAAGTATATGTGAAATTTTCTTCAAACATACTTTCAAGTACTTATGTTTGAACTACGATTTCGACTGGGAGAAAAATTGCCTCATAGCTATCAGCTGAATGTCTCACAGCGGGTATTTTAGATACGTATGCGTACATGTTTTTTCTTCTTTAAAAATATAAAATGCATTCAGCATAAATATTTTATAAACATATTCGCTTAAACTCACCTTTAGGGAATATTTCGTGCCTGGAACAATGGAATATTTATAAAAACAAAAATGAGGAGATATTTTTAGAAATTCTTACATAACAAGACGTATCTTAATTTATATTTTATATTAAAAAATATATGAGCATATAAATTATGTAAAAAATTTCTTTTTATTAAAATAATATGTTTTTTTTTCCTTAAAATTTTTTTAAATAAGTAATAAAGAAAGAGTATATTTCTAATTCGCTTTGCGAAGTACATTTTTCAATTATCTCCCTTTATTTCCTGAATAATAATAGTAATAAAACACTACCACATTTGAGAAAATTCAATTTTAGCTGCTTATACAAAAAGCATTTCTTAACCGGAATAAGTAATAGTCATATAAATATATACAGATGTTCAATGGGGAAAACGATGATAGGCCTGTTTTGTAAAATCTGAGTGAAAGAGCCATAGGATGGCTTCAGTGATGTATTATGACTTCGTAATCTTGAATAACAAAAAAACAAATAAAAATAGACCTTTGAAAAACACAGATGAAATTAGGTAGATACACTATTGAAGATAGTATATACATGTGTGTACAAATAAATAACTCAAAATAAGTATTTTGTGACTATCATAATTTTTCCCGTCATTTGACTTTTCATTCATTTCTCTATGTATATACTCGTACATAATTGTTTCAGTATGTTCTGGCCACATTGTTTGGAATAAACACTTTCAGTGAGAAATTTAAGGGAAATTCAATCAAATTGCCAATATTATTATATTATGCCTTCTCCCATAATGTTAGTCTTAATGGTGTTTGTGTGGGGTGTGGCTCGTAGAATGTTAGAAAGGAGCGCGAATAATATATTTATTCTCGTAGATAATTGTATTTATAAAACTTATTAAATATCACAAAAATACCGCAGCCAAACGATATCATTTTATTCTTTTTCTTCCATTCTAATGACAACAAAACCTGGACCGTTGCCAGATTTCAAATAAAAAATGTTCCGATAACTTTAACAAATAAATAAAAATAAAATAAAATAAATGGAACATGGAGTTAATAAAATGGATATTCAGTTGCTTTAAACTGAGTAATCGAGCCACTACATTTACTCCCCTACCAGTAACGAACGTTACGTTAAAAAGAGGTAGGAAAGTATAAAACATACAGATAACAATATATATACAAAATAAATACAATTTTACAA
The DNA here is from genome assembly GCA_963931845.1 of Maratus michaelseni. NCBI lineage: Eukaryota > Metazoa > Arthropoda > Arachnida > Araneae > Salticidae > Maratus > Maratus michaelseni. The sequence goes on from OZ007591.1 coordinate 172,612,050, forward strand.
TTATTCAAAATATTTACATAAAGAAAGAAGCAATTTTTTTAGTCTCTAAATCTTACTGGAAGTTTAATTGTTCTACCAGTTCCTGATTGTTTCAAAACAGGCACAGGCTTTTCCACTGTATTACCAGGTTGAATAAAGTTTCTATTGTTCAGATTTTGTGTAGATGAAGTCTTAACTTGTAACTGTGTTGCTTGTTCAGGATGTGAAACTATTTTGGGATTATCTGAGAGAATATATGCTGGTTTCAGTCTATCTATAGATACATTCACATTATTACCTTTAATTTTTATAGTGAAATATTTTAAAGAGCGACTTATTACTTCATATGGTGGTTATAGTTGTTTGCGTACTCTGTCTATCCTTAGGAAAACGTGTGTACTCGATTCCAAATCCTTATGAACAAATATATTTGGAATATATTTATGTGGAATTTTTCTTGGTCCAATCAGTTGAATCTGCTCTTGTAATTTATGAATAAAACTTCCTGGTGAGACTTGCATGGTACTCGGCTGTAAAAATTCACCGGACAGCCGAAGTTTCTCTCCATAAACCATTTCTGCTATAGTATAGGGAGTATCTGTTCGAATTGCTGTGCAAAGACCCAAGAGAACTGTAGGTAAGGTTTCAGTCCAATTTATTTGATTATGCACTTTTAGAGAAGCTTTTATTGATCTGTGGAGACGTTCCACTTTGCCATTGCATTGCGGCTGATAGGCTGTTGTATGTTGTAGCTTAATACCGCATAATCTTGAAAGGGCTTGTACTATTTCTGAATAGAATTGACCTCCACGATCAGAAATGAGCTTTGAAGGTGTTCCGAATCTAGAGATCCAATTATTATAAAAGGCTTTTGCTACAGTCTCTGCCGTGCTGTTATCCAGTGGAATGGCTTCCATTCAGTTGGTGTATCTGTCTATGCAGGTTAAGCAATAGATGTTGCCATTTGATGGCGGTAGTTGACCAACGAGATCAATATGGACTACTCGAAATCTCTCTGAGGGCTCCTGAAATTCACCAATTGTTGATTTTGTATGACGAGTAATTTTTACTTATTGACATGAAATACATGATCTAGCCCATTTTGTAACATCTTTATTAATGTTAGGCCAAATGAATTTCGATGTTATTAGCTTAACTGTTGATTTTACTCCCGGATGAGATAATCCGTGAAATTTCTGGAAAATCTTCATTCGGTAAGTATGAGGTATATAAGGACGAATATTGGAAGTAGAAACATCACACCACAGATTCTGACCAGAAGGAAGAGGGTATTGTTTTAACTGTAAAGTTTTAGACTTTTGCAAATCTTTAATTTCTTCGTCTCTAGATTGTTCTTTTGCTATTTCATCATAATCGATTATTGTAATTTCTTCAAGTCTTGATAATGAATCTGCTACAATATTATTTTTACCTTTGACGTATCTGATGTTAGTAGTAAATTCGGAAATATATTGTAATTGTCTGCACTGTCTTGGTGATGCTTTGTTAGGCTTTTGCAAAAAGGCATACACCAACGGTTCATGATCCGTATAAATCGCAAAGGTTCTTCCTTCAAGTAAGTATTTAAAATATTTTACCGATAAGTAAATGCCCAATAGTTCACGCTCGTATGTGCTATAATTCTGTTGAGTGACGCTTAACTTCTTTGAATAAAAACCGATAGGTTTCCAAGATTTATTTTCGTATTGGTGCAGGACAGAGCCTATGGCCAAATCTGATGCATCTGCAAACAAACCTAGAGGTAAATCAGAATTTGGGAAGGATAATAAAGCTGTATTTGCTAGATCTTGTTTGCAAATTTCAAATTGCTTTCGTGCTTCTTCAGTCCAGTCAATTTTTCTTTTATCTTTTTTCTTGGAACCTTTAAGGTATTCATGTAGTAATGCTTGGTGTTTAGCAGCATCTTTTAAATAACGACGGTAAAAATTAATCATGCCAAGAAAAGTTCTTAAATCATAAATGGCTTCTGGTAATTTATAATTTAAAATAGCTTGAACTTTTTCTGGTAAGGGACGTGAACCTTCGGGTGTAATAAGATAACCTAGAAATTCTATTTCTGGAAATGCAAATACTGATTTGGAAATATTGATTCTGAGGCCGTATTTGTGTAATCTTTCAAAAAATAAATTAAGGTGATTTTCATGTTGGTTTTCATCAGCAGAAGCAATTAGTATGTCATCTAAATATGGAAAAACAAATTCAAGATCTCTTAACACTTCGTGAATAAATCTTTCGAACTTTGCGGGGGCATTTTTAAGACCAAAACTCATGACATTAAACTCATATAATCCAAAAGGAGTAATGATAGCTGTCTTACATTTATCGTCTTCTGCAATCGGTATTTGATAGTAAGCTTTAAAAAGATCTATTTTTGAGAAATTTTTTGCACCTTTCAAAATATGATGAAAATCGTCAATTCTGGGAATTGGGTATCTGTCAGGAATGGTACGGGAATTAAGCTGTCTGTAATCACCACAAGGACGATAAGATCCATCCTTTTTAACCACTAAATGTAATGGACTTGCCCATTGGGATTTAGAAGGACGAATAATATCATTGTCGAGCATGTATTTAAATTCTTCTTTGGCTATTGCCAGTCGTTTTGAATCGAGTTGACGAGCTTTATTGTACACTGGAGGACCTTCCGTACAGATAAATTGCCTCACATCATGCTTGGATGTTGAAATTAGCAAATTTGGCTTCGCAATATCGGGATACTTAGAAAATAAATTTTGAAATTTAACAGTTTTGTTCAGTGTGCCAATATTGTTAAAAGCAATTGAAGAAACTTCACCTTTTACACAAAGTTTTGTTTCTCCCTCAATTAACTGTTTATTTTTCAGATCAATTAGAAGATTATATTTATTCAAAAAGTCTGCTCCAAGAATTCCTTTTGTGACTTTAGCAATCACGAAAGGGAATTGAAAATCTTTTCGAAATCCTAAGTCTAGATTTAGAATTTTAATGCCAAAAGTTTCTATTTCTATTTCTGCATATAGCTTATAATCGGAAGATTCTTTGTTTTTTCCAGTGGCTGGAAGAACACTTATATCAGCACCACTGTCAACTAAAAATCGCAAATTTGTTCTTAAATCTTTCACATATAATCGAAATTTGCGACAACTTTCGACATTTTCTGCAGTAGTATGTTCCGCTAGATATACTGCAGATCTAAGTTTTCCTGTTTAAAATCGTTTTTTTATTCCAAGCACATGGCTGAATGCATTTATCAGGGAAACAACGATTACGGAAATGAAACGGAAATGAAAATAACACAGTTTGCCGTTAGGATTATAGCGCTGACGAGACCTGCTTCGGGAGCGAAAACGGTTTTCGTTATTTCGAGAGTTAGACCTGGATTGTCGTGAAACGTACAGTTGCGAAATTTGCTGTTCCAGAGAAGCAATTCGATTTAAAAGTTCATTATTGGCAAACGACGTCGTGCTATCATTAACAATTTCGGTTTTATTACTTGTGACAAAGATTTCGGCTTTGGGATTCATATCGCTGATTTTGTCTGCCATTACAGCTAATTTATTTAAATCTTCTTCACTAACAAGCAATATATTTTTTATGCAATCGGGCAATTTTTCAAGCCAAAGCGTCTTAATCAACTTTTCTGAAACATCAGCAGTAGCGACAGTTTTTAACTTTTGAAGTAGCTGACTAGGTTTCATAGTGCCAAGTTCAATTCCGGTTATCAATCGCTTAATTCGAACATTTTCACTTTCTTTATATAAATTAAGCAATCTAGTTTTCGAATCGGAATATTTGGTTAAGCTTTCATTACTAATTATGTCCCAAATATTCTCTATGAATTTCGGCTCAAGTTGCGCAACTAAATAATTGAATTTAGTTTCCTCTTTAGTGATTTCGTTAATTTTAAACTGAGCCTCAACTTGATAAAACCAGATCTCTGGTCTATCAATCCAGAAAGGTGGAATTTTAATACTCACCTTGTTAACTTCCGGCTTTTCCGTGGAAGTCGAATCATTCTTCTCCGGTTCACTCGTTGACATTTTTTAACTTAAAGGGTCACCAGTTTGTGTGGGGTGTGGCTCGTAGAATGTTAGAAAGGAGCGTGAATAATATATTTATTCTCGTAGATAATTGTCTTTATAAAACTTATTAAATATCACAAAAATACAGCAGTCAAACGATATCATTTTATTCTTTTTCTTCCATTCTAATGACAACAAAACCTGGACCGTTGCCAGATTTCAGATCAAAAATGTTCCGATAACTTTAACAAATAAATAAAAATAAAATAACATAAATGGAACATGGAGTTAATAAAATGGATATTCAGTTGCTTTAAACTGAGTAATCGAGCCACTACAAATGTCTATTCAATATTTTTCTTTTAATAATATTTGCATAATATATTTAAAATTTCCATAGTTGTTTATTTCTTTGCTACGGTATCCCCTCTTTTATACAGCTTGTAAGTGGCCTCTCAGGGATGTAAATGTCCATTTACATTATTGCGTTATCGCCTAGCCGTTGGAGTTTCGGACATTAAATCATAATACTCAACCAGTCATTGGCGACTTAAACAGCCAAGGCACACGCTGATTGGTTGGGCCTTGCAGTCCTCGTAGACGTGGGGAGATGGTTATGACATAATTTAAACACATAATTAATGTCAGATGGGAACAGGATACTAAGTTAACAACTATATAACGCAATTTATTAAGTCACTACAAACATATGAAGAACAGGGACGTAATAAGTTTAAATTTAGGTAGCTCTGAGCAAGTACTCTTTCACAATTTGTTAAAAGTCCAGTGCAACATACACTAAATTCACACTATTTCTAAAACAAGTTGCTTTACTAAAAAACACAAACATCACTTAATGCTACTAAATATTATCTGTGAGTCTTTCTGTCCATGTTGTTATTATCGTCTTTAGTAGTTCGATCAACACATACATCATATAAAATAAACATTCACTGAACCAAAAACTTCAAAATCAACTTCCTTATCTAAATTTTGTGAGAAGCATTAACTACAACTTGCAAATAGAGCCAACAAAATGCATATGAAATTGACAGTGATATTTCAATTTAATGAGATGTCATTTTTTTGTGGTGGTGCGGGGTGGGGGTGGGGGATATTTTTCGGAATATCGAAGCTAAACTTGATTCATCGTAAATTCAATACTTATGCAGATTCTCCAGATAGTTGTGTGATTTTTATAAACCCCTTTTTACTTTCTTCTATATATAACAGAAGAAAGTATTGTAATCGAAATTTTTTTCGACTTTCGGTTTTCGACGGATTTACACGCTTTAGAAGTCAGAGATTCCGAAAAATATGTTTTTACAAAATGTCTGTCTGTCCGTCCTCATTGTATCATCGAAAAGTGTATGAAGTTATGCTTCAGATTGAACCAAATTTTTTTTCGTATGCTTTTGGCTATGGCCAGCAGGTTGTACTTGAATGTGGAGATATTTCAACGAAAGGGGGTGCTGCGATCGCGATTTTTGATCGGTTTTCACTTTTGTATCATCGAAAAGTGTATGAAGTTATGCAGATAATTAAACCATTTTTTTTCTATGTTTTTGATTATAGCTTGCAGGTTCAGGTTGATTTCGAGGATATTTCGACGAAAGGGGGCGCTGCGATCGCGAATTTTTTTTCGATTTTTGTTCGATGTTTCGCTATTGCATCATCGAAAAGTGTATGATGTTATGCAGATAATTAAACCAATTTTTTTCTATGTGTTTGGCAGTGGCCAGCAGGTCCTACTTGAATATGGGGATATTCCGTCGGAAGGGGTTTCGCTGTGATAGCCATTTAATGATTTCAAATTCAAAAAGATGTACAAAAAATTAGAAATCCTAAAAGGCTTTTTCCGTTAAATGTTCGGCCTTGATCCGGAGAATCCGGAGCCATTTTTGTTTTGCTTCTATCTTAAAAAATGGCTGAGATATAGTGGTTTGAAATTTTAGGGTGATTGACATTTTGAAACAAGACAGCAGAATTCATCCATAAACGGGTTTAATTTATGAGTTTTAGTTAACATGGTTTCGGCAAATTTTCTTTCATTTTTGTAACTATTGTTCCTATTCTTATATGCTTAACACTATGTATTTATATTCGCCAACGTCAAATTCTCGCCAAGCTTGGCAACAGTTGGCGAAATATTGCCAAATTTGGCGACACAAATAGGTTGCCATAAATGAAGCAAATTTGCCTGTAGAGATCTAATTTGGCGATATTCTCATTCAAATCAATGTTGACGAGAACTGGAAATTAATCTTCTTTAATTGAGTTCCACGCAATTTAGCTTCGTGTTTTCCAGTAAAATTAGCTAAAATCATAAAACCAAGGAATAGGGAGGCTATCTGTTCCTGTCGGTACAGGCCAGGACTTTTCGTAGTTTCATACATCAGTTGATCATACATCAGTTGATGGAATCCCGGTAACCGGACGATTCGCAAGCAGCTGACGTACAACAGAATGATGAAAACTATTGATTTTATTGACGATGTGATTGCGAATTTTGAAATATTAACATGACTGAGATAGAAGGAAGTTTTGTGATTGGCACATCCGACTAGTTGTTAAATAAATTCACTCTACATTTATTGTGAATTACAATCTTGTACAGGAAATTTCAATCAGTTATAAGTAAAAATGGAAATATTAAAATAGTTGAATTTTCGGCTAATATTCTAAGAGCATAAATATAAGTAATATTGAAATTTTGAAATTAAAGTGATATCTTTTAAACGTTTGACTAAAAATTGAAATTGTGTGCAATTCTTGTACAACGCAGTATATAAAAAGTAGTAAGATTATCAAACCGCATCTAGCTTTTTTATAATGGGCACCTCGCACCCAGAAAAAAAAGTAAATTATTCATGAAAATTATATGCTGTACATGAACTTTGTATAACTGGTTACTTTAATGTTGCTATTTAAATTTAATGTTAAAATATTCACTTTATCCGGTACTTTAATATAATCATCTTGTATTTTCCTACAACTACCGTATATAGATGCATTTCCTATATGTACGCATGCATTTATAAATATCTTATTTTCTGCATATAGACGATAGCATTATTTAGTAGTCGTCAGAGTTAAACATGCTTTTCTTCATTTATAGCATTTCTCAGACCTTGTTTAATGTAATTACGTTATTCATAATTTAATAAACGAGAACACGATTCTATACTGAAAGCGTAATGTGTGCTGTCAGTTGCATTTATTTCCTCCCATATAAATCCAAAAGCGGATACATAAGCTAAAAATAAATTCAAACATTTATACATTTGAATAGATGTGTTGTGTTCATGACAGAAAGGAGAATTCAACATTACTGAAGCATACGTAATAACATAGATATTCTAAGCGCTTACGCAATACATTGCGAAATTATTGAGTTTGAAATAGACAGATTAATGCAGGCTAGTATAAATGTATATGAAGACTGATAATATATTTAATGAGTTATTTTTGATTTGGCACAGAAACTTAAAAGTTCATACGAAAATTAATTTTAATCAGTAATAATATAAAGTTTTATTTTTAACACTTTCCAACATAGTTGAAAATTGTGAATTCGATTTGTCCGTTTGTCTCTCCGCCTGTTCGTAATCAAACTCTCATAAATATAATGAGATTGCAATGTATTTTTATATGCTATTAAGGTTTACTATAAAATGTTGCGTACTGAAAATCATTTATAATTTGTTTACAGGGACACACACACAGTTTTCTTCACATTGCAGTCTGTGGGGGAATTCTGTTTGCGGTACATTTTATGTATGTTACGATATTTCAAACATGAAATGATTGAAATGCACAACTAAGGGGATTATAGAATGATTTTCGAGGAGTATAGAATAAGTGGAATTTGATAGAATGTAAATGAATATTTTCGTAGCACACCTAAGATCCATTCATGGAATACTAATGTGCATCGGCACACCATTGGATAACTCCTGCTTTAAAGTTATTGTAAGAAATAGCTGAGAACATAGTTAAAAGAAGTGGGGAATTGAGGGAGAAAACGTAATAAGACGACAGAGTGGACGGCACAGACAGAATGCTCTCTATAGACAAGTCTGATAATTTATGGCATGAGGGAAATTTTATGCAATTGCATGAAACGAAAGAATCTCTCTCTCTCTCTCTCTCTCTCTCTCTCTGTATATATATATATATATATATATATAATTCTATGGTACGTGGCGGAGAAAAAACGGTTATTTTTCTTTTGCAGATGTCAGCAACTGGTTTATTTTCACTATTTTACGAATATTAAGAAAAGCATTTGAGGAATTGGTTTAAAACTCGCCACACGTATGTAGAAAATTTTCTAGAGCCGAAAATGAAACTTTTGTAAAAATTGGCCGATAATTTTTCTTAATTTTTGTCTAAAAAAATCAAGTCAAACCAAAATAAGGCGCAATTTTGTTTCTGTTTCAAATGCGCCATTTTGTTTCTGTAGTTACATATATTTGTTAATGTTAAGTCATTGGTTAAATTTTGAGGAGGTGGGGGGGGGGGGTGACGGTCGTAATTTAAATATCGCGTTAATGTTAAAGATATATAGATCTGGCGACTCCTGGCGGTGGAAGGTGGACATACTTTTTTTTTTGCAGCGCCTTATTTTATTATGCCTGCTATTCGGTGCCGTAGAGTGCCGAAGGCTCGTGTAGAATGCGCTACCTAACGGTGGAAGGTGGACCTAGATGATTTTGTGTGCCTGCTATACGGTGCCGTTGGCAGAGGGCACCCGCGCCGGATGTTCGTTCGGAAAGAGGTTTGTTTAAAACAGAATGAACCCCTGGCGGTTGAAGATGGGACTAAAATATGTTTTAATCATTCGAGGTCCTTTTGAAAAAAAATTGACCAGCGAAGCGGGCGTAGCCTACTAGTTCATAATAAATAATGTATGCACATTCATTCAGACAGCAATCTGTGTTAAATTTCACGCCACTTTTGGGATCAGTTGATGCATGTTGTATGTTTATTGAACCATATTGAAAAGTTAAGCGATTAAAAGCATTTAAAAGATTGAATTTAATGTTGAATCATTTAATGACAATATCCGTAATTTAAACACCTACTGTAAGAAACAATCAAATGTAAAATCACTTTTGGACTACCTTAAAAATATATATTACCTTCAGCTTATTACTAATAATTTTACAATTAAAAAGTCACTAATATTATGGAATAGTAATTTACAAAATAAAAGTTGGAGTTTTTAGAGATATTTTCACATGTTCTCAAAAATATTGATATTGAGCAAAGCATTGTAGCAAGTATAAGAATGTTGTAATTTTTTTTTTAATGCATCAGTTAATTTTTGAATTTGGAAACATTATTATCGCAGATGAATAATTTATATCTTACTATTATAATTGTTGTTTAAAAATTTTTTATAAAACTTCATTTCATAAAACTGCGATTTGTCAAAATGTTTTCTGAACGCGAGGAAAATAGTTAAAATTTAATGTTTCAACAAAAATGATCGCATTAGTCTTAGTCAAGTGATAAATTTTTCAAAACAAATAATTTTTTCAAGATTTGTTTTCATTACACAGGGAATGAGGCATCTATATATATATATATATATGTGTGTGTGTGTGTGTGTGTGTGTGTTTGTGTGTGTGTGTGTGTATTAAATTTGTATTTCATGTATTTTAATAAGTAATTTTATTTTCCCTTTAAATAGATAAACCTTAACAATGTTGATGTTTTAGAGCACTTCTACGATCTATCGGATTTAGTCCATTGAGGCTTTATTAAAGTAAGAAAATAGTTTGCATTAATATTTTACATGTCAATTTTGGATTTTTATTTACAGTAACTGAATCGGCAATCAACTGAACTCAACTCGGCAATTAGCAGCGAAATATTTACTTAAATTAAGCTGACATTTTGAGTATATATTTTTTCATGAATCTTCGCACAATTAGAATACCGGGTGTCCAAAAATGACGGGACTATTTAGAAAATAAATCTTTAAGAAATGACAAATGATAGAAATGCATCGTTTGCTGAAATGTATTTGGAAGAACAGTAATTCTGAGTAATATTTAAGTAATATGAATTTAATATAAGAATAATAGAAATAAAATAATATAAACTTTTAAATAAATACATGATTGTGAGAACACCTGTTATATTCCACATATCATTATAATAAGGGTAAAAAATTCCAACGCTGATTATTAATTACACTATTATTAATTAATTAGACATCTATTAAAACAACTTGATGCACATTAATTGGGAATTAAGGCTATCTGCAATCTCTTATTTCCACACTTTATACAATCTTGACAAAGTTATAAAATGATAAATATTTTTTAATGATAAATGCTACGCATAATTTTTTTTTTTTAAAAAGGAAAGAAAATAGTGCTTGATTCTGAACGTTGCCGTTAAACATTTCGATATCGAATAAATCATTGTTTCTATTTCAACAATACTTTTCTGTAGTGTTGTCTACTACACTAATGTTACCGGGATAATACTGAAGCGGGTTCTGATAAAAACTGTATGTACTCCTGTATCGCAAACAACCCGAGTGGCTGCAAAGTTCATATATTCTCAAGATTGTGAAAGAAGTAAATGCAAAGATAAAAAATGATTAAAAAGAGGTAAATAATAAATGGAGTTATTTATTTTAAGATAGTTTCAAAACTGCCTAGCAATTTCGGAGCTTTTTTTTTTCTATATTCACTAGTTATTACTACTGCATGAAAAACTATATTAAAAGTCTGAATTCTTTTAATGCATAGTTTAGTTCGTATAAATATTGGTTGTTATGTTAAGTGTTTAATTTTGTATCCAAACCGCAAGAAAAAAAGTAATAAAAGTACTATAGTTTTCTTCTAATTCATGTATAATCAATCATATTAACCTTTTTTAACATGTCGGTACTTATAAGTACCACTTTAATAAAACACTTATATATTCGTAATATGACCGTTTTTCCTAACGCTATTTACAATGGCACAAAGAGTGTATTTCTGACAGCAGGCAGGAGATGGCAAATTCAAGCACATATCCTCTTTCTTTGCATTGTAGGGATTTTACATTTGCAACGCTACATTCGAAATTCATTTTGCAATAGAATTGACATGCATGTTGTTCTTCATTTGAGTAATTTTAGTAGTTTATTACCGGTTATTTAGTACTATTGTTTTCTATTATTTTTTATACTCTACAGGTGAACATTTCCTATATTTTATTTGAAGTTTACTATTCAAAATTTACTATTTTATTTTATATCACTGGGTACAAAATTTATGGTGGTTACAGTTGCATTATTAACCACTAAAACACTATAAAAATTATTTTCCTCTTTCCTATGTTTATTCTGCACCAAAACTTATCCAATGATGCAAAAATACAATTAAAAAGTAGTTGGAAAATTAATTCAGGATATAAAGGGTTAAGTACTCACTCTATCTCAATTTGTTCGGGAGATAGAGCGTTTACAGACACACAGACAGACGGGCGGCAATTTTTTTTCCAAAAATATGTTTTTCGGAATCTCCAGTGTCTGAAACGTGTAAATCCGTCAAAAATAATTTTTCGATTTTCAAAACGATTACAAAACTTACCCTATACTACGTATGATGGGTAAGTAAAAGGATCAAAATCGGTCTTTTATGCTAACCCACGATATAAACAAAGGAATACCTCTAAAATATATTTAAAGAGATACCAAGAGCAGTCTTGATGTTCACAATGTTGTTACACATCATCTACTTGTTATCATCAAAAATAATATAAAATAATATAATAATATATAATGATATAATAATATGATAATATATAATAATATATAATGATATAATAATATGATAATATATAATAATATATAATGATATAATAATATGATAATATATAATAATATATAATGATATAATAATATGATAATATATAATAATATATAATGATATAATAATATGATAATATATAATAATATATAATAAAATAATAATAATAATAGGATAATATAAAATGGTGCGGCGCAGTCTTTCTATTAATTTTACGTGGTATTCCCCTTCAATCTTATATGCATTTTATAACATTTTTGCATAAAAAATTTTCAATAAATATAAAAAAAAAAATTCTTCAACAAATGAAAGAAAAAATTACTAAAAAAGTATATTCCATAAATAATACTGATCCGCATTTCCAAAATCACTACAACATGTATTTTGTCCATGATCGAGGTGCTATCACAAATGATTCGATGTTTGTTCCATTAAGGAAAACAAACAAAAGCTCTAATGTTTTAGAAAATTGAAAACTAATATATATTTTAAAATTAATTGTACCTTTAAAAGTAAATTGGCGAGTCTCGGTAAATTCATTAGAAATCTTCTTTAAAAATATTTCCGAAACTCGTGATATCAGCTTCTGTCAGCTGGTGAAAGCCGTTGACACTTCATTAGTGTAAGAAAATACTTTACATTCTTCAACTTTGAAGTTTTAATTACACTAACCCTGTGTGGCAAGACACTTTCTTCAAATTAATCTGGCGTTTGTAAAGTATTTTCTTTTCCCTTCATGCATCACCGAAAAATTAAAACGTGCTCCTTAAATTTTTGTAGAATTAAAAAAAAAAATCCGGCAGCCGTGATTAATTTGATTACTACGACCATATTTGATTAATACTGACACAATTTATTCTACTTCAGTTTTTTGGTAAAAATTATAAACTTGGTGCTAATTTCAGATAACATGTCAAATGAAATTTCAAATTTCAAATTAAAAATTTAGATTTGCTTCGATAAAACAGCGTTTTCTGTGAAAGATTTTGACTGTTTGAAATTTGATTATTTTTGCTTTGATTATTTATTGGAAACATAATTAAATATAAATATGAATTGATTTTTAAAGAAAAATTTATTTTGTGTACATAAAGATGATCAATATACACGTTGAAATGTATACAAATTCTCAGTTTTTTAAAATGTCTTATTTGATAAGGAATTTACGATTTTACAAGTCGATATTGTATCATTGTTTTCTGAAAGTTTAAAACAGACTAGATAACTAATTATAGAAGATATATATATATACATTTAACAATCATTTACTACTATACAGGGTGAATTTGTTCTAATTTACCAAACGATGTGGGTTGATATAAGAGCCCATGTGGATCATAAAACACCATATAAACCTTGTCCTATCCCTAACCACTTCTGAATTATGGTGGATAGAAAAAAACGCACCAAAACTGTGTCAATTCTGAAAGAGCTCACATTTATTATGTTTCTGTAAAACTTACACTCAAACTAAGCACATATTTGGAAAGAGAAGAATAATTTCTATAATATGAAATCATTAACATTAGGATATGTGGATTTAACGGCGAGTAAAATGGCTGAAACATTGGTGAAGAGCGAAATCAAATTATCACCAAAATCTTTAACTGGCAATGTCGCCAACTCCCTTCTATTTACAATCGGACAAATCTACCATAGACTTGTTCATTCTACAAGCTTTCGAATAAGCTAATGTATCACTGAAATTATTCAGGATGGCACGTTGAATTTGCATAATTGTCATCATTACGTCCAAGAAAATCCATTCATAACAATTAATAATGATGTTCCAGAAACTCCAAAATGTATTGCTTGTCAGATGATTCTCGAATACATGTGGACCTATCAAGAGATCGCTAGCCATTCGAAGCCACACAGTTAAGCTGAATTGCGTAAAGAGAGATGAGTATTCCCACTGCAAATGGATTTTGTTGTGTGTAATGATTCCATATGTGTATATTTTACATGCCATGCCGAGTGATTTCAGTGATGATTTCAAATAAAAGGCTAAATTTCTCCTGAAGTAGAACACCGATTTGGTTTATTGTAGGCTTATTCGAAAGCTAGCAGAATGTACAAGTATTTGCTAAATATGACATGTTCAGGATGTTTTCGATATTGCTGGTTAAAGATTTTGACTATAATTTGATTTGGGCTTCGCCAATGTTCCATGTCTTGTAGGTCACTGTTAAAGCCAGATATCCTGATGTAAATAATATCATATTATAGTAATTTGTCTTCTCTTTCCACATACGTATGTGATTATTTTGCATGCCAGGTTTTTATATAAACATCATGAATCTGTTTTTTTTTGTAGATTTGATGCATGTTTGGTGCATTTACTTCTATGTACCATAACTGAGAAACGGTTAGAGATAAGACAGGGTTTGTATGGTGTTATATGATCAACGTGGGTTCTTGTATGAGCCCACTTCATTTGGCAGCCTACATCAAATTCACCCTGCATAATAAATAATGTTTGAATTATATAAATAAATATATATATATATATATATATACGTATATAGGGCAAATAATACATATGCGAACAAAATATCGAATCTGGAAACATTTCGTCACGTTTATTTTTGTTTAATTTATCTGAAGTATTACAGACAAATATTTTTCCATTAAAGACATTTTGAATACGTATATACTCTAAATTATTTATGTACAGTTGGTTTATCAGTGTTTTTTTTTATGTATATACCCGGTGATTCAAACGTAAAAAATTTAAACGAAGTCAAGCATACTACCTCATACTTTTAAATATATATAATACTTTAATTTGTGTTTATTTTTGGTCAGATTTTTTCCCGGTTCAAAATTTAAAAAAAGCCCAAATAAGTAAAAGACAAAAAAAGTCTAGGACAATTTTAGGAGATAAAAAATGCCACTATTTCTCACTTAAAAAATCACTATTTTTTATTCTAAGATAAATCTAAACTTTATTTTTATTTTTTTACTAGGGAACGAATGTTACTAATGATCTAACAAAACGTAAAATAAATTTATTAAGCTTATAAACAAACAGTTACTATTTTAATAAACGTAGAAATTTAACAAAGATATCAGATTTATTGGAAAATATCGAAAAATATATTGTCATCCTTTTATATACAAGTTATTACCTTAATGAGAAAATAATGAGAAGTTTTTAACGTACATTGGGCCTCATCACGGACAACAATAAAAACTTTATGAACTAATAAATATTGAAGTTCCATTATGTAACTATAAAATATGGCCCATGCCAAATAAACATGTAAATATATTAAGCCCGGATTGGTTTTTAATTACGAGCATTAATAGAAATTTCGTATGTAGAATATGGTAATAGATAAACACATAAGGTTATATTACATATTTTTCAATAAAGGAAGAAGAGTGCTAATACGGAAATATAATGAATAAAAACAACCCGTATAATTAACTCTTTAGAAGTTTTAATATTTTCTTCATACAGCATTATTTTTGCGGCGGTATTGAACTATAAATCGTTATTTGCTATTATTTTGTCTACTGTAAAATTCGAATATAGTTGGCCAAAAAAAAAAAGAAAAAACACCCCACATACTTTAATCTTTAAATTGTCAGAGAAAAAAACGAAAATAGACATTTGGGTAAAAATTGCGTCTTTTCTTCAATTTATCATAAAAAAAAGCTTAGGCATGAAAAATATTATGTTGTCATATTAAACTTGTGTAAACTCTGAAACTATTATAGCGAACAGCCAATTTTAACATCTTATTTGTTTTTTGTTTTTTTTAAGAAATTTTTACTTATTTTTTAAGAAATTTTTACGTCGTTTGGGAATTATGAAGGTTGAAAGATTTGAATTTCTAATGCTAAATTAATTTTTAATCGGTACACACCAGAGCAAAACGAGTAGTTTTTTTAAGCTTAACTCAAAAACTACTTGAGAAAATGAACAGTAATTTTAGATTCGCATAATTGAAGCTTTTATAAATCGATTTTTGTTAAACGATTTAGGTAACATGTTATTTTTTTTGAAAGTTTTTTTTAAATATATTTTTTAACCCTTAATTGTAGTATATAGTGGGATATAGTGGGATTGCCATATAACTGATATATGTTATTGAGATTTTCAATGTATATTTGGTATTAAAAATTAAGTTTGTAGCAATCATACCTCGTTTACAGGGACACTCAAAAGAAATCCGTTACATTGTGGTCTAAGGGGAAAATTCATTTGGAATGTATTTTATCGATTTTACACTATTCCAAATTTATTGAAATTGATATACGTCACTGAGATGCATTAGAAGATGCTTACTGTGGAATATGGTGTGCATAGCTGTTATCGTTATTACACAGGGACACACAAATATTTTGTATACAATACTGTATATGAGCGATAGTAGCTCAAAGGATGTTTCCAGTTGGCGAATGCGCTTTTAAATTTACCTAATGTTTTGTATATTGTGTGTGTAAATTATGGAGATCATATACAGGGTTGCGCAGAAGAATTCGAATACATTTCTGTTTATTGAAGTAAATTGCTTAAAGGGACTTTTCAACTGTACTAAGCGTTTCCTAAATGCAGTAAATCTGAGCACAACATGTAGTATATATACAAAACTAAAGTTCATATACATGCATTCACAAAATAGCTTGAATTATTTTCTGACTATAGATGGTAATTGCCGAAATTGAGTTTTCAAATGTTTCATGCATATGCTAAATTGTTTACTTAGATATCATCTTTCCATTTATTAAACGATGAATACTTACAATATTTTGAAATTGTTGGGAAGTGTTTCATGCTTTACACATGATTTTTCTGTTTTGTTTTAAATAAATAAAAAAAAAGAAATTTCAAGTTGAACAACTATTTAAGTTTTTTTACTCTGTGACAATTTAATGTCATCTAAAGAAGTATATAAGGGGAATTTCTTTTTTTTTCTTACTATGGCAGACGGTGCATTTAAATTTTGGAACTTTGGCATAAGTTTGAAAGCTTGTTATATTACAAATTGTTACATTCTCTCTGCTGGAATCTCATATTGAAATATATTGAAAATTGTTAAGGTTAAGTAGTAAAATAATGTATAGTCTTTCATTAGTTATATGAACTGTTTCGTGTAAGATAGGATACAGGGGGTACCTCAACCTTACGGGATTAATGATTAAAAACCTAATGTCTAATTACAAGAACCAACTATTAAAACAAAATGTTTATATGCACATCAATTATATGCACTGTTTCACGGAAGATAGGACTTGCATACCTCAGCCTTATGAGACTGATGCTTAAACACCTAATGTCGAATTACGAAAACCAACTATTGAAACAAAACGTTCTTTTCAATAAGGAAATAAATGTTTCACAAAAGAGAGCAATTTTAAAATTTTTTAAGAATAAGAAACTAATTAATTAAAAAAGAGCAAATGGTGATAAAAAGAAACAGTTTGCACGAATGAGATACAGTAGAGTTTGGATTTAGTTAAGAGAGGACACTTGAAACTTTCCTTTTTTTCACGTTTTTCCCCCTTTTTTGATAGGGAGATAGGGGTGGAGGTTATAATGTCTAGAATATAGTCCAAAAGTGTTTTTTGTTTTATTCGAATTATTACAAAAGTCACATCGAGAAATATGCCGATGTAACTAATTGTCGCTAAACCAAATTTTAAACGCCTTTTTAAAACGAAATCTTTACTCTGCAACGTAGAACCACCCGATCTTTAATTTTCTACACAATCGTTCAGAGTTGGATTTTTTAGGACGCTACGGTATTATCATTTGATTTTTTTTACAAGCATTGTAAGGGCATTTTTACAGAGTCAAAATGCTTTTTATTTTTTATATGCCGCCATTCTCATAAATATTTAAATTTTGAAATAATCCTGAGTTACGTCATAACCTAAAGATTAATCGCATTAAGATTTCTTTAATTATTATTTTGATGTCTAAGGAAAGCTCGATTCAAGCAGCCAACTAACACTGCATTTTATGAACACTCTTGTTTACATGGATGACAAGGACGAAGTATGACTTTTTTTTTAAATAAGGAAAATACGAAACACTTTTCATCCATAACGTAATATATGCAAAACTCCCAAACAGTTTACGTTGTCATTAAAATCCACAAAATCTCCCAAAGTTTGGTATTTTTCGTACCGTTCAAACTGGTGTCCAAAGAGTTACCAATGGTTGATCCAGATGCAGCCGATGGACGCAGCCTAGCTAAGATCTCAAACAAATGAAGATTTTAAGAAAATACAATAAACAAACAAACAAAAATAAAGTAAAACGGCATCGACAGAAATTCTTCCTTATACCATGAGTTATAATTGGCACTTTCCCGATCTTCAGATTTTTTACAGTGGGTACGCTTCTGATTCACAATTTAACTACTTAACAGTTTTGCTCTTGAAAGAAGTTTACTTGCTTCGTTACTAAAACCTTTTTGAAACTACTAATTTTTAACTGTAATATTCGCTTTATTAATTGGACAGATTTGTGGCGATTATATAAATGAAAATATATTAGTACGGAAAAAGTAGTGTATAAGCTGGAATTTTAGTTTCTTTTTTTTGTTAAGAAAAAGGAAACTGTTAAGGAGTTAAGAAAAAAAATCAACGCTTGATCTGGTAATGATAACATATATATATATATATATATATATATATATATATGCTATCCGCAACGGATTAACCGACATCTAGCTGTTTTATCATCGGCCTAATTTATACAATTTTGTTTCATGCATTATATTTCAATGCCCCCTATAAGTGAATTTTTGCAAATACAATCTTTTCATGTTATTAGAAAAAAAGCGATCCACCTATTCGTGCAAAACGAATTTTTTTATTATATTTTGTTCTTTTCTAATTATTTTTTAAGTTTTAACTGCACGTTTGACGCAACAGATATTTTAGAAAAGTCCTCTGAAAGATGAAACAATTATGGTATTTCATGCAAATGCATTTATTGTACAAGAAGTTTCAGCTTCATGGCAATCTATTCAGTCGATAGAAATCGTACTGGAGTGCTACAAAATAAACGTTTGAATAAAAGATCTTAAAAAAATAAATCGCCAACGTGACATTTTAAAATATTTCATTTTATATACAAAAATCCACTTATAAAACTGGTTATCGCTAGGTTATGGCAATTTTTTGTTTAAACGGCAGAAAACCAATGCTAAAAATGCACAAATAATATTTATGCATTTTAACGTTGGTTTTTTGTCTTTTAAAATTCTTGTACAAAGGCTTTCTTTGCTAATTTCTTGTTAGTCAGCAACAATGTAAGTAACTTCCCGTGTACGTATATGTGTATACGCCAATGATCCTGTTATTAACTTTACCGTTTAATGGAATATTAAATTTTATTTCCATGCTTATTTATCCATCCGATATGTGCCATAGTTTAGCATGAAGACATTATACCTGAAAAGTATGTCAAGTTTCCAGTTCTATATATTAGGTTGTTGCAAAAGTTCTGTCGTATTTCAATATCTTTAATACCGGTAATATTTTTATATCTGATAATTTTATTACACCTGCTTACTTTGAACTGATAGGTAAAATTATCAGGTATAATTTTTTTTTCAAATATTAAAGATAATAAAATTTGGTATTAAAATACGACAGAACTTTTGAATAAGCCTAACATGTTAAATTTTAGTCTTACGGCACTATATCTCTGCGCAATAAATTAACACGCTTGAAAATACTTTTGATAAAATATTCTATTATTCTAAAAGAATCACCTCAAATCATTCACAAGAATTAGGTCAATTACAAACACATGAAAAATATAGATATTCTGAACGGATATGATTGCCTTGCAGGTCTCATTAAATCCATTTTTATCCAGGTCATCCTTTGAATAAATATATTTGTTTCAAAGAATCCGAGAATATAATGATTGTTGAGTAATGTGATCGAAGTAGTAAGAACTTAAAAAAAGTATTTCGCAATAATAGTAATAATAATAATAATAATAATAGTAATAAAATAGTAATTACTAATTAAAAACTTATTACAGTTGTTCAGCTATGTGCGTTGTCCACATAAAATTACGCATCAAATAGTATAGTAATGCTAGCATTTATTTTAGAAAAATCTACTAAAAAATTACCAAAGATAATTATTTTTTCGAGAACGATATATTAATTTATTATTTATTCTATAAACCACAAAAAACTTGAGTGCAGGTATTATTAAATTCGTCTTTATCCGGGTCATCTTTTGAATAAATAGATTTATTTAAAAGAATATAGCATTATATTGATTGTCGGGTAATGACAATTAATTATAAGTATTAAGAATTGAAAAAAAATATTTCGCAAAAAAGAAAAGTTAAATAATTTCTAATGGAAAATCTTATTACTCTTGTCTATTTACGTGAGCTCTTCACCTACAATTACCCGGTTTATACTATAGTAATGCTAGTTTTTATTTTTTTAAAAATCCTCTATTAAAAAAAAAAAAATTAAACAAATATTTTTTCCAGAAAGATAAATACTTTATATTGTAGTTTGTAAAACATGAAAAAACTTTAAATGCAGTCCTCATTAAATCTGTTTTATCCAGGCCATCGACTATTTAAATGGTTTTTTTTTTCAAAGAATCAGGTACTATATAGATTGTCGGGTAATGTGCAATAAGTATTAAAAAAGAAAAACATATTTACTGCAAAAAAATGTTATTTACTTATAGATAAACTTATTAAGTATATTAAGATACAGGCATTTTTTATCGACAATTAGGCATCTAAAACAATACCAATGTTACTTTCTATAGATAAGATCAACTAAAATTTAAAAATATCGTTTTACGTATTTAAAGATACAGGCATTTTTTATCGACAGTTATGCATCTAAAACAATACCAATGTTACTTTCTATAGATAAGATCAACTAAAATTTAAAAATATCTTATTACGTATTTAAAGATACAGGCATTTTGTATCGACAATTATGCGTCTAAAACAATACCAATGTTACTTTCTATAGAAAAGGTCAACTAAAATATAAAAATATCTACCATAAATAATTTATTTTTCAAGGATGGCTACCAAAATAATGTGGATTTTGGAAAATATTTTTAAAGCTTCAAAAACTCAGTTTCAGTTAAAAAACTATAGGGTGAAACCCCAATAACTCACACTTTAAGGATTTTTACTTGTTCATATCAATATTACAAAGTTTTAAATCTATTTTATACTTATATTTGTTTTTGAAAGTATGGTAAAGATTCATTAGAAATATTGTTGACAAAATTAAAGAAATATATACTTTTTATTACTAAAATTTCTTTTTTTGTCATGTATAATCAATATCTCCAGTAACTGACACCATCCCTTTTTTGAAAAACAAATAGCTGAAAAATAAGTTATGACAGTTAAGACAAATAAGTTACCACTAGATGTTATTACTTTGCAGAATTTTACAAGAAAGTGCTTATTTGAATTAGATTTCTGTTGAAGTGTCAGTTACTGGTTAGGTATCAA
Source organism: Maratus michaelseni (assembly GCA_963931845.1). NCBI lineage: Eukaryota > Metazoa > Arthropoda > Arachnida > Araneae > Salticidae > Maratus > Maratus michaelseni. The sequence goes on from OZ007591.1 coordinate 172,633,352, forward strand.
TAACTGGGGGTTTCACCCTATATATATAACTATATATATATATATACCCTATATATATAGCTGTTTTTTCTAGTATCAGAAAACATAACTAAAATATTTCATGCTGCTAAAATAGATCTTGTTTATCTTATTAAAAGAAATTTAACAAGTTTAAATTAAGAATTGAATTAAAATTATTGAATTAAAATTACTCTTAAAAATTATTTTCATTTTTAGATTTACAAAGTTTAGTATGTCACTAGAAATTATTCGATAAAATAATCTAATTTTAAGAAAAATCAATACGTCTGTCCTTATAAAAGTAAAAATAATTATAATAATAATTTTTCGCCCAAACTTAGAAATTATTATTATAATTATTTTTACTTTTATAAGGACATGCGTATTGATTTTTCTTAAAATTAGATTATTTTATTGAACAATTTCTAGTTACAAACTATACTTTGTAAATCTAAAAATGAAAATAATTTTTAAGAGTAATTTAAATTATATATTGTTTTATTTTGGAAAAAAAAAATTAGTAAATTGAACTATAAAGATAACAAAACTGACAAAATTGAATAGTTTAAATAACTTGCATATTTTCATGTTTATCATTTGTTTGTATTGGCTTAATTAGGATTTACTGTGCTAATAGTATTGCGATATGGACCATATATATATATATTTCACATGAAAATGCAATTTTGTTATATAAATGCTAATGTTTGTTAAATAAATGCTAATCCCAATTACAATTATCCAGTTATGTGATGTGAATTTAGTAATGTGCACCAAAAATATGGTAATGCTAATAGTTTAAAAAATGACCCAGTTTATAATAATTGACCATAAAAATAATTATATTTCGACGAATTTAAAAGATTTATGCCAAAGTTAAGAGGTTTTCGGAAATTATTATTATTATTATAGTTATTCATTATTTTCTAAAAAGAGAGAGAAAACCTAAATAAAATATCAGAAAGCAAATCTGAAATAATTCATGAAGAAAAATATATTGTTTATGTTACAAAAAGAAATTTAACAAGCACAGTTTTAGAGAATATATAAAAAAAAATAATTTATGTATGGAAATTTATTATTTTACAGAATAATTTCTATCTAAAAATTATATGTTATTGCCAAAAATGATTTTAAAATATTACAGTAAAATTATTAAATAAAAATTAATTGAAATTAAAAGACTTTTTTTAAATGTATGTAAATTTACTTGTATTTATGCAACTTATTTAATTGTAATCTGAATTTCAGAATTATTAATCTATAATACATACGGTATCGAGCTTTAATTATTATCCGGCGAATAATAATGGATATCACAGTAAGTGAGTTGCATGAGATTCTCCATGATATTCCGATAGAAATGATTCAGATGAGTATTCTGATACGTGACATACGAATTTCTCTAAATACAACTTCATATTCTAATTATACAATTAAGGTTATCTGACGATAATTCCACATAGAACATTAAATATTTACAAAATGATGGCGTAAAAAAATATGCAACTGAAACATTTTCATTTTCTACTTTTATCAAAATAATTGGCAAAATTCGGTATGCTAAGAAACATTGGAACATGGAAGATCAATTTCGAGTTTTTTACAGATTTAGCAGGTGTTGTTTAAACAACGTATTTATCGTAGAAGCTTTCATTGTGTTATAATCTAGAAATACGATTCATCGTAACTTATGCCGTTGAAATTTATATTTTTGTTTTTCGGTTAAAAATGAACAACTGTTCAATTGATGGTCGTGTATATATTGTGGCACCTTTATCTAGATTTTCAATTACTAACCAAAATAGTTAAGGCGTTTAAGAGAAGAATTGAGATCGCCAAAATATCAACAAAACGACAATCAGAAGAATGCACAGGAAATTTAAAGTGGCTGGAAATGTGATGTGGCATGTTAAAATGTTGAGTAAGAACAATTGCTAGATTAAATACAATTTTTAAACAAGAGAGAAAATTCTACGATGGCTTTCAAGTTGAGTAAGACAAGCGACGTAATCAGGAAATGTACACTGGTGTCCAGAACCAAAGGGGCAGTGACCAATTTCAGACGTTTCTTCGAATATCTACTGAAACTCGTGAGGAAATGGCCTAAATGCCCTTGAACTTTGAGAATGTAAAGAACATGTTTGACTTCATGTTTTCAGTGAATATTTTGTAGCGAGGACAATTAGGGGGGGGGATAATAATTTTAATACTAAAATAATATTTTCGATCACCCTAGTAACAGAAAATGCTAAGCATGGTGTGTGACTGTAGCAAATGACTATATAGGTCCTGTTCAACAAATTTGTATATATACAAATTTTTGAATTTTTCACAGAAACGTTAACATCTTCACGAATATACATGCTATGCTTACACAAATGCACACAAATGTTGAACAGGACCTATATAGACATTTGCTACAGTTGCTTACACCAATGCACAGTTTTCAGATTTATTGATTTGATTCAGATTTGAACACAGTTTTCAGCAGAGTTTTCAGCCGATTTTAACACCGCTTTCCAAAAGCTAAGAAATAGTATACTGTAACTAAAATATTAATATATTGAAAATTTGATGAGATATGAGTGTTTGTATGAAATAAATTTTAACTGCGCATGCGCGAAGTACAGCAAAATGTTTTTGTCATGATTTGATAGTCAATACTATAGGGCAACTCATATAAAAATACGAGTGAAATATCGTGGAAACTCAAAACGTTACGGCAATAATTGATAAATTGAGGTTTAAATCCAAAAGGATTATATAGGACTTAAGGTACAGGGTAGCAGGTAGTGTTTATAAAATGAGTTGAAAACGAAATCAAATCCATATAACAGCATTTTTTTTTTATTGTTGTGTGCTACTATGGAAAAGTTCGATAAATCGAAATTTAAAGAATAATATTGTATAGTTTCTTACAAGATACAGCCAGATTGATTGCCTAGTTTGTAGGTCACTGGCTATTGGAAGAAAGGGGACGGGTTTGATTTCTAACTTAAGCATGAATGTTTACAGTGGGCGGATTCAAATTTAAACGAAGGATTAAATTTGAAGCCGTCTTTCTTAGAGCCAAAAAAAGACGACAATTCATAAAATTGCGATACTTTCGCTGTGAGTCTGGTTCTGATTCCTCGATCATGTAAAGCTTAACTATACTTTATCTAGAAATGGTATAGCATGTTTCGGGGAACGGATGAAAAATTCCCGTTTATCCAGGTGTTATAATGACGGCCGGAGTTTCATGCATTTATTTTATACATTTCAGACCAGCTTTCTCTATCGGTGATTTGTATAACTACAGTTTTATTTGGTATTGCGATATCTCCCACATTCGCGCAAACTACAATTTTTTTTTTATCATTTGTTCTTAATTTTTTTCAAAATTACCAAATGTAGAGCATTAATTTTTAAAGTTGCATTGAACCTGTTTTTTCTGCTTCTTTTAACATTATAGCGATTTCTCCAGTATAACGTAGACTAATTTAGTGTGATTAAGGTTTTTTAATATATATATATATATATATGTTTAATTCCGAAAATATTTATAAATGTAACGTAACTAAAACAAAAAATATATCAAAAAGCATACCTAAGCCTTACACTGTTAAAAATTTGCAGCAAACTGTCCAGTCATTTGACCGTTTTTGTAGAAAACGGTTACATAATCATAATTTAACTATATTCTGACCACATTATTACTCATTTTATGGTCAGAATATTGTTAAATTACGGTTATGTAACAGTTTTCTACAAAAACGGTCAAATGACCGGACAGTTTGCTGCAAATTTTTAACAGTGTATGCACGAACTTAGAAGTTTCCCATATAAAACGAAATGTAAACTATTAATACATATAATATGCTTTCGACATTTTCCAGTTTAAATACTCCTTTTATGTTCTTTAATGAAAAATATTTTATTATCAAAATTTAATTTTTATTTTTGTACTATGATTTTCTGAATTAATGTGAAGATTTAATACTAATAACTTAGAAATTTTTATTTTTAAAAAGCAAAATAATTTGAAAAAAAAAAAAAACTGCACGAATTTTTCATACATAACCTTTGGATTTTAGCTTATTCAACGTTTTATTATTTTTTCATTATACTATTATTTTTTTCTGAAACAACGTGAGGGATTTGAATTTTATAGAAATTCTGTTACTTTTTCTTAACAAGAAATAATATTAAATATTATCTGAAAGTAGAATTTATTTAATAAATATACAGCACATAGAAATAACGCAATACTTCAAAAAGGACATACCATTTAAATTTTGCTGGCATAACCTTTGAATTTAGCTTATTCTACGAAAATTACGCCTCAAGTGCCAAATTTTATCATAGTTATACTGTTTCTTTAGAGGAAATATATTGCTGACAATATGCGTAAAATATAAAGATTGTGATTCAAGAATATCTGATGAAATACTATGAGATTTATTTCTTTATTTTCAGCAAATATTGCGACATTTCCTAATATTTGCATTTTTCATCATATATTTCTTTCATGTTACTTAAAATAATAGATTTTTTTTTCGGACGAAACTTTATCGTAGTTTATAAATATTGATATAAAATAGTTTAAAATTCTTCCAATGGTTAAATTAATTAATAAATATTTCGAAAAAGAAATTTTTATATAGTTTATCACTTAAAAATTAAATATTAAATCTGTAGAAAAACATTACACATTATTATATAAGATACATATAATTTTACATTATGTATACGAATTCCTGAGAATAACCCATTTAATTTGAATCCTTACACTACAAATAAAGTATAAACTGATAGAAGTTTGCAGTATTTATATTTCATAATTTATTTAAATTATGTAATGGATTCTGGATAGTTTTCTTAAATTATATATTCATGTTTCAAGTCTCAAACAAGTAAAATAAATTGGCTTAAAGTGTTTCAGAAATGCTTCTCAGATTTTCTAAAAATGTAGTAAAAGATAAACATTGATTTCAAAAGAATTAGTTTGTGTATATTGTTAAATTAGTTTACTATATATTTAAGTAAATATCTTATCTAATTGACTAGTATATATTTATTTAATTAATTATGTTATATTTCGGAAAAATACACTTTGGGATTCTGAATTTATGCAAATTTAATGATAACAATTTTGTAACAGGAAAAAATTCTTAGTCTAATAGTTACATCGCATAAATTATTCATATATATATTTCTCTTTTTAACCTTAGAGATTTTTTTTTATAAATAAATTATTACTAAGAATCCTCAATTGGAAGCTTAAAAACAGAATATGAATTTTCAGTGGAATTTCAATTTTGTGATTTTAATATTTACAAAGATCGTTGTTAAGTTTCAAAAGGAAGTTGTGTTACAAAGTGTTTTAAAAGAAAGATTGTATTTATACAAGGTCTTATAATTTTCATACTTATTTTGGAAGGAAAATTGGATGACAATTTGATTGATATATAGTGAGTAGCTATAAAATGATAAAGTCTACAAGTTATATATATGAGATTTTAACCCATAATACTATATTCTTTGTAGGATCAGGTCAAAGATGAACAAATATTCTCAACAGAGTGAAAAGTTTCTCGCTATGGATTTGAACTTGCACCTTGGTTATACGCGTCAATGCTCTGCCACTCAGCTACGCAAACGATATCCAGCCTTACACAAACTACTCACATATTGGTACAATCCGATTTGGAAACCGGCAGCTTTACACAATGAAAATTCGTTACGTATGTATAATAATTATATATATGAGATTGCAAAAAAGTATCTAGGAGAGAAATCGAACATAGGACCTTGGTTATACTCGTCAATCTTCTGTTTTGACCTACCCCTACAATATCCAGATGCTTTTCATTCAGTTGAGAATATTTATTCAAATTTCAGCTTCATCTACAAAGGATAGACTGTATAAATGTTAGTTAGAGTTATATATTTTAGAAAGAAACGTAAATGTGATTATTGTTAGGCATTTAACAATTGAAATTTACAGATGTCGAGAATATAAATGATATTTTAAATTGTTTTATAAAGAAAAGCTAATAATAACATATTTGTTATAGAGAGAACATTTGAAATTTAAACACTTAATTCTCGCTTTTTATCATTTTAGGGCTATTTTTGTGCCCAAAAAAGTAGTTTAGTGTTATTAGAAATTAATATTTAGCCAATTTTATTAAAAGGTTGCGCAAGCATAGAAAAATCCAAGGATAGGCGGATTTGAAAAGAAAAAAAAACAGTGGCATATTAGTTTCTTTTTCTCGTATTATATTATTTTCGCATAAGCAGATGGAAATGAGACAGGAGTAAAATGCAATTAACCTATTTATATTTTACGAAAACATAGGAAAATAGAGGGAAAGGTCCAAATACCGGCTAGTGTCCAAAACCAGGCTAGTAGGTGTTCTGAAGACTGAGAGAAGTGCAGCCTAGCGGCAGTAAACAGAGTTTGTACCTTTAATTGTGAAAAGAATGACTCAGGTAATGCATCGCTGAAGTCTGTCTCATTTATAAACAGTAAGAGCAAAAGTGTCGACACAACCAAATTTGGAAAATCAGCAGTATTTATCATTTAAAGAAAAATACAGATCACATATTTGCATGAATTGACAATTAAATTGTTTTTTAGACATATTTAGCTTCTAAATGTTGCACTCACGTTATTAGTACTTTACTATCTGAATAGGTAATATCGGTATTAACTTAAAGGGGACCCCTAAACATGATGCACATAGATTTTGATGATTTTAAAGTATGTTGTAGGGGCCATACACATAACTATTGAGGTCATTGGTTTCCTTCAAATGGGCTTTAGTGTTTGAGAAATTTGGGGTTTAAGTGCAGCAGACGTTTCAAATACCCGTTAGTTTGACGTTGTGAGCGAAGTCTCCATGGCACACAGCTAGCGTTCGCGTTTACAGTTCCGGAGGTGATGGTTCTGTCCGCTCCTGTGATTTTTTTTAAAATTTATTTTATATTTTTTACGCGTTACAAGTTTTACGCGGAATTAGGAATTCTGCATCTTTGATTTTTTTTATATTTTACTAATAAATTACATTTACATTTTCGAAATTTTCATGAAGATGTTATTTATTTATTTATTTTTATTTATTCATTTATTTTTATTTATTTATTAATTTTCTGCGCAATTTTAAACTAATATTTCTGTTGACGAAAATCCTAACTAATTTATATCTTGATATCTGGTCTTTTTAAAATTTACTATTATTGTTTACATTTATGTATATTTATTTATTTATTTATCATATTTAGGAAATAATTCATTCTTTTTTTTAAATTTTACTTGTAAATTCTATTAAAAAAATATTTAATTCATTAGGAAAACATTAACAAAAATATATATCATTTTAATATTTGATTTGTTCTAAACATAAATGAATATGTTAAATGATGCAATACAAAAATATTTATCATCATCGACATCTACATTTTTAGTTTATTATAAATAGAATTAATTTTATGACACATATCATAAAAAATATATCATCAAAACAAAATATTGCAATAAAAATCGCCATTAAAACAATTCCTTTGCATATTTTTTTTAAGCAGTATTGGAAGAATGGATAAATTAACATAATATATATTCTTTAAATTCTTAAATTGTGATAAATATATTAAAAAATGCATTAAAAATTGAAAAACAAATTACGTCAAACGATGTAATTGTCTACAAAAGCAGCTAAACGAGATGAATAAAAAGAAAATTTTATTTATTCTGGTATTACCGTAAAAGTCATTGCAGGTGATTTGTTTAAAAATAATTTTATATGTATAATAAATTTTATTTCTCAGGCGATTTTTGCATATCTAGTTAAATTATTCTATATGACATCGGCAGTGTTTTTACTTGTTAGAACGAAGAAAATTTTGAAATGTAATCTATTATTTCTCATTTGTACAAATGGAAAATGATGTTGAACTTGAATTTTACAGTGAAATGCATTTACAGTTCATTAAAAATTTATATAACTGGTTAAAACTTGCATATAAGCGTTTGTGATTTGATATTTTATTACTCCTTTGAAGATATGAATTACTTATTATTGGAATTACATAATGATATATACGTTTAGAAGATTACAGATAAAAAATATTTTGTATAAGTTATTAAAAAAATAAAAAGAAAACTGCCCAGTTAAACTGAGGGCATTGAGCTCACAGGCTATTCACATTAATTGTATATTATACTCTTATTTCAAAGAATTTGAAATAAGAGAAAAATAAAGAAATCAACAATATATTAAGGGGGGGTCATCCCCCCGTTAACCCCCCTCATAGTTAACTAATGAACACCTTAAATTAATCAGGGAAGTCTGACAATGAATTACACTAATTACAATGAATATATATACAAAATTTGAAGAAAATCGGATAATTCTGCATGAAAAACCCATTTATCTAAATAAAGGGGGGAATCAGCGCCCCCCCGTTCACCCCCTTTATACTTAACCAATCAATACCGAAAACTAATCCGGGAAGCGTCTTAACCCAATGCACCTATAAACAAATTTTGAAGCAAATGGGATAATTCTGCATGAAAAACACATTTATATAAATAAAGGGGGATTAGCCCCCCCGTTCCCCCCTTTATCCTTAACCAATCAATCCCGAAAACTAATCAGGGAAGCGCCTTAACACAGTGAACCTATAAACAAAATTTGAAGGAAAACGGAATGATTCTGCATGAAAAACCCATTTATATAAATTAATGGGGGATTAACCCCCCCCCCCATTCCCCCCCTTTATACTTAACCAATCAATACCGAAAACTAATCAGGGAAGCGTCTTAACCCAATGAACCTATAAACAAAATTTGAAGAAAATCGGATAATTCTGCATGAAAAACCCATTTATCTAAATTAAGGGGGGATCAGCCCCCCCCCGTTCCCCCCTTTATACTTAACCAATCAATCCCGAAAACTAATCCGGGAAGCGTCTTAACCCAATGAACCTATAAACAAATTTTGAAGCAAATGGGATAATTCTGCATGAAAACCCATTTATATAAATTAAGTGGGGATTACCCCCCCCGTTCCCCTCTTTATCCTGAACCAATCAATCCCGAAAACTAATCAGGGAAGCGCCTTAACACGGTGAACCTATAAACAAAATTTGAAGGAAAACGGAATGATTCTGCATGAAAAACCCATTTATATAAATTAATGGGGGATTAACCCCCCCATTCCCCCGCTTTATACTTAACCAATCAATACCGAAAACTAATCAGGGAAGCGTCTTAACCCAATGAACCTATAAACAAATTTTGAAGCAAATGGGATAATTCTGCATGAAAACCCATTTATATAAATTAAGTGGGGATTAGCCCCCCCCGTTCCCCCATTTATCCTGAACCAATCAATCCCGAAAACTAATCAGGGAAGCGCCTTAACACAGTGAACCTATAAACAAAATTTGAAGGAAAACGGAATGATTCTGCATGAAAAACCCATTTATATAAATTAATGGGGGATTAACCCCCCCCATTCCCCCCCTTTATACTTAACCAATCAATACCGAAAACTAATCAGGGAAGCGTCTTAACCCAATGAACCTATAAACAAAATTTGAAGAAAATCGGATAATTCTGCATGAAAAACCCATTTATCTAAATTAAGGGGGGCATTAGCCCCCCCCGTTCCCCCCCTTTATACTTAACCAATCAATCCAAAAAACTAATCCGGGAAGCGTCTTAACCCAATGAACCTATAAACAAATTTTGAAGCAAATGGGATAATTCTGCATGAAAACCCATTTATATAAATTAAGTGGGGATTAGCCCCCCCCCGTTCCCCTCTTTATCCTGAACCAATCAATCCCGAAAACTAATCAAGGAAGCGCCTTAACACGGTGAACCTATAAACAAAATTTGAAGGAAAACGGAATGATTCTGCATGAAAAACCCATTTGTATAAATTAAGGGGGGGATTAGCCCCCCCGTTTCCCCCCTTTATACTTAACCAATCAATCCCGAAAACTAATCACTGAAGCGCCTTAACACAGTGAACCTATAAACAAAATTTGAAGGAAAACGGAATAAATCTGCATGAAAAACCCATTTATATAAATTAAGGGGGGATTAGCCGCCCCCCATTCCCCCCTTTATACTTAACCAATCAATCCCGAAAACTAATCATGGAAGCGTCTTAACCCAATGAACCTATAAACAAAATTTGAAGAAAATCGGATAATTCTGCATGAAAAACCCATTTATATAAATTAAGGGGGATTAGCCCCCCCGTTCCACCCTTTATCCTTAACCAATCAATCCCGAAAACAAATCAGGGAAGCGCCTTAACACAGTGAACCTATAAACAAAATTTGAAGGAAAACGGAATGATCCTGCATGAAAAACCCATTTATATAAATTAATGGGGGATTAACCCCCCATTCCCCCCCTTTATACTTAACCAATCAATACCGAAAACTAATCAGGAAAGCGTCTTAACCCAATGAACCTATAAACAAAATTTGAAGAAAATCGGATAATTCTGCATGAAAAACCCGTTTATCTAAATTAAGGGGGGGATTAGCCCCCCCCGTTCCCCCCCTTTATACTTAACCAATCAATCCCGAAAACTAATCCGGGAAGCGTCTTAACCCAATGAACCTATAAACAAATTTTGAAGCAAATGGGATAATTCTGCATGAAAACCCATTTATATAAATTAAGTGGGGATTACCCCCCCCCCGTTCCACTCTTTATCCTGAACCAATCAATCCCGAAAACTAATCAGGGAAGCGCCTTAACACGGTGAACCTATAAACAAAATTTGAAGGAAAACGGAATGATTCTGCATGAAAAACCCATTTATATAAATTAATGGGGGATTAACCCCCCCATTCCCCCCCTTTATACTTAACCAATCAATACCGAAAACTAATCAGGGAAGCGTCTTAACCCAATGAACCTATAAACAAATTTTGAAGCAAATGGGATAATTCTGCATGAAAACCCATTTATATAAATTAAGTGGGGATTAGCCCCCCCCCGTTCCCCCATTTATCCTTAACCAATCAATCCCGAAAACTAATCAGGGAAGCGCCTTAACACAGTGAACCTATAAACAAAATTTGAAGGAAAACGGAATGATTCTGCATGAAAAACCCATTTATATAAATTAATGGGGGATTAACCCCCCCCATTCCCCCCTTTATACTTAACCAATCAATACCGAAAACTAATCAGGGAAGCGTCTTAACCCAATGAACCTATAAACAAAATTTGAAGAAAATCGGATAATTCTGCATGAAAAACCCATTTATCTAAATTAAGGGAGGGATTAGCTCCCCCCCGTTCCCCCCCTTTATACTTAACCAATCAATCCAAAAAACTAATCCGGGAAGCGTCTTAACCCAATGAACCTATAAACAAATTTTGAAGCAAATGGGATAATTCTGCATGAAAACCCATTTATATAAATTAAGTGGGGATTAGCCCCCCCCCGTTCCCCTCTTTATCCTGAACCAATCAATCCCGAAAACTAATCAGGGAAGCGCCTTAACACGGTGAACCTATAAACAAAATTTGAAGGAAAACGGAATGATTCTGCATGAAAAACCCATTTATATAAATTAAGGGGGGGATTAGCCCCCCCGTTTCCCCCCTTTATACTTAACCAATCAATCCCGAAAACTAATCACTGAAGCGCCTTAACACAGTGAACCTATAAACAAAATTTGAAGGAAAACGGAATAAATCTGCATGAAAAACCTATTTATATAAATTAAGGGGGGATTAGCCGCCCCCCATTCCCCCCTTTATACTTAACCAATCAATCACGAAAACTAATCATGGAAGCGTCTTAACCCAATGAACCTATAAACAAAATTTGAAGAAAATCGGATAATTCTGCATGAAAAACACATTTATATAAATTAAGGGGGGTTAGCCCCCCCCGTTCCCCCCTTTATCCTTAACCAATCAATCCCGAAAACTAATCAGGGAAGCGCCTTAACACAGTGAACCTACAAACAAAATTTGAAGGAAAACGGAATGATTCTGCATGAAAAATCCATTTATATAAATTAAGGGGGGGGATTAGCCCCCCCGTTTCCCCCCTTTATACTTAACCAATCAATCCCGAAAACTAATCAGGAAAGCTCCTTAACACAGTGAACCTATAAACAAAATTTGAAGGAAAACGGAATAATTCTGCATGAAAAACCCATTTATCTAAATTAAGGGATGGATTAGCCACCCCCGTTCTCCCCCTTTATACTTAACCAATCAATCCCGAAAACTAATCAGGGAAGCGTCTTAACACGATGAACCTATAAACAAATTTTGAAGCAAATGGGATAATTCTGCATGAAAACCCATTTATATAAATTAAGTGGGGATTAGCCCCCCCCGTTCCCCTCTTTATCCTGAACCAATCAATCCCGAAAACTAATCAGGGAAGCGCCTTAACACGGTGAACCTATAAACAAAATTTGAAGGAAAACGGAATGATTCTGCATGAAAAACCCATTTATATAAATTAATGGGGGATTAACCCCCCCATTCCCCCCCTTTATACTTAACCAATCAATCCCGAAAACTAATCGGGGAAGCGTCTTAACCCGATGAACCTATAAACAAATTTTGAAGCAAATGGGATAATTCTTCATGAAAAACCCATTTATATAAATTAAGGGGGGATTAGCTCCCCCGTTCCCCCTTTATCCTTAACCAATCAATCCCGAAAACTAATCAGGGAAGCGCCTTAACCCAATGAACCTATAAACAAATTTTGAAGCAAATGGGATAATTCTGCATGAAAAACCCATTTATATAAATTAAGGGGGGGATTAGCCCCCCCCGTTTCCCCCCTTTGTACTTAACCAATCAATCCCGAAAACTAATCAGGGAAGCGCCTTAACACAGTGAACCTATAAACAAAATTTGAAGGAAAACTGAATAATTCTGCATGAAAAACCCATTTATATAAATTAAGGGGGGATTAGCCCCCCGTTTCCCCCCTTTATACTTAACCAATCAATCCCGAAAACTAATCAGGGAAGCGCCTTAACACAGTGAACCTATAAACAAAATTTGAAGGAAAACGGAATAATTCTGCATCAAAAACCCATTTATGCAAATTAAGGGGGGATCAGCCCCCCCGTTCCCCCCCTTTATACTTAACCAATCAATCCCGAAAACTAATCAGGGAAGCGCCTTAACACGGTGAACCTATAAACAAAATTTGAAGGAAAACGGAATGATTCTGCATGAAAAACCCATTTATATAAATTAAGGGGGGGATTAGCCCCCCCGTTTCCCCCCTTTATACTTAACCAATCAATCCCGAAAACTAATCACTGAAGCGCCTTAACACAGTGAACCTATAAACAAAATTTGAAGGAAAACGGAATAAATCTGCATGAAAAACCCATTTATATAAATTAAGGGGGGGATTAGCCGCCCCCCATTCCCCCCTTTATACTTAACCAATCAATACCGAAAACTAATCAGGGAAGCGTCTTAACCCAATGAACCTATAAACAAATTTTGAAGCAAATGGGATAATTCTGCATGAAAACCCATTTATATAAATTAAGTGGGGATTAGCCCCCCCCGTTCCTCCATTTATCCTGAACCAATCAATCCCGAAAACTATTCAGGGAAGCGCCTTAACACAGTGAACCTATAAACAAAATTTGAAGGAAAACGGAATGATTCTGCATGAAAAACCCATTTATATAAATTAATGGGGGATTAACCCCCCCATTCCCCCCCTTTATACTTAACCAATCAATCCAAAAAACTAATCCGGGAAGCGTCTTAACCCAATGAACCTATAAACAAATTTTGAAGCAAATGGGATAATTCTGCATGAAAACCCATTTATATAAATTAAGTGGGGATTAGACCCCCCCCCCCCCGTTCCCCTCTTTATCCTGAACCAATCAATCCCGAAAACTAATCAGGGAAGCGCCTTAACACGGTGAACCTATAAACAAAATTTGAAGGAAAACGGAATGATTCTGCATGAAAAACCCATTTATATAAATTAAGGTGGGGATTAGCCCCCCCGTTTCCCCCCTTTATACTTAACCAATCAATCCCGAAACCTAATCACTGAAGCGCCTTAACACAGTGAACCTATAAACAAAATTTGAAGGAAAACGGAATAAATCTGCATGAAAAACCCATTTATATAAATTAAGGGGGGATTAGCCGCCCCCCATTCCCCCCTTTATACTTAACCAATCAATCCCGAAAACTAATCATGGAAGCGTCTTAACCCAATGAACCTATAAACAAAATTTGAAGAAAATCGGATAATTCTGCATGAAAAACCCATTTATATAAATTAAGGGGGATTAGCCCCCCAGTTCCACCCTTTATCCTTAACCAATCAATCCGAAAACAAATCAGGGAAGCGCCTTAACACAGTGAACCTATAAACAAAATTTGAAGGAAAACGGAATGATCCTGCATGAAAAACCCATTTATATAAATTAATGGGGGATTAACCCCCCCATTCCCCCCCTTTATACTTAACCAATCAATACCGAAAACTAATCAGGGAAGCGTCTTAACCCAATGAACCTATAAACAAAATTTGAAGAAAATCGGATAATTCTGCATGAAAAACCCGTTTATCTAAATTAAGGGGGGGATTAGCCCCCCCCGTTCCCCCCCTTTATACTTAACCAATCAATCCCGAAAACTAATCCGGGAAGCGTCTTAACCCAATGAACCTATAAACAAATTTTGAAGCAAATGGGATAATTCTGCATGAAAACCCATTTATATAAATTAAGTGGGGATTAGCCCCCCCCGTTCCCCCATTTATCCTGAACCAATCAATCCCGAAAACTAATCAGGGAAGCGCCTTAACACAGTGAACCTATAAACAAAATTTGAAGGAAAACGGAATGATTCTGCATGAAAAACCCATTTATATAAATTAATGGGGGATTAACCCCCCCCATTCCCCCCCTTTATACTTAACCAATCAATACCGAAAACTAATCAGGGAAGCGTCTTAACCCAATGAACCTATAAACAAAATTTGAAGAAAATCGGATAATTCTGCATGAAAAACCCATTTATCTAAATTAAGGGGGGCATTAGCCCCCCCCGTTTCCCCCCTTTATACTTAACCAATCAATCCCGAAAACTAATCACTGAAGCGCCTTAACACAGTGAACCTATAAACAAAATTTGAAGGAAAACGGAATAAATCTGCATGAAAAACCCATTTATATAAATTAAGGGGGGATTAGCCGCCCCCCATTCCCCCCTTTATACTTAACCAATCAATCCCGAAAACTAATCATGGAAGCGTCTTAACCCAATGAACCTATAAACAAAATTTGAAGAAAATCGGATAATTCTGCATGAAAAACCCATTTATATAAATTAAGGGGGATTAGCCCCCCCGTTCCACCCTTTATCCTTAACCAATCAATCCCGAAAACAAATCAGGGAAGCGCCTTAACACAGTGAACCTATAAACAAAATTTGAAGGAAAACGGAATGATCCTGCATGAAAAACCCATTTATATAAATTAATGGGGGATTAACCCCCCCATTCCCCCCCTTTATACTTAACCAATCAATACCGAAAACTAATCAGGGAAGCGTCTTAACCCAATGAACCTATAAACAAAATTTGAAGAAAATCGGATAATTCTGCATGAAAAACCCGTTTATCTAAATTAAGGGGGGGATTAGCCCCCCCGTTCCCCCCCTTTATACTTAACCAATCAATCCCGAAAACTAATCCGGGAAGCGTCTTAACCCAATGAACCTATAAACAAATTTTGAAGCAAATGGGATAATTCTGCATGAAAACCCATTTATATAAATTAAGTGGGGATTACCCCCCCCCCCGTTCCACTCTTTATCCTGAACCAATCAATCCCGAAAACTAATCAGGGAAGCGCCTTAACACGGTGAACCTATAAACAAAATTTGAAGGAAAACGGAATGATTCTGCATGAAAAACCCATTTATATAAATTAATGGGGGATTAACCCCCCCATTCCCCCCCTTTATACTTAACCAATCAATACCGAAAACTAATCAGGGAAGCGTCTTAACCCAATGAACCTATAAACAAATTTTGAAGCAAATGGGATAATTCTGCATGAAAACCCATTTATATAAATTAAGTGGGGATTAGCCCCCCCCGTTCCCCCATTTATCCTTAACCAATCAATCCCGAAAACTAATCAGGGAAGCGCCTTAACACAGTGAACCTATAAACAAAATTTGAAGGAAAACGGAATGATTCTGCATGAAAAACCCATTTATATAAATTAATGGGGGATTAACCCCCCCCATTCCCCCCTTTATACTTAACCAATCAATACCGAAAACTAATCAGGGAAGCGTCTTAACCCAATGAACCTATAAACAAAATTTGAAGAAAATCGGATAATTCTGCATGAAAACCCATTTATCTAAATTAAGGGGGGGATTAGCTCCCCCCCCCGTTCCCCCCCTTTATACTTAACCAATCAATCCAAAAAACTAATCCGGGAAGCGTCTTAACCCAATGAACCTATAAACAAATTTTGAAGCAAATGGGATAATTCTGCATGAAAACCCATTTATATAAATTAAGTGGGGATTAGCCCCCCCCCCGTTCCCCTCTTTATCCTGAACCAATCAATCCCGAAAACTAATCAGGGAAGCGCCTTAACACGGTGAACCTATAAACAAAATTTGAAGGAAAACGGAATGATTCTGCATGAAAAACCCATTTATATAAATTAAGGGGGGGATTAGCCCCCCCGTTTCCCCCCTTTATACTTAACCAATCAATCCCGAAAACTAATCACTGAAGCGCCTTAACACAGTGAACCTATAAACAAAATTTGAAGGAAAACGGAATAAATCTGCATGAAAAACCTATTTATATAAATTAAGGGGGGATTAGCCGCCCCCCATTCCCCCCTTTATACTTAACCAATCAATCCCGAAAACTAATCATGGAAGCGTCTTAACCCAATGAACCTATAAACAAAATTTGAAGAAAATCGGATAATTCTGCATGAAAAACCCATTTATATAAATTAAGGGGGGTTAGCCCCCCCGTTCCCCCCTTTATCCTTAACCAATCAATCCCGAAAACTAATCAGGGAAGCGCCTTAACACAGTGAACCTATAAACAAAATTTGAAGGAAAACGGAATGATTCTGCATGAAAAACCCATTTATATAAATTAAGGGGGGGGATTAGCCCCCCCGTTTCCCCCCTTTATACTTAACCAATCAATCCCGAAAACTAATCAGGAAAGCTCCTTAACACAGTGAACCTATAAACAAAATTTGAAGGAAAACGGAATAATTCTGCATGAAAAACCCATTTATATAAATTAATGGGGGATTAACCCCCCATTCCCCCCCTTTATACTTAACCAATCAATCCCGAAAACTAATCGGGGAAGCGTCTTAACCCGATGAACCTATAAACAAATTTTGAAGCAAATGGGATAATTCTTCATGAAAAACCCATTTATATAAATTAAGGGGGGATTAGCTCCCCCGTTCCCCCCTTTATCCTTAACCAATCAATCCCGAAAACTAATCAGGGAAGCGCCTTAACCCAATGAACCTATAAACAAATTTTGAAGCAAATGGGATAATTCTGCATGAAAAACCCATTTATATAAATTAAGGGGGGGATTAGCCCCCCCCGTTTCCCCCCTTTGTACTTAACCAATCAATCCCGAAAACTAATCAGGGAAGCGCCTTAACACAGTGAACCTATAAACAAAATTTGAAGGAAAACTGAATAATTCTGCATGAAAAACCCATTTATATAAATTAAGGGGGGATTAGCCCCCCGTTTCCCCCCTTTATACTTAACCAATCAATCCCGAAAACTAATCAGGGAAGCGCCTTAACACAGTGAACCTATAAACAAAATTTGAAGGAAAACGGAATAATTCTGCATGAAAAACCCATTTATGTAAATTAAGGGGGGATCAGCCCCCCCGTTCCCCCCCTTTATACTTAACCAATCAATCCCGAAAACTAATCAGGGAAGCGCCTTAACACAGTGAACCTATAAACAAAATTTGAAGGAAAACTGAATAATTCTGCATGAAAAACCCATTTATATAAATTAAGGGGGGGATTAGCCCCCCGTTTCCCCCTTTATACTTAACCAATCAATCCCGAAAACTAATCAGGGAAGCGCCTTAACACAGTGCACCTATAAACAAAATTTGAAGGTAAACGGATATTTCTATGAAGAGTTATCGCGTTACGTACATACTTACATACGTACGTACATACAGAACCGGCGGGCACATAAGCTCTCAGGCTTTGATAGCCTGTGAGCTAATAATAATAAAGGTACTTGCATCTAAAATAAATAGATATAAATAGTAAACATGTAACACTTACACTTGCAAAAATATTAATTTTAAACATACAAATAAAAATTTTGTTTCGCATTGATTTCTAAGTGAAATAAATATACACTTCTTATAAACTGAATTAGTTATTGCAAAATATAGGCCGATTTCCAGTGATACTGATATTTCAATATCTGATCATCACACTTTGCAGCAGAGAAATTAGGATAGTTTACTCTTGAAAGAGATTGAGCAGAGTTATAAAACACAGTGGTTAAGGTCTCTGGTGTGACTAAGTATATAGCACATTGAAGAAAGAGTTTATGTTGAAATCAGAATTATATTTATTAATTCATCTTGAATGTTAAACTTAAATAAAGATACATACATAGAAATCCAGCCTTTGCTGGGAACTTTGTTATCACATTATAGAAATAAACATGCAGAAAGGGGGTTAACTGTCCTTCCATCACATCACCACACCTTCCATGGAGTTGTTTCACCCTAGATATACTTACTCCGTACATCAAACTAGAATAAAATATGCGTACAGTTACAGTTAAAAGAGAGTGCCTTTACGACCGAAATGCAAAAAGAAAAACCGGTTCGGAACGATTTTACTCCCGAACAAACCACTTGACAAATGTAAGGGGACAAGATTTTGTCCAGATTTCTAACAACTCTGTCAGTTGAAACAAAATTACTGTCAAATTGTCACATTTTTAGATTAGCATAGTTCGCTAAAAACATATTAATATCAGAAAATCCTATCCTAATATATAAGTTAAAATAAAATTACCAAATTGATTGTTTTTTAGTTTTCCATACGATGAATTAGCTCTTTAGGACATATTTTATGATCGAATTTGTAAAGAACTTACCGTTAAACTGACGCTTTCTTGGACGCTGCCTGTCATGAAGAACATTTCGCGCTATTATTCAATACTAGGGCATCCAACCCGGGCTTCTCGGGATAGAGGATATAGGTGAAAACCATTTTTTAAAGTTAAAAAATCTAATATATTTTTTTACATTTAATATATATATTTTTTTAGATAGCCCCCTAAAAACAGCAAAGAGTATTTTTATATGAATTATGTCAATTATATATTCAAATAAAATTTTGAAATTGTCGAAGAAATCGCTAAAATTTTTTTTATATACAACAGTTTTCTTATTCTGATAATTTCGGTGGTTTTAAGCGCTTATTTCGATTAGATGTTTGTTAAATTTGTGTTTTATATAAACTATTTTATTGATTGCTTAATAAAGTTTTAATTTCGTTATGTAATATTAACTGAAAACAAATGCTGAGCTATTTATATTGTTTAAAGTGCAAACGGATTAATATTTTTGTAATCGTCTGCATGCGATATAGGTTTAAAAAAAATCGTGCTTGAAATTTAATTTAAATGCTGTAATAATCGAGTAAATTGTGATACAGTTTTCAAACAAATTGCATTTGAATGTAGATTTTTTCCCCCTATCTAACGTGTAAAAATTAAAATGTGCGATGTTTAGAAATAAAAAAAATTGCAGTAGCAAAATTCTCAAAACCAAAATTTCATCGTCAACTGTTGCCATTCGCAAAATGACGTCAGCGGTACGCACGGACACGTTTGTCCTTTATGATATAGATAGATGATAATAAAGACTAAGTAGTAAAATAATATTACAAAAAATCAGGAAACCACTGTTCTAAAAAACAGCATTGTCTAAAATTAAGCACTTAATAGCGAATAAAAGAACACAGATAAATTTGTTTCAGCGAATTGCCATGAAAGTAAAGAAACTTGACGAAAGTCTAAGTTTTTGTTTTAAAGTTTTCTTATTATTATTTACGGTATTCAACTAAAATCAATTGACGCATGTTAGCATATATCGAAAGTTGCGATAACGTGAAAGGGTGACGACAAAATGTAAACAAGCCGCCATGAGAGTTGTCGCAGAGTATTTAAAATGGAAACGAAGAAGTGATCTCTTCATTTTTCCATAATATACCGAGACAGTAGTAACCAACAATGTAAGGAACATTATACCCAACAAAAACAAATATTACACATTTCACTCTTAAAAATATTATATTAGTATGCTCCATGATATTCATAATCTATTTATATAATACGCTAATGTGACGATACCGGGACGCGCCCATCCTCGAAAAAGAAAAAGCGTCACGCCAAACGTAAACATTTCATCTATATTTATTCTCAGAACTCTGTATTCAATCCCATTGCATTACATGTATTTTGAATTTGTTCATAAGTATTTTTTTTTTTGCACAATTTCATATTTCATGTGAAAATAGTGTTCAGTGTTTAAATGATACCTGTGCAGACAGCTGTGATTAGTTCCCTCTTTAGGCGTTTTTAATTCCCAACTGTTAAATTTGTAACGAAAATTTTCGAAAAATCATTCTCGTGTCAATTTGGTGGCGTCATCTACCAAACGTAAAGTATAATATTTTAAGATATAAAATTGATGCAAGTTTTTTTTTTTTTTTTTTTTTTTTTTTTTTATGACAAATAAAATTTGACAGTGAAAGATCGAATGCTTAGCATTTTTAGAAACCTGTTCCTAACATTTTTCTTTCTTTGAGCAAATTCATTGTTTATAAAATATGCCTGTGAAATTTTACCAAGATAAGTTTATGATTAGTTTACTTTTTTGGTATTGAATTTTGCTTTAAAGAATTTAGCTTTGATACGATCTTTTCACTAAATAAAATTTTGTAAAAAGGCTCTTTTTATTATGAATAAAGATGATATGATATATATGATAATAGAATTTTTTGAAGGACCCTAATTTTTGCCTGGATCGACCTCAGATATAAGCTGTGTTAATCATTATACATAATTAAATTTCATTTTACTGCTTTTATTGGTAATAATTTTAATTATTAATAAAATAATTATAATGAGACTTGCAACAGTTTTTATTTTTCTATTATAACCTATGCATATTTTAAGTTGAATTTAATATATATCTGTGAATTATACTTTATTGTTTAAGAAATGCAAAAGCTTTTTTTTTCTTTTTTATAAACTTTCTTATTTAACCTATGCTTATTTTTATGGCTACTAGCTGCCAACTTAAGCAAATAAAAATTCCGTAGATTTCTAAAAAAAAAAAAAAAAAAAAAAAAAAAAAAAATGTTTATCATTTGATTAAGCTGCTTTCAAAAAAAGCCTGATTCAAAGTAACATTTTTTTAATATAAAAAATTATAGATTTTTATATTCCTAAAATTTTTAACTATTCTTAACTTTTTACGCACTTTAAGCAAAAATTTATATTCAAATTACAGTTAAAAGCATAGGTAGGATACTATTTTTTTTCTCTGGAGTTTTGCAAACACAGTTTTAAGGGTAATTTTGATGACTTGCCACTATCGAAAGGATCGCGCATAACACAAGATGACACTAAGATAACATTACAGAAATCCCATATTGGATCTCCAATTAAAACACACGCAATATTTTATTTTATACCATCTGTTTAAATGAAATAATATGTCAGTAATATGACTTAACCCTTACCGGCACAGTGGTCCCACTCCGGGCACACCTAATTTTAATTCCAAACTTGCATTTGGCACCAAGAATATTTTAATAAAATTTTACTTCTATAATGAAAGCTTAAAATAAGGAGTTCTTATTTTCTAAAAATGTCGTTTGTAAATTCCGGTGTCAGTCAGTAATTTCGCATTTTACGAACAGAATTTGTCTGTGCCAGAAAGGGTTAACGTTCTAAGTTTAAAATATCACATCTCCGTCATTTTCAACGGGGGTATATGCTAGTAGTTATAATAAATGCATCGGTTTTACAAAAAAAAATTAACAATTATCGTTTGTTGATTGTTTTAATCATCAAGTTATGGGTTGAGTACAGGAGACAATAGTGATTTTTGAGAGTATTTAAATTCCTTTCTAAAGATTAAAAAAACAAATATTCACAGTAGATGTAACATAATATTGTTGAACAATCACAAAGAAAAATTTTAACATTATATGAGGATTTATATTGCAAAGAAATGCCGAGAGATATAACGGGGATTTGGGAAATCACACTTATGAGATTTTGGCCCATATATCACATAATTAATTGTTTCTATCTAATATAGTTGTATTGTTTATTGGAAGTCGTGATGACAAATATTACATTTATTGACATCATCATGAAGGAGATAAACATTATGAGCTCTAAAACGCAAAAGGCCTTTTTATGTCCTCATAAATCCTGCACATGTCAAGATTATAGGAAGCGATCTGGATTGATGCTTTCAATGTTGATGACATGTGCATTTCATTTATGTTTCTTCTTCTTCATTTGAGTGCTGACTATCACATTGATGAAGGAAAATAAAAAAAATATTTAAATGAAAATTTATTTAGATTTTTTATCAATTATTGTTCTATGTATTTATTTTTAAACAAGATTTAAAAAAAAATCTAATCTTTTAAAAATATAGTAAAAAATAAAATGGTAAAATTACGATTTCAAGCATATTATGTTGCAACGTATATTTTAATCAAGTCAAGTTAACTTCATATTATGTTCAACATAGAATAAAAATCTGTTTTTTTTATGACAAGTTTTAGTTTAGCACCAAAGTGAGATTATCTTATGAGGAATATGAAATAATTATGGTTAATCTTCCGCAATCAGATCAAGCCAAATGGCGTATTTGTGTAAAATATGATTTGGCACAAGAGCATTTTTATAAATCTATTTAATAGCATTCACATTCATTATCCGGACATTGTAGACATGATTGTCGCGCTTGGAAGTGAACCTATTTACGGATTCTTGGTCTAATAAAACAAAAGGGCCAAATTAAGTTTCTTTTATTTATTATTAATTTGCTACTGGTAACCAATTGCCAATCGTGATAAACATATCGCTTGTTGCTTTAAATTATTGTACTAAATAAATTTTTAGTGTTAAAATAAATTTTTAAAAGTCATACTTGAAAATTACTTAACAATGTCATAAAATTGAAGTGTATTGGTCTTCAGTTTTCAAACAATTTTCATTTGAAAGTAAGAAATGTTTCCTATTCGACTTTTTAAACTTTAAATTATAACACATTTAGTAATGATGCATTACGGATTTCGCCGCAGCGATGATACAGGTTGTTGTATGGCATCGGCATACCGTGTTACAACTTATGGTACATTTATAATATTAAATAAATAACACATTTGAGATGACTACGGAAAAGCCAATAGTAAACGAAATAGGAATTTTTCGCTAAAAAATGCTAATAATATTGGAGTTGTATAAGTTCAAATGTTTGCGGTTAATGATATCTGAATGGAAAAATATATCATTTCAAATTTTGCTTATATATAGATTATAATCTGAATATATAACATACATTCATATAATACAAAAAATAGTTATTTCGATAATGCCAACTATAATGCGCAGTGAACAAATTTTGTCTATGAAAATTTGCACATTATATATGCACATATATTTAAATAAAATTTATTCCAAAATAAAGGTTCTGTAAAAAAAATTGTCAAAAAACTTTGTAAAATTATTTGTATGGTGTACAAGAACAAGAAATAAGTTCCTTATTCGTTCTTGTTTATTAAATATTTAGTTGACCTCTCAAATTGCATTTTACGAAATTGCTAAAAACATTTTTTTATAAATTTAATTTTAAGATGATTTGTGTTTTTTTAATTATCTTGTTTTTTTTTGCCCTTGAATATGTGCGATGTGAATTAACGGTGTTTTTTTCAAATGAAAACGTTTGGTAAAGTTTATATTTTTTTTAGAAATAAATATTTAGCATTATGACAGCTGTTTAAAAAAACAAAAAATATTTTCAAAATTGGATAGGATGACGCATTTAAAATTTATTTAAATGCCAATTAATAGTTTAAAAGTTAAATATTTACTATATTGTATGTTCATGAATTATTTATTGGATCCATGGGACACACAACATCGTTGAAAATTTTATTTTTATTATAACATATATAAAGAAAGTAACATTTAAAGTCCTCAGCCAAACTACAACAAGCTTATGATATCTAGTGTATCTGAGCAATTGTATTGCGTAGAAATGAAATAAACAAACAGGATTCAATATTAAAAGCACAATGTCTACTGTCAGATCCATGCAATGCTCCCATTATAAATCAAAAGCTGATTGATGGTTTAAATTAAATGATGATTACACGCAATTCTGTGTTTGAATGTTTTTCTTTTGTTCGCAGAGGATAGCGAAAATGTAAATCTTCTGACATATAGTTAACTGGAGATATTTTCCAAACGTTTATATAATGTAGTAAGGGATAAAGGTAAAAACATATGATAGTATGTAAAAACAAGACAGGTAGATATCATAGCTTTTCTGACCTCCCGATAGAAAAAAAAATATTTTTATAAGATTCTTTGAATGTTTTAGTATAATGTATATGTCTTCCATTTCTCGAATTGATTTATTTTTAGGTTTATTTAAACATGTTATATAAGACCAAGAAATATGGGTTTATTTAGATGATGTATAATGCATTTCAAGACTATCAATTTGACAGTTTTTCGATATGGAGTCGTCAAACACCAATATAAGTACTCACCGGACAAGAAGTTAAGCACCCATGCACAGAAGTACAGCGGTTTATTTATACCGATACAGATGGCGTTACGAAAGAGTCAGATGAAGACCTGAACCTGGATTGATGCTTTGGGATAACGGAAGTAACTTGGTATGAATAAATTGTTCTGAAGTACAGAAATAGCTCGTTAAAATAGTTAAATACAAGGATATAACAGGGTGGCTATAAAGGACTATCGTATCCGGGCTTGTCTATGACCATACAGTGAGAACAGCTGCCGATTTCTTAGTTTTTTAAAGCGTCCAACGTGTCTATAAGTAATGTGTATTACTGATAGCCATGAAACGTGGCGTCAGAACTAATATCATAAAAAGACCCTAACTCAGGAGAACTGGAGACGAGACTCAGGGCTTAATAGTGAAAATCTATTTCTAACATACAAAGTATTACTGTAGTCAGTGAATCAATCTCCATCCCAACTTGGAACCGAGTACCTCTCAAGGGGCTATTGCACACAGTGGTACATAAAGTTGAACAACTGGAATACACCGAAATACACACAAAATAAACAAGGAACAGTAACTGACTAGAGGTTTAAAACATAGTCAAACGAATCTCAATTTTGCTTTTTCGAAGACAAAATGTTTCAAGTGCATCAATTACGAAATGAAACATTTATTTTGCAATATGTAGAAAGTGTAGCTCAAACCAATGGTTTTGCTTTGTTCCTATAATGACTTTCACCTACTGATTGAGGTGATAATGGGCATGAGCCAGGCTGATTATTTGAACATTCTCGGTGAGGTGAGGTGCTACTTTTCATTCTACATTTTAATGTTGAGTATGTTATATACACCACCATATTCCTAGATTACAAAAATTATTTATCACACTACTCTGCACATACGTAATCGGTTTGTTGTACCCCCAGGTCACCAGGTACCTATCAGAACTTGACATGACGATAAATTACCTGATTTTAACACTTAGAAAACCTGTCTGACTATTTGGATTAGATAGTAAAATGCAAACAACAGATTTCCCAGAACTTTGTGATTTTTTCTGATCTTGTATCGAGTACATGAAATCCACTGGATGTATATGTCCTTGCAAAGTCTTGTAGACTACAATTCGCAAATAATCCAGTAGATTTTATCATCACTAGATTTCGTGATACATGGTATTGGAGATCTGGATTGAAGGGGTGACTAATTTTTTTCCGGTGAACTTAGTTATTACATACATTAAAATGAAAAAAAAATTAAAATTAAAATGTATGAAAAACTACGATGGTGGCACTTCGTATCGAGAAAATCAAATTCGTATACTTAAAATACATTTCAAATTTTGAAATAATTCTGTGTTTTTTATCTTGCTGTGAGCATATTGTACCATACCTGACACGTGTAAGACAGTTACGGGGAAACCGACTAAGTCCACACAACATCAGGGGCTCAATGTAATCTTTAGTATGTCAAGTTAGAGAAATATAGCTTATAAATTTGTGATAGTTCCTTTGTGGACCATCGTCCGGAACAAGTTAGATAATTAAGGTAAAAGGAAACAATCATTAATTAAATATTTCTACCATAATCCTAAGAATTAATAAGGATGCGTCGTGAATGTTTAGACGTTAAGAAAAAAAAGTATTCTAAAATATTTTCTCTAGCACATACTTTTTTCCCACTAGAAGTATTTAAAAAATCTATAAAGTAAAAGATGCATACATAATACATGGACTCAGCATCATCCATAAGTTATTTTTTAAATATAATTTCTTAAAACAATTAACTAAGAAATGAACATAAGTTTTACCTTTGAAATTACTATTACTTATGTTTGTTAACATAATTATACCTATTATTAGAGATATGTACATACTCATTTATAACATAATAACATATAAAATGATTTGTCACAGCAAGAATTGAGAGAGTGAATAATATATCATTTCCCATTCCGTCGTTCTGAGTAAATCCCATTAGAACTCCTCCGGGAATCCCAAGAGTTTATTATTGTTCACATCTCTTTTAAATTCACTTTGTACAAAAATCAGTCTTGAATATAGACCGAAGAATATGCACAAGGAGATATTTTCTCCAAAAGTACAGGTATGTTATTATAATTACTGTTGGCATAAATTGCCGATGAATGCTGCAGGATGTTGCTCATGTAGTTACCGTTGCTGACTTTTCTAGTCATCAGAAAATATAATGATTTCTAGACTTGAGAATATTATAAGAGGATCTTGAGAAATACTACTAGTTAGCGATAATTAGATAGTATTGTGAGAGCAGCCTAAGATAACTTATTCATAGGGAACCGGCTAGAGAGAATTATATTATGGCATCTTGAGATCAACTCCTTCGAGGTATTCGGAGAGAATGTTGGAGCATCTTGAGCAAACGTATTCAGAGAGAGAGAGAGAATATATGAATGTCTCAGGGATATTCAGAGATAGTGGAGGGGCTAGCTGTGCCTCCGCCTCTTCTTCTTCTCCCCTCAGTAGATTGGGCCATTCGTCGTTGGTTCTTAGTTTCTTCTGCGCTCTGGAAAATTATCGAATCGTTTTGATTGGCTGTGAATTTGCTCCAACTTGCATTTTATTGCTTTAATTGATCACAAATGGCTGTTGTTGGATAATATGTGTCGCACATGAAATGTTATTCTGGAACAAGCTTGATCTTTGAACTTCCAAAGTGCATTTGGTTGTAAATTCTCCGCTTGGATACGATGTAATTTTCTCTTATAGTAAAGTGTCACAACTGTCATACTTGTTTCTACAATATTGAATTTTCTACGTTGTATGTTCTGGGAAACAAGATGTAGCTGCGATGTAGGTGGTCCCTTAATTTTCGTAGAGCAAATTAATTAGTTGATTGGAAAAATAATTAAACACATTAATATATATAACAATACATAATAGAATATTATTGTCCTTTGGATTGGAAAAAAATGGTATGAAGTGTGTGATTCTACGTTCACTATAGGCTGAAATAGAAATAATATTATTAATTTACATAGAGTTCTCTGTTGTTTTTATTCAAAGTTTATATAGTTTACATACATTCGCCATTGGCGAATACTGGCGCGTATATTTTGCCAGAAAGCACTTTTAAACAATTTTCAAAAATGTTATCAACGATACAGTTAAAATAAATTCCAAATTGGAATATTACAATAATTAAAACTTTTAGACATATTTTTTTATTCTTATTAGAGACCAAAAATTCATGCTTTGAAAATTCTTTGGAATTGGTTTGTTATAAAGTAGTAAATATAACACATCAATTTCAGAGTAGAAAATATTTTATTTGAATTAATTAATTAGATTAAATTAGATTTAATATTATATTTATCGCAAATACATATTAAAATGAAAACAAAAGAAATAGAGAAAAGACAATTATATACTTTCTTTTATTTCAAGTAAAATTTTGTTAAAATCAATTAGAAACGGTTGAAACTTCATTCATAATACATCATACTAAACAAATGTCAAAAATTACATACAAATGTTTCACATTTAATAGTGTAAAAATCTGGTCATAAGATATTGATGCTGGAAGTTAAAATAATTTTAATTAATAAGGAAGTTTTAAGTATATTTTTTGCATAAGTATGATATTGACGTAAGACATTAATTTAATATATTATTAAAACGTCATATTTTTGTTTAAACTTGTTTTTCCATTTCAGAAAATTATAGCGTAATGATATATATGTCTGGGATATAATATTTTGAAATACAAAAGTCCATTGCAGATAATACAATCATAAACTATTTAATAATTATATTCCTTTTACAATTAATGGTATAATTTACTGCTGAAAACATTTTTTATAATAAAATTTAATATTCAATAAGATTTTGCAAAAAAAAATGTTTGTCATTTCAAATGCTGTTTTTAAATTGTTCGTACAGTTTTAAAGAATTGATTAAATTCATATCGCTTTCCCTATTAACACTATGTTAACATGGTATTTATACAAGTGAGAATTGGAATTCACAAGACTCTGCAAGGTCGTATACATCCAGTTGACTTCATGTACTCGATAGCTAGATAGATAGATAAGTGTATTATGTTTACAATACATAATTTTATGTTTATTATGCAATTATATATATTATTATTATAATATATGACATTTATGTTCTAAATACACATCGAAGTACACTGAGTTTATTTAAAGATAAACTATGGAAGCCTTTAAAACTGTCATAAATTTAACTCACAATAAAATTAATTCTAACATTCTAAACACTTGCATTTTTATCTCTACACAATATCTCATTCTCGTATCATAAGTGCCTGTATTAGTAATTTATACGTAATTAAAATTTGTCCTTCACTTTGAGAATTTTTTCTAAATCTATTCAAATTTAATTAGCCAATTTAACCTTCTAATTTTCTTTGAAAATATAACCTATTCTTTCGCCGTTTAATTAAAGTGTAGTTGAAAATATATATGTACATATTACACGAAATATCATTTTACACAAAACTTAAGCATTATTGATTCATAGACAGTCTAAATGCATGAATAAGAATTCTGAATTCACAGAAATGGGTTAGAATTACTGCTTAATATATTATATTAACGCAAAATATTGAATGCGTTTCATATGATTAATCTTTTATTACCTATTAGTTTTTTAACGACGACGGTTAGCAGATTTGATATCTGTGATTTGTTATATTCTTCTAGTTCATTTTAAAAGGCTATTACGAAAAAATATTTTTCTTTTTACACAATTGCAATTTTGCATTTTTCATAGTAATAAGTGATATGTTTCTAAATACAGTAAGTATTCACACAGTAATCGCAATTAAGTAATCACTTTTTCATATTTAAAAATTTTCTAAACTGTTTAAATAATATAAATTCCCACACACATTAAAACCTTATTTATCATAAAGTTCCTAGATTTGATTTTTATTTTTTTCCAAACTAATTTTGTTTAGAGGTATTTTACTTTTTAATTACAGATATATAAACCATATACCACTTATTTGTTATACACTTATATTATAATATAATATTTAAGTTTATAGAATGTAGGAAAATTTATATTCCAAATAGTACTTTTCAAACAACAATTCAAACTGGATTAGATCACATCGTCAGCCTTCTAGATAAGTGACATAGTTAACAAGAACGGAAGATCCCGCATGAGTAATAGATTATGAAACGCTTTCCAACACTATGAGAAGATTGTTAAGAATTTTATTTTTCCTGCAATACAGTGGGAATAAGGAATTTAATAAAGAAATTACGTAAATAGAGAAATTATAAAAATTCTAACAAAGTTAAAACTCCATTTTCAGCAATTTTTGTCCATACACTGTTAAAAGTTTGCCACAAACTGTCTAGTCATTCGACCGTTTTTATAGAACCTGTTACATAACTGAAACATATCTCTATTCTGGCCAATGAGAACGCTTCAAATTATGTCAGTAATTCGACCGTTTTCTATAAAAACGGACTAGATAGTTTGCTGCAGATTTTTAACAGTGTAGCCGGTAATACATGTGATTTGTTTTGCGCAGTTATGTATATGATCTATACGTTCTTATCCATAGCGCATAGTGAAAATAAATTTAAATCAGCTGGTATAAAGCTACTGAAAGAACTTTTCTGGGAATAACGATCCATAGATAACAAAATATGCATAACCTATCTTTCAGCTATTTATATGAATTTATTTATATTATATGATAATAACACTACAATAATATAGTACAATTTGGTTGAGCTAAAAAACGAATAATGCAGTTATTACATAATATCCAGTTGGTTGACGTTAATCCAAAATTTTTTGGGTAACGCTGTATTTATATAATTTATACACACGATATAATATAGTAACACTTAAAATAAACTTGAGTCATGAAAAACACACTACTCAATTGAATCAAATTCACCTTGTTTTTCATGACTCAAGTTTATTTTGCTTCTATAACGTATACTGGTTAATATGGAATCTACTGAAATATTGAGGCGCAGATACAAATCACAAAAGCTAAAACTATATCGTGAAATTATCAGTGTTAACTTTTTGCAGACATGTAAATATATGAAGATTGTACCCCATTTCCTCGTTACTAAAAATCATTTTATTGGTAGTGTTTTTACGCAGCTTAAGCTGAAATATGAGTTAGCATGTTTCGATAAGTTTATTAGACTAAAATTCAAGTTAATCGATTTCATGTCAAGAGACTTATATCGGCTTTACCATGAACTGACTTTTAATTTTAAGAGAGAGGATTTTGATATGTTTTTCAGGACATTACAGGTATATTGTGATATACAAAAAGAAAAAAAGAGGAGTCACCATAAGGAAAAAAATAAACAACTTAATTTTATCACATAGACAGGTTAATGCTTTGAAAAGAGAAGTTCCATACACTAATCTCTCAAATTGGATTCCTAATGAATGTGAACACCGTATATTATCACTTGGACCCAAATATATGTTTGAAAATCAGGTAAATATTAAATCAATTATTGCTAATTGTGAAAGTATTGTTAATTCAGCACCATGTCATTTAAAGGATGAAATACGGAATAATATGTATTATAATGTAAATAAGTTCGTGAAAAATAGAAAGTCAAGTAATTTAAAACGCATGAAAATGGTGAAAGACAGGAATGAAGTTATTAAAAAACTTCGTGAAAATAATGATATAATTGTATTGCAGACAGATAAGTCAAATAAATTAGCTATAATGGATAGGGAAGATTACATACAGAAAATGAGGATTTGTATAAATGATTTAAATGTGAGTGTTCTGAATAAGGACCCAGTAGATTTGATCGCAAGGAAAACACAAGAGATCGTAAATAATGGAAGTTGGCCAAATAAATTGTTCACATAATTAAGATTAATAAAACAGCAGTTACCTCACGGATTATAGGACGCTTAAAAGATCATAAAGAAGGAAACCCTCTTCGACCAATTGTAACTAAATGTATAGGACCTACATATTATCTAGAAAAGGCATATGTGGTCTTATTAAAAACTATCCTCCCTCAGTCAGAGTTCGTCATTTCATCGACAATGGAGTTTATTAGACAAGTAAAACTTTTTCAGATTACTGAGAACAGCATTTTTGCGAGTTTGGATGTAGCATCGTTATATCCATCTGTAGATATGAATGATGTAGGTTTGTTCGTGGAAGAAGCTATTAATGGTTATGATTCTTTTAGCGTGAGCACAAAAAATACACTTATTTCCGGGTTTAATCTAATTAAAAACAATAACGTTTTTCAGTTTGATAATATTTATTATAAGCAAAAGGATGGTGCACCAATGGGTCTTCCCATTTCGGGTTTATGGGCGGAGATTAAATTAAGACCCATTGAAAGTATGGTTATGAATGATTTTAGTGAAAGACCACCTGCATATTGGTGTAGATATGCAGATGATATTTTTATTATATGGGAGCATGGTATAGATTTATTGAAGGACTTTGTGGTTAAACTTAATAAAATTGAAACAAAAATACAATTTACCCTGGAGTTGGAAAAACAGAATCGTTTACCTTTTCTTGATGTTGAGCTGATATAAAACAGTAATTTAACAATAGATCGGACAGTTTATAGGAAAACTATGCGGTTAAATAATACTATTTCCAGAGATGCTTCATCACCTTTAAGTTATAAACTAGCTGCATATAGGTTTTACATCCGTAGAGCATTTTCAGTGTGTACTGATAGTTATATCAATGAGGAGCTTGACAGAGTTAAAATTATAGCAAATGAAATTGGTTTTTCAGAGAGGTTAGTTAATAAGTTAATTTGTCAATATCAATATCAGGGTAAAAAACATAAATAATTAACAGGAAAACCAACTAAATTTTGCAAGTTTCAATATATTCCGAAACTTTTTGAAAAATTAAAATATAATTTAAAGAAATATTAAATAAGTTTGGTAGCATCCCCTCCAGTTAAATTGAATGCGTTACTACATAAGAAGATTGATCCCATACCGATTGAAGATTTAGCAGGAATTTATAGAATCCCAGTTACTATGGAAATAGTTGAAAATAGGATGAAATCTTATAAAGTTAATGACTACATGGTATGACTTTAAGGAAATTTAAAATTCGGTTAAAAGAACATATTGCAGATGTCAAGTACAATAGAAGTAAAACGGCACTTTCCAGATTAAAACAAGAGCAGTCGATTAAAATAGATTTTGATAACGCTAAAATTATTAAACCCACACCCTCTTTTTATCAAGCAATAATAAGTGAATCCATAGAAATTTTAACCAGGAAAGAAAAAAACATGCAATGATTAAGTTTCTTACAATATCCCTAAATTATGCTATAAGCTTTTGCAGATAGTTCAAGAATGAATAAGATTGGCACATCCCTCCCTATGCTTCCCACCCTTAATGACCTGTTTATAATGGTTTGACCTTGTCTTCAGCAGACATTGATGTTTTTACAGTGTTTGAGACTATTTGTGTTTTTTTGTGTGTATCTGCGTGTTGATGTTTTAACCCTGATGATGAGCCAGGACGGCTCGAAAGCGCTAGGTTTATAATGTGAAATACAGTTTTGTATATTTTAAAACACCTAAAGTAAAAGTTTTTAATAAATGATGGATATATATTTTTTGTGACATTTTGTGTTGTTTTTAAACAATTATTATAGTAACACTTAATTCCGTTTTCCCCAACTATAAACTCACTTCAAGAAATTACCATCCATAGATGATGATGTATCAAATTTCTTTTTTTATAAGGAGCATGCTATAGAAGTCTTCAATAACATATATCATTGTCGCGGAAATCGAGTTATATTTACCAGTGATAGAGCGAAGCCAGACGCCTAGAAAGACATACATACAGACAGTCAGACAAACCGAAATCAAAAGCACTTTTCAGCTATGTTGAAGAAAGATATACAATTCACTTTCTTATTAAAAACGTTTTATAGATTTTTTTTAACGATTATAACATATTTTTATATGGAGACATATTTTTCTTTTAATATTCTTAAATGCATGCCTCATTAACAAAGTATCACTTTATTCTTTTGTTTTTAGGTCACACGGTGTCCACGTTTTTGAGAGGGGTAAAAATAAATTAGTTAAATAACGGGAACTTTTGTGGTATTCTAGTTATTTTAGAAAATAGCGACATAACTGAAATATAACATATACTGCAGATAAGAAAACGATGTAATATGGTTTTTATATCGGATAGTATATCGTCAGTATTCTAAGGGTTAACGTAAAACAGACACCTTGAAATGTGACATTTCTGCAGAAAAACGCCAAACTTTTCTTCATACCTGTTGCTAAACAACTAAAGATATACTGCAACTTGGAGTTATTTAGACACAGTCGATGTCTTCTTGGACAAAAACGTAAATCGCTTGAAATCAGTTTTGTTTCTACTCTGTTACTAGCTACTTTTGTTAGTGTATTGGTAAAAAACGTCAATACTTTGAGCCTGTGTTGCCAGTTTGACTTTCTTTTTATTCAGAATTTCCGAATTCATACCAGAAATTCCGAAAGAAGAATTCTTACTTCAGGTAATCACGAAATGTCTGTCATTAAACAACGCAAATATTAGTATTTGGATATCTGGTACACTGTAAAAAAAAAAAAATCCTGAAAAAAAACGGAAATTGTACTGGCAATCGAGACGCCAGTACTATTTCCGTATTTTAACGGAAAAAAAATTCCGTAAATTCCAGGAAATTTTCCGTGACTTCTGAAATATCCGTTTTTAAATTTCTGTTTTTTAACAGATATCTTCCGTATTTTTTAGATATTTTTATATTATTAAAATAAATTTTATAGGACCAAAATATATATATATATATATATTTCTCAAGGAACATCTTATAACACTTTTTTTTAAATTTCATTTCTGTGCGAGTTTTCAGTAAATAACCGACACTTGGCACGAAGGGGATCGAACGCGGAAACTTCTGTGTAGTAAACTGGCGGGCTGTACCATTACGCTAAGACCGGACACTTCGTTCCCTCAAATGTTGTTATTTATTTTAGATGCTTTTAATGATCCAAAACTGTAAGGTTTCATAGTTAGATGAATTTTTTCAATATTTTATTTTCATAATTTTTAATATCTTGCTTTATTATTTGATGCTTTATAACAGGTAAATTCTAACTTTTTATGTATTATATGCGTAAAACATTGTATTAAGATTAATTATTGCTTCTTTTTGCAATAGTACATATACTATTTAAAATTATTTGTCTGTTGAACTATTTATCAATTCCAATAAATACAATAATTATCTTAAGTTGACGTATTTATTACATGCTATTAAATTAAATTTTCCTTATCTCGTATTTTAAAAACTTATGTTAATAAACATTTTTATAATAAATTAAATTATTATATTTAATCTTTGCTGAGAGCTTTTGTTTACGATTCTGTTAAACTGAATAATTTAAAAAAAGTAAAAACAAAAAAAAATAGATTTTTAGATAAAATTTTGAAATTAATGACCTTAGGATAGGTAAGTTTAAATTTGGACTTGATAATTTAGTTTAATTTATAAAATTATAAACTAACGAAATAAATTATAAACTTTATAAAATTATAAACTTCATTTTTATAAAAGTAATCAAAAAGTTATTAATTATTTTTTATAAATTTAAAGTTTAGTTTGATTCACAAATTTCAGCAGCTTAATCAGCTTAGTTTAAAACCTACATACCGATAATTTGCAAAAATATTATTTTTTGAAACCTTAAAAATATTAAAACAAAAAAACATAGATTTTTAGCGAAAATTTTGAAATTAATGACCTTGGGATAGGTATGTTTAAATTTGGATTTATTATTTTTTTCTAATTTATAAAATTATAAACTAACTAAATATATTATAAACTTTATAAAATTATAAACTTCATTTTTATAAAAGTAAAGAAAAATTCATTAATAATTTTTATAAATTTAAAGAAAAAAAAATAAACTTTCTAAAATTATAATTTATAAAATAATAAAGTTTAGTTTAATTCACAAATTTATACGACAAATCAGTTTTGTTCAATACCAATAATTTGCAAACATATTATTTTACGAAACAGTTAATAACCTAATATTGCCTCACGTTAATAAAATTAAAATAAAATTTTAAAATGTCAGTGAAAAAATTCATAATTTGAAGCACGATAAAGAAAAAAAACACAAGCACTCCGGGAGTGCCGGCCGAAGTGAAAACATGAATTTCAATATATATATATATAGTATATATATATATATATATATATATATATATATAATAAAATACCACTGTTTAATTTACATAAAAATAATATATAAATATATATTAAATATAATATACAAATAATTTTCATAAAAAAGAATAGCCAACAGGCAAGCATGCGGCGCGCGACGCGCCCTCCCCGCCCTACCTCATACCAAACTATACACAATACATGTACATACTTATATACAGAGGTGTTGGTTACAGTAACAGTGTCGGGAGTTCAATGGTTTTTTCCCATCTCAAAAAATGTCCAACGCGCCTAAAGAAATTTTACCTTCAAATATACAGAGGTGTCGGTAACAGTGTCGCGAGTTCAATGGTTTTTTTCCAATCTCAAAAAATGCCCAACGTGCCTAAAGAAGTTTTCACTTCAAAAAAGTAGATTTAAAAAAATATTTTTCTGTAATTTATATAAATTAAAAAAAAGTAAATTTCTAAAGATTTCACTAAAAAATAAAAAATATCATTATTATTTTCACAAAAAATTACCATCCAGACACGGGCCCGGTTAGAATGGGCTCCAGAATTGGCCCGAGTCTAATGACAGAAAATAGGCCCACGGGTAGGATCGGTCCAGGCCTTGATCCTAGAAGACCCTGGACCCTAGTAAATACAACAATCTTAATTCGCATTTCAAACAAGACGATATCTGTATGCAAACCTCTGAACGTTATTTACGGAAATGGGGAAATACGGACATTGTACTGTTTTGAAAAAAAAAAAATCCATCAAATTTACGGAAAACTTTCTGCATATTTACGGATTTGAAATCTCCTTTACGGAACTAATATCATTTACGGAAATTGTACTGTTGTTTTGGAAAAATGAAACTTCTCCTTAAAATTTTACGGAAAATCTCTTGTATTTTCACGGATTTTTTTTAGAGTGTATGGTTTAGGATTTTCTGAATAAATAAAAAAGAGAGAGACTAAACTAGGCTACAGTAGACTTAGGACTCAGGTTTTATTGTTTTGGATCGACGCCCAGTCACCTTAAAAAATATATTATATGTATAAACGATATTTTTTATTATACCTAGAAAAGATATATTTTATTATACGTAGAAACGATATCTTTTATTATACGCAGAAACGATATCTTAGATAAAGAAAATATTTTTCATCATATCGATTTTAAAATATTAAATGCACTGATATTTAGTGAATCTTCAAGAACTTAAATTTCACACAACATTTCAATAATATTTTACATCCACTGTGAAACAAAAGATTCATTGATATCATACCTTTAAATAATAGTTTTACTAGGACTTCCCTCAAAGGGATTAGTCTGAGTGATATTGCTCAGAACATAAAGTTAACAATTACGATATAAAGAAGATATCAACAAGAATCTAAGTGAATATACAGCATATGATAGACAAGAGATAGATAAAGATATAACATATGAAAAATAGCAAATTAAATGATATAATTACAAAATATCATATCTAAATTCATATACTGTTATGTTTTCATATGCATTTTTTTATAACATTTGGCAAATAATCTCATTTTCTTAAGCGGGAATTGCTCAAAACTTAAAAAAAAAAAAAACGCCGGATCTTTTAAAACGATATTTTTAAAGTCACATAATCAGATTTGCAGCCAATAGCGTATTTTAGCAAGCGTAGTTTAACGCAAATTTAATTTAATTTTTGCAACATTTTCTTTGTGACAAATATCTAAATAAAATATTAAAAAATAAAATATTAAATATTGAAATATTAAATCAAATATTTAATATTTGAATTAAAAAAATTTCCTTTGTTTATTTGTATAACTATTTATAGAAACTCGTATACTTCAAACCACATTGATAACATGCTTTGCTACAAACGTGTCTACCAGTCTAACTACTCGTATGTCTTAGCTGTGTCTCTCTCCGAACTCATCTGTGTAATGTCTCTCTACTCTTCTGTATACCCGCCTCAGTATCCGTCTGTCTTTCTACCCGACTCTTTAATCGTGTCTCTACCTGTCTCGCTTCCCGTTACACTACTCGTCTATCAACACGTCTGTCTGTCTATATACCCCTTTCTCTACCCGTCTGTCAAGTCGTCTCTGTACTTGTCTCTCTATCCACCACGCTACCCGTCTCCCTACCCATCTCACTACCCCTCTGTCAACCCTTTTTTGCACCTGCCTCGCTACCCGTCTGTCTATTCGTTTCGCTACCCGTTAGCTTATGTCTGTCGCTATCCGTCTCTCTACCCGTCTGTCTACCCGTCTGTCTACCCGTTTGTTTACACGTCTATCTATCTCTCGCCAACTCTTCCCAATATTTAAACAATTTAGTAAACGGAAGCTGTTTATCTGTTATTAAATGCAAACAGGAGTAATTTATCTAAAGAGTGTAATCAGATGCCATTTTTTTAAATACATACATAAACCAGCATAATAATTAATTCACCAGTTTTTTTTTTTCATAGTAGTTTATGTCATTTGACAGTAAATCTCAACTTCTTCAACCCGAAGTGCGTCAAGCTTTTTAAAAAAGCCCCAAAGTCCGTATAACTGGGAAGGGGAATTGTCCTCAGGGCTATTAGATACATGTTATTAAGTTAAGTGAAAGTTTCGTAATCGGGTTCGCAGCCAATTTCTTATGTCAGAAAGGGTGGCTTCACGCCATTTTAAATTCATTTCTGTAACTTTCTTTTTCTTTTTTTGGTGGGTGGTTGGGGGGGGGTGGGTTCCAAATATATACACTTAAATTCAAACTTTTGCCCCCATGTTAATATTAGTGTTGTTTGTATTATCAATTAATACTTTGTTGATCGAGCTTCATTCGAAACAAATGTAAAAGACTTCTACAGTTTTTTTTTCTAGGAGAAAGTTTCGTAATCGGGCCCTAAGGTAATCGGGGAATTTAATATCATTATTGTTTCTAACTCTTATAGAGTTAAAACAATATTGTTGCTAGCATTACTCTTGTTTGTGACCAACCTCTTCTGTGTATCTGAATAAGGAAAAGTTCCGTATCATGTACTGGTTGGTGTCAAAGGCAGTTGTAGAATCTTACAAATTTTTCTAGAGAGCGGAAAAACATGTTTTTTAAAATATTTACAAATATACGTTTATTAAAACCATGTTTTTGAGCCATTTTAAAAAATTAAGTACGGTTCTAAAATAAAATTTTATTGCCATTTTCGATATTTTAATAAGAAATGAAAATACATAACAAACAAATTT
Source organism: Maratus michaelseni (assembly GCA_963931845.1). Lineage (NCBI taxonomy): Eukaryota > Metazoa > Arthropoda > Arachnida > Araneae > Salticidae > Maratus > Maratus michaelseni. The sequence goes on from OZ007591.1 coordinate 172,672,703, forward strand.
AACAAAACTAAGCCATTTTTGGGACTTCTCTATTATTCCGTCGACCACTTTTCATAACAAAAAACTATCGCCAAACTAAGATTAAACGCCAAAAATACAGTCCCATTTACTTGATGCCAGAAGCATTATACGTATTTGTTATGCCATCAAGTGGTTTTTAATTCGACATTTGCGTGTATTTTTCATTATGTTTTACTGATTTATTAGTTATTTCATTCATTAAAGTAACAATTGTGTCCTTAAATTCTTATATTTTATTTATTTTGATATTTCAATGGCAACGTTCTCCCGTTTATTTAGCGCTACAGTTTGGCGATAGTTTTTTGTTATGAAAAGTGGTCGACGGGATAATAGAGAAGTGCCCATTTTTTGTGATAAATAATTGTTATTGCCAGGGGGGCAAATTTTAAACAATTAATAAGCGAACTAAAAAAATTACCGGAAAAAACTTGTGAGAATCTCAAGAAAGAAATATCTGATATAAATAGCATTTAAAATCTTAAAATGGAGAAGTGGTCCGTATAAAAATGCAAAACATTATACACCTGATATAAGAATTTTTTAATTTTTTTATATTTCCGAAAGCACAGATAAAAGGGTAAAAATCCCGGCACAGATGCCATATACTCACCACGTTGGCGCAATTTTTCCCCCGCCCGTTTGGCGAAAACTGTTTGTTGTGTTTGTTTACTTTTATTTTTTATTTTAATTCTATAGATTATTTTTATATGTATATCAATATTAATTTAGGCACAGATGTCATATACGCACCAGATTGGCGCGATTTTTCCCCCGCCAATTTGGCGAAAACTTTGTTTTTGAATATTAGTTACAAATACCATACAATAATAGCATGTAATTTTTTATTTCAATATAAAAATAAAATAACGTAATAAATGAAATAGCTCCTATTATTCAAAAATGGGAAATAAAAATAAATAAATGATAGTTTGATATAAATAAATATTGATACATATAATAAAAACAATTTATAGAATTAAAATAAAAAATAAAAGTTAATAAACAACAATTGAAACAAAATAACCGGGTTACCATGTGAGGCATAAAATTGCCATTTTGTTGCAATCGCGCCAATGTGGTGCGTATATGACATCCGCGCCTTTATTTATATCAAACTATTATTTATTTATTTTTTTTTCCTTTTTTAAAATAATAGAAGCTGTTTCATTTATTACGTTATTTTATTTTTATATTAAAATAAAAAATCACGTGTACTATTTGTCACACTATTTGTAACTAATATTCAAAAACTAATATTTAAAGTTTGTAACTAATATTTAAAGTTTTCCCCAAGCTTGTGGAGGGAAAAATCGCGCCAACGTGGTGCGTATATGACATCTGTGCCTTGTTTCATTTCACATAGAGGTACCGCTCTATTATCCCGTCGAGCACTTTTCATAACAAAAAACTATCGCCAAACTGTTAGATTAAACGCCAAAAATGCAGTCCCATTTACTTGATATCAGAAGCATTATACGTGTTTGTTACGTCATCAAGTGGTTTTTAACGCGACATTTGCGTGTATTTTTCATTATGTTTTACTGATTTATTAGTTATTTCATTCATTAAAATAACAATTGTGTTCTTAAATTCTTATATTTTATTTATTTATGTATTTTGATATTTCAATGACAACGTTCTCCCGTTTATTTGGCGATAGTTCTTTGTTATGAAAAGTGGTCGACGGGATAATAGAGAAGTACCCACATATGTATTGGTACTTTTATGTTAACTTGGCGCAGTTGATAAATCGCCAAATATTTTTCTCATAACATCTTCATATTGCATTCATTTCATTTAAATATAAATCTTTCACTGATTTCATTTGAAATACATACATTAAAAATACACGTCTTTCACTCATTTAATTTAAAATACACGTCTTTCACTAATTCCATTTAAAATACTAAAAAGGAAAAGAAAATAAGAAATAATGCCACAAATCGAAACCTTTTATTTAAACATCAAAGAATTGTTATTATATTCATTTCATTTAAATATAAATCTTTCACTGATTTCATTTGAAATACATACATTAAAAATACACGTCTTTCACTCATTTAATTTAAAATACACGCCTTTCACTAATTCCATTTAAAATACTAAAAAGGAAAAGAAAATAAGAAATAATGCCACAAATCGAAACCTTTTATTTAAACATCAAAGAATTGTTCCTAACATACACACGCGAAATAAAAAAGCTGCTAATGGTGTGATTTACGCCAAATCTCTAATACTAATACTACTCTTACTAATCTCTAATACTTTTCAAACAGAAAAAAATTCCAGATTAACTTTCCATTTTTATTAAATTGAAATATATTTTATTGTGCTGAATATTAGTGCTTGCATATTTTTTTGCTCCATGTATTCCATGAACTTTTCAATTCCGATTGTCTACGAAAATCTCCCGCCGGTGAAAATGACGTACGCACAAAATTTAGTGACGTATGTACTCTAATTGTGCTTTTTTATCTATTTTTTTAATATAACTTCCAAACGGTTTGACACTTATTCTTGGTAATAAATAGACGACGTTGTCACCTTTATAGGTACCTGCTGTAAAAATTTGAACGAAATCCGTTAAATATTTTTTGAGTTATGTTTGACGAAAGGTTTTAATATCCATCGTAGCTATATATGGGGCAAAGTAATACTGCGCTGTGTATGAGTCTTCGTTGCACTCAGACAATAACATTCTGAAATAAATGATGTTGGAATGAAGAATAAGACGTGGTTCATTTCAAATAAAAGATTTACTTTAATTTGATCATTTTATAACATCTTGTTACTTGCAAATAATTTATGCTGGATGTTATCTTTAGTTATCATAAGAAATCAATAAAAAATAATCCTATTTTGAATCATATGATTTAATAATCTATAAATTTCCTTAATCGCCGTTATCAGTTACGTGATTATTTTGGAAGTCCAAAGCATTTGATCATACATTTTATCCGTGAGTTATCAAAATGAAATTTTAAAATATGTGTAAATTCATATATATTTATTCCTAACATTACCAATTTTAGACTCAGACATTACTTAAAAACAAGGTAAAAGGTCCATAAAAACAATTCATCATTAATAAAAATATTAAAAATTCTCCATAAAACTGTCACTATTACAAAAACGTTTTCATCCGATCTGTAGCATTATCAGTTGTAATTTTTAGGCATCCCTCCCTTCACTATTTATCTGAAGTGAGATTGAAGAACCCTCTCTAATCTCATTTCTTTCCCTCTTTTCCCCCTCTTTTTAAAATACTTTTTTCCATCGGCAGTCTATCAGTACATGCACCATATCATTACAAAATTCTACTTTCGGTGTATTAATCTATATGGCTGCTCTTATTACGGAATTATTCAGATTTTCATAGTTCGCTATTTTTAGGTGCGTTCGTAATTATATAAATACGTAGCACCTATAGTCGTCGTTTGGTCCGTCCGTCTGTCTGTCTGTCTGTCCGTCTGTCTGTCCGTCCGTCTGTCTGTCTATCCGCATATAACAACGCAAAAACTACCCAACCAAATGGTTTGCAATTTAAAATATATTATCTTTGCAGAATTTTGTCGAGACATTTCAAATTTTATTAAAATCGATTCAAAACTTTAGGAGATATTAATAAAAATATTTATTAAGAAATTAGATTTTTTTTTTTTAATCGGTGCTTTTTTGTTATAGGAGCTTCCGATGGATGTTAAATCGTCAAGCGACCGAGATACTTATTTTATGACAGAAATTAATCTGCAGACGATATAATTCATTTCACAGAATTAAAAATCATCAAGATCTGAATATTTATATAAGTAGCTGATACATATATATCTGAATATTTATATAACTAGTTAAGATATTTGTATGAACAGTGTCATAAAATATATACTTAACTAGCTGTTTAACCCGTTCTACGCACGGGATATCATGAATTTAATTCTAAAACGTGCGTACGAAAGCACCTAGTTTGTAACGTTTGACGTACAATTTCCAACTTGTTTCTATTTCTAGGGTTTTCACTTTAATGGGTGGGGGGGGGCAGTATATTGGATATTGCAAGTGTTGTTGTCTGTTTATACAATTTTAGGTGTCTGACGTGTTCTTTCTTTCTATCTTTTTTTTTTTTTTTTTTTTTTTTTTTTTTTTTTATCATGCCTATGTAGATAACTTTTACTTACCCATCATACGTAGTATAGGGTAAGTCTTGTAATCGTTTTGAAAATCGAAAATTTTTTGTTGACGGATTTACACGTTTCAGACACTGGAGATTCCGAAAAACATATTTTTAGAAAAAAAAATTTGCCATCCGTCTGTGTGTCTGTGTGTCTGTAAACGCTCTATCTCCCGAAAAAATTGAGTTAGAGACTTGAAATTTGGTATGTACTTAGTATGTAATAATGGGGAAGAAGCCTATTGAATTTCAGTAACCTCGATTATCCGGAACTATTTTTTTCGGACTCTCGAAATATTCGTTCTGATAAAAGGTATATAAAAATTTTCGAAATTGTTTATTTTAAGGAGTGAATATAAAAGACAATAAAAAAACATAAATTTTGCATAAAGCGTGAAGTCGATCGGAAAATTAGTTGCCGAGATATTTGTAATCCTATTTGCACACTCTTCGATTTTTCATGACCCTGTATTTCATCTAAATTTCAATTCAAAGATATATTTTAATTGTAAACGAGACGCTTAATCAGATGCAATAAACTGGTAGTTAATAGGATTATTGTTTTTGGAGTTATAAGGATGTTCGTTTTAAGCAATTCAGTAATCGAGCCTTCAAAGTTTATGACGTCATCAAGCCACGATTTTATTCGAATTGCAATGCATTTTATAAGTAGTTTATACATTTTTTATTTTAATATTTTACATTATGGATATCCATGATGGGTAAGTATTACGGTGGCCCCCAACGACAAGTTTCGTTTCTGTTAATTAAACAATTGATTTTATATATTCCTGCTGTCTGTCTTTTTCATATTTTTCGATTTTGTTTCTTATTGATCTGAAGAGGGATAGATTGGGTGTTACTGGAACTTGATTTTCGATTTTTTCTAATTCAAGTTCTATTTTCAAACAAATATAATTTATATATGGAGTGGGGGATGTGTACGTAAGAATCTTCTGTGCTGGTTGTATACGGTCAATTCTTCCTTTCGCTCTTTCGAATAATTTAAATTGTTTTTATCGGATGTGCTGCGTTTAAAGCTCTTTTCTATGATTTTTAATTATTCTTTCAATCATTTTTCAGATGAGCAAACATGTAGGGGGATATGTATGTAATATTCTTCTGTGCTGGTTGTATACGGATAATTCCTGTTTTTGGCTCTTTTGATTCATTTGAATGGTTTTTATCGGATATCCTGCGTTTAAATATATGTTTTATATGAATTTTAATTATTCTTTCAATGATTTTTCAGTTGAGAAAACTTATAGGTATCTTTTTATATATGTGTTTATAGCTGCTTATCTATAGAGTAACTGATTATTGGCTTTATATGTAAAGTTTTACATTTGTGTTATAAATATTGCCTATTATAATTTAGTTAATGCACGTGATTTGGCGAAATAGAGTTATTTTCTTTTAAAACATCTTAATATTATTGATATTCAATTTAAAGTACGTTGTTGCGAGTAGAATGCCATTATAAATAAGGGGATCACAATATACGCATAGGGCAACAAACGCTTATACAGGACGTTTTTCTTTAAACTGTGGGCTATCACATTCCAGAACTTCAAATAATGTCCTGGATAAGTTTAATTAGACCAGTGTGTCAATAAATATTAGCTAGGCAATATTGGAACTGTATTGTAAAATGTTACATTCAAATCTGTTCAGTATTTTTTTAGAAAAATTGTACACATACATACATGCATTCATAACGACCAAATACATAAGCAACTTTTTTTCATGTAACACTCTAAAATATACTTGTAAAAAGAACAAGATTTTGCGATAAACAGTTATTTTAAATTATTATTTTTTTTTAATTCGAAATCGTGATATGTGCTTCTTTTTTCGTAAGATATTTTTCCGGTGAGTTCATTAGAATATAAAAATAATTTATACAAGTAAATTTCGAAATTAGGTTATTGCTAATATATTTTTAAATATTCGTATTGCATGTTATTGAAAATTTTCAATGTAGATAGATAAATTAAGACTCAAAAAAGAGATGTCTTTAATTTTTACATTTCAATATTTCATACAAGGTAACTCATTTTCAAAAGTATTTTCAATTCATCAAAAGCTATCTAATTAGAAATTTTCTGCATGCTTAAAAGCATCTAAACTTTTATATATAATTCAGACAACGTAGTTTTTATTACATGGAAAGTTTTAAAAGAAAAATGTTTTGAAAAGATTTCTATTTTCCCGCAACTATCAAAGAAGAAATAAAAAATATGTTGAAATCCATCAATGTTAAAGAATAAATTTTATTTTCGAATTAAAAGGCATGACTATGAACTGATATGATAATGCTTAAAAATACATTTTAAAAATATTTTCAAATCCCTGAGAAATGTATTTCCATCAAAAAGTGAAATTCTTTGAAACTTCATTAGTGTGCGACATATTTTATATGCGCAATTTTTAAGTTTTAATTAGACTAAACCGATGTGCCGAGGCAGTTTTGGAAAGCTGACAGTTTTAAAATATGTCATTTTTTTCGACGATCTGCAGAAAATTTAAGTACGCTCGCTGATCGCGTTATTTTAATAAGATTTAAAAAATCCAATACTAGTTATTAAATTGAATTTTGAGCGCTATTGACATAGAGCAATGCGATTTAATTTTATTATAAGAATAAGGAATTTAATTGTATTAGTAGAATGTCAATTTTAATTTTAGTAGCTTTTGAATTAAATGATTTTTTGAAAGTACATTTCGATTGTTAAAATGGGTTTGTTAAAATGGATTCGTTAAATAGTTCTGTACAACTCTAGTATGCAAACTTCCTTTATACATATTCTGTACTATATCCTTTAAATCACTAACAAGGAAGGTTTCCCTAAGCACATACTCAGAAAATTTTGAAAAAATTACAGAATATTCTTCTCGTGAGGTTATATACGTTTATAAGAAAGATTGCTACGGAACCTCGATATAATGAACGTAAAAAAATTATGAAATTTTCGTTTATTTGGCAATTTATCACCGGTTAGCGACGGAATAATATTTTTAAAAATACGGTTTTATGACAAATACACTTTAATGAAAAACTTTTTCATGCTGAACTTGTTTAAGTAAGTTTAACTTACTTAATAAATAAATTTTTATAACTACATTTCTGTGTACACATGTTTAAGCATATAACGGTCGTATTTTACGATTTAAAACAAAATTTAAATTGATTGAAATTGTTTAAACTCAAAAATGAGCCCGATTCTGAACATTGTCAATTAAAAGAAATGTACTGTTGGTATGGAAACAATGACTTCTCCGATATGGGAATGTATAACGAATGCGTTCGTCATCGGTCTTTTTATTTAAAAATACACTTAATTACTTATAAACCAGAAAAGCCATTAAAATTAGAAAAAATGGAATGGAGGATAAAACAATGACAAAATTTCATTCAATCGGTAATAAGTAGAGAGAAAAAAAGGTGACTGATTTTTTAACCTCATTTGAAGAATATTTTAAATAAATATTCCTGCAAATGTACAGAGAATTTAAAATGTTGAACCCAAAATGCAAACGATCGTTTGCATTTTGGAAAAAGTGTTTTAGCCAAATCGTGTCTTTTTGCGCCAAATACTCGAAAGTATTTTATTTTTTTGCAGACTTTCTACTGGGATTCTGCAGCTAAATTTGATTGTTAGCTTTTTTACATACATAAGTAAATCAGCATTTTTTTTCAAAATTTTCTGAGTATGCGTTTTAAGGAGACCTTCCTTGTAAGTAGCTTTCTATGCACAAAACAACATTTACTATTTTATACATGTGTCATTCCATATCGAAATGTACTCTAAATAACCATTTTGCTGGCCTACAAATAACAAGGAAAAAAGAAAAAGAAAGAAAAAAAAAGAAAAGAAAAAGAAAAAGAAACATTTATTGTATGAATAATTTTGAGATATTAAATTTGAAAAACAAGAAAATTATACAAAATTTATCATGCCGTTAAAGCTTCTAATGCGCCGATATTGTAAACTATTTGACATAAAGCTGACACAGAAATCGCAGCATTCTTCTTCTTCTTCTTCTTCTTCTTTTTACCTTTCTACCAAAAATTTAAAACAAACATTTTTGTGATAGATTTCATCATCTAATATATAAATATACTATAAATATTGTAGTTTAATAATAGTGGTAAACTGGTAGAGAATATTTGGAACGCTGCGGGCCTTGTTGACATTTATGTACAGTTTTTATTGAGGTGTAATGTCTTGTATTACATGACTATGTAACAGAAAACTTAATTTTGCAGTCATCTATTTCAAGTTTATTTTTTAAAATAATAATACAAAAATAATATATATATATATATATATATATATATATATATATATATATATATATATATATATATATATATATATATATATATATATATATTGCTTTTGCAACAATGAATAATGCACGGGTTTAATTTCATGCTGGTATATCAATGAAATTTTATATAAAATTTAAGGTCAATCATTAAATGAAAAATATTAGAATGGGCCATAATAAAAATTATGTATTGAATCACATTAAAGTACTCTTTTTTTAAATATCTAACTAATAAAATCAATCAAATTTTTAACGATAACTGAAAATAACGTATTTTATTTGGGTCATTCCACAAAAAACCTTACTTTTTCGGCACACGGTATTTAATTTTTCACAGGATATTTGAAAAAAAAGTTTTAGGTTTTTATATGATATAAACCATTTAAAATATACTTTTTATTACAAAAAAAAAAAAAAAAAAAAAAAAAAGATTCAATTTTTACTTAGGTCAACAAAGAAAAATTTTAATTTTATGAATAATTATGAATTTTATGAAAAATTTTATGAATATAAACCATTTAAAATATACTTTTTATATTAAAAAGAAAAAAAAAAGATTCAATTTCTACTTAGGTCAACAAAGAAAAATTTTATTTTAGTTACTTTTTATTCAAAAATTATTCATTTAATTTAATTAATGATTTAATATTTGAAAAAAACTGTATTAACATCAAGTGTCATCCACTACAAGTTTAAAAAAATGTATTTGAGTAAATGAATAAAAAGTATTTTATTAACGACTGAAATTTTGAACAAGATATATAAACATATGTGTGAACTAATAGTAGAAATTGAAAAATTATTATTTGTGATTTGTTTAACGATATAAATGTATACGTGTATACCTTGTTGAGTTTTATACGTTATTTTTATTTTAACATCTACATTTATTACAAATACCAGAAATATGCATGCTTCTTTTAATATATTTTTCCTTTTAAAATCTATTTATACGTACATTATATTTTAATTTGAAAACAATTATGTATATTTTTGAAATTTTATATTATAATTACCTTTAAAATCCTTCCCTAAATCCTCTATTACAATAAAATTATGCGCAATAATTTCCAAAATATGGTAACAGTTTGTACCTAGTAAAAACAGAGAGGCAAGAGGCATCGCTTTTCAATTCCAGTTGTTAGCCGTGGAGGTGCACATTGTCAGTTGTCATTAATTTTGAAGTATTCTCATTGGACTAGACATGGTCGTGAATTTTATGCATCTTCCGTTCTTTACTTAAACGGTAAGTAGCATTTATTTAATTAAGGAAAATGCCCAATGGTTGGAGTATCATAGTTGAGATTTTTTTTCCAACAAAGCTAAAATACGCCTGGACCAGAAATCGAACCTGGGCACTTTGGCCTGCTGTGCAAACGCTATCCCTACTGAGCTATCTCAACGATATCCTGCCTGGTATATTTCAATCTTATTTGTTGGAAAAGGCTGCGAACTGCTGTGCTGATGTTCATCCGAGCTGTAACTGTAGCATTTTATATGATAAATCTGAAAATAACACGGAAACTCAACTACGTAATAATGAACAGAGGAAAGTAAAATCAGCTAGGTAAATTATATCCAATGCTTGGAGTATCATAGTTGAGATTTTTATTAGAAAAAAATCTCAACTATGATACTCCAACCATTGGATATAATTTACCTAGTTGAATATACTTTCCTTTGTTCAGTAAGAAAAATTGTTTTTTAATTTATATAAATAAAGATTTTTTTCGAGATATTTAACTCGAATATAAAGTTCTACACTAAATAAGCCTAGCATTTTGAAATATGTGTATTTGTATCCTCCGTTACAATATAATGAAGAAAATTACCTCCTAAATACCTATAAAATAAATTAAGCACCAAATTTTGAAAAGACTATAAGAGCACCCACATAAATAAGTATAAAATTTTTTGAAATTTTATGCTTAAAAACAGATGGAAATTTTATGCTTTTCAGTAGAATGACCAATTTGCATGCGCTTTTAAAAAGTTACATGGTTAACCAGGCAGGCAGGAGCGGGAGGTTTTTGACACCCCACGCCCGAAAAAATTCATCTGTTGTCTCTCCCTACAAACCAAAGTTGTCGGGATCATCAGTACCTGCTTCCAGGGTCACCTTCTGTGCGTAGCGTATGAAAATGGCGAATTCAGAGTCTTTATTAGTCGTATAGAACGATTTCGGGTTTGTGGACACTCCGTACGCCCGCTCGTGTTAGAATTTTTTTAGTGCAAAATCATTGCTTGCTCCAGTCGTTTTGTTCGGTCTTTTCCTCGTTTGACGTATGATCAAGAAATGGAAAGACTTCAGAAGATGTTAGAGGTGGTTTCATCTGATGAAGAAGCTATTGAAGAGGATTTGGGAGATTCAGATAACGAAAACATATTCAGTGACCACCAGTTTGAATCAGAGGAAGAATGCAATTCTTCACAATATGAAGTTTGTGACCAAACTAGCTTTTTTTATCTGAAAAGATAAAACAACAATGTGACAAAAAGAACCCTTTCGTGTTCAAAAACGCATAGCTTTTCAAAATATAATCAAGCAATTTCCTGGAAATTTACACAATTTTCTAAAAATGTTACTTCGCCAATCGATGCATGGTGACTAATATTGTATAATTCAATCATTGAAATGCTTTTAAAATGCACTAACATTTATATAGAAAAAAATTCTGGAAATTTCAAAACAGAAATTGATACAAAATCTTTAAAATAATAACAGTTTTGTGCTTTTCTAGGACTGTTGTATATATCTGGATTGTACAAATCTACTCGACATATGGGCGACAGATGGCACGGAATTGGACATTTTTCATAAAAATATGAGCTATAAGTGATTTCTTTTTTTACTTCGTGTTCTGCGATTCGATGATGTCAGAATCGAGGGAACAGACGAAAGATTGATAAGTTAGCTCCATTATGAGACGTGTTTCAAAAATTTGTCAGGAATTTGTCAGAAACTATATAATATAGGTGAATATGTGACATTGGATGAAAAGCTAGAAGCTTTTCTAGGCCGATGCTCCTTTCGGCAGTATATGTCGAAAAAAAGCAGCTAGATATGATATAAAGATTTTTGCTTTGGTCGATTCTAGAATGTCTTACACATTCAACATGGATATATATGCAGACCAGCATCCAGATGGACCTTACAAGAAATACAAAAGTTCCTGCGAAATAGCAAAACGCATGCCAGCTCTATTATACAATTCTGGAAGAAATGTCACTACAGACAATTGGTACACTAGATAAGAATACCAACGATTTACTGGAACATGAAATTTCTATTGTTGGAACAATACGTAAGGACAAGAGAGTTATCACATCGGAATTTGCGACGCATAGAAATAGAGAAGCACATACAACTCTCTTCGAGTTACAAAAGAACGTAATGTTACTTTCTGACATGGCAAAAAAGAAAAACAAATGTGTAAACCTTCTATCAACTATGCATAATAATGATCATGTTGACGAAAGCACAAGAGATTTAAGAAAACCTTATGTAATTACATTCTACAACATGACCAAAGGAGGAGTCGATGTTGTCGATGAAATGGGAGGATCGTATTCTGTTTCCAGAATATAAAACAGAAGGCGTATAGTGATTTTTTTTCACTATTAAATATTACTAGAATACATTCAAGGATCCTGCTGTTATCGACCGCAAACCCACCAAAAAAGTTCTGAAACTGGAGACATTTCTTAAAGGATTTAGCGTTCTCAATTTTAGAACCTTATATGAAATCGCGATACAAATAAGAAGAATTTGTGGATGAGCCACAAACGAAAAAAAAAAGAAAATTGAGTTATGGAAGATTCTATTTATGTCCAAGAGAAAAGGACAGGAAATCCAAAACAATGTGTATGAAGTGTGAAAATAATGTATGTCGAGAACACTCAAAAATTGAAGCTATATGTACAAATGGCAGATTCTGATCCATGTTGTACACCCTAATTATTATGCAAATCCATAAATTCCAGTATTCTTATCCACAATAATGTATAATTTTATTATAATAAAAATTATAAGAAATTCATTAAGTGCTACATGCGAAAAATTAAGTTATTCGAATAAGGAATGTAAAGGTCAGTGCTTTTAAAATTTTTTAAATTAACGATATTTTAACCTTTTAGCTATAATGTTTTACGAGGAAGAGTGTAATTATCATGAATTACATTAACAGATATAATTCTAAAGATTTTTTTTCGTATTTATGCCATTTAATATGTTTCGGGTGTTCTGACATCCATGCCCTTTCTAGTGTTACGTTTCATGCGCCCGTCCTGCCGGGTTAAAATAATTAATGGCATTGCTTGTACATCCTTTTGGGGCTGACTCTACTTTTGCCAACCCCCGGAGACGAGATGTCATCTTTAATATGTCACATCATAAAATGTACTGAATACTACAAAATTTAAGTTAGCTTAAAATAAAAATTCACAATACAGTCAATAACTTAACTCTTTCTTGTCAATTTAAAAAATATATTTACAATTCAATATTTTCTAAAACTTCTATAAATCATCTAAAGAGGGAGGGAGAGATTTATCTAGATACCCATTTTCTTTCTTTTGTATTTTAAAGGGATATTGCCACTGTATTGTAGCCCCAGCCAAAGTATAAATGGGATAGCAACAAAATTAATAACAATTAGCTCTGCAGAAATTTCAAAGCAAAGAAACTGTATTGCTTAAGAACAGGAAATTTTATAGAAAATAAATATATTGATGCTTTTTATTATGTAAAATATGAAGAGGAACTAAAAATAAAATAACTTGCTTATTTTCACACAATTATAATTAGTAAATTCAGGATAGCATTTATAATTTACTTTGCAAAACGCACTGTACCACCATATTTTATTTTTTTAATAAGATTCCATTTGTGCACATGCATTTTTATTTAGTGTGTAAAACATCTATATGTTTTTAGGAAAATTCAAAAATTTCATTTTTTGAAATTGAAAAAAATATATATGCGGAGGGAATGTTAAAAACAAAAAATATAATAACCTCATCATGATGTATATTGGATAAGTTCGTTAAAAAACAGAAACAAATGACTTAAATTACGGCTTTTTTAACTAACCTCCTAAAAATTTTAAGCTGAGAAAATTCCGTGCAGTTTGTTAATTTTTGTAAGCTAATAACTAAACAAAACGGCTCAACGAATGTGACATATTATAGTTTATTCTTTTTAAGTATAAGATACTATATTTGATAAAATAAGAATACAAACAATAAAAACTTTATGAAAAAAGTATTTCTTTCTAATCCATAGTTGTTTCTGCATGATTTTGAAATGCACCAAAAAAATAGGTGCAGTATTAATGCTTTACAAATCAAATACTGATCTGATTAAAAATAATTTATGCATTTTAAATAACTGTACAGAGTGATTTTGAATTCTACCGGCAAAATCGTAGCAGTAACAAAATTTTTCAGATCAAATATTGATTTAAATCAAAATGACAAAAAACAGAAATGTATTTTCATTAATTTTAAACCTGCATCTAAAATATATTAGATTGCAATGTGAAATCCTCGCACGGACCCACTGGTAAACATAAATAAATAGAAAAGTGTCCAGTTAAACTGATGGCATTCAGCTCACAGGCTATTCACACTATTTCTATATTATACTCTTATTTCAAAGAATAATGCACCTAAAAAAATAAAGAAATCGATAATAAATTAAGGGCGATTAGTCCCCCGTCCCCACCCCCTTTATAATTAACCAGTGAACCCCCAAACCCAATCAGGGAAGCGCCTTATCACAATGAACCTATATACAAAATTTTGCGCAAATCGGATAATTCTGCATGAAAAACCCATTTATCCAAATTAAGGGGGGATTAGCCATCCGTTACCCCCATTACACTTAACCAATGAATCCCCAAAGCTAATTAGGGAAGCGCCTTATCACAATGAATCTATGTACAAAATTTGAAGCAAATTGGATAATTTTGCATGAAAAACATATTTATCTAAATTAAAGGGGGATTAGCCATCCGTTCCCCCCTTTACACTTAACCAATGAATCCCCAAAACTAATCAGGGAAGCGCCTTATCATAATGAACCTATATACAAAATTTGAAGCTAAACGGATATTTCTATCAACAGTTATCACGTTACGTACATACGTACATACATACGTATATACAGAACCGGCGGGCACATTAGCTCTCAGGCTTTGATAGCCTGAGAATCAAACCCACAGGTTTATGTATCAGAACGCAAAATTTTCCCCATTCACTCTCAATTCCTCCAAATGATTTGAAAGGTCAATCCCGAAAACAGTATCTTAAGGATTTTTCTGTTTTTTCCCTATTTATATCTGCCTCTTAGTTGCGTTTCCAAGATCTCACCATCTATTCAGCCCCTGCGCGTAACTGAAATATTTACCAACAATGCCACGGTTTAATCATTGTTTTCTTTTTAAGCAATGAATGACATTTACGTACCATAAATGGATAAATGGTTTTGCCCCTAATAAGTGGCAGAGGAAATTTGTTTTGCAGAATATTGTTATTGCCCTCGGAAACACATCACACTACCATAAATTAGGTCAATTGTAGCATAGGAAGTGTGCTAAAATTGATTGCAATATTTGAGCAGAACGTTAGCAAAGCACGTTAAATAAATGCTTCTAAAAAGGCATCTGAGTGGCATCTAATGACATATTATATATTATATTATATATTATATTAGCAAGTGGTAAAATTTCCTGACATCCGTGTCCAACATTGTATTTCATGCAGCTTTAATTTTATGCGGCTGCTTTAATGTTATTCTGCTGCCCAGTTGCACTGGCTAAAATAGTGTAGATTTCAAGATGTCATCGCATTTGGCATACAATAAAATTTCAAAACTTACAAAATTTTACCAGTTAATCATTATTGATAAATGCATTATTGACAATGTTCAGGATTGAACAGGAAGTTGGATCCATGTAATTTAATAGCCACACAAGAGGCTTTGGACTGAAATTCTATGGAAAATTTCTTTGAATTCACTTATGTCTTTAGTAGAGCTAAGGGTTTATCCGGAATATAATGTGCTTTGTAGACATGTGTCCCATATTCCATGCATGAATATGTTTTCTGGGTACAACATGAAAAATCTTAGAAAGAAAATGAAATATTTTGTTTATGTAACAAATTTCACATGGAAATCGACATTTTAATATAAATACTGATATGGAATTATTTGAAAACTGGTTATACGTACTAGTTTTACTTTCTTCTAACTTTACAAGAAGAAAGTATTGAATTCATGAAAATTTCCGACTTCCAGTTTTCAACGGATTTATACGTTTTAGAAGGTCCTGAACACAATTTGATTGTTTTTAGAAAATGTCTGTCTGTGACTCTGTCTGTCTGTCTGTCTGTATGTATGTGAGAAGAATTTTGTGGGCGCTCTATCTCAAGAACTAATGCACGAAATTCAATAAAACTGTAGATTCAGTTAGTCCCTAATATAAAATGGTGTTGATTAGTTTTTGGAGAAAATCACCCGACAGGTGACGCTGCTATGCTGCATTTAGTCCGATTCCTGCAATAGCTCTATCTCAAGACCTAATGCAGTTATTTTGATCAAACTTCAGATTCAGTTAGACCTTAACATAAATAGACGCTGATTAAATTTTTGTGTATATATCCCAACAGGTGGCGCTGCTATGCCGCTTTTTTCGTTATTTTTACGATAGGTATATCTGAAGAACTAATGCACGGAATTTCATCAAACTTCAGATTCTGTTATATCTTGACATAAATAGATTCTGATTACGTTTTGTTGTAAATAGCCCAACAGGTGGCGCTGCTATGCTACTTTTTTCAATATTATCACTATAACTATATCTCAAGAACTAATGCACGGATTCATCAAACTTCAGATTCAGCTAGACGTTGTCATAAGTTATTGTTGATTAGGTTTTGGTCTAAATCTCCCAAAAGGTGGTGCTGCTATGCTGAATTTTGCAGGATTTACACGATTTTAGCAAGAGTCTTATCTCAAGAACTAATGCACGGAATTTAATAACAATTTAGATTCAGTTAGACCTTGATATAAATTGGTTGCTGATTCTTTTTAGTGTATGCGAAACCTGTGTGAGATAGAAGAAACTTTTGGGATTAGCACATTCGTCTAGTTTGTTTTTGGAAGAGGGTATTCGTGAAAAAGTGTTAAAACGGAAACAATTTGGTTTAAATAAGCCAATAAAAATTTATAGTATGTTCAAAATGTAAAGAGAAATTAAATAAACATGAGGGTTGCTAATTTTTCACTTTCCTTATTATATTACAAAAAATAACAATAAGTAGTTGTTTTTCCAAAAACAAAAAAAAAGTACTAATGTTTTATGATTAAAATTTAAATACGCAAATTAACAATTACATTTAACTGTTACATTAATTACACAAATTAAACATTGATTTTGAAAAACTATATTATTTTTCATGAAAAAGTAAGACCGTTGTTTTGGTGGCCATCAATACTTCGCTGGCACCGACTGAGTGTAGCCAAAACATACATCAAGATCTGTCAATTATCACGTGCTTGTATTTACTTGTTTTCTCTCTTTATTTTGAATAGATTATACATATCCACCGTTTTAACGTTTAGTGAGAGTTACTCGAGAAATATGCATTGTATATATTAACAATTGAAAGTCATATAGAAATATTCAGTAGAGAAAAATAAAAATAGAATTAATTAAAATTATTATCAGAAAAAGTAAATATATTATTCCAATAACTGAATATTTACCTTTATGATGTTAAAAATATATAAATCTGCATTTTTTTTTGTGACAGAAATAAAATATATTGTATGAATCTATTATAAATATTTAGTTCTGTGCTTACCGATATAGGATTTATATCAAAGGAATAAATAATTCTTTAAAACATCAGTGAATTTTCAAAAACCATTTCTAAGAAGAAAAATGGATAATTTTTCTTTTCAATATCAGAAAACATACGTAAAATTCTTCATTCTAGCGCAGATGTTGTTTATCTAACCATAAGAAATTTAACAAGCTTTGTTAAAAACAAATAAAAAAGTATTTCTTTGTTTCAAAAAACAACAAAAACAAAAGGTACACTTTTGTTCTAAGTATTGGTGAATGTTTATTTTCTAGTTTAACAAAAATGTTATTTTAATGATTTGTTTTTAAAAAATATATATGTAATAATTTAATGTAACATTTTATTAATGATCCCAATTTGTATATATATATATATATATATACATACTTTAAATTTATTATATATATAGATATATATATATATATAATAAATTTAAATATGTTATAAAGGTGCATTTTTATTTTACATATTATTTTCTAAGATTATAGGTCATTTATACTGGTAATTTTATTATTAAAATACAGTGAATTTTGCAGTTGTTAATTGTATAAAAATGATCGATTAGGGATGTTTTTAAGTTTTTAATTTACAATGGTATATATTAACTTATAGTTTTCTGTTCCATTTTCTTTATATCTTATAACTTAACATTCTTTACACCTAATACATCATATTTAGATTATATCACAGATAATTATTGGTGAATCATAATTTTTTCATTCACATTTGAGCTTTTCGACTTAAATCTGCGACATCTGTGAATCTGCGACAGTGGTTCCGATTCTGAGTTATGGGTACCCTTGGTATATGAAATGGTGCAATTGTGGATGGAAGAAAATACAAAAAATGAAAATTTATGAACGAATGCACAGAAAGGCATTTGGAGAGCTGAGGATTACAAGGGGATACTTGTGTAGAAGACAAACTGGTTATCCGGAACAAATAGGTTATCCAGATGTGAAAAGTCCTTGGTATAAAAACTGAGTGATAAATTGTTGTCACTAGCCCATCCCATCCCTAATAATAGAGCTCGATTAACCTTATATGCACTCAGTTTTCTTTTGTTGTACACTTGTTTTCGTTTCCTTCTCTTCTAGAAACATCCAGAAGAAAATCTGAAGTAATCTCTCCACAGAAAGACATTTGGAGAGCTGAGGATTACAAGGAGATACTTGCGTGGAAGACAAACTGGTTATCCGGAATAAATAGGTTATCCAGATGTGAAAAGGCCTTGGTATAAAAACTGAGTGATAAATTGTTGTCACTAGTCCATCCCATCCCTAATAATAGAGCTCGATTAACCTTATATACACTCAGTTTTCTTTTGTTGTACCCTTGTTTTCGTTTCCTTCTCTTCTAGAAACATCCAGAAGAAAATCTGAAATAATCTCTCCACAGAAAGACATTTGGAGAGCTGAGGATTACAAGGAGAGACTTGTGTGGAAGGCAAACTAGTTATCCGGAACAAATAGGTTATCCAGATGTGAAAAGACCTTGGTATAAAAACTGAGTGATAAATTGTTGTCACTAGCCCATCCCATCCCTAATAATAGAGCTCGATTAACATTATATGCACTCAGTTTTCTTTTGTTATACACTTGTTTTCGTTTCCTTCTCTTCTAGAAACCTCCAGAAGAAAATGTCAAATAATCTCTCCGCAGAAAGACATTTGGAGAGCTGAGGATTACAGGGGATACTTTTGTGGAAGACAAACTGGTTATCCGGAACAAATAGGTTATCCAGATGTGAAAAGGCCTTGGTATAACAACTGAGTGATAAATTGTTGTCACTGGCCCATCCCATCCCTAATAATAGAACTTGATAAACCTTATATGCACTCAGTTTTCTTTTGTTGTACACTCGTTTTTGTTTCCTTCTCTTCTAGAAGCATCCAGAAGAAAATCTCAAATAATCTCTCCGCAGAAAGACATTTGGAGAGCTGAGGATTACAGGGGATACTTTTGTGGAAGACAAACTGGTTATCCGGAACAAATAGGTTATCCAGATGTGAAAAGGCCTTGGTATAACAACTGAGTGATAAATTGTTGTCACTGGCCCATCCCATCCCTAATAATAGAACTTGATAAACCTTATATGCACTCAGTTTTCTTTTGTTGTACACTCGTTTTTGTTTCCTTCTCTTCTAGAAGCATCCAGAAGAAAATCTCAAATAATCTCTCCGCAGAAAGACATTTGGAGAGCTGAGGATTACAGGGGATACTTTTGTGGAAGACAAACTGGTTATCCGGAACAAATAGGTTATCCAGATGTGAAAAGGCCTTGGTATAACAACTGAGTGATAAATTGTTGTCACTGGCCCATCCCATCCCTAATAATAGAGCTTGATAAACCTTATATGCACTCAGTTTTCTTTTGTTATACACTTGTTTTCGTTTCCTTCTCTTCTAGAAACCTCCAGAAGAAAATCTCAAATAATCTCTCCGCAGAAAGACATTTGGAGAGCTGAGGATTACAGGGGATACTTTTGTGGAAGACAAACTGGTTATCCGGAACAAATAGGTTATCCAGATGTGAAAAGGCCTTGGTATAAAAACTGAGTGATAAATTGTTGTCACTGGCCCATCCCATCCCTAATAATAGAGCTTGATAAACCTTATATGCACTCAGTTTTCTTTTGTTGTACACTTGTTTTTGTTTCCTTCTCTTCTAGAAGCATCCAGAAGAAAATCTCAAATAATCTCTCTTTGCTTTGGTGTTCAATTGAGCAAAATAAAGTCAGTAACATGTCTTGAGAGCGTTTCTTGTTTATGGTCGTTTAATTTAATATGTTTGATTATTATTTATTGTTTTAAATGTCTTTCTGATAAAATTGTTTTGTGTCACAATATGAGTAAGTTGAAAACTGGAATTCTTAACAGAATTGCATGCTAATGTTAAACCTATGGACTAAATCATCGCAGATTTCTTTCTGGGATTTTATTATTTATTATTTTTATTCATTTATTTATTTATTTTGCATAGGATACCTGAAGTTGATATCTAATGTTGTGCGCTTGTACTTTTTCGATTTTGGTTACAATTGTTTCTTATATACGGACACTTTCACTTTTGGAACGGGCTGGAACGGGTTCTGAAAATGAAAAAAAATAAAGTAACTAAAATCGAAAAAGTACAAACGTACAACATTAGATATCGACATCGGGTATCCTATGAAAAAAAAATCATTCAAAAATATTTAAATACAAACAAAAAATCTCTAAGATTTCTCTCATAGGTTTAACATTAACGTTCAGGTTTCTTCGCGTGACTAGTGTAGTGTCTGAGCTATGCTATAAATAGCATTCGAAACTAGTATACGAACAATACTAAAGTAAAAAAAAAATTCGGAGGCAAGAATAAGACTACAACATATTGCATTTTAAGCTGAAAAATCAATGTATGCTTTAAAAAATATGAACAGAAAAACATACAATACAGGATGCTCCTTCGTATCGTTGACTAATAGCTAATTCTTTGACAGTTAGTTTTATATGTATAGTCCCAAATGCAAAAATATGTCAAATATTGTTCGTCATTATATATAAAAATGCATGTAGTACGCAATTTAGTTTTAATTTTTATTTACGAATTAATTATTTTCATATATTGGTGTCCTGTAAGTCATATTTATAAAAATTATCTTCGTTCTGCAAAAAGTAAAACAGTAAAAAATCCATTATTTTAAGACCAACACAAAAAAATTATGACTTGTTCATGACAATAAAAATGCGCGTTTCCCTTTTTGTCGACTGAAAATGTTAATACTTTCATAAAAAAGATGCAAGGATAAGATGCAGTTGCAATATTTGAATTAATTAAAAAGATCTGTTGAATTTTCGATTTGTTGCATACAAATTTTGCAAAATTTTCGTTTCTCAAACACATGATAATAACTTTATGGAACTTTATAGGATAACTTTATGAAATAATTTATTTATCCAGTGATCGTACAAAAGAAAATGTAACTATTTCATATGAAAAGGTATGAAGATAAATAAAAATGACCGAATATTATATTTGGAATATTCTTATTCAACAACGAATATTGGAATATTTTAATGATGATTTAGAGGTGATGTTCCGCATATTACAAGTGAAAGTACAAGCAATAAAAATATTTCTTTTGTTACCAACATACTTTATTTTTCTAATGTAAGCTTTCTACAATAGATACCACATAATGTAAAAACAAAAGTTTAAATTAGCTAGAATCCTCTAAAGACTGCGCCAAAGAAATACTTAAAGAGAAGGTATCGCTCAAAAGGTTACGTTTAATATTCCTTTCAAAACACTTTATCCTTTCTTTAATAAATCCGAATAAATTTCCTTTATCAACAAAAAAAAAAAGTAAAAATTTACCGGTTTATTTTTACGTTTTTCGAGTATCCAAAAACAACCGGCTATTATATTCTGTCATAATAATATCTGTCACGCGGACATATAGCGATATAAAAAAATAATTTCAAAATTAAACATGTTGTACACCTTCGAAATGTTAAAATATGCGAATATTTCCTTTTATCATGATTCAATATGTTTCTCAAACTCATATATTTACTATTCTCTATAACTCATATTGATACTCGCTTTGTATTATTCTCAAACTTTTGAAAAATTCGTTAAACTTCCAATATGACGTCATACTTCTTGTATTATTGAGAAATCTTTGAAAATGTCCGTTTTATTACCACTATGACGTCAATCATTTTTATTTCCTTTTAATCTTTTTTTCAATTGGTGAAACTTTTTATTTCATTTTCGTTTTTCACGTGGAAATCGTTTGATAAAAAATTTAATGATTCCAGAAAGATTTTCATCGTACATTTTTAATTTTTGGCATGTGCTATAACGAAAAATGTTTAAATTTAATAGGAAAAGGCTGTTAGAATTTTGGTTTTTATGTCTGTTTTTTAAATAATACGAATTTTTCAAATTTTAATATTTTGAGCTCTTTATAGCTGGTATTTAGCAATACACACAAAGTTTCAACTCTGTGAGTTACATAGTTTCTGGGAATAGCTCTGTGACAGATAGACAACGGAGCGGGTGTAATAGGGTTTCGTGAGATGAACGAAACCCTAAAAAGGTAAAAAGAAAATCATAAATATTAATAAATACACTAAAGACGTAAACTTTTAAATAATATAATTGTTGCAAATCAACTACATATATTGTTATTGGTTATATTCTATTTTTGAATGAAGAATTAGCTGTCAAATTAATAACCAAATAAACAATTTAAAAGTCTTAATATACTTCTTAAAATTCGAACATTGTTTGATAAATAATTTTGCGAAAACATCTGTTAATTCTTGGCATTTTGTATTACTTAAGTATGATATTTTCTAAAGGGGAAGATATTGTTAAAAAACTGTTATGGTTAACCTAATGAGGTTATTTTGTTTATAGTTTTTTTTTTAATTATCAACATTTGACAACTTAAATACAAACTGTAAAAACAAGATTCTATCCAAAAACATTTGAGAAAAGAGTGTATTTCTAACACAATTGTAAAACAGAACAATTTGCCTTTTTTATCTAAATTTTCTGCTATTAAATAAGGTAAAGTTTTCTGTAAAAAAAAAAAAAAAAAAAAAAAAAGGTATTAAAAAGGTGTAAAAGTTGTTAACTACACTGTTAAAAATTTGCAGCAAACTGTTCAGTCATTTGATCGCTTTTATGAAAAAACGGTTACATGACCGTAATTTAACTTTAATTTAACCATAATATGGACAATAATATGATCCGAATTGAGTTAAATTATGGTTATGTTACCGTTTTTTATAAAAACGGTCGAACGACTGGACAGTTTCTTGCAAATTTTTAACAGTGTATGTTGAGATTATCCATTTTTTATCTTAACAAAACATTCAATTTACATTTTTTAAACATTTTTTTTTTTGTAATTTAAACTTGCCGCAGACGGTAGACTTAGGCAGCGCGATGTAAGTTTTGAAAACGATCATCCGTTTAACTCCGATTTAAAAAATATTTGCCTAGATGTTAAAATATATCATTTTAAGCATGTAAAGAAAAATTAAAAAATATCTTGACTAAAAGGTACTATTTTCACATCTGCAATAGACAGAAAATTACATACTTCTCATAAATGTTGTCAACTTTCTAATACAAAAACGTAAAGTATACTAACTTACCGTTTTCAAAATTACATTTTGGGACATCTCCTGACATTTTAATTTTACGAAATTTACTAAGTTCATTTTAGCAATAACGATGCGAAACTTTTCAAATGATAAATAAAACTTTATCATCAAAAATTAACTCAGTATCGCCGTCTATTGAGAATACCATGAACAATTTATGTTAACCGCTGTGTTGGGAGATAAGAGCAATAAATATAACCGTCATTTAAAACCCAATTTATAAGTACCATTGATTTTTGGATTTGTTGCAGATATGCAACGTGGTGATTCAAAAGGTTAAATCTATATATCTTTCTAGCCAATTCTCCATGGCTATATCTATAGAAATTAATTTTTCAATCTATCTATCTACCTATTTTTATGCACAAAACATTAATAAGAAAATATAAATTATCACATCGCTTTTATCTGCTTAAATTATTTCCTTAATGAGAATCTAGAGTTTTTTATAACCCTTGATCTCATCAGGCAGAAAGAGAAGAATTTATGAGCCCTAAAACGTAATAGCATTCTTTATGCTGTCATAAAACTCAAAGTAATCTGCAGCTATATCGTGAGTCTATTGATATAGTACGCCTGCAAGATCTGAATGTCGTAAGGTTTATTGCAAGTGTTTATGCAGAGAATGAAAACGAAGTAATGTGGTACCGAATTTTCTGGCATATAAATGATTTGCTGAAGCAATATGTGTTTTCATTAAGACATGTTTATGAAGAAAAAAACAAAACATAGTTATGGTTAACGAACCTGTTAATATTCTTTAGACAAAAATCAGTTATTTTTTCTGAGAAACAATGTTTCGAGGAAGTATATTTCTTTATTTTGCTGCTATAAAATATATCATACACACCACTTTAACAGGAAAATTTTCTTTGAAAAGTTATTATCTTTTTAAATTAATTTTCGGTTTTATGAATATGTTAAAATGATAAATAAAATTTATCATCAAAAATGAACTCAGTATTGCCGTCTATTGAGAATTCCATGAACAAATCATGGTAACATGTAACATGTAAAATAGATAAATAATGCATGAATGCTAAAAATGATAAATGTATTTATCTTTAAAAATATAAACACAGCTTTTAATGTAATATTGTAAAAAATCCTAATGAATTAATTGAAACATTTATTGTAGATATTCACTTAGAAAACATGTAACCAAAGAGCTGGCAAGTGATTTGGGTGAGGTACTTATAGCATAAGATGAAAGTTAGTAGCATATTTTTTCTATGTTACCTCATTATGGAATCATTGACCTGTTAGCTAGCTGATGGTGGGTTCGCGATTTATGAATTTTAAAACTTTCAATTTTTCTATCAAAAACTAAAGTTTTTGATAAAAGTTACAATTCATATATATAAATGTATACGTTTTTATTTAAATGAAAAAAATAATTGGATAGCGAATCTGCTGGTAATAAATACGTAGCAGGCGCGTCTTCCGATTTGTTAAAAAAAAAAAAAAAAAAAAAAAAAAAAAAACTTTAAGCTTACACAGCACATTCCATATACTCATTATTGTGTGTTAGTGACATGACAGACCGATTGGATGTTTTAAAGTACTCGGCAAGTGACAAAAAGTGCTGTGCGCGAGTGCTACAGAGTGGTTGGCCTGTAGCAGCATGCGCGCTAGAGAGATAATCTGTAGTGCGGATGGTCGAAGCATACGTATAGAAACAAGTAATTCATTAATTACAATTAAATATCAAATAAAGAAATGAAATATAGCTATATTTTATTATTAAATACAAAAATAAGTATTTTATATCACAATTACTTAACGCAGGTAAGAAAAAATCTTTTGGACATATGTTTTTTTTTTTCATCTTTTTAATCCCAGTTTAACTTGTCATCACTTTCCGTTCATGCGTCCACAAAGTAATTATCAGCTACATCATGTTTGATTTCGTCTCCTGAAAACTATATTGTCAAACTCCGGATTTAAAAAAAAAAAAATATTTCAGAAAAATGCGAAGAACACAATTTATTTCACTGATTTACAATATAAAGAAAGTTAATAACATAATATAATGAATTAATTAATTAAATAAAATGCAATACTGGATGGCAAAATAAGACAGAAAAGTCTCACTCGACACACAGTGTTCGACAATTTATGCACGCGTTGATCCTCCATATTCACCTGCCAATGTATTCATCTGCCCCTGAGACTAACTCTCTAGCACAAGCCGCTGCAGCGAAATCTCCATGTCGCATGCACGCACAACACTTTTTTTTCACCTGCAAGGGTACTTAGAAACATCCAATCGACCTGCCATGGCACTAACTTACAATAATGAGTATATGGAATGTGCTGTGTAACTTTCAAGTTTTATCAAAACCTTTATTTATTTATTTAAAAAAATAAATTTCAAGACACCTGCCATGTATTTAGTATCGGCTAATTCGCCTGAAAGTTATTTGTCTCTGAAAATTATAGCTTTTATGAAGAAACTTTTTTTTTGCATAAAAATACTGAAAGTTCCAAAATTGATAAGTCGTGAATCCACCGCCAGGTACCTGGCAGGTCAATGATATCAAGTAAGGTAGAAATACTTTACTGCTAACTTTCAGCTTTTATCGAGTCACTCCAAAGTATCTGCAAGCTTTTGGGCAAATATAAGAATGCGGAGTAATGTCGCTGTAGCATTTGACATCCGATGTTAATTTTTAACCATTTTTAATTTATGTTTGGTAACAGAAATGTTACAAAAAGTGATGAAATACTGGAAATTGCAATGGTAATAAAAATAGATTATATAACAAAATAAAATGTTATATTATTTCTGGTACCTGTTAAATCAATAAAAAAAATAATACAAATTTTAATTAAAATTTCAAATATAAGTTATCTACTATCAGATATGGTAGACGTAGACGTCCATAGTATTAGCAGTTTCTTCTTTGTGTGTAACGCATGTTATATCCACATTTTATCACTCACAAAAATACAATAAAGATATTTAAATTTTAATGGCTTCACTGATGCAAATAGTAATTCTCATTTATTTGTTAGGACTGTTTAAGCATGAAATTGCGCCCAGCGGACTGAGTACTGCATTTTTTGTGATATTTTACTTTTAAATGTTAGACTTTCCAACGAAAAGTATAAATTAAAGGAATTGAATTACAGTATGTATACAGTATTTTTTATTAATATGATAAATAATTTATTTTCTGCATTTAAAAATATAAATCTAAGATCTCATTGAATATTAATTGTGATATTTTTACTAAGAATACAATAAGAAACGATGCAGTAATAGAATTAATTTAAACATGTAACAACTGCATAACTTTTCAACCTAAGTCATATTCAGAATTAATTTTCAACCTTTTGCTACACTGATTTAAAATATTGAATTCAATAGAAATTACAGATACAAATGTTTGAATCCTAAATTTGTAATCTTATTTACAAAATAATTTATATTTGTAGATTAAATTCGGATGCATATCAGACATATATAGAGGACAAGAAGCAGGAATGGGACAATTTTCATACAGAATAAGACAGTTTCTTACTGAACATCATTCTCATAATCAGATATAATTATACTATAATAATGCATATATAAAGGTTATATATATATATAAAGGTTACGGTATTGGAAGATTTTAATTTACACTATATTTAAGAATTGTTAAAACTTGGCCAAATGAAACATTTGTCCAAGACTGTGGAAGGAGTAGCACACACATCTAAAGTACAAGGGAAGTACGGAAGAATAGACATTTAACGAAAATTCGTTCGCAGGTCTAAGTTAATTGAAAGGCATGATTTGTCTTTACTTGTTATTATGGGTTTTACAAATTTTTTTTTTGTTGCATGATTAAAAAAAAAACTCGCAGTCGAAAAATCTCCTTTTTATAGGCACCCAGCAAACCTAGAGTTATCGGAAAGCTATCAGTGAACAATCGCTTGCCGCTTACCGAGGGCACGATAATTGTAACCGATACTTCTTCAATCACCTTTTCAATCAGGGTTCGTACGGGTACCGTTACTTTTCCAGGTAACATACCAGTATATTTTTCTAACAAAATACATCAAGTTCAAACGTGCGAAATTTCCCCTTATTTAAGAAGAGATTATCTATAAGAAAATACTGGTACCGAATAATTTCCTGGCCTTAAAATTCCAGGACCCGTACGAACCCTGTCAATACACCGCACAGTGTGAAATTTTCACAATCTACTGAAACTTATTTCACTTTTATAAAAGTTAACATTTAGGCACTATATGTGTAACTGGGTAGTAAACTGTCAAATTAGTCTAATACAAGAGTAGCTTAGTAAGTTACTGCGCGTAATATAGCTGAAGGCTTCGGTAGCGGTCGGCTGGAACAGTGGCTTGATTAAGAAATCTCATACTGCTTCAATGTGGTTCATTACGAAAAAAAATTTATTCACACTTACTTGAATAGCGATTACCAGTGTATTTTGCTGTAATTGTTTCCAAATTTTCTGTGTATAAAAATGTAATTTATGCTTTTTTGATAGTTATAAATTTATTTATAGTTTCAACATATTATATTACTGTAAATCATTCAAATTCTCACCTAAGTATAAAGACAGAGTTCTATTAAAAGTAGGAAACTGTTTTTGCGGAAAATCGCTCGTTTTCCCTTTAACGATTTTAGTATAAAAAGCGTATAGTTTGGTAGGATAAAGTAGTTATAGAATTCCAGATTATGCGGGTTTTTTTATATCCTGTCTTCCCTTTCGCCCCATTAGGCCTGATATTCAAGAGCCTAGATTAATAGGTTCTGTTAAATATGAAATCTATAAATAATTTGAATATTCTGGTACCTACAAGCGCGTATATTTTTCCGATTTATCATTTCAAATTTCGTCAATTAAAAAGAAGAAGAACCGTGTTTCATGGTCTGTTTTGTGATCCTGCTACATTTCATGGCAATATCTTAAATAATACAACAAATCCATTGTATAGGGTCACTTGTTTACGTGAGATGAGAATAAGATGTAAGTCTGTGAGACTTAAAATCATGATGTGTTACGGAGAGTTGCTCCGATGCCTTGTTATAAGCCCACAAATTCCCCTATCTTTATAATTCTGTATATATGTTTATAATTAATGTAAATAATTGTATATAATATAGAATAGTTATTAAAACATTAAAATGTTAAGAATTTGTACTCATTTTACCTCCAAACACCAAAGTAGGACAACTCGCTCGTACTTAACATTTATAACTTCTAAAATGTACTTGTTATTTTCTTAAAAATAGTGTAGTTCTTGTATAACATTATTATACTTATTCTGAAATTCATAAAATTTATCTGTATTTAATAATTTTAAATTTAAATAGTTTTAAGAAAGAAGCAATTTTTTGATTTATTTTGTACTATTTAAATGTTTTTTTTTTAATTTAAATTATTTATTTGTGTCCTATTTCGATGACATTTTTAATAATAATTGGAAATTTTAAACTCAAAATTTATAAAAATTCAAAACATTTGTTCCGAGTGTATAGTAGCACAAAAATAATTTGTATTTTACTAAATCACATTTCTAGGTCAAAATACGTTTTTTGACAGGAGTCAAATTTGCACTTGCGGTCATCCTATTGTAAAATTTATAATTTGCTTTTAGTTTCATTATATGAAAAAGTAAATTTATAAAATCCATGAATTTTATTAAATTCTAATTTTATTAAAATAGCTTGAGCTTTGCTTTTAAGGCTTTTTTGTGCGTATATATTAGACTCAAAATTCTAGAAAAAAAAAATAATTGCTAAAAGATTAAGGATGAATTTAAAATCTGCTCTCCTGCAATATGATAACAGTATGATGTTATAAGTAGCTTTATGCTGTACTGAAAACGTAGTCAAAATACCTTAATAAATATATTTTTTATGCACATGGTTATCATAAATAAACTCAGCTTATAACTCCTTTAAATTTAATTTTTGATATTTTTAACAATAGCAGAACAAATGATTATGACAAATATTTAACGAAAAAATATAGTCACACTCAATTGTTGTACAAATAAAGGATAAAACCAATTTGCTGCATTATTTCATATTCTAAAGCTGTGAATATGCTGTAGAAAAACATTATATTTCCGGACCTCCATTAAGAAAGCGATAAACGTTTTAAGTTCATGGACGTAAAATCTATTTTTATGACATCGTAAATTCCGCACATGCCAGAAGATAATCTCAATTGATGACTTCAATAATGATAATATGTATATTTCTTTTGCTTCTATACGGATTTTTAATAGGTGAAAAAAATAAATAATGCGATATCACATTTTTAGAAACAAACTATAAGCCTAGTCTTTTATTAATCATACAATTAAAATCCACCTTCTATGGTGCTGCTAAATTAAACAAAAAAAAAAATCTGTATTTTAATACCTGTTATCGGAAAAAGTCTGTTTTGACTTATATTAACTAAGCATCAAATCATCTCATGTGACATTTTTATATATAGGGGAGACCGGGGCAAGATGAAGAGTGGGGCAAGATGACGAATGTCTTAATTTTTCCATTTTCCGCTAGGTGGCAGCATGAACCGGACACTACTGGCTCTCCTATTGGCCGTTCGTTAAACAATACTATAGAGACGCTGAAATCGCCATTTTTGGGTTAGTTTTGAAGCTTTGATTGTTTTCCGCTGCCACGTTATAACTTTTATGCATGTGGAAATAAGCTCTGCTACAGATACAGGTAAGATATATCGTTTCTCTTTAATATTTATGAGTAACTTAGTTTAAATACTACCTATTACCATGAATAAATGTCAATTAATCGCCTTCCTTCATGGCAATGAAAACGAATATTTTTAAACAGGCAGTCCGGGGCAAGATGGCGAGCTCGTCATCTGGCCCTGTGTTTCGGAATTTATTAAACTAACTATGTTGTCCATTCTATTTAAATCCTGTAAACGCTTGTTTGTCTGTGTGTTTGTTCGCACGACCTTGCGCTCCTACCTCCCCTGGGGCTAAGGGGCGCATGGGATCGGGGGAGGTGTCGTTCGAAAGGGGGCGACCAGAGGAAGACATTTTTGCCATCCGCTAAGCCCCCCTTAGCCTCCCGAAAGAAAAACCCTATCGGGGTCCGTATCTCCACTTCCAAGCGTCCGATCGGTACGAAGAGAGTACCGTTCGACGGGATCAAGACCTCCCCCCTCCCTGCTGGTCCCCCTCCTCTCAAAAAATTCAAAAAGCGTTTAAGGCCAACTTCCGGCATTGTGACCCACCAACAGAAGAATGGATCCAGTGCTGTAAATGCCAAGAGTGGTGGCATGAGGAATGTTCCAATTATGAAAATGGCATTTTTTATTTGTGACTATTGTTAGCTGTACAACTAAACACTTCAAAATTACGTTACAATCAATGCATTATGCTTAGTTTGATACTTTGTAAGATGTAAAAACACAGTTATCATTTGTTAAACCATGTAACATATTCAAAAGATAAAATATGTTCAATATTTTTCAATGTTGTCATCTTGCCCCAAGGCCAAAGTCATCTTGCCCCAGTACAGGGGCAAGATGCCGATTTGTTAATGTTATGAAAAAAAATTATCCTTCATTTTTTTTATTTGAAAAATTAAATGGTAATGTATTTAATACTACAAAGGTATACTCTATCAGTTCATGTAAAATTAATTTTACTATTACTTCAAAATAAATTAATAAACAACAAAAATTGTTAACATAGTCATCTTGCCCCGGTCTCCCCTACATAAGTTGAGGGAACCAAAGGTGGGCATTGTCCCTAGGGTAGTCCCACCATCAAAAGTAGAATTAACTTAATTTTTAATCGCAAAATGGCGTTACTGCATTGTCAATCATGTACCTGAATCGTGGCTGAATTTAAAGTGATCACCTTGATCCATCGACATTTTATGCAGTGATTTCACTTTTGAGAAGTAGTCGTTCTAATTTCCAGGTAAGACGATATTTTAATTTACACGTGTTTAAATTCTTAGAACTGTGAGGTATGATACCTTTTCTGAAAGATTATTTCCTTATTAATTCTAAGAAATGTATCAGATTAATACATTTATGTCACGGAAATGGCGACCATATGCATGTACCCAAGGTAGCCAACTTAGAAAACAAATGTGGAAATCAGTGTAATAAGGGTAATTTTCAATTTTTCTACATAAATATCTGAAAAAAAAAAAAAAAAAACGTATTACCAATTACTGTTGACACCAAAAATTCCTTAAATGAAATCAGTAACTCCCAGAAAAAAATCCCTGAACTACCGTGCACAAAAAGTGCTTCAAGGTATTTTGTGCCATATGATAAGAAGTTTAAGAAGAAAAATTCGAAAGATATAAAAAAAAAGAAATGTTTATCAGAGCATAACAGTACGCAAAATAGTTTGCCGAGAATTTTTTCACATATTAAAAGTGATTTCAATATATGGGCCTCCTTTGAAACACTATGAGCTAAAAGTGGGCCACAAGCTATAATTTTGAAATTGTATTATAAAAGTAATTAAATGTTATATTACAAAGAATTGTATACTTGATATGTGTTAGACATAAGTGAAGAATTTTACAAACAAAAATTAAGTCATACACACCCAACCAGAAAATTATAAAAAATCTTCAAATCCGGCCACTTTTGGGTCACCTACCTTATATATATATACATATATATATATATATATATATATATATCCTAGAATACCATTTTACTTATACCAATTTAATGAATGATGTATTTAAATAAGTAGAGCTTAAAAAAATAGAGGAAATTGGGATGTAAACACGTATTAATTTCTTACATGTAAATTTTTCTTATGTTAATGTTGATTTTTTATATGGAATTCGTGTCAGAATATTAAGCAGCTCAGTTTTAAGTTAAATAATAGCATGGGAAGTAAAATTAAAATAATAACATTATTTCGAAAAATACTTCAGGGAAATTTCATCACAAATACATTAAATCCAGGAAGAGTTTGCTTTTAATCATAAATATAAAATGTGATAGTAATTTGTCGTTTGGTCATTCAAATCTGAAAGTTTTTCGGGTATGTTTGCAATAAAAAATTGAAGAATATCATTAACTTTACCCCCTCTCTCTCTGCCTACTTACAAATATATATATATATATATATATATAGATACATAATTTATCAAAATATGAAATTGTTAATATATATATATATATATATATATATATATATATATATATATATATATATATCATCTTGTAGAATATCATCTTGTTGTCAGCGTTTAGACTTTTTTTGGATTGGCTATATATTGTTCATTACTGGCTTTATCTTATCTCTATATTGGACATTATTAGCAATATTTGCATGCACTATTGCCTCAATATAAGGGTGTATACAATTTGAAAATATTGCGCTAGTTTTAAAAGAAATATTTTGTCATTTTCTTCTGCATATATTCTCAACGTTAAATAACAATACATTATTACAATATCAGTGTTTTATTACAGATATTTGCTTAGTAATGGCATTACACGGTAAATATTTTATTTTCTACGAAAAGCCAGTATTTTCCAAATTTTGGTATTTCAAGCAATTTCTTTAAAACGGTAATGCATTTATATCTGTATATTTTTAATGAATTCATTTATTGACTGATGAGTTTAACTCTGAATATTTGCAAATGTTTATCATACTGTTTCCGATTTGATGACTTCTATAAGATATCCACACTGTAAAAAATGACCAATGTTTCTTATTTTATGAAAATATACTATAACCACGAACGAAAATGTAATATAATCTTCTGAGTTATCCGAAATTCTGAATAGCATGTTCCATTGTCTTTTGAATCCCCAGAAACCAATACATTTCTAGAATTTAAAGAATTATTTATAAAAACAAAGTATTTTTCGCTACCCGTAATTTTCAGAAACGTTTCCGAAGGGTTTTTATAATGTATTAATTAATGTCCTCAGCCTGGAATACCTGTTTTTCGAATGTTATCAATTCTCAACTAAACATTTTTATGCTCAAAAAATATGTTTAACAGAAAAACATGCAAAAATAACAGCGTTAACAATAACATTAAAATTAAGATTATTTCTGTACTCTTTCATGTATAAATTAACTTCTGCAGCTGAAAACGTTTACTTGAGAATTGATGACATTCGAAAAACAGGTATTCCAGGATGAGGACACTAATTAATACACATTAAAAACCTTTCGGAAACGTTTCTGAATAATACGGCCAGCGAAAAATACTTTGTTTTTATAAATAATTCTTTAAATTTTGGAAATGTATTGGTTTCTGGGGATTCAAATAACAATGGAACACGCTATTCGGAATTTCGGATAACTCAGAAGATTATATTATATTTTCGTTCGTGGTTATAGTATATTTTCATGAATTAAGAAACATTGGTCATTTTTTACAGTGCAGGTTAATTGATAAGATTATGTGTATGTAATGTTTTCGTTCAGAAAATCAGATAGTTTATAAATTATTATCGAATAAAATATGTGTCTTCAAGTATACAAGCATGCTTTGGCTCAATTGATTCATTCTTTATTAAATTATCTTGCGCTGACCTATTTTTAAAAATCCATATGTGTTATTTTGTTAACGGCTGTAGTGTGTTTTGGTCAAAAATATTTAAAACATCAAAGTCTGAAATATATGTTGAGATTTCTTTTATGTATATAGTACTATAGCATATTAATACTTTAAAACAATAAAATAAACTGAACATTTCAGCTATTTCCTTCCTACAATATTGTATATTTAAGCTTGCATAGTGTAAACAAATTAAATTAGTGATTGATGATTCCGATGTATTTAATGCTTCGAAATGGATGCTGAAGTTCATCATTTCTATCATGGTTTATGGTTTTCGGAAATATTATCGATAAAACTGATAATAAATTACACGATGCCATTAAATTAATGGACGCAGTTATAAAAGAACTTAAGATGTGTAAGCTTAGATTACAATATTTAGTTGTGTAAAACAAAATAATTTTTGTGAAAATACATTATCATCTTTGTATCGCTTGGTATAAAGTATAGGTGGATATTTAAAACTCTATAAATCGATCTTATATTAATCATGATATTAAACTAATCGTGGATTTTTTAAACTATGATTCACGAAAATTCCGATAGTGATACGTGATCTTTTTATTCTGAATAGAGTTTGTGTTACGCATGCAAAGTGTTTAGTATTTTGGATGCCACTATTTCCGAAAAATATATTCGTTTTATTTAATGACAGGATTCAGTTATTAAATAAAGTGAATCATTCTATTTAGAAACACTGGTATTCATTATGAGAAACTTAAAAGTTATTCATGTCGCTTACTCAGATTTTGAACGACATATATCAGATTTCAATAACAATTTTGAAGAAAATTAAACAAAAAAAAATGTTTTGTCTGAAATCCCATTTTCATTGAAGAGAGTCTATCACCGTCACTGACAAGAATAAAGAATTTATTCTGATATACTCTTATATAATTATTGAAAATATTCTTTTAAATCATAGTTATATACACTATATGTTCAAAAGTCATTGGAACTTTCGATTTTAGACATTTTTTTCAAATACCTATATAACATAAAAATATAACAAATTATAACACCTTGTAATAATATACTTCTTTTAAAGTATCCGCACACCTTTGAAACGTCCTTTTCGATTAAATAACGATTTTTCATTTTTGCAATAATATTAAAATCCGATCTTTTATCTATCGAATTCTGCTTTAATTGTGTCTGTATCTGAATTAGAACTCGAGTTACAGTCGTTTAAAGTTAAATCTATTACAGCTTGCCGAAGAATGTTACAACCGGCGATAGCGTACTGCAAACCGGAAGTAAGCTGAAATTTATGTTTACATTATTCTTTTTCTAGATTTAGCATTTAAATTGCATTATATGTTCAAGAAAACACATGGAGTTTATATTCAAACGATTAAATAATAATTATTATTTTTAAAGAAAGAATCGACTTTAAAGGTTAGCTATTTCTCAAAATGAAGTTTTTCAGATTTTTACTGTACGCAAATCATCCCATAGCAAAAAATTATGCATGAAATACCTTGATTTTTTTTTTACTTATTTTACAAATGTTTATTGAGGGAATAGACTACAATAATGACGATATATTAATTAGTTTTATATTTACAGTGGTATAAGTTAGAAAGTTGCAAGAAATTTTACGAATTTTTCATTACATTAGTACTTCAAGTGCCATAGCTTATGTGATAGAGATGGTATGATAATGCGGCTAATCTATGTCCTAGAGAAAGTTATTACCTTTTTTAACACATGGCCTGATAAGCTCCCGGTCTGGCACACAGATGGCGTTGCAATCGCCGAACCGATGTTTTTTTTTAGTAAATACTAACCTTTAAAAGGTAGTAGAAAAAATGCCATGACGATTCGCCGTGTGGATAAAACGTTAGAGTGGTTTTAGTTGAACGACTTTGTTGATAAACAAAAAAATGGATAACAAGAATTTCAAGAATTGTTATTTGATTGGGAAAAAATACCGTTCAAACAAAAGTTTGGCTAGATAAGCGTTATCCGGACACTGCAGCAGGTAAATCAACCATTATTTACTGGTTTGCTGAATTTAAACGTGGTCGTACGGACACCAGTGATGCACCACGCAAAAGAGGTGGTTACTCCGGAAAACATAAAAAAATCCACAAAATAGTTTTCGGGAACCGTAAAGTGAAGTTGCAGGAGATAGCTCAGACTCTGAAGATATCCAAGGAACGTGTAGGTTTTATTTTGAATGAACATTTGTCTATGAAAAAGCTGTTGTCAAACTGGCTGCCGCGCGTGTTGACTTTTGACCAAAAACAACAACGAGTTCTGAGCACTGTTTGGAGCTTTTTCGTTATAAAATTTTGTTATTTATTATTAAATTATTATTATTAATCATTTAATTAATTATTATTATAAAATTATTATTATTAAATTATTTTTAAAATTATTATTATTAAATTTTATTATAAAATTATTATTATTAAATTTTATTATAAAATTATTATTTTTAAATTATTATTATTATTATTATTAAATTATTATTATTTATTATTAAAGTTATGTTATTTATTAAAATTATAAAGTTATAAAGTCATAAAGTTATAAAGCTTTGTTAAAAAGTTGTGTTTTCTTTATTAGACCGGGAACTTATCAGCCCATGTGTTAAGCAATTTACAAAATGTTTTTTTTCACTTAAAAAAATATATTTCTGTGTAATTTCTAAAATGTTTATATATTTTTCGAAGTTTTAACTTACATGTCATTAGAAAAAATTGGTATAAAGAGAAAATTTCAAAAATTTCAAAAATCATCTCCGAAGGTGTGCGGATACTTTAATTGCTATAAGGCGTTTTTTTAGCCTTTCAACAATTAAAAGAAGTACATAACTATTGAATATACAGGGTGATTATAAAAAAAAAAAACTATCCCGATATATGAGTCCTTAACTGTCACACCGTTCACAGAAACTGACTGAAATTTTGGTTTTAAGTATTTTGAGGTATGCGCTCAAGAATCGTATGAAAAACAGCAGTTAAACTCTAACAGCTACGGTTAAAGTGACAAAATTTTGAAAATTTCAAATGGCAACACCTATTTTTTTTTATTGAAATGTGATCTTCATAGTGAAAAACCATAAAAAGCGTTGAAACGGTACCTGTAACACGAAAATTGCCGGCGCTAGAGAGACTAAGAAGAAAAGTGAAAACAACCAATAAAGGACAGAGAAGCAACAGAAAGTAAAACATTTTATTATTCAGTGCTATCCACCATCTGCCGCATGCAACGTGTCTTCGTGTGTGACATGGAAAATTTGTGAAACACAATAAAATGTTTTGTTTTCTGTTGATTCTCTGTCCTTATTCGTTGTTTTCACTTTTCTTCTTAGTATGTCTAGCGCCGGCAATATTCGCGCTACAGGTACCGTTCCAACGCTTTTTATGGTTTTTCACTATGAAGATCACATTCCAATAAAAAAATAGGTGTTGTCATTTGAAATTTTCAAAATTTTGTCACTGCAACCGTAACTGTTAGCGTTTAACTGTTGTTTTCCATACGATTCTTGAGCGCATACCTCAAAATACTTAAAACCAAAATTTCAGTCAGTTTCTGTGAATGGTGTGACAGTTAAGGACTCATATATCGGGATACTTTTTTTATAATCACCCTGTACTTGACGAATTATTCTGGAATTTCAGGAATCTAAAGAACATGTTTGACCTTATATTTTTCAGCGACGATTTGGTAACGACAAGTAAGTGACCGACAACATATTGAATAAAAAGAAATTACACTCAACTAGTAAATATAATGTTCAAAATGATCTCTAGCTTTAAAATATGACTAAGTGATGGAGAAGGTTTGGTAACGAGAACAATCAGTGGACCAGTAACAAATTTAATTTAAAAAATTGCATTTGCACTGCAAAATGAAATACATAAAATTATCTATACACATAAATTTGTGTGTCGTATACAACATTTTTTTTAATTTGTGTATGAATTAATGAAGTTAAAATAGTTTCTTTAAATATTTCAAGAAATGTCGGCATGTTTTTTATTCCTTGCATGCAGAGTTTGTAACCACTTTTAACGCCACTTTCAGGGAAACTGACGATATACTGCAATTATAATATAAGTATATGGAACATTTGTATGAAATATATTATATCTGCATATGCATGAACGATTTCGGATTTTTTTTTCAAATTTTTTTTTTATTACTCAGTCACATAGATTGCTCTATTCCATAAGAACAAGAAATTGGATTTTATGACGAATAGAACGCGAGCTATAGAAACATCAAAACTCTAGTTTGTTCAGCCCGCAAAAAAGACAGAGTACTATATAATATTGAAAAATCGTTTTGCATCAATTGGCAGAAATTCATTTATTTTGTTGTTCATTAAATTGTTGTTTCTTGTGCTTGCCAAATTTATGTCATACAATCGCATGGTAGTAAATTATAAAATGTTGTAACTCTCGTTCTCCTCTAAATTATTTTATGATATATGTTGGATACTTTTAACAGATAATCACGATTCTTCTCCGAGTATAAATCTTAATTATAGAGAGAATTTAATTTTAAGAACCACTTTTATAATGTAATCATGTAGATATAAATATTAGCTTTTGACACCTGTTTTCTTACCTACGGTGAAATGGGCAAACGTGCTCTCCTGGGGTCCATTAAACAAACACCTGTGAAAATGTTTGAGAACCCGAGTTCCCGATATATATATACATATATATATATATAAGCTCATATGAATAAACTCATTTTGGAGAAATTAGTGATAACGTTGGAACACCGTGATTGATGCTCAGTGTATTTAATGTGTCAATATATGTGCTAAGGTTCTATTCAGTTATACCTTTAAAATTTTTGATGGATAACAAATGACATGAAGATATTAACTTTATCGATGCAATCCTAAACGCAAGCATGTTGCGTAATCGTTAACGTACAATATTTAACCTAGAGAAACAAAACTGCTTTACTGCGAAAATTTATACTAAGACATGTACCATAATATTGTTTTTTATAAAAGCTAATTTTTGCTGAGTATAAGTTTTAAATATACTTATACATTTTATTTAGTTTTCGTTTATGTATATCTTAAAAAAGCACATTAATACTTCAAGACAATAAAATAATTTGAATGTTCAAACAATTTCAATAACGCAACAATGTAATTTTAAGTTTGCATAGTGTAAGCGAATACATACAATGATTGATGAATTCCATGTATTTAATGTGTCGAAATATTTGCTGAAGCTCATCATTTTGATTCCATTTTAGAACTTTCTCAAATTTAACGGAAATAACTGTTATAAATGATACGGCTCCATTACCTTAATCGACACAGTTAAAACATTAAGTATGAGGGGGGGGATATTACCTTAAAATGTGCGTCCCTGATAAACAAAATAGCTTTAATGTGGAAAATTATATTTAATTATTACGTATCAGAACATTATTTGTTATAATAGATGACAGGATAAATTTTGCTGAATAAACTTAAAATTACACAACTTGATATTAGCATAATTATGATAATTAGATAGTCTACAAAAGATATGTAGATAATCTAGAAATCCGAGAAACAATTAATTTGACACGGAAAAAAATAAAGTTTTCGAAAAGTTATTTTTGTTATAAAATTTGAAATATGAATTAAATATAAAAAATGTAATAAAAATATAAAAAATCGAAAAGGTTTTAATTAAAAAAATATTTTGTGCTTTTGAAACTTTAAATATAAATGTATATATGTTTAAAGTCTGTAAGGATCACTGTAAACACTATTCAATAAGAATCAAGTTCTGTAAGTAGTTATTGTGTGTGCACTTAGATATTAAAAATTGCTGGAAATATTTACTGAAACTTTTTCTTATAACTACATCATGGAGACAATATTGTGTCAAAATTTTATTTTAAGTTCTGTCGTAGTTTTAGATGATAATACTATCAACAGGAAACCGAAATACTGCATCAGAAAATCATTCAATATATAATGAAATACTGAAAGAAAATAATGGAATACTGAAAGAAATGCTGGATAATGGATGTTAGTAAATTTTTTTTGTACATAAAATAATGTTAGTAAAATAACGGATTTACATTTAATTACTTTAATTTTCTTTTGATTTTCAATATGTATATCATCATCAGTGATAGCTGGAAAAGTATTAAATTGGAATCGCATTTTGATTTACAGTTTGTTTAATAATTTATGTTAGCAGCGAAAGGAAATTGTATTAATACTGGAAACTGCTAATGAAAATCCAATTTTAAATATATGATTTAAGCATAACACACATTATCCGAACGGTACGATTTCCTACCAACAAGTGTTGTCCATTAAGTGACGTTTTTTTCATCCAAGTTGTTTGATTGCTACAACGTTTTGCATTAGAATTATTCGACTTACTTAATTCCTTATTTAATGGCAGATAAATAATGCGAATGTTATTATTTCAAAATAGTGGTAGAACTGAAGCAATTTTGGAACAGATGTGTTACACTCACGCTAAAATGTAAACAAAAGATTGGCGACTGTTTGGTTGGCGCGATTTCCAAGACTGCGCCAAACGAATAACTTAATACAATGGCTAGGTTGCCATTAAAGTTAAAAATCCCCTAAATTTGGCGACTTTTTTCTTTTTTTTAACAGATTAATTTTTTTTTTTTTTTTTTTTAGCGTGAGTGTAAAGCATCTAAGCCGCAATTTTAATAATTAAAAAAAAAATAAACAAGGAATAATTCTCGGAGCAAAAGGTTTAATGTGGTATTACTTTTCGTAAAACAAATCACATAATAAAAAAGTTACTAAAAAACAGAAAAGAAAAGTATAAATGGTTTTAGCATATTTTAAGTAATAAAGCGTATTAAATGAAATATAAATTTTTAGGTTTTTTAAAGATGGATTTCAGTATTCTACTCATTTATTTGCTTATTGTTTAATGTTTAAATAACCTTCATACAAATTATTTCATAGATAATACAAGGTTAGCAAAAAATAAGTTACCCACTTCAGAGGGATTTGGGGTGAATTACACTGCTCCGAGTCTGACGTCATTTAAACTACACATAAAAGAAATGAGGCGCTTGTCAGGTGTTAACATTTTTTTTGTACACAAAATCGTCAAGAGGAGGCGCTGTAATATATAAGTAAGGTTTCAGCTGGCTGATGCATTTTGATGGCTATTACGTTTTTAAAAATAATTAATATTTTTTTA
This sequence comes from Maratus michaelseni, assembly GCA_963931845.1. Taxonomy (NCBI): domain Eukaryota; kingdom Metazoa; phylum Arthropoda; class Arachnida; order Araneae; family Salticidae; genus Maratus; species Maratus michaelseni. The sequence continues at coordinate 172,714,001 of OZ007591.1, forward strand.
ATACATACTTTACATACCTACCCTTGTTGTGCATAATCTCAAATCCATATATCCTATAGCAAAATGAAATAATTGTGGCAAAATACATTAAAAAAGAAAAGGAAAGTAAAGAAAAACATGATGATAAATGCTTTATTCCATAGCTTCAAAGCAGGAATTTCTTTATTACAAAATATTTATTTAATATTTGACCAGTGCATTATTTTTATTACCTGTAGTTAAGATGTCGTAAAATTCGGAGCATCCGAACGTACTCCAGAGCGATCCGAAGTATGTAACTCATTTGTACATTTCTTACTATAACTCTGTAACGGTATATTGATACATATGCTGTCGTAACCTATATACTTATATACATGCATCCTACACACTTACATCCATCTCTCAACATGCTTCTCGTACATGCAACAAACTCCAATATGTAAAACTGGCATAACAAGCCTTTAAAAAAAGTAGCAAATGAGTAACTTTTCATAGTTTAGATTAAATTTCTTATCAAAACAATGATTCAACAATGAAACAATCACTCAATTAATAAATTAGTTTGTTACGAAAGCATTTAATGTTTGTTGGCGACGAATAACATACCTAAATGAATTAATAATTGACTATTCTCCACACTATAACATTAGTCTCTTTCTATCATCGGGTTGCTTTTATCATAAATTACATATCCATCTGCTGAAAGCAATAAGATGATCTGTCGCTTAATATTAAAATTCCATAGTGTTACTCCATTCCGTGAAACCCATTGGTGTAGTGGTCAGCGCGTCTGTCTATAACGCAACACATCCAGAGTTCCGGCCACAAGAACGGGTCCCTCAACCTTTCATCCCTTCGGGGTCGATAAAATGAGTATCAAAATTGTTTGGGTCCTAAGTTAACTAAGGGTCCCTCGTTAGGCTAACACCTGACCGGGACATATGCTGTACAGAACTTCAGGACTCATGCTCAAGAAAGCAGGGTTCAGCACTGTAGACCATGATTCTTAGTGGATCGTAGTGCCGCAGGTTAGTTTACTTTATGCAGTATATATTGAATTTTTTAAAGTTTCAGATTACATAATTTTGAGGGATTTCTCCTTCTGTATGGAACTATGTAATCATTAAAAGTTTAGATAATGCTGTGTGTGGTTGAAAAATGAAACTATTTTTGACGTCACGTCGATAATTATCCCTAATAGTTTATTCTGGCATTAATCTGGCATTTAATCAATCAATAAACCATTGTTAAAATAAAATAAAACTACTACATTTTAAAACAGTTTATTTGCGAATTTAATATATTTGTCATAATATTTTTTTACCTGTTTTGTGCCAAATTTAGTAAGCTCTAAACTGCTGATTTTACAAGTAAAATCTAAATATAACTTCTTTCAAAAGTAGATCACACAACAGTAAATGTATTTATTTGTCTTTTGTCAGCATTAACCAAGGGAAAATACACTAGTTTGTATTACATATATGCTACCCTACAGGCATGTCCTTCTCTAATAAAAAGCTAGTCCCCTCTCCCACAAAAGAAAATATACTACTTTTATTTTTATTTTCCAAATAAGAAAAAGAAACATTTAAATTATGTACCGTATTTTTCCTTATACGCCTCACCTCGTGTAAATCGCGTACCATGTTTTTCAATAATTCATTGGAACGGAATATTTCATAAAAAATAAGAGAAAAGCATTTCATACAGATTTTAACTTATTAAAATTTAACACTTCATTATTAAAATTTTTATTTTTCAAAACATCGTTTGGATTCGTTATGCAAAATGTCCTTGTAATGATTTCGCTTCTCTAAATGATTGTACATCTCTTCAAAATGCTCCTTTTTCGTAATTTTTATTTCATATTCAACAGTGAAATTTCGTCTCCGGAAATGGTTTTATATATGATAGTGCTATCCAGATTAAAAAGGCCTTTTGCAGACAATCGGAGATTTATGAGAATTACGTGTATTATGCGACTTAGTGATGAAAATTCATATAATCCTTTAAAATTGAATGAAAAAAAATAATAAAAGTGAACAAAATAACGAAACCATTGTAGACGTATCCACAAAAACCGGGTTCTATTATAAGTATTTTCTTTTATTGACGCTTCACATTATTTATATTTCACCACAAAACTTAGAGAATTTTTTTTTTCTCCGTTTACGTGCTTTTAAATATATGTTCAATATTAAATGTAATATTGGACGGAATTTTGCATAAATATGTATACAGCAATAAATTCGTGTAATGTATTTCAGAATTATGGTTAAATATATTCAGATGCATTCATGCTTAAATTCCAGCCTCTAAAGCTTTATACATCTTTTCCAAATATTGCTTATGAATCATATTTATTTCACATTTACTTGTACGTTAACGTTCCCCAAAAGCATATTTTTCAGGATAATGCTATCTTGCTAGAAAATGCTATCTTGCTAGAAAATGCATCTTGATGGAAATGGGAGGTATATGAAAAATGGGCATGTTGTCCTATTTAGTGATGAAAATAATGCATTAGATTTAGTTTGAATTAAATAAACATTAAAATTATACATTTTAAAATTTTGGCAAACGTATAAAATTCGAGTATTTTGTTTTATTAAAATTTCATATTCTTTAAATTCCACAACAACAATTAATCATTAAATGTGCTTTCGTTTACTTTCTTTTAAATAAATTATTAATAGGCAATGCGAAATTGGACGAAATTTCGTACAAATACATATACAGCAATGAATTCACGTAATGTATTTCAGGATCATTCCTTAATATATTCCGAAGCATTTATTCTTATATTCCATCCTCTAGGGCATTATTTCTCTATTCCAAATCTCGCTTATGAAGAATATTTTTTTTCACATTCTTTAGTTACATATTCGTGTAAAAAACAGACATATATACACACACCCATATATGTATATATATATATATATATATATATATATATATATATATATATATATATATATATAGCCTTTCAAATAATTTCTCTCAACTCGACTATGTCAACAAGTATGAGATATTTCATGATGTGTGCCATGTGGACGTGTGGTATCATGAAGAACTTGTGATGTTTAAGGATTCTGGATAATTATTGTGAGTAAAATATTTTATCTACTCTTTACAGGTTTTTATTTCCAATTTTATTATTTCAAACTGATATATGGTGGTAATTCAGTGAGGTGTTGCATACAGATTTTAGGATAATTGATGTGAGTGAAATATTTTGTCTATTCTTTACGGGTTTTTTATTTCCAATTTTATTATTTCAAATTTTAATATTTCCAATTGTTTTCTGGTAATAATTCAGTATACCTGGGTGATTCTACTGATCTTAGCATATATGCCAGTAGAATTATAAAGTACTGAATTATTTTTTAAAACACATGTGGGTACATCCAGGCTGATGATTATATCTTCATGTGTTTTTTCATATCCAATTCTGATTTAATTCTCTTGTTGTCCAATTTTCCATTGTATATGGTTCATATTTCATTTCTTAATCCATTTGTATTCACTTGATAGCAACTACAAATTATTATTTTTTTTTTCTCTCTCTCTCTCTTTACATTTTCTTCATGTTTTCAGTATTTTTGGCCAATTACTATTGAAGCACAAGCTATGATAATATTATGATTGCACTTGTTAATCTATTAGCTATGTGGTATTCTGTCTACACATTATCATTAATTATCTCTTTGGAGATTCAAGTAAAATGATACAAGAACTTGATATGTTTTTTGAAATTCATAGATATTATAATTATATGTATATATATAATAATATTGCTTTAAAGGATAGAAAATGTATCTTAATGACAATGGCAGAAATGTGCATTATTGTATTTAGTGATACTAGGGTCCGGATTACATGCGTATTATAAATTTCACGAAATTTCATACAAATATGTTTTACAATTTTTTAAAGTCTACAGAATAAATACGAGGGAAAGTCATTACGTAAGTCACAAAATATAACTAAATAATATCTTACAATGATATTCACTTCAAAACTATTTTTTTTCTCAACATATTTTTCAACAATATTTATGCACTTATATTACCGTTTTATAAGTGCTTAAACACCAGCTGCATAACATTCTTTGGGAATCTGTCTCAGCCACATTAGGACTTCAAGTTGAATCTTTTCACCATCTGTGAACATAATTTTGCTTCCAAGATGGGTTTTTAGTGGACTAAACAGATGAAAATCGCTTGGGGCTAAGGCGAAGCTGTATGGTGGATGTTGAAGAAGTTGCAAGATGATGTTCACAGATGATGAAAATGTTCAACTTGCATTCCTATTTTGGCTGAGACAGCAACCCAAATATTGTTATGCAGCTAGTGTTTGGGCACTGATAAAACGGTGCATGAATATCGGTGGACAATATGTTTATGAAATAAAGATAGTTTTGAAGTGAATATCATTGTAAGTTATTATTTAATTATCTTTTGTGACTTAATTAATGACTTTCCCACTTAAATACCTATAAATTCCACTTCATTTTTATTAATTCTCTGTTAGCTTTAGTGTGCATATATATGTAAGCTAAATCCATCGATATTTTACAATAGTAGTGAATGCTAATACAAAACCATATGCACACATATGCGCTTGAACACTTATAAATGTAGTGCAAGAAAATTATTTCCAATGTATTCAATTCGGAATAAATTCTATAAAAAATATATTTTTTCTAAATAACACATAGTAAAATTTTTCTCACAGACAAATCTTTATATGTTAACGAAAATAGCCTTTTTACATGTGCCAATCCAACTATGTAATATTTAAATAGTATTTGTACTTTTCAGTGTAACTCAAATGTCTTACCCATTCCCATTGATATAAGCATTTATGTGATTTAATTTCAATATATGTAAATTTTTATTCTACGCATTTTTTTTTTTAAATAATGTACTTTAATATTCCTATTTTCTGAAAGTGTACCATTAAGAAAAAGATATTTGTGTTTCTATTTTTCCCCGACAGTAATTCTTATATATCTTAGCATTCCATCTTATTTCATTATTCCCGTTGGCAGCGTAAGATAGAATTCCTTGACAATTCCAAACCGATATTTTTTTAATTAAAAAATAATATTGATTATTAGTTCTCAAGTTGATGAAATATTATTTCGGATATATGGTAATAATCATAAAATAAACATGACATGAATAAAATTGGGATATGACACTTTTAAAAACATTGGTGTTTTAAACTTACATGAAACAGAATGATTAACAAATATTAACGTAGTATTATAAATAACGGTAACAAATAATAACGCTCAAAACATATAATTATTAAGTATAAAATATCCAAAGAACCTCATATGAATCTCAGAATTATTGAAATATCTACATTTACTAGTACTTGGTGGGTAAAAAAAAATGTAGACTGTAATAAAAGTAGTCGGATGTGTAAATCGCAAAACTATCTTCTATCTCACACAGGTTTCACATACACTAAAAAGAATCAGCACCAATTTATATCAAGGTCTAACTGAAACTCAAGTTTTAATAAATTCCGGTCATTATTTCTTGAGATATGACTATCGCTAAAATCCTGTAAATCCTGCAAAATGTTGCAAAGCAGCTCCACCTGCTGGGCGATTTTTACTAAAAACTAATCAGCACCAATATATATCAGGGATTAACTAAATATAAAGTTTTATTAAATTCCGAGCATTAGTTCTTGAGATAGAGCTATTGCGGAAATCCTGCAAAATGCTGCATATCAGCGCCACCTGCTGGGCGATTTTACCAAAAACTAATCAGCACCAATATATATCAGGGACTAACTAAATATAAAGTTTTATTAAATTCCGAGCATTAGGTCTTGAGATAGAGCGCCCACAAAATTTTTGTCACATACAGACATACAGACAGACAGACATTTTCTAAAAATAGTCAAATCGTGTTCAAGACCTTCTAAAACGTATAAATCCGTCGAAAACCGGAAGTCGAAAATTTTCATGAATCCAATACTTTCTTCTTGTAAAGATAGAAGAAAGTAATAACTATTTACGAAAATTCAACGATTTTTTTACGGAACTCCTCATGGAGACTACCGCACGAAACGAACAGCAAACAACTTCTGAATTTGCATTTATCGCCAAGCGTAACTATAAGCCAAGATTGGCGCCAACAGTACTTTTTGAAATTTTCACGCAAGGTTGTATGTCTTTTATCTGTATACATTGTGGATTATGTAGAATAAAAGATTTTGGTTGTTTCATCTGTGAGTATTCAAAAAATTCCACCTATACTGCCGTTGCTGATTTCACCAACGAATTCCTTAAACAATGCATATGCATTTTTTGTATAAAAAATTCGTTAGCTATAATCTGTCTGGCACAGCTACAAAATGTTAGAAACGTGAATTAATCAATTTGTTAAATTACTTTATGCACTCCATAATTATTTGGTGTAAATCCAACTTAAAATTCGGCGACAGTGGCTCTCAGTCACCTAAGCGGACAGCTTTTTTTTAAATACCAGTTATACGATAAACATAGGTACAGATGTTCTTTTTTAATTCTGGACGTTGTCTAATTACTGTTATGATAATTTTAGGATCTATAACTGGTTCAAACGCACAGTTACACAGCTAGACTGTAGAGTTTAAGTACTATCTTATTTATGACATATTCTGATTGTTGCATTTAATTTTTCTGATTTTCCAGTACACAATTGCGGTATCTTTTTATACAAAGCAAAACAAAGCATGTGCGTCTTACATTTACTGTCGTTCATTTTTCAATATCTCATGTAAGGAGCCTATTCAGTGTTCTGGAACACACCTTTCAGGTGTAAATCATACGATACTAGCCACTTTGCACGCAATTTCGTTTACTTGCCGTTAACCGAACTATCTCAATTCCACTGGACTTGAAACCATAACAATATTTTAATTGCATTGAGTTTATAAATATAGATTATAAAAATTCAATTTTTATAGTTTCATGTGTGTTTACTGCGAAAAATCAAACAAATCAAAATATTTAATTCCGCTAAAATGGCTAGGCAAAAATCAAACTTTATAGATGGATTTGCATTTACTTTCCATTTTCTATTTTCTTTTATCTGAAATCAATTTCAATAACGCAATTGAAAATGCCTGACAATTGATTTTCTCTCAGAAGATAGAATGTATAATATACCTTTGGAAGAGGTTAAGAACTTTAAAGTGATATTTTTTTTTTCAAATAGAAATAATACGAGTTGTAATTTTTTTGATACGAGTGAAACAAAATACAACTCATATTATTTAGTTATTAATCAATATGATTGTGTTAAAATAACTAAGTGTATTAAAATGTCCAGGACTTTAACACCATATAAAACTTAAATAGAGGAAACAGTGGTAAGATACATGCACATTGTTAAAATTATGTATTACTTTAAAAAAATATAAAAATTACATTAAAAACAAATTTCTAGATTTTCGACCTGCATCTGAGGTAATCATCAGGTTAAAAATGAATGTTTCTGACTGTACTATCGTTGAGAGATCCAACACCCGACACTTCGCCAATCAGATTCAACGAAACCAAACTGTATACCAGACAGACATCTATTAACATAAACTATTACCAATTAACAAACTCAATGGATAATAATTGAAATACAACCTTAGATAACATTTTGACAAGGATTAATGAGTTATATCAGACCATTAAGTTTACATTGGAATTGAAAAGTAACTTATTTTTATCGTTTTTAGACGATAATTTGAGATAATTTGAATTATACATAATTTGAAATAAATAATTAATTAGAGATAACTTGAATATAAGCAGATCTGTCTATAGAAAACCTGTGAAATCCACTGTTATCCCTTTAAATACTTCTGTGATATTTTGCTATTGGATTACAGTGTTTAATTCATTTGTTAAAAGAGAATTCTTAATATGCACAGTTAAACATCTCAAAAAGGAACGAAATTTCATTAGGAATATAGCATTGGACTATGGTTTCCCGATTAAGTATATAAATAAAATTATAAATAAGTTCCATTATCCTATCATCCATCTCAATAGCATGGGGGAAACTGTTCATAGGTCAAAGAAGCTCCATTATATTCTGGTTTTATATGAAAGGCTTGGAAAATACTTAATTAAATTTGATATTCACTTGGGGGCGGTATAGGTAGTGTATAACAACTTAATCCATTGATAATAGAAACGTACTTCCAATTACAAATAAATAAAATACAGCTTTTAGATAAGACATTTTCTGAAAGGTTGTTTACATATTAAAAAACAAAATTGCCTTTTCTTTACACCCAGAAAAAAGCTCTGTTGAATCAACAAAAATTTGGTTGACCCAACAAAACTTTTCGTTTAAATATGGGTCAATGGAAATTTTGTTTGAATCAACAACAAAAAAATATTGTTGATTTTTTTTTGCAATTCCAAAAAAAAAAAAAAAAAAAAAAAAATGTGTCGTCAGCAAAAAAAGTATTGTTAATTCAAGTAATATGGTTCAATTTTAATTCAATTAACAAATTTCTTTTTGTTACACAGATATATGCTATGTGTTATTTTAACAATCTTTTTTCTTTTTTCAACAAAATATATTTTGTTTGTTTAAATAATAAAACATGTTATATTACGAACTTGTTTTGTTTATACTACAAAAACTTTTGTTAATTGAACCAATCTACATATGCAATTTTAACTATTTTTTAATTCATTTTCAGCAGTGAATTACGCCTGTAATCCTTGAATACATAATCCTTGTAATCCTTGCAACAACAAGTGAATTTTTATCCTGCTTTTTTTCAAGCGCAAACCCAGAGAGTGAAAATTGCCCAAGCCGGAAGTCGATCCTTGGTTTCAGAACAGCGATCTGAGGTTCTACCACTAAGCTACATGTAACGATATCTAAGTTCGGCATTTCTCACTCTTATATATGTCGAAACGGCTGCAACCGCAGCACAAGATGGAAAGTCGTCAGGAGCACGCAAATTTCTGCGGCAAACATGAGACGACAATACAAAGCCCAGCATACGGTAACACATAGTTAATTTTTAATTCATTTTCAGCAGTGAATTACACCTGCAAAAAGCAGGATTAAAATTCACTGGTTATTATTCAAATATTACAGGCGTAATTCACTGCTGAAAATGAGATAGAGCTATAGCAGAAATCGCGAAAAATGCAACATAGAAGCGCTACCTGTGGCGCGATTTACACAAAAACTAATCAGCAACAATTTATATCAGGAAGTAACTGAATATAAAGTTTTATTAAATTCCGTGCATTAGTTCTTGAGATAGAGCGCCCACAAATTTTTTCTCACATACAGACAGATAGAGTCATTGACAGAAATTTTCTAAAAACAGTCAAATCGTGTTCAGGACCTTCTAAAATCCGTCGGAAACCGGAAGTCGAAAATTTTCATGATTCCAATACTTTCTTCTTGTAAAGATAAAAGAAAGTAATAAAAGAAACAGGGGGATTTTTAAAACTACCTTTGTCCGTCCCAATGAAAAAAGTTTTAATTATCCAAATATTATGCTAATCCTTTAATTATGTAGCTATATAAGTCAAATAAATCGAGTTACGTGAGAGAGTTATGTCTACTACACAACAATTTAAATTTTGCAAAAACAACAAAATTTTGCTGAAATTACAAAATTATTGTAAAATTAAAAAAACAGATTTGGTTAATTCAAGTAAAATTGATGACATTTTGTTAAAATTTTGCAAGAGTGTTAACAATATTTTTTGTCCAAGCAACAAAACCATTTTTTTTACTTCAAATAAAAATTTTGCTAAAACAACCAAAATGTACTCAACAAAACTTTTTTTGTTGTTTTAATCAATTCCTTTTTCTGGGTGTACTGCCTCCATTTTTATAAGTAATATTTAGAAAATTATTGACCAGTTTCTAAGGCCTTTAAAAAGTCCCTTCTTTCACGACTAAAACGTACCGAGTTATGACCATTATAATTTTATGAAAGTTCAGTATAAACGAAAAGGTGTGCTTTTAATTATTAAGATAGTTTATGTATAGATTTTTTCTTTGAATGTATAAATAACTAATATAACCATAATTAAACGTACCTTTTATTCTTGAGGTGTTTACTATATAATATTCTTCAGTAATCTTTAAATGCAAAACAACGATAATATTATACCTAAATTGGAAAAATATAAAGATTTTCAATATTTTTGAATTTTTGTAGCTCTTTTCATGTTTGAAATATCGAGGTTTCTCTAGGTAACTTACCGACAATAATGCACCCAATTGATTTGTGTGGCCCTGTAAATTAATAATAAATGCAACGCACGTTATTTTGAACCTCTATACATTTTAGTAAACTCAATAAATTATTTAAAATTGTCAGTGTCTAGCAATATTTTTAAAATTTCGAGCGCGTGTGGACAGACAGATGGACAGTAGTTATAAACACTTTACAATCATTGTGTACAGAAATAAAAAATAAAATATTTAATCAATTCATAGATAAGTTTCCCAGCCCGCTACTTTTTTTTTTTTTTTAGATTGTTTGATTGTCACTACCTTTTTTGAAGTAGCAATATTAACCTTATATAATGAGTGAATGCCTACTAGTGCATGAAATATTGGAAAATTAAATATTAAAAAATATTTGAACAAATTAAAAGTAACTTTTATAATTTTCTATTACATTTTACACACGGTATTTTAAATTGAAAAATACCGAAAATATTAGAGTTGGGGAATTTTAATGTAATTTTTTTACATGAAGTTTGGAAATCATATAGCAATAAATATCGCTTGTTTAATGGTACTTTCATATCACTTTAATCTGTTACAAATTGTTACAGACACTAAACGTTGAGAAAAAAAAATGTAAATGCTAAAATTTAAAAAGAAATGAAAACATAGATCAAAGCTTATATATAGCATTTTTTAGATTTATTTTTTGAACTTTTTCAGTTAACAGGAAACGTTAATTTTGGGGAATAGAATAAATAAAGTTAGATTATCTGCATTGTAAAAGTGTGCGAAATAGTTAACTAATAGGGTTTTCCTTCATTTTGTTACCATATAGAAAAATACGTTCTCATATTTTCATTTTAGTTTAAACTTATCTTGATAATATAGCTTAATATCTTAAAGCTATATTTTACTTTTTTACAAAAAATAGAACGCAATAATGAAATTTTGTTTTTTTTGTTTCGGTTAGCATTTCTCATCGAAATCAATAAGAAGCTAATATTGTAAGTGGTCTGACAATTGATTTCTCTCTTAGAATTTGAATGTATAAAATATTTCGTCTGACATTTCAAAATAGGTTAAAGCAATTTGTTTTATGAAAAAGAGGAGATTTGCACAGATTTCTAAGGCTTCTAAGATTAATGGAAATATTTGTAATAACCAAAATGTTGCGTGTGTGTAAATAATGTAAATTTTAAGCAAACAACTTTGGCAATTTCAGAATAGAAACACATTTGTATGTGTGCTATTTCTTCGCTACGTTAGTAATACATCACTAAAGAGTAACAAAACAAAAAGTAAGCTTCAGAAAAACATGGAATGGCGTTATCGTAAAACGAATCAAATAAAGTGTATAGTAAAACTTTAACATGAATAAAAAATATTTTTTTTTATAATTTAATATCTCCGATTACGGTATATTAATCAGTAAAAAGATCGAACAAATTTTAGTTATTAAGCCATTCGCTGCCAACCACAAGTATACGCGTGGATTTTCAATCTAAAATTACGAATTCGTACCGAAAATTTCGAAAGAAGAATTTTTATTTTATGTAATCACGAAATGTCTGTAATTAAATAAAGTAAATATGCTATTAGTATTTTGTGGTATGAATTCGAACTTTCTAAATAAAATAAAATTCCGGTAATTTTAACCCGGCAGTGAACGTGTTAAGCCTACAGTGCATAGTGTAGCCAATTGGCAACACTTTCCATTTAACTTTTAATAAATAAATCAAGTTCTTTGCAACCACTATATTTATATAGAGATATTAATCCTGTAAAAGTAACATAAATATGCTACTAAATAAAGTTAAAAATCTATTTAAAAATTTCTGTTGTCGAATTCTTAATATAAGTATAAAAAAATACAATTCTAAAAGAAAAAAACATGCACTGTAGGGTTAACAGAGAATTTAAGTAAAATGAAATTACAATAAGACCTTGTGAAACCATCATTCGCTTAAAACGTAACTTCACATATACCGTCACTTTCTTATAGTCCCAACCAAATTGTTAAAAAGTGCTAAAAGATTTAATAAATCGCCTGTAGAAAATTATAGATCCCTGTTAAACCGTCCTTCATCTTCCGATTTCCATTTGCTTCTATAAGTGATTGCTGAAAAATCAGTGAAGGAAAAAAAAACGTAATAAAGAATTTAGTAACAATGACAGTGATTTCGCTGAAGGGAAATCAACAATTCCAAGATGCTATTGCTGTATTACGTACCATACGTAATTATTTAATTAGCTCTTTAAAAATGAAATTGAAAAATTAAATTATATCAGCGAAACGAAATTTATAATAGTCTTCTTTGATAAACTTTTTTTAGTTAATGATTACTTTGTTTCCTGAATCCTTATACATGGTAAAATAATATATATTATTGATCTTATAATTTTTCATCTAATAACTGTGTTGTAATAAATATGTTGCAGTAGTAATTTCTGGCCGAATTTTCTCCGTGTAGCATTTTTTTTTTCTATTTAAGTGTATTGCGAAAGAAAGTGTCGGATGGGAACGCATTACGGTTGGCCGTTCATTATATATATATATATATAAATTAATATTTTCATAGTACACAAAATATGAGTAATTGGCTAGTTATAACTCACAAAAATTTTCATCAATATTGCTCAATATTTAATAGCGGCCCTATCACATTGAAAAACAGAAAAAAAGATAAAAAATTTTTTTGTTAAAAAATATATTTTTTAAAAGTATTACAAAATTCTTACTGGCATACAATAAAAATGTTGCATAATCGGTCACTTAGATTCCACAAAAAAATGTTATCAATATCTCTCAATATTTAACCGCGCCTCTTGGAACCGCGTCAATTGGAAGAAAATGAAAAAAAATATCAGATGTTCTAAAAAACTGTACTACGAAAATTAGTTTTCGAAATTAGTTTTGAGATTAATTGATTAAAATATAAACAAAAATGCTTAAGTGGTACAAACAAAACACAAAAAGGCTTATAAAAACCTTTTAATATAAAGATCGACAAATGTTTCAACGCTCAAATGGCGCCATTATCAAGAAACTACAACGATAAACAAACTATTATCGCAATCTTTTGAAAATAAACATGAGAAACATAAATCACCAGATAATATATGTAAAGAAAGCAGGTGTTTAAATTAGTCAACTGTAAATCGTGAAAATTAATATTTCTTTATTGCTTTTTTAAAACTAAAAGATGCCACGTGCAAAGTTTTAGGTAAATCAAATGAGGCTGAGTAGTTGCAAATGTTTTCGTTACACATATAGATTTCTATTGATTCACGGATAATAGATGGGTAAAAACTCTTAACTCTTAATAAACTCTTGATAGATAAATTATATTACTATTTTTTTTCAAGTTTATTTTCAAATAATTGCGAGAATAGTTTGTTTATCGTTGTAGTTTCTTGATAATGGCGCCGTTTGAGCGTTGAAACATATGTCGATTTTTATATTAAAAGGTTTTTATAAGCCTTTTTGGTGTTCTGTTTGTATCCCTTACGCATTTTTATCTATATTTTAATTATTGTTAGTGATCTTATTACATGGTATTAATTGATTAATTAAATAGTACTATAAATAAGAATAATTCTATAATTATTACGTAATTTAACATTTTATTTATTTTTTTTTATTTTTTTTTACGAAATTAATACTAGCACATTGTTTTCTGAAATTGCACGCAGACAGAATACAGATTAGTAGAAAAATCTACAAATTTGAAATGTATTTAATAATACAGTATGCACGCACGCAAATAACACCTATCCTATACAAGAAGATATTTTTTTTCTTTCAGAACAATAGATGGCGCTCTACTGCTTTAATTGTTTCCAAGGTCACTTTAACTGGTATTGTATATAAAATTAGATCTCGTTACATTTCTTTTTTTTTTTTGTGTGTGAAACGAAACGGTTGTTATGGAGAAATGTGCAAATGATAGGAGCAAACACAAGTTGTCAGCTATTTAGAACTGGGAAAGATCTATTCCCTTCCGATGCTATTTTTCTTCCAATATATGAGGACATGATTATATGTAAGGTTTCTAAAATCCCAGCTGACTCACGTCACCATTTAATTTTCCGTAGGAGAAGAGCGATTCGCTATGCCGCGACGCGCCGCGTGAGCAACAATCGCTGATTGGTATATGTGGGCATCGAAATTGCTTGATGATTCAGCCTGTATTATAGTATCCCCAGTTAGATGCAAGCAGAGTACCAGATTACAACTAAAGGGAGAAGGAAGTGAAGAGCCGTCTTCAGAAAATGTGGCCTCTGAAGTTGCAAAAAAAAAATGTCAATGGTGTATAAGATCGTGCTTCCATTCCTATTGTATCAATAAAGCGTGTGATTGCCATGATTATATCTTACAATTGTATTTATAAAAACGTTATGAAACCTGCTAAGAGTAGAAATACGCCATTTTTTCAATCAAAGCTACAGAAATTTAAAGCAGATGCCGGAAATCGGTTTGACATTTTCACCTGTAAGTGCTAAAATTTAAATTTGTGTGATTGCTGAAAACAAACGAAACTTCCTGAGAGAGAAAAACAATTTGTTATTTATCAAAGAACAGGAAAAAATATGGCTATCGGAAATGTGGATACGGTTAACTGTATAATCAACTATGAAAAAGGGAAGAAATGGTTCGATGAAAAGTTGAAATATATGTTGGTTCGGACAAGAAAGAAATGTCAATGTTCCACACATTTCAAACTAAGAAATATCATAATATTTTGGAAGTTAATGAAACAGATCTCGAATCAGAATAGAAGACAAAAATACAGTTCAAGACTTTGAGTGGACTTATACTCTTCCAGGAAAATGCAAGCGAACTGATATGGCATTGCCAGCGACAATTCAAATGAGAATTTCTATGCCTCATACACAATTGGTTAAAGATTTAGCTAGTGCCTCAAGTAGAATAGTAACAAAATTACTACAGCAGTACTGGCTGATATCGATTTAGTTTCACCTGAGAAATAAACCCTATATGGTTGATAAAAACAAAGTGAGAAGAAAACTACAGAAAAAAGGAAACAACTAAGGGAAAATGATTTAAGGTTATTTGAAAGGGCACCCATTGAGAGTTTGTATTTTGATGGGCGCAAAAATAGTGCCTTTCAACAAATATCGAGTCATCGAAAATTGACATCGGAAGCGCATATAGCATTAATAGAGGAACCAGTTAACAAGTATATAGGTCATGTATCGTTCACTGCTGGTGAACGTGCAAAATAAATAGTCCAAAGTATTATCACATTTACAAAAAGGTATAATATGAGTTTGCACACCCTATCGGTTATCGTATGGAACAAATGTGAATACGTGATGGAAGGCGAAATAATGCATTTTCTTGAGACGTACATTGGAAGACCATTACAGTGGAATATATGGAGAATTACATACTAACGGAATATTATATACTAATGCGTTGCCACTAAGTCACCTCATTCTAAAAATGGACAGTTGTACAAAAGGACCATATTCATATTCTGGGCGTATTGGAATGCTTGTGAAAAAAATCCATTAGACAAATTTGATCAAATTAATTGTACTCTTCAGTCTATGTATCTGAAAGATATCAAAAAGCTAAGTGCTGACCAACAACATTTGTATAGTATCTATCTTACCATAAAAGATGACACTTGATTTTCTAACGTTACTGACAATAGACCAAATAAACACAGTCATGCACGATGGCTGACCACTGCAAACAGTTTGTTACGGTTATACATTAGCACTCCAAGACCATCACAGAATCTCATAATACTCGTGAAGTATGTAATACTGGTTTTTGCTCCAATGGGGTTTCAGATAAAAATGAAATCGAATTGTCAGTATGGTGCCCAACATTTCTGTAAAATGATTCCCCTTACAATGCAGCTAACAGACAATGCTAAGCAAATTATTTACAAAGTATTCTCAAACAATGCGTATTTTGCGCATTCCAAACACCTATTCTTAACAATGCTACATGATTCTAGAAAACACATTCGGAAAATAGCAATTAGGCGTATTCTCGGCGCCGGAGATAAAAATACGAAGAACTTGAGCGTTTCGACTTTTTCAAGCTTCGTAAACTCAATGTCGAAGCAGCCGATTCCATTGATTTAATTGATTGGTCAAACTGTGTTGTACGAGAGCCACCTCTTACAATGCATATAAAGGACAAGAACTTGAAAGAAGAACAGTTTAAAGTACTAACTTTTTATGAATTTTCATGTCACACGCAATCTGTTGAGCGATGTGTTAAACTACTATCTGAACTACTGCAATGAAAGTTTGTAGTGAGAGTGCAAGAGATGAATATATTCCTGTCAAGCTTCAAGCAAGTAATGAACTTCCAATGTTTGACAACTAGGGAAGTATTACTCTAACACCTAATATTCAATTTGCATTAGGTATTATTAAATACATTTTAAATTGGTAGATTTTTGTCCTAATCTGTATCCTGTATGCGTGAAATTCAAGAAAATATACGGTAGTATTAATTTTGTTAAAAAAATAATATTAATATTAATAAACAGTTATATTACGTAATAATTATAGAATTATTATTGCTGATAGTGATATTTAATTAATCGAATAGCCAGAACTAATTTCGAAAAATAACTTTCATAGTACAGCTTTTTAGAATTTTTTTGTTTTTCTATTTTTTTATATGTCTCCAATTTTTTATGTCAGAGGGGCGCGGTTAAATATTGAGAGAAATTGATAAAATTAATTTTTTGGGGTTCTAACTGACCCATTATGTAACATTTTTATTGTATGCCAGTTAGAATTTTGAAATATTTTTTTTACATAAAACAATTTTTTTCTTTTTTTCTGTATCATTGGGCTCGGCTAAATATTGAGTAAGATTTATAAACATTTTTGTGACTTCTAGCCACAATTTTTGCGTACTATGCCAAAATCTATTTCGAAAAAGATTTATTTACCATATTTCGGCCCACCCTAGTACACACATGCAGTGTACACGTTTTTTAGAGTGAACATGAGTCTAACTTTAATGCGAAAGTTTACTATCTACATAAATAAATATAGAATACACATTTCTGCAATTGTCGCAATATGACTTTCACAAACTTAGATGATATTCTAAAATAAAATGTTACATCTCCTATTTTGTCGACTAGTTGATTATATTGACGACATAGATTTGATAAGGAGGTGAAATTAGGAGATTGATTAGAAACGATTTGATTAGGAGGTGTCATAAAGAAACATGAATCATACAGGGTGGACATAAATTAATTGGAAAAAGAATGGATGTTTAACAACAGCTATAAAGCCTTTGTCATGATTATACGATAGTAAAACACACAGTTTAAATGTTTTACAAATGTTCGATATAAGGAAAGGGCAACTGACGTCACTGTTGTTTCAATTACGGTTGGTTAATAAGAAAAACCTGTTTATTCTTTATAACTCCTACTGTACACATGAAATGGGAAAATTTGATTGGTCTACGATCAACTGGTCTATAATATGATTGGCCTACGTCGCCATGACGATTCCTGCAATCATAGCTACGACAAAAATGAAGTGGTAGATTGGTTGATGGAACTGTTTGTTTGTAAACATGCCCTTTCCTTATGGCTGCCCTTCGTTGCTATCATGTTCCATGTCTATGAAATTAAGTGTAATGAAAATTCATGATTTCTATTGAATGCCAAATTTTTACTATTTTTATGTATCCTTTAACACAGCATTATATCGCTAACAAAAAGCAGTCTTCACAAGTATAGTACAATATTTTGTGTATCTTACTTGTTGGCAAACGTACTCCGAGTAATTATGTTGCTTGTATTCATGAAGTCGTCTACAGCTGATAAATAAAACTTCTGCACTCTCTGTTCTCTGATAACAATAAATTTAAACCATTTTAATACTATTCGTTATTATTCATTTAATATATATTTATCATTTATCATTTATACATGAATAACAGAAAATATTAATAAAAAAAATAAGAATAAAAGAGCAAAGAAATCAAGAGTAAATAGAAATTTTTATTTTAATACCATTTTCAAAATTTCTGTTTAAAGAAATGAAAAATAACCGTTTCGTAAAAAATATTGATAGTAAAAAAAGGGTGATTAATTTTTATTACTTAGTAAATTTGCAAACTTAAAAAAAAATGGGATTTGGAAGTACCGATAATTAGCGTTAATACTTTCCTAGATATGCTTCATTATCTTTTCGAGATAATGCCAACCGAAAATTGTCTTTGTATTAATATCTAGAAAACATCCGTTTTGGCTAGGGGATGTCTTTTGAAAACGCTTACGACTGTATATATATAAATATATTCACCATAAATTATCCATTCCTGCATTACTTAAACTCTGACATTCGAAGTCAAGCAATCTGGCAACGTATCAGTATTTTGAATGACACTAAAGCGCCTGAATTACATTCTTGACATAAAATTAGTAACATATAAAACAGATTAATGAAAGTTCGCAACATATGCATTTATTAAAATATTTTTTGTATTATACAATGCCCTATTGATTAATGTGATGCGAAGTTTAAATTAATCATGTTACTTTTAAACATAATGTTAAGTTCATGCAACGCGTTAGTGATATTTTATTTAACATTATTAAACAGGAAAATCCAGACATTTAAAATGACATTCGCTCAAATATTTGATTAATATAGCTTTATTCCTTATGATTTTTACATGTTTTATAAACAAAATTAAAATCTGAACTTTCAAAATGCAATAGACCAATTAAAAAAAAAATTGATGAAAATATGTTCGATGAAGGTTTGAGAATAATTATGTTTTTCTACAGTTTGTGGATTTGTATATTGTTGTTGATATTGAATAAGAATATTTATATTATTTATGACTATTGTCAGTTATCCATGACAATATATTTAACCAGAAATTGAGTTATTTCATGCGAATAAAAATAATGTATAATTAAGAAAATTTCATTTCAAGCACCGTAAGCCGAAAACAGGAAATAAAATTTTACATATAAGTATCGGACTGGTGACACCTGCAAAGCCAAATGTAACATTTATACACATATGTAAAATAATGTGAACATTTAATTACCTTTTTAGAATGACATGTTGTATGGTATTGTCTAATGACAAATGCGGCCAATGTCCCATTGGTTCATAATTCGCAAGTATTTGAAAGTACGCGTTGCAAAGCGAAAATGTATGTAATTTTTTTTTATCCACCCGAAACGTATATTTTTAAAATAAAAAATCTATTTTTAAAAATATATACTGTTTGTTAGGATAAATAAATCTACTTCAAAAGAAAATTATATAATATAAAAGTCCTACCGGCCTGTACCGGGAGGAAGAGATAGCTTCCATATGCATTTTTATTTAAAAATCAATTCCTTTTACTCAAACACCCGAAGCTAAAATGTTTGGAACCCGATTATAGAAGATTCAATCCCGGATTTCGTTAATACTGAATTTAAATGAGAATTTCAGTATGAGAATTACAGCATAACAAAAATCAGATTGTTTCAAAGTATCAGTCAACCTACAATTTCAAACATTTATATCTCAGCCATTTTTTAAGATAAAACCAAAAGGAAAATTGCTCCGGATTACTTGTATCACAATCTAACATTTAACGGAAACAATTTTTTCAATTTATAATTTCTTTTGTACATCTTGAAAATTAAAAAAAAAAATTAAATTTTTTAACATGCCGCAATTTTGAAACAAGAGTGCGGATGAAGCTGGCCAACGAACTCGGTCGAGATCTTGGTATATCCTATACACATACTCAGTCACATCCAAATCAGTTCATAAATAGGAGAATTACATCAGGACGAAAGTCATACATCTATATCTATATCTATATCTATATCTATATGTATATATATATACACTATATTTCCAATGATGACCGGTCACTTGCGATTTTAGACGTTTTGTTAAATATCTGGAAAGATACATAAGGAATTATCCTGTAACTTCAGGAGTGTAAACAACATGATAAACGTCATATATTTCCGTGAACAGTTTTTCCCGAAACCCCATAAGGGGCCGTCAACTTATTGAAGAAAAACGAATATATTTTGGATAACCTGTAAAACCTAATATTGCAAAGGCATTCAAACTGTAGATTATGATTAAGTGGATTATTGTAATAATTTGGGTTCATTTGTATGAAGATAGCATGTATACTCGCAGAGAAATTCAGGTTTTTATAAAAAAAATCCCAAATTTTACCAAGTTTTTTGCTTATAATTTGCAGAGTTTTTAATATAAAAACAAGTTTTTTTCAGAAAATATGACACACAAAATTATACACAATGCCCTGCAATCAGAATTAAAAAATAATAAAAATTGTATGAAAAATGAGCAGGTTTACTAAATATTGTTTCACTGCGCATGCGCGAATTCAATCAAAATATACTGTGCATAATATATTAGATAAATGTATAGACCAACTTTTATGAAAGTCTCAAAAACATAGCTTGAAAATTCTGATAGTAATCGTCGATAGAATAAGCTCGAATTTCGCTGGTCCCAAAAGGAAGCAAAAAGATGAGGGGTTGTATCCAAATATACTAGCTTGTCAACGTTGACATAATAAGAATGAAGTGTCTCTCATTCTATATTTGATACAACCCCTCATCTTTTTGCTTCCTTTTGGAAACAGCGAATTTCGTGTGAAACAATATTTAGTAAATCTGTTCATTTTTCATACAATTTTTACTATTTTTTAATTCTGATTGCAGGGTATTGTGTATAATTTTGTTTGTCATATTTTCTGAAAATAACTTGTTTTTATATTAAAAACTCTGCAAATTATAAGCAAAAAACTTGGTAAAATTTGGGACTGTTTTTATAAAAACCTGAATTTCTCTTCGAGTATACATGCTATCTTCATACAAATGAACACAAATTATTACAATAATCCACTTAATCATAATCTACAGTTTGAATGCTTTTGCAATATTAGTTTTTACAGGGTTATTCAAAATATATTCGTTTTTCTTCAATTTGTTGACGGCCCCTTATGGGGTTTCGGGAAAAAATCTTCACGGAAATATATGACGTTTATCATGTTGTTTACACTCCTGAAGTTACAGAATAATTCCTTATGTATCTTTCAAGATATTTAACAAAACGTCTAAAATCGCAAGTGACCGATCATCATTGGAAATATAGTGTATATGTATATATATATGTGTGTGTGTGTGTGTAGGTATGTATGTGTATATATATATATAAATCAACATTTGAATGTAGGGCAGTTTTGGGGTCTGGGGATCATAATACCAAAATTTTCTGTAATTGCTTTCCTCCGAAAGGCTGCAATAGGTAGTTTTTTCTTTTTGTAATGAAAGCTACTTAAAAGCTAAGGCTTTAAACCAAAAACCTACCACAATAAATTAGTTGTATAAGTGTCTCACCCACAACAATGGATTGGACGTAATACTGAATAAAATAATTTTTAGGATTTACGAATGTTGGTCAGTATCTTCGAAAACTACCATGTAGAAAAAATGGACGATTTATGTAATTCTTTCAGTCATAGCTGTGCATATGTTACAGCTATACATATTCGGTCTTTCGAAATCAGGCTATCTGCCAACGTATTAATATTTTAAATGACATCAAAGTAGACGAATAATATTTATAATATTAAACTGCGCCATATAAAAGAAAATTAATGTTAATTTGTTACATACGAGATGTTTAATAATAAACATTATTATTATTATTAAATTCATGAAAAGTTTTGAAATAATTTTTTTTTTAAAGCATGTGACGTTTCTTTGTGCCATGGCATTATTCTAATATTTTCAATATTAACTTATGCATATTTCTTTGACTGATTAATTCCCCTTTAAGTAAGTTGATAATTATTTAGTTTAAACAATCGCAAATATTTCATTATATAATGAGATAATTCAAAACTAAAGTTTTTCATTAGTTTAGCAACCATAATGTATAATTTGTAAAGATACATCACATGTTTCTAATGATTTTATAATATATTTTCTTAATTAATTAAAAATGCGCTTCGTGAAACTTATATGAAACCGGCAGTTTCTATTATTTGTTGTTTTGAATATTGTTTACAATATTGGATAAATGCATTTATATTATATATGACTATTATCCATTATTCATAGTCCATTATTCATACAGCGAAAAATGACATATAGAATTATTTCGCCTACAGCTATATATATTTATCAGAAAATAACATTTTCTTCTATATTTACAATATTACGCCATTCAAACTCAAGCCGTCTGGCAACATATCAATATTTTGAATGACATCAATGTACAAGAATAATATCCACAGCATTAAAACGCAGCATACAAATGAAGATAAATGAAAGTTTGCAACATATTTTCATTACGAGAAATTTTATATTAAACAATGCTATTTTGATTAATGAACATTTTTCCAATTAATCTTGAGATTACCATACGATATTAATCACACTACTTTCGTTTTATGCAATAGAAAAATCAATACTTATAAGATTTGGTTCCAAATTTTGATTACTTTTTTTATATGATTGTTATAAAAATTAACAAGAATATATATTATAAAGCAAAAACATGACAGTGCGTAACTGTGATGTAATATAAAGAGTGACAACACATAAATTTCAATTTGACTGCAGTTATTTAAACTTCTATAATTCTCACAATTAAATTTTTTACAAGGTCGAATAGAAAAAAAAAAACCCATTTTGTTTTAAATGCAATTTCTTTGAAAAGTGTATCGCTATTTTTTGCGTAAAAAGAATTTAGACATCCGCAGTGTCTTTTTGATACTGTTTAGTAAAGATTTGACAACACAAATTCTACGAAAACACCCTTATTAAAAGAATTTAGACATCCGCAGTGTCTTTTTGATATTGTTTAGTAAAGATTCAACAATACAAATTCTACGAAAACACCCTTATTAAAAGAATTTAGACATCCGCAGTGTCTTTTTGATATTGTCTAGTAAAGATTCGACAATACAAATTCTACGAAAATGCCCTTATTATTGAGTCCATTTGAATTTTGAAGGATTCGTAATTACATTCTTTAAATTCATTTTTGTCAGTTTGTGCTTTTACAATGTATACTTTTTTATAGTTTTAAAATAATTTTTTAACATTATTTTTTAAAGAAATATATCTATTGCATGCAGCCCTATTAGGAAATATTAACCAGTTCGCCCTTAAGACAATAAGTGCAATTCTGCATACATTTGCAGAATTCACTGATTAATGAGTCTTGTGGAACTCACCGATTAATGAGTCTTGTGGAATTCACCGATTAGTGGGTCCACCTGAGTATACGGCCATACAGTAATATCTGTAATGTTGCATGAATTTAACTCCAAAAACTTTTAACTGTAAACATCTTATAGCATCACATTGCAATGATGAGAGCTCGATTATTGCCTGACGCGTTTTGTATAATTGTGTGTTTTTAGTCTTTTAATGTCGAATAAAACGTGATGTTTTTAACAATTTGAATTTAAATTTATATGCCAAACGTAAAATGTTTAGTTCTTTCAAATATTTTGCGAAATTGTTTTATTCTATTTTATATTTGAATGCCCGATACAAACAAAAAAGACATATAAGCAAACTTATTGGTCTCACCATATTTTTAAAGAATTGAATTATATATATATATATATATATATATAGCTTTTTTTTTTTTTAGTTTGTCCCCCCTTATTTCATTTGTTAAAATGAAATAAATGAAACAAATGTTTGGATTGCTAAGAATATTTTTACTTTTGAGAAACAAAAATATTTAAAACAAAATTGAAAGAAAGTATAATTAAGGGCTCGCCTTCTTCAGTTAGCCACAAGTGAAAAAAAATATCAATTTTCATTTATTTTAATATTTTATTTTATTTTATTTTAATTTTTTTGCTTAAAAATAATTTAGATATCCGCAGTGTGTTTTTAACAATGTATTGGGAAAATTCGATAATACAAATTCTGCGAAAATACCCTAATAATGAGTCCATTTGAATTTTCCTAATTACAATCTTTAAATTCATTTTTCTGAGTTTGTGCTTTAAGAATTAATTTGATCATAAATCTAAAACTTCAAAAGGTATTTTTTAATACTTTCGGTTTTTAAATGGACAATCTATAGAATATCACGATAGCGTTAAGGATTGGATTTTCACTATCATAAATAATTTCTTTATTAAAAATAAAAATGCTAAGTACACTGTAAAAATGACCGATGTTTCTTATTTTATGAAAATATGCTATAACCACGAACGAAAATATAAAATAATCTTCTGAGTTATCCGAAATTTCAAATAGCATGTTACATTGTCTTTTGAATCCCCAGAAACGAATAAATCTTCAAAATTTAAAGAATAATTTATAAAAACATCTTTATTTTTAGCTGCCCGAATTTTTCAGAAACTTTTCCGAAGGGTGTTTATAGTGTATTAATTAGTGTCCTCAGGCTGGAATACCTGTTTTTCGAATGTTATCCATTCTCAAGTACACGTTTTCAGCCGCATAAGTTAATTTATACATGAAAGAGTACAGAAATAATCTTAATTTTAATGTTATTGTTAACGCTGTTAATTTTGCATGTTTGTCTGTTAAACATATTTTTTGAGCATGAAAATGTTTACTTCAGAATTGATAGCATTCAAAAAACTTGTATTTCAAACTGAGGACACTAATTAATACACTATAAAAACCCTTCGGAAACGTTTCTGAAAAATTCGGGCAGCTAAAAATAATTTGTTTTATAAATTATTCTTTAAATTTTGAAAATGTATTCGTTTCTGGGGATTCAAAAGACAATGTAACATGCTATTTGAAATTTCGGATAACTCAGAAGATTATATTATATTTTCGTTCGTGGTTATAGCATATTTTCATAAAATAAGAAATATTGGTCATTTTTTACAGTGTAAATAGTAATTTTTATTGTATTTTTACTTATAGTTTGTTTGTTTTCTGACACTAATTAACTTTTCGAAAATTTTGTCATTACACTTTTAAGAAAAATATGAAAAATATGTTGAAAAAAATTTAAAAATTGCAGAAGAAGTTTAAAACTTCCTTCTTTTTTTTACTTGCATTTTTCATAATTTACAATAAGAATTGCAATTTTTAAATTAAATCATTTTTATTTTTAAAAGTTTTTAAAACATGTCAAAAACGTACCATTAGGTATTGAAATAAAAAAATAGGTCAAAAGATACTGATGCCCTTTACCAATATTCACAATTTTGCAAAAGTCTTTCTGAAACATCATCTAGACCAGATGCTTTTAAACATTCAGCTACCACCAATCCCTATTCGCATTTTCTTTTTCTCCGCGGACACACAGGATTTAGGATTGAAACTCCGTACAATATTGAATACATCATATATACGATAATAAGAATAATTAGATAATCCCTTTGAAAACGGATCTTGTTTTTTCAGGTCTCCACAATAGGAATACCATAAAAGTACTCCTCTTAACAGATAAACCTGTCTAAAATGGAATGTTTCATGTGTTTAGCAATTCCGCTTTCACACGTTTTACTGTATAAAAGTAATGGTACTGTATTTTTAACAGCATTCCTAGTTTTTGTTTGATTTCACTTGCAAAAGTTTCCTATTGTTCTAGATTAGAAGAAAAAAAATATTGAACATGAGAATTTTGACCGCGGACCACAATTTAAGAGTCGTTGATTTTAGACCAAACATGATAAATAATGAAAAATACCATTTATTTTTATTTAATATTTTAAAAACTTGAACACATTTATAGAAAAAAAAGACATTAGGGCGATTAAAAAAATGAACCATGCTGCAATTTTTTAAACAAGTATAGAATAAGCTCAATTTTGGAATGAAATGTAAAACAAATAATAAATCTATCTAATAATTAAATTTAAAAAAATGTACTGAATTTATACAAAATCTAGTAAGAATACAGACAAAAGTAAAATAAAAATCGACAGACACTCTTCAGAGGACACTTCGCCGCTTCAGAGACATAAAAATTTATATTCCCAGACGTCCTCACAAAGCAAATACTTCTTTGTCTTAAAATTGACATGATATTTACGATTTGCTTTCGGTTACAAAGAAAAGAGATATTACCTTCGGAATTTGTGTATCAAATTTATTCACATTTAACTTTATATTTTACTATATATTTAAATTTTTGTGTGTAAAAAAAATATTTATATAATAATAGTAAATCATGTACGATGGGGTGTAATTGCAGGTGTGTGTCATGAACTTCCAATCCGACGGAGGCTTTTCTCAAGTCAGTTTGCCACATTATAAAAGGGCATTACATTCTCTGGAGCTTATGCCAACATTTAGCTTTAAAAGTTTATTTTGGACAAAATGCCGGTCATTTGAACATTAAACGTGATTATTTTTTACTTTTTTAAAAATCTTTTACGAGCTTTTATGAAAACTTAATTTATCAATGAAAATTATACTTTTGGGCGGTAAAGCTTCAGCAAAAACGATTATTGCGTTTACAAAAATGATGGAAAAGAGTCGAATATTTCTGGAGAAAAATGATCTCCCATTTGGAAAAATATAGTTTCATGAAAGTTTACCATAAAGTTACGCTCAATGAGAGGTGTTACATTGAGCGAGCAAAAAGATCGTTAGTAATCGGAATATCACAAACATACTTTAGAGCAGTGGTTCCCAAACTTTTGAGCTCGCGGATCCCTTTTTGGGAAGAATTTCTAAGGCGGAGCCCCTTAACTCCACGGTACTCTGTTTTACAAATTAATTTTTTGTATGCTTATGGAGCAGAGAAAGATCTGCTGCATAAGAGTCCGAACCAGTAGTTTCCAACATGGGGTCAAGGTTCTTAATTTAGCCATTTTCTTGATAAAGAAATTCTGAATTCATACTAGAAATTTTGAAAATCAAATTTTCTATTATTTAAACATTTAACAGTTTAATTTAGTATTACTATTATTGGACACAATAAATTAAAAATAAGGACTGAAAACCACTTTTTTTTGTATTAAAATATTTGCCTTGTATAATCGAGATATGTTTGCCAAATACAGCAAAAATTATAGTTACAAATTTATGGTTTCTGAAAGCTTTTAGTAACGAAGAAAACAAACTCTTCTTACCCGAGCGACATTCGAGCAATACTGTTGAGAGGTTAATGACATCCATTTTTTAAATAAAATATATTCTTTCGGGGTTTCCAGTATGAACTCTGAATTGAATATCAAAATGGTAACCCTGTCTGGGTCATGCATTGTATTGGGGCTCACGTGAAACTATTATTATTTATTGCGAAAACCACACACAGAGTGAGCGAAAGAAATGTAAATTATACAGTTTTCATTTACAAAGAGAGACTTCTGTATAATATCAATAGGCTACTCGTGAAAAGAAAGAAAATGCGTTGGACAAGTCGCACATGAGTAATTATATAACACGTTTTCGCTAGTATCGCCCATCCGTAAGAGAATTATGTGATTACGGATTCTTTTTTCGTTCTTCTTTATGTTTCTAGTACTTCTAAACATGCAATGAAAACGAATCGTCTCTGAGCTTCTCTTTTGAACCATTTTTTAAAAATACATTTAGAAGCAGGTCATAGTTTTAGTGTTTAAGTGGGCGGGGCAAAATCTATAACCTGTATTGTTAGGTGCAGCATCGTTCACCTTTTTTGGATGTTTTATTTGAAGTATTTGGGTATTAATTTTAGTTTTGAAAGAAACTTTCTTTCACCATTGTTTTTGCCTCAAAATAGATATACGGTTAAAAACTACACATGTTAAAAGAACTGCAACTAGTACAAAAACTTTAACTAACAAAACAGGATATATGGGTGTGGTTAATTTTATATCAGGGTGAGTACTCATTGACGAAAAGTCTAAGCAAGGGTAGAAGCTGAGCAAAAGATTAAATTGTTAGTGTAACGACGAATGTAAAGAACAAATATATATTTTTAAATTGCTACAGCCTTATTTCTGATAGGAAAATGTAGCATCATAACATAAAAATTTTAGCCAATGCCGATACCATCTAAAACAAAAATTTGAAGAGGGGTTGTTAAGTGATACGATATGTTAAAAAATGCGTTTTCAGCAACATGCATTGCTTTAAAAATTAAGTACAATTATGTAAAACAGCATATAAAATTTAAGCAACTAAGAATTAATAAAAATAAAATAAAGAGATTAAAGGAATTAAAATTACAAAAAGAAAAAAGAAAATTATATACACAAAGTATACAAATATTAAATTAATCTAATGAGGGGTTTATTAAATGTTACAAGATGTTACAAAAAAGAGGAGTTTTAATCGACGAACATTGTTTTACTATGAAAAACAGTATAGAAAATTTAAATATAGAAATAACGTAAACAGATTAAAGAAATTGAAGTTATATTAAAAAAAAGAAATATATACCCACAATATACACAAATGTAAAATGAATCTAATGAGGGGCTTTAAATGATACAAGATATTATAAAAAAAGACGTTTCAACCGACAAACATTGTTTTAAAAATTAAATAAAATGATGAAAAATAGGATAGAAGATTTAAATAACTAAAATTTAATAAAAATAAAATAAACAGCTTAACCCCTCAATTGTCGTGCCCGATACATTCACGGGCAGTGTAGGCTACTTTTTTAAAATTCAGATTGCTTGATTGCCACCAATTTTTTTAAGTAGAAATATTCGAATTACTTGATGGAAGATAAAATAATATGAGCATAAAGCCAATCACACTATTTTAAAAAACTGGTGGGAATCAAACTATCTGAATTTTAGAAAAGTAGCCTACGCTTATCGGGCGTGACGATTTTGGGATTAAGGAAATTAAAATTCCAAAAATAAAAATAATATAATATACATATATATTATATATGTATATATATTATATATATTTATATTATATATACATATATACATTATACATAATACATTTATACATTTAATATATATATATATTATATATATTTATATATTAATATATATAAATATTAAATGCCGATAGATTTTTTTTTAATTCTGCACATAATGTGACGAGTAATAACGTATAAAAGTTTAGTGTGAAAAATGGGGTTGAATTGTTTTGCACAGTTTTTTTTATATCTGGTGTAAGCGAATGTCTAACTCTGCATTTAACCGGCTTCTGTACTTTGTTTTCATACTTGTGTAAGCGAAGAGAGTGTCTTCAATTACATATTACAATAAAATTCGAACTATCCGGTGTTGAAGCGATATTATTGAAATCAACAAGAACAATTAAATAATGTTAACATTATTAATAGGACATTGTAAAGTTAAAATAAAAACACTAAATATTACAGTAATAAAAATGTTGGAATAAATGATAAGTCACAAGAGTAATTTGAATACAAACTTTAACTATAAAATAAAATTTACAACTCAAGCAATTATGAAAATGAAAATAAATATTTATTTCGTAAGTACATATGTTCCATTTTCGAGAACAGGGTGTCGAAATTAATTACAACTTTTGAAAAACTGAATAGGTTAAAAAAAATGAAGCAGGTTTGAATTGTAAACTGAAATATAACATGAAATTTGAGATTAAACCACTTAAATTAAAATATTAACGAAAAGCGAAAAACGATTATAAGTCTATCACTGAAACAATCAAAGCTAAACTAACACATTTCTCAGTATATATAGCAAGTAATGGAGTACAAAATACCTCATTTTAAAGATCGCAAAGAGTGAAGCGAAAGGAAATAAACAATGTGAGACACACTTAATTATTAGGAAAATAGAACCTGGTTACTAAGCAAAAAAGAACTAAATATAAACACATGAATAGGCGGAGCTCCAAAGAACAATACTGTGCTCCTTTTTGTTCGGCAAGCAGAGATAACAGAACTGGCGTGCCTTTGCTCTTTCGATTAATGTTGTGCATTCGATTCAGAATATTACTTCTTATAGCTTATTTTGAATCGAATTTTTAAAATACATTAAATTCAGAACCATAAAATAAAGTAGTTCAAACCAAAAATATTATATAGAAAATACATACATGTATAACGCAAATTTTTTATATGATTTAAAAAATATATATCACAGTATTTTTCAACCGAGTGATAGAAGTACTGATTTTTGACACACACACAAATTCCTACATACTTTCGAAAAATTTCCCCTTGTAATATGCTAATTTCTTTCATGTTTTGTTTATTTTCCTGGAACGCCGCTGAGCCTCTTAAAAGTATAGGCGGAGCCCCAAGGGCTCCGCGGAGCACACTTTGGGAACCTCTGCTTTAGAGCAACGATCCACAGACTTGAGGGATGCAAAAAAATAAAAATAACTAAAAAACCAAAATTTTAATACAAGAAAGTGGAAAGTCCCCTTAATTTTAAACATGAAAAACTTTCGTGTGAGATTCTTAAGTAATCATCTACAATAAATATACATAGCATTATACAAACTAATTTACAGGGTGTTTCACAAAGGACCCCTAACTTTAAAAATCAATAACCCGGAAACGGTGATAGATAGAAACATGAAACCAGTGGTATGTTTATTAAAAAAATCGTAAGAATCTTATACGTAAATTTCAAAATTTAGTTAAAAATAGCACCGATAGATGGTGCTGAGAGCGTTAAGAATCCTTCTAAAGAGAGTTCAGAAGCATAAAAAGACAAGTTGTCAAAGATGTCGTCATTGTAATCTGGCCTCTATTAGAGTATAGTGAAAATAATTCCGAAAGTGGTGTATACCGTGGAGGAATGTGTGTTTATTGTTTTGGAGTACCACCGATTAAATCAGAGTCCTACTGCCACAAGAAGTTTTCAAACGCGATTTCAATTCGCAAAAGGCCAAGATGGGAAAACAATTCGTGAGCTTTTCAAATAAATTCAACAGACAGGCAACGTTGCCGATGCGAATGATTTTCTCTATACGAAAATAGCGGTCAGATTTCAGTGGCGAAATCTTCGACGGCTAGTCATTCTATGCTTCTGAACTCTCTTTAGAAGGATTCTTAACGCTCTCAGCGCCATCTATCGGTGCTATTTTTAACTAAATTTTGAGATTTACGTATAAGATTCTTACGATTTTTTTAATAAACATACCACTGGTTTTATGTTTCTATCTATCACCGTTTCCGGGTTATTGATTTTTAAAGTTAGGGGTCCTTTGTGAAACACCCTGTATATTCGTTTATTGTACAAATAAAATAATTTTCATTATACTGTTAGCTTGTGACGTACCCTTCCAGGTCTTTACTTGAAAAGAGCTCATGGCATAAAATTTAACAGCAACAACAATATATTTAAAGCAATAGAAAGGGTGATTGACAGTAAAGCGGACAGATTTAAACTAAAGATGATCAAAATATAAGTTCAAATCGCTAAAGACTGATAGGAACCTTCTCTCTGAAAACACTCACTAAATTTAAAGTTTGGCTAAAATGAAAATAGTCACGCTGATAGTTTTGCAGGAACTGAAAGAAAAACCTCTTGACTTACTGTAAAATATCCCAAGAAACACTGAAATATCACTAAGGAAATGACACAATATACATTTTCATATTACTATGAAGGAAACCCCGTAGATTCGAATGTTTTTATTCATAAAGAGAGAATTAAATTTCTTGCCACGCTTGAAGTAACACTCTTTAGAAGACTATTATCCAAAATAGCAAAAAGACAAACTCTGTTTGTAAATGACGCATGTAAAATTCAACTGTGTTCAAATCCAGACTAAATTCCCCCAAAGGGCGTTATGTGTCGAAATCAATCGAATCTACCTTCTATGACATTATTTATAGTAACTATATATCCACGGATAAATAATTAGACTATCATTGTAAGAATTAACCGTAAAATTCAGATTCCCAGAGATTTAGCGCACTTTTCGAAACTTCTATAATTGTAAAATAGATAGTTCATATACGCATATATGTTAGAATTGAGGTACCAGGATCACACGCAAAAACTCCAAACTCACACGACCATAGGCTACCATCATGAAAGATTAGCTAGATACTATGCTGCAAGAATTTTAAAATATAACGATAAAATAGTTATAATTACTTATTTTGTTCAAAATATACCGAGATATTTTCAAATGCTTACAATAATTTTAAAAACATGCAACAGCATTTTTGTTCAACTAAAGAAAACAAAATATCACATAATTTTCACTATTTTTTAAAAGAGGGTACTTTAAAAACGCGATGAAAGTGGCTAACACAAATAATTCGATAAAATCATAAATAATTAATTGTTTTTAAGAGAAATAACTTTTAAATAAGATTAACTTAAGATTATTTAAATAAGAGAACTTTTGAATAAGATTGTTTAATCTTATTCGAAACACTATAAAACGTACGCCGAAAGATTTGTTTGCAAAAATATATTCTTTGTCTATAATAGATCTAAAATTCAATAAAAAGCATCAAATGAAAATTGTATGGATTTTAGCAAAAATATAAATGTTACTCCAATCATCACAATATAGACACGTGTGTGATCTATTTGTTAATATATATATATATATATATATATATATATATATATTAAATGTATATGGAAACATATTGCAACATCAAAATATTATTTCTGCTTTCTGACAGGAATAATATTTTGACACATATTTTGCATACGCATAGATTCCCTAAGAAACACCTTTCAAACTTTTTATTATTTATGTATCGTTCATGGCTTTGTCTTCTTGAGGAATGTGGATTTATAAAAAATGAAAAATCGAAAAATCCACCATCAAATTGCTGAAGAAGAATTATTCAAAAGATTTTGAAAATCGATAGGCATGCAAACACTTTAAGGAGAACATTGTTTAATCTTATTCGAAACACAGTAAATTTTAAATAAAAAAAACTTTCTCAGACAAATATTTTCTATTTCTATGATGAATTCGAAATGGAAAGAAAAAACTTTATAAGAACATTTTTTGAACTCCTAGAAAAAACATCATACATGTTACCTCAATCATAAGCGGATAGACACGCGTATGACCTATTCCTTTCAGTGAACAACAGCAAACAAATCATAGTCAATACGTATGGAAGCATAGTATAACATTATTTCTGCTTTTTGGCAAAACTGAAGTTTTGACACATATTATGCATGCGCATACTTTCTTAAGAAGCACCTTTCAAAGTTTTAACATTTCATAAATAACTGATGGCTTTGTATTCACACAGGAAAATGGATTTTGTAAGTATTCTGAATATACTTTTCCTCCTGTTATATAAATTGGAAGTTCTTTCTCAAATAACTTCAGAAGGAATAGTTCATTTTTTAGGGGTGTTACATTTTAATTTTGAATCTATTCATGCATATTTATATATTAATAAAAATTCAAATTTAAAATAATGAAAAGTTAATTTGTATATACCGAAATTCTGATAGGAGTAAAGTTTTGACACATATTTTGTATGCTCATAAATTTCAAAATTTAATCTTTTATAAATAATGCTTAGCTTTGTCTCCATGCGGAAAAATAGATTTTCTACGCATTCTGATCATAAACGTACTTGGATTAGATAAACTAAAAATTATTTTTCCGATAGCTTAAATATTTGATACAGTTTTATTTGATATGTTAGTTAAAGTGTGTCTTTTTGTCGTGTTTAATCTTTTTGAGTATTTGCATTTTAGTAAAGAATTTTTAAAAGCCCATATTTTAACTTTTTAGCACCTTCAAAAAACCTAGTGTTACAATTAGTCATAAAGAGTAATATTCGGGAAAAGGGAACAGTTGGGTCCATCATATAATGTACTTCTTTGTCCAGTTTCTTTTTTTTTACGTATGAAAATAAATCAGATAAATTTTGGTGTGCTTTGAAATTTCCGTTATTCGAGAAATATTTAACTGTAACATTCTCCACTTTACACTTTTGAATATAAAGACATGAACTAAGAATATAGTTATTTTCAACATTTTTGTCCTAAAATATCACTAAATAATACAAAAAAGTGGTAGTAAGTACATATCAAACATATTGCGATGTCATAACATCTTTTCTACTATGTGACAGGAGTGAAGCTTTGCCACATATTTCGCACGTGCATACTTTATCTAAGAAGTAACATTCAAAGATTTAATATATTATAAGTAACCTAAGGTTTTGTCTTCATGTAGATAATTGAAAATTGTAAATATTCTTAACAAACTCATACTTCATTAGATAAATAGATATTTTTTTTCGAGAAACATCTACAGAATTTTATATAATGTATTAATTTAAACATGTCTCTTTGTCTTGTTTAATATGTTGATGTAATTGTTTTATAGTAAGGTGTATATAATAACTGATATAATGGAGTGTTTACTGCCCCTCGTTTTAAATGCATTCATTCGTTTTTTTACTATTCTTAATTAAAATTCTTAAAATAAGCAATAACGAAACGGCACAGTCAATGACATGATGATTTCTTTCAAACTCATCTGTAATTGGATCTATTAATTTATGGTCTGTTCAGAAATATTTGCAGTATGAGAACTATTTAATTTTAATGAAATTTAGCTAATACTTCCCAAGGAAAAGTTTAAAATTAATAAAAAATATTCTAAAAAATATCCTATATGTTTAAAAGTATATTTAGGAAACGATAACATATAAATTACACTAAAGATATATGGAAGCATATGGGAACGGTAAAACACTATTTGGATGGTGTTTTGACATTTTCTTTGCATGCGCATACTTTTAAAAGAAGCACCTTTCAAAGTTTCAAAATCTTATAAATAATTCATAGCTTTGTCTTTATACAGATAAAAAAGGGATTTTGTAAACATTCTGAACATATTCATCCTTATATATACAAATTGGTTTTCTGAAATAACTCAAGAAACATTGATTCTGTTCTAAAAGTATTTAATTTATACTTTTCAAAGAAAAGATAGACACCGAGAAAATGTAAATTTAACATGGTTTTCGTTTAACAAATATTAGCACTGTGATTTTTAATTTATTTTTTGTAACTGAAAGGTTGCTTCTGAAAACAATCTTTGTAGAATTTTACTATGATCACAATTAGGTAAATTTCGTAAGAAATACTACCTACTACATTCTCCCCTAAGTAGGCATTTTTGAAAAAAATTTGCAGATCTATGCCGATCATGACTCCCAGAACCCGAAACCACCCCCAGTTCAAAACTTTTTATATCTATCTATCAATCAATCTATCTATGTCACTCTTTTATGGACACAATAACTCACATAATTATGCACAAATCTCTTCCAAACTGATACATAAAATCAAGTTGTCTAAAATCTCGCTCAAGTTTGTTAATGGGCAAAATCGAACCAAAGGGTGTGGGAAATGAGGGGGGGGGGGCTTTTTGTGAAAACAGAAAAAAGCCCATAATTTCGTAATTATGATACGTATCGAATCCGTTTACAGTTTTTATTACATCTAGGAAAAGGGCCAAAAATTTATATATGACAGATTTTTAATATCATTAAAAATGGCCCCAAGGGGGGAAAATGGGCGGTTTAGAAGAAAAAAATTCATAACTTCGTCAATTCAGAAGATATCAAATCCGCTTAAATTTATTATAAATCGTCTTACTATTGTCTAAAGATTTTATGCTGACAGGTTTTTTATAGGACCAACTCTCATAGCAAAAAAAATTAAAAAAAAAAAAAAATCCCTGCCGGCTCCTCCTGCAAACAAGTTAGGTTTCGAAGTCGGCGTTTCCAAATGCCTCATCATGACAAAAAGGTCATTTCTGACGGAATTCTCAACAAACAGGCGACCCACGGTGTGCGTCTTCGAAATCTACCTGTGCCTGTAGGTCGAGCCGTCAGGGATTTTTTTTATTGTTAAAATACTCAGAATCAATAATATGATTATTTTCTTCCCTACATATTTGCTATTAAATCTGATAATTTCTAGTCTGTTCTGAAATTCCTGTTACATGAGCTGAAGTTAACAATATTTGTGAACTTTTCGGTGGAAAGACAGAGACTCTCAAAATTTTAACCCTTTCACCGTCTGAGGGTTTTCCTACATTTTCATAAATATGTTTGTAAATTCCAGGATATATATATATATATATATATATATATTAATCACAGTTTGAAGATACAATATATTTTATATCCTCTCATTTTATATTGGATTCAAAACAGAATTCTGTTAGAAATATTTTTATTTACAGCTATTTTAACATGTTTTCTGAAAACGGAAAAACACGGACCTAACACCTAATGGTCAAAGGGTATATGACATATTTTTCACTTAACAAATATTATCTTTGTCAATTTTATTTTATTTTTTGCAACTGAAGATGTGCTTTGTAGAATTTTACTGTGATTGCAGTCCTATGATTAAAATAATTAGAATTAATAATATTATTTATTCCTTCCCTAGTCATTTACAATTGAATCTGGTGAATTATAGTCGGTTTTATAACATCTAGGAGATGAAATAAAATATATTCCCTTTTTGAGGAAAAAGACGTATTTTTAATTTAAAAAAAATATTATCATAGTCAATTTCATTTTTTTTTAACGGAAAGTATGCTTTTGGAAAAAATCTTTGAAGAATTTTGCTATGTTTACAGACCTATGATTACAATAGTGAGAATCAATAATATGATTTATTTTTCCTTAATTATATGCAGTTAATCTAGTAATTTCTAGTTTGTTGTAAAATTCCTGTTACACGCGATGAAATTAACTATATTATTATTCAATTAACAATTTTTAAATAAAAGAAAGTAACTAAGAAAATTTTAATTACGACTTTTGTTTTCTTTTAAAAACGCCATCATCGCCAGTATTAGTTTCTGTTAATAATTGTAAATAGTATTTAATAAATGGCAGAAGAACATGTGAAGATTTTCTTTGAATTGCACGATTGTTGCTTATCTTTATGTATTTCTCTAGAATAGAAGCAATTTTTTTTCTTTTACGCACACTAAGTCTTTATCATTTGATAGTCGGAAATTGATGTACTGGGTATTAGCTGTCGCTATACTTTGAGCAGGAAAATTACCATTATGCCAAAATAAACGGGAAATATCGCTGGAATTTGCGAACACAGATAAAAGGCAATTACAAAAGGTGGGTGAGCCAATGGTGGCCAGTGTTACTAATGTAGCACTCCCCTCAAAAGTAGAATTAATTTAATTTTTAATCACAAAATAGTGTTACTGAATTGTCAATCATCTATCTGCAATGCACCTGGCTGAATATAAAGAGATCACCTTGATATTCCGACATTTTATGCAGTGATTTCACTTTGGATGAGTAGTTATAATTGGCAGGTAAGACGATATTTCGATTTACACGTGTTTCAATTCTTAGAACTTTGAGTTATGATATGTTTTATGAAAGCTTCTTTACTTTAACCACATTTACTTTAATTCTAAGAAACTTATCAGATTAATACTGTTAAGTCGTGCAGATGGCGATCATACGCACATTCCCAAAGTGGCCACCTTAGAAAACAAACGTGGAAATCAGTGTACTAAGAGTGATTTTCGAAATTTCTACATAAATGTCTGAAAACACTTATAACCATTTATTGTTAAGACCAGTAATCACTCAAGAGAAGCCATTAACTCCCAGAAGAAATTCCCTAAACAACCGTGCACAAAACTGCTTCAAGGTCTTTTCGTGTCATAAGATAAGAAGATTAAGAGCAAAAACTCGAAAGATATCAAATCAAGGAAAGGATTAATAGAGCATAATAGTAAGCAAAATAGTTTAACGAGTATTTTTTCCCATTTTAAAAGTGATTTCAATACATGGACCACCTTTGGAACACTATGCGCCAAAGGTGGCCCATTAGTTACAATTTTGAAATTATATTATAAAAGTAATTAAATTTATTTTACAAGGAAAAGTATACTTGATATGTGGTAGATACAAGTGTAAAATTTTACAAACAAAAGCTGAGCCACACACACCCAACCACAAAATAATAAAGAATCCGCAAAGCTTAACTATGGCCACCTCTGGGTCACCTACCTTACATCAATTGTCGAATTTCAAAAGGACGCGACAATTGTGTTGTGGCAAAGAAAACCATGTCTATTGTGTTCCTCTCAAAATGCACAATCACGATGCAATTGACGCATCTACAGGGGAAGGGAACAATCTTGACATCATCTCCGTTTACAACATCACTAAATTGGTGTTGATGTTGTTGATGAAATTAGAGCAGACTACTCAACAGCTAGAATATCTAACCGTTGTCGAACGGTGACTTTTTTTGCTCTATTGATAAATGATCATTCATTAATCTCTGCGATAAATGCTGGAATTTTATGTATGTATACAAATAAACCTGACGTTGTTATTTAAAATAATTGCGATTTCAGCAAATTGAGCAGAATGCGAGTAGCGGCGATTACAGACTGTACTTTCTAGAAGCTTGAAAATCAAACTAAACGCTGATGATTCTCAGCTGCCAGCCAAGAAGATACTCACAAGAATATACTCACAAGAAGTGATGTGATGAGTGACAAAATTTAAAGGACAGAAAAACTTGTATTGTTTGTAAAAGATATAAGAGAAGTATTTTCATTGAATACACTGTCCTGATTTACATCAGATGTGAAAATTAATTGACAGTTAAACTCTAAACTAGTTAAAACAACTAGTTAAAATCTAAACTGGATAAAACATTACTTTTATAGATTTAACTGCTTCATAATTTTATATAAACAATTTATATTAAGAAAAAAAAGTTTTGCTCTGTGTGTCTGTGTGTTGGTGATTGTTATCAAAATCTACCGCAACTAGATATCTGAAAATTTGGATGAAAATAATTCATGACAGGTCAGAATAAACTTCAAGCTCAGATTTTTAATTTTCTGATAAGTAGCCGAGATATTAATTAAAAACTCGTTGGAAACGCATTCTTGTTTTCTCAAAATCGCAAGCTCGCCCACACATGCTCATTTTACAGCTTCCAGAATCCGTCAAGCAGAGAAAAAGCAAATTGCGAGATCGGCTTTTTCATTTGCAGTTTTTCTTATCGTTTCTATGCCGTATTTATTTTTCCATTTTTCAAATGATATTTACATTCTCACATTTTGTAAAAAAAAAAAAAAAAAAAAAAAAAAAATCTGCATTTTATACAAACGCTTTCAAATTTCAATACGATATGTTAACTTTCAAGATATTGTTCCAGTATAAATTTGGTTCAGAAATTTTGACATTTAGGGGAAAAAAATAATGTTTTTTTAAAATATAAAATCCCCTTACGGCATATGTTTAGTTACATTTATAACGTAAACTTATTTTTGCGCAATTTATCTAAATTTTTAATACCTTAAACTAACATTTTCGATGTTGTTCTGGTAAAATTTTGGTTTAGATATAACAACTAATTTAGGTATAACACTCAGATATAATTTAGATATAATGTTCGCTGCAAAAGGCAGTGAGGCCTCCACTCTAAGTTTATTTGGATAGATTTTCATGTGAAAAAATAATACAAAATCGAGGATGTACGCTATTGAAAGCAGTGGGGCTCCTAGCATTAGGATAATTTAGAAAGGTTTTCGTTTAAATATATAAATTTATTCAACATTGAATTTAGGTATATTTAAGGTTATTATCCCGGACCTGGGAAACACCGGACATGTCAGCTAGTTTAATGATATTTCAGATAAAGTTAAGCATATCGGGTCTGACATATACTTCTCCAGTTCGAAATTTTTGCGAGCCTGTTACCGGGTTAATCACAATGTTATGCTATAAAGTAATATGAATCCCACTTTACGAAAACCGGGGTAACATAAAAATGGAAATCTTCACAGCAATGTATATAATTCACTTACTGACAAAGTTACTTACTGACATATGATAAAAATCTGTGCTTCAGTCTGCAGCATGCCAGGAAAAGCTAAGTAGATTTAAATTTATTTATTTTATTCATTTAACTTATATTTGCCAGTTTTTCCTCTTATACAAAAACTATCAGTACAATACAAATCTTATAATATATTTGGTTATCGGATGAATAAATGTATTTATGAATTTATAACTTAATCTCTTAATATGTATATCCAAAATACAAACAATTTGAAAGCCCTATTTCAAAATATTTTGTAATTTGAATTAATATGTAATATAGTTAATGTAGCTTTAAGTAATTTTATAGTGAATTTCTTTATTTTTTATAGACTTTTAGGATAAGTGCCTATCTACTCTCTTATAAAAGTAATTTAGGGTCAAATGAATAATTGAGTTTTGTTTGTGAACGTGTTCTCCTAAATTCTAACATCTGTGCATGAACAGGCCCTGTATTCTGTTTTTTTTTTTTTTTTACTTCGCAAAGTGTTGAATCTCAAGGAATTTGATTTTCACAGTTATTTTGTGCAATGTTATGATATTTAGGTATCTATGGTCGTACAGATGGTATAAATACAGCGGTAGAGGTGAGTATCGTCGGATTTTGTTGGATATCTTCCCTCGTGAAAAATGTAGATTGTAGTTGAGCTTCAATGTGCTAACCACGTGCCGTTAGCAGTGACGTTCCATTTTGACTGAGTTTGTAATAAGGTTCTTCAGTTACGAATTTGCCTACGTGGCAAGGTATCTCGTTCGATAGTTCAAATAAAAGTATATTGGAATTCACGGAAATCCCTTTAATTAGTAACATTGCCGAATTTTTATGTGAAATTATGTGTACTGAAATTTCAGATTTAGTAGTGACATTGCCGTATATTTGTGTGGCATTATGTGTACTAAAAATTTCAGAATTAGTAGTGACATTTTCGTAACAAGCTGACGTAAACTTCTGTTAGGTTCCAGAATTCAAGTCACATAACCATTCTGTGTTACAATACTGTTAGTATTTAGAGAATGTCTTGGGGGTTAGCATTCCCCATCTCATTATTTCAGTGCTTGAGCGCATAATTTGATAACCGTTAATGCAATTTCCCTGCTCCATTGCCAAACTATTTTACCTCTTCAAGAATACTGGTTTTATTGTTAATTTCTGCCTCATGGATATTCTCTTAGGTGATGGACACAAAGGGTTCGCCACACATAAGTTATGTAACAGTTAATGTTGCTTTTTAAGAATGCGCCATTTTAAAATACACAATTTGTGATCAATGTCTGTAATTTATTGTTGTATTAGCTAAATGATTTGATTAATTTTCTTCTTTCTTGTTTAATTATTTTGCCTTGATGTTCATTGAAAAAACTTCATTCATGCTAAAAATAATCTTATATATTTATGGGACACAAGAAAAATAACAAAATAAATCTTATTAAATATCCATATCATATTTTTTCCAACCATAAGGTATATATTCTACTTCATTTATGTTTTCTAAATATTATCTTTTGCTATTTTAACTAAAAGAAATGTAATTTTATATGCGTATTATGTAACCTTAATCAATTGCAGCAAAATTTATTTTCTGTTGTATGTAATTAATGTATGCATGATTCCTTATAAAGAATATCTAATGATTTTTCATGTATGGAGATACAAGTAATTTCTCCAAATATTAGAAAATTTCGT
This sequence comes from Maratus michaelseni, assembly GCA_963931845.1. NCBI lineage: Eukaryota > Metazoa > Arthropoda > Arachnida > Araneae > Salticidae > Maratus > Maratus michaelseni. The sequence continues at coordinate 172,755,674 of OZ007591.1, forward strand.
CATACATAATATTCTAAAGAATGATTGAATATCGTATTTAAATAAATCATACTTTATTATATATATATATATAAACGGAAGCTATTGAAATAACATGCAATTGGATTTGAATTTTGTCACCAACTTATGTTTTGTGACTAGAAAAAATTGTGATTGCAAAGTATATGGATTCGTTGTTCTAATAAAAATAAATTTGTAATGAATGATAAACGAAATCTGTTATGAAAAGAACATATAATTTAAAACGAGTGTGGAAAAGATAAAGGAGATTTTTAACAGTTTATTTTTCAAACATTATTTACCAAAATTATACTAATATTATTTTTCTAGATAGCCTTCTTTAACATCTACATACTTTCTCGAGTATATTGGGAGTTTTTTATTCTTGTTTAACAAAATAAACTAGAACGTGTATGAATCGTACTGCACACAAATTCTTTGCTTTATTTATCTGATGAAAATATTGCCTTTCTTAACGCTGTTATAAGACAATCGAAGTATATGTTAGTCAGAAGATGATATATTCCGACTATACGGAAGGTGGTCAGTAGTATATGGCACCTACTTTGGGACACTTTTCATACTCCACAAAACACTACTATTTGACGATTTTTGCAAGATTTTGATCAAAACATTTGTCTATAAGAATATCGAGAGTTGTAACGATTATTCATCAAAAAGTTCGTCAAAATGTGTGCATTTTTGAACAAATTTTAATATTTTTAATGAAAAAGTTTGCCTGTCGACTAATCCGATTATTGTAAGATTGTCCAAATGATGATTATAAAAAAACCCTTGAAAATCCAATGGAATGCTAATATTTTTCATCAAACTTTCTTAATCGTCTATCAAATGCTAATAAACAACCTTCCTCTAGGATGATATTGATAGGAATAATGAAAGCAAAGACCAGCGTTATATAATAAGTTATCAGCATTATAACCAATCCTAAAATCTTTAGTTGCATTAAAAGCTATAGAATAATATAAGTCATTAGCTCCAGGAATATAAATATCAAACCATTCTTTTGTTTCCGGTATTATATTCCAATTGTCATCACATTTACTTTCTATCCAAAAATAAATTCCAGGTTGAGAAAATTTAGAGGCTTGATCCATTTTGTATATTTTTGCGGTCAAAGTTAATTTTATTGTATCATTGAAACTATTAAATATAGTATAATTATTAGAGTTATCGATGCTATAATTTGTAATAACGGGGTCAAATTTGAAATAATGAAAGGTAGGCGAAAGACAATTAAACAGTAAAGTACTTATCACAAAATATTGTAGCATTTATATAGAAAAAAATTTTCGATAGATGATTCGAATAAAGTTTAGACAGATTAAATAAATAAGCTGTAAGAAAATATTAATTTATCAATTCTCTCCTTTTATTTACAATTATAAATGCTATTCTCATAGTTTGATATTTTCATAGTTCGATAAAATTAAAAGAATAGTTTGTGTCGAAATTAACACATTTTTGATAGAAAAGAATTTTGTACTTAAAACAGATATATTTTTAATTTCAGTAAATACTATTCTGTTAGTTTGATATTTTCATAGTTGGTATTAAATAAAATCCATCTGATTATTTTAAGATTTAAAACAAATAGTACGACTAAGCTTTTTCTAATTCATAATCATAATAGCCGTCATTATTTTTTCCTTTAAAATGAAAGATATAGCCTCCTTTATTCAGTTTTGTTATTGCATTTTCAGAAATTTTTCCATGACTCTTTTTAAGAAAATAATCTTTTTCTACATCATTAACTTCCAATCTCGCAATAGTCGTATTTCCAAATTTAGTTTGAATTTTCTTCAACGAAATCAGTTTGTATTTCCCTTTCTCTAAATCTTTTAACTTATGAGTTACAGGGAACGATCTGAGACTGTTGAATTCTTCCATTTATTCAGAAACATTTTTTGAAAGACAATTTTTATAGTATAGACATCTGTACATAGAACATCCAGGTCCTAATATTCTAACGCATCTCGGTACATCTAATATTTTTATAGGAATTCCCCATTCTTCAAAAGTACTTTTCAGAAAAACGCCTCCTTTAAAAGCAAATGTCCCACCGTATATCTGATGCAATTGTATGAAATAATCTTTTACTTTGTCACTACTGATCCATAAACCTTTATTGTCAGAATATCTTTTAAATCTTAAACCATGGACATCGTTAGTACATCTACGAACTATTCCAAGTTCTTGATCACTTAGTTCATAGTTAGGTGTAAATACAGAAATAGTTTCACCTATTTCCTGTTTTAAATGAACCCAGCTTATTTCTCTCGCTATAGATTTGAACGGAAGTATAAAACCTTGAACATTTATGATAAGGGTGACATCGTCCATTTATTATAAAACATTTTTTATAAATGCAGGACCTTCGGTTTAAAATCCAAAGGGTACAGTATCAAAGTTATCTAAAATTCTTCTTTTATCATATCCAAACATATATCTTTTATTCATTTTATTCACTTTAATATTTCTATCTTTTTGTATCTGAAATTGGTTTATTTCTACATCTATATGGTCAATTTCCCCCGTTATTGTTTTCATTCTCTCGTCAAAATTGAGCTTAGTTTCGCTCTCATAACTCATTTTAAATCCTTTTACTTTTCCTTTTACAGAACCATCGTTCAGAATATAACCATAATCTTTACTAGCTCCGGATATCCACGATTTCATATATTTATCTTCTCCTAATTCATCGGTCCATTCGCCTAGCATACAGCCCGTTTTTACTTTATTGGAGCCATCATCGATATAAACAATACTATCTGTATCGTAATACATTACTTTATCTCCTAATTTATCAAGCATTTCATATAATCTTATTCTAGCCGAACTGGTTGTAAAAGCAGCTATATAAATATTCGTATTAAAGTTATTCTGGACATATTCATCTTTCATCTTATAATCCATTTGTACACAATCATCATTTAAAAATATCATATTCAAATCTTTAATGCGGTCGTTCAGTATAATTCTATAAAAGTCTGCCAATTCTATTACATTCTCTGTTTGTTTCATATTTTTTCTCTGTCCGAACTTACCCCACAAAGAGTTTAAACAAATTTTGGATATAAATCTCATTCCAGGGTTTTCTTTGATTTCTCCTAACCTTATGCCCAATTTTTTTTCTACACACTCTTTATATTCTTTTTCCGTTTTGAAATTTTCAGACCATTTATCATCTGTTTCTAATTTGATTTTCAAAAACATTTTAACATAATCCTTAAATAATGTATTAGATTTCTTTTCAAAATGCCAAACTTCATAGATATTTAAAATCTTATAACCTTTTTCAATAGCCAGTTCAACTTCGGTAGTTGTCCACGTACCAGTAAAACTTCTCTCTTCATCTGTATGATTACATTCTTTATTCCGTATTTCATAACATTTTTTACAGTGTTTCTTTTCGCATTTTATAGGTTTTGAGCATAATTTACACAAACTAAATATTAATTTTTCTCCTTTATAAGGTAAAACAGGATGATAAAGTTTTCTAGGTGGAAGTATTTTACATTGTATCAAACCATACCAATTCTTATCATATTTTTCAGGATTATAAATCTTTACCGGATGACCAACAGGATAGCAATCAAAGTAATTCACTGTTGGATAAAGTGAACAAACATCGATATATCTACCTTTTTCGTTTTCTTTCATTTCGTATATTAATTTGGTAGGTTCACATCTACCTCCGCTGAATGCGTTTCTAGGATTTAAAGGTTCTACAAAATCTCTTTTCCATTCATTTTTCATATATTTTTTAATTTCTTTGTGACTATCAAAATCACATTCCCATATTTCAATCAATTCAAATCCTTTATCTTTTATTTTTTTATTTATTTTTTGAGTTTTTTCATACAAATCTTTCATACATATCTGATTTTGAAGATTGACAGTGGATTCTGTAAAACAACGAGGACAACCATGCCAATGACATCCTTGAAACTGATAGACGGTATTATTATAAAAACCATCTACTTTATAAGTTTTATCACCTAATTTCAGTTTTTTCTCACCACCGTTTAAAGCATGCTGTATTTTGATATTGTGTTTTTTAGACAGATAGTCTAGCCAAATGATCGATTTCTTACTGTATTGATCCTTTGGAATACACTCCTCATCTATCGCTATTGTATTCGGTTGTGTGAATTTATCTCTGTATATAGCCATACAAACGCCAGCTAAAGTGACATATTTAAAAGGATCAATATCAGCAATGTTTAGAAATAACCTTCGCAATTCTAAACATCCTTTTCTTAAAATATCAACATCAGATCTACAATATTTTTTAATATCTTTTTGAAAATCAAATGTTTCGTTTTTTACCGATTTATACCATTTATCAAAAGTTTTTCTTTGATCTAAAGTCATAGTATCATAGCCATAATAGTATTTTTCAGGATATTTTCCTACATAATTTTGATTTTCCTTAGTGTTAAACAAATGAGGAAAATAACCTTTAGCCAATTCCGTTAATCCAAACGTTTTAGGAAATTCTCTTAACGGAATCAGTGTAAAATTAATAGAATCGATAAATCTTATATTATATTCGTTTGCTTGCATATATATGAGTTTATTTCCTTGATATATTGTAAACACTTTAATTTTATTTTTAAAGCAGTATTTAGCTAGAAATTGAAAATCGAATCCTTTTCCATAATGCGCTAATACTGTATAATCGCGATGTTCATTTTGAAATAACCATTCACAATATTCATTTTCATTCTGAAATATTTTTTCTTCTCCGTTAAAATCATGATTTATAACTAGATTGACTTGGTGATTTCCTGTCTCTTGGTTCGTTTCAACGTCAAAAAACATATATTTTGTTGTGAATTTTGATGTTTGACATTTCTTACACCATTTCAATCTATCTTTACTTTTGAAATTACATTTGTTTTCACAAATTAATCCAACCCTGTAATTTTCAGGATATCGGCCTTTTCGACATATATTACACCATTCCAAAGTTGTTGTGGAACAAATGTTTTCACAAATTCCTCCCTTAGATTCTTTCCTACGTATATAACATTTATGATCTTCCGAATCCCACTCTCTACAGTTTTTACATTGTCTTTCTCCGCATTTATGATCTTTCGGTCCTCTTTGTTTTCTATTGATATTTCTCTTACATTTTAAACATTTCCACAGTTTTTCACAGACTGCTTCATTTTTATGATTTTCGAAGCAGTTTTTTCCTTTAAAAGATCTAAAACAATCATTACACTGAATATCATCTCCCTCGCAATTACTCTCTTTCTTAAAACATCTATTGCATTTTAAAGGACATTTATGTTGATCACTTCTATAATAACTGACTTTACAATAATCACAATAATTCTTTTTTCCTAAAAATCCTGTAACCGTTGTAATGACATCAAAATGATTTCTATTTTTTAAAATGTAAACACAATTAGATTTATGGGTACCACTGTATATTTTTTCGTTAAAATTTTCTCTGCAAAATATAGTTATTTGAATATCTAAAAAAATTTCGAATTGTTTAACATGCTCTAAATTACACATTTCTAACGGAATATCACAAATTTCATGCAATTTTATCGCTAAACTTTTTTGTAATTTTCTACCTTTTTTTATATATGTTACTTCATTATCTGTAAGTTTTTCTAGATTCAATTTTTCGCATAAAATTTTACGATTTTGAATAGCTAGGGCTGTAACGATGGATCTAGCCAAACAGATATTATCGTCATTTTAAATTTGAATTATACTTTTTTTATCGACAACATCGTTATTGTTCAGTAATTTCAAATGTTTACCGCCTTTAGGCAAATCAACGACAGTAAAAATAAATTCACAATCTTTAATATCCAACTCTTTGTATTCCATTTTGTGCGTTAAAACATCTAAGTAGGTCTCATAGGCTTCTTTCGTTGACATCATTTTAGGGTGAAAGGGTTGTGTTAAATAGGGATTGAATACAATTATATCTACCTTTCCTTCAATTTTTCCAATTGCTCTCCTGAATAAATCTTTTAAGATACTGTAATACTGGCCAGGTGTGAGTTTGTTTATTTGTTTTATTTTATAAACATATCTATAAGTATTAAATTTTTTTACAAATTTTTTGTCTTTCTCAACAATTTCATAATCGGGTCTAAACAGATTTTCCAAATTTGTTTCTAATTTGACTTTTTTTCTGTCTTTTTGATCAATTTTTCATCTTTATATTTCAATCCGTAATAATCAAAGAGTTTCTTAAGTTTTGGACGGTTTTTCGGTTCATTTATAAATTGTTTCAATTTTTCATATAAATCAGGAAATAATTTTTTAAGGTTTACCACTGTTTTTATCTTTTTTTCTTCGTTATTTTTTGGGTTAAATTCTGCTGTGTTATTGTTAAATTTTAAATCAAAAGAATCGAATATTTTTTTCATTTTATTTCTTTTTTTAGGATTTTCGATACATTTTGTCTTTATTTTATTTAAATAATCTGTGACATCTAATTTTAATAAATCTACTAAAACATATTTATATTCCTCTGTTCTTTTTATATATCTTATTATCAATCTGATTAAATCATCTTTTTTACAATGTTGGGGTTGGTGTATATTTAACAGTTTTACGACCTGCCTTAATTTTGAAATATGTATTTTTGAAACAGATATCAATCTTAGAGTTTCCTCCATTTATATACAAACATTTTTATAAATACTTTTTGCTACCCATTTTTAATAGCGACCACTATCTATAAATGCTCATTAAATTAGACCACTGGCAGGTAATTTTAGATTAAGCAATTTAAAATGAATGTCGTTAAAAGTATGAATTTCTGAAAACAACTATTAAAAAATATATTCCATCGTTTACTCAAAAGGACTAATTGCTGTCCATTGAAAGAAATCTGAATTTTTTTCTACAGGTTCGCCATTCAATTTTAAACATTCAAATCGAAATCCGTTTTTATCTATTTCTGTAATTCTAACAAAAAATGGTTCGCTGTATTTACATACAGGCGTTATATGAACATTGGGATGAACATTAAAGGTATGATTCCAATCTACATTTATTCTTTCAGTTGTACAATTACCTGTCAAAATCTTTGTACTTTTTGAATTACCCATTTATTTAGCCGAAAAATCACTGTCATAATCAGACACTTCTATTTTACGTTCATTCAAAATACGTTCAACTAAATACTTTACATTTAATATAATATTTTCATCTAAAAAATATGTTCAATTTAAAACACAACATTCTGTATAATACTTTCATTCAAAATATGTTCAATTTAAAACACAACATTCTGTATAATACGTTCAAATAAATACTCAACATTTAATATAATATTTTCATCTAAAAAATATGTTCAATTTAAAACACAACATTCTGTATAATACTTTCATTCAAAATATGTTCAATTTAAAACACAACATTCTGTATAATACGTTCAAATAAATACTCAACATTTAATATAATATTTTCATCTAAAAAATATGTTCAATTTAAAACACAACATTCTGTATAATACTTTCATTCAAAATATGTTCAATTTAAAACACAACATTCTGTATAATACTTTCAAATAAATACTCAACATTTAATATAATATTTTCAACTAAAAAATACGTTCAATTTAAAACACAACATTGACTATAATATTTTCAACTAAAATGCAACCTAAAAAATTTGTTCAGTTTAAAACACAACATCATAAATTTATTTTGACGTTCGTTTGGTATGATAATTGCTTTTTAAATGTCTCTTTTTATGAGCTAGAGTGTATGTTTTACCACATTCGCAATCAATTTTTTTATTTTTCATAGCTAAATGACAACTTTTGCAATTAGCGTAATGTTCTGTTTTGCCGTAACGAAATCGAGTATAATATTGGTCTAAAGATTTAGTCATCTGACAATGCTTGCAAATTTTAGACAGCTCCATTTATTAAGAAACATTTTTTAGAAAGCTATTCCAAATGTCTTCGTTTTTCTTATTAAATTTTACTTTCAAATTATTATCAATATTATAATAATCTAATATTTTCTTTATGAAATATAAGTAATTTATCGACTTTTTATAGTACACTAAGTCTAGAAACTGAATAAACATTTCTTCAGCTTTATATGGAATATTTAACTTCAATTTCCATTTCAATGCTTTAAAACGACTTATTCGGGATTTGCGTCTTTCGCTTAAAAAAACATCTATATTTTTATATGTAAAATATTCACCGTCCGAATCGTACATTATTTCACATTTTTTCATTTGATCATAAATTTTCAGATATTTTTCAGGTATTTGACACTTGTTTTCATTGTCAAAAGAATCCATTAAGCAAGATTCGGAATCATCTAATAAAACGTCTTTAAAAAAATCACAATTCATTTATTTAAACTTTTTTTTAATGTAATGCATTCAAAACCCTGCATAGGCGGGAGTTATTTTAATATCATAATTGTATTTGATAAATCCCCGCATAGACGGGAGTTTTATACCCCGCATAGGCGGGAGTTATTTTAATATCATAATTGTATTTGATAAATCCCCGCATAGACGGGAGTTTTATACCCTGCATAGGCGGGAGTTTTGATGAGTTGTTTTAATAACATAATTATATTTGAAAAAATCCCCGCATAGACGGGAGTTTTATACCCTGCATAGGCGGGAGTTTTGATGAGTTGTTTTAATAACATAATTATATTTGAAAAAATCCCCCGAATAGACGGGAGTTTTATACCCCGCATAGACGGGAGTTTTATACCCTGCATAGGCGGGAGTTTTGATGAGTTGTTTTAATAACATAATTATATTTGAAAAAATCCCCGCATAGACGGGAGTTTTATACCCTGCATAGGCGGGAGTTATTTTAATATCATAATTGTATTTGATAAATCCCCGCATAGACGGGAGTTTTATACCCTGCATAGGCGGGAGTTTTGATGAGTTGTTTTAATAACATAATTATATTTGAAAAAATCCCCCGCATAGACGGGAGTTTTATACCCTGCATAGGCGGGAGTTTTGATGAGTTGTTTTAATAACATAATTATATTTGAAAAAATCCCCCGCATAGACGGGAGTTTTATACCCTGCATAGGCGGGAGTTGTTTTAATAACATAATTATATTTGATAAATCCCCGCATAGACGGGAGTTTTATACCCTGCATAGGGGGGAGTTATTTTAGCGGATTGACTTGATATCTTTTTCGTCAACCCAAGAGTTAAATTCGTCGGAATAATTTAACCATTTAACTAGACATTTATTGCCTTTCTTTTTTATTATTTTTTCAATTTTATACACATTGTCTTTTTTATTATATTTAACTAATTCCGATTCATAGTAAGTTCCTTTTATTTCGTTGCCATTCAAATCTTTTATTCTATAAGTAATCGGATCAGTGTTTAATATTTCTGAAACGATAAAAATTTCTTCAGTAAAAGTAGGTTGGTATCCGCGGGTAAAAGCAGTCTGGTATTTCGACACTCTGATTCTGTCGCCGACCTTAAATTTCGGTTTTCTTATTATTTTTTCTTCGTATAAATTTTTATAAACTTCAGATTCGTTTTCTTCTCTACTCGCTTCGCTAGGCGTCATTTTGATAGACCTATGCCTGGTATTATTATAATTTTTAACTAATTGATCCAAAACATCTATATATCTTTTAGTATTGTTGGCAGCTAGATAGGTTCTAATTTTTTTATTAATTGTCCTGTTAAATCGTTCGACAACAGAACATTTTATTTCAACATTTTCAGTTGTAAACCATTGAATATTATGATCTTTAAATAATTTTAAAGTTAACTTATTTACAAATTCTAATCCTTTGTCTGTCTGCAGTTTTTCAGGAATTCTTTCTTTAAATATCTTTTTAAATGCTTCAGTTACTTCTTGTCCTGTTTTTCTTTTTATCGGTATGGCCCAACCATATTTACTAAATATATCTATCACTGTCAATAAGTAATTAGTTCCGTTATTATATTTACTAAAAGGTTTGATAAACAATAAATCTGCTTGCCATTGGTCATCGATATGACTGACATAAATGCGTCTTCGTTTAAATTTACGAATTAAAGGCTTATGTCTGGTATAAACATCTTGGCTATGTAAAAAATCTGTAATTTGATTTTGACTGAAACCTGTTTTCCGTTTTAATTCATTGATCCCACAATAACCACTTTCAGGATGATAATATATTTTTTCTAAGATACTTTTAGGATCTTTCATCCCTAAGGTTTTCCTAAAAAAACACTCTTTTTAGAACCACAATCTAGACAAATACCTTTCATCATTGGCCTGTTATTTTTAGAAATTGCATCTTTAATATCTTTTGTTTCTGTATGGTTTTTACATTTTAAACAATAGATCTTTGTATTTCCCATACCGAAAGTTTTTTTAGCTTGAATAATCGGTTTTACAATCCCTCTTTCAAATCTTTCTCTAATCGTAGGATTTTGAATATTATCTAATTCATCAATCATATTCTTATCGCATACTTCATTTCTACTTTTTGTATCTTTATTTTCTAAATAACATTTGTCATGTTTATATGCAATTTCATCCACTCTGTTAACAGGTTTAGACGAATTTTTATACGTTAAATCTGGGTTTAATCGTGTTTTTCCCCATAATAATTGTGTCCCCGGGCCTGTAAAATTATGGCCAGGTAAATGCATTTCGAAAGGTAAATTACTAATGACTTTATTCAGAAAACCCGATCCAGTTTGTCCACATTTTAAACATCCGCCTTTAAAATTACCTTTTTTAGTTAAAGACGTAACACCAAATTTTTTACTTTTACAACTCATTTATTAGGCAGCAAAAAGCTGACGCTTTCTAAGAAGAATATTTATATCCATTCAACTTTACTTTTTTCACATACTTTTCGATTGGGAAATATACTAAATTATTTATAAAATCTTGTTCTCTAACATACACTTCTTCTTCTGAAATTTTTTTAGCTTTCAACAAATTTAACTGTTGTTTATAAAAATTATAACATTGTTTGTATTCTTCTTTTCGTTCCAAAATATTTAAAGATTTCTCAATGACTTCTACAATTCCTGCACTCAAACTCAAAGCGGCCAGTGGTACGAATGCAAAAGCTGATAATCCCGAAGCACTTAGCATGAATTTGCTAACAGATAAGGAAACACTTATCTTTTGATACAAATTGTAACTTTTCCGATAAACATATAATTTCTTTTCTAAATATTCTTCCATTTATATAGGTTCAAAATTTTTTCTGTATCTCATTTCAGAATTTACTAAATCTAGCATAAAGAAGTTACCCTTACAAGAATTATATTTTTCTAGAAATTCTTTTTTCGTTAGATTTCCGTCTATTTCTCTGATTATCTGATTAATTTCCCTAGGCTGTAGTTTAAAAAATATGAAGTAATTACAATTTTTTCTAATATTTATAGGAGTTGAGTAATAAGACTGCGTTAAATAAATAATGGATGCATTTTTCTTCCGACCTCTTATAAACAAATCCTCTATAACTTTCTGGTCTTTTTCTGTAACACAATCGTCGAAAACAACTAGATTTTTTTCTGAGGAATCTAAATCGTCGACAGTAATAAATTCACTCAAATCTGAAGAAAATAATACATTCTTTTTATATTTATCATACAATTTTAATAATTCCATTCTTTTATTTTTATTTATTTTTTTACATTTTAAAATATCGTCTCTTTCAACGCCTTCAAACAATGAATAATCTTCTTGCAATTTAGAATACTTTGGCTCGGAAATGTCTTTTGCACATAAATATAAAGCGTCGAAATCTAATCTTAAATTACTAGGATTCTCAAAACCGTTTAATAAATTTATTAGTAAATTTGTCTTTCCGCAAACTGATGCCCCGATTATTAATAATCTGAAAGGATGTCTGGGTAAAAAACGATGTTGTTTAGGATCTGGCAATTCTTCCGGTTCTGTGTAATCTTTAATTTTAATCATTTATTTACTGAGAAAATTTACAGCTAGTAAAAATAAAATTACTGCCAGTAAAAGCATATTTGCTGTCAGTAAAAATAGAAAGCGTCAGCTTTTGCTGTCTAATAAATGGATAAAATAAACGATTTAGAAAAAGATCGAAATAAGAAACAAAAAGAAGAATTAAAAAATGCAATAAAACTTGTCAAATTACAAGCAGATATTAGAAAAAATAATGAAGAACAGCGTGATAGAAAGCTAGGTATAGACAAAAGTTTAACTGAATTTCATAAACCTGTCACTAAAAAGTTAGAAGAACAGGATAAAAGTAGAAAAGAAAATATTAAAGCTATCAATGATAAATTGGACGAATTAAATATATCTTTACAGCCTATTGCAGAATCATCTAGAATTATTCCTGAGGCGATCGAAGATGTCAAAGAATTATATAAAGAGCCGCCGCTTACTTATAATGTTGATCAAAATTTAAATCTAAGATATTTAAAATCTGTACAATTATACAAACCTTCGAAACTCCTAGACAATAAAGAAAAATTAAATGAAATGCATGCAAAGGCAAAGCAGTTAAAAGAAGAATTATCGAGGAAAAAAGGCAACTTACAAAGTACAATTAATAGGGCTAGAAATCTTTCAGAGGAGGAATTAAGTCAGAAAAAGGTTGAATTAGACGCTGTTAAAAATAACGAAGAGGAACTACAAAGATATCTGGGTAGATTAACTACAATTCAAGGTAGTGAAGTAATGAAAGTGGGAAAAGGAATAGATTTATTATCTGAATTATTGGATAAAATATGTCAAGGTAGCAAGTCGAAAAAATTAAGAAATGAAGTCAAACTGCTAATAGACAAACTCATTAAAGCTAAAAAAATAACTAACGGAGATAAAGAACGATTATACAATCAATTTCTTCTTTAAAGATTTTACTGCCTAATAAATGAGTTATGTAAAAAAGAAGATTCATTTGAGTGACGGGCAGATTAGTAAACTGAAATCAGCGCTCAGAAAAAAAGAAGAACTGACACTGCAGATAGACAATTCTAAAACTCCCAATTATGAGATGTATTTAACCAAAACACAGATAAATCAGATTAGCAAAGGTAAAAGAATAAATATAAGCAAAACTCAATTAGATAAAAACGGTGGATTTTTACCCTTTTTAATTCCTATTTTAACATCCCTAGGACTCGGTGCTGCGAGCGGTGCGGCGGGTTGGGGAACTAAAAAAATCCTAGATAAAATATCGGGATCTGGAGTTTTTCAGCCTTGGGAAAACAAAGGATCGGGTCTAAAAGCGTCAGTGTCTAAAAAAAAAAAATCCCGGTAACAGAATTGGGTATATCCGATGAAACGATTAAAGAAAATATGAAAGATGAAAGAGGATTCAGGGGTGTTTTCACTTCCGATTTACTTCCTAAAAAGATTGGAAATTTTGAAAGCGGGATTATTAATTTAGATATTTCGACGGGTCCTGGAACACATTGGGTTTGTTACTATAATGATCCAAAATATAACTATGTAGAATATTTCGATCCTTTCGGTGAATATATATATAAAAATATTAAACTCAAAGAAAAATATATTCCCGAAAATATTATGAAATTTCTTAAACTGTCCAATAAAAAAGTCAATATAGCTCACAATGATAGTTTTTTACAAAAACCTACTTCTGTAAATTGTGGATTATTTTGTATGAAATATATAAAGGAAAGAAATAAAGGTAAATGTCCAGAATGTGTACTTAATTCATTTACTCAACAGCCTAGCGATTATAACGAAGAGTTTGTTTTTCATCTTTAAAGATTTTTTACTGTCTAATAAATGATCAAATTGAAACCAAAAAGTCATGAAAAATCAGAGGACTTCACTGTTGAATTTCCTCAACCTCTTAAATTAAAAAAATTAGCATTGCAATCTTTTACTATGACAGTTTCATGGTTTAACATAACAGATAAAACTAATACGTTTGACGCGTATACAGATAAGAATAATGTTAAATCTATCACTATTCCTTACGGTAATAAAAACGTTGAAGATTTAAATATAGATGTGATGAAAGCGTTTGGTTCAGACGATCCTCCGGTAAAATTTGGTAGAATACAATCTAGACTAAGAATGCTTATTAAATTAACTAAAGGTTGGAATATCGACTTAACAAAAAGCGATTTTCATAAGTTAATAGGCTTTGAAAAAAAGGTCTACGAAAGTCATGATGAAGAGACTGTAATAGAAGGTGAAAATATAGCGGATATAACAAACGGAAATGACATTATATATATTCATTGTGATGTAGTTAATGGATCTTTAATCAACCAGAATAATTCAGAAGTTATTTATTCTTTTACACCGAGGGATGTACCGGGTGTTATCATTTCGAAAGAATTCAATAATTTAATCTATTATCCTGTGAATAGGGATTCTATTCGCAGAATAAGGATGAGAGTTACGAATCAAAATGGTGAATTAATTGATTTAAATAAAGGTTTAATTGAGTATAATTTTAGAGTCGTAGGTGAAAAAAAGATTATGTTGAAAAAATATATCAATTGATGTTAACTAAAATTTTCTCAATAAATAAATGAATAAACACAGATTATATAGGAAAAGTAAAAGAATTCAAGGAAAAGGATTTTTTAAGGCTAAAAAAGTAGAATTGAATGAAAAAGCAGTTGTTGACAAATTGACTGATGCTGACATATTGAAAGAAATATTTTCAAAAAAGATGAAAGGAACAGGTCTGAAAATTCTTCCTAAATAAATGGAAAAAATTTATGATCTGAGAGATACTCGTTATTATTATAATAACGATATAAAAAGTAGCGAATTAAAAAAAATAAGATTACCTAGTACAAGCCATAATGACAAAAAAGAAAATACGACGTTTCATTTCGAAATTAGTGATACCAATGATCCTGTTTCATTATCGGAGAGTTATCTGGAGACAAAGTGGAAAATTGTAAAATCCAGTGGCGCATCTATAAATGATGAAAATGTCGCCGCAGTGTGTTCTATGAAAGGCGTAAAACTTCAGATAGGTAAACAAATAATCGAATCAGTTGGAGACTATCACTCCTACATTCTACAGGTTAAGAGACTGAAGGATTATACCAGAGATTATTCAACATCTGAAGCTACCAATATAGGTTTTTATCCAGATACCAGTGATAGTGCTGATAGAAATAAAAGTTTACTTCAAGACGATGGTACGATAATTGCTACAACCCCTATAACAGATGTCGTCAATAAATTAAAAATTGTAAAAAATGAAAACTACAATAAAGGATTTAAAAAAAGATGGGAATTGTCGAAAAATAGCAATACAGTTACAACATGGACGCCTTTAAAGGAAATTTTTGATTTCGTCGCAGAATATAAAAAAGCCATTTCTGGATTCATAATAAGACTGGAATTCCAAAGAGACGATAGTAGAAATATGATCTATACAGACGCTGCAAATCCAGATTATAAAGTAGAAATTGAAGACATAGCACTGTGGGTGAGATACGTCGACTTTAAAAATGGTGCGGAGATTCTCTATAATGAGTTAAAATTATCTAACACGGATATAGAAATAAACTGGAATCAGTATGAAATTAACAGATCTAGTCCTATTAATAAATATAAAAGCGGTTCTGATTCTATATCTGCTACATCCGATGAAGTTTTAAGATTATTCGTAATACCGCAATATTTTGAAAGAAATGAAAATCCTAAAAAGAATAATATGATATTTGATAACTTGGATATGATCGAATGTTGGTTGATGATTAACAGATCGCCGTTACCAGCAGAGCGATATACTATGGATTTTGGTAAAAAGGAATATAATAGATTATATGAATCTTTTCTGGAATCAGGTCTCAATAATCTAAACACAGAAACCGGTTGTATGGTAAATTACTCAGATTTCGGTAAATTATATCCTATAATTCATTTTGATTTGTCAAATCATGTAAACTATACTACTCTGGAAAATTTGAGAATAGAATTCAATTGGAAATTAGAAAAAGAAACAACCAAATAATATGTATTTTACTATATTTTAGAAGTAAGAAAGAAATGTATATTAAATATGAATAAAAAAGAAATTACTATGATTAAAACCTTAGGAGAATAACATTTTTTAGTCTTTATAAATGGCTGTTTATTATCCGCCGTATGATAATCCTGTGCGAAAAGGCCCTATCGGACCACCCGGTATAGGTTTTAAATTAACGGACGAGGGTCATTACGATATGGAAAATAAAATATTAAAAAATTCTTCAGATCCAATCGATGATTTAGATTTATCCACTAAACGTTTCGTTTTGAATAAAATAGAGAATAATCATTTTGAATTAAGAGATTTTATAGACAAAAATAATACTAATTATGACAGTAATTTTGTAACTTTCACAAAAGAAACGGCTGAGAGAATACAAGAACTCGATGAAAATACTTTACGTCTAATCGAAGGAAAAGCTTACGACGCTAAAGGAAAAAGAATAGGCAATGTTGCAGACCCATTAGATGCAAAAAATGTTGTAAATAAGCGATATTTTGAGAAAAACGCGTTAATATTAAAGAATGATAAATTTGATGCAAAAAATAAAATAATTACGAATGTTTCAGAACCCGAAAACGATAAAGACGTAGTCAATAAAATATATGTAGACAGTAAAGATATCTGGGTTACTATAAAAGATGATTTTCAGACTTTTCCAGAAAAAGAATTTACCAAAGTAAATTTCGACTTGATGAGTTCTAAATTACTGGATCGAGAAATGCGATATATCTACAGATATGCATATGAAAATTAATATATATTTAATAGATAATAGTAGATATGTGAATACAGAAATAGAACTTAAAATCGAAGATAAAAGTATTTTACACAGAGAGACAAGTGATAATTATGAAACTTGTTTTGTCAATGGAAAACGCGGTGAGATCGTTACAGTCTGGTTAAAACCCCAAAGACCATTCACTTTAAAACCTTATATGCATATTGAAAAAATCGCTTTTTAAAAATACGTTCATTATTAAATGGATATCAACTGGGACGAATTTTCTAAAACTAAAAATTTATCCGAAGATGTGCTACGAAATTTGAAAGATCAACTCAATTGGAAGTTAGTTTGTAGATATTCAGTATTATCCGAATCTTTTATGGAAGAACTCATAGATTATATTGAATGGAATGTTATATGTATACACCAAAAACTTTCAGAAGAATTTCTAGAAAAATATAAAGAAGAATTCGATTGGAATTTAGTATCTAAGAATCAAAAGCTGTCTGAAGGATTTATACTAAAACATTCTAATTATATAAATTGGGTTGTTATATCTCAATATCAAACCTTAAGTGACGAATTTATTCAAACCTATCATGAAAGATTAGATTTACATAAAGTATCCATGTTTCAAAAACTTTCAGAAAACACTATGTGCAAATTGGAAGAAGGACTAAATTGGTTGCAAATAGCCCGTTTTCAAACATTTGGTGAAAGGTTTTTAGAAAAATATATGCATAGACTAGATTTTTGTAATCTCATTGAATATAAGTTTGATCAATTACCAGATAATTTTTATAACGATAACTGGAAAAAAATACTTTCCGTTCAACTGGGTGAATTAAATAAAAAATTTGGTCATTATTATGAAGAAGAAGAACCTCACAGAGAAAGACTAATGGATGAAATTTTTGAATTAAAAAATATTTTAATACGATTTATTAATGAACTGAGACTACTTTTGAATAAAGATGAAAAATAAAAATGTTTATAAAAATGCTTCTGTATAAATGGTGTCGGCTGAAAGATTAGACGATATTATAATTCATAAACACAAACATTTATTTATCAATTTAGCCCATAATAAAACATTTTATACATTTATTTCATTATATATGAATAAAATTTCTCCTTATTTAAGTAAAAATATTATGAAATTACCCATTGAATTTATAAGAAAATTTAAAGATAAACTTGATTGGAATTGTATATCACAGAATGAAAAATTATCCGAAGATTTTATTAGAGAATTTCAAAATAAAGTTGACTGGTTTTATATATCATTTCATCAGACATTATCAGAAGATTTTATTAGAGAATTTCAAAATAAAGTCAACTGGTTTTATATATCATTTCATCAGGCACTATCAGAAGATTTTATTAGAGAATTTCAAAATAAAGTCAACTGGGAAGGGATCTCCTATCATCAGGTATTATCCAAAGATTTTTTAAAAGAATTTGAAGATAAAGTTGATTGGGAATGGATATCATATATCTACGGTTTTTAATTAACATTTCAATTTTAAGCCGAAGGATTATATCCTTTATTTGACGTCAAATTTTTTTCTATATAAATGCTACAATATTTTGTGATAAGTACTTTACTGTTTAATTGTCTTTCGCCTACCTTTCATTATTTCAAATTTGACCCCGTTATTACAAATTATAGCATCGATAACTCTAATAATTATACTATATTTAATAGTTTCAATGATACAATAAAATTAACTTTGACCGCAAAAATATACAAAATGGATCAAGCCTCTAAATTTTCTCAACCTGGAATTTATTTTTGGATAGAAAGTAAATGTGATGACAATTGGAATATAATACCGGAAACAAAAGAATGGTTTGATATTTATATTCCTGGAGCTAATGACTTATATTATTCTATAGCTTTTAATGCAACTAAAGATTTTAGGATTGGTTATAATGCTGATAACTTATTATATAACGCTGGTCTTTGCTTTCATTATTCCTATCAATATCATCCTAGAGGAAGGTTGTTTATTAGCATTTGATAGACGATTAAGAAAGTTTGATGAAAAATATTAGCATTCCATTGGATTTTCAAGGGTTATTTTATAATCATCATTTGGACAATCTTACAATAATCGGATTAGTCGACAGGCAAACTTTTTCATTAAAAATATTAAAATTTGTTCAAAAATGCACACATTTTGACGAACTTTTTGATGAATAATCGTTACAACTCTCGATATTCTTATAGACAAATGTTTTGATCAAAATCTTGCAAAAATCGTTAAATAGTAGTGTTTTGTGGAGTATGAAAAGTGTCCCAAAGTAGGTGCCAAATACTACTGTGGTCGTTTGATCTTTTCAACGTTACACTCTGGAAAATATCCGTGACTTGAACGATGTTTTCTGTTGCATATATATTTTGTTAAAATGAAAACATGTCGGCTTTGTTTTGTCCATTTCAACCCAAAATACAAAATTACCTAATCTAGCGTAAAAATTAACTGAAATTATCCAATCTTAGCTGTATTTTTTTCAAATTACAGGGGTGTTCCAGAAACTGTTCTGCTTAGTACTCTTTCGTATAAGAAGCTGTATTTTTACATATGTCCTTTTCTCATTAGGATACAAATAATGCGCAGAGGTATCTCAAAATTTCATGAAATTCTCCAGTCAAATAACGGAATTTTCATACAATAGAAGAAGAAAATATGTTCCAGTCACAGGAGTTTTACGTCAATAGCTGCATATACATTTTAGTTTCTCTGACGAAATTTTATTTGAGAGTGTACACAAGTTGTGTGAGGTATTTGCATTTTTTCATGTAAATTGACTCTTAGCCTCCTGTCATATATATCATGTACTTCAGTGTAATACTGAACAGCCATTGAAAAGAATGAGTTAAAAGTTATAAAATTGTTAAATAATAAAACACTGTACTACAATAAGGGTTATAATACATTGCAGAAAATGGAGAAAGATTAAAGTTTTCTTTCTGCATTCTGTTAACGTTATTACTATAATTAAATAGATGTGGATGTGCAAGCAACTTGTTTTCTTTTAAATATTTTCAGTATATGATTATATAATGTCACTTTTTAGTATGCATCCTGAAAGCCCCCCCCCCCTGAAAAAAAAATTGGAACTGACTAATGAGTGGAAAATGCCAGATTGTATTTATTTATTTTATGTTAGCGTACTAAATAGAATTCTAAAATGCTACCTAAATAATATTATCCTCTAACTACTATGTATGTTAAATATTTTATTATTATTATTTTTAAAAGATTATTTTGTTCTTTTGCGATCTCAAATTCAGACATTTCACATTAAATATAAACAGACATATTCCATTCCAGTGACATATTTTAGATTATGAATTTTTTAAACATACGCGTATGTTTACTCGATGAAGTGCTTTGAAATTTTAATATCTCATTTGCATCCTTTCATGAGTAACGAAACAGTAAAATCCTCTGTTATACGTTGTTTAAAAATTTATTACCCCTAATTATTATTTTATATGCTTTATGAAACGCAATCTTTTATCGCAATAATCATCAATAATTTCAAGCTCATGAGTCCGATAACACGGTGGCCTGAGTTATAAAAGAGCTTATGACAAAGTGTTTTGATTATAGTAAATAAAAGATTAACATCGAGGTGTTCAAAGTATTTGCGATTATTAATTGGAATTTGTCGTAAGGAAAGAAAATTTGTAATAAATAATTATCTATAAATTTTAATATAGTGAAATATAATATAATATACTTTGTATGGCAATAAATTTCGGTAAATATGTTCATGAACAAAGTATTGTGAAGTAAATAATCCAAAATTCATTATATTCCTTCAAAGTAATGTTTTTCATTTGCAATACACTTTTGACAACGCATATAGAACGTATGAAAACTGGATGTAAAAACCGTTTTTAGGTGCTTTAGTAATTATATAAATACGTAGCACCTATAGCCGTCGTCTGGTTTGTCCACCTGTCCGTCTGTTCTCATATAACAGCGCAAAAACTACCAAACCGTATAGTTTGAAAATTAATATACATATATATATATTTGCAGAAATTTGTCGAGTCATTTCAAATTTTATCAAAGTCGAATCAAAACTTAAAAAGATATTAAAAAACATTTTCTTCACTCTATTAAATCCTATCATGCGTAATTAACTTAATGATATCCCATGATAGTTAATGATTCTAATTTCACATGGTGATTACGTCATGTTTAAGATGAAGTCATATTATTTCCGTTTACGGAATTTAAAAAGCGTATTTATATAGCTTATAAGATTGTTTAATTGTAACTGTCATATAATCTACCGACAGTTTTTTGGATAGATGTTTCCGAAAAAATAGATATTAAATGGTAAAAGTGCCTAATTATGGATTTCAAGTTTTGAAATTTCCATAACTAGCTTTAAGTGTCCCATTGGAATTTTCAGTAAATATCAGCAAAAGATAAAATGTTGCCAACTTAAAATTTATTTATTTCATAACGGAAATTAATCATATCATAATAACAGGCGATATAATTCATTTCCGTGAAATAATAACGATGATTTTTTTTACTTTGTCCTGTATTGGATATTTGCACATGGTGTAATTTTAATGTAACAGAATTGTAATTAAATGCTTTTAAAAGCGTATTGAAACTCAATTTGATAAAATAAAATTAATATCCATAATATGAAAATCTGCACATAAAACAAATTTTATATTCATGCATAAGAGTGCAACAGCTATTGCACGAAGATCTGAATATTTATGAGACTAGTAATATTACGAACGCACCTCATTTGTTACGTTTGACGTAGAATTTCGAACTTGTTCGGCATTGTCTTTCAGGGACAGCGAACCTAATGCACACCTGCCAAAGGGTGTACGTGGTAGAATATTTTGGCCACTGTCTTTATTGAAGTTCTAAACGGAAACACAATAAAATTACACAAAATATACGAATTGATTGAAAATTTAAGAACGTGAAATGTAAGTTATTTAATTACAATCTAGTTCAATTCGGGCTAAAAAGATGTTTAACACTCTAACATTCCTTGGGATAATAGTTACCAACTATTTGTTTCTAAAGTGTTAACGAATCATATTGGTATTTTGTGCACATGTGTGAATCCTAACATTCTACTCACTGTTGGTATTGGGAACAAGTAAGTTTTTTCCTCTGTTGCTGGTGCATGATAAATGGCATTTTTTTTTTCTCTGAAGCAGATCGTTAACATTATCGCTGCACAGTGCAGCAATTTATGTGTACGTATAAACTGTAGTATGTCCTTCCACTACGACAACAGAAACTAGTCGCATGTATCAATCCCAAAACTTCCTTCTATCTCACACAGGTTTCGCAAATACTAAAAAGAATCATCACCAATTTATATCAAGATCTAAATGAAACTCAAGTTTTATTAAATTCCGTGCATTATTTATTGAGATATGACTATCGCTAAAATCGTGTAAATCCTGCAAAATGCTGCATAGCAGCGCCACCTGCGGGGCGAATTTTAACAAAAACTAATCAGCACCAATTTGTATCAGAGACTAACTGAATATAAAGTTTTATTAAATTCCGAACATTAGTTCTTGAGAAAGAGCTATTGCGGAAATCGCGAAAAATGCTGCATAACAACGCTACCTGCTGGGCAATTTTTACCTAAAAACTAAACAGAACAAATTTATATCCGGGACTAACTGAATATAAAGTTTTATTAAATTCCGAGCATTAGTTCTTGAGATAGAGCGCCCACAAAATTTTTGTCACATACAGACAGTCAGACAGTCAGACAGAGTCACAGACAGACATTTTCTAAAAATAGTCAAATCGTGTTCAGGACCTTCTAAAACGTATAAATACGTCGAAAACCGGAAGTCGAAAATTTTCATGAATCCAATACTTTCTTCTTGTAAAGAAAGAAGAAAGTAATAATATTTCATTTAGCTCTCTATTGAAAGTATGGCATTGAAAAGTAAGGATTAAAAATGACCTACAGTATGCGCAATCGTTCTTTATATTAATAACTCTTACAGCTTAAGAAATTAATTATCTGCAAAGAGCGTGTAATTTCAAATGTTTTATCCGATATGTGTGACAGTTACGCGGCTGCTGACTGCGAACGGCTGAAGGGCCTCTATCCGGGACATAAATTCGTTTTCTTACACAAGAAAAATGAAATTATCGGAGACTAAACCAATCATATACATTTTGTTCATTATTTGAAATGCAAATTTTCGGAAATATTTCGGAATGGAATTGGTAATTTACCAAAATAAAAGTTGATAATCACTCCACTCCCTCCATTATATATATGCATTTATCGAGCTACCAAACTGTGTTTTTAAGTTTGTGAGTGAGGCCAAAATTTCATAACATTTAGGCAACGACGTCCAGAATGTAGTTATTAACAATAGGTGATCCAAATCTGTCTTTTCGGTTTACAGAGTATAGGTGAAAACCATTTTTTCATTGAAAATTCTGATAGATTTTTTACATTTAACATATATTTTCGGTTGTCCACTAATACCAAATGAATTTTTTTGTGAAAAACATCAGTAATGTTTTCAAATAAAGTTTTGAATTTTATCAAAAGCGGTTCTTTCGTATTAGCCGCATGACGGAGATTACTAGTATAAGAAATCGCCAAAGATTTCGCTACTTACAGCATTCTCTTTTATTCTGATAATTTCAGTATTTTAAGCACGTAGTTTGATTACATGTCTGCTAAATAATATCCAATATCCACACTGTTTTCGTTAAGGCAGTTTTTGGCTTCTTGGGGTTAATTTTACTGTTTTATGGTAAAGGTTTTTGGGGGTTTTTTTCCGTAGCGTCATCTACAAACTGCTTTTTGTGAGGTGAACTGCTTAAAATTCTAGACATTTTGCTCCTCTTATGGTAGAATCGAGCACAGATGACTGTGGTTAATGTGAAAACTCAGTTAATTTAACGTAAGATTAAGTTGTTGAAGATGAAGCTATACCCTTCAAAACTGAAGTTGGGTTTATTTCACAGTTCTTTACATAGCTTTTACGAATTTCTGAAATATCATTTTCTATGGAAGGCAATTCTATTTCCCCCTCATTTTTAGTGTTCTCTGGTTTTATTGGCATATGTGGTTCAACAATTTAAGATTCTAACAGTCTTTCAGTGACGCTGCTTGCTAAAAGAGTGCGTGAGCACTCTTGTATTATTGTCACGTACAAATCCAAATCACTTAGGTGACAGATAGTCCAATAATAACCTGTTCAAAGAAAAGAAAATCATCTTTGTAATCTTTGTTATGATCCTGTTTTCAAAAATCATAAATATTTTAACGAGAAGGCCAAAATCACCTTCCTCTTCTAAATCATTAAAATTGTCACCAAACTACGCAGATTTATTTTCCCCATAAACTTATCATGTTATTATATCATTTAAAACATTAACTAAACGCAAAACTGTGTTTTGGGATTAGATAATCATTAAGCGTACTTTTGTACATCACGCACTCTTGGATGACTCTACCCTAATCACAAAAATACTCTAATTAAATAAGGCCAGTATCACATTTTTTTTTTTTTACTGGTGGTCAAACACAAATTCTGTACGCAATTTTGAAGGTGAATGTAGGCACTCGTGGCCCAGAAGGGGTTACACCTCGTAAATATTGGTCGTATTGGTTTCAGGGATTTCTAAACGAATCATTGGTAACTCGGAAAAGGTTATTGTAATTTTCATTCATGGTTGTATTAATTTCTCGTATATTAAGAAATATTTGTCTTTTTTTACTGTACATGTTTGAATAATTGACAGATTCATTAATGATTCTTTGAATGATTTTTAGATTAACAATGGTACTTTTGAGAAAATTTATTAATACGTATTAATCATTCTGGTTTATGTTTATTCCATTTATATTACAAAAATTAATGCACATATTTGGTTCATGATCTTTATAGCATATCCGAGCTAATTTCAACAATTTAAAAATTCGTAAAAAATTGTTTTTTGAGTAAAAGTTTTCTTTTCTAATTGATCCAATGCAATTTAATATTAAACTAGTCGGATGTGTCAATCCCAAAACTTTCTTCTATCTCACACAGGTTTCGCATACACTAAAAAGAATCAGCACCAATTTATATCAAGGTCTAGCTGAAACTCAAGTGTTATTAAATTCCGTGCATTATTTCTTGATATATGACTATCGCTAAAATCGTGTAAATCTTGTAAAATGCTGCATAGCAGTGCCACCTGCTGGGCAACTAAAAACTAATCAGCACCAATTTATATCAGGGACTAACTGAATCTAAAGGTTTATTAAATTCCGAGCACTAGTTCTTGAGATAGAGCTATTGCGGAAATCGCGGAAAATAA
Organism: Maratus michaelseni; assembly: GCA_963931845.1. Lineage (NCBI taxonomy): Eukaryota > Metazoa > Arthropoda > Arachnida > Araneae > Salticidae > Maratus > Maratus michaelseni. Next base: position 172,780,745 of record OZ007591.1, read on the forward strand.
TGCATAGCAGCGCCACCTGCCGGGCGATTTTTACCAAAAACTAATCAGCACCAATTTTTATCAGCGACTAACTGAATCTAAAGTTTTATTAAATTCCGAGCATTAGTTATTGAGATAGAGTGCCCACAAAATTTGTGTCACATACAGACAGAGTCACAGACAGACTCACAGACAGACTCACAGGCAGACATTTTCTAAAAACATTCAAATCGTGTTCAGGACCTTCTAAAACGTATAAATCCGTCGAAAACCGGAAGTCGAAAATTTTCCTGAATCCAATACTTTCTTCTTGTAAAGATAGAAGAAAGTAAAAAGGATGTATCGTGACCTACTACTGCTAAAATATTACGCATTATGAATAAGATGGCATGCTCGGATATATATATATATATATATATATATATATATATATATATATGCACATACAGGGTTATTGTAGAAGAAAAACTGTAATGCTATATGAAATGTAGCATCCATAACACATCTATGGTTTCAGATGTTTCCAAAAATGTTTTTTAGTTAATAACAGAGTTACGAAATAGTATTAATGTATTCTTTGATTGGATCTCATTATTCATGACTAAACAATTAAATGAAAATTATGTACAGTTATAGTACATTTGAAGTCATAAAAAATTATTTTATTTACAGACGTAATTAATTTTATAAACACGTATTGTTGTAGCTGCACTATATTTTAAATTCAAAATTACTCAAGTCCAGAAAAAAATCTTTTATTTAAATGTTTGATGAAAATACGCAGCAATTTCCGATAAGTTTCCTATAGAACTGTTTACGGCTTTTGTGAAATGCATATGTAAGTAAAAGCAATTGACACACAAATGCAATAAAATAATGTAATAAAAATAGACAATACAAATGAGACATTTAAATAAACATAAGAATAAACTATAAATAATAGATGAATCAAGAAAATTTTTCATATAAAATATTTCGTTTACATTACATTAACTAACAACGATATTCAGATCCATTGCATTATATATCAACTTTATTCAGATACAGTACATTAACTAACAACTTTAATTCAGTTGAATTATTCCTATTTACTATTGAGATGTGAGTATTTTTTTTTATTAATATTCTCGGGAACTTAATCAGGGATTTTTACGAAGTTTAAGCATTAGCCTAACTCTTCTTTCTAAAAAGTTTAACACGTTATATAATATATAAGATACAACGGTATCAATAAAATTGCTGTTATCGTGTTTATCTATGCATAAATATGTTTCCGCCTCAAAACACAATTGCAAAGTTAATATCATAATCACTCGTATAAAATGGGATGTAGAAACGTTTAAAGTTTATTTAAAAATATCTCTACATTTAATGTGTATATGAACTTCAAGAAAGACAAGATAATATATTAATAAGTGCTTGTAAAATGAAAGTAAAAAATAACTTATGATGTTTTTGAAGAATTTGCAGTAACTATTATTTTCCATAAATAATTTAATTGCATAAATTATATTCCATGATTTAATGATATTAATCAATAATGATAAATAGTAATAAATAGTAAATAATAATCAATAGAAACAGATAGGACCTCCTGTTTTAAGTAAAGACGATAGATTCCAGACTTCTGTATAAAATTACAACATTAAAAAAGACACAAGTTTTCTGTATCAAGTTGGTAAAGAAGATTTATAATGCTAATAAAATGAGGAAAAAAATTTTTTTGCTAAAGGTTCTTTGACAGCATTATATTTAAGTGCTAAATTTACGTTGCTTTAGTATGCAATTTTATCATCCTAAGCAAATTTCTATTTTTTTTTCCTAGAAAAATATACTTTAGAGCAATTTGTTATGAACGTATCATTTAATCACTAATTCCAAGCGAAAATTTGTTTTATAAGTTAAAAAGTTAGTCTAGTATATTACATCTAGAACTGTATATTTTTAAAGAACTTTTAACAGTTTACATTTAATATTTAATTGACATACTACATTGAAATTTAAACAGTCACTACATCATACAGATAAACATTATCGCCAAAAACCACAAGTAAAATTAAAAATGTTTTCGTTTTGTTATTATAACATTGTATTATTTTGTAACATATTTCAATATATATAGACACAAGATTTGCTCGTATTATAATACACACACACACACACATATATATATATATATATATATGTATATACCATATATTATAATACGAACTTGTATGTGTGTGTATATGCAAATTTTAGCTAAAAACCCGCTTTAACTATTTTGACTATGTATTGTGTCCTACCTTTTTGGGATGCGAGAAGATCATTGGGCTAGGTCACATGTTCTAGAAAATTCGATTACTGGGTCATTGTGAGATATATACGGGTGAAGCTAGTTTTATCTAAAATAACGGCTCTAACGATTTTGACTAAATGTTGTGTCCTACACTTTTTGGGGTATGATAAGACCAGGCTAGGATTTACGACCACTGTTCCATTTTCAGCTTGATGTTTCTTGGATTAGCTTCCATTCTTTGATTGTTCGAGGCACTACTGTATGAGGAAAGTCAAACTGTTAGCAGTTTCAGATGTAATGCAACAGGCCATTCTTGCACCCACAATTATCTCGCATTCAAACTTTCTCATACCTCCTATTTTCCCCATGAATAGGTAAATTCCAAAGTTCACTGGTGATTCTGACCAAGGGAAAGCTCTTTATCAATTTATTAGATTGGCGACTATGCTGCCCGGACCAGTCTGAGCGAGTTTGAGTGAGGAGTGCTACTAATATTTTGGTGCTACTCAATGTTTATACATTGTGCCCGCTAAAGTCCGTTGTCACCCCAATAATTTCTGAACGGCAAGAGCTATAGCCATAAAAGGGGAGTATCTGGGGTTACCATGCGCTACGCAAGGAAACCACTTCCCATACAGCACACTTTCATCTCTAGAACGTCGCATATACATCGCACTGCGACGTTGTGATGTCCCGCGGAACGTCTCAGAGATGTTTTGGCAATGCGCAAATGTCCTTTTTCAGCGACGTCGCATTGCAACATCTATGAGCCATCGCATTGCGATATCTGTGCGATATTGCATTTTATCATCTACAGTACATCGCACAGATTGTCTCAGAGATGTTCTGGCGATGTGCGAATGTCCTTTTTCAGTGACGTCGCGGTGCAACATCTATGAGGTATCACATTGCGATATCTATGAAACATTGCATTTTAATGTCTACACTACATCGCACAGATGGTCTCAGAAATGTTCTGGAAATGTGCGAATGTCCTTTTTCAGCAATATCGCAGTGCAACACCTATGCGACGTCACATTGTAACATCTACAGGTCTCAAATTGTTACCACTACTTCTGATTACCAATCTTAATCTTATTTAATAACAAATTTATATCCTAAATAAAATTTAAATTACTAGTCGGAAATAGGGATGACAATTGGCCTGCTGATATGTAAATTTACCCTGACTTTTTTGTTGCTGTATTTTTCTCTAATTTTAAAAAAAAATTACTTTTAAGGACCTCACTTACTTGTAAATCAAATTAATTACCCAAAACCCAAGGTGTGACTGTTATTCAAAGGTATTGCAAAATAACTCAATTTCATATTGCTGTTATTTTTCAATTCAAGATAGTCATAGTAATATCAAAACTTCCCTTCTCTGAATCCTGCAACTTCTTGCATCCTCTAATAAAACTGAAATGCATTCTAGTAATGAATTGGAAAGTCATGTTTTAAGAACTTTCCTAAGAGTTATCTATAATATGAGAAAACACATTGAATACAAGTAATCTGAAAACAGTACTCTTCTTCTTTCTCAATAATCTATTTTTCCTAAGTATATTTAACAGTTTGAGTGACTGTACTACCCTACTCTAAATGTCAAAAAATTAGTTTTGATGGACTTGTATGGCTTTATTCTGGGTATATAAATTATTCTACTTGTGTTTACATACTAAATTTGTAATCGATACACTTTAAAAAAAATTCCTGACGGCTCGGCCTACAGGCACAGGTAGATTTCGAAGACGCAGACCGTGGGGCGCCTATTTGTTGGGAATTGCGGAAGAAATGACCTTTTTGCCAGAATGCGTCAGTTGGAACTGCCTACTTCGAAACCTAACTTGTTTGCAGGCAGAGCCAGCAGGGATTTTTTTTTTGTTTTTTAATTTTTTGCTATAAGAGTTGATCCTATAAAATCTTGTCAATATAACAGTTTTAGATAATATTAAGAGGATTTATAATAAATTTATGCGGATTTGAAATCTTGTGAATTGACGAAGTTATGAAATTTTTATTTCTAAAACCCCCCTCCCCCCCCTTTGGGACCATTTTTAATTATATCAAAAATCTGTCATACATAAATTTTCGGCACTTCTCCTAGAAGTAATAATAACTTGAAAAGGATTCGATACGAATCATAATTAAGAAATTATGTTTTTTTTCTGTTTTCACAAAAAGCCCCCCCTCCCTCCCTTGCTTCGATTTTGCCCATTAACGAACCTGACTGAGATTTTATGCCCCTTGATTTTATGTATCAGTTTCGAAGAGAGGCGGAAGTTGAAACCGCCTACTTCGAAAAATAACTTGTTTGCAGGCGGAGCCGGCAGGGATTTTTTTTTTGTTTTAATTTATTTTTGCTATAAGGGTTGGTCCTATAAAAAACTTGTCAATATAAAAGTTTTAGATAATATTAAGAGGATTTATAATAAATTTAAGCGGATTTGATATCTTGTAAATTGACGAAGTTATGAATTTTTTTCTTCTAAAACACCCCCTTCCCCCCCCCCTTGGGGTCATTTATAATTATATCAAAAATCTGTCCTACATACATTTTCGGCCCTTCTCCTAGAAGTAATAATAACTTTAAACGGATTCGATACGTATCATAATTAAGAAATTATAGGGGTTTTTTTGTTTTCACAAAAAGCCCCCCCCCCCCCCAGGTTCGATTTTGCCCATTACCGAACTTGACCGAGATTTTATGCCCCTTGATTTTATGTATGAGTTTGGAAGCGATTTGTGCAGAATTATTGCAGTTATTGTGTCCATAAAAAAGTGACATAGGTATATAGATAGATAAAGTTTTGAACTAGGATTGTTTTTGGGCTCTGGGAGTCATGATCGGCGAAGATCTGCAAAAAATTTTCAAAAATTCCAACTTAGGGAAGAATGTAATAGGTAGTATTTCTTACGAAATCTACCTAAAAAGACATTGCATAAGTAAAATACTTTGTTAGTAAATAATTCATACTGCAGGGTCCCACTTAACTTAAGCAAGCCCAAGTAAATGTCAAAAAGTTCTTCTTTGTTCCTAAATCATCTTGCATTTAATAAAATCTTCCATCCTACTGTGTTATTGTATTGTGAGTTTGTGTGACAACTTTCTTAGGATATGTCTATGATATCTGAGAACTGAGGCAGCCAGAATACACTTTTAATGAATACTTTTTGAAAACACACTTTCAGCAAATTTGATACAGGGTTAAAAATTTGGTGAAAGAGTGTGTATTCTAAAGTTTCTAAGTATAAACAGTCTAAGTTGTTTTATTATCCTAATTCATTCCAAGACATTACCATTTTAAACTAAATCTTTGTTTAAACTTCTCAAAATAAGTTTTTTGGACTTGTATCATTTGTATTCTGGGTACCTAAATTATTGGAATTGTATTTGCATTGTAAAATTTATAATTGGTAATCACTTTTTTAAAAATGCATGTGTGATATTAGAATTTACTATAGAGATAAAACCATGCTAATACATAATTCAAGAATTTCTCATTACACACTTTTTTAATGAAAACTCATGCAATACATGATTTATGATGAGTAATAATATTATATAATAGTGTAAGACAAAGAATTGTATTAGTGTTTATTCGATGTTTTTTTTTTCTCAGCTATTTTAAACAGAAATTATATTCAACCCCTTTTATTAAATATTCCTTGTTTTACATCATATATGTTTCACTATTTCAATCGATGAATTTTACTGGTTTAAACTTAATTATTAAAAAAAAAAAAACTCATATTACTGAATGCAAGCATTTTACTTCTGATGAAAATCATTTAATTATGATTAAGAAAAGATTGTCATAAAATGTTAACTCTTACACGTTACAATATTTGCATGCTTAATTTATTTTTTTTTTAATCAAAAGTTACGTATTAATTTCTTTAGTATTATTAAGAAAACTTATTAAGGAATATATCAATTCCTCCCCCCTTCCAGCAGAGTCTTTGGGGTGAAAAGGGTAATTTTGTAGTACGCTGTACTATAATATAATATTATAAATCAATAATTACTTGATTAATCATAAAATTCCACATATCTGCTGATTAAAATAATTCAGCTAAACAAGTTTCAAAATAGGCTTCTCTGAATATTATAAAAATCTTTTTGGATGTACAAGAATTTTGCATCCTCTAATACAGATGTAATTTCAATATTTACAATAATTATTTTTATTTAAATTATTCAATAGTAATTTGTGGTAATTACTGAGGAAATTTTTTGATAATTTCCAAATTTGTAAAATTTCACAATTATCATGTGGATAAAACAATATGTTTCTAGTAAATAATAATTCATTAATTATTTCTCATGTAGATGTTAAACATTTTGTAACTTTCAATAGTTTTAATGCCTAATGAAAAGTTTAAATTTATTTATTTTTCATTGATGAAAAAAAAATTATGAATAATATCAATAAAAAAACTCAAACATCATTAAACTAATCAGGTTTAAATTAAAATATTCCTGCTGATTTTGTAATGAGAATGTTTAAATGATAAATGACGTCTGTCACATGTATAATCACAATACTTTCATGAGGATATTGTGCAAAAATATCAATGACTAATACAGTTTTATTATCTTTATATTTATAATAGTAGTTTACATATTCAAAGAAGTTCTGTAGAAATAGATCAAACTCCCTGATAAGATCTGCTTATATTCATTTGTTTTTGTGTCAGAGAGCCAACTTTTAAAAATTTCAGTGATTGGGGGGAGGGGGGGTGAGCAAAGAATTCGGGTACATTTCTGTTTATTGATGGAAATTGCTGAAGGGGAATTTTCAACTGTGCTATGCGTTTCCTAACTGAACTAAATTTTAACATACTAAGTAGTATATATACAAATCTACAGATCATATACAAGACTGCACAAAATAATGCAAATATTTTTTCTGCAAATATTTTATTGATAATAATTGCTGAAATTGGGTTTTCAAAATTGTTATGTGTTTCCAAAATTGTTTACTTACACATCAACTTCCACTTTATTAATTGGTAAAGTATTCTGGAAATGTTGGAAAGTGTTTCATAATCTATATATGAAGCAGGATTTTTATTTTTTATTTTTCTGGAAGTTTGTGTGACAACTCGACAACTTTCATTATGATTATTGAGGCATCCAGAATACATCTGATTCAAAGATGAAAATTTGCTGAAAAAGTGCTTAATGACTATGTTCTTTCTAGTGTTGAATTCAGACACTTTTCTCCGGGAGGGATTTCTGTAGCTCCGGGGGGGACATTATAGAGTTCCGGGGGGGAAATTCCACTTTTTGACCCCTGAAAGCATCAAATTTCAAATACTCCGGGGGGGACATTTCAATGCTCCGGGGGGACATTCCCCCCCGGGCCACCCCCTGGATTCAACACTGAGTATGAACAGTGTTGCTTTATTATCCCAATTCATTCCAGGACATTACCATTCTACTCTAAATTTTTGTTTACATTTCTAAAAAATTAGCTTTCATAGACTTGTATCATTTGTATTCTGGGTACCTAAATTATTGGAATTGCATAGTATTGCATAGTAAAATTTATAATCAATAATACTTTTTTTAATGTGTGTATGTATTGAAATTTACTTGATGAGACTAAACTCCATTCTAGTTCATAGTTGATGAATTTTTCTTAAAAATGAAAACTCATACAATATATTTATTCAATGTTTATTTCCAATTTTTCTCATCCATTTTAAACCGAAACTAAGACAACTTTTTATTTTTAACACTCCTGTGGCTGCTTACATTATATCATATGTCATATGTGTCACTATTTCAATTTATGAATTTTACTGGTTCAAACTCAACTATTTAAAAAATCATATTTTTTAATGCAAACATTTTGCATTTCATGAAGATTAACTGTTAATAATGATTAACAGTAATAGAAAATTATATATTAATCTCTTACTAAAAGCAATCTATTGAATATTGACCCCCCCCCTTTTCTAGCAGAGTATTTGGAGTGAAAAGGGTTAAACTTTGCAGTTTGTTGTACTATGGTATCAGAAATTAATAATTACTTTATTAATCATAAAATTCCACATACCTACAGATTAAAATAATTCAGTTTAATATTAAAAAATTGCTTCTTTGAATCGATAAAATGATATTGATGAATCAATCATTTTTCACACAAACAAATTTTACATCCTTTAATACAGATAGAATTTAATTATTATATTTGTTTTAATTTCAATTATTTAAAAGCAATCTGTGCTAAATGCTGAGAAAATTTTCTGATTCTGATGTATACCAAATTTGCAAATTTTAAAAATTTTCTTCATTGACTAGAAATTAACATGTGCTGTATTAGAATTAAAGAACTTTATCATCTCGATAAAACAACATGTTTCTGAAAATAATTCCTCATGCCAGTGTTAAATATTTTTTTTAACTTTAAATAGTTTTAAAATGCATAATGCAATGTTTAAATTTATTTTTTCATTGCTCAAAAATAAATTCATGAATAATATTAAAATATAAATAAACCAACCTTATTATACAAACCAGGTTTAAATTAAAATATTGCTATGTTTTTCGATCAAATCATATTTAGCGAGCATTTACAGAAATGAGAAAACTTTGATGTCCCTATTGTATAGCACAAATATATATTGATACAAATGTGCTTTTTTTTTTTTTCCACATTGATGTCCGATTTTTAATGCATATTTAAAATTATCTTGAATTTTGGCAGTACATAACTTTAGAATAATAATTTAAACAAACACAATTAATGCAGCCTCTAAAATAATCCTGCAGCATATGAGCATATAATGTAAAATCCATCGAGAAACTGAAGTTATCTTTATTACTATTATTTTTTTATCTGACCTTAAAGATATTACTACCTAAATCTTCACAATTTAACAATTATATTCTGTGTTTAATTTTAAGAAAATACTGCATGTCATTGTAAAAACAGGACACCCCCCCTCCCTCCCAGCACAAATAGATGAAATAAATTTCAACTTATGATGCACTCTCAGTTTTTAAGAATACATAGTAATTTCACTGATGTAATACATCTTAATCCTTAAGACTTAATCCTCACAGATCTGAACTGTACATATTTGTAAAAAGCAAATACTCTTTTAAGAAAATAAAATTAAATAGTCCTTTAAAAAGGAACAAAACAAATTCTAAACTTTATATAACTATTTTTGAATGAATGGTTCATTTTTACATTAAATAAGAGACTAAAATTATTATTTTTTATACCGAAAAAAAAGTTCAAAAGTGCATGCAACTTGAATACTGACTCATTGCATTGTTTACACAATTACCATTAAAAAAAAAAAATGTTTAGTATTGCATGGATGGTGGATAATGTAAAATGTTAATTTTCTACAGTTTTATTATACTTTTTTACTTAAAACTCGCAACACATTTTTCTTTAATATACATTAAATAAAACTGCAGAATAAGCTTTATAAGACATTTAAATATATTTAAGAAAATGTAAAATGTATAAATATATAACACGATAATAAAGTTTAATAAATTATAACACTTACCTTTCATGATCTCTTAACTTTTGCAAATAAAACTATTATTTTTTATTAGAATAGACTATTAATATAAATGTTTTATGATGTTTGCAATGAATTGCAATGAACAATTTTAACATAAAAAAATCTAAATAAAGTACAAAAGGTAAACATCAAAAAGAAATTTTATTTAGATACCTAAAAGCTGAAACTATCACATGTAAATAAAATAAATAACATCGCAAAGCGTTTTTAATATGTTTTGCTATGACAAACTTTTCTATTATGACAAGTTTTTATTATTATATTTGAAGATTAATATTTTTGAGAGTTCCTCTGGATATGAAAAATAATGCAAACAGCAATCTACTTTAAAATTGCGAAAGGAAGTGCAGTTATCAAGCCTGATTATATTAACATAATCATTTATATGTACGCTTAGTCTTCAAGAATAACCATAGTTATTTGATTTTTTCCTAAAAACTGAAGAAACGTCACTCAAATAGAAAAAAAAGACAGAAATCAAACACACAGCAAACAACATGGCATGCATACACATCCTTCACTATGAATTCGCTTTGCATTAGACGCCATTTAGCTCGCACATGCGGGAATGACCATCGCGTATTTGCGCATGGGCGAAAACGGCAGCTTGCATCTCCAGGCTATCGCAAAGATACATCTCGGTGGCAGCCTGTTTTGTTATCTCAGAGATGTTTCATGTACATCACACAGAGACGTGATGATAATGAGACTTTGCGATGTACTCGAGACATCACTGGGACCAAGTGTGCTGTGTGGGTTACAGCGCCCCTGGTAGCTAAATTTGTAGTTAGCGTTCTTATTTAAAAAACGGTACGAGATACAGGAAAAAAGTCATTTACAAAGTTATTCAGCGTCATCGATTTTTTACAAAAAGGATACAAATGAAAAGCACAAAGCGCTCATGTGTTTGATCGCGTTGTACAAAACTGCACTTATAGGAAATGAGGCTCATCTATCTGTGATACTCAAAATTGTGTCCATCAGCAACAATACACGCCTGGACACTGGATTGGACTTCCCGTTGTACATTGTACAACATGGCAGGTGACTCGTTGGCAGAAGCATCAGTAATATGGTTTCAAAGTTTCTGCAATGTTAGTGGATGAGTTGCATAATCTCGCTGTTTCATGTGTCCCCACCATTTATACAAAATGGAAAAAAAACTTTTTCACGGTATGTGATATTAATATTTATTTATGTCAAGATGAATACTGTATATCTACTGAGAATTGAAACTTTGGAGTGTGACCTTTTCTCTTCTCTTCCGCATTATGTCGCGTTAAAATTTTGGAAGTTTCGAACCAAATATATATGCATTTTACACCTTCTACTTTCAACGTTACTTTACGGAGGGTGTCTTCTCTTAATAAATCGATGATGCTGAACAAACTTTGTAATTGACTTTTTCCCGTATATCTTATTGTTTTTTAAATAAGAAAGGTAACTCCAAATTTAGCCGCCAGGTGCCGCTGTAAGCGGTTTCCTTGCGTAGCACATGGCAACTTTACTAAACCCAGACCCTACTTTTATGACTATAGCTCTTGCCGTTCAGAAATTATTGGGGTGACAACGGACTTTGACGGTCACACTGTATATATAAATCTGTGCTTGTAAAAAAATATATTGTAACTATAAAGTATGAACAAGTTCAAATGCATGTAACCGGGGCCGCCGAGATGTCGCCGTGTGTCGTGAACCGGGCCTGCTACAAGTATTAGTGACGTCACAATAGTGATCCACTTTGGTCAATGTATCGCAGCAGAAAGATGTAATAAAAAGAGCATTTCCGCTCTTATAATTTGTGATTACATAAATAATATTAAATTTCATAATCGTGAAATAAAAGGGAATCAATACACTTGTTTTATTAAAGGAAATTAAAAGTTTTAAATTAAAAAAATGCTAAGATTAATAAATCACATTGAACTCATTGACTTACCTTTTACTAAACACATTATTTTACAATAAATATACGTACAAAAAATATAATAAATCTACCAAAAACTTTACAAAATCAATCCCATTCCTCCATTTTACAACTACATACCATAATTTAACCACCAAAACACAATAAATGTCAATTTAAATAGATAAATCGACATTTTTTAACTATAGAGACCTTGGCACTTTTTTTAACGCTTTGGCGTAATCCGGGCTTCAGAAAGTTAGATATGTTTTTAAATTATATATACAATTATGAAAACAAACCTAATGAACTTTTATGTTTATTTATTTATATAAAATTATTTATATATACAATTCTGTTCAACTGCATATAAAAAGAGATAAATGGCTTCTTTATATTAAATAAATTATATAAATATTGAAAAAAAAATGCTTATTTATATGAAACTACGAATAGGTTGCCAGAAAATATGTTGCCAACTTTCCTTCTCTCGCCATAAGCCTTTTTCGGTACTTTTCGGTTAGCCGGGTGCCAGTGATACATGTACATATATAAATATATATATATATTAATTCACACATATATGTGTGTGTAGATATGTATATATATATATATATATATATATATATGTGTGTGTGTAGATATATGTGTATATATATATATGTGTGTGTGTGTATCACTGGCGCCCGGCTAACCGAAAAGTACCCAATTTTCTATCTTAACTTTGTAACTGACTTGTAATATTTTTAAAATTGTCTATTTATTGTACTTGGGTCTAGGACCTAATAACCACTCAAATTAACTTAACAAAAGATTTATTTTCATAATATATTTGTACACTTAAGTTAGCTAAAATGTTAAATGGAACTACGTAGAACTACTAAGTTGAATAAATCAGTTACTTTTAATTTTATAAACAAAGCACACTCACTTCTAACTAAATGTATCCAGATTTCATTCAATTTATTCCAGTATTTCTTTCAAAACCATTTTTTAAACTGCTTATCGTCTGCTTCTTTTATTTTATTTTTTTTATAAGATCATTTGACTCTTTTTGATTTGGAAGTGCAAATTCATTCAAATATGCCGGAACATTTCCATTACAGTAGGATCGACATTCGTTGTTAGGGTTATTTTTTTTTCTCAGCACAGCAAGTTCAATACCATCATATTAATTTTAGCTTCACGAATTATGAAACGTATATCGAAACATTTAATGCAGAGCAGACCACTTCTGTTGAAATGTAAGTAAAATTATGACAAGGTAATTTTCGTAGCTAAAATTTCTTCTTTTCTTTATCAGTAGCGAATTTGAAGACTTAGAAACTAGGAGCACAACATTTTCTTCTCATTATTTTATAGATATAATCTACACTTTCTTTAATAATTATAATCAATAATTATTGATAGCATTATAATCTAAATACACTGAAAAATATTATTAATTACTATATAAAACAATAAATAAAATCAAAATACTATCGTAAACAATCCGTACAGACGAACAAAGTACATGAAAAATTTTAAGTTATTATGGATCACTGTTTTGACGTCAGCAGGTTGTGACGTCACTTGTAGCAGGCCCGGTTCAGGACACACAGCGACATCTCGGAGGACCGATTTAACACCCCTTTTGCTCGTAATATTTATCAATGTAAAGAAAGTAAAATATGATGGAATCCCAAATGAACATGGTAATATCAATTGTGTATGCGTATATATCGGATAATTCAGAAGTCAGATAAGTCAGATAAAGCTAAGGGGAAAATTTTTTCTATACCCTGTATTATTGAAGGATTCACATGTAATATGTAGTCAAATCATAAATGTGCAATTATTTAATACAATGATTGATATCCGGGGCAAGATTCGAACCAGGAATCTATTGGCTTCTGCTAATAATGCTCTACCAACTGAGCCATCCTGGACGAATCTCCAGGATCTAATTCACCTAGTTAACCTTACTGATCATGGCATCTGCTCTGACATCCACCAGATTCGTCCGGCATGGCTCAGTTGGTAGAGCATTGCAAGCTTCAGCCAATATATCTCTAGTTTGAATTCTGGCCCAGACATTTTTCGCCAAGTAGGGAAATTACAACTTAAATGATTTATTTACCAATTTAATAATTGTGTTCAAATAAATTAAACGATTAATGGTTACATAAGAAGCTAAAATATGTATTTAAAAAGATATTGCACAGAAAATTATTTACATATAACATACTTGTAACGTTTGTATATTACTATTTTATGTGTAATATGTTTTTCGCTCAATTTTTTTTTTTTTTTTACCGCAATCTTGCCAACTTTATTCCACCACATCAATGAAATTTTTAAAAATTCACACCTCGATTACTGGTATTGAATAAAGTATTTCATAATTAAAGTAATTTCTTTTCTTCTATTATCAGCATTTTATATTTATCCGAATTAGTCTAGTTCGACATTCAAATTTTAAATGTGAAAATGTCGACGTAAAAAGATGTGTGATAGAATTTAAGATGATTGGTTGGTTGAAGCGGGAATACAGTTGTTGAAATCTCTATTAATAATAAAAATTTAGTGTGTATTTTTCAATGTTTTAATATAATATTCGAATATATTATAATATGTAGTCCAAAAGTTTAATGCAGTTTCACATTTATACATGTATACTTTTAAGGTTGATAGTCGGTTGTCGGGAAAGTCCTGATGCATGGATGGTACCTTTTACTTTATTTTTAAACCACTACTTCCGAATAGTAATCGTTAATATATCAACGACTTAATCGCAATACTTTGGAAACCTAAATGCCTTAAAATGTAAAACAAAATGCATTTGAAAATTTAAAATAATCAGTTTTAAAAATCAGTTCCAAAGAAACAACGACAAGTTTAGCCTTTTTATCAAGTGCCCTTAACAAATTTAAGCAGTACATTTTATGATCATATAAGAGCATTCACTTTATTGGAATTTGATGGATTAAAGCATTTATACCCTCATCCGCAAAACAAAAAATTACAACTCTTCAATCACATAAAATAGCCAATTTGAGTATGTCGTTTTTACATAGACAGGAAATTAACCGGAATCAAAGAAGAGAAATATCGGCTATATTAATAGACCGGCAGGCGGCAGCACAGACAATCACCTCATCGAGTTCACTGCTGAAATTCCAGAATTAGTTAAAACTCGATTCGCATATTAAAACGCAATCGGTCTGCCAAGTCATATCTTGGTGGAAAACACCTTAAAACCTAATTTTAGCGGTTGACAAGTAGGTTTACCATTGTGTTTTCCTGCACCCAAAGGTATGAAAACATGAAGGACTGGAAGCAGGAACACACAATGGTAAACCTACGAGCCAACTGCTAAAATCGTGTTTTCGGGTGTTTTCCACCACGATATGACTTGGCAGACCGATTGCGTTTTAATATGCGAATCGAGTTTTAATTAATTCTGGAATTTCAGCCGTGAACTCGATGAGGTGATTGTCTATGCTGCCGCCTCCCGGTCTATAACACTTCTATAACATTGATGCTTCCTGAGCTAAATCACCGACTAAATTGGAATGTTCACATATTTAATTCACATACTGAAAAAATATGTGCAAAAAATATTTATAAAGTAACCTATAAAGGGTACTACAACCATCCAATAACATTCACTAGGTAGATATAAATAGTGATATTGATTATAGGTTTCTTTTAATAAAAATATTTAAAAAAAATTAAATCCATATATAATTATTGAGTAATACTGATAAGTTATACATTATATCGTTTATAAATGTTTTCAACCATACTATAAGCTTAATTTAAATTTTAGAAAATTTATTGCTTAACAAAGTTTTTTTTTCATGCCTTTAATATAAATCAATATCCTTGTTATATATACTTTTTTTGTGTACTTTATATATATCTACTATTTTTTTACTGATTATCTATACTATTAAAAACCGTTCGCGTATCTATCTATGTAACCTCAAAAACTCGAAAACCGGAGGGCGCAGGGCTAAGAAATTTTGCACCACGGGTAGGGCGGTCATGAACGATCGGGGCAAAAAATTCGAAATTTTTAAATAGATTTTTGATAGATTAAATATTAATTAAAATCCATCCACAAAGAGATCTCATCAAAAATCCGCTTTTTTCATTTGTTGGTTGGTTGTATAATATCTCCACAGAAGTCATTAAATAAATCAAGGTAGCATTTCCAACTGCGATTCGAGTGTTTAAATTCAATTGATCAGAGATTATATGATATGTAGACAATCAACTTAATTATTAACCGTTGCCAAATGCTAAAAACTTAACTTTAAAGGATCTTATCGACTTAATGAATGATAATTAGCTGGGTTAAGGAGTTTTTTTGCATGACATATATTAGTATGATAGAGATTATTAATACAGAAAACTTTATTTAAGAGATTATTTGTTAAAATTGCTGGGATGGGAACGGGGGGTGGGGGGGTAAGCGACTTTTATTAAATATAAAATTTATTTTACTTGACCGCGCGCCACCTGGAGGCGGCTTTTTCATTAATTGACCCTCCTTATTAATAAATCCAAATCTACTGCTCTGATTTCAACAGAACTAATTACATTTAACAAATTTAACGTTTTTAGCTGAACTCGTAACATTTAATCGCTGTTTTATATAGATAATACTACTATTTTAGAATAACAGTTTTTATAAAAATTAAATTTATGTTCCTAATAAAAGTACAGAGCCCGTACTCAGTTGATGCATACCAACACTCAAAATTAGTGATTTGTTATTGAGCACTTGACCGCGCGCCTCCTCGCGGACCCTCCCTCAAGGTTTTTTTTATCTAACTGTGCTTTATTTTTAGAACTCAGATAATTATGTTCCTAACTTCTCCAAACCAGTTCCATTTTGCTAAATTATCATAAAAATCAGCATTCATAGCTTCAGCGTGTATTTCTAGAAAACAGCTACCAGTATTTCCGAATAATAGTCTAAGCAAAATTTCAAATTTACTTCCTAGCTTAACCAAATTAATCAATCTTTAAAGATGCATTAGGAGGTTCTCCTAATTTATCATTTGCTGAAAGGCACTTAAACATCCGTTCCCGCTCCGGCCCCTCCCTCAAGGTTTTTTGTCTAACTTTACACTGTTTCCATATCTCAGCAATTAATTTTTCGATTTCAGTCAACTGATTCCAAACATCATATTTAACTTAATAATCAACGTCTATATCATTAAAATAAATTTATGAGCAGTGGGTACCCCTATTTCCGAATAACAGTTTAAGACAAATTTCTAATAAAGTTCCTAGCTTAACCAAAAGAACGAATCTTTAAAAAGCATAGTGGTCCTCCTAAATGGTTATTTACTGAAGTAAACTTAAACATCCACTCCTCCCCGGCACATCCTTCAAGGTTTTTCTCTAACTATGTCCCGTTTCCATAACTCAGCAACAATCATTCCGATTTTAACGCAAGTGATTCCAAACATTGTAATTAACCTAATAGTCACCCTCTATAACATTAAAGTAAATTTATGAGTAGCAGTTACCACTTTTTTCCGAATAATAGTTTAAGCCAAATGCGCAATTAAGTTCCTAGCTTAACCAAACGAACGAATTTTTTAAGATGTATAGTGGTCCTCTTAATTAGTCATTTTCTGAAGGACATTTGAACATCCCCTCCTCCCTGACCACCTCTTTCAAGGTTCTTTTCTCTAACTATACACCGTTTCCACAACTCAGCAACTATCTTTCCGATTTCAACGCAATAGATTACAAACATTATAATTAACTTAATAGTTACCCTCTATAACATCATTTCAACCTATAACATTAAAGTAAATTTATGAGTAGAGTTACCACTATTTCCGAATAATAGTTTAAGCCAAATTTGTAATGAAGTTCGTAGCTTAACCAAACGAACGAATTTTTAAGGATGCACAGTGGTCCTCCTAATTAGTCATTTTCTGAAAAGGACACTTGAACATCCCTTCCCCCCGACACCCCAGCAAGGTTATTTTCTCTAACTGTGCTTATTTCATTAACTAGGCTAATAATGTTCCCATCTTCTCCAAACCAGCTCACTTTTGTAGCACGTCTACTATACGGTGTCGTAGGCAGCGGAAACCTGTGTCAGAATTTCGTACGGAAAGAGGTTTGTTTAGAAAAGAATGCTCCCCTGGCGGTGGAATGTGGAAATAAGATTTTCCTGAGTGTACGAGCATGTCCGTTATACGGTGCCGAAGACATCGGAGACCCGAGCCAGAGTTTCGTTTTTTAAGAGATTTACGTTTATTACACGGACCCGAGCAACGCCGGGCGGATCAGCTAGAATAATCTACTCTATTAAAATCCATGCGCGTATATAAATCTATGTAACCTCAAAAACTCGAGGGCTCAGGGCTACGAAATTTGGCACACGGGTTGCTGGTACGGGGCCCATGAACGATTAGGTAAAAAAAAATTTGAAAATTTTAAATATATTTTTGTTTATGTGTTTGACGAATTTTTGTAATTTTTTTATGTTTAACCCGTAATCACGCGAGTTCTAACCAGTTCTAAATGTTTACTTCAATGTGAGATATGCCTATTATGGGCGCCAAATGCAGTACTAAGAAACTGTAGCGGGTATTTACGATAATCCTTTTTCCTCGGATGGAAATAATTAGAGATTATTTAATCGCGCTTAACTATTACCTCTTTTAAAAAATAAAGAAAAACATTTCATCACAAACACCAACAAAACTTTTTATTACATTTATTCCCTTATTTCAAAGATATCGTTTTATCGTCTGCTGCCATAGCAACATGATAAATTAAGTTTCATTTTTAAAAATGCACAGTAGTAGAACAATATTTTTCTAAATCGTATATTTATTGAACAACTCAACACTTTAAAAGGGGGATTAAATTCATTTTATTCACATATTAGAATTAAGTTCATGAACTCCCGTGCGTAGAACGGGTTAAACAGCTAGTTTTTGTACTATTATGTATACTATTTTTGTGCAATTTATTGCTTAACACATTTTTTTATGCCTATAATTTAAATCAATATCCTTGTTATACACTATATTGCCAAAGGTGACCGGTCACTTGCGATTTTAGACGTTTTGTTAACTATCTAGAAAAATACATGAGGAATTAATCTGAAACTGCAGATGTGTAAACAGTATAGTATAGGTTATATATTTCCGCGAAGATTTTTTCACGGAACCCTATAGGGGACTGTCAACAAATTGAAAAAGAACGGATATTTTTTGGATAACCCTGTAAAAACTAATGTAGCAAAGGCATTCAAACTCGAGATTATTAATACATGGCTTATTGTAATATACTGTGTTCATTTTTAAGAGGATAACATGTATACTCGTAGAGAAATTAAGGTTTTTATAAAAACAGTCCCAAATTTCGCCTAGTTTTTTGCTTATAATTTGCAGAGTTCTTAATATAAAAAAAAGTTATTTTCAGAAAATATGACAAACAACATTGTACATATTACTCTGCAATCAGAATTAAAAAATAATAAAAATTGATGAAAAATGAGCAGGTTTACTAAAAAATGTTTCACTGCGCAAGCGTGAATGCAATCAAAATATATATGCATTATGTATTAGCTAAGTATATAGAGCAACTTTTGTGAAAGTCTCAAAATCATAGCTGGAAAATTGTGAAAATTATCGTCGATAGAATCTCGAAATCCGTTGTTCCCAAAAGGAAGCAAAAATATGAGGGGTTGTATCCAAATATAGTAGTATGAGCAATATTGTGTACGCTATCTTGGCACCAATAAACAGATATTTGATACAACCCCTCATCTTTTTGCTTCTTTTTGGGAACAACGGATTTCGAGCTTATTCTATCGACGATAATTTTCAGAATTTTCAAGCTGTGATTTTGAGACTTTCACAAAAGTTGCTCTATATACTTAGCTAATACATTAAGCATATTATATTTTGATTGCATTCGCGCATGCGCAGTGAAACATTTTTTAGTAAACCTGCTCATTTTTCATGCAATTTTTATTATTTTTTAATTCTGATTGCAGAGTATTATGTACAATGTTGTTTGTCATATTTTCTGAAAGAACTTTTATTTATATTAAGAACTCTGCAAATTATATGCAAAATACTACGCGAAATTTGGAAAAACCTTAATTTCTCTACGAGTATACATGCTATCCTTATAAAAATGAACACAATATATTACAATAAGCCACTTATTAATAATCTCGAGTTTTTACGCCTTTGCTCCATTAGTTTTTACACACCTGCAGTTTCAGCTTAATTCCTCATGTATTTTTCTAGATATTTAACAAAACGTCTAAAATCGCAAGTGACCGGTCACCTTTGGCAATATAGTGTATATACTATTTTTATGTATAATATTTTTGTAAAATATGTATTATTTATGCGTCTTGGGTCTATTTAGTTTTGAAAAAATGGTTTGTTCGATAAATTCTACTTTTGCAAGAAACATTAAATTTATTGAATTCTTTACGCTTCATATATAAATATTTTTGTTCATGTATTTTACTTATCTACAACTTAAGGTAAACCACGTTAACAAGAAAACTAAGAGGAGCTTTAAAATATAATAACCTATATTATCCCGTTCTAAAAGTATTTTTTCTCTTTTTTCGTATATGTTGTAAACAGTTGGGATGTTGACATATTTAATTGAAGTGCTGAAAAAAATGTCTCGAAAAATTATTTATAAAGCAATCTTTCAAGTGTGATACAATGATATAATTACATTCAGTATAAAAATATACATCGTAATGCTGATTATAGGAGAGTGGGGTAATATGTTTTAAAATAAAAATCCAAATAATTATATACTCATGCAGTGTTTATTATAGTTTTTTTTTAAATAAAAATCTAAATAATCATATAATAATAAGAGTAATGCTTACAAATTACACACTATATCATTAATAAGTAATTTCAGCCATATCATAAGCTTAATTTTATTTCATAAGAAAAGATTTTTTTTGAACTCCTAATATAAAGCATTATCTTTCTTATACTAACTCTGTAAAATATATATTATTTATGCGTTTTATGTCAATTTAATTTCGAGAAAAATTTCGGTAAATAAATTCACAATATGCAAGAAGTATTAAATTTATGGCATTTGTTACGCCTCATATGAAAAAATTGCTTCATATATCTTACTTCTATACAACTTAAGAGAAACCATGCTAAGAATAAAAGTAACTGAAAATAAAAATATTATAACATATATTATCTCTTCATAACATGTATCGTTTCTTTTTTCGAGCTTCTTGTAAAAATCTGGTAGACTAATGAATAAAACTCAAATACTGAAAAGAAATATCTCTAAAAATTATTTATAAAGAAACCTGGCAAGTGTGGTACAATGATACAGTAACATTCAGTATGTAGATTTAAAAATTGCTGCTTATTGTTTTTTTTTTCTTTTTAAATATTGAAAAACAATTTTTTTTTTAACTTTCCATCGCATGCTTATTAGATTAATGCTGATAAATTATAAATTGTATTGTCTATAAGTATTTTTAGCCATATGATAAACTTAATTTTATTGTTTAAAATAGTTTTCTGTCGAACACATAATATAAATCATTATCCTATTTATATTATTTCTGTAAAATACATATTATGTATGAGTTTTAGGTGTATTTAGCTTCGAAAAAAAATGGTTCATTCAATAAATTCACTTCATGAAAGAAACATTAAAATTATTGAATTACTTACAGCTCATATGTAAATATTACTTCATATATTTTACTTATTTAGAACTTACGAAAAACAATTTTAAGAAGAAAAATAAAATTAATTTTAAAATATTATAACGTATATTATCTCTCGTACATATCTTCGTACATTTTAAATAGCAGCTAATGTTACGTAAAAGCAGCAGGAAATATGTGTAAATATTTAAATATAAAAATATCCATTAAATATTATTAAAAAAAATAATGGAATATAGTATCTTCCATATTTTTGTTTCTCTCTCTTTGTGTTTGTCTATACAGATCGACCAGATATTACTTAAAAAAATGTTTTGGCTTATAACTCTTTCAATAATCACACCAATGAAAATAGGATTGCTAATATAAGAAATATACATCTGTAACTTTAACTTTGATAAATGACTTTTTTCAACCAATCTTTTGATCAAAATAATTGACTTAAAATAATGTTTTAGCTTATAACTCTTTTAATAATCACAGCAATGAAAATAGAATTGGCAATATAAAAAATATACATCTGTAATTTAAACTTTAACAAATGGCATCTTTCAACCCATCTTTTAACCAAATTTTAATTCATTCACAGATAATTTTACCCATTCTTCCTGGAAAACATTTTTTTTTCAGAATCAATGCATTTTTAATTAAAAAACATATATATGTTATTTGAAATTAACATTGTACTTTTATCTATGACATTTTAAAAGAATTTGATTTCTAGATGATTCAAATATAAGAATTCTAAAAGTGGGCAAAACAAATATTTACCTCTTGTTTACAGTTTGGTCATTGTTAGCCCTGAAAATGTCTATATATGTCACTATATATTTAACATTTTCGAAGAAATACGTTCTCTAAAGTAATTTTTCCATCAAATTGACAAAGTATCAGAGATCAGATCAGCCAAGGGTTTTTTAAAGCGAAAATTCGTGGAAACGGAAAAGCATTTTACCCTATATTTACTTCTTTTACTTCTAAATTAATGATAAAAACAGTTTTTTAATGATTTTTTTCAATTTCCATTGTAATCCTGTCCTAAATTTAACAGTTTTTACTTTCGAAAAAAGAGTTCGTATTAGAGAGATTTTACGATATTTATATCGTAACAAAAATATAACTAAACATTTGTATTTGATTATGAGGATTCCATATATAAATAATAAGATGTGAATTATTCGTTTCGATATTTATTATGCTTTTATACAAATAACAGTCTCATATCTAAGTGGATGTTAACAGTTTCATGTTCTACTTCGATTTTATGTCTGAAATAAAAACATATGCTAGCAAAAACAGGGGACAAAATGACGTAGGGATCAAAAAGATGATTGGATAGTACAGAAGGTCACGACGACGTCACTTATAAGGTATTAGTTTCGTTGATCGAAAGTATAAATAAAATTATTCCATTTTTATAGGATTTCAAAAAAGACCGAGTTTTGAAATAAGAATAAACTATAAAAAATAAAGAAAATAATGTTTACAGTAAATAATATTTAAAGAAAAGGGAATAATCAGAAAGACATTAAAAAGAACAATTACATTTTTTGTTACACGTAAAGAGTCTTAAGGTTTATATTACATACAAATATGTTTATATAAGTATGACACTACAATAATTATTACTCTCCCATTGTTCCATTTTTAAAATTACTTTTTTTTGACAGAACATCTGTTATTTATAATGTTATAGTTAAATTTATACATATTGTTACTGAGTTTTCTTTATGTTCGATTGTGTATGCAACATGAATTTCATAAAATCACAAACAGTTCTTCAGAGTCCCTTTAATTAAACAAGAAAACAAATTCTTTGATATTTCTGATAACATTATTTCCTTTATATACATTTTCGAAAAAAAAATGGAACAGAATATTCTTTTAGCGCATCGAAATTTAAAAGAATATATCAATCTGCGAAAATAGTCTAAAATTAGAGCGAATACACCGGCTTATTGCCAGGGATAGGATATTTCATAAGTGATTTATATGCATATATTTTCTTTAAGCTATCACTGTTCGTGATTTAATGGATATACATTATTCATGAATTTTTAAAAGCAAATGATTGAATCTGAAAATCTTTTGGAAATAATATTATTTGCAAAGAATAACTTAAACTATTATTCTGGCATAATGTTGCTTTGAAAGCCTTAAACGATCCTCTAGTTTAAAGGAATTTTTTGTTATAACAAATAATTTTAAAGAACGAAAATATGCTTTTTAATTAATATTATATTTTTAATCGTAGGTTTACTTATACTAATGAAATATCAGTGTATTTTATCCATTGTATTTGTCTTAATATACAGTGAGTTATAAAATGGAAGGAAAGTTTTTTTAATTTATCAAGAAGGAAAAATTATGTGTCAAGGATAGTTTATGAAGAACATTCCAACATATTCAGACTACTGTGCCGAAACTTTACAGCAAAATAAGGTAAAATATGATGTCTAAGCAAACGAATTTGAAAACGCATAACACTTTTGAAAGATTATTTCAGCAATTATCATCTATAGTCGGAAAAATATCTAAATTCTTCTGTTCAGCCCTGTATATGATCTACAGATATGTATATAGAGTACATAGTCAGCTAAAATTTAATTCAATTAGGAAATGATGCATGGCACAGTTGAAAATTACCCTTCAGGAATTTCCGTCAATTAAAGGAAATAAACTCGAGATATTTTGTGCAGCTCTGTATATGATCTGTAAATGTGTAAATGTGTAAATATACTACATAGTATGCTAATATTTAGATGAGTTCGGAAACGCATAGCACGGTCTAAAATTCTCCTAAAGCAATTTCCGAGTGCACGAGTTCTTTTGTGCTGCAAAAAAATTTATATGATCTATGGAATTTATACACACCAAGTAATATGCAAAAAATAAATTAAATATTAAAATGCGTACCACAACTGAAAACGCACTTCCAGAAATTATTGCTCATGGACAGTACTGTAACTGAATTATTTTATGTGCTCCTGTAATTGAGCGATTGAATGCTGTTCCCACACTTTTCTATAGTAAGCTCACTTCAGTGATGCATATATATGAATTTTAATATGTTTGAAATAGTGTAACATCATTAAAATAGATCACAAACGATTTTCCTCCATGGACCGTAATGAAACGAAATTCTTTTGAGTGTCATTGTAAACGAAATATGAATGCCGCTCACTTCATTTTCAATACCGAATATGTCATAGTAAACCTCAAATACATATACCATTTACACGGCAATCCAAGAATAATTACGTGAGTCAAAGCACGGACAGACGGCAGACGACAGACAGACAAACCGAGTTCATAAACACTTTTCAGCTATGTTGTAAAGTGTTAAAAGCAAATAAATAGTGACAGGTATTGCAGTTCTTGCAGGAAATGCATGCATAAAGTCCGGGATTTATTTGCAACGCTTCCTTATTTTAATTCTCCATATCAACGACACATGACAATGCATTGTGTGAAATTTTAATAATGCTTAAAAGAAACCTCGCAATTTCAAAACATCATATTTTTTTTATATTTCTACTGCTAATAGAAATGATGGTTAAACGCTGACTCAATAGTAATCCTTTTAATACGTTAGTTTCAGCGCTATAATAGTTCGAGACTAAGGAGTGCCATCTATTGGTGGCTATTGAAACTAAAAGAAACAAGCGTACTAATGAAATGCCTGACTTCACACACTGATATTCAGAAAGAATAACTTCAATAAATGTCATCGTTTATTTGTTATTCTATTTTAAAAAGGTCCAAATTATTTTAAGACTTACTGTATAGATTTTTTTAATTTACATATTACTATCCTGAAGTCAGGCAGTACATCTTGTGCTTTCACTAAATATAAACAGTACTTTTATTTGGTGCACTCAGAAAAAGAAACTGATTAAAACTACAAAATATATTTTTTGAGTACATTTTGTTGTTTTAGCAAAATTGGAGTAAAATTGAACCATTTTACATCAATTAACAAAACATTTTTGCTGACGATACAAATTTTTTTTTGGAATTGTAAAAAAAAAAAAAAAAAAAAAAAAAAAATTGTTGATTCAAACAAAATTTTTATTGACCCATATTTAAACAAAAATTTTGTTTTAATATAGGTCAATGGAAATTTTGTTTGAATCAACAAAAATTTTTTTGTTGAAAACCACTTTTTTTTGCAATTCCAAAAAAAAATTGTATCGTCAGCAAAAATGTTTTGTTAATTGAAGTAAAATGGTTCAATTTTACTCCAATTTTGCTAAAACAACCAAAATGTACTCAACAAAAATGCTTTGTAGTTTTATCAATTCCTTTTTCTGAGTGTGGCGTAAAATATTTTGTCAATTGTAAAACATCAGCAAAAAATAGCTGAAATATATTTGAGAATGATGACATAATATATATATTTATAAAATATTTCGCATCACTTTTGCCCGTTAGGAGTATTTTTCAAAAAATAACCCATAATTTTGAAGAGAATTAGAAGGTAAATAGGGAAATAGTTTTGAAAATATATTCGATTATGGAACAGTGAAGTTTTATTTTTTAATGTTTAATGTTCTGGGATATTTATTTTCTAAAGTCTATCTTGAAAGTTTTCTTTTTCAGAAGAATTCAGCATTTCATTATTCTTGTTTAGTTTCACAATTTCACTAGAATATTTTTGATTGTTTTTTTAAATACTTAAATTGCAACCATCAAGATTTTATGCTAATTAATGTTAATAAACTGACTAGACTATTAGTTTATTTTTCCTTGGAATATATTTTATACAGGGTGACAATTATTGAACTATATGAAATAAAACGTAAATTATTTAAAAAATACTGAGTGCACAAATTTTATTCAACATGTAAACGTCACTATAGATATTCGGATTTAGGTTATGACATGTTCGATACGGCTGCCATAATTGGCTATGATGTGGCGCAGACGAATAGCAAAACTCTGCATGACCCGCTGAAGTGTCGGAACATCGATGCTATCGATGACCTCCTGAGCGGTGGTTTTCAGCTCAGAAATGGTTTTGGGGGTTTTTCTGTACACATTGTCTATAATGTAGTCCCACAAAAATGTGTCTCATGTGTTCAGATCCGGAGAATATGGCGGCCAAGCGAGTTCCATCCCAGTAGCCTCTGGGTACCCCAGAGCCAGAATGCGGTTCCCAAAGTGATTATCCAGGACATCAAACACTTTCTTGGTTCGATGGAATCGAACCGACATTGCCAACACTATCATCACAAACAATACCAGTTCTGTCAAACTTGCGAATCAAATTCTTGATTGTTAGCACACTTGGACCCGTTGTCTTCAGCTTGTACTTGGTCGCAAACTGCCTTTGAGCCGCAATCGGGCTGTTTTGGCTCGCATAGTAGGTCTTCACAAGCGATATACGCTCAGGCACGCTGTACCGTGACATTTTCACTTGCAAATGGCCGTCAACAACAAGTTGCGCGTGCATGAGCATACAAATTCCCATCATGCCCTGTGGCCAACCACGAAGTTTGAACTTCATCAAGCAAACCGTTCAGATGTTATGACGGTTTAATTTCATATAATTCAATAATTGTCACCCTGTGTACATAGTATCTGTTACATATAAGTTACACGCTTAACTTCTTTGTGTTTCTGAGTCTCTAATATTGTCAAGAGTAAAGTTATTTGCGTTTCGCCTTGGACCAACGGTAAACCATGTTGTAAAAAATAAAGGTTTCGCAACTGAAAACGAACCAGAATTAAGCCATTTGTGACATGCGGAAAGATTACTTGCCGTGTAAGGAACACAAAACATTTATATTTGTAAACCAATATTTTAGTACAGAAAATTTCCCCTTTCTTATATGAAATTTTGAGCGATTTAAAGAAGTCAAAATTACAATATGAACCAACTGGTGTCGGAGAATTAAAAGAAGTGTAAAAGATCCTCATTGTGAATGGGTTAAAAGTGGTTAATGCATTAGAAGGCAACGTCTTGGAAACACGGAGCTTCTATTGGCTTCATCTGGGTTCAAAATGTCGTCACGTTAAAGTAGGGTATGGAGAGTCCTCTCGTTCAAATATTGGTAGGTTTGAGAAATATACCGAACCGGTAGATTATTTTTTTTTCGTTAATGCTAAGTAATTTTTGAGAGAAATTTGGCTTTCGTCAGCCATCCACAGCTGTGGTGCCTTGTCAAATGGAAAATGACGGTTCTCATTCAGAAATTTCAGTCTTTAGTCGATCATAAGTTGTTAGAAACGATCACATATACAGGGTCTCACTTTAGCTGAAACACAACACATACAGTAAAAAAATCAAAAAAAGAAATTTCGAAAATAAGAATCTATAAGACTTGTGAATTTTATGGGGCTTCGCAAAATTAGTTTCAATCTAAAAGATAAATTGACACCTAGACAGTTGTCTAGGTGTACTTTCTTCATTCAGTTGTCTAAAATCATCTTGTAATATTTTATGAATATTATATTATAGACTCTACTAAATATATTGGCTCTGAATTTCTCCTAGCAAATATTGCCTTAATAAATGCCTTTCAGCTCATAATATAAAAACAAATGTATGTGTCGAAAGTGAGCGAACGTTTGAATTGCTGTTAACTTTAAAATTATTAAATATATCTCTACGAAACTTATATATATATATATATATATATATATATATATATAGTAACGACTTTTTTGAATTTCGCTTTTTAAGTAATATAATATTATTAACTGTTATTGATTATCATTCATAAATGTGTTCATTAGAAGTTCATGCATTCGCATATATTAATAAAATGATGATAGAGTATAATAATAAGTGTAATTATATACATGAATTACATAAATAAGATTCCAAAAGTAAAAAAAAAATGCATTAAAAATAAACAAGATAAAATCGAATCGATAATTACAATAACAATTTCAAAGGTCTAGAAATTTGGCAAATTATGAAAGTTTCATTTTTTACCCTAAAATGAAATCGGTTTTATTGATAAAATAATACTAAATAAGCACCGTTGACGATATTAAATATGGCTTCGACAAATACTAAAGTTTTTGAAGTTATTATGTCTTAAGTCTTCAAATTATTAAAATGCTTAATGTAATATTTTAATGTATCAATTATTATGCTCTCTAAAAGAAAATCCTTCCATAAAATGTAGAATAAGACAGATAATATCTTGACTGGCTTAGCCATTTGTAAAAATCTTGCTCGAAAAATGAATATTATCCTCTTATATTCTTCCAAAGATAAGTAGTTTCATTGTTTCAAAGGGTGTGTTGATGGGATGAAAATTATCCGAAGGGCGTGGAAGTGAAAGAAGATAAAAAAAACTATCTGTGTGTACTTAATTATATCCAAGGAGGATATTAGCGTCACTTATATATGCATGTCCTACCCTTCTAAATTACTTGAAGTGATAAATATTTTATCTTCTAGTTATGGAGTATTTCTTGAATAAATATAAATTCATTTTTCTATTTCGTTAAGAAAGCTGCATTTATTTTATCTTAAAAATGTTTACATACATACATGTTCTCTGCATATTATTTATGTACAGCATCTATAAGATCACACTTCACATATATGCATATATTTATTTTCTATAATATGCATATAATCATAATGTATGTACAATATCGAGATGATCATAATATACATTACGTAACAAAATCAGATCAGTGATCATGACTCTAATCTTATAATTTGAAGAATGAAATTGTTTGAACCAAAGTACCTTGTTTGTAATATTCTACAATCATTTTGTTTTAGTGAACATTTTTTAAGGGAATATTTATATTTATATTTTGATAGGAATATTAAAAATCTCAATGCGCAACCCTATATTTCTTCATTTCATTCAATTTTTTTATGGCGGATTTAACCCATTAGGCGCCACTATATATATTAAGCAATTTTTTAATGAAACAGTTGTTTTTTATTTATGAATAGAAAGTCTTTAAGGTACTTCTGAAGAAAAAAATTTAAAAAATTTCAATATTTAGAAAAAATAGCATGTTCCCAAAATGGGAGCAATGGCGCCTAATGGGGGTAAATTTTTTTCACAAATTTTACTTATGCCTCCGTGCATTTATGTTTGTTATTTCTCAGTTTTTTCGCTATAAAAGGGATAATATCATTCTGAAACTGATATTTTACGATTAATTCATATAAATTAGTCCAACATCTACATTTATAATAAAAATAAAAAATAAAATTTCCGATTCCATAAGCATTTTCACTATCCACCTCTTTATTTTTCTTCAATACATAATTTCTGTCCTGCTATTTTACATGAAAATGATTGAACATTTTTTATGCAGCATTATATTACATTTTTTTTCGTTTTCTGAAACTGGTTTTTAACAATATTTTTTTTTTGTTTTTGCATTTTGTTTAGTTTTTCCATATTCCAATTTGAAGTTCGCTTGAACTTTCATCTAAAATATCAAGCCTGTGTTTAATACTTTGTCTTTTTTAAACACTAAATTAGATATTTCTTGATTGTCTCTTGATTTAGAATTTACAGAAAGTTCTACTCCACCAATTATAACATGGGATAAATCATCACATAAATTATTTTCTATTACATATGTAATAGAAAATATTTTATGCGACATACATATGAGGAAGATATCTTCCTCATATGTTACAATACTGCAATCGGGTGGCAAACAAACGATTTCCAGAACATCCGAAAAATCATCCAAATCAAAAAAATTGTTCAATCATCTTCCATGTAAAATAATAAAAAAAAATTATGAAATGATGAAAAATAGAGAGATGGATATTGAAAATGCTTATGGAACTGGTAATTTCATTTTGTTTTTTATTATAAATGTAAAAGTTGGACTAATTTACATGAAATCTTCTAAAAATATCAGTTTCAGAATGATATTATACCTTCTATAGCTAATAAGTTGAAAAATAAATACCAAAAATGCACGGAGGCATATGTACAAGTTTTCAAAACCTTACCCCCATTAGGCGCCATTGCTCCCATTTTGGGAACATCTTATTCTTTCGGTAATTGTGATTGATCTATTATACATATTAATTCCGGATTGATGTTGTTTAACATAATACACGGTTATGAACATATTTTAACTAAAAAATATAATTTTTATTATAAAGTTTTTTTTTAATTTTTTTTTTTCGAATACTGCCAAAAAGCTATTTTTCGCCTTTTTAACACGTTTTAAAAAATAGAAATTTCTAATGAAACTTAACAAAAAAATTTCAGATGTCATCTAATATATTCAAAATACAAATAACATGAACCTTTTAACAATTTATAAAATACGCACTTCAGAAAAAAATCTTAAAGCAATGTTCCCAAAATGGGAGCAATGGCGCCTAATGGGTTAACTCGAATTGAAATCTGATTTCTCTGTCTTCAAAATCCCGCAAACTATACATGAGTGTTATCGGGTTTTATGCATTATTGAGAAACACATTTTGTAAATTCCATCATATTGTATCTAAAGGCCGTAAAATATTGCTATAATAATAATTGGTAAACGAAGTAATAATAAGCATAAGAAAATTGGCAAGATTATTTTTTACGAGACGCCATATTTAGCATGCATAAAAAAGTAGAAAAGAGATCTTTAAATATAAGTACGATATCTTATAGTTGCCAATTTTTACATATATACTAATAATTTCACAACTTATGGTCAAATGTGAAAAATAAATGAAATTGGGTGTTTTTGATCATTAGGATTCTTTAATGATGAAGACAAAAATAAATGTTTCTATTGATTAATTTCGGTAACAGTATTATTTATTATATTGCTATAAATATTACAAAGTCATATTTATCAAAATTATATTTGAGAAATTACAAAGTATCACATAAAATTCTAAATAATAAAATAGATAAATTATTACTCAAGTTATGCTTATGTTACGAATGATTATTTAAAAAAAATAAATGTTTCTATTTATAGTTTACACAATTTATACTCAAAATTGATACCAGTTTTTATTCTCAAATTTTTTTGGCATGGGAAGCTTAAATATGTAAGAAAATTAAGGTGTTAGTATTTAATTTTTAAATGTTAGGTTTAATTTCAATATACAGATAACACCTTTTGATAAAATACACCTCATACAATTATAGCAATTATAGAGAACTTTATACGAAAACAATGAGTACATTTATTCTTTCTTTATAATAACTAGAATTTTTTTTTAATATCATAATCCGGATTTTGTTTATGTACAGTACATATACATGTATGTTTACTTTATATACATATTTAAATGTAACTTTTTAAGGTATGTAAATTTGTATTCATATTTATGATATGAGTAAAAATCTTAAAGTTAGTGATGCATTATACAGGGTGATTTATTTAAAAGTTGTGAAAATAAAACCCTATAACAAAAGAACCACTGATCCAAATGACCTGAAATTTCACCAGTATGCTCCCAAAGCAATGGGTATTTTTAGATGTGGTTAAAAAAACATTAAATAGCACTGACAGATAGAGCTGTATATACAGTAAAGAGATGAGCTTGCACACGACACATGCAAAGTGGTGATGAAAACGTGAAGCACGCACACTTGTTGTTCATTATTCTACGGATATCCCCGCAATGACTGTGTCATTGACAGGCTCTGCGTTGTTCGTGAAACTGTATTATCAGAATAATGACAGCGCAGCAATTGTTCTTAGGAGATTTAGGACACTTAATAATCTAAGAAAAGGTCCAATGACGACAAAAAGGCCTACGGAAGATGGTTTTGAAATTTGAACAGACTGGACGTGCGCAAGCTCATCTCCCAACTTTACTGCATACACAGCGCCAAAACTATGTGGTAGGGTCTTCCAGTTTTTTGCTTAATGTCGTCTGCCACCACAAATTACAATAGTTAATCTTGGCTTTCTTTTATCGCAAAGTGTCTGATATTAAATAAGACAAATTTTTACTTCTAAAATAGTAGTAGCTTGGTAATTAATTTAACCACACCTATTTATTTTGACTGTCAACGTAACACTAGCGGATTAGAAGCTAATGGGTTACAGCATGTAATTTTTTTTCAGAATGGTAAAAAAAAATCATACTTACATTTTCAGCGAAGTAATAAATAACTGACTTTTATTTTATTATTTTTTTATTTTTTAAACTCTGCGTACTGTTACTCAATGCTAATACTAAGTAAAAACAAGCAAAGAAAGTTTAAATACTGATTTTATTTGACAGAAAAATAAGAAGTTTACTATTTATTCTCACCACTGAAACAAAAAAGTTATTTTTGCTATTCATTCAATATAAAATAACAAATATGTTGTTTTAATTGGAACATAGTGAATATTTTAATAGAAATGTATGATGCATATTGCGAATCCAGTACGCCACATATATTTTAGATTTTTAGCAATAGAGCTGAAATATTACATATAACACTCCTGTTTATGAACAAAATGAGTAGATTTTGATAAAATACTTCTTGTTTTTACTTTAGAAATTTGT
Source organism: Maratus michaelseni (assembly GCA_963931845.1). Lineage (NCBI taxonomy): Eukaryota > Metazoa > Arthropoda > Arachnida > Araneae > Salticidae > Maratus > Maratus michaelseni. The sequence goes on from OZ007591.1 coordinate 172,813,635, forward strand.
TTACAGTTTCAAATCATGTTATTTTTGCATAAAAATATTTTTCACAAATATAAAAAAAGTATATTATATAATGTTTGAAAAAAAAATCCTTCCGAACGAAGAAGTAACTTTCGTATTATACTTTCTAGTACTAGGTGCTCTGCTCTTTACGAGTTACACTCGTCAACTAAATATCTGTTCAGTTGGAGAGTTTTGTAAACTAAATACTTATTTAACTACATATTTTTTGAAAGTAAATATTTGTTCCGACACCACAGACTCTAAAAATACGCTAATTCGACCTGCTTTAAAAAGATTACAGAAGATTGAATTATAATTAAACGATCAGTATCGATCTCCTGCAACCGGATTTCCATTCATTTCCCTTTGAATGAGGGATTTTATAGTCAAATCAAGTTCTGTTGAGATAGTTAATGACTGTTTTCGTGGTTGATTAAAGATTAAATGAGATCAATTAAACATTTAAAAATCAGCTTCTATAAAATGGCTAAGTAAACAATATCACTGCCTAAAGTAATTTTAAAACGACGCTATAAGAAAATTGATAAAAAATATCTTCCTTCTGCTTATATGAAAAATGCTTTTTCTAATATCAGAATTTTAGTAAGAACGCATTCAGTTAGTAACCAGTAAAGTTCAAAATATGAAATAGTTTTTGGAAATTCAGAATGCTTTTATTGTCTACTATAATTATATTAGCGAATTATATAAAAGGCAATATGAAATGAAAATTTAATGTAACATAAAAATGTCAGCAGTATGACATTTGTATGCTACTTTACGTTGAGGAGTTTTGGGTTTGAATCTGGGTTCGAGTTCTAGTATTCTTAATCTGTAAATATTCCCCGAAATCTACCGCAATTTGCAGAATTATATACAAAAATTAAGTGTAAAGTCTCTATCCCCACTGGAAAAATTTATTTGAGTCAATTTAGGAAATCTACTGCTTTCTGAAGTTTTAGACCAATAAATAACTTTGTATATTTTAATATAAATTTTATTCACATTGTAATATTTGTACATATTTGTAACATAATATTTTATTCTAAACGCAGTGGAAATTTTTCAAACAAGTTATTTATCACCATTATAATCTACGATCAATCTTATTTAGCAAAGGAAAAATCGTCTCACTGTGGAAAATGGCAAAAGTTTGAAAAAGAATTAGCATTAGTATTATTATTAGTATTTATCATTATTTTTTTTATTATGGAAACCGCATCGACATTTGATGTGATATTGGCACATATGTGATTACTTAGAAATTGGCATGCATTAGAAATACTGATTCCACTACATTATATGCAAATATTATTTTTTAAACATTTTATTTTTATTGCCGATTTATTATCACACATCCCTTTTCCTTTAATGAAAAGTACTTTTATTATATCTGTTTTACAGTAAGAATACAAACAGTTAGTAACCAATAAAATTCATAATATGAAATCATTTTTATTTAAATTCAGAACGATTTAATTGTCTATTATAATTAATACCAATTAATTATAGAAAATGTGATATGAAATGATATTTTTATGTCGCATAAAAATTTCAAGAATATGACATTTGGATGCTACTTTCTTTTCAGGCGGTTATGGGTTTCCTGTTCATGATTCCAGTTTGAATGTTTGCATTGTATTCAGGTATTCGTTATATAAAAAGTCTGACAAAATTTAAAGGAACGTGAATAGAAACTGATGTAACTTGAGTGCCTTTACAATTTAAAACATGGAATTTTCACAATATATTTATTTTATTGTGCTTTTCATATCCGTAAAATAAAGAATTCCCATCACTGCAAAAATAAATAAATAAATAAATAAATGAATAATAACATATGAAACACATTCTAAAATGAAAAAGCGAAACGTTTATGTACTTTTTACACCTTTTACTGATACGTAGAAATTTTTTAAAGGTGTGTGAGCACTCCCATTCTACAATGGAAGTTTTACAGTATTACATGATTTACTGTCCATCTTCCATTTTCTCAATTAAACTCCGTTTCACATAATTCGTCAAATGCATTCTCAACAACATATCCACCTTCCATGTGCGAGGGTTTTATCGATTTCGCATATTCATACGTTGCGAAGTTGAATACCATTAGACTATGTGATAACGTCTAACTTGAGATAGAAAACTCCAACCATTCGTTTAACTTCATTAAAAATAATTACTATAAATCTTTTAAAAGTTGTTACTTTCTTTTCTCCCGCACATTGTGTACAGTGTATAATAAGGAAGGAATAATAGAAAGGCAACAGATTTCTAAGAGTTGTTTAGAATACAACGTGGTATGTAGTTGTCGTGCTAAATTGGGTTAAAATGTAAATAATAAAATAAAAGTACAAATCTATATTAAAAAGCAAAAACATATCCGTGAGTAATGCTTGCGTTCATATTAACGTTGGGCACTATCTGACCAGAAAATTTCGCTTTTACTGCATTTTTTTTTATTTCTAAACATCGCAATACTTCAATATTTACATCGCCGAACATTAAAAAAAAATATTCTGTCAAATGCAATTTGTTTGAAATCTGTATCACAAATTAAGGATTTGTTATTTATCTTTTAAAGACATTTTGAAGAACTTTTAAATCTATTTCTATCGTGTGTAATCCGATTATGAAGGATTAATTCGATTGCATTTAAGTCAGCATTTGATTCCGGCTAAAATTCCGAAACGAAATTAAAACTTCATCAATACATAAGTAAAATAATATAAATGAAACCCAAATTTAACAAATATGTTGAACTACGCGCTTAAATTACTGGAATTATTAGACTAAAAAAATACCACTCTAAGTAGCAAAGTCTTCGGTGATTTTTTTTCAGCTATTAACTGCTTTCATGCGGCAAATACAAAAATATATTTTTAAATAAATTGCAAAACTTTATTTGAATAGATTATTAATATTTTTCCTATAAAAGTGTTTTTTTTAGTGGCAATCTAAAAATATATATATTAAATGTGATATATCTATTACAATTTTCAAATTAACAAAAATGTTTTCATAAATATTATCTAACTCTGGGTGAAATATCTTAGCAAAATTAAAAATCAACACAAACTTTCTTTTCAGAAAAGATGTTTTTTAATATTATTCTTTTGTTTAGTTTACATACATAATGAATAACATCTCACAAAAAGCATTTTGATTATATTAAGATAATAAATATTCCTGAGAAAAAAAAATGATTATTTAAGAAGATTGGTCTGCAAGACTATTTTTCTTTAGAAAAGTTTAAACAACTATTACAATACATAATGAATTAACATCTCCAAAATTGTTTTGAAAATATTAAGATATTTAATATTCCTGAGAAAATACTTATTGATTACTTAAGAAGATTGGGCCGGAAGCTATTTTCCTCTGAAAAAGTTTAAGCAGCTATTATATAATACAATGGTAGAAGAAATTTGTTGATAACACTACCTTTCTGTTTATTAAGTGTGCAATTTGACTATTCCTGTAAAAATTTATAAGTGAAACGATGTTTGTGTGTTTCACCTATTTGAAAAAATTTCGGATTAATGAATATTCTGAATTGATTACTTAATATTTACTTAATACATTTCGCTTGCGTTATCTCTCCTTGAAGTTTTGACTCGTTCTATGTAACGCAATGATTTAAGAAACCTTTTCATGATACATAAAACCATTTTCTTTAAAAGAATTGTGATATAACCACCATCAAATAAATAAATGAATAACTAATGTATAATCAAATAATAAGTTCATTTATCTAATTTTATGCTGAATACGTTATTTTAATCATTGAAATCTTAAAAATTATTTGACATATATGTAATTATGTATAAAAAACATCTTCGACAACTTTTGAGCGTTTATATAGGATTAAAAATGAATGATCAATCTTCATTTATACAATGTGAAGATTGATTATTTAGATATTATTTAAATATATTAAGTTCCAAATGTAATTCCAATATAGATTTTTTTTTTTTTTTTTTGTGAGTAAAAGTACCAGTTTATACACATTTGACTCATTTGATTTTAAATTTGAAATAATAATATTTTTATATTTTATTTATTTATTACCTTCTTTTATTTTATACGACTTCACATTTTTTTAATTAATCCTTTTGAACAGTGGCGTATCCAGGATTTAATTTCGGGGGGGGGGGGGGGGGCTGACTTAAATTTCGATAACGTTCTGAGTCTTACGAAACATGTTGAACTGCGTTATAAACAGAAATCATGTTTGACAATAAGGCCGTAGGCAGAGAAAAACGCGGGGGGGGGGGCGGCCGAACAAGAGCACCCCCCCCCCGCCATTATAAGTTGAAAAGTGATAATGGATTATTTCATATACTTTCATTTAAAAGAATGTCATTGTAGCTTATAATCTATAAAGTTGTCTCCTTCTCCCCTAAATTCTGGCTACGATTCTTGCCTGACAATAAATTAATTTTGCTTGGGACAATCTCACACAATTTTTTTTTCATAATTTGTTTTCCATTTTAGGATCAATTCCCTATTACTGCCAAAGCACGTGGGACCCTTTCCCAGAACCCACATATTTAAGGAGCCCAAAAGTTTAAGGTGTTTCAAATCAATTTTATTGTAAACAATCTTAATAGAATAAGAAATTAAAATTTCTAGTTTCATTACCCAATTTATGTAAGCTAAAATTGTCACACAGTAATATCATAAATATATTTATAATTTTTCTTCTCATTTGAAGATTTAAGTTTCTCATAGTGCACCCAATTTATTTCAGCTTCTTCATATGTGTTTTAAACTTGTTTAAAAATGTTTTAATTTTATGACTATCTTATTTATAAAATATCATTTTCTTTGGGTTGCGTATGTTTTTAAAGTTTGTGCAACATTATAGTTCATGTTTATTTAACATATTTGAGGTTGTCAAGTTAATTTTTACGAAGAAATTTCAATAATAATAATAATAATCCAACTTCAGTTCACATTTATTCTCAGTCTTTCATTTAAATGGGTGCATTTCATACACTTATCATTCACAGTATTTGTAAAAATGTGATAATTTACGATTAAGGCCAAAAATATTTTCTGTTGCCATGGCCCAAAATTCTGATGGCCAGTGTCTGTTCAGGATAAACAAACTTTCTTTGCAAAATCTCTTTTTTTTAATACCAACAAAAATTTAATTTAAAATCTTAGGGGTAGCAAGCATTCCTTCTTGATCTCCCCCTCCCCTTCGTATACATGCTCCTGGGATTTTGATCAAACGTATGGCTATTAACTTTCAAGAAATATATGTTAAAAAAACTCATCAAATTTGTGAAGGAAGGGACAAGTTAAGAATTAATTGGAAACTAAACATCAGATTTCCCATTTTTTTTAAAAAGAGTTAAAGTTATTGAATTATGGCTAACAATATTACTGGATTTAAAAAAAAAAACGGTAAGTAAAATTGTAAGAAAATTTATTTTTAACCTGTGAACTTATTTAATGCTTCTTTTGTTAAATATTCCAAATGGTAAAAATGCTGATACTAAAGTGCGTCGTGTCAAAATAAGAGCGATTAGAAAAGAACACTATTCGTAATATTGTTTTTTCATAGAAGAGTAATTAAGAATTTTTATCTTTTGCTGGATCACTCGTACACTGAAATATTGAAAAAGACATCTTCCTCCCTGCTCATCAACGGGAAACTTTCTGACACATTTTTTAACGCGAAGGCATTAGACTGGCAGGCCTGACTATGGAAGAGATTTGGAATCGAGATGAGTTTTCCATTTTTTTTATAAATAGATTACTTATCGAGTTATAAGTGATTCTGGTAACGTATTAACGATTCGTTTTTCGCGCTTCTCAAGTTGCCGTATCGGGAATCCGATTCAAAACGCCAACATGGACAGTGCTTTCTGAAAGATTTTCTACCTTTACAAAAAAAACCGGGAAAACGTGTTTCGATTGCAAAGTTTCTGAATAAAAAGACGTGAATTTCATGCGTTTCCGAGCAAAAATGAATTAAAAAATGTGTCATTAAAGTAGCCAGTTTGTATTTGAGAACAGCCTTAAATCTAGAAAATCACGTAACGTAAATAAAACTAGTTCGCTAGTAAAAAGACCAGGAACAAACAAATCAACAGGAGATTATTTTTTTAGTATTACTACTGGGCATCTTTAAAAGACCCTTCCAAAACCGAAAATCAATAATCTTGCTTGACATTGCCATTCACAAGAAAATTCCAATAGGTACATTTGCCGATTTTCGCGATAATATTTAATGTCACTGCACACTAATATACCTCCTTAGTCTTGGCATCATCTGTGGAAGAGAGTTAAATATTCTTTAAATTAATTAAACTACTTCTAGATCTTGCTAATTGAGCAACTTATACGTATTCAATTATCCACAAAACATGTATGGAACTGTTTTTCAGTAATTTGAAAACAGATTTTGTGGTCTCAAGTAATTTTGATTGCATGACTGAGAGGCATATGGGGCTAACGAGAAAACAAATTCGTTGCGTGCCAGAAAATAAAACAAATTTATATCAAAAAGAAAGAAACAAAGTCAGTTTTTTTTATTTCACTGCGACCACTTCAGAAGGGGAATGGAGCTGTTACCCCATAACCCACACCCCTTGTGTACTAATATGGGAATAAAGAAAGTAGAGTGGGTTGTCAATTGCATGACAGAAAAAATAATTCTAATTCTATATCAAACATAATGAGAAAAATCGGCACTTTTTTCATTCCATTTTTTATCATTTTGGGAGAATGGGAGGTCTGTGCCCCATCAGCCCCTTTCCCCTCTTTGGATATGCTGTGGTGTTACTCTGTACTAATATGGGAGTAAAGAGAAGAAAGTGGATAGTCTGTTGTATAACAAAAAAAAATTCAAATTTATTTCAAAGAAGAAAAAAAACAGCATTATTTTCATGAGATGTTCGACTATTTCGGGAAGAGGGGGCCCTCTGTAACCCCATCAGTCCCTTCCCCTTTTTAGATACGCTCTGATGTCAATGTGAACTAATATGGGGCTAAAAGGAATAGAGTGGGTAGTCTGTTGTATAACCAAAAAAAAAATTACAAATTCATCTCAAAGAAGAAGAAAACAGCACTTTTTTCATGAGATTGTCGAATATTTCGAGAGATGGGGGGGGGGGGGGGCTGTAACCCCATCAGGCACCTTTTACTTTTTAAGAATGCTCTGATGTCAATGTGGACTAATATGGGACTAAAAAGAAGAGAATGGATAGTCTGTTCCCTGACAAAAAATAAAATAAAATAAATACATACAAATTTATCTCAAAGAAGAAAAAAACAGGACTATTTTCATGAGATGCTTAACTATTTGGGGAGGGGGGGCTGTAACCCCATCAGCCCCCTTTTCCTTTTTAGGTATGCTCTGATGGCAATGTGGACTAATATGGGACTAAAAAGAAGAGAGTGGATAGTCTGTTCTCTGACAAAAAAAATATAAATTTATCTCAAAGAAGAAAAAAACAGCACTATTTTCATGAGATGTTCGACTATTTCGGGAAGAGGGGGGGGGGCTGTAAACACATCAGCCCCCTTCCTCTTTTTAGATATGCTCTGATGTCAATGTGAACAAATGTGAAGCTAAAAAGAAAGTGGGTAGTCTGTTGTATAACCAAATTTTTTTTTTTCAAATTTACCTGAAAAAAGAAGAAAACAGCACTTTTTTCATGAGATTTTCGACTATTTCGGGCGGGGGGGGGGGGGGGCTATTATCCCATCAGCCCCCTTACCCTGTTTATGCTGTGATGTCAATGCGGACTAATATGGACTAACGAGAATGGCTAATCCGCTGTATAACAGAAAAAAAATTAGAAATGCATCTAAAAAAAAGAAAAAAGCACTTTTTTCATTTTACTCTTGACAATTTCGGGGGGGGCTGCAGCCCCATCAGCCCACCCCCTGGATACGCCACTGCTTTTGAATCTAGTATTATCCTGGGTTTGGGCGTGAATCGATGACAATTTTTTAATGTTCATTTCCAGGAATTTACAAAATCTGGTCACCAGCAAAAAATCCTAGTCGACAGTAAAAAATATTACACTAGTACCCCTCTCCCGTCATTAAATTCCAAAAGCACAAAAGTTTTTTATGAATTAATTAAGACAAAACAATAACAAGTATAGTTTAGAAGTAATAGTTACATTTTTTTAGAATAGTACATTATTTTGAAAAATAATATACATGTATAAACTAAGATTTCTAATGAAACTTACGAAATTATATATCTCTGAAAAAAGGAAAAAAAAACTTTAAAGGCTGAATTAGCCAACAAATTATGGAAATGCTCACTGACGAATACTTACTGACGAATGTCCAGATAATTCAGTGCTGCAATATCAAAATCTGATGGAACAGTGAAGCGGGAAAACTACTTTTTTCTTATTTTTCTGTGGAAATCAGTCAAATAGTACTGATTTTACTATTTTAAAATTTGCAAATTAAATACCTCCGTCACCATACAGAAACACTTGGTTGCCAGTGGTGACCAGGCGACCGCATTTGTCCGTCCTGTATCATATCTATAAGTATATGGGGTTTTGTCACAATAGCACAAATCGTACAAAGTTGTTTCCAAAAGAAGCAAAAAGAAAGGACCCTAATCAATTTTGTTTAAGAAGAAAATAAAAATCTGAAATGATGATTACGTTATATTATTGCGTGAGCGCCGCAAATTATGATAACAAACGATCAGATAGTAAAAAGATCCTCAATTGCTATCTGCAAGCATTTTTAATGACTAAAAAAGTTTACCTTTAAATCTTACAATTTTGCAATATGCTGCTGAAAATCTGATTTATTGCAACCAATTTATCGTTAAAAAATATCAACAAAAGTATGTAATTTATTAAAATTATCTAATGTATTAAAAGTATTAACAAAAGGATGTAATTTAAAATCATGTATTATTTAATTCAAGAATTGCTTTCAAACCAATTAAAATTGTCAACTACCTGAGCTACACTCAGCATAAACCAAAATTTCATGTTTCGCTTGCCCCAGTTCAGGTACAGAAGAGTCGGGAATGTGTTGATTAATATCACATAGAAACTCTTTATGAAAACTTAAAATTAAGAAATGCAATAAATTAACTTTTGGAAATTTTTGGAATACTTTATTACAATAATGCTGTAAAAGAAAATATTTGGGAAATTCGCATTGATGTATTTAATCAAATGGGATATATTAGATTTTTCAAGTACAAAATCATGTGTTAAGTTTTGTTAAACTTTTCTTTTTAATATTTTAGAAATCCAACAAATTTTAATGAAACTAATTACGTTCTTACTGCTTACAGAATATCAACAAGTTCATCGCTTTAGTTCTTTAAAAAAAATTTTTTTTATTTCCAATGCAGCAGGCGAACAGACATTATCCTTACGCCGTACAGAGATCATGAAAAAAAAAAACAGAAACATAAGTAAAAAAATAAAATCAAACACAGGAACAAAGTTAAAGGTAATTAACATGAGAACCATATAAAATCAAGAAGTTAAACGTGTAAAGAGTCTCTGGCCTCCCAGTTCTTTTAAAAGTATCACGTTAAAAACGCTGAATAAATTTGAATTATACCTTCAGTATAATATATCTTAGTGTTTAACCTTGAGTATATGCTATTAAATATGATACACGAGGAAATAATGGGCAACTGACCCTTTGTATACACAATTTTAAATAAAACTTTCCCTTTCGTCAAAGTTTATTCGTATTTCAAGTTTTGTGACCATCGCCTTTATTCTCGTTCCATTCATGGAAGAGTAAAAATAATAATAATAATAAGAAGAAGAAATTTTAAAGAAATTTTGTAATTGAAATTTGTATTTTCTTATCTTTCAATCAATTTTAGTTTATATTTAAATACATATTTGCAACTGCAATAGAGATTGTTATTGCATTTGTACACCCAGAAAAAAAGTTTTGTTGAATCAATAAAAATTTGGTTGACCCAACAAAACTTTTTGTTTAAATATAGGTCAATGGAAATTTTGTTTGAATCAACATTTTTTTTTTTTTTTTTTTTTTTTTTTTTTTGCAATTCCAAAAAAAAATTTTGTATCGTCAGCAAAAAATGTTTTATTAATAGCAAGTAAAATGGTTCAATTTTACTTGAATTTTGCTACAACAACCAAAACGTACTCAACAAATCATGTTTGGTAGTTTAATCAATTCCTTTTTCTGGGTGTAGTTGATCAACTATGATGCGCCTATGAAATGTTAAAAACGTAGTTCCTTGATGCATAGTTTTGTTTCTTGGTCTTATTACTTCCCAATTAATAAGACTCTATAGACAACCTGTTGTCCGGAATTAAGCTAATACGTACAAGCACGCGGCACAAGTTCGCGGATATTGATTTAGATTGTATATGTTTTTTTTTATTTGTGTATATGGAATTAAACCTATTAGTTGATTATTATCCATATTTCAAAATATAACATCTCCTAAAAGGGTAATGCGTTTTGATATTTTAGTAAAATATAATTATACATTTTAATATAAAATAGTACTTGCTAAAATGTATTCTTATTTAATAATAAAATTAAACACTTAGATTGAAAATTAAATATGACAATATTATAATATCAAGTACAGTTTTTCAATCTCAGAAATCTTTCATCTGAATAATTAGTGGAATGTTATATGTATAAAAAATATTATTCGCTACATATGAACATAAGTTTATATAGTCCAATACAAATCTAGGTATGATATCTACAAATTTCTATTTCATACTATTTAGTTATATTTCATATTACATATTGTATTTCACAAATTTATATTAAATATCTATTATTTATATTTCAATTTAACATCAAGAATTTCAGATTTATGTAAGACTCAAATCCAATTCTGTAATATGCTCGTCAACAAAAAGGATTGAAACTTTCAAAAGGAAATATTTTATGTATTCAGACAAAATATCAAATAAAATAAATTTATAAGAAACTAAAAAAAGAGAAAGAGAAAAAGATGCAGAACAAAACTCGATCGATTTAAAAGAAATAAAATGTGACAGTTTTGGAAAAATATTGATAACGAAATATAGAAACTTCTTTTTATTGAAAAGTAATGACGAAAATGTTTCAGGAATATCTAATGGACTGTTAGATTCATGGGGATATAGGAAACGTACGATAATACTTTACTAGATTCGTTACCTCATTTAAGATTTCACAAACAGAAAATGCTCATCGTTACTTGCATCAATATTTTTGTATTTTTGATCTGGAAATCCATTTTAAAAAGAATTGCTTTGATTTAAACTTGTATTTTATACCACAAATGTATGTTTCTTTTTCGCTGAAAAAAAGATGCATGTTTGAATATTTCGATCGATAATAAACTTTCGAAAGCTGAGAATTTTTTTGGCGTCATTTCCTTTACTGCAGAAATAGTAAAATATATACTTAAATATATGTACTTTATTCTTTTCATACTTCGTATATTTTCAATGAACTGTGGAGATAAAAAATAATTGTTTCAAGTTAATTAGAAATTTTTTTAATTTTGGAAGTAAACCCACATATTATGTAAATGATACACATTCACAACTATTGCAGACATGCAATAAAAAAGATATGATAAATGACAAATTTTATACATTGTAAACCAAATAAGAAATGTAATTTTTTTTTGTAATGTGCATAACTACAACAAATGGAGGTCAGTTTCTGAAAATGCAATGTCACATGTTTAGAAATAGGATATTTTTGTTTCTCTAACTCAGGGTTTATATTGTTCAGAGATACCTTTTAGAAAAAAAAAATCTATATATTAGATTTTAGTCTACAAAATGAAACAAATAAATAAACTACAAATAATTTTAATATAAAAAATGTAATGACGTATAGGAGAAACGCTTAGTAGTCAAATGGTAATCAAATGGGCCTTTGAAACATTCATTTATAAAATGCTTTCCATTTTTTTAAAGATCGGTATATATTTTTATGTAACATGTATTAATTGTATCTTATTATTTATTGTGGTATTAGGAATGTTTCATGCAGTTCTTTTATGAGTACAATTGCTTCGTTCTTAAAAATATATATAACTGTATATAACATATTGATTTATATTTAATGAATTATAAAAAAAAAATAAAGATTTTTTTTTTTTTTTTTTTTTTTTTTTTTTTTACCAAAATAGAAAAATGCAAAAAACGAATATTCTAATTCCTTTATTAACATCTAAACTGACAACTTTTATAAAACACACACAACCAATGTCTACAAGGAATGTATTTTTATTTTAAAAATAACAATAATAATAATTATAATAAAATAAAGATATATTTTTCCAACATATAAAATACAAAAAAGAATTTTGCTTTCTAATTCCTTTATTAATTATTTTTATTCCATCTGAAATCACAGTTTTCATAAAACATATTTATCTATTTCCCTCCCTCTGCTATGCCTAGAGAAATAAAATTTCTATGTAAAAATTAAAAGAAATATGTTAATACATTTGACTTACATATTTTTCATGATACTGAATAGATAGATTCATATATTCCTTCAATGCCATCAACTACCCATGCCAATGTTTTTGCAATAGAAATAAAATAAATACATATTTAATTATTTTATTTAGATCCAGAAATATTCAACATAAAATATCCATTCCTTTATAATTTACAGTTCTTGGATTTTTGAGGCCAGGGCATCTGGCAACTTATCAATATTTGGAGTGACATCAAAGCGAAAGGGTAACGTTTACAGCTTCAAAATATACCATAGAAACGAAGACTAATGATAACTTGCAAATAAATTTATTTAAAAGAGATTTTGCACTAAACAAATGAATTATAATAAAGGAAATCTTAATAATCTTCTATGATGTGTTTCATTACCTTATTACCACCTAATTTTTATTTAAAATAATTTACCAGTTTCTTATTTTGTAAACACTAAATAGATACAGCAAATGCAATATTCAAAGTACATTTTTCTTTGCGTAAATGATTTATCATAGTAAAATATTTACAAGATTAAAATTCTCAATCACAGATACATTAATATAATCCAATGAATCTTCAAAGAAAAAAATTACACATATCATAACAGTTTTTCTACTGTACTATAAAAATGTCCTAAAGTCATTAAATATTCTTTGTATCACAATAATCAGCTTAAAGAAAGATGTTTTTATATATTGGGGTAGTCTAAGATATTTAGAGTATTGTTATAAGGATTTGGAAGACATCTAAAAAAAATTATGTTTCTGTATATATTTCTGTATGGGAATTCTAAATTGATCAATTAGCAAGAAATAAAAATAAAATATGTAGTTGTAGTGTTTTATAACATTTTAAAACGTAATTATAAAGCATTTATGTCTTAGGTTTGTCTATCTGTCTGTTCGTGCTCTAACTCACGTAAATATGCTCAGACTGATATGTATTTTTTTATACGTTAACTAGCAAAACCCGCGGCTTTGCTCGCATAATTCTTGAAGAATGCCAAGTGGTATTCGTTGGCCTATTTTCATTAGAGGAAATTTTATTGTCACAGATAATTCAGAAATTACTAATTAAGCCACACTAATTAAGCAAATTTCTGTAATGACTATATCACAGAAATTGCAATTTTAAAACTTTTCTGTTCCTGCTCACATTAAAATTTTAAACATTAAAATTTTAAAAACTGATCTATGGATGCATTTGTGTCTCTAACGTAACATTCATGTAAAATTTCAAGTTTCTATCTCTAACAATTTCAGATAAATCATTGTTTAGAAGATTTTTTGAACTTTTTAAGCTTATTTCACTTTTTTAAATATCCATTTTATTTTATGGAAACTGTTTTTAGCGAGCATTGAAATCTTAAAAATAGCCACCTATACCAAATTTCAACTTCCTACACCAGCAGCATCCCTAATATCGCAATTTTGGAATGTTTTTTTCTTCTGCGCCCTTTTTTAATTTAGAATTTTGTAAAAACTGTTCTGTGGAAGCATTTGCGTATAAAAAATAACATGCATGTTAAATTCTAAGTTTCTATCGCTAAAAATTTATAAAAAACCCCCATAATTTATAACGTTTTCCGGTCAGTTAACACCTTTAAACTTCGAATTTTTAATCGACTGTTTATACCGAGCGTCTGTATCTTAAAAGTTACAACTATACTAAATTTCCAGTTTCTAACCCGAAAAAATTCAATTAAATCATAATGTAGAACGTTTTTAGACCGTTTTTCATTTTCCATTTCAGCCTGTTAAATTTCGATTTTTTTAGAAACCGGTCTTAGCGAGCATTTGCATTTTAAGAGTAACCACCATGCGAAGCTTCTATAGCAGATGTATCACATAAATTGCAATTTTAGTACGTTTAATTTTATTTTTATTTTATTTTTTGCTCCTGTCCTTTTACATTTCGCATTTTTTGTAAACTGTTCTGGGTGATCATTTACGTGAGTAACAGCCAGGCGAAATTTTAAGTCTCTAGCCTTAATAGTTCCAAATAAATCGTAATTTAGAACGTTTTTAGACCGCTTCTCTCGCATTTCACTCTTTTAAATTTCGATTTTTTTTTCAAATTGTTCTGTGCGACCAAATCAGCAGCCATGTAAAATTTTAAGTTTCTACCCCTAACAATTCCATAGTAATAGCAATTTAGAACGATTTTTAGACGGTTTCCGCTCATATCACCCTTTGAAATTTTGAATTTCTTTACAAACTAGACTTTTTAGCGAGCATTTGTATCTTAAAAGCAACCGCCATGCCAAATTTGAAGTTTCTAATCCTGTAAGTGAAAAAAAAAATCATAATTTAGAATTTTTTTCTTATTTTACTCTTTTAAATTTCGATTTATTTTAAAAAACTATTCTGTGTATGCTTATGTGTTTTAAAAAAAGTGTCAGCCATGTTAAATTTCAAGTTTCTGTCCTTAACAATTCCATAGAAATCGTAATTTAGAATGTTTTTAGACAGCTTTCCCTCATATCACTCTTTTAAATTTCAAATTTTCTAAAAACTATCCTTAGTAAGCATGTATATATCTTACAAGTTACTGTCTTGCCCAATTTCAAGTTTCTAATCTCTTCAGTATAATAAAAATTACAATTTTAGAACGTTCTTTGCTCTTGCAACCACCTGAGGGTAGTTGCACTGTCATAATATGTAACCTGTGTTAGAGCACAAACTGTCACCATAAATTTGCGAGCATTGCGTTTAAAATCCGTTCGAGAGTTAAAAAAATTCCATATAAATTGTAATTTAGAATGTTTTTAGAACACATTTAGCTCATTTCACCAGTTTAAATTTCGAACTTTTTAGAAACTGTTCTTTGAGAGCATTTACATCTTATATGTAACTACCATGCCAAATTTCAAGTTTCTAAATTCGTTCAATATAAAAAAAATCGAAATTTCAGAACGTTTTCCGCTTTTGCAACCCCCCGCCCCCGGCCACTGTGGTAGTGGCACCTATATAAAATATAGCCTATATTGCAGCAGGTACTGTTACCATCAATATGCCACCATCACGTTTGAAAATGGTTCAGTAGTTCCAGAGATTTTGTAGAAATTGTAATTTAGAATGTTTTTACAACGTTTTTCTCTCATCTCACCCTTTTAAATTTCGAATGTTTTTAGAATTTGTTCTTAGAGATCATTTACATTTTATAAATAACTACCATTCCAAATTTCAAGTTTCTAGTTCCTTCAGTATAAAAAAAATGGAAATTTTAGAACGTTTTTCGCTCCTGCACCCCCCCCCCCCCCTGGGGTTTGTGTCAACGACATAAAATATAGCCTATGTTGGAGCAAGGACTGTCACCATCACTTTTGAAAATGTTTCTGTAGTTCCAGAGATTCCATAGAAATTGTAATTTAGAATGTTTTTAGAACGCTTTTTGCTCTCTCACCCTTTTAAATTTCGATTTTTTTTAGAATTTGTTCTTACAGAACATTTACATCTTATAAGTAACTACCATGCCAAATTTCATGTTTCTAGCTCCTTCAGTATAAAAAAAATCGAAATTTTAGAACGTTTTTCGCTCCTGCACCCCGCCCCCCCTGTTGATAGTGGCACCGACATAAACAATAGCCCATGTTACAGCACAGACTGTTACCATCAATTTGCCACCATCACTTTTGAAAATGGTTCTGTAGTTACAGATGTTCCATAGAAATTGTAATTAAGAATATTTTTAGAACGCTTTTCGCTCATCTCATCCTTTTAAATTTCCTACTAGATGGAACCCGTCAAAATTTGACGGCAAAAAACTTGATAGTACCATAAAAATAAAATTCATAGCTGCTTTAAAATGTTTGAAACTTTTTCAGAATAATTCAAACAAATAAAAAACCCACTTTGAATTAAAGCTAGGTTGAAGAACAGCAATTGGCTAAGTTTCACTGGCACATGCACTCGCAGAATTTCTTTCATCTGACACATTTAGCGCTGTTGTGCAAGTAAATGGAAAGTACCCCCTTGGGGAGAGGGAAATGGCGCGATGGACCAAGGATATGCATAACTTGAATAAGTAGTCAAAGACCCTTCAAACGATATGTAACATGCGGGGTGTGTGCAAAATTTAAAAAAGTACCCCCTTGGAGGGGTTAAAGTAGAGGATGGACACGGAACATGCATAATATGATTAAGTTCTCACAGACCTTTCCAACGATATATAACATGAGGGTTGTGTGCAAAATTTAGAAAAGTACCTCCGTGGGGGGGGGGCAAGTGGGGAGATGGCCATCAAAGATATGCATATGATTAAGCAGTCACAGACCTTTCCAACGATATATGACATGAGGGTTGTCTGCAAAATTTAGAAAAGTACCCCCTTGGGGGAGGGGGTCAAAGTGGGGAGATGGACGTTGGAGATGCATAATATGATTAAGCGGTCACAGACCTTTCCAACAATATATGACATGAGGGGTGTCAACAAAATTTAGAAAATTGCCCCCTTGGGGGTTTGCAAATCGGGGAGATGGACATTGGAGAGATGGACATTGGAGATGCAAAAGACCTTTCCAACAATACGTAACATGAAGTGTTTGTGCAAAATTTACAAAAGAACCCCCGGGGGGGGAGGGGCAAAGTGGGGGGATGTACACCGGAGATGCATAATATGATTAAGTGGTCACAGACCTTTTTAACGGTATATAACATGAGTGGTATGTGCAAAATTTAGAAAAGTGCCCCCTTGGGGGTTCTAAGTAGCGGGGGGTATGGACGCTGGAGATGCATAATATGATTACGTGGCCACAGACCTTGCCAATGATACATCACATGAGGGTTGTGTGCAAAATTTAGAAAAGAACCCCAATTGAGGGGGGGGGATGGACCACACAGATGCATAACATGAAAAGGCAGTCGCAGGCCTTTCGAACGATATATCATATGAGTGGTGTCAGCAAAATTTAGAAAAGTCTCCGCCCCGTGTGGGCAAAACATACTCCCCCCGCCGCCATAATTTTTGATGCGGACTCATTTTTAAAATTCGTTCGCACCCCTCTTCTCCTGGAAAATGTTGTGAATTTAAAAAACTTCCCTTCCGAATTTTTTTATACCAAAAGCGCTCAGGTTCGTCGTCTGCACGCAGACCCCAATTGGGGGGGGGGATGGACCACACAGATGCATAACATGAAAAGGCAGTCGCAGGCCTTTCGAACGATATATCATATGAGTGGTGTCAGCAAAATTTAGAAAAGTCTCCGCCCCGTGTGGGCAAAACATACTCCCCCCCGCCGCCATAATTTTTGATGCGGACTCATTTTTAAAATTCGTTCGCACCCCTCTTCTCCCGGAAAATGTTGTGAATTTTAAAAACTCCCCTTCCGAATTTTTTTATACCAAAAGCGCTTAGGTCCGTCGTCTGCAGGCAGAGTTTTGCGCTTACAGACGCCAGACACACCAACACACACACAGACAGACGTTTACAGACATTAATAGTATAGATGATACTCAGTACATTATACGGACACTATTGTCGCCAAACATACATTTAATACATACATACATACATTTTGGCATAGTGTCCGTATAACAGAAAAGTACTAAAGTTCATGGTTTAAAATCACAATAAAATATCATGAAATTTATTGATTGGTTGTGGAAAAATATCGGGGAAATAATGTGTTTTTCATGAAATTTTTTGTTTTGTTAACAATTTGGTTAGAGAGCTTTTGTAAGACAATTTATTTGTGTTTAATTGTAAGCATTCATTACAATTTTCAGTGCATTATTAAATTAAAATTTTTGTTTAAAATATATAAACAAAACAGTGCCAACAAAACAGACCAGTATGTAAAGAAACCAGAAACCTGCAAAATTCTAAAATCTGCATAAACTCCGGTTTTAAGCTATGCAGATTTAAGGGTATATATATATATATATATATATATATATATATAGATATAGATAGATGCATGCATGCATGTAGTACTTTTAACTATTTGGCAAAAATACTGTGATCGTCACTGAGAAAACCTGAATTTAACCTAAAAGTAATTGTCTAGTGTTTAAGCTGAAATTTCATTTTTCGAATACTGTATTTCAAATGTTTTAATAGTTACATATACACTCAGCTGTAAGTTTGAAATATTAAAAGTAAAAGCCAACTAAATAATTAATAATGCATAACTAAATATTTATAATGATGAGATTTCTATTTTTTTCTTGAATTATTCAGTGAAACTCGCCTTATAAATGTACGCAAATAATTCACATCAAAATCTTAAAATAACAAAGTTGTCTTTCGTGTTTATCTATGCTTAATAACCAGAAAAGCTTGATTAATACAAAAATTATTTGGTAAAAATACTGTGATCATCGCTGAGAAAACCTGAATTTAATCATATCACACAGAATTACATATTAAAATGTGTACAGAAGTACATGAAAAGTTTAAAAAACTGAAATTTTACACTTGCATATTAATAGTTACATTGTTTATATCGGAAAGGATTTGCGAAATTTCGTGCCACTAAATCTCTCTTTCGCTCTCTCAAAAAAGGGTTAGTTATAAAAAATTCAAAGTAGTAAAATACATACGACATAAAAAGAAAATAAATACGGTAAAATGAAAAAATACCTTAATAAAAGAAATCCATAAACCACATGGAACGCACGTATCTCATCGTACATCGTAATCCAAATACGCTTTAGAGAGGAAAAAGCCCTCACCTCATTGACTGAAACATCTCGGAATCCAAAACTGTCTCTGGACAGTAAAAGCCTCTAGCTGATTGGCTGAATGCTCGCGCATGCGTATAAAACTCATTTTTGCACGAATTGATGAAAAACGGGTTAGCTTCAAATAGATGGATTTTTTTAGAATTTTTTCTCAGAGAGCATTTTTATCTTATAAGTAACTACCATGGCAAATTTCATGTTTCTAGCTCCTTCAGTAAAAGAAAAATCGAAATTTTAGAATGTTTTTCGCCCTTGAACCCCCCTGGGGGTAGTGGCACTAACATAAAACATAGCGTATGTTGGAGCAGGGATTGTCACCATCAATTTGCAACCATCACTTTTGAAATCATTTCTATAGCTCCAGAGATTACCCCCTACAAACAAACAAGCAAACAAAACAGTCGTTACTTCTTTATAATATTAGTATAGATGAGGTTCACCAGGGAATTATCTCTATTGAAATTGAAGTGTGTAGTATTTATAGTCCGTTTACAAGGACACAAAAATAATTACGTTACATTTTGGTCTATTTCGGAAAATTACTTACGGTTCATTTTATTTAATTTGTTTTTGTATATATATGATCTAAAAAAATTGTATAAAGAAATGAAATTTCTGAATAATATTTTGTTAGTGCTGGAAAGAGTTTCATTATATATGCCTGATGCACGGATTTTCTTTCTTGTTTAATTTACTCTTATCGATTTTCGAAGGAATGGATTGTCTTGGATATGAAAACAGTTTCTAATTATAATACTAAACACATATATTGAAATCGCTGCAGTAGCTCCAAGGAAATAGATACATGAATATCAGTTTTCGTTACCACTTAAAAGAGGATTTTCTAAAATCTAAAATATTCTAACTACAGCACTCAAAAATCTTACCTGGTTGAAACCATTGTTAATTTTGAACAAGATAGCTACTTTGCAGCAGAGTGCTTTTTTCTGTTTGTAAGTGTATTCCTAAGTCCAGTAAAATCGTGTTCCTTTTTTTGTGTGGATGGCGTAAGAAAGCATCTCGCGAAGTAATATTTAATTTTCTGGAAAATTCGATGTATTGTATAGGAAATATGTTCTTGAAACGTTTTATAATTATGTGGAAACTGCAATGGATATATAATCTTCAAAAAATGCTAGATGCTGCAGAGTTATTTCGGCCATTTTGAGCAAGATGGTTACTTTGTAGAACAGCAATTTTTACTGTGTGTAAGTATCCATATGTCCTATATTCATATGTTTAATATTCATTGTCCTGCATATGTCCTGTATTCATATGTTCAGTAAGATTGTGTTTATTTTTCGTTGTGGATGGCTTCCGGAAATTTCTAGATGCAACATTTGATGTTCAAAGAAAAATTGGATAAACTGTATAAGAAAGATGTATTTGAAACGTTTTCAAATTATGTGAAAACTGAACTGGAAATATAATTTTCAAACATTCTGTAGAACGTTTTCAGGCTTTCTGGTTTTGTCCTCATAGATTTAACAAAATGGTTACTTTGTAGCGCAGCGCTTTTTGCTGTGTGTAAGTGTGTGGGTAATTCATATGTCCAGTAAAATCAAGTTTTTTTTTTTTTTTTTTTTTTTTTTTTTTTTTTTTTTTTTGGTGTATGGATGGTTTAAGGAAGCATCTCAAAACGCACATATAATTTTCTAAAAAAATTTGGATGTAGTGTATTAGAAAGATGTTTTTGTAACGTTTTCTAATTGTGTGAAATCTGAAATGGAAATATATTTTTCAAAGACGCTGAATACTGCAGAAAAAAATCAGACATTTGATTTCGTTCCCCAAGATTCTTTACTAAAATTCTGTATGTTAGATTTTTTTTTATTGAACAGAAAAAATAAGTAAAACTATACATAATCCATAAAAATTACTTTTCGATATAAAATTGATAAATAGAAATACAAATAATTCGTATGTAGAAAATTTTCTTTTTTTTTATTGTAACATTGTAAATACTATTACAAATTTCAAAATATACCACATTTTACGAAAAAAAGGGTTGTTTTCAATTTGAAAGAATTTATAATAAAATTCTGCATGACATACTAAAATGTTATAGTGATTTGAAAGAGAAAAAAAGATAGATAAATTTCTTTCAAACCATCCTCCATCGACATAATATTATTTTCTTCTTTTGACTGGTGTCAAGTTTTGACACATATTTTACTTGCGCATAACTTTCCAAACCGACATTCCAAATATTAACATTTCATAAATAATTCATGGCATTGTCTTTAAAGATGAAAATTGATTTTTTAAAATTTTCGCGTGTATTTATCCCAGTGTTAGATAAATCGGGGCTTTTTTTACAAACCAAATTGAAAACTTGAATTCAATAGCAAAAGATTTCATAACTTATCGTGCTTATTGTGTGTCGTTGCTGACTTCAGAAAATGAATGCTAAATATTTGTGTTATATAGTCCTAATTTTCGTTGAAATCTTTGATTGTATTCTCTGTGTATTTAATGTTTTTTAAATCACTTAAAAGTGTTGTAAAATAAAATGTCACTACTTTTAAAGCACAAAGTAATCCATTTTCATTTATGAGTTGTAACGTGTGTTATTTATTCCATTCAATTGTCTACATTTTGAAATCTATTGCTACGTATAGTGAGAAACGTTTGTGAATCACTACCTTAAAGTATACGAATTTGAATCAAGAGCAATTATCTAGAGCAAATTTCTTTTGGCCATTTTGATTATATTTCGAATATATTTAAAGTTATAGAAGAGGGATCGATGTGTGATATAAAACAACCACAATACTTTTTTCAAAAGTAGTCAGTTTGCAGTCATAGGAAATTAGCCAATTTCGTCTTATCCTATCTCACATTTTGTTACATTTATGTGATCAGTTTCATATTTAAAACAATTAAGTAAATAATATTAAAGAGTTTAAGTAATGAAACAATATATCTATTTATGTTTTATTATGTCCAATATGAATAATACTATTACTCAGCATCATTTGACTGAGTATGTGTTAATATATTTGAATTTCTAAATATTTAATGTTTTTTGTTTGGGGCATATTTACTTAAGCATGATTTTACGTTTTATCTTATGGAGTGGTATTATTGAATTCCTTTATATATTCTATTATCAGTACTACTTTTAAAGCTGAATCCATTGGAAATTTGTTCCAAAGCAATATTGTTTTAAATTCCAAATGTACACAGCTTTAATTTTCCCCCATTTTCTATGCAAGTATAATTTAATAATATTTCCTAGTATTCTTAAAATAAATTACCTTTTACAATAGATAAATGTTATCTTAACAGAAAAAATAAATTTTAGATTATATTTAATAAAAACCTGTCTGTATATATTATTTATATGAAAAAAATGTACACATTAAGCAATTTATGTATATGTTTAGTAGTTTTTTACACTTGATATTAGAAGTCTTAAAAGATATTTGAATAGCCCCAAATTTTCCCATCTTAATTCGTAATCTGCTAAGGCTATTTGAAGGCCTGGTGAAGATTTAACGATTTAGTGCAACGCTATCTGAACGTGATCTGTATAACATTTTCTGTGCAAAGTATTTCAACAAAATAATTTTCGTTTGCTACAACGTATCTATAATTATACTCTGTGGACTTTTACTCAGTATGTTTTCTAAAACATTATAGATCCTTTAAGTTAATTTTTAAAAAGATCTTAACAATTTATGTCTCGAATTATCAAAGAAGAAAAAAATCCACATCAATTTTTTTAACTATTAATACGTTAATATATGTCACAAAATTTACATAAAACTATTATATTTTCTTACAAAAGTATTTAATTATTAAAACTAACTTTTTCGATCAATAGTTATAGGCATTTTTGTTTAATATTTTTAACAATTCACAGACATTTTAAAGAACAAGAATATTTTTTTATTCGAAATTTCTCACTTAATTTAAATAATTATGTTGAATAATTTTGGGTATATTAAGAGTATACATAATACATACTTTAGATATATTTATACGGATATTTTTCAAAAACCCAAATTTAGGCAAATTAAAGACTATCCAAACTTAAATTGTCATGAAAGTACACATACTTTTAACATATTCATCCTCGTAAAATTCACCGGACTTTTTAAATATAATAAATAAAGTATTTTGCATAACATATAAAACAGACTCTTAGTAATAGAGCTATTAAGAAATGTATATAATTTTTAATGGGAATTTAACGTTTCTGGGGCATACATAGCTAAAAATGAATAAATTCATGTAGCTGAGATAACATCATCTGGGATCATCGGGGTATTATATCTAATTTTACATTAGCTTTATGCAGTTAATCAATTTGTATTTTATTTTTCATTTGGGAGATCAGTTCTAAAATAGTACAACTTTTTTGGGGGGGTTTGTAACTAGGTAAACATTTTTTCTTAATAATATATTTGGGATGCAACGTTGTAACAAGGACATTCTCTGGTTTAAGATACACACTTGTGATCGTTACTCCTGTATGTAAAAGTCTAATTTTCGTAACTTAACAAGCGTTCGTGGGTGAGTGAATATCTCCTCTTTTTGTTTCTGTAACTTGTTTTTGTGTGTGTGGACTCGACGAAATTGGAATGTTTTCCTTTGTAGTTTGAAAATTCGTGATAATTAGTTTTTACACGTGATTAATTACTGTAAATTGTGAACCTTTCGCTTATCCAGAAGGTATTAGCACTGAACTTTCGCGTTATTTGCTGACAAAAAGTATTTCAGATAGTTGCAGAAAAGAGTTTCAACAGAGATAAAAAGCTTAATTTTGATGCAGTTGAAATAAGCGGATTAGAGTCAGATTTAAAACAACGCTGAAAAGAAAGAGTTTGCTACCATTACAATATATAATTATTCAACACAGGATTCATCTCTTCAGACGTATTATGGATATCAATGCATTGTATTTTGAAGCAAGACAATAAAACTAACTAAACTACCAATGTTAATTTTTATTGTAGAAACTCAGGAAGAAGAGGTTTTTCTTTTGTACATATTAATTTATGCAATCATGTAATTAAATATATATTTTAGTCTTCAAGTAATGCTAACAGACCACGACAACAGTTTCGGAGAAATTTTCTGCTATCATCATCAGGCGAGATTAGCAGAGAGTGGTTATCCGAGCAAGAATAAAAAAAATCCGCAAAGAAGTATTAGATTATTTGATGTAGTAGATTAAAAAAAAACACAAACCATCAGAAGGCTCAACCAGGTACAAATAGCAGATAATGGAGTCCAATTCTGATACACAAATGAAAAGTTAGGTATGACAACAATAGTAATAATTAAAGCAAGACTGGACAATTTTTAATTACAAATAAAAGAAAAAAAAGTAAAAAAAAAATAATGAGAAACCATGGTGATAAGTTGGATGAGAAAGATTCTAAGCATATTATAAGAATGGTTGGAGTGTTCTAAATTACTCCTGAAACAGAAAATTGTAAAAAGCAAAACAATGAGGATTAAAAGTAATAAATAAAGAAAAGAAAATTTATTAATTATTGAAAGAGAAATATATAAAATGAAATGAAAGAACCATAAGAATTGTAATGTAGAGTAATTTTGAATATATATTTCCATACCGTAGTGAAAGAATTTGTTTCAAGTTTTCTGTTAACAATTTTATATGAATTGAAATAAATAGATGGACAATCTAAAAATTCCAATTCGTTTACCTCCGGTATACTTGGTTAATTTTAATATAGAAGAAATTAAATGCATGCTCTCATGAACGCGTTGCTACGACCGATTTACATGATTAGTGTAAGTGTTAATTATCCTAGTTTCTGGTGCTCAGATATTTTTTTAATTAAAGGACTTTTTTTAATAATCAACGTTTCCAAGAAATTTTAATAGGGTATTAACCAGTTTTTAGTTCCGGAATATAGGTTCTTCGGATACTATCAATTCTAAATTAAACATTTGCATGTTATTCAAACATATTTTACATACAGACGTGGTAAATTAACATCATTAACATTAACACTATAATTAATATTATTTTCTTTCTGTTGCATGTAAAAACTCAATTATGCTGCTGAAAATGTTTATTTGAGAATCGATAGTATCCTAAAAACCATATTCCATGATAAGAAAACTAATTAATACATTTTTAAAAATTCTCGGAAACGTTTCGGAAAATCAGTGGCAGCAAAAGACACTTTAGTTTTATAAATTCCCCCTTAAATCTCCAAAATATATTTGCTATGAGGTTTCTAATTATAAAGAACGCTTTCCGAAATCATGGGTAGCTCGAAAAAGTTTAGTGTATATTTTCGTTTTTTGATTATATTATTCATTTGATATATATTATTATTTGAGAATCTATAGTATCCTAAACACCGATATTCCGTGATAAGAAAACTAATTAATACAATCTAAAAACTTCTCGGAAACGTTTCCGAAAATCAGTGACAGCACAAGAAACTTTATTTTTATACATTCCTCCTTAAATCTCCAAAATATATTTGCCATGAGGTTTCTAAATATAAAGAACGCTTTCCGTAATCATGGGTAACTCGAAAAAGTTTAGTGTATATTTTCGTTCTTTGATTATATTATTTATTTGATCTATATTATTATTTGAGAATCTATAGTATCCTAAACACCGATATTCCGTGATAAGAAAACTAATTAATACAATCTAAAAACTTCTCGGAAATGTTTCCGAAAATCAGTGACAGCACAAGAAACTTTATTTTTATACATTCCTCCTTAAATCTCCAAAATATATTTGCTATGAGGTTTCTAATTAAAAAGAACGCTTTCCGAAATCATGGGTAACTCGAAAAAGATTAGTGTACATTTTCGTTCTTTGATTATATTATTTTTTTGATATATATTATTATTTGAGAATCTATAGTATCCTAAACACCGATATTCCGTGATAAGAAAACTAATTAATACAATCTAAAAACTTCTCGGAAACGTTTCCGAAAATCTGTGACAGCACAAGAAACATTATTTTTATACATTCCTCTTTATATTTTCCTATATTAAAAGACATTTGTCGTTTTGTTACAGTGTACTTTATCGAATATATCATTGAGTATGTCCGATAATAATATTTCCAAATCCCGTATCATATGGTTTGTTTAAGGATGATTAAAATATCATTTAGACAAAAAAAAAATATATATTAAATTATGTACACACGTAAAAGAAGAAATTAATGAAATGCAACAAAAAAAATTACGGTTTATACGAGGGTGGGCTGATAAGTTCGAGGCCTGACAGCTAAAGATTCATATGAATTTTATTCAATTTCATATTATTTCAAAATTTCATATTATTTTTCAATATAGTCAGTCCCCTTGCAACTTAATACATTTAAGGCACATTCGTGTGTGCGAATTCTTTAGTGCGAGGGTGGTTCGAAAAGTTGTCCGCCTGACAAAAAAAGTACAAGATTTTTGACGATATTTCATTTTATTTTTCAACTTGCAACGCAATACATTTCAGAAGACTCTTGAGAAATGTTCATTATTTGGCGTTTTTGGTCGACGTTCAACAAACACGGAAGGAACGCATCGAGCGGAAATCTTTTTAATACCCAAAACATCCTGTGAAATATGAAGGACACGCTCTATCTAGATGTTTGCAATGTCAGATAGTTCGTGTATCTCAGTCGGCGCTCATTCAATGCGGCGATGTGAAATTTTTAGACCATTTAGTCGGTCGTAGCGGATTTTGGACATCCTGAGCTTTCATCATTGAAATTGATTTCCTACTATGTTTAAATTGAGCAGCCCATTTTTTTTTATCGTCGAGTATGAAGGACAAAAATCCTTTAAGGTGGAATTTAACTCTTTTTGTATGTCCGTGGGGGTTAAACCTTTTGTAACATAGTATTTTATGACAGCTCGAACTTATTTTTTTTTTTTCCATTTTTAGAAAATATCAAAACTTGTTCACTTTACTTTATCGCCAAGCAATAAACAATAAACTCACCCATCTGAAACTCGGCAGCATGTCATCTAAAGTATCATACATTACAAACATCATTGTCATTTGGTCATAGTTGTTCCATCTCTGTGTCAGGTCTCGAACTTATTAGCCCATCCTCGTAAATCGCAATATCTTGTTATATAATAATTCATATTTCCTATTAAAAATTACATTAACCACAAAAATCTAAGACATTTATTTTCGGGTATTTTAATTGTCGATAGAAAAATCAGGGTAAAGAGATTGCTATTTTAAAATTTTTGAATCAAAATATATAAAAGTTTTTTTAAAATTACAGCATCAAAACTTCGAATTCTAAAATTTCCAGTCCATGTGAGTCAAAATTTGGATAAACAGGCGAATGTAATATATATATATATATATATATATATATATATATATTGTGAAAATTGGATGTTGTAATTGAAAATTTAAATGTCAGTTCAGATTTTAATACGCAAAAACCTCAAAAGATTTATTCTATCATATAGTAGATATTATTCACCCTCTATTGCTACGTATATTTTGCGTTTTTTCATAAACAATGCTGAAAATTGCATTGGGTTGTGCAAACATTTTTCTCAACCGTACGCTTTTATTTATATATTTTTTTAATCACAGGCAAGTTTGAGCGCATTCGTTATATTATTTTTCTCCTGAAATTAATATTATTAACATAAACATATGTACCCAGAAATACATACACTGGATTTTTTACTATCGCAATTAATCGGTAATGCATATTTTCTGAAATTCAATTTTCCGGAAAAAATATAAGAAAGTTTAAAATATTTGAAAATTTTAATTTCCAGATCATGTAAAAAGTGTCACAATTTTGTTCCAATCGTTTCTGATGTGCATATATTATGAGACATATATCTGTAATGTAGTAGGGAAATATCAAATATTTACATTTTTAACGTATATTAAAGTCTCACAGAACTAAGTTAAATGAAAAACATGATTTGGCGCTATTTATTACTATGTCTTCTAAACAGTTTACAGCTTCATGGTTAAAAACATTCATATAAGTTAAATCTCCATGGTACTTTAGTAAGATCTTTATTTTGTTACGCCCACACATGTCTGTGAAATGTAAAATATCCCATATCTGCACAAAATAAATTTAAGTAACAGTATATTAAATGTGGTCTATAGTGAAAAGGGTATAAGTTCGTAGTACTTTTCACAATTTTTAGAGATAAGTAGAAATATGTTTTAAGGTGTGTTAGTGCTCCATTACCAAAATACAAGCATTGAATCTTGACTTGCTTACAATCCATCTTCCATTAACCCAAATAAACGCCATTTCTCAGAATCCGTCAAATACCAACATCATGTTACTACTTTCATGCGCTAAAACTTTATCAATTTTGCATAGCCAGTGGCAGGGTGGGACAAATGTGGTCGCCAGGTCGCCACTCACGGTCAGGTTTTTTATCTGGCGACTAAGTTATTTAATCTGATTAAAAAATATTAACTTTGAGTTATTTTGAAAACGTAATTAGTTTTCATATTTCTCATATTGGGATTTATTGTATAAGAACAGAAAGATTTTTATTATTCAAAAGCCGGCTTATGTATATAAATAATCTTTAAAAAAAAATCAGTATGTTTACGGCATTTAATTATCGACAGTTTCTATCGGATGCAGCATCCGATACTCATCTTAGTTACAATGATTAAAATTCTCATAAGATATCTCATTATACATGTTGCAAAGTTAAAAAATATTAAGAAATAAACTAATAAATTACATTCAAACAAAAAATATTTTTCACAGTTACTTTTATTTTAGCAAAAATAAGTTAATCAATAGAAAAATTTAAAATAATAACCTCTTAATTATTTGACTGACTTCAATAGGAAAATAATCAAAAAATGTTTTCAGGCTTCACTATTTCATGGTTATATATTTTGTTATGGTTATATATTTACCATCAGATATATATTTTGTAGCACTCAATTTTTCGGACATTTGAGGCATTCGTCAATCAGCATTTCCCAAACATCCTCGTTAATTCACCTTTAACAGTCTGCTTTTTTTCAGAGATGTATGTATTTCTGATAACTTCAATTCGAAAACTTTTAGTTTGTATTACCTTTCTAAATTATGTATTACTATTCTAAACTATGTAACTAATAATGTTAATCTATGCTTTTTACTAATCAGGGATGAGATTTCTCCGACGTTTTGCATACCAGTATAATCTTAGAAAAAATATTTTTCTGTTAAATTGCAGAATTTTCCGATTAAATAAAAACAAAACATTTTCTCTAAGATTATACTGGTATGCAAAAAGTCTATATCATCCCTGTACTGCTTTTCTAATTAATTCATAAAAAAAACTCATGTTTTGTTTAAATCAATGACAGGGGAGTGTGGGTGGAATATTTTTTTTTCACTGGTGACTATAATTTTTTCTGGCTACCAGATATTATCAAATTTGTAAAGTTCTGGTCACGTGTAATGAAGGTGAAGACATTTAGACAACATGATAACGTTGATCTTCAGCAACAAACCTACTATCTTTCACTGGTCTTCGCATAATAGAATTACCATAAAATATATTTTATATTTGTTCTTTTAATTTTTCCCGAAAGTGTATAACAAAGGTGTAAAAATAGAATTTATGCAGTTTTCTATGTGTTGTTTTACGATAGAACCTGATATGAGATTAACATGCAAAATTGGGTTAAAATGCAAATAATGAAATAGAAGTACAAATCAATCTTATAAAACAAAACAATTCCAAATTTTACAAACAATTTCAAATTTTGAAATGCCGAATCTTTTAAATACAATTTGTTTGAAAACAGTATATCATTTTACTGACTTTTCGTGCGCCTTTTAAAATAATTTTAAAGCACAATTTTACTATTGCGTTCAGCCCGATTACGAAAGATTAACCCGTTTGCATTTAGAATAACATAAACAGTTCTTTTAAAACTCTGGCTAAAATTGCGAAACGAAATTAAAACTTCAGCAACAAATAATTAAAATATTATAAATGAAACACAAATTTAAAAGATATGTCAAACTACGCGTTTAAGCAAATGAAATTATAAGATTTAAAAAGGTAGGTGTAAGTAGAAAAATTTATGGCGGTTCCTTCGGTTATTAACATCTCGCATACGGCGAATGCGAAAATATCGCTTATATTTATTAGTATCCAAAATTTATTCCAATAGTTTACTAATATTTTTCATATAAAAATGCTTATTGGTGTGGTTGATGGGCAATCTAAAAATATATATATTAATGTAATATATCTATTACAGTTTTCAATAAATAACATTGGTTTTAATAAATATTCTGTAACTCCAAAAGGCCGGGTGTGATCTGCTACTAGAATTATATAGCAAAAATACTTCTTTTCTCTCAAGTAGTTTTGATTTAATATTAGTATTTTGTTTAGTTTACATACTTATTGAATTACATATCATAAAAAGTACTTTGATTATATTAAGATAATTAATATTCCTCAGAAGACACTTATTGATAAGAAGATTTGGTTACAATGTATTTTTCTCTAGAAAAGCTTTACAGCTATTATATAGCATTTTGTTTAATTTACATCTCACAAAAAGTGTTTGATTATATTAAGATATTTAATATTCCTGACAAAATACTTATTGATTAATTAAGAAGATTGGTCTGCAAGGGTATTTTCCTCTAGAAAAGTTTAAACAGCTAAACTTGTCTAAGGCGACGATAGAAAAATTTTGTTGGTAATATTATCTCTCCTTTTAATTAAATGTGCGATATGCGTTTCACTATAACTATAAACATTTTTAAGACAAATGTGTTTATGTGTTTCACATATTTTACAATTTTTCGGATTAATGAACATTCTGATAAAATTACTTAATATTCATTTAAACCAATTTCCCTGTGATTGCACTTAAACCCTTCAAGTAATATCAGTTCCATGTAATACAATGATTTTAAAAACGTTTTCTCAGTACAACCCTTTTGTTTAAAAGAATTGCGATATAAGCGTCATCAAAGGTGTAAACAAATAACTAATTTACAATCAAAGAATAAGTATTTTTATCTAATTTTACGAACGAATAATTTGAGTAAATTGTCTTAATCATTACGATCATAAAGATCATTTGACATATAGCACAAAAATGTATTTATGTATAAATGAACTCACTTCCACAGCTTTTTAAAATTCTAATAGGATTAATAATAAAATATCAGTTATTATTTATTTAATCTGAATATTAATTATTTAGATATAATTTAACTGAGAGTAATCGCGTCTTTTTCAGAACACTGACGGTCTTTTTGCCGCCGCCCTCCGCATAAAAAAATGAAAAACCAGAAATAACCTTCAATTAATATTTGAATATTACATTTCAATAAAGCTATAAATTTACTTTTTACTTAAATTATACATTTTTCTTACGAACTTTAGAAGATTGGAAAATAGCAAAAATGAACTAACAGTAGTCAGCGTTTCATAGACATTTCCCACGAATTTTACGTTTAGTAGTAAAAATGCACCCCCCCCCCCCGTGCCAAAAAAATACAGGAACGTTATGTTACACGATTATGACATAAACATGTATAATACATTATTCATAACAACATTATTCATAATTATGAATAAACATTTAAGGCCGGATACGTGGAATTTCCTTATTGCATTTGTAAGCGGTGATGGGTTAGGAAAAGATGATATGATATGACGTCGTCGGCAAAAGACCGACACGCGACTACTGGTGGGTTAAATGTAGCTAAGTAGTCTTAAATGTAATTTTTAATAGAATTTTCAACATTTATGATGTAACAATTTTTTTTATATAATAAAAGTTGTGCAATTTTTTAAATTCCAGTCTGATCTTATCCCGGGTTTGGCCGAAAACCAATGTCATTTTTTTTAATGATCATATCTTTAAGTAAGTAATGTTTTGTCACAATAACACAACTGGCACACTGTTGTTTCTAACAGAAGTAAAAAGAAAGGGGCCCCAATCACTTTTTGCTTAAGAAAAAAATGCTTAATCCTTAATAATTCTTAATAATAAAATACCTAAACGACATTAAAATGAAATTCAGTAAAAATTTAATCATAGGCTGACCGCAAATTATGATAACAATCAGATAGCTAAACGATAAACAACTGTTAACTAGTAAATTTATAATGATTAAAAAATGTTTATTTTAAGCCCTCCAATTTTGAAATCTGCAACTGAAAATGCGGTGTACTGCTATCTACTTATGGTAAAAAATATTTTTGAAAATTATCTCAGTGCCATTTGAAATCATATATAAATTAATTCGAGAATAGCATTGAAAACAATTAAAATTTTAACTACCGGAGCTACACTCAGGATAAGCCAAAATGACGTTTCTCCTGCCCCAGTGCAGGTAAAGAAAAGGATTGATTAATATCCCATAGAAATTCCTTAAGAAATCTAAAAATAAAGAACTGCAACAAATTAACTTTTGAAAACTTTTGGAATATTTTATTATAATAGAACTGTAAAATATATATATTTTTTTGGAAAATTCGCCCTTTTGTATAATCAAATGGGCAGTATTAGATTCCTCAACAAAGCGTCGTATGTTAAGTTTTGATAAACTTTTCTTTCTAATATTTTATAAAACGAACAAACGTTAATCCAACTAAATACGCTCGTAATGCTTATTATACTAGAATATAAAACTGTATTATCTGTTTAGATTTTTCCAGTATGACATTAAAAATACTGAATAAATTTATATATCTTTATTAAAATATAGTTTAGTACTTAACCTTAAGTTTTAGCTACTTAGTATGATCCACGAGAAAAAGCTTGAAAAAAACCCTTTAAGATACAATGTTTCAAATAAAATTTCCCATTAAATGAGCATTTATTTAATATTTACTGAGTCCACTGACTTTATTATTTATTTTGCACCATTCATAGAAGATTTAAAAGTACAGTTGCAATTGCATTTACTTAAAGTACAATCAGTTATAATTTATGTTTAAAAGCATATTTGCAATTTACAGAAATGGTTATTTTATTTTGTATTTCATCAGCTATGGTGAGCGTATAAAATGTTATAAACGTAGCAACTTAATGCATAATTTTGGTTCGTCGTCTTCTTACATTCCATGTAATAAATCTGTATTGAGAACCAATTGCCCTGAATTAATCTTATTAACACAAACAAACACAGATTATCTCTTAAGTCTTTTACGTATATCACAAAAAAGCACTCAATATGAATGGCACATTCAGTACAATATAGATTAGTGTTTAACCATAAGTAATGGTTATTTAGAAAAATAGAAAAATGTGATTTCATGTTCATGACACATTTTATATACTACCTTATTTCAAATAAAACTTTCCCTAGTGTCAACATTTATTTAACGTTTTTGGGACAATAGACACAATTGAAGATTCTCGTATCATTCATGAAAAAATTAAGAAAACAGCG
This sequence comes from Maratus michaelseni, assembly GCA_963931845.1. Taxonomy (NCBI): domain Eukaryota; kingdom Metazoa; phylum Arthropoda; class Arachnida; order Araneae; family Salticidae; genus Maratus; species Maratus michaelseni. The sequence continues at coordinate 172,847,177 of OZ007591.1, forward strand.
AAATTAAGCAAAAATCTGACAGTTGAAAATTGTATTTACTTAACTTACAATCAATTTAAGTTTATGTTTAAATACATATTTACAAGTGCAATAAAAATCTGTATTGTGTTTTATAGTTTATTAGCTATGGTGAGCATATCACATGTTAAGAACATAGCTCCTTTCTGCATAATTGTGGATCTTGATCTTCTTACTTTCCAAGTAATAAAACTGTATAGACAACTTATTGACCGGAAATAAGCTGAGTAACACAAACAGACTGAAATTTACTCAGATTACATATTATAATTTTTGTATATATGAAATTAAACCTATTTGTTGAATATTATCCATTTTGCAAAATGTAACATCTCTTAAAAAAGTAATGTCTTTCGATTTTATTTAAAAAATATTTGCAGTAAAATATAATTACACATTTCAATAAAAATAAAACTTGTTAATATGAATTCTTATTTAATAATAAAATTAAGCGGTTATATTGAATAGTGAATATGGCATCATTATAATATGAAATACAGTTTTCCACTCTCACAAATTTTAATATAAGTAATTAGTTGCATTTCATATGTATCAAAATCATTATCCGCTAAATATGAACGTAAAATTGTTGAAACAAGACATAATATTTTCAAAGCTAGATTGTTAATATTTCCGTTTAACAACATGAATTTTAGATTTATGTAAAAGTCAAATTCAATTCTGTAACATTCTCAGCAACACAAAGTATTGAAACTTTCAAAAGACAATATTTTATGTATTGCAGGCAAAATAATATATTAAATAAATTTTTCATAAAAGTCAAAAAAAAAAAAGAAAAAATAACAAAACTAGATCGATAAAAGAGCAATAAAATATGACAGTTTCACAAAAATATTGATAACGAAATATAGAAGCTTCTTTTTTATTGAATTGCAATGACGAAAATATTTCAGGAATATCTAATGGAATGTTACATTCACTAGGATATAGAAAACGGGCGGTAATACTTTACTAGATTCGTTATCTGAATTAAGAATTTACCAACAAAAAAACTGATCATTGTATCTTGCATGAAGATTTTTACATCTTTGATCTGAAAATTTTTTCAAAACGAATTGCTTTGCATAGTATATTATGCCACAAATGTATGTTTATTTTCAGCTAAAAAAATTATACATGTTTGAATATTTCGATCGATAATAAAGTTCTGATAGCTGATAATATTTTTTGCGTCAATCCCTTTGCTGCAGAAATAGCAAAATATATATTTAAATATTTCGACATTATTCTTCTCATTCTCCGTATATTTTCTATGAATTGTGGAGATTAAAAACAGTATTTTTCAATATAATTATAATTTTTGTTGTTTTTTGTAAGCTATCAATTTGTACAAATGTAAACCCACATAATATGTGAATGATACATATTCACATGTACTACAGACATGCTTTAAAAAAAAAAGGTATTACAAAAAAAATGACAAATTTTATACACTGTAAGCGAAATAAAAAATTTAATTTTTTTAAATTTTTTTTATTTATTATTAAAAAATCACATAATCACAATTAAGGGAAAATATCAATTGAAAAAAAATGCAATGTGTCATATCTGAAAATTGGATATTGATAAAAAATATAAATATTATTGTTTCTGTAACTCTGTATTTAAATGCTTCAGAGATACCTATTAGAAAAGTATAAATGTTAGATTTTAAGCGACAAAAAATAATGAAATCAATGAAAAAACTACGAAACAAATTTAGTACAAAAATAAATAAAAATAATAATACTGAAGTAATGGTGTAACCCAAAAGTTTTACTGAAACGGACCTTTGGAATAACCATTTATAAAATGCTTTCTACTTTCTTAAATATTGGTATGATTTTTATGTAACATGTATCTGACTATTTATCGTTTTATTACGAAAGTTTCATAAACTTTTTTATGAATAAAATTAGCATTTAAGGGTAATTTATAGTATACTTCAACGCCACATTATGTTTTTAATTGTATTACGAGATTATCAATTGCAGTCTTAATAACACTTAATACACTTTGGTTATTAATTAGACATTTGGTGAATTATATATATACATATATGTGTGTGTGTGTGTATATATATGTATATATATATATATATATAATACCAATGTTGAAAAAATGCAAAAAAAAATATCCTAATCTCTCTAAACCATAGGTTCCCAACGGGGGCATTACTTCCCCCCAGTGGGAGCTGGTGCATTCCAAGGGGGCGGGTAGCGGCGCCAGAAGTAAATGAGGGACGTTAAGACAGTCAAGCGGGGCGTCCGTGGTGTACCTTACCTATTTAGGAAGTTTATGTAATAAAACTGTCTGACCACACACACACACACACACACACACACACACACACACACCTCTCGTCACCCGAGACCGCGATAAAAAAGAATAAATATACCTTTAAATGAAAATATATACAAACGAACTTAGAGCTGGGGAACCAACCTAGAGCTAATGTCAAGGAATTGCGGTAGAACACGAATAACGCTACAACTCGCGGGTCATAAAATTTTACTATAGCGGGTTAAAACATTTTAACCAGAATTCCTTCAAGAAAGTCAAAAATCGCCGCGGAACGTGAAAAATCGCTGTACATCACTTTAAAGATCTTTAAAATTCAAAGATCGCGCTTCGCAAAATTTGTTATATTAGGTTGGATAAAGGTTTGAAACCGAATTCCTTTTTTTATTAACCTGTATTTCGAAAAATGTCACGAAAAAACGGTGACACATGCCTGAACAACACTGATTTTCAAACGAACGTGCACTGTAAAAAAAAAAAAAAAAAAAAAAAAAAAAAAAATCCTGAAAAAAACGGAAATTGTACTGGCAATCGAGACGCCAGTACTATTTCCGTATTTTAACGGGAAAAAAAATCCGTAATTTCCAGGAAATTTTCCGTGATTTCTGAAATATCCGTTTTTAAATTTCCGTTTTATAACAGATATCCTCCGTATTTTTTAGAATTTTTTATAATGTTAAAAAAAACATGATAGGACCAAAAAAAAAAGTTACTTCCCAAGAACAACCTTATAAAGGACAGATATACTGTTTTTTTTCCTTCATTTCTGAGTGAGTTTTGTGTAACCCTTGCCTCGACGAGAATCGAACCCGCAATCTTTCGCTTACTGAACCGAAGGTCCCTACCGCTATGCTAAGACTTGACATGCAAGTTTCTCAAATGTTTCTATATATTTCAGTCGCTTTTTATGATGCAAAACCTTGAAGGTTCCATGGATTTTTTCAAGTGTTCAAAGTTTTTTAATATTTTATTTTCAATATTTTACTTTATTATTTAATGCCTTATAACAGATAAACCTGATAAATTTTATCTTATGTATTATATGCGTAAAACATTCTATTAAGAGTCATTCTATGATTGCATCCTTTTGTAATAGTACAACATTTTCTTTTTTTTTTAACATATACTTTTTAAAATTATTTATCTGATGATATATTTATCAATTCCAATAAAAACAATAATTATCTGAAGGAGACGTATTTATTGCATGCTATTAAAATAACTTTTCGTTATCTCTTATTTAAAAAAAAAAACTTACGTAAATAAATAATTTTATAATAAATTAAACTATTATATTTGAGCTATTCTTAGAACTATTGTGCACGGTTCTGTCAAACTGAATAGTTTTAATAATATTAAAACAAAAAAAATTATTTTTAAAGACAATTTCGAAATTAATGATCTTGTGATAGGTAAGTTTAAATTTGGACCTATTGATTTAGTTTAAATTAATTTCGTATAATTTATAAAATTATAAGCTAAAGAAATACATTATAAAGTTAATAAAATTATAAACTTTATTTTTATAAAAGTAAAGAAAAACTATTAACTATTTTTATAAATTTAAGGAAAAAAATATAAACATTGTAAAATTATAATTTATAAAATAATAAATTTTAGTTTAATTCATAAATTTATAAGCCAAATCAGTTTAGTTTAATACAATTTACGTAGCGATAACTTGTAGAGATATTATGTTATGAAACCTTTAAATAACACAATATTGCCTCACGTTAGAAAAGTTAATATAAAATTTAAAAAAAAATAGTGAAAAAAACAGTCCTAATTTTGAATCACTATCAATAAAAATAAAAAATGGATTTAAAAAAAATATTTTTATGTAACTTTATAAAAACAATCAATTTCTAGATATTTCATTAAAAAATATAAATAATACTATTATTTTCACAAAAAATTACTGTCCAGGCATGGGCCCGGTTAGAATGGGCCAGCATGTTGAGCCGGATCAGGCCTGAATCCTTGAAGAACTCTAGTAAATGCAACAATCTTAATTCCCATTTCAAACAAGGCGATTTCTGTACGCGAACCTCTAAAACTTATTTACGGAAGTTGCACTGTTTCAGAAGAAATACGGACATTGTACTGTTTTGAAAGAAATCGGACAAAATCCATTACATTTACGGAAAACTTTCTGCATATTTACGGATTTGAAATCTCCTTTATGGAACTAATGCCATTTACGGAAATTGTACTGTTGTTTTGGAAAAATGAAACTTCTCCGTTAATTTTTACGGAAAATGTGTTGTAATTTCACGGATTTTTTTAGAGTGTGTAGATTGAATCTGATCAAGAAATTCCTTTAATCTGAGTGAAAGTAATAGAAGTGATTATATTCATTATTTTTATAACTATCTGTAAATCTGTTGAAAATTTTATTTATTTAAACTTAATGTGTATTTCAAAATATCTGAATCTAAAAAGAAATGCCGGCTGTGTGGGTTTGATTATTTGAAATATGGATTTACCCACCTCTTACAAACCAATTGTTACCTGTGAGTTTAGTTTACCAAAAAGATTTTCAAAAGAAGTCGTGAAGTGTTCTAGGCTACAAGAGCATGTGAGTGAAATGCATGCTGATAAAAAGGACAGTGTTTTATCCTATTTTTAAGGACAGGAAAAGAAATATTTAGAACAGTGAACTGTATCTGTCCTTTTTAGGTAGTCTTCTAAATAAGAAGTTGACTTACTACGAGCTTCATATAATATTTCACTGTTGATCGCAAAAGTAGGAAAAACACACAATTAGCGATGAATTAATCTTGCCAAAAGTCAAAGAGATAATAAAAACAGTCTTCATCATAAGACACCGTCAGATATCATCAGAAAACTTCTTCTAAGTAATAATTCGGTTCAAAGAAGAATAGATAAAATGGCTAAATAAATTGAAGTATCATTATACTATTACTGAAATACTCCATTCAGCAAAATGTCCATTCAACTATACCAAATAAAGAAGCACTACTCTTATCATACGTTCGATTCATAAAAGAAGAAGCAAATTGTTAATAGTTATAATTTGCTTAAAATTTGGAAACTGATGCAAAAGAAGAATCGATATTTAATACCATGAACAAGTTTTTCAAGTAAAAGAAATTCTTATTCGTTATAGTTTGTCAGCTGTTGCTAATTGTGCTCCAGCAATGACGGGGCTTGCGAATTTAATAGTGCAATTGAAACAAGCAATACCAAATGTACTTGCTGCAAATCGTCAGCATTCGGATGCAAAAAATCTGAATGAACGATTGCATACGTCGCTTCATTATGCTATTAGAGAAGTCAATAAGATTACAAGCAATTCATTGCATGAGAGATTATTTTGCCAGCCTTGTAGTGTAAATAATGAATATTACAATCGCTTGTTGCTGCTCCCAGACAAAAAATAGCACGGAAACCACAAATGGAATCACAAATGGAATCATTTATTTGACAGAGTAGTTTATAATATTTAATGAAGTCAAAGAACAATTCCAAAGTGATGATTTAAATTTATTATTAAAAAAAACATCAGCGCTGCTTTTGTGCAAAAATTTCTTCTGTTCGAACGAATTCTAGGTGAGGTGAATTCAGCCACTTTCCCAAAATATCAGCAGTCTCTGCAAAACAGGAAGATTTATTTTACTGCCAAGGCTTGGACGTTCTTGATGTTGATATTAGGAGCTATTCCGGGATATTTTAAACGTGGATATACCGAGTTGGGTTTTAGGTATTTCGCCAAATACAGCAGAATCATCAAATTTAGAAGAGAAATTGTAAAACTCACAGCTAACAAAGAACTAAAAGTAAAATTCAGAAATTGGTACCAAAAGTTTTGGTTTTCAAAAATCAATACCAGATTTCCAGATGCCCAGACCTGTGTACAAAAATACAAAATTTTTTAATTGCTTTTCCTATATCGTATTTGACTGAGGGTGGGTACAGTTCAGTAGCAAATATACAGAGAACTATACTAACAAAAGGAACAGATAAAGATCACTGAATGGAGAAATTTGCTGAACTAAACTTGAACCCATTAACAAATTGTTATAAGTCTACCAGCCTCAACCATTGCATTAATTATTTTTACTTCTTATTAATTTTGTGTTTGTATTTAAATTTTTAGTAAACAATTTATTACTACATTTGATGGTTATTTTAATTAATTTCTACGTTTTGATCTTTAATAGATATATAAAATAGGTATAGATAATATAAAACAATATTTTAATATTTGGCATAATTAACTATTATGGAATTAGTTGGATTTTTTTCCCTTGTAAAATGGGTTTTAGTTCAGAAAAGGTTGGTAACCTTTGTTCTAAACTCACAATTTCATAAAAAATATTTTCGTATTATCCGCGTCCATACGCCTAAAATAATAGAAAATTGTTTATAATAATTAAAGGAAAATATTAATCTCTTAGTCTTGTGTATTTTTGATGACACTGAATATATAGATATATAAGTTCTTTAAATGCTGTCAATAGCCCATGCCAATTTTGCTATCAGCAAAAAGATAAATAAAATAATATAAATAAATATTAATTTATTTTATTTTGAGCAAGAAATATTCAACAGAAAAAATCCATCCCTTTATTATTTACAGTGCTGGGATTTTCGAGGTTATGTCATCTGGCAACTTATCAATACTTGGAGTGACATCAAAGCAAAAGGGTAACGTTCGCAGCATCAAATATAGCATACAAACGAAAACTAATGATTACATGCAAATAAATTTATTTAAAAGAAATTTTACATTAAACAAATGAATTCAATAACACTATAAATGAAAATCTATAGCACATTTTATGATTCAATGTTTATTTTCTGTATGCAAATTCTAAGTTGATCACTTGGCATGTAATAAAAATTAAAATGCAATAGTTATTCGTGTATAATTCAATGTTTTTTAAAACTTTCCAATATATATGTACAGCGTTTATCACTTCCGTTTGTCTGTCCATCTGTCTGTGCTTTAACTCGCGTAAATATACTTGGTTTACATGTATTCATTTTTTTATGATAATGAGGCACACTATATAATGATCGCTATTAAAAATGAATTGAGTAGCATTTATAGTTCGTTTAAAGGGACACATAAAAGAATTTCGTTACATTATGGTCTATGGAGAAAAATTAAATTATTTAAGTTGCTTATTTAGATATTTTATTTCATGGAATGAAAAATTGAAAACTCTTAATAACGTTTAGGTGTTATTAGAAATAGTTTCATAATCTATTCCTGATACATGAAGTTTCGTGCTTCTTTTAATTATCTTCAATAAGAAGGAATCTATTTTCCTGAAAAACAAAATGATTATTATATAAATAATTATAATAACAAAGACATATATAGCAATCGCTTCAGTATTTTCTTTAAAAAAAGAAACATCGATATCATTTTTAAATCGAATTTCAGAGCTGTTGTTACCCCAATTGCAATAGGATGTTGTAAATGCTAAAATATCCTAGCGAGAGCATTCACAAATTTTACCTGGTCGGAAACATCGTCAAATTTGGAACAAGATGACTATTTTGTCGCAGAGCGGTACTTCTTTTGTGTGCGAGTGTATTCATAAGTACAGTAAAATCGAGTTCATTTTTTTGTGTGGAGGGCGTAAGGAAATATCTCTAGAAGCAATATTTGTTGTTTTATCAATAATTGGATGTACTGTATGTAAAACATGTGTTTGAAACGTTTTTTATTAATGTGAAAAATGAAAGGGAAATAATAATTTAAAAAAATGATAAATTCTAAGAAAATATGCAGACATTTTGTTTTTTCCTTCGATAATTCGCGAGATGGCTACTTTGCGAAACAGCCCTTTTTTCTGTGTGTGAATGTGCGTATGCATTCAGAAGTACAGTAAAATCGAGATTATTTGTGTGTGTGTGTGTGTGTGTGGATGGCGTAAGTAAACGTCTCTAGAAACAACATTTGATGCTGTAAAAAAAACATAGACAAATATATTTTCAACTATATTGCATATACATAATATTATTGTTTTTCTTTTGACTGGTGTCCAGTTTTGACACATACTTTACATGCGCATAACTTATTTAAGCAGCGACTTTCCTAGTATTGCCATTTCATAAATAATTCATGGCTTTGTCTTGAAAGAGCAAAATGGATTATTTTAAAATTTTTGCTTGCATTTATGCGAGTTTTTGATAAAATGGAACTTTTTACAAACCACTTTGAAAACTTGAATTCAATCTCAAAAGATTTCATAATTATGTCGTGTTTATTGTGAGTCGTTTGTGATTTCAGATATTAGTATTAAATATTCGTATTTTCTAGTCATAATTGAAAAGCACAGATATAAACGCTTAAGTGTTAAAAACAAAACACAACAAGGCTTATGAAAACCTCTTAATATAATGATCGACATGTTTTGAACACACAAACGGTGCAATTATACAGATCTTCACGATAAACACTCTATTTCCACAAAAGTTTTTGAAAATAAACTTGAAAAACATAAACGACGCGATCATATCGTTGTTACCATGTCAAACTATCGAATGTGAAAAAATGCATTTTTCATTATTTTTAAAAATGAACGGATTCTCACCACAAATTTTATTAGAATTCTTCGCCTAGTAAGAATACTAAAAAAATTCTGATAAGAACAGGGCTTTTAGCTTGGCCTTCTTGTTTATTCAGAGATGCCGAATTCATACTGAAAATTTTGAGAATATTAATTTTTACTTTAAATTATCACGAAATGTCTGTCATTAAATAACTGAAAAATTTGTATTTGAAATGTACGGTATGGATTCGGAATTTCTAAATGGTAAATGAGACCAAACTGGCAACCTTGGTGAAGAATGGTATTAAAATGTAGTGGTGACTAACAGCTCATTTTTAAAAGTAATGAGAAATGTATTTTTTTCACATTCGATAGTTTGACATGGTAGCAACGATGTGTAATAAAAGCAGGTGCTTAAAACAGTCAACTGTAAACGTGAAAATCAATATTTCCTTTTTGCTTTTTCAAAATTGAAAAATACCTCGTGCCAAATTTCAGCTTAATAAAGCAATAAGGAAATTTTAATTTTCACGTTTACAGTTGACTATTTTAAACACCTGCTTTTATTACACATATGATCTCGTTTATGTTTTTCACGTTTGTTTTCAAATATGTTTACAAGAATAGCTGGTTTATTGTGTAGATCTTGATAATGGTGCCGCTTGTGCGTTCAAAACTTGTCCATCATTATATTAAAATGTTTCTATGTGCCTTTTTTGTTCTGATTTTATCACTTAAGCATTTATATTTATATTTTAATTATAATTAGTGTTTTTATTATATGATTATCATTGAATGCATTTTGTGTGAATTGAATGTTTGTTTAAGCACTTAAAAGAGATATAAAATAAAATTTCACTAATTTTAGTGCATCTACAAATAAATCAATTTTCCATTTATGAGTTGTAACTTGTGCATTTTATTCCGTTCAATTGTATACAGTTTGAAAACTTTTGATACGTATAGTGAGAAACGTTTGTGAATCATTACGATCAAGTATACGAACTTGAATATTTTATGTCATCCACAGTAAATTTCTCTTGGCAATTTTAATTATATTTCGAATATGTATAAAGTTAACAAGAAGAACCGAGAATATAAAGCAATCACACTACTTTTTTTCAGTTTGAAGTCAGTTTTCAGTCATGGTAAATTATTCAGTTTGGCCTTATTCTATCTCACATTTTGCTATGTTTAGTGTGATCAGTTTCTGGACGATAACGATTAAGTATAGATTATTAAAAGGTTTATGTTATGAAACAATATGTCTCTTCTTGTTTTACTATAACCAAGGTGAATAATACTATTACGAATTATTTTGTGTGCCTCTGTACAGGAACGATGAATGCTATGCACACCTTATTCTACAGGGTAAGTCAAAATGAATATAGCGATTACAAACGGCTATAAATATTTAATGGAAAAGAATTTATCGGTAAGATTAAAACAAAATGTAGACGGAACTTCAAAATTTTGTATACATACGTCATAGATGTTCTATGTGTCTTCCCTTAGTCAAACGGTCAACATCTAGGCGGTAGTCCATTTCACGCCATACATTCTGAAGCATTTGTTCAGTTAGCGACGCAAGCGCATTACAAATGCGTACTTTGAGTTCTTCAATTGTTTTAGACATGGGTCTTTCACATAAACCCATAGAAAAAAATCGGAGGGTGTCAAATCCGGAGATCTCGGTTGCCAAGAGCAGAAGACATCCTCGGCATCTCCAGTTCAACCGATCTAAAGGGTTATGTGTATAAGAAAGGGCATGTGTCTCCCATGCCCAAAACAATTCAAGAACTCAAAGTACGCATTTATAATGCGCTTGCGTCGGTGACTGAACAAATGCTTCAGAATGTATGGCGTGAAATGGACTAACGCCAAGATGTTGTCCGTGTGACTAAGGGAGGTCACATAGAACATCTACGACGTATGTATACAAAATTTTGAAGTTCCGTCTACATTCTGTGTTAATCTTATCGATAAATTATTTTCCATTAAATAGTTATAGCCGTTTGTATTTGCTATATTCATTTTGAATTACCCTGTATATTAAGCATCTTGTAGTACCTATCAGTGATATATATCAATTTGAATATGCTGGAAATAATGTAAAATTATTAAAGCACACCTCAAACGCTTTTCCCCAACGAGCGTAATGTAACGGTATTCCTTTAAGTGTCCTGATAAATGCACGACGAATGCTATCCACACCACATTCTGTACTAAACATCAAGTTGTGCGACTCAGTATTACATATCACTTTCAATACATTGAGATCATTAAAATACATCGCAAACAATTTTTTCTCATTCACCGTAATTTAATGGAATTCGTTTAAGTGTATACATGTAAATGATCTATAAATTCAACACACTTAATTTTCAATACTCAGCAATTTATAGGAAACATAAAATATAAATAATGGTACACATTAAGCAATTTACATATATGTTTAGCCGTTCTTTACAGTTGATACTAGTCCTTCTATATTAAACTAGTCGGATGTGCCAATCCCAAAACTTTCTTCTATCTTACACAGGTTTCGCATTCACTAAAAAGAATCAGAAACCGATTTATATAAAGGTCTAACTGAATCTAAAATTTTATCAAATTCCGGGCATTAGTTCTTGAGATAAAACTATTGCTAAAATCGTGTAAATCCTGCAAAATGCAGCATAGCAGCGCCACCTATTGGGAGATTTAGACCAAAACCTAATTAAAAATATCTTATGACAACGTCTAACTGAATCTGAAGTTTGATGAAAATCCTTGCATTAGTTCATGAGATATATTTATCCTGATAATAATGAAAAAAGTAGCATAATAGCGCCACCTTTTGGGGCTATTTACACCAAAACGTAATCCACATCTATTTATGCCAAGGACTAAAAGAATCTGAAGTGTGATGAAATTCGGTTCTTGAGATATAGCTATCGTAAAAATCATGAAAAAAGTGGTATAGCAGCGCCACCTGTTGGGATATCTGCATCAAAATGCAATCAGCGTCTATTTATGTCAAGGTCTAACTGAATCTGAAATTTGATGAAAATAACTGCATTAATTTTTGAGATAGAGCAATTGCGAAAATCGCAAAATATGCAGCATAGCAGCGCCACCAAACACTAATCAGCCACCTTTTCAGCCAACAAAACTTTTCACCAAAAACTAATCAGCACCAATTTATATCAAGGACTAACTGAATATAAAGTTTTATCAAATTTCGTGCATTAGTTCTTGAGATAGAGCGCCCAGAATATTTTCGTCACATACAGACAGACAGACAGACTCACAGACAGACATTTTCTAAAAACAGTCAAATCGTGTTCAAGACCTTCTAAAACGTATAAATCCGTCGAAAACCGGGAATCGAAAATTTTCATGAATCCAATACTTTCTTCTTGTAAAGATAGAAGAAAGTAAAAAAGTAACGATTTCGAAATGGACCAATGAAAATCTGCGTAGATCTTCCCGGATTGTTTTCTTTTCTTTTCTTCTAGAAAATAGGGATTGCTGTTCGATACCAATCGGTATCGCGAAATGATTACGTAGGGGGTTGGAGAGCGTAGCGTTAAAAGATATAGCCAGAAACCCGAAACTGTTCATCTTCCGTCATAATCTGCCAATGCTAGTTGAAGACCTAATGAAGTTAAAGGGTTAGTGCATCCCCATATAAACGCGCTCAGTATAACATATTCTGTACAAAGTATTTTAACAACATAATTATCTTTTGCTACAATGTATTTATGCTATATAGTTTGAACGTTTACTCGGAATGTTTTCAAAAGTATGGTAGATTCTTCAAAGGGCCTTTTTAAATCCACCTTAACAATTTATCTCTCGAATTATCAATGAAGAAATATTTCAGACCAATTATTTTAACTATCAATATGCGAATATTTATCATAAAATGTACATACGAATATTACATTTTTTACAAAAATATTTATTCATTAAAACTAACTATTTAAATCAATAGTTATTTGCATTTTTTTTAAATATTTTGTTAATTTTGTTAAACAATTCACAGATACTTTATTTAATAATATTTTATTTCGAAAATTATCAACTATTTTTAAATAAATATGCGGAATTATTTTGCTTTTAATTACGAGAGTGCAGGTAAAGTTTACAAATATTCAAATTAAGCAGAATAAAGACCATCCAATCTTAAATTTTTAAGAATGTTGTCAGTATTAAAATATATAAATTTGCAGTGAATTATAAACATAATAAATGAAATATTTTGCATAACATATGAAACATGCTCTTAGTAATAGACCTATTAAGAATTGTATATGATGATTTAGTGGGAATTTAATGTTCCTTAGGTATAAAGAGTTTAAATATATTCATGTAGCTGATATAATATTATCTGGGTTCATCTTTGCCTTAGGTTTATACAGGAAATCAATGGGTAATTTATTTTTCCAATTGGGAGTTCTGTTGTAAAATCGGACAACTTTTGTTTTACTTTGTAACTAGTTAAATATTTTATTCTTAGTAATATATTTTGGTTGCAACATTGTAACAAGGTCATTCTCTACACGGATATACTTACTTGTATTAAATTTTCCCGACGTAAAAGTCTAATTTTCATAACTTATTAAAACGTGAGTGAGTGAGTGATTCTTTTCTCTTAGACTCTGTAACTTGTTTCTGTGTGTGTGGTCTCGAAGAAATTGGAATGTTCCGTTGTAGTTAAGAAATTCATGATAATTAGCTTTTACATGTGATTGATTCCTGTAACTTGTGAATCTTTCGCTGATCGAGAGGTTATTAACAGTGACCTGTCATGTTATATCCTGCCAACAAGTTGCACTTCAGATAGTTAAAAAAAAGATTCAGCACAGGAAGAAAGCTTAATTTAGTCGCAGTTGGAATAAGCTATTAGAGTTAGATTTAAAACAACATTGGAAAGAAAGAGTCCTCTCTCATTACAATATATAATTACAATATACAGGGTTATAAAAAAACTATCCCGATATATGAGGCCCTAACTGTCATACCGTTCACAGAAACTGAATGAAATTCTGGCCTAAAGTATTTTGAGGTATGCGCTCAAGAATCACGTGAAAAACAACAGTTAAATTCTAGCAGTTACGGTTGCAGTGACAAAATTTCGAAAATTTCAAATGGCAACACCTACTTTTTTTTTATTGGAATGTGATCTTCATAGTGAAAAACCATAAAAAACGTTGGAACGGTACCCGTAGCACGAAAATCGCCGGCGCTAGACAGACTAAGAAGAAAAGTGAAAACAACCAATAAAGGACAGAGAAGCAACAGAAAGTAAAACATTTTATTGTTCAGTGCTATCCACCATCTACTGCATGTAAAGTGTCATTGTGTGTAAAATGGAAAATGTATGAAACACAATAAAATGTTTTGTTTTCTGTTGCTTCTCTGTCCTTATTCGTTGTTTTTACTATTCTTCTTAGTCTGTCTAGCGCCAGCAATTTTCGTACTACAGGTACCGTTCTAACGCTTTTTATGGTTTTTCACTATGAAGATCACATTCCAATAAAAAAAAAGTAGGTGTTGCCATTTGAAATTTTTGAAATTTTGTCACTGTAACCGTAACTGTTAGAATTTAACTGTTGTCTTTCATATGATTCTTGAGCGAATACCACAAAATACTTTAAACCAAAGTTTCATTCAGTTTCTGGGAACGGTATGATAGTTAGGGGCTCATATATCGGAATAGTTTTTTTATAATCACCCTGTATAATTATTCAATACAGGATTCATCTGTTTAGCCGCATTATGATTATCAAAGCATTCCATTTTGAAGTAGCAAAATACAACTAAATTGCAAATGTTAATTTTAATTGTGTAAACCCAGGAAAAAATATATATTTTCCTTTGTAAATATTATTTTATTGAATCATATGATTAAATATATCTTTTATTCTTAATATAATTCTTACAGATCATGACAATTGTTTCGATAAAATTTTCTGTTCTCATCATCAGGTGAGATTAGAAGAAAGTATTTATCCGGCAAGGTTGCAAACATTTCAACAAAAATAGTATTAGATTCTTCTATCTATATAGGAGTCGGAAAGGAAGGTGTGTGTGAATTCCCGAATTAATAAAATTTTATCAAAATCGAAAAGAAAGAAATAATCGTAAAGGAATGCGTGGGAGAGGTACGTGGGGAACAATCATCCAGTTCTAGGTCGGAGGTAAAACAGAAATCACTAGAAGGCTGACCCAGGTACAAATAGCAGACAACGCAGTCAAATTACTATATGTAAATGAAAAGTTAGTTAGAAAAACAATAGTAATAATTAAAGCAGAAATGGAAAAATTTTAATTACTGATAAAAGAAAAAAAGGGACAAATATAGAAACTATGGAGATATAGAGGCTGGGAAAGATATTAAGCATTTTATCAGATTGGTTAAAGTGTTTTATATTACTGTAGAAAAAGAAAATTTTAAAAAGTACCGTAATGAGAATAAAAGTAATAAATAAAAGAAAAGAAGATTAATTAATTATTGAAAGCGGAATATATAAAGTGAAATGAAAGAAACATAGGAATTGTATTGTAGAGTATTTTTGCAATATATATTTCCAAGCAGTAGAAAGAGAATTTGTATCGAGTTTTTTGTTCAGACATTTATCTGAATTGAAATAAAAAGATAGACTTTCTAAAAATTCTAACTTATTTCCCTTCCATGTACATGATTAAATTTAGTAGAGGGAAAATTAAATACATAATCGTGGTCTTATGAATGCCTTACTACGGTCGATTTACATGATTGGTGTAAGTGCTATTTATCGTAGTTTTTGTGCTGAAATATTTTTTTAATTAATGTCTTTCGATTTCAAAAGAATTATTTTTTTTTGCAACTGTGCGCTTTTATTTATAATTTTTAATCACAGGCAAGTTTGAACGCATTTGTTTTCTTATTTGTTTCAGCATATTAAGATCATTAACATAAACATATACACACAGAAATTCTTATACTGGATATTTGATTATCGCGATCAATCTTCGTTACATAATTCTGAAATAATTGTAACATAAGTCAGTTTTAGGAACTATAATACCGAATTAATGAAACTAAATACAAAACAATGTTAAATAAAAACTGAATTTACTTCCATTGAATCACAAATATTAGCAATGCATGATAACACAATCTCATGCACAACTCATAAAATTCACTCGACTACTAGAGTACCCTTATTAAAAAAAAATATGGGCATACTACCATAATGCCACGACTTTATTTCATTAAAAATATTTTTCAAATTATATCATCTAAGTAGTTATACATATGTTTAAAAAACACTATACAAGTAAATATGTGACTAAATGTAAACTTACAACCCATTTTAATTTACTACTTTTTAAATTAAATTTGAAATTTAAGTGAGTTAGCAATTAAGAAATGATAAGTTTACTCGAAATGAAACAAATCACGAAATATTCTTCGTTTATTCTCCACATAATACTAACAGAGAGTTAGCTACGTGAAAGGAAATAAAATGTATGCATATTTATATACTTACATACTCATAAAACAAGAATGAAATGCCAATAATTCCTCTTCATCCACTCTAAAATAGTTTATATTAATTCGTAAAAGCATTTTTATTTCACGATTAAAATAAAAATCCAGAATTCCTCATTGAGTGGTACAAGAAGTTCTCAATGGTAAACATTTAAAATCGGCGAGAAATTATAGGGAAATTTTAATTATGAATATATATATATATATATATATATACAGGGTGCAAAATGTTATCTATCGCCGACCTTTAATTTCTCAACCGTTGTTGTAGACATACAGTTCCAATTACAAAAGCGTTTAAAATGAGGTAAATATTCATGTTAATCAATATGATAATAAATTGATGTTTATTTTTCTGTTTAATTTCAATATTTCATTCTTCGCTTTGTATACGACCCCTCAAAGTCAGATCAAATTTTTAGATGAAATAACCCTCTTTGGTGATACACCGATTTAGCGAAACCGGCTAAAGGTGGTTTTGCCGTAAAAAGGACATTGCACCCTGATTTTGATCTCGAATTACTCTAATTCATTTTTTACTGATCACTGACTAAAAAACAAAACCATGTGAAAAAATCTCAAACTTTGAAATTTAATAACTGTATCAATTTTTGTCGTACAGAAGTCTTTTTGTATTGTATTTGTTATGATATGTGCAAACATTTAATGAATATAACTATAGGGCCCAGGTGACCGTATAAAAAGTTAGATTTTGTAATTTTTATAAAATTGATTTTTTATTTTAATTAATTCCACAACATGAATATTTACCTCATTTTAAACGCTTTTGTAATTGGAACTATATGTCTACAACCAATGGTTGAGAAAATAAAAGTCAGCGATAGATAACATTTTGCACCCTGTATATATTTAGAGGATTTTATTGGGCTATATAAAGTCATTTGTTTAAATTCCAAAAAAGAAAGTTTGAATTCAAAATTTTTTTAATAAGCTGAACACAGATATATTTTTAACTTTAAATTAGATGAAAGGAAAAGGTGTGATAAAAACAAATCTCACACTTTTCGTTCTGCATATAGGCATTGTTTCCTTAATCTACTTCCTGTATGATTACATACTATGATAAATTTGATTTAGATGAAAAAAAAAAACATCACATTGTGGAATAATGCAAAAGTTTTCCAGATTTTAGCATTAAGTTTTGATCATCATTTTCTCATTAGTAAGTAACATTGACGTTAGATATACTTCCATAGTTGGTACCCATTTTGTTATTATGCAAATTTGGAGAGTAGTAAAAAGTGAAATATAGATATCGAAATGTTCCATGAAAGAATATTTCTAAGCGGCTTAATTTATGTTATTTTTACTATGTGTAGTGATGCAGAAATTTGTTTTCAGAAATCGAAAATAAAATTAAAATTTTTAAAATTACTTTATTTAAGTAGCGAGTGTCCTTTTCATGATCGATGCCGTAAAAATATTATATTTTAAATATAATTATCAGTTACTTAAATTAGTTAAATTCAGAATATATCTTTTTTAAATCTTTTAATTTAACAATATTTTACATTACTTAATGGACTTAATTTATATTCTTATTAATATGCTTATTGAATCAGAAATCTTTTTTCCGGTTTCAAATTAAAAAAAATATATATATATATCAAATTTTTAAAGTATTTTGTTTTAGTAGAGAGTATCCTTCTCATGATGAATGTCGAAAAAAGATTTGCATATGAAATACAATAATAAGTGTTTTAAAGTAGTTGAATTTAGAATAACGCACTTCATACGATTTTCAATTTAAAAATACCTTGTATTGCTAAAATATTTAATGAACATTGTCTATGTATGCACCATGATAATACATGTAAACGGCGAAACGACGAAACAAATGATTACAAATCATGACAGTTGTGAGATATATTTAAGGGAGTGCAAGAAGGAATGGGGAACATTTTCACTCAACACATTGTACTCAGTTCTCGATACAAATATGCTAGAATAATGTTTCGTGTTATTCGAAACTAAAACAAAATAAGAAGTTTTAAAATATATGAAAATTTTAATTTCCAGATCATTTGAAAAATCTGAAGATTATGTCCTACTTTTTTCTCATGTGCAGGGTTATGTGCCATATCTATAAATTAGAGGTAAAATATAAAGAATTTACATGTTTAATGAATAATTTTATTTTCATAGATCTAATAAGGAAGGTCTCCTTAAAGCGCTTACTCACAATAATTTGAAGCAAATGCCAATGGAACTACTCATGTAAAAGATCAGTCAAATTTAGCTGCGAAATCCCAGTAGAAAATCTGTAAAAAATAAAATATTTTCGAATATTTGGCGCAAAAAGATGGGATTTGGCGAGCAAAACTTTTCTTCGCCGAATGCCAGCGATTTTAATGTATTTGAAAATTCTCGGATAAATGAGTGTTCAAATTCGTAGAATACTTTATGAATTTAAACTTAAACGATTAAATATTTTACTATGTTTACACTAATATTATATAATATATATACAAGTTGCGTATTTCTGATTTACACTATTTCGCCGGCAGGATGAAACAAGTTTTAAGTATAGTTTAACAGTAATTGCCCGATTAAGAACGTTCACATTAATACATTTTGGTATGGAATAAGTCGTCGGTTCCATGAAACGATACTTTTTTCCTGTTGCCACCGTCACTAACAATATCAAAGTCAAATTGACAGTGCTCAGAATCGGATGTTAATATTTAATTTGAAGTGTTTTTAATCAATTTAAATTTTGTCTAAACCGTAGAATATGATTGTTAATTTTGTTTATATATATACGTATAAATATATATAGTAAATAAAAGTGTATTATTTAAGTTAAACTTACTTAAAGTAGTTCAGTATAAAGAGAAAAAAGAGTTTTCCGAAAAAAGTATTTATCATAACGTCGTTTTTTTTTCACTGTGTCGCCAACAAGCAATAATTCGCCAAAAAACACAAAATTTTCATAGTTTTTTACGGAAGTTGTATCGTGGTTCAGCAGTAATTTTTTTATAAACGTATACATCCTCATGAAAAAAATATTCTGTATTTTTTTTCAAAATTTTCTGAGTATGCGCTTATCGAGACCTTCGTCGTTGTAAGTTAAAGGAAAAATATGATTTAACGCTACTTATTAATATGTATTCTACAAAATTTCCAACTCCAAGATTAAAAACATTTGTATAATTTAAATCTCCATGGAACTGTAGTAACATATTTATTTTGATACGCCTCACATATCTGCGAAATGTAAGATATCCTATATTTGCACGAAATAAATTTACGTTGTAAAACGTTTTAGACATACGTTGAAATACTTGAATGCTCTCTTACCAAAATGCATGCTTCACATCTTTACAGGATTACTATCCACCTTCCATCCCCCCATTTAAACGACATTTCTCACAATCAGTCAAATGCCTTCTCGCACCATGTTCCACCTTCCATGAGCGATTCTTTTCGATTTTGCATTTTCAGGTGTATTGAAGATGAATACCTTTAGACAACATGATAAATTTGAACCTGAGCTACAAACCTACTATCTTTCAATGGACCTCACTTAATAAATTATCATAAAGTATATTTCTATATTTGTTCCTTTATTTTTTCCAGCACGTGCATAACAAAAGAGTAAAAAAAGAATGTATGCAGTTTTCTAAGTGTTGTTGTAGAATACAACCTGATATGAGATTATCATGCAAACTTGGGTTAAACTGTAAATAATAATGTGGAAGTATAAATCTATATTATGAAGTAAAACATGTCCGTCAGCAATGCGGACGCCATTTTAACGTTGGCTTACCAGTAAATTTTTATTTTATTAATTTTTTTTAACTTCTAAACATTGCACAATTCCGATTTTTACACCGCCAAAAAATAATCTTTCAAGTACAACTTGCTTGAAAACTGTATATCAATTTACTGATTTTTCATATGGCTTTTATAAAAAGTTTTAAATAATTCTATTGCGTACAGCTCGATTACGAAAGATAAACATTGCATTAAAAATAACATAAATAATTCTTTTGAAACTCTTGCTAAAGTTCCATAACATAATAAATCTTCATCAATAAGTAATTAAAATATTATAAATAAATCACAAATCTAAAAGATGTATGCAACTACGCACTTAAGATAATGAAATTATGAGATTGAAAAAGGTAGCTGTAAGTAGTAAAATTTATGGCGGTTTCTTTGCCTATTTACCTCAATACAACAATATCGCTTTTAATAAGTTTCAAACTTTTATTTGAATAGATTAATAATATTTTTCATACAAAAAATCTTTTTGGTGTTTTTAGTGGGCAATCTAAAAAATTGAAATTTTGGTTACAGGATGTTTCTAAATGAGTATCGGGGTTTTAACGCTTGGTAGTATTTATTACATACAGCTTAAAATTATAATTAATACATAAAATGAAAGAGCGACTCAAACAGTTTTACCTACAAGCTTACAAGTATTCAATGTGAACACCTTTCGTCACACAGCACACATGAATTCGATAGCTCAGTTCTTCCCAAACGTTAATTAGTGTTTGTGGGGTAATTATTGCAACTGTTGCCTCAGTCCTGTTTCTTAAGTTGGGTAGGTCAGCTGGTAGTGGAGCCACATACACTCGATCCTTTATTATCCTCAACAGGTAGAAATCACATGGCGTCAGATCATGTGATTCTCTGGCCGTCAGATCGGTGAGCATAGAGTGGCGTTTGGGAAGAACTGGGCTATCGACTTGATGTGTGTCGTGTGACGAAAGGTGTTCACATTGAACACTTGTAAGCCTGTAGTTAAAACTTTCTGAGTTCCTCTTTCATTTTATGTATTAAGTATAATTTTAAGTTTTTTATAATAGATACTACAAAGCTTTAAAACCCCGATATTCATTTAGAAACACTCTGTATATTAAACGTAATATATCTGTTACAGTTTTCAATAAATAACATCAGTTTTAATAAATATTCTGTAACGCCAAAAGGCCAGGTAAGATCCCCTAGTATTTTTAATTAATTTAAATTGTAATTAAATTTAAATATACTTCTATTTTCAAAAGTAGTCTTGATTTTAATATTAGTCTTTTGTTTAGATTACATACTTATTAATTTACATCTCGTAAAACGTACTTTGATTATATTAAGATAATTAATATTCCTCAGATAACACTTATTGGTTACTTAAAAAGGTTTGGCTGCAATATATTTTTCTCCAGAAAAGATTAAATAGATATTATATAGTCTTTTCTTTAGTTTACATACATAATGAATTTATATATCACAAAAAGTGTTTTGATAACATTATTAAGATAATTAATATTCTTGTGAAAATACTTATTGGTTACTTAAGAAGTTTGGGCGGCAAGTTATTTACCTCTAGAAAAGTTTAAACAGTTATTATGTAATACAATGATACAATAATTTCGTTAATAACATTATCTTCTAGTTTAATGAAGTGTGCGATATGCGTTTCACTATAACTATAAAAAGTTATAAGACAAACGTTGTTTATGTGTTTCACCTATTTAACAATTTTTCGGATTAATGAATGTTCTGAAGAAATTACTTAATATTCATTTCAAGAAATTCGTCTGCGATAACTCTCTCCCTCAAGTTTTGGCACGCTTCCTGTAATGCAATGATTTGAGAAACTTTTTTCATGATACAACTATTTTGTTTAAAAGAATAGCGATGTAAGCATCATCATATATGTAAACAAATAACAATTTATAATCATAGAATAAGTATTTTTATCTAATTTTATGAACGGATAAATTAAGTAAGTTATGTTAATCATTTACGATCGTAAATGATATTTTTATATATGTAACACAAAAATGTATTTATGTATAAAAGAAGTAATTCTTTTCAAGAGATTTTGGGACTTCATATCGGACTTAAAATGATTGATCAATCTTCAGTTATTCAATCTGAAGATTGATTATATAGATATTTTTTAGAAATAACTATCTATTATATTTAAATAGAATTATGTTTTCAGTAAATAAGTACCAATTTATACATATTTGACACATTTAATTTGAAATGTGATATAATAATTATTTTTCATATTTTTAAATGATTATTTCTTTATAAGGAAAATATTGCTATTTTTTTATTTAACTCTTTTCAAACTCATCATATCCCAGATTGGGGGTCAATGTCAATAATTTAATATTCATATCTGTAAGTAAGTAATTGTTTGCCTTAACTCCCACACAGTTGTTTTTAAAAGAAGTAAAAAAAATGACACTAATTACATTTTGTTTCAGAAGAAAATACAAATTCGGAAGGCTGATTTGTGAAATATCTAAGTGACATATTACTTTTAAATACTAAAGGTGTAAAATTAACAACATAATATAAATTAAAATAACTTTTATTAGTTGTTTTACATGTTTCGACTCTTTCCGAGTCATTTTCAAAAACAAAATGGGAATATTTTAAAGCTGCACGGGCTTTGAAGTTATTATTTTCATGTACTTTTTTAAAAATTACGCACGTTATCTATTATTTTTTACTTGGTTGTTTATTTTCATATCTTTGACCATGGAGTAACTCTAGCCACAGTTTCGGTAAATTAAAAGATGCCGCATCGTTACATATTGTATTTTACATATTGTGAGTATCTCTATGGTTTCTCTTATTATGGGTAGAGTTACCCCATGGTCAAAGATATGAAAATAAACAACCAAGTAAAAAATAATAGATAACGTGCGTAATTTTTAGAAAAGTACATGAAAATAATAACTTCAAAGCCCGTGCAGCTTTAGAATATTCTCATTTTGTTTTTTTTGAAAATGACTCGGAAAGAGTCGAAACATGTAAAACAACTAATAAAAGTTATTTTAAATTATATTATGTTGTTAATTTTACACCTTCAGCATTTAAAAGTAATATATTGATACAAGGTGTTATAATTTATTATATTGTTATCTAAGTGACATTAAAATGACATTCACTAATATTGGAATCGTAAGCTGAGCACAAATAATGATAATAAATGATCCAATTGTGAAAAGGTCATCAACTCTTAACTACGCACTATTATAATGGTCAAACAAATTTACCTTTATGCTTTCAAATTAAAATCTGGATCTGAAAATGCGGTGTATTGCTATCAAATTACGGTTAAAAAAATATTAACAGAAATGATTGATGTCATCTATAATCGTATGTAATTTAATTGAACAATAGTATCCTAACAATTAAAATTGTCTGCTATCCGTGCTACACTCGGGATGAGCCCACATGACATGTTTTCTCTGCCCTAGTTAAGTTAGAGACACGTCGGGAAGTGGTTAATTAATATATTATGCAATTTTTTATGAAAACTTAATAACAATTCCAACAGATTAACTTTTGAAAATTCTTGTGGTATTATATCACAATACAGATGTAAAAGAAAATATTTGGAAAGTTGGCATTTTTCTATAATCAGATGGGACGCATGAAATTCCTCAAGTAAGAGCCGTATGTCAATATTTGTTAAACTTTCCTTTCTAATATTTTAAAATCCATCACAAGTCAATGAAATTAATTATTCTGTAACTCCTTTTCGCATTAAATTACAAAACAAGATGCTTTACAGCTTTAGCTCTTTTATAAGTATCACATTAAAAATACTGAATATGAATGACACATTCAGTACAATATAGCTTAGTGTTAAACCTTAAGTATTGGCATGTCAGTATAATGCACGAGGGGAAAATGTGTAAAAATAACACTTTTCATACACTATTTTAAAAAAAAAAAAACTCTCCTTTGCGTCAATATTTTTTTGAACGATTTCTGTGACCAATGCTTTTATTCTCGTACCAATTAGGGGAGAGTTAACAAGCGAAATTAAGCAAAAAAATTAAATTTAAAAATTGGTTTTGCTTAAAGTACAATCAATTTTGTTTTATATTTAAATACTTATTTACAATTGCAATAGAAATTTTTATTGCATTTGTATTTTATCAACTATGGTGAGCATGCCAAATGTTAAAAACTCTGTGATACATAAATTTGGTGCTTCGTATTCTTAATTTTTTAAGTAATAAAACTCAGTAGACAGCCTATTGTCGGAATTAAGCTGATTAACACAAGCAGAAGGAGATTTACTTAGATTGCAAATTGTTTTTTTTATATACATGGAATTAACCCTGTTAATTTAATATTATTTATATTTCGAAATATAACATCTCCTAAAATGATAATGGCTTTTGCTATTTTTTAGAGTATTTTCTGGAAAATATAACAACATTTTACAAGAAAATAGTACTTGTTAAATTATCGTCTTGTTATTTAATAGTAACATTTAACGCATAGGTTTAATATTAAATATGTAAATATTTTAATATCAAGTACAGTTTTTCACTCTTAGAAAAATTTCATTTAAATAAAATGTGGTATTTTATATGTATAAAAATTATTCTTTTCTAAATATGAACAGAAATGTATATAAACTAGGCATGACATTTACAAAGCTATATACTTTATATTTCAGTTTGTCATCATGAATTTTAGATTTATGTCAAATCCGATTCTGTAATATGCTCAGCAGCAAAAAAGTATTGAATTTTTCAAAAGGAAATATTTTATGTATTGCAGACAAAATATTATACAAAATAAATTTTTCAAGAAACTAAAAAAAAGGAGAGAAACAAAGATGGAGAAAAAACCTAGATCGATTTAAAAGCAATAAAATATGACAGTTTCTGAAAAGTATTGATAACAAAATATAGAAGATTCTTTTTTATTAAACAGCACTGACCAAAATGTTTCAGGAATATCTAATGGACTGTTACTTTACGGGGATATTGAAAACGTACGATAATACGCTACTATCTCATTTAAGATTTTACCAATAAAAATGCTCATCGTTATTTCAATCACTATTGTTGATATTTGATTTGAAAAGGTATTTAAAAAAGAATGCAAAAAAAAAAAAAACTAAGTAATTTATTATAATATTTTTCATTCATCTAAACTCACAATTTGCATAAAACAAATTGCAAAATTGTTGCAAACCCATCAAAACGTTTAAAGAAATAGAAATTATTTTTAAAAATTAAAAGAGAATGTTAACCTCTTAGTCTTACGTATTTTTTATGATACTAAATATATAGACTTTTATGTTTCTTAAATCCACTGCAAATAAAGAAGTCTTAAAGTAAGACAAAAAAATGACTGAAAAAGCATTTAAGACACGTAAATGTCTTAATATAGAGCTTAGACATAATAGATACCTTAATTTAAGACACTTGTGTGCTTAATAGACTGAAGGTAGAAATGAACCAATAGGGTTTCTGTGGCCAGTGTCTTAATATGGTAAAATGTCTTAAATTAAGACATAACGTTAGTGTTGTTGATCACATATCAATTGAGAAGAGAGGGAGGGCACGGCAAGCAGGTGCAGTGATGACCATGAGAGATATGGACGGCGTTATTACATGACAAAGTAATGCATTCACAGATATAATAAATACAACAGCTCCTTGGATTATAAAGGAAAATATTTAAAAAAAAGTGAGTTTTACCTTTATGTTTTCTTATATCTTTGTTTTAATAATGTCACTTAATTTCTATTATATATATGTTAGATACGAGATTAGTTTCCAAGCCACGTGTACAAGATAAATAGCTTTCAAGTCTTTTTTTTTTTTCCAACAAGTTTAGTTATATTTTCTGCATCCATTTAAACATTTTTGTTTATTGAATGTAATAACTAAGCTCCCCCCCCCCCTCCTACAGATCGTGAAAACGTTCTGGCATTTAAACTATCAAACATAAATAATTTATTAAAATATGAAACTATTTAAAATGGATCACTATTTGTGGATTACTAAAATAGGTGTGAGAATGAAAAGGTCCTAAAACATTAAAACCATTTTAAGATGTTAAAAACATTCGTCGGAATTCCGAGCGTTTTCGACCAGAACCTAGCCATCATCAAAGGGTGGAAATGAGAAAAATTCTGTAACCTCCAGAATGTAAGCTGTTTAAATAGCCGAAAACAAAACCACATATGGAGAAGGTGGAATGGACTAGTCTATTGAGCGAGGTGGGTTATTCCAACCAAATGTACCATTAACACCAAGTAGATTATACCAGATTTTGGGTATATTGTATGATAACATATCATTACAGGATTTCCCACCACTTGTCAGGATTTCCACTGACTCCCTTAGTATACATGTAGTATAGTCTTTCATTTGCGCGATAATCTTTACTTTACTAAATTATATATCAATTTCTGTTTTTAAATTTAACAGAGAAAGTGCAGTAGATGGTTTTCCTTTTGCTATGTCTGACTTATGCTCCCTTATGCGGTCTTGTAATTTCCTAGTTGTCATACCTATGTATGTAAATACTTCATTTTTATTTTTACATTTAAATGGGATGATACAAATTCCTGCTTTTTCATGCATATCTATGGGGTCTGTCAAATGGTTTCATAATTTAATTGATACACAAAGGTGAATTTTGTTACAATTTTAGAATAACTTTTCTATATATTTAATGACTTCTGAGGATATAATATATATTCTATATATTTAATGACTTCTATATATTTAATGACGATTCTGGATCCATAATGGAGCGGTGCAATTTGAAGAAAAAATTCAAAACAGAAAGAATGAGGCTGGATAGGGAAATTATCAATATTAGGTTTTTACAACTCTGCAAGGAGCACAGGGTTATCCCCACATTTTTGAGGAATCGTAATAAAGTAATGCAGGAAGAAATTTCTGAGATCGGATATAAATTAGACAGCATATATTAGAAGCAAGTTCAAACTGATTGATCTTTTGACCAATAAAGTAAGGGACTTATACAGTGAATTGTCACGGGTTTTAGATAACAGGGATTTTGATGAATTTTTGCGTTTGGTTAACATTTACCAGATAATTCAGAAAAAACAAAAAGAAAGGTGAAAAACGGGAAAATCAATAGACTTAAAGACAATAAATCCTATAAAGGGCTACAGGAAAAACCAGTACCATATGTTAACCTCACCAATAAGAAAACAGACAGAAAACTGCATAATTTTCTAAGTATGGGACGTAAACAGATGTGTCAGAGAAAAATAGATATCAAAAGTGTGAAAACGGACTGTGAAAAGATCATTAACATTATACCCACTAATAAAAAAGAGGAAGTTAGAAGCTTGCTATTCAATAATGTTCAGAAATATTTAAAATACCTAGGGTAACGAACGATAAAGATCTAAGTGTAATCAAGCAAATTAAAAATAATCAGGAGGTCACAATTATACAAACGGATAAATCAAATAAACTTGCAATATTACCTACTGCAGATTACATTGCCAAAATGGAGAATTGTGTTAGTGAAATGAAAAAAATCCAAACTTAACGATTAACAGAAAAACACAAGAAATAATAAATCATGGTACTTGGCCTAGTGAAATAAAAGCTAAACTTATGATTAACAAAACCGCAACCACCCCCCGTTTAATAGGACGTTTGAAGGATCATAAACCTGATCTCCCTCTCAGACCTATTGTTTCAAAATATTCAGCACCAACCTATTCAATCGAGAAAGCATTTGTACCACTACTAAAAGTAATGTTACCCCCCCACTAAATATGCAATCAACTCTACCATAGATTTAATCAAACGAATCAAAGATTTTAAAATTGAAGACAAAATACTATACTTTCAAATTTTGTTATCAAGTCATTATACCCCTCAATTAATGTACAAGAAGTCAGAAATATTATTGAAGATCAAATCAGCAATAACCCAATGTATGACGACAACATTAAAAATACTCTTATATCCAGTTTAAATTTAATTACTAATAACAATGTTTTCATTTTTAACGGAAATTATTATAAGCAAACAGAAGGAGCCCCTATGGGCTCCCCCTTCTCCTGTTTATTAGTTGAACTAAAACTGAGACTCTTAGAAGAACATATTCATATTATCTCCACCTCGGATTTAAAACCTGATTTATGGATCAGATATGCCGACGACATACTCATAATTTGGAAGCATGGAATCTCAAATCAGGAAAAAATTTTAAAACATGCAATAGAATACAGTTTACAACAGAATACAGTTTACAATGGAAATAGAGAAAAATGGGTCATTGCCTTTTCAGGATGTTGAACTAATTAAGTATAACTTAACACATTGTTTAGACAGAAATATTTGCAGGAAACAGTGCCGATCCAATAATACAATATCTAATAGCAGTATAGTACCATTTAATTATACGAAAGCAGCATATAATTTTTATGTCAGAAGGGCATTTGACGTATGTTCACAAAATTATATAAACGCAAAATTAACCACGATTAAGAAAATGCAACTCAGAATGGGTGAACTCAATGAAACTTATTAACTCAATAACTCCAATAACTCAATGAAATTTATTAACCAAGTAATTTATGAATTTAATAACAGAAAAATAATAGTCAAGAATAAAACACAAGTTTCAAAGTTTTGTAGTATAGATTATATCCCTCATCTTTATGAAAGAATCGGGTATGCTTTAAAGAAATATGACATAACATTAATTGCCAAACCTCCAACAAAATTACAAAATCTAGTACACAGAAAAATTGACCCCATAGATATGCATGATAAAACAGGAATTTATATCATCCCATTTAAATGTAAAAATAAAGATGAAGTATTTGCATACACATGACATGCATACACATATTTTTATTTACATACACATAGTATGACAACTAGGAAATTACAAGACCGCATAAGGGAGGGTAAGTCAGATATAGCAAAAGGAAACCATCTACTGCACTTTCTCGGCTAAATTTAAAAACATAAATTGATATATATATATATATATATATATATATATATATATATATATATATATATATATATATATATATATATATATATATATATATATATATTAGTAAAGTAAAGATTATCGCGCAAATGAACGACTGTACTACATGTAAACTGAGAGAATCAGTGGAAATCCTGTAATGATATGTTATACAATATACCAAAAATCTGGTATAATCTACTTTGTGTTAATGGTACATTTGGGTTGGAATAACCCACCTCTCTCAATAGACTAATCCATCCTCCCTCCTAATACAGAGTTTCGTCTTCGGCTATTTAAACAGCTTATATTCCGGAGGTTACAGAATTTTTTATCATTTCCACCCTTTGATGATGGCCAACGCTCGGGATTTCGACGAATGTTTTTAGAACCTTTTTATTTTTACACCTATTTTAGTAATCCACAAATTGGGATCCATTTTAAATGGTTTCATATTTTAATTAATTATTTATGTTTGATAGTTTAAATGCCAGAAAGTTTTCTAGATCTGTAGGAGGGGGGGGGGGAGCTTAGTGATTGCATTCAATAAACAAAAATCTTTAAATAGATGCAGAAAATATAACTAAACTTGTTGGAAAACAAATATATATATATATTCATGATTTAAATTAGTACACTGTAAAAAAAAATCTGTAAGTCTACAAAAATTGTTTATGTAAAGCTTCAGAAATCTGTATGTTTACTAAAATTTTATCTGTAACAAGGTTGCAACGTAAGCCATTCCTTTAGAATACTTACATGAAATATCTTTGTAACTCGTATCAGCCAATGAGAAGGCTTTCTGTGGAGACGTAATGGCTGCTGACGCAGTCGCACAGACAGTAAGGACAAGGAGTGCATAAGTAGATAAGTAGCGTCTATATGGCATCCATCTTGGATTTGACTTGCAGTTACGAAGTAAGTAAATATTTATTCTTTATTAGCTAAATTTCGTTATATTTTGTTAATCTTTCTATTATTTTTTATTAATTATTTATTATTCAATCAAATCACTAGTCTTTATTTCGATGTTACGTTGGATTACGTGTGTGCATTTTTAATGTTTTATGTAGGAACTAAACGACGAAGGAAGGAAGATTTTTTATCTTGATTTGCAGTTACGTTACTATTAATTAGTATTGAATAGACTCCCTTAAATCTTCCTAGCTTAAAACCAGAGGTTATGCAGATTTTAGAATTTTTCGGATTTCTGGTTACTGTTTTGTTTACATTTTCTATACAATAATTTGAATTTATAAATGCACTCAAAATTATTATAATGAATGTTTATCATAAAGTAAAATAAAAAATTAAGAAAATTTAAAAAACATTTTAAAATATTAAAAGTAAAGGTCAAGTAAATAATAAATAATACATAACTAAATATGTGTAATGATGAGATATTTTTTTCTTGAATTATTTAGTGAAACACGCCTTATAAATGTACACTAATAATTCACATAAAAGTCGTAAAATAACAAAGTTTTCTTTCATGTTTAACCATACCTAATAACCAAAAAATCTTACCTACATAAATTAGAGAAAACATAAATTGATTCATATCAAACTGAATTACATATTAAAATGTGTATGGAATGATATAATAATTTTAAAAAAAAACTTCAATTTTACACCTACATCCTAACTGTAAGTCTACTTGTGCAGGGGTTTTTTCAAACCACTAGTCTTTATTTCGATGTTACGTTGGATTACGTGTGTGCCATTTTTAATGTTTTATGTAGGAACTAAACGACGAAGGAAGGAAGATTTTTTATCTTGATTTGCAGTTACGTTACTATTAATTAGTATTGAATAGACTCCCTTAAACAATCCCTTAAATAATCCCTTGGGTCAACAGGTTTTTTTCTTGGGGCCCATTTTGTGAAAAATAACATTTTGTAATGAAAGTCGAAATCCAGCTACTCAAATTCGAACCAAACGTTTATTAACAAAAACTTTTTTAAATACTTTTGCTGAAGTTTCCCTCTCTGATGAACTTGTTTGTTTACAAATTACACATTTTAAAAGTCATAAAATAATAAATAAATGATAAATAGTAAGTTTTTATGAAATGGAATTTTGTGAAAGGGCCTATTTCTGTTAAAATGAATTTTTTGAAGGGACCCTGTTTTATTATAAAGAATTTTGTGAAGGACAACCATTTTATCAAATTGATTTTTGTGAAGGGAACCATTTTATTAAATTGAATTTTGTGAAGGGGCCCATTTTATTAAATTGATTTTTGTGAAGGGACCCTAAATAGGCCCCAAATTTTGTCTCTATCGACCCTTGTTGTGTATATATATATAAATATATACACACACTATTAATTAAAATTATACTTTCATCATATCTAATTTTTATTTTTTTTCTCCTCTATTTTATGAAGTGGGTTTGTAATCCTGCCGAAATGAATCAGATATCTATCGCAATCTTGACAGGAAGTGGACATTTCAAGATGTAAGTATAGCTATCTTATTTTGTTGTCTGGGTCAGCGGTTCCCAAACTTTATTATTATGTGACCCACCTAATTTTATATAAAGCAGTATCTCTTGCATAACATAAATTATATCTTATTTAAAGTGTTGCAACCAATCTGAACATATTTTATTTTTCAAATTTTAAAAAATTAAGAAGCAATCTTAGAAAAAGTCTTGATTTTATGCAGTTTTCATTTTCAATGGTGTCTGATCACTCGCATGCATATTTATGTATTTACAGTTTGTTTACATGTTTCTGAAATTTTTATGTTGCTAGATTATATTTTAACTGCTTGTAGTAAATCAGGTGAAGTTTATTGCAAAAAAGTTATATTTTTCTTACATTAATGAGAAATAAACAGGAATTTTTTTAAAGGGAAAATTCGGATTTTATCGAGTTTCAACTTGCAACTTCTGAAAAGCTCCTTGATTTTCTGTTTATTACTCACAGTATAAGTCTAAAACATCATTGTTTACCCAAAATTGTATTTGTCCTCCAAAACAAAATTTAAATATGTTTATAAAAATTCCCCTTTGTTTTCATATTAAAAATTGTAAAAATGCAAAAAATGTCGAAAAGTAAAAATTGAAAATATTGTTCAAAATACCTAAATTTTATATAAAGCAGTGTCTCTTGCATAAATTATATCTTATTTTAAGTGTTGCAAGCAATCTGAACATACTATGCTTCTTAAATTTTTACATTTGAAAAATAATCTTAGAAAAAGTCCTTCATTTTCAATGGTGTCGATAACTCGCATGCATATATGTACATAGTTTGTGTTATGAAAATACAGTTTGTTTACATGTTTTGTGAAATTCTAGATCATATTTTAACTGCGTGTAGTAAATCAGGTGAAGTTTAATGCAAAAAAGTTATATTTTTCTTACATTAATGAGTAATAAACACGAATTTTTTTTAAGGGAAAATTCACATTTTATCGAGTTTCAACTTGCAACTTCTGAAAAGCTCCTTGATTTTCTGTTTATTACTCACAGTATAAGTCCAAAACATCATTGTTTATCCAAAATTGTATTTGTCATCCAAAACAAAATTTAAATATGTTTATAAAAGTTCACTTTTGTTTTCATATTAAAAATTGTAAAAATGCAAAAAATGTCGGAAAGTAAAAATTGAAAATATTGTTCAAAATACCTAAATTTTATATAAAGCAGTGTCTCTTGCATAAATTAGATCTTATTTTAAGTGTTGCAAGCAATCTGAACGTACTATGCTTCCTAAATTTTTACATTTGAAAAATAATCTTAGAAAAAGTCCTTCATTTTCAATGGTGTCGATAACTCACATGCATATATGTACATAGTTTGTGTTATGATGTGCACGATCAACTATTTTCTTTATTCTTATATGCCCGTTTGACAAATTTTGTGAATTTTATGTGATTGATAAACGAAACACATGATTTTTACATGCCTGATTGACGACATTTTTTTATTGCACCTGACCGATGAAATTAAGGATTCTTATGCAACCGATACATGAAATCCAAGATTTTTGTATGCCGATAGATGAAATGAATGATTTTTACATGCATGATGAACTATTTTCTTGATTCTTATGTGCCTGTTTGACAAATTTTGTGAATTTTGTGTGATTAGTGAACAAAACACATGATTTTTACATAGCTGATTGACGAGATTTTTGTTCCTGCAACCAACCGATGAAATTAAGGATTCTTATGCAACCGATACATGAAATGCATGATTTTTGTATGCCGATAGATGAAATTAATGATTTTTACATGCATGATGAACTATTTTCTTGATTCTTATGTGCCTGTTTGACAAATTTTGTGAATTTTATGTGATTGATAAACGAAACACATGATTTTTACATGCCTGATTGACAACATTTTTTTTTCCTACATCTGTCCGATGAAATTAAGGATTTTTATGCAACTGATAGATGAAATTCAGGATTTTTGTGTGCCGATAGCTGAAAATAATGATTTTTACATGCATGATGAACTATTTTCTGGATTCTTATGTGCCCGTTTGACAAATTTTGTGAATTTTATGTGATTGATGAACAAAACACATGATTTTTACATGCCTGATTGAAGAAATTTTATTTAATCATATTATGCATCTACGGTGTCCCGTTCTCCACTTTTCCTCCCTCGAGTGGGGCACTTTTCTAAATTTTGTTGACACCCCTCATGTCATATATCGTTGGAAAGGTCTGTGACCGCTTAATCATACTATGTATCGCCAGTGTCCCTCCCGCCCACTTTGCCCCCCCAAGAGGCACTTTTCTAAATTTTGTTGACACCCCTCATATCATATCGTTGGAAAGGTCTGTGAGCACTTAATCGTATTATGTATCACCAGTGTCCCTCCTCCCCCCACTTTGCCCCCCCAAGAGGCACTTTTCTAAATTTTGTTGACACCCCTCATGTCATATATCGTTGAAAAGGTCTATGACCGCTTAATCGTATTATGTATAGCCAGTGTGCCCCCCTCCCCCACTTTGCCCCCCAAGAGGCACTTTTCTAAATTTTGTTGACACCCCTCATGTCATATATCGTTGGAAAGGTCTGTGACCACTTAATCATATTATGTATGACCAGTGTCCCTCCCCCCCCCCTTTGCCCCCCCCTCCCCCAAGAGGCACTTTTCTAAATTTTGTTGACACCCCTCATGTCATATATTGTTGGAAAGGTCTATGACCGCTTAATCGTATTATGTATAGCCAATGTACCCCCCCCTTTGCCCCCCCAAGAAGCACTTTTCTAAATTTTGCCCCCCCCCACATGTCATATATCGTTGAAAAGGTCTATGACCGCTTAATCGTATTATGTATAGCCAGTGTCCCCCCCCCACTTTGCCCCCCCCAAGAGACACTTTTCTAAATTTTGTTGACACCCCTCATGTCATATATTGTTGGAAAGGTCTACGACCGCTTAATCGTATTATGTATAGCCAATGTCCCCCCCCCCCCACTTTGCCCCCCAAGAGGCACTTTTCTAAATTTTGTTGACACCCCTCATGACATATATCGTTGGAAAAGTCTATGACCGCTTATTCGTATTATGTATAGCCAGTGTCCCACCCCCCCCATCACTTTACCCTCCCCCCCAAGAGGCACTTTTCTAAATTTTGTTGAAACTCCTCATGTCATATATCGTTGAAAATGTTTGTGTCAGCTTAATCATATTATGCATATCCGGTGTCCCTCCCCCCACTTTTGCCCCCCAAGGGTGGCCATTTTCTAAATTTATTGACACTCCTCATGTCATATATCGTTGAAAAGGTCTGTGACAGCTTAATCATATTATGTATCTCCAGTTGCCCCCCCCCCATTTCGTCCCGCCAATAGTTACCCGGTTAGGTCAACGAGTGCGGCAGGGGCTAAGTCCACTTCCAGAAATTTAAACAAATGAGTATTTTAAACGTATGCTGAGTTTTAACTCTCCAATTCTCCAAAACTAAGACCAATTTAAAAAAATCCTTTCAAAAAAGTAGTTAGGTGTATGACCCCTACAACATACTTTAAAATCATCTGTGCAAAATTGCTATGCACCATCCTTGTTAGTACTTTAATTTTTATGTTACAAAACAATGCCTCAGAAAATTTTATGAATTTATTTTGGAACTCTGCTGTTTCATAAAGTTGGCAGGTATTGTCCTACCCCTCCCCCCCCCCCCCAAAAAAAAAAAAAAAATCTGGTTGTGAAGAAATATATATATATATTCAGATTTAAATAGTTCTTGCTCTGTTTTCATTTTATATAGGTAATGATTTAGATAAAAAAAAAATTTTTCAATTTACTTAGTAATTTTAATTTTTATATCATAAAATAGTGTCTCATAAAATCTTCTGTTTTATTTTGTAAATCTCTTGCTTTTTTTGGTAATAGACGTTGACAGGCATGCAGGACGAGAGTCAAAATTAATTTTATCAGTTAAAAGGGGTTACTCAGTGAGAATTACAAATAAATATATTTTTTTTATTACTCAGTTTGTGTGTTTATTTTTTTATAATATTTAAAATATTTATGTAATATGTGTTTTATCTTTTAATAGGGAATACTTGGTTATAGGTAATACAAAAGATCAAAGCCCCTCCCCACAAGAAGCAGATGTGCAAACTAAAGATTCAGAATCTGATTGATACTAATGCAAATTGTACATGTTTATATATATTCAATAATTTTACTAAATATGTATATAAAAATAAATATTGTTTGTAAAAATATGTTTAATAAATGTATATTAAGATTCAAATATTCCTTTTTCTTTTTTTCCAATTTCCTTTTTCTAATTCTCCTTTTTCTTCTTTTAAATCAAATTCTATTATCACTGATATTTGACTCTTTATTTTATTTTTGAACAGATTTTATGAAATCACACTATCCTAGATTTTTTCAGCAGCAGAAATTTATATTTTCTGAGTTTACAAATTTAGGTGAAAACTGAATAAGGACTAGTAAACATTTTGACCAAAATGTTAAATGTTACATAAACATACTTTATTAATGTAAAAAAAAGCAAGTCTGACTAATATTTTGACCAAAATGTTAAGTGTTACATAAACATACTTTATTAATGGAAAAAAGGGGCAAGTTTTACAGAGCATCATTCATAGTCAAAAGGATTGTTGTTACATTTAGTGGTAAGTATACCTATGTTTTCATAGCTGCAACATGTATGTATGTATGTATATTTTGTTACAAAACACTTTGAAAAAAAAATCACCATATTTATTTGCAGAAATCTGCAACTAAATAAAGTGAAGATTATTTTTAAAATATAATGGTTACATAAAAGCATTATTAAAAAATATATATTTTATTTGAGATTGCTGGTCAATAAAATATTAAATAATTTTGTAAGGATAAGCACATTTAATATTATGATTGCCAGTTAGGCAGTTCTTTTAATTTAAAATGCTACTGCGTTTCCAAACAGTAATATTTGCCAGATAAATGATAGTAGAAATAATATATAATAATGACAGATCAAATGCGTCAAATATTGCTATTTGAAAATAGTGGTAGCAATCAGAAAAAAAAAAAAAAATCCTTCCCTTCCCATATGATAACACTGCAATTATCCCCTTTTTCTTCCTCACAGAATGAACCCATAAAAGTAATATTGCCTGAAGACACCAGTTTAAAATTTACGGGCAATCGTACTTTTTTAACATATTAAACATATTTCTAATTTTACGGGGAATTATACTTTTTAACATATTAAGCTAATTTCTAATTTTATGGGCCATATGCATTTTTTCACAGGGCACATATCACCAGTTGTTTTATTTATAAACTCAGTAAGGATATTTTATTTATATTGCTGTATTAAAATCTTTTTTTAGTTTACCTAAAAATCATAAAATCAGCTTCTGCTCATTTAATATCGAATTGAATTTCTACATATTTAAATATCTATAGTGAAACTTAAGTCAATTTTCTTATCCATAACATACAAAGACTTATGGCGATTGCTGTGGTAATATTGAAACACGTTAGGACTTATTGCTTATTTTGCATCGAAGTATTTTGATATATGAGGAAAACTCCATTCTAGATATTTAAAACTGTAAAAATTCGATTTCATATTAAAAGAATACCATAACAACAACTCCAATATACAAAAATATTTACGTAAATTTTTTTCTGCATAATATTGAAAAGACATTAGTAAACTACTGCAAAAATTTTGTACAGTTACAAATACATTTTGGTGAGTGTAAATAAAATATTTTCGATACAATACTAAAAAATTATTAGCAAATTGACAATAATAATTCTTCTAAAGTGGCAAAGAACTTTCTGGCGAGAATACAAAAACTGTTTCAGATACAATTACTACAAAATCACTGGTAATTTTTCTGACATTACTTTAATAAAATTACCAAAAACTTTTTTGCTAAAGTACATTAAATGTTTTAAGGGGGGGGGGAGAGATACACTTACAAAAGATTTTTTTGTACATTTACTAAGAATTGTTTTGTAAATTTGTGAGGGACTTTATAGTACATTTACTACGATTTATTTAGTATTGTACTTAAAGGGGGGGGGGGGAGTTCAGATTGAGCAACTGGAAAATGACAATAATTTGACCATTATTAAAAGTTCTGTAGTTTCAAAACCAATTAATGAAATACAACAATTTTTTTCTATACTTTCATAAAATACTAATGTTTTTTAAAAAACATTCAAATATATATATTTAGCAATATTAATTAGTTAAATTTTAATGACAAAATTAATGTTTTAATAATATGAATTTTCAGATATGCATTTTGCGTGCAAGATTTAAAAAATTCTACTGCAGATATATATTTAATATTGCATTTATATTTACTTATATACTATAATTTACACTGAACCTCAATTTAGCCTGAGCTTTGTCATAGAAAATATTTTATTGAATAAATAAGCGCATTTTTTTTTTAGTAAATTTAATAAAAATGATTTTTAAAGCCATTAATTATGCAAATGAATTTGAATGTACTTTTAAATTTAGGTTCAGTATAAAATATAGTAGTATGAGTAAATATAAATGCAATATTAAATATATATCTGCAGTAGAATTTTTTAAATCTTGTGCGCAAAATGCAGATTTGAAAATTCATATTTTAAAAACGTTAATTTTGTCATTAAAATTTAACTAATTAATATTGCATATAATTAACTATATAGATATTTGAATGTTTTTGAAAACCATTACTATTTTATGAAAGTATAGAAAAAAACTGTATTTCATTAATTGGTTTTGAAACTACAGAGCTTTTAGTAATCAAATTAATGACATTTTCCGGCTGCTCAACCTGAACTCCCCCCTTAAGTACAATACTAAATAAATCGTAGTAAATGTACTATAAAGTCCCTCACAAATTTACAAAACAATTTTTAGTAAATGTACAAAAAAATCTTTTGTAAGTGTACTAAATAATCCTTAGTAAATTTACTAAAAATTCTTTAGGAAACTCCCTGAAAAAACGTCAGTACGTTTACTAAATAATCCTTAGTAAATTTACTAAAAATTCTTTAGGAAACTCCTTAAAAAACGTTAGTACGTTTACTAAATAATCCTTAGTAAATTTACTAAAAATTCTTTAGGAAACTCCCTAAAAAATCGTTAGTAAGTTTACTAAATAATCCTTAGTAAATTTACAAAAAATTCTTTAGTAAACTTCCTAAAAAATCGTTAGTAAGTTTACTGAACATTATTTAGTAACAGTTACTAGAACAACTTTAGTAATTTTACATGATTTTTTTTTGTTGCAGTTACATGAAAAGTTCTAGGCATCCCAGTTTCCTAGAAAATTCTTAGTAACCTTACAGATTTTTTTTTACAGTGTAGGTATTTTCAAATACAAATAAATGGTTATACAAAGTCCTGCATGGAAATACTGAATAATAAATTAAATTGATTAAAGGTTAGATAAACAAATGAAATCTACCTTTGTTATAATTTTTTGAAAAATATTTTTTCTCTAGGCAAATGACTAAAATTATATCCGTGATATACATGACCAAAAAATGAAATTTGTACCTTACATATGTATGTAAGAATTGATTGTATAATAATGATGTTAAAACAGTGATATAAGTCAACAAAAAGATAATACTTAGTGCCCAAAATCTTTAAAATATGTCCCAGGTTAAAATAAGAAGAAAAAAAGATAAACAATACATGGAGAAGATGAGTTGGGGGTGGGGACACAAATATTGCCAGCATTTTTAGCTGTAAAAATACTGTGGTTTTTTTTTTTTTCAGTGTAAAAATGCCGATAAATATGTTAGTTTTGGATATTGATCAGGAAAAAACGTTTTTTGAAAGTACTTAAAGAAGATTGCAACTTTTTAAAAATAATTTTAATTCCTAGAAGGATAGGATATGAATATCCTTCGCAGATTGGGTCCTTTCTAAAGAATAATGTGCTACTACACATATGTAAGAATCAAAATAGATTCATTTAAAATTGTAATTTTGAAAAAAATTCTTTGCTTAATTGGTAATGTTCTCATAATTAAAAATTAATATAAAAGGTTAACAGTATTTAAAGAATATACTTGGGAATATCGCATATGGCTTGCTGCAACACAAAATAAATTATGACAGTATAATGCAGACTGTTGTAATAGTCTTCCTTAAATGGTCACCATTTTTTTGCTTTGTAGCTTGATTGTAAGTCTAAGTTTTAGCTTGCTGTCAATCAGCCAGTGTAAATAAGAGAAAAGAAATCATACGTATAAGATGTTTCGAGTGCCTTAAAAATGACAGCATTTTAGATGTTTCAAATGTCTAAAAAATGGCGGCTTTTTAAGACATTATAAATGTCTTAAAAATGGTAGCATTTTAGATGTTTTGAATGTCTAAAAATGGCGGCTTTTGAAGACTTTTGAAGTGTTTTAAAAATAGCGGCTTTTTAAGACATATCAAGTGTTTTAAAAATGGTGGCGTTTTAAGACGTTTCCAATGTCTTAACTTCAGATGCAAAGACGTGTCTTAAAAAGTAAGACACTTTTTTTCACTTAAAATGTGACCATCCATTTAAGACACTTTTTTAACTGAATTTCAGACGTTTGTGTTTACAATGTGCCATCCATTACACATATCAATTTTTCTTTCAGCAAAAAAATAAATAAATAAAAATAAAATAAAATAAATACACATTTAATTATTTGATTTAGATCAAGATATATTCAACATAAAATGTCCATCCCTTTATTATCTACATTGCTTGGATTTTCGAGTCAAGCTCATCAGGCAACTTATTAATATTTGGAGTGGCATCAAAGCAAAAAAGGAGCAACATCAAAATGCAGCATATAAAGGAATTTATATAAACTTACAAATATATATATTTAAAAGAACGTTTACATTAAATAACTGAATAATACTAAACAAAATCTTAAGAACTTTCAATGATGTGTTTAATTACCTTAATATCATCAAATTAAAATATTATTTGCAATAAATTACCGTTTCCTGAGTTTGTTGATACTAAAAAAATCCAACGAATGCAATATGCAAAGTAAACTTACCTTTGTGTAAAATAATTTTACCACAGTAAATTATACACAATTTTAAACGTCTCAGTTTATAAATATGATCATAAACCAATGAATCTCTAAAGAAAGAAATTACATATATCATAACAATTTATTGATGATAAAAATTCCCTAAAACCATTAAATAATCGCTTTACCATAATAAGCAGCTTAAGAAAAATTGTTTCTGGATTTCGGGTTGTCTAAGATACACTGCAAATAAAGGAGTCTTGAAGTAAGACAAAAACAAAACACTGAAAATGCATTTAAGACACGTAAATGTCTTAATATAGAGCTTAGACATAATAGATACCTTAATTTAAGACACTTGTGTGTCTTAATCGACTGGTGGTAGAAATGAACCAATAGGGTTTCTGTGGCCAGGGTCTTAATACGGTAAAATGTTTTAAATTAAGACATTGCTTTTGTTGATCACATCTGAAATGAGAAGGGAGGGAGGTCAGGGCAGGCAGGTGTGGTGATGAGTATCACAGATAGGGACGCCGGCATTACATGACGACGTAATGCATTCACAAATATAATAAATACAAGAGCTCCTTGGACTATAAAAGAAAATATTTTAAAGAATAAAAGTAAGTTTTATCTTTAGGTTTTCTTATATCTTTGTTTTAATAACGTCACATAATTTCTATTATATATTTGTCAAATACGAATTTAGTTTTTATTACGTGTATATTTATATAATAGCTTTGAAGTCACTTGCCTAGAATAAGTATTTTATCTTAAATCATTAAAAAATGATTTTGCTTGGGTTATGTGGTTGTATTGTAGTCTACTTTAACTGTTACGTGTATTTTATCACATGACTTTTTTATTATTTACGTATGATATGTGTCTAAGTATAGAAGGTAAATTTTACCCATGCAGATATTTTTTTTATCAGATTCTTGTTCTTTATTTCGATATTACTATGCATTTTTCAAAATTCCAATTTATGCGTTGGTATTCAAATATATTTTCTAAATCATGAAAATTTTGTGCTCGCTAACAGTTTTCGGTTGCCTTTCGGCGTAGTTTAAATATTTATTTATTTAATATACTATTATAATTCACTAAATTTTCAAGTCTTATTACCACTAAGTTGAGTTTCGGCCAGTGATTTATTTTCGATATTTTTCGATTCGGCAGAGTATTACTGCTTATTTTACTGTTTATTACTGTTAATTTTACGATATAATACTGGCAGCTGGGGTGCCAGTCTTATACTGTAAAAAAAAACACCTTTTTTTTGCATTGTACACTCTCAGAAATAAAACACTCAATTTTGACTATTCGGCAATCCTTAAGCCCTATTTCGTTATTTTTGACAATCATTTCGTCACAGAGTCACGTGGTTTTTGACGAAACGTGAATCCTCAAATATCTGACGAAACTCTTTCCTCACTATCAAAAATAACACCTTGACTATTCCGCAATTCTTCAGCTATATTTCAACATTTTTGACAATTATTTCGTCTCGAAATTAAGTGATTTCTAATGAAATGGAAAATCGCAAATATTTGACGAAAATGTTTCCCTATTCACGGCCAGATTATTTTTGCTGTTACAAAATCGTTAAAAAAAATTACACGAAAGTACCAAATTTACAATATATTAATGAAAACAGAAACAAAAATATGTCATCCTTGGGGGCCGCTATAACACGAAATTACTAAATTTCTACTTTATTTTTCATATCTGATATTTTGCGTATATCCTTTTTGTAACTTTAACATTTTTGTAACGATTTTATGCATTTCTATTGCCTATTCAAAGATAAATTTTGCTAAAGTTATAGAATTTCGTTAAAAACGCTTAAAAAATTCCTCTAAAGTTACAGAATTTCGGTTAAAATAGTAAAATACGAACATCATTTGGTCCACTTTCAACAGAAAGCAACAACCATTTTCCAAACAGTAAAAAAAAAATAATAATAATTAGGAGCTTTTTTTTTATTTAAGAAATATATTCATATAAAAATCAAATTTAAAATATGCCCTTTTAAAATTGATCCTTTTCCCCTCTATAAACAGTAACGTGTTAAAATCTCTCCTCCAATATGCAATTCAAAATTTATTATTTATGATCAACAAATTAACTAGAGCATATTCTAATCATTCATTGAACAAAAGCAATTTCTCTAATAAATTATATTAATCAAGCCATATTCTAATCATTTATTAACCATAGAAAAACCATAATAATAATCTAGTTTTATTAATTAAAACATGCTGATATTATAACAGCACCGATAAAAATACAATCTGCTTTCTAAAAATATAATCACACATCAACATCCGGTAGATACATTTAAAATCAAAATCACACAAGGTCTCACTGGCAAAGCAGGTAGCACGTTCACCTCCCAAGCCAAAGGTTGTGCGTTCGAATCCCGTTCAAGAATTGAGAAATGCAATGTAAAATTCTCCTCCTCCTGCCAATTCGAGATGCTTCTAAAATTGTCAATAGATGGTGCCATCAGTCTTTTTTTTCGAACAAACAATTTGACGAAACGGCGGCTTTTTCAGACATTTCAAGTGTTTTAAAAATGGCGGTGTTTTAAGAAGTTTCCAATGTCTTAACTTCAGATGCAAAAAGGTGTCTTAAAAAGTAAGACACTTTTTTTTTCACTTAAAATGTGACCATCCATTTAAGATACTTTTTAAACTGAATTTCAGACGTTTGTGTTTACAGTGTATTTAGAGTATTATTATAATCATTTAGGAGGTATCTTTAACACATTTTATGATTCAATGTTTATTTATATATGGAAATTCTAGATTACTTGGCAAGATATAGAAATACAATTGTAAAAGTTACGCGTCTATAATTCAGTGTGTTTTAACAGGTCCCAACATACTTGTACAACGTTTATCACTTCTGTTCGCCAATCTATCTATCCATCTGTCATACCGTCAAAATATACTCGGTTTACATGTATTTTTTATATTAATGAGGCTCACTGTATAATGGTCGCTATTGAAAATGAAGTGTGTAGCATTTATAGTTTGTTTACAGGGAAACACAAAAGAATTTCGTTATATGAGGGTCAAGCTATTCGTTACATTTCGTCTATGGGAAAATCAAATTCTTGAAATTGCTTATTTACACTGTTAAAAATTTGCAGCAAACTGTCCAGTCATTTGACCGTTTTTATAGAAAATTGTTACATAACCGTAATTTAACTCTATTCTGAGCATTATATGGGCAATAATATGGTCAGAATAGAGTAAAATAGGGCTAGATAACCGTTTTCTATAAAAACGGTCAAATAACTGGACAGTTTGCTGCCATATTTTTAACAGTGTAGCTATTTCATTTCATGGTACGTAAACATTAAATTGCTTTATAATATGCTGTTCATATTGGAAAAAATTTCCTAAACTATGCTTTATACATGAATTTTGTTCTTGTTTAAACTAACTTCAATAAGGAGGAATCGAATTTAAAGA
Source organism: Maratus michaelseni (assembly GCA_963931845.1). Lineage (NCBI taxonomy): Eukaryota > Metazoa > Arthropoda > Arachnida > Araneae > Salticidae > Maratus > Maratus michaelseni. The sequence continues at coordinate 172,891,296 of OZ007591.1, forward strand.
AAAACAAAATAATCAAAATACAAATCGTTATAATTACAAAAAAATATATTGAAATCTCTTCAGTACACTGTTAAAAATTTGCAGCAAACTGTCCAGTCATTTCACCGTTTTTAAGGAAAATGTGTACATAACCGTAATTAAACGTTATTGTGAACATATTTGTTCCCATATTATGATCAGAAAATTTTTAAGTAGGGTTATGAAAATGTTTTCTATAAAGACGGTCAAATGACTGGACAGTTTGTTGTAAATGTTTAACAGTGTAGTTTATGAAAAAAAGATACATTAATATAATTTTTTTGTCATTCAGATTTCACAACTGTAGTTACCTTAAAAAAATATGATGTTCTGAAAGCGGCAATATTCTAATTAGAGCACTCAACAATTTACCTGCTCGAAGCATCGTTAATTTTGAGCAGGATGTCTACTATATAGTTCAGAGCTTTTTTCTGTGTTTAAGTCTGTGAGTGTATTCATAAATACAGTAAAATCGTATTCTTTTGTTTGTGTGGATGACGTAAGGAAACCGCTCTAGAAGAAAGATTTGATGTTCTAATAAAAATTCGATGCACTGTATAAAAAAGATGTGTTTGAAAATTTTGCTAATTATGTAAAAACTGAAATAAATTTATTTAAAAAAAAAATGTCGAATTGTGTAGAAATATTTGGTTTAGTCCTCTGAGATTCTTTATTAAAACTTTGCATGGTATATTTTTGAATGAACTGAAAGAGATATGCTAAGGCATACAAAAAACTACTAAAAACCATAAAAATTGATTTTCGATGTAACATTTATAAGCAGAAATGTCAATAATTTGAACGTAGAAAAATATATTTTTACTTTTATTGCAACATCTGAAATACTGTTAAAAATTTATAAATATAACACATTTGATGAGATTTTTTTTTAATTATACTAAAATGTTGTATGACGTAGTAAAATGTTTCAATGTAAAAACATTGAATTTACAGAAATTTGAAAAGTGAAACACTGTTCAAAATTAGCTTTGAAGAGAAAACAAAAGAGATAGATAAATATATTTCAAACCATCTTGCAATGACATAATATTATAGTTTTTCTTTTGACTGGTGTCACGTTTTGACACATATTTTACATGCGCATATCTTATTTAAGCAACGACTTTCCAAGTATTAACATTTCATAAATAATTCATGGCATTGTCTTGAAAGAGAGAAATGGATTATTTAAATATTTTGCGTGTATTTATCCTAGTGTTAGATAAAGCGGGACTTTTTTTACAAACCACTTTGAAAACGTGAATTCAATCTCAAGAGATTTCATAATTTTTTATGTTTATTAATTTTTTTTTGTGATTTAAGAAATGAATATTAAATATTTATGTTATCTTTTTCTAATTTTCGTTGAAGACTTTGAATGAATTCTTTGTGTATCTAATGTTTTATAAATCACTTAAAAGATATATAAAATAATTAAATACCATTGCTCTTAGCCTACAAAGAAGTTGAATTCCCGTTTATGAGCTGCAACGTGTGTTATTTATTTCAATCAACCTATATGTTTTAAACTATTGCTGTGTGCAGTGGAAAAGTTCGTGTGTCACTACATTCAAGTAAACAATATTCCTTATCACGTGCAATCTAGAGTACATTTTTGTGAAGAGTTTGATTATATATCGAATATATTTAAAGTTTTATAAAAAAGTTCGTGGATATAAAACAACTAACATCACTTTTTCCAAAATAGTTTATGATATGAAACAATCTATATCTTTATATTTTGTTATCGCCACGGTGAATAATATTGTTCCTTATCATCATTTAACTAATATACTTTATTAATCTATTTTTATATCTGGGTACGTAATGCTTACTGTATTTGCTGTTTTTTATATCAGTATTGCTTATAAAGCCTAACCCATAGAAAAAAACTTTCAAAGTAGTGATATTCTAAATTTAAAATATTACCCATTTAGCAAGTATAATTGAATAATATTTACAGTCATTTATAAAATATATTATCCATTAGAATAAATAAATGTTATCTTAATAACGGAATATAATAACTTTCAGATTCGATTCTGTTTAAATGAATCTTTCTGGATGCATTTAAATGAAAAAGGGTACATTTAAGCAACTTATGTATATGTTTAACCGTTCTTTACATCGTTCTTTACCGTTGGTATTTTTCCCTCTCCCACGCATTCATTTATGATGATCACTTTCTTTCTGTTGTTGACAATTCTTTTTTGATTTTTAGTTACCCCCCCCCCCCCTCTCTCCCGTTTTCTTCTGATTGCGATATGCATGGAAGAATTTAATTGTTTTTCTCTGAACTGTTTTTATATTTGCCCTGATAACGACTCTTTGCAAATATCAACTGATGATAAGAATGGATAATTTCTCTCTAAACTAATGCCAGAGTCTATTAGTATTATATGAAGGAACAAATATTTCATCATCGGTTTCCTCTCCAGTGAACTTAACATTGCTTAATAGCAAACATGTTTCACTTTCAAATTTATCTAAAAATCGATTTAATTAAAATGGATTTTCAACTTACTTGTAGGCAAGTATTTACGTGTATAAGCTTATTTAAACTTGTATATAAATATCTAGGGGAAAAAAATTAATGAAATAAACTTGTTGCATTGCGATAGAATATGGTTGTGTATTGAATATACATAGTGTAAACTTAGCAAGAAAATTCCTATTTTAAAAAGATCTCAATGTATTTCTTCAGCAACGACAAGAGAGACTGGAGAGTCTGTTACATTAAGAAAATTGCTGTCTTCTTAGTGGGAAATTTCAAAATTCTATTCAACTGCGAATTTTGGTAATTAAATTTTGGTATTAAGTTTCTTTTTTTTTTTGTTTATTTAAAAAAAAATACACTAACAAAGGCTTGTTTAAATTACCATTAAGTGAAATTGGGATTCCGGTTAAAATAACTGCTTGAAGTGACATTGTGAGCTGAGTTAGATACTTTACAATTTAGCAAATTCGGAATAAATCTCCCTTCTCTTAGATTTGTTTTTAAATTTTTTTATTGAGTTTAGTTAAAACTGTCTAATTAATTTATTCTTTCCACAGATTATCCTTTCGTACATTTGTTAAATAAGGTTATTGTTGTGTTCTTAAATCAGTGCTATTGCATCTCCAAATATTGAAGGTCCCGAAGAAGCTGTCACATGTTTTACCGATGTAGCGATCAAACTATCAATATTTTAACAGTAATTCATAAATAAGACCCATTAAAACAACTAAACTCTATACGATTAGATTTCAAACTTACTGAATAATTTAAACAGAACGGATTTCAGGAGTCACATCTTACACTGTTAAAAATTTGCAGCAAACTGTCCAGTCATTTGACCGTTTTTATAGAAAATGGTTACATAACCTTAATTTAACAGTATTCTGACCATAACATGGGCAATAATATTGCCAGAATAGAGTTAAATTGTGGTTATATAAACGTTTTCTCTAAAAACGGTCAAATGACTGAACAGTTTACTGCAATTTTTTATCAGTGTAATTGGAATCCGGTACATATAACGAATATACCCTTGAGTATGACCGATATATCATTTTGTATGCCCGTATCATATTGTTTATTTTAAGATGATGTTCAAAAATCACACTGAAAAAAAAAGTTTAAGTTTGGTATACACGGAAAGTTATCATAGTGAAATAAAATACAAAATTTACGTGTTATAATTCACAATTTTTTGAACATTTATATAATAATTCTTATAATATATAAAAAAATTACTACAACCACAAAAAACTAAAACATTTATATTTTATAATAGTATGTTGATACATAAATTAGCGTGAAATGTTTGTAAATTTAGAAAATTTGAAGGAAAATATGTGAAAGTAAATTTACATTACAGCATCATAATTTCTAATTCTAAAAATTTCAATCCAAATGATCCGAATGAAAATTTGGAAATTAGGCATAAATGTCTACAAAGTTAAACTATATTTTGTAAAAATTTGCTTTTTCAATTAAAAACTTAAAAGTTAGTTCAAATCTTAATATTTTGAAAGCGTCAAAAAAATTAATTTTATTATATCAGTTTATACAAAAATGTATTTACCTTGTATTTCTGCATTTCTTATTTCTTTTTCATAAACGGTTCTCGAAATAATATTGGATAGTACCGTTCTTTTTTTTCGCAACTCTACGCTTTTATTTATATGTTATCCACAGGCAATGCTTGAGTGCATTCGTTTTAAATATTTTTCGTAATTTATTAACTTTATTAACATAAACATATGCGCTCAGAATTACTTTAATTGAATTTCATGAACGCATGCATCTGTGTTACAAATTTTATGAAATAATAGTAACGAAATCAGTTTTTGCAACTATACTACTGAATTAATAAAACTAAAAGCAAATAAATTAATAAAACATAAATTAAAAAAACATAATTAATAAAACATAATTAATAAATTAATTAATAAAACAAAAGCGCTTTCACCCCCCGCCAGGGCATCATAAGTTGTGAGGTGCTTTTGTTAGGTGGTGGAACGTTTTATTGGAGACTGTTTTTAATTTTTTTAAATGAAGGACGTTTTTAATGGAAATTTTTAACCATGCTTCTTTATAAATAATGTCTGAAAAAAATTGGTAAAATGTATAAATAAGTATATGTACAGACATTAACACGTGAACACCAATATTTATTCTTATGTATATAATTATGTACTTATAAAACATGAATGAAGCGCCAATATTAACTCTTCATCCAATCTAAAATATTTTATGTTAAATTTTATGTTAAATTATAATAGTTTTTATGTTAATTTTTGTTAAAAATATTATGGTTAAAACATTTCATTTCACGGTAAAAAAAGAAAAACATACTCCAGCATTCCACATTCTCTGGAAAGACAAATTCCCAATAGTAAGTATTTTAAATTGGTGGGAAATTACGTGGAAATTGTAATTAATAAAAGGAATTTTATATATGGAGGATTTTATCGGAATATGGCAAGTCACTTGTTTACAATCCAATGAATTTTTTTTAAGTACAATTATATTTGAATTCAAAATTGTTCTTTTTTTTTAAATCAGTCATAGATATATTTAAACTTTAAATTAGATGAAAGGAAAATTTCTAATAAAAAGAAACAAATCACCAATATTTCATTCTAAATATAGGAATTGTTTCCTTAATCTTCCTCCGTTATGATTATGCTCTATGATAAATCTGATTCAGATGGAAAAAACATCATATTGTAGAATATTGCAAAAGTTTTCCAAAGTTTAGCATCACGCTGGCTCATCATTTTCTCATTAGTAAGTTACATACACGTTTGATGTACTTATACAGTTGGTATCGATTCGATTATTATGCAAATTTCGAGTTACAAAAAGTGAAATGTGGATATTCTAAATGTTCCATGAAAGAATATTTTTAAGAGGTTTAATTTATATTCCTTAGAATGTGCTCATTGATGCAGAAATTTGTTTTCAGATTTCAAAAATAAGATTTAAATTTTTAGTAGCGAGTATCTTTGTAATAATCAATGTAGGAAAAAGATATACAAATGAAATCAAATTATAAGTTTGTTCAAATATTTAAATTTAGAATAAAGCAATTTTAACGATTTTTTCAATGGAAAATACTTTACATTGCTTAAATGTTTAATGAACATTGATTATTCATGTACCATGGTAACACATGTAAACGGTGGTATGCCGAAACAAATGAACATAAATCTTGACAGTTGTGAGATATATTTAAGAGAAATGAAACAGGAATGGGACAGTTAAAAAGAAAAAAAAAACATTTTTCACTTAATAAATTCTACTCAGTTCTCGATACAAATGTGCGAATAATATGATTAGCGATTTCCAAAACTAAAAAAAATATATTAGTTTAAAATATTTAAAAATTTTAAATTCCAGATCATTTGAAAAAAGTCACAATTTTGTCACCATTATTTCTCACATGAGTGGTTATAGGACATATCTGTAAAGTGAAAGGAAGATATGAAGATTTTACATTTTTAACAAATATTATACTTTCACAGATAGAAGCTAAATCAAAAACATGATTAGGCGCTATTTATTAGTATGTGTTTAAAAAAAATTGCAGCTTCCAGATTAAAAACATTTGTTGAAATTTAATCACCATTTTTAGATCAAAAGTAAGTAGTGAACAGTATTTTGAAATTGATTCTAGCATTTATTAAAACATAAAAGTCACATTTTTTTTAATTAAAAAAAGATTTAAATTTATGAAGTTAAATATTTATATGCGTTTGGATACACAGAAGAATGAAATATACTATAGCCATTACCTCCTTTTTTCACAGTGTCCCAATTATCCTTCCATTTAGTATGTGGATTTCCACGTTATTCATGCCGATTTTAAAGCTTAACTCAATTAGTAATTTGTAGACATAGGATATATAGTAATATATTAACAATTTATTGGATTTTCGTTTTAATTATAGGTGTCAATATCAATCTCCAAATAGAATTAGACATTTTCTTTTCATCAGATTCAGATTCAGATTCAACCAAGCAGGGTGGCCTATCATACGGCTTAAGCTCTACAAGCCCTGCTTGGCAAGTTTATTTAAAAAAAAATACAAATGAGGCCAATAGGCCATTAGGCTTTTACATAGTATTGATTTGAGCAATGAAAAAGAATTATATATATATAATACAATTTGACATATATACTCTCATTTGAGTAAGGTATTTACAATGACTCCAAGAGTTTAAATTTTTATATTTGTGGACTTGAGTAATATGGGTTTATACAATTTGCGATATTAAAGTCTAGTTGTGATGCTGATAGAGAGAGTCTATACAATTTGCGATATTAAAGTCTAGTTGTGATGCTGATGGAGATGGAGAGAGTCTATTTACAGGCGTGTATAATGACGAGTCTCTTTTACTGTTATTGACGGTGGATGACGGTGTGGTGGGACTGTTGGGTGAAGGGGTTGTGGATGATTACTTGTTGTTCTCTGGTGTTTATTTGAAGTTGTTGCTGGTGGTGGAATGGGTTTTTGATGAGGGAATGGAATTATTTACACTACTGTGTTTCCGCTATTGTTGTGGTCAATGATGAGGGTTATTCTTCTTCATCATCGGCTGAGGGCAGGACATTTACTAGAAGGTGTGCTGGAGGCATTTGAAAGAGTTGCTGATTGTGTTCTAGGAGATGGATACAGTCTATTATTTTTTGTTGTAGATTTGGTGTGCGGTGGACGTGGTGGAACCAAACTGAGGTCCTCAGTGATGCCGGTTTCCTTATGTGATATGCTGACGTTAGCGGGCAGTTGAGTGTGTAGTGGGTGGCATCTCCTCTTTTTCCACATGTGCAGAATGGAGATGGGGATTTATTGAAGAGAGAGAGATATGATGGGAACGGGCCGTGGTTGGTTATGTACAGGTAGATGTTTCGGTGTGGGACCAGGAAGTCCTCCGTGACTTTTGGACAGAGGCTGTAGGCTTTTCGTCCCCTGTGCTCCGCTGTCCATTGGTCTTGCCATTTAGATGTGTATTTGTGTTTTATTTGTCCTCTGAGGTAGGATGGAGGTGCTTGGTGGAAGATGTGTTTTATTGATGTGTCCGGTTGTGTGGCTTCCTTGGCGAGTCTGTCAGCGTGTTCGTTGCCCGCAATTCCTGAGTGGCCTTTTACCCAGTTGAAGAGGATCTTTTTTGTTGTGTTTTGCAGTTTCTTTATTATTTGACCTATTCGATAATTTTCTGTATTCATGTCTGTAAGTTCCACTAAGCTGGAAAGGCTGTCTGAATTTATTGTTGCTTTGTCGTGTGTGGATGTTTGCAGCCAGGAAATTGCGTCGGAAATTGCGAGCAGCTCCGCTTGGTAAACGGAGTTTGAGGTGTCCAGGTGTATTTGATGTTCTGTTATTGTGTCTTCTTTGTTGTAGATGCAGAAAGCGTATCCTACACCAGCGTCAGTCTTCGATCCATCCGTGTATACTTGCAAATTTGGCTGCTCCTCTGCATTCTCTGCCCATTCAAAATATGTTTTGTATGGTATAATTTCTGTTGGTATAAATTTCGGTTGATACATATCTGGTTGTATTCCAACCATGGGGATGCCTAGCCTAAGGATTGCTCCTTGGGCTGCTATTTTCTCTGTTCTTAGTGAGAGTGGCATTGTACCCGTGAGGACGCACAGAGCTGAGGTTGCTGTCTTCTTGTATGCACGGGAGATCAAAAGCAGACACTGTGCCTGAATTGCTGAGAGGAGTCGCTGCCCGTGGGATTTTTATAGTTTGGGGAACCATGTTGCTCCAGCGTAAGTTATTTTCTTTTCTAAGATTGTGTTGTTCCATATTTTTAGTATTGCTTTTGAGATACTGCGTTGTGAGGCTGCAAACTTCAGGAGGTTTTGGACTGCTGTGTTGATTTCTGATCTCTTGGCATGTAGATGTGGTAGGAAGGAAAGTGTGCTGTCCAGAACTAAGCCGAGATATTTTAGTGTGGGGTTATGTTTGATGGATCTGTTATTAATTTTTAGTATGGGTGGACGCTTGAGATATATACGATTCTTTATTTGCAGAACTGTTGATTTTTCGTGTGTTATTTGAATGGAATGACAATCCGCCCAGTTTTGAATCAGTTGGAGAGCTGCGTTGCCTTTGTCTTCTAGGATCTTCATGGTGCGACCTGTTATGATTAGTAGTATATCATCTGCGTACGCCACCACTTTGAATCCCTTTTCTCTGAGGATTATCAGGATCTTATTGATGAATATTCTCCAGAGAAACGGGCCGTAGCACGACCCCTGGGGACAGCCCTTTTTGAACCAGTGAAGGTCTCCAGAGAGCCAGTTGGTGTACGCAGATCTGAGCGATAGGAAGGATCTTGTCGTGTTTATGTATGGTCTGCTCAGTTCTAAGGTTTCGAGCTCCTCCACTGTTGCATCACAAGGTAGATTGTCGAAGGCATGGTGGAAGTCTAGAGAGATGAGATATGTGTAGTTGTCTTCTTGTTTGCTTAGATCTATGATGGACAGCACTTCTTGGATTGCCGTTTCCGTCGATTTTCCTGGGACGAGTCCGTGTTGGGACGGTGCTAGTTTTGGTGTGTTGTGTAGTTCATGTAGGATACGCTTTAGTATTAGATTCTCAAAGATTTTGCCCAGGATTGGCAGCAGGGAAATCGGACGATACGAGTCCGCTTCTGTTGGGGGCTTTCCATTTTTCAAGAAGAAGACTAGTTCCCCCTGCTTCCATGCTGTCGGGAAGTAGTTAAGCATGAGGAGTGTGTTGTAAATGTCTTGTAGTAGTTGTGGGTGATATAAAAATTAGACTTTTCAACTAGAGATATTTGTAGTTTTCCATTTGCAAAGTTTGTACCATATATAAATAACTTTATAGTTACGCCATCTATTGCAGATATAAAAATAAGTAATATTGTTTAGTTTAAGCAAAATTAGTGTTATCTCAATTCGACCTCTTCTACCTTTTAACCAACGTATATAAAAACATTAAAAAAAAACATATTGATCTGTACAAAGTAAAAAGCTGTTTAAGTAATTTCTTAAAAGGTCTCTAACAAAAATGTACAGAAGTCGTTTAATTTTTTTTCTACATGTACTAATCTCGTAATTAGCGGCAATAAATTAATTTTACCTTTAATTTTCAAAAATAAAATTATTCCTATAATTAGTGATTGCGAAATAATAGGGTTCTTATTTGCAACAAAATTCATTTAGTTTTAATTTTTCATCTTTTTGAATATATTATTCGACTAAAAATGAAAAAGAAAATAATATACAGTATTTACTTATAGTTTTATCTACGCTAATTGTTTATTGTTGAAGTGTAATTTGTTATTTACATATCTAAACAATATTACAATCGATATCAATCACCGATATTCCAAAACACATTATTCTTATGAATAGAAACAAACAAAATTCAAACTACTGAAACATGTTGCAGATTGTAAAGCTTTTAAAACATGTACACACATTTTTCCGATTTAATCCTTTAAAAATTCCCTTAACCCATTTCAAGTATTTCAACATTAACACAACAGCGATACTCACAGTTTTACGAATGCGTTGTTTAAAAATTTATTACACCAGATTGTGCAGCCTTAGATTGTATCTTTTATCGCTATACTCATCCATAATTTCCGGCTCATGAGTTCGCTAACACGCGAAATGTTTTCGTAATAGAAAATAAAAGATTAAATTCGATGAGTTGGAAATAATTACGCTATGCATTTCTATTTCCTACTATACAAGAAAAAAATCCAAATGTATGTTACTTATCTTGTTTAAAACAAGGGAAATTTCGATACATTTTATCAAAATAATTATTGTAAATATTTCAAAAAAATATATTTTAAATATATTTTGACATACATTTTATTTTAAAATATTAATTTATGTAATTTTTATTTTTCTGTGAGAATATTGTAAAATATTGACATTTTCAAGCGTATTCAATAAACATTAAATATAATATCTAATAATGTATTTCAATATATTTCATATTCCGAGATAACCAATGTTTGCCAAAATGTATCATGCAATCCAATTAGCGTCTCACTAAAACTAGAATTCCTACATTGCTCAAAATTTTAAAAAGAATGAAACTATTTCAACGTCAACAGATTTATTTTGCTTTGTGACAAATGTAATGAAATTTCAATCACAAAATTTGCTGCAGTAATTCGCTTAGGGACACGGTATGTCCAAAATATCATTTATATTTGAAAATTGATTATATTAGAGTTTCAACAATGTTAATTTGCCTTTACTGAAATGTAAGAACATCGAAGAGTTGAAGGGACTAGCCATCATCTGCATTTAAACAACACTGAAAAAGATACTTCACATTTCGGATAAGTAGCTGACAGAAAATACGACTTTTTGCCAGAATTACTATGCTTTCCAGCACGTCTGTTGTTTTCGTCACTTTTAGATTAAGACAAATTATTCTCAAGAAACTTTCGTTAAAATATAACCGTTATTGATCATTTGTCGTTAATTGTTAATCGTTTAAAAATTAAAATCTCCTAAAATTTTAACTGAATAAGAGAATTACGCATTTCCTTACCAATCATTGTTTGTCTTCATATATCCTATAACAGAAAAGAACATAACCCCTTAGAAATTCGTCTGGTGTCCCACAGGTGCGGGATTTTTTTTCGCAGAAATACACTGTTACGTTATTTCCCGTCCATACATATACCAATTCTCTTTCGGATAATTTAAACCTGTAGGAATAATAACAGGTTTTTCAGCAGTTGACCAATATGAATCGACTCTGAAATCATATACAACATCACAATACGAGCGGAAAAACCGCTTATAAACCTACTGTTTCGTGCGGTATGTAACTCCAATATAGTAAAACGGGAACATTTGCAATTTTTATAACAATTATTAACTTTTAGCAGAGAACATAGCAATCTCCCTATTTCTTGGAAATGACATTTTTCGGATAGAAAATCATACATACTTTTATTTTAATTGAGAAAATTGTTTGGTTTATGTAATCTTTTGCGGCAAATTTTTGAACAATTAAAGGACACACAGCCTTTTTGGAACATCACGCATGATCATTTCAGAACAGTTTTGAATACACAATTCGCAGATTCCAGGATATTCATCTTGAAAATAATTCACCTTATTGACAGTTTCACTTTGCATCGATAATGTTACCATAATTTTAAGTTGTAAACAACTTACATTTTCAATGATTTGATGTGCCGTCTCCTGCGCTTTATAATGCTGAAACTGAGAAAATTTAAGTTTGTCTGTTAGTTTATCTAGAAAGTAAATATCATAAGTAATGCGTTCTGCAGGTGAAATACGTTTTGCCCATACTTATTTATTTTGCATTCCAAAGCGTTTACCGTTTAGCAGCGTCACATTATCCATAGTAGCTCAATTTTAAACTAAATGTTTACTGCTGATTTTCTTTACCCCTATCTTGGAATACTCTAAATTTCAAGGTTGATAACAGTCTATTATTTAGATTGAGATTCATAATAATTAAAACGTAGGTACTTTAATTAGGATCGTTCCTTTAGTTATCGCTCACATTAATTTTTTGATTGTACGAAGAATTTTCATTTTTAGATAATTTTAAATCATGGATAAAACTAATAGTAATAATGGATTAAATAAATGGATTAGTATCACCGTTTCAGTAATATTAAAAAGTTATTGTCTTTAAATAAATGACATATTCTAATAAATAATAAGACTTGTCGGATAAGCCAATTCCAAAACTTTCTTATATCTCATACATATTAATGTTTCAAAGGCAGCAATATTTTAAATTGTGCATTTTAAAACCCAAAAATGCAGAATGACAGCAATCCATGTTAAATTATTTACACGGAAACCTAATCATCTCCAACTTATGTGAAGGTGTACCAGAATATGCAGTTTGGTGAAATTCCGTTCAGCAGTTCTTGAGATTGGACTATCGCTAAAATTCTGTAAATCCTGAAAAATGCAGCATAGCAGTGCCACCTTTTGGGAGATTTCCACCAAAACCTTATCAACAACAACTTATGTCAATGTATAACTGAATCTGAAGTTTGGTGAAATTCCGTGCATTAGTCCTTGAGATAGAGCTATTGCTAAACAATGCACCATAGCAGCGCCACCTTTTGGGCGATTTGCGCCAAAAACTAATCAACACAAATTCAGCACAAAAATCATTGTTTAAAGTTTTATTATATTCCTTGCATTAGATCTTCAGATAGAGTGCCTACAAATTTTTTGTCACATACGGACAAACAGACAATACCTAAAAACAGTCGAATCATGTTCAGGACCTCATAAAACAGATAAAACCGTCGAAAACTGAAAGTCAGAAATTTTCATAAATCCAATACTGTCTTCTTGCAGAAAAATGTAATAACATAAATATTAAAAAATAATATATTTTTCGGTTTTATTTATTTTTTGTTTAATTAAATGTATTATTCTTTCATATAATACATTCTTAGAACACTAATTCCCAAAGAAGAACTAAAATTTCCTCAAAAGCATTTTCCATTTTTAAAAGATTTTTTTTTAATCTCATTAACAATTATGCGAAATTAATACTACAAAAATAACTCAAATAATACTAGAGTTTTCTCAGAAAAAAATGTATGCATTCTATGTAGAGCATTATTAAAAATACCCTTTCATAATCTCCGGTGCAAATTTAATGAGTTTATAAAAGTAAAGTTCACGGACGTTAAACCATGACAATCGCTGGATGTCATAAGATAAATCTCTGAAATAAATAATGAAAAAAAAAATCAAATTTCATTTCTTTCATTGTTTTTTACTCGTGCTATTTTCTATGATTTTTTTTTGTCTAAAATACAATAAATTTAATCAAAATACAAAAGGATTTGTTTTAATTTTTTTAATGTTTATAATAACTATGAGGAATGTTATTTCATGCAAAATAATGTTCTCTGAAAAACTTTTTTATTGTATAAATTCTCAAAAAACTTTTCATTCTAAACTACTATTTTAAAGATGGTTTAAAAAGTGTTTTATTTACAGCTTGAATTCAACTAAGTTTCAGGCTATATTTTTTACAAATGTAATTACTAATTCCTTGAGAAATTTTAGATTGTGATAAAATTATGTTTCGTGAAGATTAACTAGATTTTATGTAATGTGCTCTAAATGAAAATATTTGAGAATGATAATCACGTGTTTTATGATGTGATGGAAACGAGATTCACTAAACCCTGATTCCAGAAAATCTCCGCATGATACGCATAAATTAAAAGGCTTATTTCCCTATAAAATTGTTATGAACAATTATGTAACAATAACTTTAATTCTTCTATATATGTAATGTTAATCGGTCATTAAAAACAAATGGCCCAAAAGCATGTACAGAAAAAAAGTAAAACTAAAATATACAAATTTAAAATACACTATATACTATACGATTAGAAAATAAATTATATATATTTTTTAATGTTAAGTAAGTTGAGTTTCTTGACTTTGTGATGTTTCAGTTAATGAAATAAATTATTTTTAGATGCTTCCTCAATTAATGCTAGGATTTTATTTTATTACTATGGAAAGCGGGCAATAGGTAGTCCTCGCCACTTTTTGTAGGACAACCAGACGTCGTTGAATTGTCGAAATTGAAAATTGTGAAAAATACTGTAAATGAGATAACAATTAAATAAATCGAAGTTCTAAAAGAAATACAAATTATCATATAATTCGTTAAACACCATTTTATGGACATAGATCTAGGCATTAGTAGAAATGTACAAATAAAAATATGCGAAATTTAGAAAATATGCAAAATTTAGAAATATACGAAATTTAGAAAATCAATTTTTGTGTTGCCAGTATCTGTATTTCAAAAAGAAGAATCAAAACCTATGTATATGACAATTGATAAGTTTTCAATCAAATAAGTTAACAAAAGTAGCCAAATTATGTATTTATTTTCTTCTATGGCGAGAAAGCTAACATAATTAATATAAAGAATAGCCATAATTCATAATTAATTTTTAAAATTTACATTTTCATGTTTCTTTATTGTTATTTTTAAAATGAATTCAATAGTTTTGTTATTGTAAGGTCATGAATATTAGATAACTTTTTAAAGTTTCAAATCAAGCTATACAGATTTTCTAAAACAATACATAGAACAAAATATTATTGGGCGTTATATTTAAATTACTTTCCCTGTATATATATATTATATGTATATAATATTTGCCTTTATAAGAAAATTGGCTGTGGATCTATTGTAGTTTTTACAATTCAATGTATGTTTCGATTAGTGAAGTGATAATTTAACAGCTCTAATTGAAAGAATCCTGCATATTTATATTAAGTTTCACATTAAATTGATTTGAAAATAATTTAATAACTATTATTTAGTGTTATATTTTTGTGTAATCTGTAATATTGTCTTTGTTTCTTCAATATAAACCTTTTCAAAAGGAAAATTTTCCGATTTAACTGTTTTATTTTTAATAAAAATGAAATATCACAAATATTATTTATTGTAATTTATTTAATTAAACAATACTTTCCTTATAATATCATGCAAATACATCATACATGATAAAAATTATTAAAATTTTGCAATAAAACTAATTTTACTTTTAATAATAATTATATTCATTTTTCAATTTTTAGGCGTTGATATATGTATTTTTTCTCAATCATTAAAAAAAAGTTTTGATATGGAATAAATATTGGTGGAAGAATGGGTAAACAAAGAAAAATGAATAAATATTTCTATATACTGCAATAAATTATTTTAATTTTATCATGAAAAAGAAAACTAGGTGTAAATCAATAGATTGACTTTAAAAACTATCATGTCATTTTTATATACATGCAAATATTTAATTTCTCTTTTTTTTTCTTATAATATTGCATGTTTCATACATATGAATAAATATAGATTATAAAAACACTGTAATTTGGAATACTTCAATCTGTTCCACAATTTGGATCAAAACCTCTAAGAATTAAATTGTATTTAAAATATTAGTGCTGAAGCATTATATAACTCAAAGGTTTGATTTTTTGGATATAAAGAGTCATAATGAAGATAAATTATGTATCCAAAGATGATATTCCTAGTGCTTAAAAATGATTTAAATGTTTTCTTTTATTAATAACATAATTTTTTTGGAGATTTTTGCATCTAATATTTCTTTTAATTTGATTGCAACATTTGTATAATTTTGAAGTTTTTATTACTAATATAGATTTTTCTTATTAAGCTATAAAAGTTCTTTAACAGATTAACCCAAAATAAATTACCATACATTTCCGAATAAACTTAATAACATTTTCATTCAGCACGACTGTCGCTGCTTTTATTGCATAATTAAGGGTGTGAACATTAAGGGAAAATGCCACTTTATTTCTGGTGAAACAGTAAACTAAGAAGATTATTCATTGAAAAAAAATTTAACAAGACATTTTAAGGTGTTTGAGGTTGTTCATAAATTAAATATTCATACGTAACTATGATGAACATCATACGTAACTATGGCGTGTTCACGAATTAGGAGATTCACTAGGGTATTGTAAATATTTGTAATATTTGTTACCTTTCCAATAATAACAAAACTCATGCATCGAAAGAACTTTATAGTTACAGATGGTATTATTATTATTATTATTATTTTGAAATGGGGAATTTTAAACTATAAAATTTTATATGCAAAATGACTATTGCACACACACACACACACACACACACATATATATATATATATATTGGTAACTCCCATAAAATATTCTTCTAAATTTTCATTATAAAATAAATGTAAACATATGTGGAGAAATACTTCATTCTAAAATACCGCCAATGGACTTATAGTTTTCCCTTAATTATGATTGATAATTTTCTTATATTATTTGTTCATTTTTCTTCAATTCATGGAAATTTTTTAATCTGTGCTCAAAATATTCCAATCTATGCTGTATTGGAAACATATTTTACGTTGGAAATATTTTACGTTATTACAAAGTGCAACAGTGCAATAGTTCCGCAACTGGTTCCACTAGTTTCTTTCGGTTTTTGATTTAAAAAAAATTGAATATGTATTAAAAAATATATATGATGCATAGAATATTTTAAACCATAAATGTAATGTACTATTTTGGCGGATCTTAAAAACTAGCTTTCCTAATAATAAGTATGTATACAGTCATGTGTACAGAAACGCTTACTAAGAATAAAAAAGTAATCTATTAAAATGCTTATAATTGCTATAAACTGAAAACAAATTATTATTATTATTTTATAATTGTACATTTCTATTTTTATATTTTTGCATGTACATGTTCAGTTAAAATAACTTTATTTACCCCAATACCTTATATTTTCTGAATAATACTTTTAAAATCCTTAAAGGACATACATAATGAATATTTTCCAAACTGTATTGTGCTTGATTGAAGACAGAACAATTGTGTAAAATGTTATGCAATATTTCATTCTCTTTACTCGAAATTATGGAGTTGAATTTTGAGCCCGCTGCAATGCTTAAAAATTGATCACTCCCATGTGAGTGTCAATATATTTAATCAGATACAATCTGTCATAATTGCACCCATCTGTAATTTCAGGCGAGAGACTGCAATAAAGTGAAATGCTGATAAGAATATAATGGGAAAAGTTATTTAACTATATTTTAGAAGATCAAATGAGACGTGTTTGGATAAATTTTCTTTAAATCCAGATATTTTTTCTGTTCCATGGTTCCATATTGTAAAACAAAGATTGTATTAAGAATTTAATAGGTACATTTTTGAAGGAAAAATCAAGCAAGAAGATACATTAATGTGTCATGCATAGATTACAGTGTATTTTGAACCATTTATGTTATTTACATTGCATTTGTGGTAGCAATTTATATAAAAAAACATTAAATTTATATAACAAAAGTATTTAATTTAAAAAGTTAAACAAACTTTGGAGAAATACCTACAGTAGACGCTATTGTGTCCATATGATGCACGAGTGAAAAACAAATATCGCAAGAGTAAAAAAAAAAATAAATAGATAAATACAGTGGTGGCCAAAAGCATGGACATTTTTTGAAAGTTTCATGTTTTTCAACTTTGTGTGCTTGTAGAATATATTAATTTTCACTTAAATACAAACGTTTATATATCAAATTGAAGGTCATTTAATTTAAAATTTAATAATAAAAATAGTATTACAATATCTGTATTACGAAAAAAGTTATGCAACTAATAGTAAGATCTATCTTAGATTTGCATTTTTTTAAAGTTATACAATAAATACTTAGTAGGATAACCCTTATTTTTTAAGACAGCTTCACAGCGTCTTTTCATCGAGTGAACGAGTGCTTGGAGTTCATCTTTCGTAATCACATGGTGCCAAGAATCAATTATAGCTTCAATAAGTTGTCTTTTATTGGATGGACGTTTTTTTCGTACAAGAATTTTCAAATGTCGCTACAAATTTTCAATTGGTTTGAGTTCAGGGCTGTTTCTTGGTCATGATAATATATCTATGCCTTTATTTTGAAACCATGCTTTGCATACTTTTGCTGTGTGGCATGGAGATGAATCCTGCTGAAAAATAAATGGTGCGTTGTTGGGGAAGAGATCCCTGATGGAAGGTATCAATTTTGGTTCCAGGACAGTTTCGATGTATTTTTTGCAACTAAGGATGTCATCAATCACTTGAATTCGGCCCACACCATCTGCTGACATACATGTCCAAATCATGACATTTGTTGGGTTTTTTGTAGTTGCTTCAATGCAATCAGGATGAAGTGCTTCTCCTACATTACGTCTCACGTATTTTCTACCATCACTATCAAAGAGCGATATTTTACTCTCATCGCTCCAGATTACTTGCTTCCATTGATTTTTTGACCATTTAATGTGTTCTTTTGCCTACTTAACTCGTTTTTCGCGTTGCTTTTATTTTAAATATGGTTTTTTCCTTGGAATTCTAGCTTGTAGTCCAAATCCTGATAACCTTCTTCTTATTGTTCTTGAACTTACTGCAATACCCGCTGCATTCATTTCACATCTAATGGCATCTGAAGAAATTTTTCTATCTTGAAGGCACAGCCGTGTTATTTTTCTATCGGCAGTAGCACTTGTGCATTTTTTTCGGCCTGATTTGGCCTTATTTTCCACTGATTTCGTTTTTTCATAACGTAAACAGAACTTTCGTACATCAGAACAAGTCACTGAACCACCAACTTGTCTTGCAATTTCAGCATAAGAGAGGCCATTTTCTCTCAATATGACAATTCGGCTTTTTTTTGTAGATGTCCAATTAGTTCTTCTTGTTGATGACATTGTTTAAAATTAGTTTAATTAAAAAAAAGGGCTTTAAATATTCAAAAACAGCAATACTCTATTTAATTGTACTAGTATGCATCATTCCGCAAAATATTTCCACAACAATAACTCTTTTACCATACAAATAACCTAACTAAAGTTACAGACATTTCATTGGTCCTCAGAACAGTGTTTGTGATTGGCTAGTACGCTTTTATTACAAAACACGTCCTTATTCAAAACGATTTGTGTTTATTTGTTCTACTAAATCGAGTATAACATAGATACAGATATTGCACATATAATACAGATATTGTAATGCTGTTTTTATTATTAAATTCTACATAAAATTACCTTCAATTTGATATGTAAACGTTTGTATTTAAGTGAAAATTAATATATTCTACAAGCACACAAAGTTGAAAAACATGAAACTTTCAAAAATGTCCAAACTTTTGGCCACCACTGTATATACAAAATGAGAGAAAAGACTGTTAATTGCACTGTAAAAAAATCCTGTTTTTTTTTTTTTTTTTTTTTTTGATTTGATAGTTGGTAAGACTTAAAGCTTTTAAAATTATGAGATAATGAACTAGTGGGAAGGAATTTACGACAAGCAAATGCCAAATATCAGAAATATTGAAAAGAAAACGTGATCTTGTACAACTATTTCTGTTTTAATTGACCAAGATTATTTTTTTAAACGACTGTGTTGTCACACCACCGCCACTGACTTGCTGGCCTCAACGCGAGATAATAAATTCAAAAGATGACAACTTTCGTGGTTTGAATTTTGTATAATATTTTTTAATACTGATAGAAAAATGTCAAGCAAAGAAGAAAACAAAAAAAAGCGTTATTTGTTTGGTTTTTTATTCTTCCCATTGTATTAAAGGTTTAATAAACTGACTTACGCATAATGTACATGGTAAATTGTTTGTGTTTTTAAGCATTTCGAATAAACATGTATATTGTTAAGAGTAAAGTTATTAGCGCTTCATTTTGGATTGACGTCAAGCCACGCTCTAAAACATGGGTTTTTAAAGGGAAAAATGGACTTTCAAAATCACGAAATTCAACAAAAAAATCGATTTTTTTTTATTTGGTGAATTATGAAACTATGTGCTCAAATTCATATGATGGAAATATATAATATAATATATATAATATAATATTCAATATGATGGAAAAATAATTTTTCATTTCTGAAGTTTTTTAGCAGAGGGATAAGCTTTTATATTTGGAAATAAACTAGTCACGACCTCTTTAACCCGTTGGAGACGAGCCACACGTATACGTGACGCATAAGATGCTCAGAATCCTTCATTATTCCCACCAGTTAATATTTATTGTAAAGTTTGCCGTTTGAATCCTAGCATTTCTGCGATTCAATTAGGCTCAAATTTCTGTTTTGAAAAACCGGTGGCAAAAGATTAAAAATTCTGTAAAGGACGCTCGTCGCGAAGGGTTAAAAGGCTGTCATGCAGTGTACAATCTGCCATCTTTTCATCTTTGTTGCTGAGACTTTTCTTTTAACTCTATGAATTTCAGAATTATTTTTCGCGGCAGCTGAGTATTAATTGTATTATTAACTGAATATCTTCCATGATGTTTTTTTTGTTGTTGTTTTTGCTAGGTTTGTAGTGATGTTTATCATATGCTTTTTCTGAATTGAAATTAAGTTGGGCTAGTTGGACAAAGTTCCATTCAATTTTCATCCTTAAAATTAAAGAAGCTATTTCTATTGCCAGGAAAGGAAGAAAAGAAGGTGTCTATTTTGTGGGTGCATTTTAACTATTATAAAAATGTATATACTTATTGTAAGCCATAATGTAAAAGTTTTGACATTAAAGGCCTGTCATGCAGTAAATAACATGTCATATTTTCATCTCTGTTGCTGAGACTTTTATTTTAACTCTATGAATTTCAGAATTTTTTTTCGTGCAAGCTGAGTATTAACTGTATTATTAACTGAATATCTTCCACGATGTTTTGTTGTTGTTCTTGTTAGGCGTGGAGTGATTGTTATAATATTCAGAGCAGCCAAGTCTCCGTCTTTTTGCACACCAGTAATTTTCTAAAGAAAAATATTTTTCTTTTAAACCACAGAATGCTCCGATTAAATAAAACAACATTTTCTGTACTATAATACTGGTGTCCAAAAAGCCGGAGACTTGGCAGGTCTGAATATGCTTTTTTCACATGAAATTGAGTTGTGAAATTAGGACAAAGTTTCATTCGTTTTTACATTCTTAAAAGTAAAAAAGCTTTATATCGCCATGAAAAGAAGAAAAAAAAATCACATATGATGTGGGTGCATTTTAAAAATTATAAAAAATGTATATACTTATTTTAAGCAATAAAGTGAAAATTTTGACATTTTCACCGTTTACAAACTATTTTTTCTTGTACGTCTAGTGAATTAATCAAATAAATAATTAAGTTACATTTACTTATATGCATATTTCTAAACACAATAATTAATTTTAGATTGCTTTATTCTGTTTTTATTCAAAAACTATATATTTAAACATTTGTTTATACTTAAAATGCTGTTTTTTCAAAATTTAAAATTTAGCACTTCATACTTATTAAATTCAATGGTATTCCATGATAGGTAATTATTCTAGGTTGCCATGATGATTATGTCATATTTAAGATGGGGTCATATTATTTCCGTATTACTGAATTTAAAAACCGAATTCGTATACTAAAATTGTTTAATTATAGCAATCATATAATCCACCGACAGTTTTTTTGGATAGATGTTTCCGCGGAGATAGATATTAAATGAAAAGAAAGTTTAAATATGGATTCCATGTTTTGAAATTTTCAAAGCTAGGATTAAGTTTCCCACTGGAATTTTCATTAAATGTCAGCAAATGGAAAATTTCCAACTTAAATTGTACTTATTTTATTACGGAAATTAATCATATCATAATAACAGACGATATAATTCATTTTTCCATTGAAGTAATAACGATGATTTTTTTTTACATTGTCTTGTATTGGATATTAGCGCATAGTATAATTTTAATGCAACAGGTTGAAATTTAATAACTGTGTCAATTTTTGTCGTACAGAAGTCAAACTTTTTGTATTGTATTTGATATGATATGTGCAAACATTTAATAAATATAACTATAGGGACCCGGGAACCGTATAAAAAGTTAGATTTTGTAAGTTTTATAAAATTGATTTTTTACTTAACGCCACGACATGAATATTTACCTCATTTTAAACACTTTTGTAATTAGAGCTATATGTCTACAACCAACAGTTCAGAAAATAAAGATCGGCGATAGATAATATTTTGCACCCTGTATATATTTAGAGGATTTTATCGGACCATATAAAGTCATTTGTTTAAAATTCAAAAAATAAAGTTAGAATTCAAAATTTTTTTAATAAGCTGAACACAGATATATTTTTAACTTTAAATTAGATGAAAGAAAAGGTATTATGAAAACAAATCTCACACTTTTCATTCCGAATATAGGCATTGTTAGCCACTTGAAATGAAATAAAATTTATTCTAATTTATATACTTACATACTCATAAAACAAGAATGAAATGGCAATATTTCCTCTTCATCCAATCTAAAATAGTTTATATTAATTCGTAAAAGCATTTTTTTTTCACGATTAAAATAAAAATCCCGAATTCCTCACACTGTAAAAAATTTGGTGTAAAGTTCCTGAGAAAACCTTTTGCACCCTTCTGCCACAGATTTCCCCAGGAATTTCAACAAAGAAATTCCAGGAAACTTACACAAGTCAGTTACACACAAAACTTATGGAACAATACACATAACACTGATCACTCTTTTACAATAATTCCGAAAATTACACAAAAGTTCAGAAGTATACCTGAGAAAACTAAGGAATTTTACACACAAAACTCATGGAACGTTTCACAGTTGATCAATAAATTCCACTTTCTCCAGTATTCCGAAACGTTACACAACAGTATGAAAAATGTTACACCAGATTTCTCGGTATTCTCGAATCATCAGAAATAACCCGAGAAAACCAAGGAATGTTACACAGTAAACGTCAGGAACATTATGCAGTTTTTTACAGTGCACAAGTGGTAAAAGAAGTTCTTAATGGTAAATATTTAAAATCGGCAAGAAAGTATGTGGAAATTTTAATTATGAAAAAATATATACAAATATTTGGAGGATTTTATCGGACTATAAAAAGTCATTTGTTTAAAATCCAGAAAAGAAAACACAGTTTGAATTTAAAATTTCTTTAATAAGCTGAATACAGATATATTTTAACTTTAAATTAGATGAAAAAAAAGGTGTTATAAAAACAAATCTCACAATTTTCATTCTGCATATAGGCATTGTTGCCTTAATATACGTCCGTTATGATTACATACTATGATAAATTTGATTCAGATGAAAAAAAAACACCACATTGTAGAATAATGCAAAAGTTTTCCAGAGTTTAGTATTCAGTTTTGATCATCGTTTTCTCATTAGTAAGTGACATTGACGTTAGATATACTTCCACAGTTGGTATCCATTTTGTTATTATGCAAATTTGGAGAGTAGTAAAAAGTGAAATATAGATATCGCAATGTTTAATTTATGTTATTTTTACTATGTTTAGTGATGCAGAAATTTGTTTTCAGAAATCAAAAATAAAGTTCAAATTTTTAAAATTACTTTAAGTAGCGAGTGTCCTTTTCATGATCGATGCCGTAAAAATATTTACATTTTAAATATAATTATCAGTTACTTAAATTAGTAAAATTCAGAATATATCATTTTTAAATCTTTTAAATTTAACAATATTTTACATTATATAATGGACTTAATTTATATTCTTTTTAATAGGCTTATTGAAGCAGAAATCTGTTTTCCGGTTTCGAAAATAAAATTCAAATTTTTAAAGTATTTTGCGTTTAGTAGCGAGTATCTTTCTAATGATGAATGTTGAAAATCGATTTGCATATGAAACACAATAATAAGTGTTTTAAAGTAGTTGAATTTAGAATAAAGCACTTTAGACAATTTTCAATTGAAAAATTCCTTGTATTGCTTAAATATTTAATGAACGTTGTCTATGTATATGTATGCACCATGATAATACATGTAAACGGCGATACGACGAAACAAATTATTATAAGTCATGACAGTTGTGAGATATATTTAAGGAGTGCAGAAAGGAATGGGGAACATTTTCACTCAACACATTGTTCTCAGTTCACCATACAAATATGCTAGAATAATGTTTCGTGTTATTCGAAACTAAAACAAAATAAGATATTTTAAAATATATGACAAATTTAAATTCCAGATCAATTCAAATATCTGAAAATTATGTCCTACTCTTTTCTCATGTGCCGGGTTATGTGAAATATCTATAAATTAGAAGTAAAATATTAAGAATTTACATGTTGAATGAATAATTTGTTTTCACAGATCTAACAAAGAAGGTCTCCTTAAAACGCATACTCACAATAATTTGAAGCAAATGTCAATGGAACGACTCATGTACGTAATAAAGGATCACTCAAATTTAGCTGCGAAATCCCAGTATCCCAAAATCTGTAAAAAAAAAAAGAATATTTTCGAATATTTGGCGCAAAAAGATGGGATTTGGCGAGCAAAATTTTTCCTCGCCAAATACAAGCGATTTTAATGTATTTGAAAATTCTCTGTTAAATGTGTGTTCAAATTCGTAGAATACTTTTTGAATTTAAACTTAAACGATTAAATATTTTACTATGTTTATACTAATATTATCATATATTAGTGTAAATGTAGTAAATTTAAAAACATAGTAAAAATATTGTTGTTAAAATGAATTCTATTTTATATATATATATATATAAAACATATATACAAGTTGCGTATTTCTGACTTACACTGTTTCGCCGGCTGGATAAAACAAGTTTTAAGTGTAGTTTAACAGTAACTGCCCGATTAAAAAGCTCTCATTAATACATTTCGGTATTGAATAAGTCGTTGTTTCCATGGTAACGATACTTTTCTACTGTTGTCACCGTCATTAACAATATCGAAGTCAAATTGACAGTGCTCAGAACCGGATGTTAATATTTAGTTTGAAGAATTTTTTAAAAAATTTAAATTTTGTTCTAAACCGTAGAATATGATCGTTAATTTATATATACGTATAAATATATATAGCAAATAAAAGTGTATTTATTTAAGTTAAACTTACTTAAACTAGTTCAGTATAAAGAGAAAAAAGAGTTTTCCGAAAAGAGTATTTATCGTAACATCGTTTTTTTTTATTTCATTGTGTCGCCAACCAGCGGTAATTCGCAAAAAAAAAACACAAAATTTTCATTGTTTTTTACGGACGTTGTATCGTGGTTCTGCAGTATTTTTTCTATAAACGTATACATCCTCATGAAAAAAATATTGTGTAATCTTTTCAAAATTTTCTGAGTATGCGCTTATCGAGACCTTCGTCGTTGTAAGTTAAAGGAAAAAGATGATTTAACGCTACTTATTATAATGCATTCCACAAAATTTTCAATTCCAAGATTAAAAACATTCGTAGAATTCAAATCTCCATGGAACTTTAGTAAGATCTTTATTTTGTTACGCCTCACATATCTGTGAAACGTAAAATATCCTCTATCTGCACGAAATAAATGTAAATAATAATATGTGAAATGCGATCTGTAGTAAAAAAGGAAAACATTTGTATTACTTTGTGAAACGTTTTAGAGACACGTTGAAATACTTGAGTACTCCCTTACCAAAATGCAAGTTTCACATCTTAACATCATTACTATCCACCTTCCATTCCCCCAATTAAACGACATTTCTCACAATCCGTCAAATGCCTTCTCGACAACATGTTCCACCTACCATTCGCGAAAATTTTATAAATTACGCATAGTAATGTGTATTGAAGGCGGATATCTTTAAACTACATGATAACGTTGACCAACCTACTATCTTTCATTGGACTTCACTTAATAGAATTACCATACATTATATTTTTATAATTATTCCTTTAATTTTTCCCGTAAGTGTATAACAAAAGTGTAAAAATAGAATACACGCAGTTTTTTCTAAGTGACGTTTTACAGTACAACCTGATATGAGATTAACATTCAAAATTGGGTTAAAATGTAAATAATGTTATGGAAGTATAAATCCATATTGTAATGTAAAACATTTCCATGTCCATCAGTAATCCTGACGCCATATTAGCGTTGGCAACCATTTTACCAGTAAATTTCGGCATTATTGCAATTTTTTAACTTCTAAACATAACAAAATTCCAATTTTTTCACCGCCGAATTAAAAAGAAAATGTTCTCTCAAGTACAATTTGCTTGAAAACGGTGTCTCAATTTACTGATTTTTCATATGGCTTTTAAAATAAGTTTCATGTATTTCTATTGCGTACAGCTCGATTATGAAAGATAAACATTGCACTTAAAATAACATAAATATTTCTTTTAAAACTCTGGCTAAAGTTCCATAACATAATTAAATCTTCATCAATCAGTAATTAAAATATCATAAATAAAACTCAAATTTAAAAGATATATGCAACTACTCGTTTAAGATAATGAAATTGTCAGATTAAAAAGGGTTGCTGTAAGTAGTAAAATTTATGGCGGTTTCTTTGGCTATTTACCTCTGGCATGCGGCGAATACGACAATATTGATTTTAATAAGTTTCAAACTTTAATTTGAATAGATTATTAATATGTTTCATGTAAAAGATCTTTTTGGTGTTCTTAATGGACAATTAAAAAAATATTAGATATCCTAGTAGAATTAAATGTAAATATACTTCTATTCTCAAAAGTAGTCTCGATTTAATATTATTCTTTTATTTAGATTACATACTTATTGATTTACATCTCGTAAAACGTACTTTAATTATATTAAGATAATTAATATTCCTCATATAACAGTTATTGGTTACTTAAAAAAGGTTT
Organism: Maratus michaelseni; assembly: GCA_963931845.1. Taxonomy (NCBI): domain Eukaryota; kingdom Metazoa; phylum Arthropoda; class Arachnida; order Araneae; family Salticidae; genus Maratus; species Maratus michaelseni. The sequence continues at coordinate 172,918,028 of OZ007591.1, forward strand.
GACTGCAAGATATTTTTCTCTAGAGAAGATTAAACAGATATTATATAGTCTTTTGTTTAGTTTACACACATAATGAATTTATATATCACAAAAAGTGTTTTGATAACATTATTAAGATAATTAATATTCTTGTGAAAATACTTATTGATTACTTAAGAAGTTTGGGTGGCAAGTTATTTACCTCTAGAAAAGTTTATACAGTTATTATGTAATACAATGATACAACAATTTCGTTAATAACATTATCTTGTAGTTTAATGAAGTGTGCGATATGCGTTTCACTATAACTATAAAAAGATATAAGACAAACGTTGTTTATGTGTTTCACCTTTTTAACAATTTTTCGGATTAATGAATGTTCTGAAGAAATTACTTAATATTCATTTCAAGAAATTCGTCTGCGATAACTCTCTCCCTCAAGTTTTGGCACGTTTCATGTAATGCAATGATTTGAGAAACTTTTTCATGATACAACTACTTTGTTTAAAAGAATAGCGATGTAAGCAGCATCAAATGTGTAAACAAATAACAATTTATAATCATAGAATAAGTATTCTTATCTAATTTTATTAACGGATAAATTAAGTAAGTTATGTTAATCATTTAGGATCGTAAATGATATTTTTTTATATATAACACAAAAATGTATTTATGTATAAAAGAACTAATTCTCTTCGCGAGATTTTGAGACTTCATATGGGACTTAAAATGATTGAACAAGCTTCATTTATTCAATCTGAAGATTGATTATATAGATATTTTTTAGATATAACTATCTATTATATTTAAATGGAATTATGTTTTTCAGTAACTAAGTACCAGTTTATACACATTTGACACATTTAATTTGAAATGTGATATAATAATTATTTTTCATCTTTTTAAATGATTATTTCTTTATAAGGAAAATATTGCTGTTTTTTTAATTTAACTCTTTTCAAACTCGTCATATCCCACATTGGGGTGTCAATGTCAATAATTTAATATTCTTATATGTAAATATGTAATTGTTTGCCTCAACTCGCACACAGTTGTTTTTAAAAGAAGTAAAAAAATGACACTAATTACTTTTTGTTTCAGAAGAAAATACAAATTCGGAATGCTGATTTGTGAAATATCTAAGTGACATTAAACTGACATTCAATAAAATTGAAATCATAAGCTCAGCACAAATAATGATAATAAATGATCATATTGTGAAAAGGTCAACAACTCCTAACTACGCACTATTATAATGGCCAAACAAATTTACCTTTATGCCCTCAATTTGAAATCTGGATCTGAAAATGCAGTGCACGGCTACCAATTTATGGTAAATAAAATATCAACAGAACCGCATCGTTACATATTGTATTTTTGGGTGTGAGTATCTCTATGGTTTCTCTTATTATGGCTAGAGTTACCCCATGGTCAAAGATATGAAAATAAACAACCAAGTAAAAAATAATAAATAACGTGCGTAATTTTTAGAAAAGTACATGAAAATAATAACTTTAAAGCCCGTGCAGCTTTAGAATATTCTCATTTTGTTTTTGAAAATGACTCGGAAAGAGTCGAAACATGTAAAACAACTAATAAAAGTTATTTTAATTTACATTATGTTGTTAATTTTACACCTTTAGCATTTAAAAGTAATATATTGTTACAAGGTGTTATAATTTATCATACTGTTATGTAAGTGACATTAAAATGACATTCACTAATATTGGAATCATAAGCTGAGCACAAATAATGATAATAAATGATCAAATTGTGAAAAGGTCATCAACTCTTAACTACGCACTATTATAATGGTCAAACAAATTTACCTTTATGCCCTCAATTTGAAATCTGGATCTGAAAATGCAGTGCACGGCTACCAATTTATGGTAAATAAAATATCAACAGAAATGATGTCATCTATAGTCGTATGTAATGTAATTGAACAATAGTATCCAAACAATTAAAATTGTCTGCTACCCGTGAAACACTCGGGATGAGCCCACATGACATATTTCGCCTGTCGGAGTTAAGTTAGAGACACGTCGGGAAATGGTTAATTAATATTTCATGCAATTTTTTATGAAAACTTAATAACAATTCCAACAGATTAACTTTTGAAAATTCTTGTGGTATTATATCACAATACAGATGTAAAAGAAAATATTTGGAAAATTGGCATTCCTCAAGTAAGAGTCGTATGTCAATATTTGTTAAACACCCCTTTCTAATATTTTGAAATCCATCACAAGTCAATGAAACTAATTACTCTGTAACTCCTTTTCACATTAAATTACAAAACAAGATTACAGCTTTAGCTCTTTTATAGGTATCACATTAAAAATACTGAATATGAATGACACATTCAGTACAATATAGCTTAGTGTTAAACCTTAAGTATTGGCATGTCAGTATAATGCACGAGGTGAAAATGTGTAAAAAAAGCACTTTTCATACACTATTTAAGAAAAAAAAACTCTCCTTTGCGTCAATATTTTTCTAACGATTTCTGTGGCCAATGCTTTTTTTTCTCGTACTAATCATGGAAGAGTTAAATAACAGGCCAAATTAAACAAAAATTTTAAATTCTAAATTTGTTTTTTACTGAAAGTAGAATGAATTTTGTTTTATATTTAAATGCATATTTAGAATTCAAATAGAAATTTTATTGCATTTGTATTCCATTAGCTATGTTGAGCATACCATATGTTGAAAACCTCTGTGATACATAAATTTTGTTCTTGGTATTCTTAATTTTCAAGTAATAATACTCAATAGACAGTCTGTTGCCGTAATTAAGTTGATTAACACACGTCGAAGGAGTTTTACTTAGATTGCATATTATTTATTTTATTTTTATATATGGAATTAAACCTGTTAATTTAATATTATCCATATTTCGAAATATAACATCTCCTAAAATGATAATGGCTTTTACTATTTTTTAGAATATTTTCTGTAAAATATAATTAAACATTTTACAAGAAAATAGTACTTGTTAAATTATCGTATTGTTATTTAATAGTAACATTTAACGCATAGGTTTAACATTAAATATGAAAATATTTTAATGAGTACAGTTTTTCACTCTCAGAAAAATTTCATTTGAATAAAAGGTGGTATTTTATATGTATAAAAATTATTCTTTTCTAAATATGAACAGAAATGTATATAAACTAGGAATGATATTCACAAAGCTATATGCTTTATATTTCAGTTTGTCATCATGAATTTTAGATTTATGTCAAATCCGAATCTGTAATATGCTCAGCAGCACAAAGTATTGAATCTTTCAAGAAAAAATATTTTATGTATTGCAGACAAAATATTATACAAAATAAATTTTTCAAGACACTAAAAACAAAGAAAGAAAAGAAAGATGGAGAAAAAACCTAGATCGATTTAAAAGCAATAAAATATGACAGTTTCTGAAACATATTGATAACAAAATATAGAAGCTTCTTTTTTATTAAACAGCACTGACGAAAATTTTTCAAGAATATCTAATGGACTATTACATTCACGGGGATATTGAAAACGTACGATAATACTCTACTATCTCATTTAAGATTTTACCAATAAAAAATGCTCATCGTTATTTCAATCAATATTGTTGATATTTGATTTGAAGAGGTATTTCAAAAAGAATGCAAAAAAAAAATCTAAGTAATTTATTATAATTTTTTTTTATTCATATAAACTCACAATTTGCATAAAACAAATTGCAAAATTATCAACAATCAAAACGTTTAAAGAAATAGAAATTCTTTTTAAAAATTAAAAAGAATGTTAACCTCTTAGTCTTACGTATTTTTTATGATACTAAATATATAGACCTTTATGTTCCCTTAATACCATCAATTACACATGCCGATTTTTCTTTCAGCAAAAAAAAAATAATAATAATAAATAAATACACATTTAATTATTTGGATTTATATCAAGATATATTCAACATAAAATGTCCATCCCTTTATTATCTATATTGCTTGGATTTTCGAGTTAAGGTCATCTGGCAGCTTATCAATATTTGGAGTGGCATCAAAGCAAAAAAGGGCAACATCAAAATGCAGCATATAAAGGAATTTATATAACCTTACAAATAGATATATTTAAAAGAAAATTTACATTAAATAAATGAATAATGCTAAACAAAATCTTAAGAACTTTCAATGATGTGTTTAATTACCTTAATATCATCAAATTAAAATATTATTTGCAATAAATTACCGTTTCCTGAGTTTGTTGATACTAAAAAAATAAAAAGAATGCAATATGCAAACTAAACTTACCTTTGTGTAAAATAATTTATCACAGTAAATTATACACAAGTTTAAACCTCTCAATTCATAAATATGATCATAAACCAATAAATCCCTAAAGAAATAAATTACATATATCATAACAATTTTCTACAGTGATGATAAAAATTCCTTAAAACCATTATACATTGTATCATAATAAGCAGTTTAAGGAAAATTGTTTCTGGATTTCGGGTTGTTTAAGATAATTAGAGTATTATTATAACGATTTAGGAGATATCTTTAACACATTTTATGATTCAATGTTTATTTATATATGGAAATTCTAGATTGATCACTTGGCAAGATATAAAAATAAAATTGTAAAAATTACACGTCTATAATTCAGTGTGTTTTAACACGTCCCAACATACTTGAACAACGTTTATCACTTCTGTTTTCCAATCCATATATCCGTCTGTCTGTGCTTTATTTAGAAAAAATATACTCGGTTTACATGTATTTTTTATATTAATGAGGCTCACTATATAATGGTTGCTATTGAAAATGAAGTATGTAGCATTTATAGTTTGTTTACGGGGAAATACAAAAGAATTTCGTTATATGGGGGTCAAGCTATTCGTTACATTTCGTCTATGGGAAAATCAAATTCTTTAAATTGCTTATTTACACTGTTAAAAATTTGCAGCAAACCGTCTAGTCATTTGATCGTTTTTTATAGAAAATGGTTACAGAAACATAATTTAACTCTGTTCGGAGCATTAAATGGGCAATAATATGGTCAGGATAGAGTTAAATTAGGGCTATGTAACCGTTTTCTATAAAAACGGTCAAATGACTGGACAGTTTGCTACATATTTTTAAGAGTGTAGGTATTTCATTTCATGGTATGTAAAAATTAAATTGCTTAATAATATTCTGTTTATGTTGGAAATATTTTCATAAACTATGCCTGATACATGATTTTTGTTCTTTTTTAAATTAACTTTAATAAGGAGGAATCGAATTTCCAGAAAAACAAAATAATCAAAATACAAAAATTATAATTACAACAAAATATATTGAAATCTCTTCAGTACACTGTTAAAAATTTGCAGCAAACTGTTCAGTCATTTGACCGTTTTTATGGAAAATGTGTACATAACCGTAATTAAACGCTATTGTGAACATATCTGTTCCCATATTATGATCAGAATAGATTTTAAGCACGTTTATGAAAACGTTTTCTATAAAAACGGTCAAATGACAGGACAGTTTGCTGAAAATGTTTAACAGTGTAGTTTATGAAAAAAAAAGGTACTTTAATATTATTTTTTTTTTCATTCAGATTTCACAACTGTAGTTACCTTCAAAAAAGATAATGTTCTGAAAGCGGCATTATGCGAATTAGAGCACTCAACAATTTACCGTCTCGAAACATCGTTAATTTTGAGCAGAATGTCTACTTTATAGTACAAAGCTTTTTTCTGTGTGTGAGTCTGTGAATTCATAAATACAGTAAAATCGTATTCTTTTGTTTGTGTGGATGACGTAAGGAAACTGCTCTAGAAGAAACATTTGACGTTCTAGTAAAATTTCGATGCACTGTATAAGAAATTTTACGTTTGTTTACGTGTTTAAGTTTACGTGTTACGTTACAAATTTTAGTGTTTGAAAATTTTGCTAATTATGTAAAAAATGAAATGGAAATTTATTCTTAAAAAATGTCCAATTGTGTAGAAATATTTGGTTTAGTCCTCTGAAATTCTTTATTAAATTTTACATGGTATATATTTTAATGAACTGCAAGAGATATGCTAAGGCATACATAATACTAAAAACCATAAAAATTAATTTTCGATGTAACATTTATAAGCAGAAATGTCTATAATTTGAACGTAGAAAACATCTTTTTCCTTTTATTACAATCTCTGAAATACTATTTAAATTTTCAAAAAATATAACACATTTTATGAAAAATATATTATTATTATTTTTTTTAATTTGAAAGAAATTATACTAAAATGTTGTATGACGTAGTAAAATGTTTCAATGTTTTAAAAGATAAAACACAAAAGATAGATAAATATATTTGAAACCATCTTGCAATGACATAATATTATAGTTTTTCTTTTGACTGGTGTCACGTTTTGACACATATTTTACATGCGCATATCTTATTTAAGCAACGACTTTCCAAGTATTAACATTTCATAAATAATTCATGGCATTGTCTTGAAAGAGAGAAATGGATTATTTAAATATTTCGCATGTATTTATCCTAGTGTTAGATAAAGCATGACTTCTTTTACAAACCACTTTGAAAACGTGAATTCAATCTCAATAGATTTAATAATTTATGTTGTTTATTACAATTTTTTTGTGATTTAAGAAAAGAATATTAAATATTTATGTTATCTTGTCCTAATTTTCGTTTTGAAGACATTGAATGAATTCTTTGCGCATCTAATGTTTTATAAATCACTTAAAAGATATATAAAATAATTAAATATCATTGCTCTTATCCTACAAAAAAGTTGAATTCCCGTTTATGAGCTGCAAAGTGTGTTGTTTATTTCACTCAAACAGATATGTTTTTAAAACTTCTGCTGTGTGCAGTGGAAAAGTTCGTGAGTACACTACATTTAATTAAACAATATTCCTTATCACGTGCCATCCAGAGTACATTTTTGTGAAGAGTTTGATTATATATCGAATATATTTAAAGTTTTATAAGAAGGATGGAGGATATAAAACAACTACAGCAATTTTTCCAAAATATGTAAATTTTCGGTTATGAATAGTTATTTTATTTATTCAATGTGATCTTCTCCAATCGCATATATTATTATGTTTAGTGTGATCAGTTTCCGAATCACAACGATTAAATAATGAATATTAAATAGTTTATGATATGAAACAATCTATATCTTTATATTTTGTTATCGCCACGGTGAATAATATTGTTCCTTATCATCATTTAACTAATATACTTTATTAATCTATTTTTATATCTGGGTACGTAATGCGTAATGTATTGGCTATGTTTTATATCAGTACTGCTTAGAAAGCCTAACCCATAGAAAAAAACTTTCAAAGTAGTTATATTCTAAATTTAAAATATACACATTTAGCAAGTATAATTGAATAATATTTACAGTCATTTATAAAATATATTATCCATTAGAATAAATAAATGTTATCTTAATAACGGAATATAATAACTTTCAGATTCGATTCTGTTTAAATGAATCTTTTCTGGATGTATTTAAATGAAAAAGGGTACATTTAAGCAACTTATGTATATGTTTAACCGTTCTTTACACCATTCTTTACCGTTGGTATTTTTCCCTCTCCCACGCATTCATTTATGATGATCACTTTGCTGTTGTTGACAATTCTTTTTTGAATCTTAGACAACAACCCCCCCTCTCCCGTTTTCTTTTGATTGCGATATGCACGGAAGAATTTAATTGTTTTTCTCTGAACTGTTTTTATATTTGTCCTGATAACGACTCTTTGCAAATATCAACTGCTGATAAGAATGGATAAGAATGGATAATTGTTCTCTAAACTAATGCCAGAGTCTATTAGTATTATATGAAGAAACAAATATTTCATCATCGGTTTCCTCTCCAGTGAACTTAACATTGCTTAATAGCAAACATGTTTAAATTTCAAATGTATCTAAAAATCAGTTTAATTAAAATGGATTTTCAACTTACTTGTAGGCACTTATTTACGTGTATAAGCTCATTTAAACTTGTATATAAATATCTAGGGGATGAAATTTGAGAAAAATTTTAATGAAATAAACTTGTTGCATTGCGATAGAATATGCTTGTGTATTAAATATACATAGTGTAAACTTAGCAAGAAAATTCCTATTTTAAACAGATCTCAATGTATTTCTTCAGCAACGACTGAAGAGATCCTATTTGTTACATTAAGGAAATTGCTGTCTTCTTAGTGGGAAATTTGAAAATACTATTCTACTACGAATTTTGGTAAACTATTAAGTTTCTTTTTTTTTGTCTCTTAAAAAAACAAGAACGAAAAATCATGCATCAAGCATAGATTATGTAACACTTTCCAACGTTTCCAAAATAATTTTACAAATCGTACAGTTTAATAAGTTGAGAGATAACATCTAAATAAACAATTTGAAAAACGCATAACATAATTAAAAACATAATTTCAGGAATTTCCAACGTATACAATATTCGGAAAAATATCCGAATATTTTTATTCAGCCCTATATATGATCTATAGATTTGTATATATACTACATAGGATGCTAAATTTTAGTTCAGTTGAGAAACTCGTAGCACAGTTTAAAATTCTCCTTCTGGAGTTTCTGTTAATAAATGGAAATGTGTTCGCGAACTTTTGTATTTCCCTGTATATGATCTACAGAATTTATACACACCACGTAATAAACAAAAAGTGAGTTAAATTTAAAATCGCGTTCAGTAACTTAAAACGCACTTCCAGGAATTATTGTGAACAGACAGTAGAGAAATCTTTTGTGTGTCCCTGTAAATGAACGATGACTGCTATACACACAGTATTCTGTAGTAAGCCTCTTGTAATGCACCTTAGTGATATATATAAATTTCAATGCGTTTAAAATAGTGAAACATTTAAATAAACCGCAGACGATTTTTCTCCATAGACGTAATGTAATGGAATTCTTTTAACTGTCCCTGTCAATTAACTATAAGTGCTATCCACACCCTATTCCATATTAAGCTTCTTGTAATACGTGTTAGTGATATATATCAATTACAATGTGTTTGCAATTGTGTAACATCATTAAAATAAACCGCAAATGATTTTTCCCCATAGACCGTCATGTAACGGAATTCTTTTGAGTGTCTCTGTAAAAAAACTATAAGTGCTACACACTTCAGTTGAAATAGGGAACGTGCAATAGATAACGACAATAACATATAAAAATTGCAAAGCAATCCGAGCATATTTACGGGAGTTAGAGCACGGCCAGATGGCCAGACGGCAGACGGCCAGATGGCCAGACGTCAGACGGCCAGACGGCCAGACGGCAGACGGCCAGATGGCCAGACGTCAGACGGCCAGACGGCTGACGGCCAGACAAACCGAAGTCATAAACACTTTTCAACTAGGTTGGAAAGTGTTAAAAAGACTCACAAATGCTTGTTTAAATTACCATTAAGTAAAATTGGGATTCCAGTTAAAATAACTGCTTGTAGTGAGTGACATTGTGAACTGAGTTATATACTTTAAGAATTATCAAATTCGGAAATAATCTTCCTTCTCTTAGATTTGTTTTTAATTTTTTTTATTGCGTTTAGTTAAAACTGTCTAATTAATTTATTCTTTCCACTGATTATCCTTTGATACATTTGTTACATAAGGTTATTGTTGTGTTCTTAAATCAGTGCTAGGCCATCTTCGAATAATGGAGGACCCGAAGAAACTGATACATGTTTTACCGATGTAGCGATCAGACTTTCAATATTTTAACAGTAATTCTTAAATAAGACCCAATAAAATATCTAAACTCTATACGATTAGATTTCAAACTTACTGAATAGATTAAACAGAACGGATTTCAGAAGTCTCGTGTTCCACTGTTAAAAATTTGAAGCAAACTGTCCAGTCATTTGACCGTTTTTATAGAAAATTGCTACATAACCGTAATTTAACTGCATTCTGACCATAACATGGGCAATAATATGGTCAGAATAGAGTTAAATTGAGGTTATATAACCATTTTCTATAAAAACGTTTAAATGACTGGACAGTTTGCTGCAAATTTTTAACAGTGTAATTGGAATCCGGTACATATAACGAATATACCCTTGAGTATATCCGATATATCATTTTGTATGCCCGTATCATATTGTTTATTTTAAGATGATGTTTAAAAAACACTGGAAGAAAAAGTTTAAGTTTGGTATACACGTAAAGTTATCATAGTGAAATACAATACAAAATTTACGTGTTATAATTCACAATATTTTGAACATTTATATAATAATTCTTATAATATATTAAACAGTTACTAGAACCACAAAGAACTAAAACATTTAAATTTTTAATAGTATGTTGATGCATAAATTAGCGTGAAAAGTTTCTTAATTTAGAAAATTTGAATGAAAATATGTGAAAGTAAATTTACATTACAGCATCATAATTTCTAATTCTAAAAATTTCAATCCAAAAGAGATAACATTTGGAAACTAAGCATAAATGTCTACAAAGATAAACGATATTTTGTAAAAATTTGCTTTTCTATTAAAAACTTAAAAGTTAGTTTAAATCTTAATATTTTGAAAGCGTCAAAAAATTAATTTTATTATATCAGTTAATACAAAATTTTATTACCTTGTATTTCTGCATTTCTTATTCCTATTTCATAAACTGTTCTCGAAAATATTGGATAATACAGTTCTCTTTTTTTCGCAACTCTACGTTTTTATGTATATGTTAAACACAGGCAATGCTTGAGTGCATTCGTTTTAAATATTTTTCGTAATTTATTAACTTTATTAACATAAACATATGCGCTCGGAAATACTTTACTTGGATTTCATGAACGCATGCATCTCTGTTACACATTTTATGAAATAATAGTAACAAAATCGGTTTTCGCAACTATACTACAGAATTAATAAAACTGAAAGCAAAACAATAACAGAATGAGCCACTTGATATGAAATAATATTTATTCTTATGTATATAATTACGTATTTATAAAACATGAATGAGGCACCAATATTTCCTCTTCATCCAATCTAAAATATTTTATGTTAAATTTTATGTTGAATTATGGTAGTTTTTATGTTAAATTTTGTTATAAATATTATAGTTAAACATTTTATTTCACCGTAAAAAAGAAAAACACAATCCAGCATTCCACATTCAGTGGAAAGACAAATTCCCAATAGTAAGTATTTTAAATTTGTGGGAAATTACGTGGAAATTATAATTAATAAAAGTAATTTTGTATTCGGAGGATTTTATCGGAATATGGCAAGTCATTTGTTTACAATTCAAGAAAAAAAAGCACAATTATATTTGAATTAAAATTTTTGAATATATATATATATATATATATATATATAGGCACATTATTGATGATTGCTATTACTGTCGACTTGAAACATTCGTTCCATCATACTCCAGTGATGACATATCAGTCCGAACCCCACGAAAATTACCGTATAATCAGTTCGATGTAGGCGCAGTCGAGATCATGGAAATACAGTCATGACATTCGGCGTGGGTATCATTCCGATTTAATCACTATGAAGGCAATTCTCGGAGTACGAATCATATTTGAACCTCATATTATAATGCAATCGGGAAGCTGAGTAGAGGCAGTTCATTCCAATAGAAATTTCTCAAAACATTAAGGAAACTTAATAGATGAGCAAGGACTTTATTATGAGAACAGAGATGAAAACAACTCCACCGACTTTCGCTTCATTAAAAACTTGAACACATTAAGTATTGAAGAATTAGCAGAAATCGAAGAACATGCTACCGACGAAATAGTGTATAGATGACAACAACTAATTCGTGTAAAAATCTGTCTCAGAAGCCAGTGTAACCGTATAAATCCTTCCAAGATTCTGCTCAAAGATACAAACGAGCGAAATGCTAGTCCACAGACAGCTATATTCGGAGGAAGCCAGGGGGATAGACAAGGCGGGGCCTGCTCGTTAATGGATGAAAAAAATGAGGCCACGAGGATGTGTCTCTGACGTATGCCCAAAACTCTTTATCAGAAGCGGCAATTTAAAAAGGTAAAAAGCTTTGGGCGCGAAAACGCCAGGAATCCTGGGATGCCGAATGATAATTAAATAGAAATAAAAATGGTATTACAAAACTTCCAAAGAATAAAAATTCAATGTCTCAAAAGAAGAAATTAGGCAGGTGCGTTTTAGAGGCAGTGTTGCAATTTAATAGAATAAGGTTTTAATAAATACGTGTAGCTTTGACAGATTACGATTTTTAGAATGATAAATAAAAGAATATTTTGATTAAGTTATGGAATAAAATATAAAATAGATTTAAGAGATATTTTTAAAAAGAGAGGGAAAAAAGAATTGTAAGAATTTGGAATAATTTAACTAAGGAAAAATGGCGAAAATTTTTTATTATTACATATATATATATATATAATCAGCCATAGATATATTTAAACTTTAAATTAGATGAAAGGAAATTTTCTAACAAAAAGAAACAAATCACCAATATTTCATTCTAAATATAGGAATTGTTTCCTTAATCTTCCTACTTTGTGATTATGTTCTATAATAAATCTGATTCAGATGGAAAAAACATCATATTGTAGAATATTGCCAAAGTTTTCCTGAGTCTAGCATCACGCTGGCTCATAATTTTCTCATTAGTAAGTTACATACACGTTTCATGTACTTATACAGTTGGTATCTATTCGATTATTATGCAAATTTCGAGTTACAAAAAGTGAAATGTAGATATTCTAAATGTTCCATGACAGAATATTTTTAAGAGGCCTTATTTATATACCTTATAATGTGCTCATTGATGCAACAATTTTTTTCAGATTTAAAAAATAAGATTTTAATTTTTAGTAGCGTTTATCTTTCTAATAATCAATGTAGAAAAAATATTTGCATATGAAATAAAACTATAAGTTTGTTAAATTACTTAAATTTAGATTGAAACAGTTTTAACGATTTTCAATTGAAAAATACTTTAAATTGTTTAAATGTTTAATGAACATTGAATATTCATGTACCATGGTAACACATGTAAACTGTGGTATGGCGAAACATATGAACACAAATCATAACAGTTGTGAGATATATTTAAGAGAAATGAGACAGGAATAGGACAATTTTTATAAAAACATTTTTCACCTAATAAATTCTACTCAGTTCTCGATAGAAATGTGCTAATAATATGTTTAGCGTTATCCGAATCTAAAAAAATATTAGTTTAAAATATTTGAAAATTCTAATTTCCAGATCACTTGAAAAAATTCACAATTTTCTCCCAATCGTTTCTCATGTGATTGGGTCATGAGACATATCTGAAAGTAAATGGAAAATATGAAGATTTTATATTTTTAACAAATATTATACTTTCAGAGATACATGAAAAATATGATTAGGCGTTATTTATTAGTATGTGTTAAAAAAATTTACAGCTTCAAGATTAAAAACATTTGTTGAAATTTAATCACCATGATTTAGATCAAAAGTTAGTAGTGAACAGTATTTTGAAATTGATTTTAACATTTAGTAAAACATAAAAGTAAAAAAAAAAATTATTATAAGAAGAAGATTTAAATTTATCAAGTTAAATAATTATATGCGTTTGGATACGCAGAAGAATGAAATAGACTATATCCATTACCTCCTTTTCTCACAGTGTCCCAATTATCCTTTTCTATTTAGTATGTGGATTTTCATGTTATTCATGCCGATTTTAAAGCTTAACTCAATTAATAGTTTGTAGACATAGGATATATACAAATATATTAAAAAATTATTGAATTTTCGTTTTAATTATAGGTGTCAATATCAATTTCCAAATAGAATTAGATATTTGCTTTTCATCAATAAAAAATAGACTTTTCAACTAGAGATATTTGTAGTTTTCCATCTGCAAAGCTTGTAGCATATATAAATAGCTTTATAGTTACGCTATGTATTGCAGAAATAAAAATAAATAATAGTGTTTAGTTTAAGCAAAATTAGTGTTATCTCAATTCGGCCACCTCTACCTGTAAACCAACGTAGATAAAAATTTAAAAAAAAAACATATTGATATGTACAAAGTAAAAAGCTGTTTAAGTAATTTCTTAAAGAGTCTCTAACAAAAATGTACAGAAGTCGTTTCATTATTTTTTCTACATGCACTAATCTCGTAATTAGCGTCCATAAATTAATTTTACATTTAATTTTTAAAAATAAAATTCTTCATATAATTAGTATTTGCGAAATAATAGGGTTCTTGTTTACAACAAAATTCATTTCAGTTTAATTTTTCATGTTTTTGAATATATTATTCGAATAAAAATGAAAAATAATATATAAACAGTATTTAGTTTTAGATTTATCTACGCTAATTGTTTATTGTAATTTATTATTTACATATCTAAACAATATTAGAATCGATATCAATCTCCGATATTCCAAAACACATTATTCTTTTGAATATAAACAAAAAAAAAATCCAAACTACTGAAATATGTTGTAGATCGTAAAGCTTTTAAAACAAGTACATACATTTTCCCGATTTAATCCTTTAAAAATTTCTTTAACCCATTTCAAGTCTTTCAATATTAACACAACAGCGATACTCACAGTTTTACGAATGCGTTGTTTAGAAATTGATTACACCGGATTGTGCACTTATATGCATCCAGATTGTATCTTTTATCGTTAAACTCATCCATAATTTCCGGCTCATGGGTTCGCTAACACGCAGTGTTGAATAATAAAAGAGGGAATGACAAAGACGAAATGTTTTCGTAATGGTAAATAAAAGATTAAATTCGATCAGTTGGAAATAATTACGCTGTGCATTTGTAGATCATAGTATACAAGAAAAAAATCCAAATTTATGTTATTTATCTTGTTTAAAATAGGGGAAATTTAGATGCATTTTATCAAAACAATTATTGTAAATATTCCGAAAAAAATATTTTTGATTTGTTTTGACAGACATTTTATTTTAAAATATCAACTGATTTAATTCTTACTGTTGTGTGAGAGTTTTGTACCATATTGATATTTTCAAACGCATGCAATGTACATTAAATATAATAACTAATAATGTATTTCAATGTATTTCATATTGCGAGATAGCCAATGTTTGCCAAAATGTATCATGCAATCCAAATATTGGGTCGAAAATAAAAAGTACCTCACTAAAACTAGAATTCTTACTTTGCTGAAAATTTGAAAAAGAATGAAACTATTTCACCGTCAACAGATTTATTTTGCTTTGTGACAAATGTAATGAAATCTCAATCGCAAACTTTGCTGCAGTAATTCGCTTCGGGACACGGTATGTCCAAACTTTCATTCAGAACGTGAAAATTGATTATATTAGTTTCCACAATGTTAATTTGCCTTTACTGAAATGTAAGGACATCGAAGAGTTGAAGGGACTAGCCATCATCTGTATTTAAACAACACTGAAAAAGATACTTCATATTTCGGATATGAAGCTGACAGAAAATACGGCCTTTTGCCAGAATTACTATGCTTTTAAAACACGTCTGTTGTTTTCGTCACATTTAAATCAAGACAAATAAGTCTCAAGAAACTTTCGTTAAAATATAATCGTTATTGATCATTTATCGTTATTTGTTAATCGTTTAAAAAATAAAATCTCCTAAAATTTTAACTGAATAAGAGAATTACGCCTTTCCTTATTAATCATTGTTTGTCTTCATATCTCCTATAACAGAAAATAACATAACCCATTAGAAATTCGTCTAGTCTCCCACAGGTGCGTTTTTTTCCTCAGAAACACACTATGTTATGTTATTCCACTCTATACTTATCTTATACCCATTCTCTTTTGAAGAATTTAAACCTGCAGGATTAATAACATGTTCTTCAGCTGTTGAACAATGCGAATCGACTCTGAAATAATATGCATCATCACAACACAAGCTGAAAAACCGCTTATAAACCTACTGTTTCGTGCGGTATGTAACTCCATCTAATGTAAATCGGCAAAATTTGCAATTTTTATAACAATTATTAACTTGTAGCAGAGAACATAGCAATCTCCCTATTTCTTGGAAATGACATTTTTTGGATAGAAAATCATACATACTTTTATTTTAATTTAGAAAATTGTTTGGTTTATGTAATCTTTTGCGGCAAATTTTTGAACAATTAAAGGACACACAGCCTTTTTGGAACATCACGCATGATCATTTCAGAACAGCTTTAGAATACACAATTCACAGATTCCAGGATATGCATCTTGAAAATAATTTACCTTATTGACAGTTTCACTTTGAATCGATAATGTTACCATAATTTTAAGTTGTAAACTAATTACATGTTCAATGATTTGATGTGCCGTCTCATGCGTTTTATAATGCTGAAACTGAGAAAATTTATGTTTGTCTGTTAGTTTATCTAGAAAGTAAATATTATAACTAAATGCGTTTTGCAGGTGAAATACGTTTTGCCCATACTTATTTATTTTGCATTCCAAAGCGTTTACCGTTTAGCAGCGTCACATTATCCATAGTAGCTCAATTTTAAACTAAATGTTTACTGCTTATTTTCTTTACCCCTATCGTGGAATACTCTAAATTTCAAGGTTGATAACAGTCTATTATTTAGATTGAGATTCATAATAGTTAAAACGTAGGTACTTTACGTTCCTTTAGTATAATCGTTCCTTTAATTATAACTCACATTATTTTTTCAAATGTACAAAGAATTTTCCTTTTTAGATAATTTTAATAAATTGATAGAAATAATCTATATTATAAAGGACAAACGTGTCCGTGTTTAACGCTGACGTCATTTTGCGAATGGCAACAGTTGACGATGAAATTTCGTTTTGCGACTTTTGCTACTGCAATTTTATGATTTCTAAACATCGCACATTTTAAATTTTTACACCGTTATATAGGGAAAAAAACTACTTTCAAATGTAATTTGTTTGAAAACTGTATCGCAATCTACTAATTTTTATAACATTTAAATTAAATTTCAAGCACGATTTTTTTAAATCTATCTCTATCGCTTGCAGACGATTACAAAATATTAATCCGTTTGTACTTTAAACATTATAAAAAGTTCAGCATTTGTTTCCAGCTAATATTCAATAACGAAATTAAAACTTCACTAAGCAATGAATAAAATAGTATAAATAAAACACAAATTTAACAGACATGTAATTGAAATAACCTTTTGAAACCACTAAAATTATCAGAATAAAAAAAAAAAACTGTTGTAGTTAACGAAATTTTTAGCGATATATTCGGCTATTAACTTCTGGCAAGATGGCAAGACGCTAATGCAAAATTACCGCTTTTAATGAAATTCAACATTTCATTTGAATATATAATTGACATATTTCATATAAAAATGCTCTTTGGCGTTGTTAGGAGACAAGCTAAGAAAAATTATTAAATGTAAAAAATCTATTAGAGTTTTCAGTAAAAAAAAAATGGTTTTCACATTTATTTTCTATCCCGGGAAGCCCGGGTTGGATGCCCTACTAATAATAATGGATTAAATAAATGAATTAGTATCACCATTTCAGTAATATTGAAGACAGTCATATTAAAAGTTATTTTCTGTGACATAAATCATATATTCTAATAATTAATAAGATGAATATGAGTAATAATATTAACTTGTCGGATTAACCAAACCCAAAACTTTCTTCTATCTCATACATATAATGTTTCAAAACCCACATTTTTTTAAATTCTGCATTTTAGAACCCAAAAATGCAGTATAAAACCAACGAAAACCTAATCAGCTCCAACTTTTGTGAATGTCTAACAGAATATGAATTTTGGTGAAATTTCGTTCAGCAGTTCTTGAGATTGGACTATTGCTAAAATCCTGTAAATCGTGAAAAATGCAGCATAGCAGCGCCACCTTTTGGGAGATTTCCACTAAAACCTAATCAACAACAACTTATGTCAATGTATTACTGAATCTGAAGTTTGATGAAAATCCGTGCATTAGTTCTTGCTATTGCTAAACAATGCACCATAGCAGTGCCACCTGTTGGGCAATTTACGCCAAAAACTAATCAGTACAAATTTATATCATTGTTTAAAGTTTTATTATATTCCGTGCATTAGATCTTGAGATAAAGTGCCTACAATTTTTTTGTCAGATACAGACAAACAGACAATTCCTAAAAACAGTCAAATCATGTTCAGGTCCTTCTAAAACAGATAAATCCGTCGAAAACTGGAAGTCAAAATTTTTTATAAATCCAATATTGTCTTCTTGTAGAAGAATTTAATAACATTAATAATAAAAAATAATATACTTTTCGGTTTTATTTATTTTTTGTTTAATGAAATATATTATTCTTTCATAAAACATATTCTTAGAAACCTAATTCCCAAAGAATAACTAAAATTTCCTCAAAAGCATTTTCCATTTTTAAAAGAATTTTTTTTTATCTCATTAACAATTATGAGAAATTAATACTACAACAATCTCTCAAATAATACAAGAGGTTATTCAGAAAAAAATGTATGCATTTTATATAAAGCATTATTAAAAATACCCTTTCATAATCTCCAGTCTAAATTTAATGAGTTTAAAAAGTAAAGTTCACGGACGTTAAACCATGACAATCGTTGGATGCCATAAGACAAATCTCTGTAATAAATAATGAAAAAAAAATTCAAAGTTCATTTCTTTCACTGTTTTTTACTCGTGTTATTTTCTATGAATTGTCTTCGTCTAAAATAAAAATAACTTTTTAATCAAAATACAAAAGGATTTGTTTTAGAAATTTGAATGTTTATAATGACTATGAAGAATGTTATTTCATGCAAAATAATGTTCTCTGAAAAACATTTTTTATTGTATTAATTCCCAAAACACTTTTCATTCTAAACCACCCTTTTAAAGATAGTTTAAAACGGGTTTTTATTTACAGCTTGAATTGAACTAAATGTTCGGGTTATTAATATTTTTACAAATGTAATTACTATTTCCTTCAAAAATTTTAGCTGTGATAAAATTATGTTTTGTGAAGATTAACTATATTTTATGTAATGTGCTCTAAATGAAAATATTTGAGAATGATAGTCACGTGTTTAATGAAGTGGTGGATATGAGCTTCACTAAACCCTGATTCCAGAAATTCTTATGCGCATAGCTTAAAAGGCTTATTTCCCTATAAAATTTGTTATGTACAATTATGTAACCATATCTTTAATTCTTCTATATATGTCATGTTAATCGGTCATTAAAAATAAATGCCCCAAAAGCATATACAAAAAAATAAAATAAATAAAATGTAGAAATTTAAAATACACTATTCCAGAAAATCTTATACGCATAACTTAAAATGTTTATTTCCCTATAAAATTTGTTATGGACAATTATGTAACAATATATTTAATTCTTCTATATATGTCATGTTAATTGGACATTAAAAATAAATGGCCCAAAAGCAGGTACAAAAAAACTAAAATATAGAAATTTAAAATACACTATTCCAGAAAATCTTATACGCATAACTTAAAACGTTTATTTCCCTATAAAATTTGTTATGGAGAATTATGTAACAATATCTTTAATTCTTCTATATATGTCATGTTAATCGGTCATTAAAAATAAATGCCCCAAAAGCAACTACAATATATATATATATATATATATATATATATATATATATATATATATATATATATATATATATATATTATATACAAATTTAAAATGCACTATTCCAGAAAATCTTATACGCATAACTTAAAAGGCTTGTTTCCCTATAAAATTTGTTATGGAGAATTATGTAACAATATATTTAATTCTTTTATATATGTCATGTTAATCGGTCATTAAAAATAAATGGCCCAAAAGCATGTACAAAAATAAAATAAATCTAAAATATACAAATTTAAAATACACTATACACTATACGATTTAAAAAATAAATTTATACATATTTTTTAATGTTAAGTAAACAGGGTTTCTTGGTTCTGTGATGTTTCAGTTAATGAAATAAATGATTTTTAGATGCTTCCTCAATTAATGGTAGGAAACTTTTGATTACTATGGAAAGCAGGCAATAGGTTTTCCTTGTCTCTTTTAGTTGGATAATCAGACGTCGTTGAATTGTCGAAAATGAAAGTTGTGAAAAATACTGTAAAGGAAATTAACACTAAAATAAATCGAAATTCTAAGAGAAATACAAATCATAATTCGTTAAACACCATTTTATAGACACAGATCCAGGCATTACTAGAAATGTACAAGTGATAATATACGAAATTTAGAAAATCTGCGACATTTAGAAATATACGAAATTTAGAAAATCATATTTTGTGTTGCCAGCAAATGTACTTTGAAAAGGAGAAATGAAACCTGTGTATATGACAATTCATAAGTTTTCAATTAAATAAGATAAAAGAAGTATTCAAATTATGTGTTTCTTTTCTAATTAACTAATGGTTTGAAAACTAACATAATTAACCTAAAGAATAGCAATAATGCATAATTAAGTTTAAAAATGCACTCTAAAAAAAAAAAAAAAAAAAAAAATCCGTGAATTGAACGAATTTTTCCGTTGACTATATTTTGTTAAAATACGAAAATGTCTTCTTTCATTTCACCTTTTTCACCCTAAATACAGAAAACACCACAATTTAACGTAAAATTTCAAAAATAAGCTGCAATTTCGTAAAATCACAGGGATGTTCCGGCAACTGTGCTGCTAGTACTTTTTCGTATTAGAAACTTAATTCTTACGTATGTCCTTTCCCCCTCAAAACACGAAAAATTCGCGAACCTATGCTCAAAATTTCCCTAAATTTGCCAATCAAATAACTAAAATTTCTTTAAATAACACAAAAATATCTTCTAACCACAAGGGTGTTCTGGCAAAGTGTTGCCTGTGGTTTTAAGGTTTTGAACAAAGATGTTTTTGAGAGTGTGTACATTTTAATGTTTCTTGGTTGTTACTTTTAAAATGAGTTCAAGCGCTTTGTCATTGTAAGGACGTGAATATTAGATAACTTTTTAAAGTTTCAAATCAAGCAATACATATTTTCTAAAACAATGCATAAAACAAAATATTGTTGTGCGTTATATTGAATTTATGTAGCATATTTATGTATATTGGATTTTAAAGAAAATTGGCTGTGGTTCTATTGTAGTTTTTACAATTCAATGTATGTTTCGATCAGTGAAGTAATAATTTAACATCTCTAATCGAGAGAATCCTGCACATTTAAGGTAAAGCTAGGACAGTCTGTGCACAATTCAAAAGAATAACAATAAAAAATCTAAATATTAAATTTTTGCTAAACTATCCATGAATAATTTTTACTTCATTTGTTTTATATGCATTTTCAATGCTATTTTGTTGTTCTGTTGTAATTTAATAGAACTGTTGTAATAAAACCAAGAAAGTTATTTTGCGCAATCTGTCCTTACAGGGTTGGTGTGATTGCGCACATGGGTAGGAGAGATTGTTACTAATAATAACTACAATTAAATTGTTAACAATAATAATTACACTTAAATGACATTGTTGTAAGGTTTTTGTAAAGAAATATTATTGTATTAGGAGTGAATATTTCAGCCCAATGATTAAAGTGTCATAAAAAGGAAATACTTTAAAAATTATTAAAACATTTTAATTAAAGAGAAAAAAATTAAAGAATCAGAAAAAGCAACTCCAGATAAGATTACAAAATAACATTAAATTACTTGATAAGACGTTTAACTTCAAAATTAGTCCATTTTCATTTTTTATTTTTTTAATGCAAATTTACCAATAAGCTGCGTAATCTCTTCTAACATAGAAACTAATGGGAACAATGCGCCATCTCTCCTAAGTACCAGATGCGCAAACTCTCCAATTTCAGTAGGAGAGATTGCGCGGCCTTTTATTGAAACATGGCCGCTACTGAAACGAACCGTTGGTGTTCACACTGTTAGTCTAGATTAGTAGCTAATGAGAAATCGTTTAAGTTTAAAATATTTTGCACTACTGACAGTGTATAGAAATTCTGACGAATAGCTATGAAAATTCAAGTACTGACTTTGGGAAAACAAAACAAAATAGTAATTTTTTATCTTAGACGCTCAGAACAATCAACGTGCACTTTCAAGTAGACACTCCACTACTGCTGTTGTACTACTGCAGTCGCTGCGCGCTCACTCTACTTCTACCCCCCGAACCTCTACGTGCGCAATCTCTCCGACCGCGTCATCTCTCCTGGCTTTACCTTATAATAAGTTTCGAACTAAATTGATTTGAAAATATTTTAATAACTATTATATAGTGCTATATTTTTATGAAATCTGTAATATTTTCTTTGTTTCTTCAATATAAACCTTGTCAAAAGGAAATTTTTACAGATTTAACTGTTTTTTTATTAATAAAAATGAAATATAACAAATATTATTTATTGTAATTTATTTAATTAAACAATACTTTCCTTATAAGATGATGCAAATAAGACATACATGATAAATATTATTAAAATTTTGTAATAAAACTAATTTTACATTTAATAAGAATTATACTCATTTTTCAACTCTTAGTCGTTAATACATATACTTTTTCTCTAGCATTAAAAACAAGTTTTGATATGATATAATTTTTGTTGAAAGAATGGGTATAAACAAAGAAAAATGAATAAATATATCAATATACTGTAATACATTAAATAAATCTATCATTAAAAAGAAAACTATGTTTAAATCAATTGATTGACTTTAAAAACTGTAATATCACTTTTATATAGTTACGATTATTTAATTTCTCATTATTTTTCTTATAATACTTCATGTTTCATGCATATAAATATAGATTATAAAAATACTGTAATTTGGAATACTTCAATCTGGGAACAATTTGGATCAAAACATTTATGAATAAAAATGTACTTAAAATACTGGTGTTAAAGATATATATAATTCAAAGGTTTGCTTGTTTGGATATAAATAATGATAATGAAATGAAATTATGTATCCAAAGATAATATTCCCAGTGCTTAAAAATGATCTAAATGATTTTTTATTTTGTTAATAACAATTTTTTTTTTGAGATTTTTGCATTTAATGTTTCTTTTCATTTGATTGCAACATTTTTATAATTTTGCAGCTTTTATTACTAAAATAGAGTTTCGTTATTAAGCTATAAAAGTTCTTTAACAGATTAACCCAAAATAAATTATCATACATTACCGTATAAACTTAATAAAATTTTCATTCAGCACCGCTGTTCCTGCTTTTATTGCATACGTAAGGGTGTGAACATTAAGGGAAAATGTCACTTTATTGCTAGTGAAACAGTAAACTAAGAAGTTTAAATCAGTCTCTTAAAAAATTTTTAACGAGGCATTTTAAGGTGTTAGAGACTGTTCATAAATTAAATACTCATACGTAACTATGATGACCATCATACATAACTATGGTGTGTTCACAAACTATGGGGTTCCGTAGGGTTTGTAAATATCTGTAATGTTTTTTACCTTTCCATCGACAACAAAACTCATACATCGAAAGGAACTTTATAGTTACAGAAGGTAACGATGTTATTATTCTTTCAATTTGGGGTATTTTAAACTATAAAATTTTATATGCAAAATGACCTTTGCATATAGGAAATTGTTAACTCCCGTAAAATATTCTTTTAAATTTTCATTCTAAAATAAATGTAAAAATATGTGAAGAAAGACTTGCATTCTAAATCACCGCCGATAGACTTATATTTTTTCCTTAATTATTATCGATACTTTTCTTATATTATTTGTTTATTTTTCTTCAATCCACGGAATTTTTTTTTTAATTTGTGGTCAAAATATTCCAGTCTGTGCTGTATTTCTGTGCAACTGGTTCCTCTACTTTCTTTCGCTTTTTGATCTAAAAAATTTGAATATGTATTAAAATATATACAATAGGTATAGAACAATTGATATCATAAATGTAATATATTATTCTGGTGTATCTTAAAATTTAGCTTTCCTAATAATAAGTATGTATACGGTAATGAGTACAGAAACACTTACTAATCATAAAAACGTATTCAATTAAAATGCTTATGATAGCTACATACTGAAAACGAATAATAATTATTTTTTAATTGTACATTGCGATTTTTATATTTTTACATGTAAATGTTCAGTTAAAATGACTTTATTTACCCCAGTACCATATATTTTCTGATTAATTCTTTTAAAATCGTTAAAGGTGATACATAATGAATATTTTCCAAACTGCTTTGTGCTTGATTGAAGACAGCACAATTTTGTAAAATGTTATGCAATTTTTCATTCTCTTTACTCGAAATTATGCAGTTGAATTTTGAGCACGCTGCATAGCTTAAAAATTGAGCACTCCCATGTGAGTGTCAATATATTTAATCAGATACAATCTGTCCTAATTGCACCCATCTGTAATTTCAGACAAGAGACTGCAATAAAGTAAAATTCTGATAAGAATATAATGGGAAGAGTTATTTAACTATATTTCTGAAGATCAAATGAGAAGTGTTTGGATATATATATATATATATATATATATATATTTAATGCAGATATTTTTCCTGCTTCATATTGTAAAACAAAGATTGTATTAAGAATTTAATAGGTAATTTTTTGAAGGAAAAATCAAGCAAGAAGATACATTAATGTGCCATGCATAGATTACAGTGTATTTTGAACCATTAATGTTATTTACATTGCATGTGTTTTAGCTATTTATATAAAAAAAACATTAAATTATATAACAAAAGTATTTAATTTAAAAAGTTAAACAAACTTTGAAGAAATACTTACAATAGACGGTATTGTGTCCATATGATGCACGAGTGAAAAACAAATATCGCACGAGTAAAAAATAAAATAAATAGATAAATATATACAAAATGAGAGAAAAGACTTTTAATTGCACTGTAAAAAAAATCCTGTTTTTTTTTCTTTTTTTCTTTTCTTTTCTTTCCTTTTTTTAAGCTATAATTAGTTTTTAACAGAACATCTCCAGTTTATTTAAAGTACAGACTTTCCGAGATTTGATAGTTGCCAAGCCTTAAAGCTTTTAAAATTATGAGATAATAAACTGGTGGCAAGGAATTTACGACAAGCAAATGCCAAATATCAGAAATATTGAAAAGAAAACGTGACTTTGTACAACTATGTCTGTTTTAATTGACCAAGATTATTTTACTTAAACGACTGTGCCGCCACGCCACCTCCACTGACTTGATGTCCTCGACGCGAGATAATAAATTCAAAAGATGACAACTTTCGTAGTTAGAATTTTGTATAATATTTTTTAATACTGATAGAAAAAATGTCAAGCAAAAAAAAAAAAAAGGCTTTATTTGTTTTGTTTTTAATTCTTCCAATTGTATTAAAGGTTTAATAAACTGACTTACGTATAAGGTACACGCTAAATTGTTTGTGTCTTTAAGCCTTTTGAATCAACATGTATGTTGTTAAGAGTAAAGTTTCTAACGCTTCACTTTTGAACTTTCAAAATCATGCAATTCAACAAAAAAATCGATTTTTTTTTTATTTGCTGAATTATGAAACTATGTGCTCAAATTCATATGATGAAAAAATAATTTTGCAATTCTGAAGTTTTTTAGCAGAGAGATAAGCTTTTATATTTAGAAATAAACTAGTCACGGCCTGTTTAAAGTGCTGTAATGCAGTAAAAAAACCTGCCATCTTTTCAACTTTGTTCCTGAGACTTTTCTTTTAGCTCTATTAATTTCAGAAATATTTTTTGGGCAGCTGAGTATTAACTGTATTATTAACTGAATATCTTCCATGATGTTTTTGTTGTTGTTGTTGTTGCTAGGTTTGTAGTGATGTTTATCATATGCTTTTTCTGACTTGAAATTAAGTTGGGCTAGTTGGACAAAGTTCCATTCAATTATCATCCTTAAAATTAAAGAAGCTATTTCTATTACCAGGAAAGGAAGAAAAGAAGGTGTCCATTTTGTGGGTGCATTTTAACTATTATAAAAATGTATATACTTATTGTAAGCCATAATGTAAAAGTTTTGACTTTAAAAGGCTGTCATGTAGTAAGCAACATGCCATCTTTTCGTCGCTGTTGCTTAGACTTTTCTGTTAACTCTATGAATTTCAGAATTATTTTTCGCGGTAGCTGAGTATGAAATGTATTATTAACTTAATATCTTCCCTGATGTGTTTTTGTTGTTGTTCTTGTGTGTAGTGTGTAGTGATGGTTATCAAACGCTTTTCTCACTTGAAATTGAGTTGTGAATGTTAGACAAAGTTTCATTCGTTTCTACATTCTTAAAACTAAAAAAGCTATTTCTATCGCCATGAAAATCATTCAAGAAAATGTCACATATGATTTGAGTGCATTTTAAAAATTATAAAAATGTATGTACTTATTTTAAGGAATAAATTGAAAATGTTGACATTTTTACCGTTTACAAACTATTATTTGTTGTACGCTTAGTGAATCCACCACATACATAATTAAGTTATATTTACTTATATGCACTTCAAACACAATAATTAATCTTAGATTGCTTTATTCTGTTTTTATTCAAAAACTATATATTTAAACATTTGTTTATACTTAAAATGCTGTGTTTTCAAAGTTTAAAATTTAGCACATCATACGTAATTAATTCAATGATATATCATGATAGGGAATTATTATAGGTTGCTATGGTGATTACGTCATATTTAAGATGAATCATATTATTTCAGTATTAATGAATTTAAAAACCGAATTTGTATACTAAAGTTGTTTAATTATAGCAATCATATAATCTATCGACAATTTTTTGGATAGATGTTTCCGGAGAAATATATATTAAACAGAAAGAGTGTCTAAATACGGAATCCAAGTTCTGATATTTTCAAAGGTAGGTTTAAGTTTCCCATTCAAATTTTCAGTAAATGTCAACAAAAGATAAAATGCCAACTTAAAATGTACTTATTTTACTACGGGAATAAATCATATCATAATAACAGATGACATAATTCAATTTTTCAGAGAAATAATAACGATGATTTTTTTTTTACATTGTCTTGTATTAGATATTTGCGCAGAGTATAATTTTAATGTAACATAGTTGCATTTAATTGTTTGTAAATTGTATTGAAACTTAATTTCATGCAATAAAACTAATATCTATAACATGAAAACCTGCATAAAAAATAAATTTAGTTTTCATGCATTTTTGCATAAAAGTGCATCTGCAAGATCTGAATATTTATAAAACCAGTTATAGTACGAGCGCACCTCATTTGTCACGTTTGACGTACAGTTTCCAACATGTTAAATATGTCAATGTTTTTTGTATTAAAATATTTTAAACGCAATAACTACAAATATTTTTAATATTTTAATTTCAAATTTTGTGCATAAGTAGTTTAGCCTGTTCTTACCAACTCTGCCAAACTTCAAGTACATTCATTCAACATTTTTAATTTAGTTTTGAACGTCCACTGTCGCAATATCCGAAAACAGGTGTGGTAAATTTAAGCGTGATGAGAGTGTAACTTCTTGAAATAAAGCGCTTTCGTTTGGCTCCGTCTGTGCATGTAAAATCCGTCGTTGGAGTAAAGTCCTTCAAGTTCCCGGTGAATTACACCTCTGGGTGTGCCTAGAGAGGTGAAGGTATCGTCACCAGAAAAAGGTTCTAAATTACGACACCAACTCGAGTAGCGATGGCATGACGTATGGATGAGCGATGCAGCGAGGAATTAGCAAATATCCCAGTATCTCACATCCGTCCGGCATGACTTCGCTACACTGCGCAGTGCTGAACCGTCTCACACAAAGTCAATTAGCAACCGGCCATCTAAGAAAAAGTAATTAAAGCAACAAGACGGACTGAAGCCACGTCGGTCTATAGATTTATCAAATACATCTTCGCCAAGCGGAGAGCAGCCGAATCCTCGCCCCGTTGCCAGGTATCAATCCGTTAAGCTGGGCAAAAACCTGGCACGTAGGGGCCTGGTCAGCGATCTAAAAAAAGTACTTCCATGGTAAAACAGTGTATGGAGAATCCTCTTGTTAAGATGTTAGTAGGTTTGAGAAATATACCAAACAGGTAAATTTTTATTTTCCGTTTATACTTCTAATTTTTGAGAAAAAAAATTGTTAAGGCCTAAGTCAGTCATCCAGGTCTACACTGTTAAAAATTTGCAGCAAACTGTCCAGTCGTTCATCCGTTTTTATAGATAATGGTTACATAACCGTAATTTAACTATATGCTCACCATAATATGGTCAGAACAGAGTTAAAATGTGGTTATGTAACCGTTTTCTATAAAAACGGTCAAATGACTCCAGAGTTTGCTACAAATTTCTAACAGTGTATGTAGCCTGTGAAAAGAAAATTGAAGCCTCTCATCTAGAAACTTCTGCAGTTTGTCTGCACGTTTAATAAGTCAGAAGTTATTAGAAACTATCACAGCAACAGGATTTCACTTTAGATCAAACACAACAGATACAGTAAAAATTTTTTAAAAGCTATTAAAGTAAGAATTTATCAGACTTTTGGTGCTTAGCAAACATATTTTCTGTCTAAAAGATAAATAAAATCCAAATAGCTGTCTGAGATATATCATTACTTACTTTATTTTAAATTCTACTAAATATTGTGGCTTTGAATTTCTCACGTCAAATACTGCATTCAAAAATATACATTTAATCCAATATACTTGAGACAATTTTTTAATTCTGCTTTTTAAGAAATATAATATAACTATAATAATTATTATTTTTATTATCATTATTATTTTATAAACGTGTTTATAATAAAATTGATGCACTGCGCACATGTTAATAAAATTTTAAAAGTATGTAATAAGATATGTTACCATGTAAATGAATTACATATTATGCTTCACGAAGGAAATCGTACAAGGAAATCAAACAAACAATCCAAATAGCAAACGCAATCATGATAAAATCTTATCGATAATCAAAATAAAAATTTCATGTATTTCGAAATTTAGCCAACTGGAGAATTTTTATTTTTTAACATAAAGTGATTTACTAAATATGTTTCAAATCATTGATAAAAGGATACCAAATATGCACCCTTGAAGAAGTTAAATATGCCCTTGACAAATACTAAGATTTTTGATGTTATTATGTCTTATGCATACAAATTATTAAAATGTTTAATACATTCAGTTTAACCCTCTGACCGCCCAGTAAAAGGGCAAATTTATAATGTTTTCTCTGTAATTTTTTAAAAATGCTAAAAAATGATGAATTTTCAAACTTTATATAACATATTTAATTACGTATATAAGGATAACCCTTTAGAGTATTAATCATTACTCACTGTTTTAATATGTTGTTATAATTATATGTAGGTTGTTATAATTATACATATGTTGTTATATATATGATTTTAATAATGTTGTTATATTTGTAGAAATGTATTAATTTAAACAATGCTTCTAATGCAGAGAAAACTACAAAATAGTGAACGGATATATCAGTTCATGGCGGTGAAAGGGTTAATATACCAATTATTATATTTTCTAAAAGAAAATCATTCCATAAAATATACAGTAAGACAGATAATATCTTCACTCAATTAGCCTTTGATAAAAATCTTGCTTGAAAAATGAATCTTATCCTGCTACACTGTTCAAATGATAAGTAATTTCATTGTTTCAAAGGGTGTGTTTATGGGGTGAAAATTATCAGAAGGGCGTGTAGGTGAAAGAAGATTTAAAAAAAAAAAAAAAAACTTTCTTTATGTGCTTAATATAGTCCAAGGATGATATTTGCGACAATCATTTAGGCATGTCCTACCCTCTTAAATTACATGAAGCGATAGATATTTTATCTTCTCGATATGAAGTGTTTCTGGAATAAATAAAAATTAAGGTTTCTTTTTCGTTCCTAAAGCTGCATTTATTTTATCTAAAAACTGCTTATATACATTCGTACATACACATATGTTTTCTATATAATATTTATGTATACCATCTATAAGATCATAATATACATATATACATATATTTATTTTATATACAATTATAAAGGAAGCACAATATCGACATGATCATAATATACAGTACGTAAAAAAATTCTAACAGTGGTCATTACTCTAATAGTGTAAGTCAATGAATAAATCCGTTAGTACCAATGTACCTTGTTTGTGATGTTCTACAATCTTTTTCTTTTTAATTTTCTTGAGGGATTATATAATGTTTTTAATAGGAATATTAAAATTCTCAATACGAAGCTCTATATTTCTTCATTTGATTCAATTTTTCATGCCAAATTTTCATGAAACATTTCCATTACATATAGATACTTGAATAACAACAAATTAGAAACTTCATTAAACAGTATGTTTCTAAATTAACTGAATCCTCTTTTTCGAAACTGTCGGTGGAGACTTTATATTGAATTTTTGTAGATAAATCACTTATATTATGGTAACTTCCGCGCAATATGCACAGAACTTGAACAACCAAAGCGGAACCCTGAATCAAACCACGATACCCCTAAACAGAAAGTAGGATACCATTGTCATATTAATGACATTATTATGCTACATACAAATGCCATTTCATATCGCCTTTTATGTAGTTCATTAAAAATAATAATTATAATTAGAAATAAAATCACTCTGAATTTAAAAAAAAAAAAAACAGATTTAATATTAAGAAATTTACTTGTTACTAACTGTTTATGTTCTTACTAAAAATCAGATATTTTGAAAGGTATTTTTCATATAAGGAAAAGGAATCTATTATAATAAATCTGCAATAAAAATAAAATGTAATATTTTTAAAATGTATATTTATAGTATAGTTCTATATAAAATAGTGTAATCAGTATTTATCATGTATAGACATTTCCAAGTAATGATATATGTACTATTATCACAAGTACATGAAATGTCGATGCGGCTTACCTAAAGAGAAAATAATCGGAAATTCTTAATATTACTTGTTTTTAAACTTTTGCGATATTCCTCAATGAGACGATTTTTCCTTTGCTAAATAAGATGTATCATAGATTATAATAATAGTAAAGAACTTGTTTGAAGAAATTCACCTGCGTTTAAAATAAAACATTTGCAAAGTTATTTCTTGATATGAAACTTCAGAAAGCAGTAGATTTCTTAAATTAACAGAAACATTTTTTTCGAGTGTGGGTAGATACTTTATATTGAATTTTCGTAAATAAATTTGCTAAATGGCGCCAGAATTCGTGCAATATTTTAAAAATACGATTACTCAAACTCGAACCAAGAATCAAATCCCAAAACTCTGACAGATAAAAAAGCATACAAATGTCACATTTTTGACATATGTATGCTACATAAAAACGCCATTTTATACCGCCTCTTACATAATTGATTAATATTAATTGTAGGCAATTAAATTATTCTGAATTTCAAAGAATGATTTAATATTAAGAGCTTTACTGGCTAGTAACTATTTGTGTCCTTATTAAAAATTTGGAAAAAGTACTTTTCATATAAGAAATAATAAGATGTTATAATAAATCACCAATGAAAATTAAATGTAAACTTTAAAAAATATTAATTATTATATATTTCTATTTAAAATAGTAGAACTGGTACTTCTAATGGGCACACATATCCAAATAATCATATATGTACCATTACACAAGTACATCGCATGTACAAGCAGCTTACCTAATGAGAAAATAATGAAAAATACATTGTTTTTGTAAAGTCTAACAGTGTGGCAATTTAACTCTTGCTAAATAACATTTACCATAATTATAATATGATTGAAGAGAAAATGATTGGAAAATTTTATCTGTGTTTAGAATAAAATATTTGAAAATTTATTTATTTGTCTGGAAGAACACAAACACAAAAACATCACACAAAATACATTTTCTATTAAATATGTGATAAATATTATTATGTAAAAATCAACATGATTTGGAATTGTAAACAAAATTCTAAAGTTAAAATAGAACGTGTATCATCAAAATCTGTACAATGTTTTCATAAACAGCAGTGTGACACATAATGTTTGAAGTCTAATGCTAAATGCTTTAAATATTCGTGCCATATGTGCGAATAATCATATATGTACCATTACACAAGTACATCGCATGTACAAGCAGCTTACCTAATGAGAAAATAATGAAAAATACATTGTTTTTGTAAAGTCTAACAGTGTGGCAATTTAACTCTTGCTAAATAACATTTACCATAATTATAATATGATTGAAGAGAAAATGATTGGAAAATTTTATCTGTGTTTAGAATAAAATATTTGAAAATTTATTTATTTGTCTGGAAGAACACAAACACAAAAACATCACACAAAATACATTTTCTATTAAATATGTGATAAATATTATTATGTAAAAATCAACATGATTTGGAATTGTAAACAAAATTCTAAAGTTAAAATAGAACGTGTATCATCAAAATCTGTACAATGTTTTCATAAACAGCAGTGTGACACATAATGTTTGAAGTCTAATGCTAAATGCTTTAAATATTCGTGCCTCATTTAATTGCAATATGCATCACAACTTTATATAAAATGTTTAATATATTAAAATAATAAATTAGCAAATTAAAATTAAATATTTATTATGTTATATTTAATGGCAAACAAAAATTAACTAATTTGTTTAAATGGCTGGTGAGATTATATAATAATCTTATTATGAAGGAAAGTCATTAAGTAAGTCACAAAATAAAATTAAATAATTTACAATGATATTCACTTCAAAACTATTTTTACTTCTCAACATTTTCTCCACCAATATTTATGCACTTATATCACCGTTTTATCACTGCCCCAACACCAGCTGCACAACATTCTTTGGGTTGCTGTCTCAGCCCCATCAGGATTTCAAGTTAAATCTTTTCATCATCTGTGAACATCATCTTGCTTCCATGATGGTTTTTTAGTGGACTAAACAGATGAAAATCGTTTGGGTCTAAGTCGAAGCTGTATGATGGATGTGGAAGAAGTTGCCAACCAAATTTTGAATTTTCTCGTGTGTTCAACTTGAAGTCCTAATGTGGCTGAGACAGCAACCCAAAGAATGTTATGCAGCTGGTGTTGGGGACCTAATAAAACGGTGAAATAAGTACATAAATGTTGGTGGAGAATATGTTGAGAAATAAAAATAGTTTTGAAGTGAATATCATTGTAAGTTTTAATTTAATTGTCTTTTGTGACTTACTTAATGACTTACCCTCGTATTTTACTCACAAATAAAGTCAGTATTTTAAATTTTCTTTGTTTTTTATTATTTAGTACTAGCATTACGTAGCATTACGCAGAGTATTATAAAGATTTATTTAAATAAAACAAGTTCCACTTACTAATTACTTATCTGAAAACGTGTGTATTAACTGTTTTAAACGTTCGGAAAGTTTATGTGCTTTAACCCATTACCAGTGCTATTGCGTTGACAATCAGAATAAATACGTACGTTTAAATTGACTTCCAAGCTATCACTATTGTAGAAGTAAAAAATTGTCTTATTTAATGAGAGAAATTTTGCGTTTAAATAAAGCGAAGATTATCTTTTGTAATTGGTTGTAGTAAATGACTTTCAGCAAAAACGTTGAATACCCTACCACATAGTTTTGGCGGTTAATCGATTAGCATGCTTCGAACAAAAATTAAGTAAAAATAAAAAGCATCTAAATATCACAAAACACAGTGTGTGGATTCCGAAACAAACACAT
Organism: Maratus michaelseni; assembly: GCA_963931845.1. Lineage (NCBI taxonomy): Eukaryota > Metazoa > Arthropoda > Arachnida > Araneae > Salticidae > Maratus > Maratus michaelseni. The sequence goes on from OZ007591.1 coordinate 172,951,650, forward strand.
GCATATTACAACAGTGGATTAGTACATCTGTTTTTGCAGAAAAAAAAGAAAATGAAAAATATTAAGACACGTGGGTATTTTTAAGGATTTGTTTTATTTTTCAGGTTTTTGCACGTGTTTATAAGTGAATAAAAATTCATATTTACTGTGACGTCGCGAGATTAATGTCTATTGGATTTAAATTAACAAAATGTCAATGACTTAACCATTTCAGAAATCGTGTTTGATTTTGATTAGGTAAATAATGAGCTGTGTAGCGAGTCACTGATTTTTGAGATTCAATGATAAAATAAAAAAAAAAAAAAACTTTCGCGTATTTAACATTTTTACTCCTGTAGTATTAATATATTGAAATTTTCTGTATTTTAATAGTTCATATTCAAATCATCGTGTTTAATTTTGTTAATGTAATGAAATGTAAACAAACAATGAGCTGTCTGGTGAATGATTCATGTTTAACTTTCGCGCATTGAATACTGTGTTGCGAATCACGTGAGCGGCGGAGATTGGCGCCGACTGTCTATAGCGGGGTGTCCCCCAAGTGACGCAATAGAAATAATTGTCAGTATCATGATGTTCTCGAATCTAAAGGAAGCAAAATGCGGCTTCCAGAATTAGATTTTAAAATTTGCTTGAATATGTTTATTAATATTTAATATTTTAATTGTCGGAGCAAAGCTCCGGCTTCCCGTGAAAAATTACACTTTTGTGTACACGATAGCAGCCAAAATATTTGTCGCATTAACACCAAATTTGGACTGGAAGTCGGTAGTGCCAAAATCTCGCCGGGGATTGAAAATCAGAAATATTCGTCAATTCTAACGCCCGAAAACGTCTGCTCTAGAATTTTCGATTTTCCCATAGAGATAACATTGCGATTGTTTGAATTAAATAAAAAGAAAATTGAAATAATTTATATTGTTGCCATTTTTTATCATGAAAAACTTATTTAAATAAATAACAATAAACTCGGAAACAACCTTTTAGTAAAAAAGTCTTAATCTCGGTCTCATATATTTTACTTTTCTAAAATAAGGACCCCATACATTTTTATCTTAAAACACGTGCAATGAAGTTTAAATTGTATTAAGTACATGCATTTAGTTTTTTTAATCGAACTCAGCAATCTGTGTAATTAAACTTTTTGTTTCCATTTCAAAATATTTTTTTTCTTTTCAAGTTTATTGTATAAACGAAGTATGAGGGTAAATCTGTTTATTTTGATATAGTCGGGCAAATCCAGGATAAAAATATATATATATTAAGAAACCTTTTATATATGAACGGATTATATGTTTTATTATATAGAATTTGCAAGAATGCCAGTTAAGAGAAAGCAATCAGCTGAAATGAAAAGAATTGTGCAACGTAATTCAATTCGGAGAAGTCGCACAGTAAGAAGTCAGTTACCTTCAGAATTATTGTCGAGTACCGATATAATGACAACTCAGATGAATGAAGCAATCAGGTTTGATAGAGTAGCTACATTGAACAAATGATGATAGTTTAAATACATCCAGTGGTTAATCTTTACCGTATACGAGGCTCACAGTATGAATACAGCGGAAATGTAATCAGCTTTGAACAAAATTTCGAGAGTTTTATTTGCTGCCTGCCTGCTAAGCTTTCAGATATGACTTCAACTGTGTTAGTGACAAGATATACTTTATCAGGATGTGTGAGTTTTCTGTTCGCTCACAACGCCTTCTAGAAGTACTCAGATGGTTTAAAGCTCACAATCCTTATTATTCAAATATCATAACTGATGAAGATTTCGCTACACCACCTGAGAATGATGATGTATCTCAAATGTTACCAAAATCAGCCGATATTACTGAGGATATTGATATTTTGAACGAGGAAATAAGACGCGAGTCATTCAGACCACTACTTAAGCCGGTAGATCAAAACAACTTAATAAATGACGTAATTCGTGTGCCTCATCCTTCATTAAATTCACAGCCTATCAACGAATTTCAAGAAGTTTGTTACATAGCACATGCTTTTCCTCATCTTTTCCCACATGGTACAGCTTACTTACGACAACCTCGTCAAAAGTAGTCTCTCCTGATGAGTATTTTAAGTTCCTGATGAAATATGAAAATGGGTGATTTGCTAGAAACCCCCGATTTCGCTAATTTGCCATAAGTTCAATTCTTCGGTGGCAGTCTTTGGCTAAAGGGCGTTTTTTTGTTCAACGAAATAGGTTCAGTAATAAGACGGTAGAGCAGATGCGTGATATTCTGAATTGGCAACCAGAAATGGCAAAACACATGATTTATGCTAGCAAATTAAGATCCACAAAAGGATATTATAGTGCACGTTGTGGGGAACTCCTTTCCATGGTTCGACAAATTGGAACACCAACAACTATTTTTTACACTGTCTGCAGCTGATTATCACTGGCCTGATCTTTTCTGACTTTTAGAACCTAACAGAGATCCAAATGAGCTTACTGATGCAGAACGCAGACAATTAATGCACGAAAATCCTCTCTTGACAGGTTGGCTCTTTCAAAAACGTTGTGATATATTTTTAAGAAAAATCTTGACGTTGTTTTTAATCGACGACTACTGAGTTTGTTTCGATTGGAAGTGGCGTGGAAGTCCTCACATGCATGGATTGTTGTGGTTAAGAGGGGCCCCAAACATAGAAACACTAGACATGACTAATAACGAAGAAAATGTAGCAGCCGTTACTGCATATTTTGAAAAACTATGCAGCGCTGTTAATCCTGACAAGGACGTCCTCGCAAATGATATACACCGCTGTCGAGTTCGCTTTTCAGACATTTCCAGTGAAGATCGTGAAAAAGATCTCGCTCAGCTCTTAAATCAAGTCCAAAGTCACACAATACATGGAGATTATTGCCTAAGGAAAAAAAGTGTTACAATTAGTTATAGCTGCAGATTTGGTTTTCCAAAAGCAGAGTGCGAGTCTTCAAAGCTTCAAGTAGAAAATGGCATAATTAACTTTTTTCCAAAAGGAAACGAGTCTGAAATGAATACCTATAATTGCTTCGTGTCACAAGTTTGGATAGTTAACACGGATTTCAGGTCTATTACATCAAAAGATGCTGTTTTGCATTACATTGTCAAATATCATGGATGTACTATATAGTACATCCATGTCAAATATGCGTCAAAATCAGAATCAGCTTCTGTTCCTTACAAGGAATTGTTATATGAGATTTTAAATAAGATGAATGAAACAAATCCAGCAGTTCAAGCAGTTCAAAAACTCATTTTGTCTTCTATTTCTGAAAGGGATTACTCACCCCAAGAGGTAGTACACATAATAATGGCATGGCAATGTATTGCAGTAGTCGTGAGGTAGTTACAATACGGCTTCATGATAAGAACTCGGAAGGATAAACTTTGCAAGAGACGAAAGACTATCAAAAAGCATGGTTCAAGAAATATTGCGCGCGGCCGGAGAGACTTGCTTCTTGCACGCTTCTTAAGTGTGTAAAATCTTTGTCAGTAAGAGGAGTCGATTATCATTAAAGAAGAAAAGATGCAGTTGCTAGAGTTTTTCCTCTTATATCGCTCAACCATGATCCAACTCTAGCAGAAGAAAACTATAGTCAGCAAGTATTACTCAATTATCCTTGGAGAAGTAATTCTGACTCTTTATTGCAAGAATGGCCTCCATGTGTGTATCAGTCATGGGAGGAGGCATTCAATAACCTAAATATTGATGCACACCAAGAAATGAATTTTCCTGCTGTTAGCAGTATACATGAGCCAGAAATCCTGCAAGAAGAATACCGCGAGATTGATCCCTATATGGCCGCAGCTGCCATTGTTCCTATGCAGACAAACGAACATACTTTAGGGCAAAGCGTAATTTATCATGCATGTGAGTGGAAAAGTGAGAGTTGCAATTACCGTGATCGTAATTTTACTTAATTTCTAAATTACTGCAAAGAACAAAAACTTACAGTGCATCAAAATTACGCTAATTCTGAGATCAGATTTACGGATGAGCAGCAAAAGATACTTCACTTATGGACACAACAGCTTTCGTCTTTGCAATCAAGATTTATAAATTGCATTAAATGTACTTTTATCGTTGGGAAAGCCGGAGCTGGAAAAAGTACGGTAATAAAAGAAATTCGTAAAAGAGTTACCGAGCAGTTAGGACCGGAAGCTATTATGGTTTTGGCTCCAACAGGTGCTGCTGCAATTAATGTCGAGGGCAAAAGAATTCACTCTGCACTAAAAGTACCAACATGTTTTAAATCGTTCGCTGATTTAGGAAGTGAAGCACCAAAAAATCTACAGCTCAGCATGAATCCAGTTTCATTTCTCATTATTGACGAATTTTCGTTGATCGGATGCCGTCTGATGGCGGCACTTGAGCAAAGATGTCGCGAAGGTAAACCAGACAGCACTGAACTTTTTGAAGGCTTATTTGTTTACCTCATTGGAGATATTAGGCAGCTACAGCCGGTAAAAGACACACGTCTGTATGGGAGACATTCTACAAAAGACATTTTGGATTTGCGCGGACAAACAGTGGTTAAGACGTTTGAAAAATGTTTCACCTTGACAAAGTCAATGAGACAAATCGAGGATCAGAAAAGGCAGTTCGGAGAGGCTCTTGCTTTTCTCTCCGTAGGCGAAGTTACAGGTGATCAATTCGCATCCCTCATGCAACGACGTAAAGTTATACTGCCTCCGGCTGAACTTGAAAGATAAAGACGCCATACGCCTTTTCACCACAAACAAGCAAGCTGAAGAACATAATCAAGAAGTACTTCGTAAATCAAAATGGTCAGTGGCAAGAATATTAGCAGACCACAATAATCAAATAGCAAGAGGGAGTGAAGATGATCACGCATATGAACTTCAGGCTGAACTTTTCTTAGCAATTGGATGCAGAGTTATGTTGCGTACCAATCTGTGGACAGAGAGAGGATTGGTCAACGGGGCATTTGGTACGTTAAAAGATATTGTCTACGGACCAGGACTACGGCCTCCAGGCTTGCCACAGGCAGTAATGGTTCATTTTGATGATTATCGGGGACTATTTCTCACTGAAAGACTTTTTCCTGTCACATCTATTGCAAAGTCTTGGAAAGAAAACAATGTCTCATGCTCCCGTACTCAGTTACCTTTAACAGTTTCATACGCTGTCACCATACACAAATCCCAGGGTTTAATTTTGTCAAAAAATGCTGTGGACATTAGTCAAAAGGAGTTATCACTTGGAGCAAGTTATGTCGCGTTTAGTAGAATTCGTTGTTTAGAGGATGTTCTCATTGAAGTGCCTTCCGCAAAGGATAGGCTAGACCAAATTAGAAGAATGTGGCCACTTGCTGACAGATTAGCATTTGAGCAGTATCTGGGGCAACTGTCGACCGAATAAACACTCGAAGATTCAACAGCTGTTATTGTAAATTTTCTTTCATACTATTAAACAGTAAATAAAAAAAATTAAAAATATATATTATATATTTTTAATCTTATATTTTATGTTTATCCCACTCAATGCTCCGACATTTCGACCTGACGGATTCTAGTTAATGTTTAATATGTGTTTGATGTGTGTGTCCGTGTCATGTGAATGTCTAATAAATCAAGAAAAATGATATTTTACTGCATTTCTTCGAATTCCTTCACAAATCACGAATCTCGAATTACCAGATCTAGACACACGGCAGTGTGTCAGCCAAGTTCCCAAAGCAAAAAAGTCAATACACCGGCCGTGAGTATATTTACACGAACCATTTCGAGCTGTTTTCGCCAAATTTAGACACTCTACTACTGAAAATCTATTTGACCTACGTACTTGTAATTTTAGATGTGTAGTAAGGCCCACTTAAGTATCCAGAATCCAAAATTTTATAACAAACGCATAATTAGTTTCCGAGATAATGATATTTGAAATTGTCTGATAATCGATAATTTTATCAGTGACTCACTCACTCATCAAAAAGATTTCATATATCTACTGCACTTACAGGCTTAAAATTTGGTGAGAAGTTCGTTTACACTATAAGAAATCGAAAAAAAATCAAAAAATTCTGAAAATCGATTAATTACCCACTTGTGGGTGTCCATTTTTACTTTAACGTTACGTCTATTAGGCGAAATTTTAATTTGCCAAAAAAGCGCCAAGTGTTGAATCCGGTTTGACCTTGCAGCAAAATATTTGATTATCAGCCATTTTGGGCTAATTTCAGAGAATTAATTTTTTGAGTAATGGTGCATAAAATTTACCTTTTTATACGCATTGTGAAAAAACAAAAACATCTTGAGAGAATACATATATCGAAATACGCATATATTTCGAGATATCCGCAGTTGAAATTCGTCTAATCCCAGAATTAAAAATGTAAACAAAAGAGAGTCATTCCTATGATTCAAATAAATATTGATCATGGATTTGTAGCTACCATGGTTCTAGGCAGTGTAGCTGGGGCAAAATATCAGCTCATTTATTTTATAAAACTTAGAAAAAGACACGCGCAAGAAAAAAAAAATCGTACATAATCACAAAATAAGATCACTAAATATAATTAAAATCTAAAGAAATGCTTAAGTGATACTAAAAGAAACAACAAAAGGCTTATAAAAAACCTTTTTATGATCAACATACGTTTCAACGCTCCTATGGCGCCATTTTCAAGAAATATAAAGATAAACAAAGTATTCTCACAAATTTGGAAAATAAACTTGAAAACATTTCGAGATCAAATATGTAAAAAAAGAGAAAAGCAGGTGCTTGAAGTAGCCAACTGTAATCGTGAAAATTAATATTTCGTTATTGATTTTTAAAACAGAAAAGTATCTGAAGTAGCCAACTGTAATCGTGAAAATAATTATTTCGTTATTGCTTTTTAAAACGGAAAAGTACCATTAAATTTGGCAGGAGGTACTTTTCCGTTTTAAAAAGCAATAACGAAATGTTAATTTGCACGATTACAGTTGGCTACTTCAAGCACCTGCTTTTCTCTTTTTTAGCTCACAGGCTATCAAAGCCGGAGAGCTTATGTGCCCGCCGGTTCTGTATGTATGTACGTACGTACGTACGTATGTATGTAACGCGATAACTCTTGATAGAACTAACCGTTTTACTTTAAATTTTGTTTATAGGTTCCTTGTGATAAGGCGCTTCCCTGATTAGTTTTGGAGGTTCATTGGTTAAGCATAAAGGAGGGAAACGGGGGGCTAACCCCCCATAATTTAGATAAATAGGTTTTTCATGCAGAATTATCCCATTTTCTTCAAATTTTGTATATAGGTTCATTTTGATAATGCGCTTCTGTAAATAGTTTTGGGGGTTCATTGGTTAAGTATAAAGGGGGATAACCCCCCCCCCTAATTTAGATAAATGAGTTTTTCATGCAGAATTATCCCATTTTCGTCAAATTTTGTATATAGGTTCATTTTAATAATGCGCTTCTGTCAATAGTTTTGGGGGTTCATTGGTTAAATATAAAGGGGGAAAGGGGGGATAACCCCCTCCCTAATTTAGATAAATGAGTTTTTCATGCAGAATTATCCGATTTTCTTAAATTTTGTATATAGGTTCGTTGTGATAATGCGCTTCTCTGAAGAGTTTTGGGGGTTCATTGGTTAAGTATAAAGGGGGAAAGGGGGTCTAACCCCCTTAATTTAGATAAATGGGTTTTTCATGCAGAATTATCCGATTTTCTTCAAATTTTGTATATATATTCATTGTAATTAGAGACTTCCCTGATTAGTTTAAGGGGTTTATTAGTTAACTATGAGGGGGGTAACGGGGGATGACCCCCCTTAATATATTGTTTATTTCTTTAAGCCTGTGAGCTCAATGCCCTCAGTTTAACTGGGCAGTTTTCTTTTTATTTACGTATTTGATCTCGTGATTCATGTTTGCAAGTTTATTTTCCAAATTTGCGAGAATACTTTGTTTATCGTTATAGTTCTTGAAAATGGCGCCGTAGGATCGTTGAAACGTATGTTGATCATTAAAAGGTTTTTTTTATAAATCTTTTGTTCTTTCTTTTAGTATCACTTAAGCATTTCTCTAGATTTTAATAACAGTCGTATTTTAATTGCATCGAAAAAACATGGGACAATACATGGTGTCTTTCTCTCCTAAACACTGCAATTTTAATTTTGGTTTTTAATCATAAAATATAAAATAAATACGTGCGGAGATGTCACACTTTATTTCTTTTGTGCTATATTTTTTTCTAATCATTGTTGAGAATGATATACTCCAGAATTTTATTTTTATGCCAACACTACTTTGAGGAAAATTTCATTTAATTTTTGAAAACAATGCCGATTTAATTTTGAATTATCTGTAAATTTTATAGTATTTATTTGATATTATTTGGATAGCTTCGTCATTTTGTTTGTAAATATGAATCGGACTGTTGATTTATATGTTAATGAGTCTGTAATGGTAAAACATAAAATATGTCATTATGAATATTGTTATTCCAGAAATAATAAAAATTTCGAGTCAATACACTTCGTTTCAAAACAAATATTAAATACAGCAGTATTAAAATACAAATTTCCGCCGCAAATTAACAGCCGAATATTTTGTTGTAGGAAATTTAAATTAAATTGAATGTTGCCTGGTAAATAAAGTAGTCACTTGTAAACACAATTAAAACCATTAAGTATAGTGTTTAAGTATATTGTAACTGTACAAAAAGTAATGAAATCCCATCAAAAACATACCTGTGAAAGAAGGCCAAGTTCGTTAACGGTTTCGCTAATAAAAGAAGTGAGATCTAACTGGAAACCAAGTTCTTTCGAAGCTCCTTAAATCATAGCTCCTGTCATGCATAACGTTCTTCAATTGGTTAAAATGATTTGTTATATTATTTGCTACTCAATAGAGCATCTTGGCAAGTTTTCACCCACCAACTTTAATCTTTGAGTCTGAGTACAATTTAGTCTAGTATGCCATTGGCAAAGATGTAGTCAATCAAGTATTCGAATAAGTATGTCGAAGTTAAGGTATTGATATGTTGAGGAAATGATTAACTTTAAGTTCAGATCAATCATGTAGAGAAATTTGAATAAGAGAAAACTTGCCAAATCGCTCTATTGAGTAGCAAATAATATAACAAATCATTTTAACCAATTGAAGAACGTTATGCATGACAGGAGCTATGATTTAAGGAGCTTCGAAAGAACTTGGTTTCCAGTTAGATCTCACTTCTTTTATTAGCGAAACCGTTAACGAACTTGGCTTTCTTTCACAGGTATGTTTTTGATGGGATTTTAATTACAAGAATGTTGATTTCGATATATTATTATGCTTTCCCAACCTGCATGCCTGAGTGGTTATTTTCATGGTGCACGAATCCCGTGATATTTTATGTTCTTGAAGAATATTCATGTAAATATTATCGCATTATTTACAAGATTCGAAGACTACTCACTGGATTAAGATTTTATCCCGGCAAAATCAGGTACTGTACCTTTTATTTATTTTTAAGAATGGATCTAGAGAAATTAAAATCAAAGCGCAAAGATAACCCGGCAGACATGCTTACTAGAGGGCTCTCTTCCAAAGAGTTAATAAATTCAAGACGCTGGTGGTATGGTCCTGAGTGGCTTATTAATCCCGAAAATGTTTGGCCGAAAGAAAATAAGTTAAAAATCAAATCATTCATTTCAGAAATTGAAAATGAATGTAAAGATGAAATTATGGTTAATTCAATCATTGTTAATGAAAAAAATAATCGATATAGAAAAATTTAGTAGCTTAAAAAATTGTTAAGAGTAACTGCTTACGTGTTATATTTTATAAATTGCTAAAGGGCAAACACGAGAAAGTCTGTGCATTTACACCAGAAGATCTTCGAGAAGCAGAGCTATATTGGATAAGACGATTTCAAAATGAGTTTTTTTCTAATGATATACAGTGTTTAAATAATGCCAAACCTCTTCCAAAAGACTCTTACTTGCTTTGTTTGAACTCCTTCCTTGATTCCGAAGGCGTCCTGCGTGTCTCTGGTCGACTTGGGAAAGCTGATTTTTTAACGGATGAAAAACACCCGATAATTCTTCCGCCCAAAACGAAGTTTTCGGAATTAATTATTTGGGATGCTCATGCTAGAGTGTTTCATTCAGCAGTTTCTCACACACTCGTACAAGTGAGAGAAAAATTCTGGTTACTAAATGTTGAAGAGAAATATGCATGGCTCAGTTATAATATTTATTTAAGATTTTATCCTTTAATTTCCCTTCTAATTGCTGCCCATTCCAACATAACCCTTTTGCTGGGACAAGTTGATCAAAATTAAAGCTTAGAATTAAATACATAAAGGTTTCTCTGGGGTTGGCTAATAGAATAAATTAATTTATTCAGAAAATAATAATAAAAGGAATCCATAGAGATTAAATTTTGGATATGTTCCCCCCATTGCATTGTGTAATTTCGAAGTAGCCCATTACCCTTTTTGAGAATGATCATTCTTGCCCTTAGCTGACTTTTAAAGTGGAAATCTAAATAAACAAACACATACTAGATAATTTAAATGAGAAGACTCCAAATAATTAACACTATTATTTATTTACAATATTTACAGTTATTTCAAGAAAATAAAAAGATTTATCAGAACACATCTGATTTAATTTCCTAACAAAATTTCTCCTATAATATTGGCATTAACACTTTGATCCTTGCAAAGGATACTTATATTTGTTTTTATTTATATTTAAATTGATCTTTGACAACATTATTTGTTTACAATTAAAATACTGACTTCCATTTGTGACTAAGGTCACACTACCAGCTTCTCTTATAATATTTTGATAAAATCAAATAAACTGGGGAATTACTTAGGTCAGAGTCATATTTACCTATACACATTGATTGAAGAAGGTTTCTCTTTGTATCAGAGCACACTTTCCGCTAACTAAATAGCGCTGCACTTATTGAAAATGTTCATTTCACAAAACTTAGCGCAACTTCACCACTCTCCATATATGTTGTTCGGGTTCGCTGCTTTCTTACCATCAGAATTGCCACTCACTCTATTTTCCTCTTTCGGACCGCACAAAATTCATCGCGTCATTTTATTTCACCTCTCACTTTCGCTTCTGATATCGATGTGTGTTCTGTTTTTATTCTTTTTCACAACTGCTTTTTCATGACCACGGTGGGCCGTACTTTCTTCTGCCCAAAATTTGCATGACAGTGCTTTAAGCCCATCCTTCTTTTTTTTCATTGGGTAGTTGATCTCCCGTTTTAACTGAAATTTGCATAACAGAGGGTCAGTTTCACCTCCTCCTTACCAACCCCAACCAATGGCTATGCATCAGTTGTTGCTGTAGCGTGTTGTTTTTTTTCTCGGAACGACGTGTGTGTTCTTTGATATTATCTCCCAGACCAACTTAAATCAAAGTTCTTCTTATTTGACTTTTATGGCTTAAAATTGTCGCCAGCGAGTCTCTGGTCATAAATTTGCCATCCTAAATCTTTCAACTGAGGCGACTTATGGGAAAGTCCCGATAATGTACTTTCCTTACATTATCTTTCCCCCCCGTACTAAAAGAAAGAAAACGTCCAGTTTTCTTTAGCATTGCATACCCAAGAAGTCCATCACCATTGCAGATAATCTATAGATCACATAGATGATATCAGTCCACGTTCATCTATACAGAATCATCTTGTAGACTAAAGTTCATGCAGAGGAAAATGTTCATTTGTAAATTACTTGTGTGACTTTAATAAAGAACAGTTCATATATGTACACATTTCCTAAGTATTCCCAAACAATTTAGAGATAAAATATTATCATTAGTACAAAAATTTTAAATTTTGTGGTTAAATATAACCGGTGTGTCTAAGATAGAGCACTCACCAAATTCAAAATATCTAAATAGCCAAACAGACCATACAAAACAAAAAGATATTATACACTGTGATATGTAAGGATCAGTATTCAACTTTACAATGATTCTTGATAATTATTTTTAACACAATACATGCATCATACAATATATAAAACCCAATTCAGGCAAAATCTTACAATTACACATACATAACTGAATATGTAAGATACCTGAGAGAAAAATTATGATAATGAGTATACATTCAAAATATGTATATATATATACATATTTATATAGAGCAAAGAGTTTAATCCAATATAAAACTGTACATCCACATTCTCAAATTTTCTTTTTTTTTTTTTTTTTTTTTTTTTTTCAAATTATTTAATTATATCTAGTGCTACTAAAATTTAAACCAAAATTAGGCCAAAACAAACCAAAAGGAACAAATGTATATCTATACATATATATATATATATATATATATATATATATATATATATATATAATAGCAATACTCTTCTGAGTTCGATGAAATGGCATGTCTTCCACTTTACAATATTTACACATATTAATGAATGAATTCAGCACTATATCTAATTAATAAATGCAAACAGACAAATATTTTAGATGGACACAAAAACAGTCCTAGCAATCTGAAAACATGACACATTCATGATGTTGTAACTTTATGATATTCATCTACTACTTGACCCAATTTTATGGATTAATTCAGTTACCATTTGTATTGTCCATTCATATGATTGTTGTAATTTTATTATATACATACAATTCTTTCGAATTATTAAACAACAAAGAATGAATAAAAAGAAAAAAAATGAAATTTTTCTTTAATAATTTTCCCTTCTTTCCTATTTTATTATTTTTTTTTATTTATTTCTCTATTTCCTTTTCTTTTTCTTTTTTTTTTTTTTTTAAACGCCTAAGCGTAAAAATTCTCATGTTAATTCTAACATGTTGAAAATAATAACTCCCCGTTCTGTCACTGTTCATTTTTTTCTGCCCGACAGAAAGAAGAAAAAAAAAACTTCTACTCAATGATAAGAATCGGAAAGCTGCGTGACCTCAGGTCAAACACTCACCCCGTTTCTGTCAATCATGTAGCCCTACTGAACAGGTGATTCATTCCTTCCTCGTACACCTGAAAATGCTGGCCTAATCCCATACCACGACCGGTTCAACACCTAAATGCTTCTTTACCTGGGATAATGCGTTTCTAACACGCCCCCTGAACGCACCCTTTTTTTTTTTTCAATCCTGCAGGTGAATAGCGTTTGCGATCCTTCCGTGTGCATAACACCTCAACTCACCTCAGATCTACCTTCCTGATTTGCCCCGTCACATGGAGTATGGCTGCGAATTATGATGTAAGTTTACGAGTTATTATTCTCATTATTTATTTATTTAATGATATTTATATCTATATATATAATTTTTTGATATATATTAAAAGCTTAATTATTAAAACTGACTATAAGCCAATTGTTTAAACTACCCTTCGTCTTGACCCGTAAATTGAGATCAACCAAATAACATGCACGTGGTCTTTCATGCAATTCAATATTAAGACAAAAATCCATTTCCCGTTAAATATGTTACCAAATTACCATCTTTATATAAAACAAATATTCCATTAAAGGTTATTAACATCTAATCACGGCCTTATAATTACAAACACTTAGCGAGAAGGAGGAAAAAAAAATGATTTCAAGCCTACAAGATCGTGTGAACTAAGTCATCTCCACGCTAAATGATTATTCAATGGTATATGTCCACTACCGGAATGCCATACATTTATTTCCTAAAATCAGTTATCGAATTAATTTCATAAATATGCATATGGGAATCTTATCAATTTCGTTTCCCCTTTAGATGAGCAGCCCACGTTGAAATGCATAGTACTTAAAAGCCTCTGAATCATTGACAACTTTTAAGATTATCTCCAAATGCTTATTTAAAAAAAAAAATGTTTAAATATGTTAAAACCGATAAAATTTATTTATTTATTTATTAATCATTATAATAATTATTAATATTATTATTCTTATTATTTTTTTTCGTATTATTATTTCTTTCCCTTTTTTTTTTTTTTTTTTTTTTTTTTTTTTTACTACCGATCTACTTATTAATAAATAACATCTTAGAACATTTAACCTAACTTAAATGGAAAAAAAAAACTTTTATTTATTTATTTATTTATTATTATTGTTTTTAATTACATATTAATTGCCCGCCACCAATTACTGCAGTTAAGAAACTTTTGCCCGCAAAAATTTCCAATTAGTGTTGGAACTTAATATGCAATTAGCATCCTAGTAATTAAAAAATTTTACACAGCTGGAATTATATGTATATATACTTTATTATTCATTATTATTAATTTTTATTTTTTTTAAAACTCAGCTTAACGAATTAGTTAATGAGATTAAATGTTAAATCCAAATTGTTTAGTTAAACTAAAAAAAAATAATGTAACTTAATTAATTAATTAATTTTTTTTTTTTTTTTTTAACGGCTTGGCTTTACCATGATAATGTGAATGAAATGATCTTTTGACCGATTCATTTCCCAATTTCATGCAGTCTTTTGAAAAGTGAGCCTTAATTTATAGAAACAAGAAAATAAATTCTGTCATTATTATCATTATCACTTAATTAATTAACTGAATTATTTCCTTTCGTCTTATTATTATTATTATTATTATTATTACTATTATTATTTTATCGTTCTCTAAGAGTTTAAAATCGTTATCTAAATTTTCCAAAAAAAAAAAAAAAACACGAAATTAAAACAAAATGATACCATGAAAAACGAATGTTCGATATTTGTTTATCTGTTTACTGATTTCGTTTTTTTTTCTTTTTATGATGTGGCCCCTGCCAACCTGACCAAGCGGACGAGCTAGGAACCAACTGCTACCGTTTCACGCCCCTGGAGGAAAAATGTATCAGTGTCAACAGGAAAAGACCGGGGGACGCATACGGAAAACTCCCCCCCCCCGGTGTGTGTGTGTGCAATTAATTAATTTATTTATTTATTTTGGTGTAATATGGAAAAAAATTGGTGTGTGTCAGGGACGCCTGGATTTTCCCCCAAGGAATAGACACACACCCAAAGAGTGCACCCTCGCGAAGAAGACATCATCAGAGTAAGTGATACCCTCATTTATCTATTTTTATTTATTTATTTTTATCTTTACTGACCCTTCCTTCCGCGAAGTTGTCAGCAATGCTTGTTGACATGGCAACTGGGGATGTTTGTTGATAAACAAATCCCCACTCCGCGCCTACCTGGTACGTCACCAAAATCTTTCACACCGCCTCAGATATTTTATTGCCCTGCGTAACCTAGCCTTACTTGCTTATTTGTCTTTATCCAAATATTTATTCAATTGATTATGTGATTTTCTTTTCTTTTTTTTTTTTTTTTTTTTTTTTTTTATTGTTTGTGATACCTTGGGTCGCTTTTACTATGAAATTATCTCTTATCAAAATTTGAAAAATGTGCCAGGGATATCTTATTTTATGTTATTTTATTTTACTTATTTATTTTATTTTATTTTTTATTTTTATTTTTTTTTTCAACCCTAGTTGAGTATGCCATCGCTTTTTTTGAGAATATTTAAATTTGACAGTTAGTAGAATTCTGCAAACCGCAACTAAAAATTTTTTTTACATAAACTGTTTAAGCTATTAGTCTTTCTGTAACAGTAACATCTTACTACCCCTTTTTAATGGTATTTTATTCCCACTATTCTTCCTCCGATGAGCTTGACTCCTCTGTTTTGCACCTGTCAGCATGCTTCCCAGCTAGAAAAAGTTTGCAAAAAAAGTGCAAAAAAAAAAGTGCACAAAATCCGAGCGTATTTGGCACCTCTACTTGTGTATAAAAAGTGCAAACTGAATTGTGCAAAAAAAGTGCAAACTGAATTGTGCACAAAAAGTGCATAATCAGAGGTGCCAAATACGCTCAGATTTTGTGCACTTTTTCTGCATACGAAATAATCCCTAAATTTTGCAGTTTTTATGCACAATCAGAGGTGCCAAATACGCTCAGATTTTGTGCACTTTTTCTGCATACGAAATAATCCCTGAATTTTGCAGTTTTTATGCACAATCAGAGGTGCCAAATACGCTCAGATTTTGTGCACTTTTTATTTTACACATTTTTTGCATACCAAATAATTCCTAAATTGTGCATTTTTATGCATAATCAGAGTCTCTGATTATGCATAAAAAATGCACAATTTAGGATATTTTTGGCATGCAAAAAAATGTGTAAAATATAAAGTGCACAAAATCTGAGCGTATATGGCACCTCAGATTTTGTGCATTTCTTCAAGTAGATTTTTTGCATACCGAACATTTTAAGCATATATTTAAATCAAGATTCAGCTTACTATGAAATTTACAGCTATCAATGTATAATAAACCCACTTTTGGAAAGATGCATAATTATACATAGGATTATGAACAATAATTTTATCAGACATGGTACAAGTTCACCAACATGCGGAAAAAGATAATAAGCTTAAATTTAAATATGTAAATTTTATAATTAAATATAACACTGCATACAGTAAAAAACATGTCCAATATTGTTAAAACCCAATAAGAGAAAATTATTACACTTACTTGAAAAGAGCTGCACTAAATTCCAGTTATTAGTTGAAAATGTTTTAACTAATGTATTTGAACTTAGAAAAAGGCATTAAAAAAAAAAATCAACTTTACTTATTTTTGTTTATTTACACAAGAGCGATCAGCTTTTTCTCATCATTTCACTTCCAATCCAGTCATTGAAAATTTTGATTGTTGCAACTGGAGATGCAATCATTTTTCTGATTGCAAAGAGCTTTGATAGACGACTGCTAAAATCTAACTGCTGTTGGGAAAATGTGAAAGAAACCACAGCACACACAAAAAAAAATGACCATTGCAGTACAGCTGCTGCATTTATTTGAAATCACAACATAAATAATAAACTAATGGTACTCTGTTCAGGGGTAATGTAATGTATACAGTAAATGTTCCGGACTTTAAATTTTCTTGCTTTTAGATTTAAACAAAATAAATTCTGACAGTCTGACAGTCACATTGTGGAGGTGTATCTTTGGATGATTTACTTTTATCACATCAATTTCAAGCTGTATCCTGTTTGTTTCCTGTGTAAAAAAAAAAAAAAAATAAAATAAAAAAAAAAAATAAATCATGCAAAAATATGCAAACTGAACTACTTTACAGACATTACATAAATATAAGAATTCAATATTAGATTTTATTAAGTAGTTTGTTTTTCTACAGGAAAAAATAATAGTTAAAATTCACTTATTTTCATGTGTAATATATGGACAAACTGGAAAATGTTGTTCATATAAACAATTTCTCAAATCTCAAACTTGAAATTTACTATCTATACTATTAAAAATGCATGTGTGTAACTATGTATCTATATTAACCTCAAAGGCTCAGACTGTTGGGTGCAGAGCTGAGAAATTATTAATAAAGTTGCATAATAGGAAGGACCATAAAAAAAAAATCCAAAATTTTAATTAGATTTTTTTTTGTTATGTGAATTTTGTTTATGTTTTGTGTAATTTTTGCTCAGCCAATTTATATTCAGAGTTGCTAGAGGAAAGGGGGGAAGGGAAGAAGTAGTTGTCAGAAGAAATATATAAAATTTAGGAAGCTTGAACAGTATTTTTTTTTTTTTTTTAATGTTTGTGTGTGAATGTGAACGAAAAATTTGATTTTCAATTAATTTTTAAATAAAAGATCATTTTTACATAGTGTTCTTATTTGATGTTTTTCAAAGGGTGCTGCACCCTGCCCTTTTCCTTTAAACTTGCCGATGCACCCTGTCCGTTTTAGATAATGATATTGTAAAAGCGCCCTGCTCGTTTCCCCCCCAGTAGCTTCTTTTTGTATCTTCTACATATTTTTTAATATTTGGCTTTTTCCTCTCATACCTCCCCCCCACCCTAAAAAAAACAGATACAACAACTGCATATTGTATTTCTTTTAAATGCTAAAAAGATGTAAATTAACAACATAATACAAATATAACTTTTATTAGGTTGTTCGACATGTTTTGACTCACTCCGGGTCATTTTCAAAAACATTTTGAACAACATTTTCCAAATCTCAAACTAGAAATTTACTCTAGATTAATTTTAACACAATTATTCAAATTCTTGGCCCGGACATTTTTTGTCCAGTTGGAAAATTACAACTAGTGATGCACAGAATATTTGGTATGTATTCGGCCATACTACAAATATTTAATTAGGCTGAAAATAGGTCGCACTCGGCCTAACCAAATATCAAACTATTCAGTTTTGCTGAATATCTTTATATATGGCCCAACCAAACAGGCTTTTAAAAATATTTTCAAAAAATTTAGTTAAATTTTATTTTTAACTGTTAATAAATAAAGATATCCCGGAAAATTAAGAAGTAGAATTATATTCAAATAAGAGAGATTACTTGTACATTTATGTATTTCCTGTTTGAAAAGTAACAACTAAGAAAATTAACTGTTAATGATGACATTCATAAGAACTAATAATGCATAAATGTAAGATCGTGAACATTGTTTTCTTTTTCAAAACTGAGAGTTTCTAAACAAACATAATGGAAGATAATGTGCAGCTTTCAGGGTAAAGGTGAAAATAAGCACTCGCCAGTCGCCATTCATCGATTAAACTTTAAAAACTGGCCAAATGCAGGATTTCCTGATTGCCCTTTTTCCCTAAATTTTGCAATTTTTCAGCATCCATTCGACGAAATTCGTAATTTTTATGTACCCGTTTGAAGAAATTCATGGCTTTTATGTGCCCGTTCCAAGAAATTTACGATTTTCTGTGCATAATCAACAAAATTCATGATTTTTTACACAGCAATCGATAAATTTCATGATTTTTATGCATTCGATCGATGAAATTCATGATTTTTAGACGTTCGATCGATAAAATACATGATTTTTACATGCTCAGTTGATAAAATTAATTTTTTTTACACGCCCGGTCAACAAATTTCATTATTTTTATGCGTTCGGTCGATAAAATACATGATTTTTACACGCTCGGTTGATAAAATTAATTATTTTTACACGCCCGGTCAATGAATTTCATTATTTTTACATGCTTGGTCAATAAAAATTCCTGATTTTTACATGCTCGGTCGATAAAATTCATAATTTTTACACGCTCGGCCGATAAAAATCATGATTTTTACACGCTTAGTCGATAAAATTCATGATTTTTTCACGCTCGGTCGATAAAATTCATGATTTTTTTCACACTCGGTCGATAAAATTCATGATTTTTTTCACACTCAGTCGATAAAATTCATGATTTTTTCACACTCGGTCGATAAAATTAATTATTTTTACATGCCTGGTCAACGAATTTCATCATTTTTACATGCTCGGTCAATAAAAATTCCTGATTTTTACATGCTCGGTCGATAAAATTCATAATTTTTACACGCTCGGTCGATAAAATTCGTGATTTTTACACGCTTGGTCAATAAAATTCATGATTTTTCACACTCTGTCGATAAAATTCATGATTTTTTCACGCTCAGTCGATAAAATTAATTATTTTTACACGCCCAGTCAACGAATTTCATTATTTTTACTCGTTCGGTCGATAAAATACATGATTTTTACATGCTCGGTTGATAAAATTAGTTATTTTTACATGCCCGGTCAACGAATTTCATTATTTTTACTCGTTCGGTCGATAAAATACATGATTTTTACATGCTCGGTTAATAAAATTAATTATTTTTACATGCCCGGTCAACAAATTTCATTATTTTTACACGTTCGAACAATGAAATTCATGATTTTTACAAGTTCAATCTACAAAATTAAGGATTTTTACGCGTTCGATCTACGAAATTCAGGATTTTTACGCGGTCGATCGACGAAATTCAGGATTTTTATGCGGTCGATCGACGAAATTCAGGATTTTTTAGAGTGTCAACAATACTCCAGATTGTAAAACATGCAATGGGGAGTTATGAGATGAAAAAAAAAAGCAAAATATTAATTGGTTATTTTTTTAAACCAAAAACATTGGGAAGGAGGTGTCCATTAATGGCATATCTACATAGCTGCAACCTTGGCATAATCGTAATTGTGAGGGCCGCAAGATAACAAAATTCCTAAACAGCGTAATTAAACTGGACACTGTAATAAAATATAATGTAATAAGATTTATTAAATTATAAAATAATACTTACATGAGATGTATCAACAAGTCTCTGTTCAACCACATTTTACTAGCAGCTAACCTTCCACTCTGGAAGAGAAGAAAATCAATAACAACCCAATACAAAATGGCTTATAACTGAATATAAGAACATTTTATAAATTTATTTTAATTCACAGAAGAAGCTACAAAGTTTAATTAATCAAAGTTTAACTAAATTAATTAAAAAAGTTTTAAGACTATACTCTTTTTAAGTTATAACTCAAAGCTAAAGCACAGTTTGTTTTTTTCTGTAAAGGCTTCTTGTAAAAAGGTCTGGTTCATAAAATGGCAGTATCTGTGTTAAATATTATGTAAAATTGTTTTATAATTTAACTTTTAATACTTTAGTCTGAAATATGAAAATATTAGGCCAGCCGAATATTCGGTATACTTGTGGGCTGAATATTCAGTATTCGGCCAAAATCGCTATTCAGTGCATCCTTAGTTTATAGTAATTTAAATTTACTTTATAAGCTTTTAAAATTTTCGTAATTATATTTTAAAAGTTACAGATTACTAACTAATATGCTAAAACATATGTATCAACAATTATACATACCAAGAAGGAAATCCATATACTGCGATATTTTTTAATATTCCTTTACATTCCGGTTTCAGAGGTTTTATCAAATAAATACTTGACAAAGTTGATTACATAGTTAAATATTATGTACTTTAGGATTAAAATAAGTTGGCTATTATTTACTTTGTGGAGGAGGAAGAGGGGAAGGGGATCAAAAAGTATGTTTACCTCCTGTGAACAAAAACAGCATTTTGGCCTTGAATGAGGGTTCCTGCAGTGGAGTTCCCCCCCCCCCCAACAAATTTTGACAAACAAAATCAAAGCATATTTTTATATATTTTAAATAATTTTTTAGTTTACTTTAAATTAATAACTCCAAAATAATATTCATCCACAATTACTTATTATAAACACATTATTTAATTTTACTGAATAATTTATTTATATTTAATAATAGAAGTTAAAATGTTTTGATTTAACTTGGTTATTAGGGTGGGTTGAAAAAACCGAAATTTATATAATCGAAACGTAATAGTGCGGAAAATTTGCCATTGGTAATAAGGAATAAATTCACAAAATATTACACCAAATGGTTAATATCTTTTAAATATCTTTTACCGCCGCAGAGGGCAAAGTTAAAAAAAAACGCATTTTTTTTTTTAATTAAATTATCCAACTATACCAATACAATTTCTAATAGAATGCAAAAGCTACATCAAGATGTTAGTAATGTTCCAATAAAATGTCATTATGGTGAAATTATTTCTATTACCGCCGCAGGGGCAGCCAAAATTTTGAAAAAAAAAACGGCAAAAATTTCAATTTTCCGTTTTTTACTTTTTTTCAAATTCATATTATATGTCTACTATTAAAAAAATTTACATTATATCTAGTAATACCTAATAAATGTCTAGTAATTTTGATGATCGGGATTGCCAACCAAGGGCGAAAGGGGCCCGCCCCTCTTAAATTTTAGAAAAAAGGGCTTTTTGAAGAAATTTTTGCGATTTTATGGTAAATTTAAGGATTTTTTTAGTAGGGGCGACCTTTTACATAAATTCCCCCTCAATTTTCACTTTTTCTCCCCCCTCCCAACAAAAAATCTCTAAAAAGTTCCGGAAAATCCCCAAAATCACTTAAAAAAACACATTTCTCTCAAATTTAGGGGGGAGGGGGCCTCTCTCGCCCCTGGTTGGCAATGCTCATGATCAAAATTACTACACATTTATAAGTTATTACAAGCTATAATGTAAATTTATTTAATTCTAGACATATAATAAAAATTAAAAACTTTAAAAACGAAAAATTGAAATTTTTGCCGGTTTTTTTTTTCAAAATTTTGACTGCCTCTGCAGCGGTAATAGAAATGATTTCGACCCGATTGATTATGTCAGAAACTAAACAAATGTTTTGATTTATCACTCAAGGTCAGAAATCTCATTTTTTAAATCAAAATATTTTTACTTTCATTAGTAAATATAAATAAATTAGTCAATAAAATTAAGTGGGGGGGGTGGGGGCTTCAAAAAGTATGTTTACCTCCTGTGAACCAAAAAAAAAAGAGCTAGTTTTGGCCTTGAATGAGGGTTCCTGCAGTAGAGTTCCCCTCCCCCCCCCCCAACAAATTTTGACAAACAAAATCAAAGCATATTTTATATATTTTAAATATTTTTTTAGTTTACTTTCAATTAATAATTCCAAAATAATATTCATCCACATTTACTTATTATAAACACATTATTTAATTTTATTGAATCATTTATTTATATTTAATAATAGAAGTTAAAATGTTTTGATTTAACTTGGTTATTAGGGTGGGTCGAAAAAACTGAAATTTATATAATCGAAACGTAATAGTGCAGAAAAGTTGTCATTGGTAATAAGGAATAAATTCACAAAATATTACACCAAATGGTTAATATCTTTTAAATATCTTTTACCGCCGCAAAGAGGGCAAAATTTTAAAAAAAAATCGCTTTTTTTTTTTTTTTTAATTATTTAACCATACCAATACAATTTCTAATAGAATGCAAAAGCTACATCACGATGTTAGTAATGTTCCAATAAAATGTCATTATGGTGAAATTATTTCTATTACCGCCACAGAAGCAGCCAAAATTTTGAAAAAAAAACGGCAAAAATTTCAATTTTCCGTTTTTTACTTTTTTTCAAATTCATATTATACGTCTACTATTTTTTAATTTTTAATGCCTGAGGAAGACCACTCGGCTGAGGGCGAACCCAGCCGTTGAGCGTTTAATGTCTTCCCCGGCTAGCTCCCCGGCATATGTCTACTATTAAAAAAAAATTTACATTATGTCTAGTAATAACTAATAAATGTCTAGTAATTTTGATGATGGGGATTGCCAACCAAGGGCGAGAGGGGCCCGCCCCTCTTAAATTTTGGAAAAAAGGGCTTTTTGAAGAAATTTTTGCGATTTTATGGTAAATTTAAGGATTTTTTTAGTAGGGGGGACCTCTTACATAAATTCCCCCTCAATTTTCACTTTTTCTCCCCCCCCCCCAACAAAAAATCTCTAAAAAGTTCTGGAAAATCCCCAAAATCACTTCAAAAAACCCCTTTCTCTCAAATTTAGGGGAGGGGGGGTGCCCTCTCTCGCCCCTGGTTGGCAATGCTCATGATCAAAATTACTACACATTTATAAGTTATTACAAGCTATAATGTAAATTTATTTAATTCTAGACATATAATAAAAATTAAAAACTCTAGAAAAAACGAAAAATTGAAATTTTTGCCGGTTTTTTTTCAAAATTTTGACTGCCTCTGCAGCGGTAATAGAAATGATTTCGACCCGATTGATTATGTCAGAAACTAAACAAATGTTTTGATTTATCACTCAAGGTCAGAAATCTCATTTTTTAAATCAAAATATTTTTACTTTCATTATTAAATATAAATAAATTAGTCAATAAAATTAAAGGGGGGGGGCTTCAAAAAGTATGTTTACCTCCTGTGAACCAAAAAAAAAAGAGCTAGTTTTGGCCTTGAATGAGGGTCCCTGCAGTAGAGTCCCCCCCCCCCCCCAAACAAATTTTGACAAACAAAATCAAAGCATATTTTATATATTTTAAATAATTTTTTAGTTTACTTTCAATTAATAATTCCAAAATAATATTCATCCGCATTTACTTATTATAAACACATTATTTAATTTTATTGAATCATTTATTTATATTTAATAATAGAAGTTAAAATGTTTTGATTTAACTTGGTTATTAGGGTGGGTCGAAAAAACCGAAATTTATATAATCGTAACGTAATAGTGTGGAAAAGTTGCCATTGGTAATAAGGAA
Organism: Maratus michaelseni; assembly: GCA_963931845.1. Taxonomy (NCBI): domain Eukaryota; kingdom Metazoa; phylum Arthropoda; class Arachnida; order Araneae; family Salticidae; genus Maratus; species Maratus michaelseni. Next base: position 172,975,567 of record OZ007591.1, read on the forward strand.
TAAATTCACAAAATATTACACCAAATGGTTAATATCTTTTAAATATCTTTTACCGCTGCAAAGAGGGCAAAGTTTAAAAAAATCGCTTTTTTTTTTTTTAAATTAAATTATCTAACCATACCAATACAATTTCTAATAGAATGCAAAAGCTACATCAAGATGTTAGTAATGTTCCAATAAAATGTCATTATGGTGAAATTATTTCTATTACCGCCGCAGGGGCAGCCAAAATTTTGAAAAAAAAAAAAAAAAAAACGGCAAAAATTTCAATTTTCCGTTTTTTTACTTTTTTTTCAAATTCATATTATATGTCTACTATTAAAAAAATTTACATTATATCTAGTAATAACTAATAAATGTCTAGTAATTTTGATGATGGGGTTGCCAACCAAGGGCGAGAGGGGCCTGCCCCTGTTAAATTTTGGAAAAAAAGGGCTTTTTGAAGAAATTTTTGCGATTTTATGGTAAATTTAAGGATTTTTTTAATAGGGGGGAAATCTTACATAAATTCTCCCTCAATTTTCACTTTTTCTCCCCCCTCCCAACAAAAAATCTCTAAAAAGTTCCGGAAAATCCCGAAAATCACTTCAAAAAACCCCTTTCTCTCAAATTTAGGGGGGGGGGCCCTCTCTCGCCCCTGGTTCGCAATGCTCATGATCAAAATTACTACATATTTATAAGTTATTACAAGCTATAATGTAAATTTATTTAATTCTAGACATATAATAAAAATTAAAAACTCTAGAAAAAACGAAAAATTGAAATTTTTGCCGGTTTTTTCAAAATTTTGACTGCCTCTGCAGCGGTAATAGAAATGATTTCGACCCACCCTATTGATTATGTCAGAAACTAAACAAATGTTTTGATTTATCGCTCAAGGTCAGAAATATCATTTTTTAAATTAAAATATTTTAACTTTCGTTATTAAATATAAATGAATTAGTCAATAAAATTAAGTGGGGAGGGGGGGGGCTTCAAAAAATATGTTTACCTCCTGTGAACAAAAAAAAGAGCTAGTTTTGGCCTTGAATGAGGGTTCCTGCAGCAGAGTTCCCCCCCCCCACCCCCCCACCCCCAACAAATTTTCACAAACAAAATCAAAGCATATTTTTATATTTTTTAAATAATTTTTTAGTTTATTTTCAATTAATTCGAAAATAATTTTCAATAATAAAAGTTAAAATGTTTTGATTTAACTTGGTTATGTTAGAAACAAAACAAATGTTTTGATTTAACTGGGAGTTATGTCAGAAACAAAACAAATGTTTTGATATAACTGGGTTATGTCAGAAACAAAACAAATGTTTTGATTTAACTGGGTTATGTCAGAATCATTGTTCGAAATTAGCAGTCAGTCGTCAAATGCAACTACATAGTATTTGACGACTACAAAATTGTTCCCCGGAGTTAAATTTGATGCCCAACCCTTTTTAACACTTATTTTTTGTTTAACTTAGCCAATCACTCGCTTTTGAAAATTTGGTCTGACACCAAACATAAATTCTAATGCGAGACAGTTTGAGAGAGATTTTTAGCAGAGTGTGCAAATCCAAATGAATACATTAATTTATGCAAACTTCTAAACTTTATATTGAACCTGCCATTTAGCACTGCTGAATGTGAAAAGGGATTTAGTCAGTTTAATTTAATAAAAAATGATATACATAACCGTTTATCCACTGATATTGTTAATGATTTATTAATGATAAAACTGTGTGGACCCAATTTAGCAGATTTTTGTCCAGATAAAGCTATAAATCCTTGTGAAATGATGTAGCTGAAGGACGGTTAAGAAATCCTGATTTTATTATCTAACTTTATTAGAATTAGTGGGTATTGTTTGACTTTCATCAGTGCACTCTACATGCAGTCAAGCATTGTTAGCATTAAATTGCTTAATTCTTTATATCCTGAATTAATTTTCCAGCTACTTTTTAAATGCTCAGAATCCTCGATTATTTCCACCAGTTATTATTATTTTTTTTTTTGTAAAATTTTTCTTATCTAATCATAGCATTTTTGAGATTCAATTAGGTGAAAATTTCTCATTTGATAAACCGGTGGTAACAGATTAAAAATTCTGTAAAAGACTCTCGTCGCGAAGGGGTTAAAAAGTGGTACTTATAAGTACCGTCAGGATAAAAAGGGTTAATGAGGATTTTTGCTTAACATGAATTGATAATGCAGTCCCAACAGATAAGATGGTACTATTATTTTAATGGTTAACACACACACAAATGTGGTCCTTTTAGATTTCATTTTAACAAATTTTTTTTTTTTTTTTTTTTGCTAAATTTAAGTAATTATCAACAACGGATAAAATTTTGTTTAACATGGTTAAGTGCATTTTTCTATTAACTCCTTAACTGCCACGTGAGTATATATACGCCTTTAGAAAACATATTCTTCTTTTACAGGTTTGGCAAACCCGCGTGCCAATAAGGCATTTTTCATTACCAGTTCCGTATTTAGCTCACGGTAACATCTGTATTTTGTTATCACTATGCCAGTAAAGTTATCTTCAGCTTATTTATTCGCAGAATTCTCTGATAAAATAAGGTATTGGGGGGTCTTGTCAGATTTCGTTGGCAGTTAAGGGGTTAAATTTGAAAATGTAGTATTAACTAAAAAAGCTTTATCAGTTTTACAGTTGCTTCAATAATTATAATATTGTAGATTATGAACTTCAATAATTTAAATAAAAACAAAATATTCACAATTTTCTGTAAAATAGCATATAACGATACAGTTATGTGAATTTTAGAAATTGCAACTAGAAATTTTTATTAGACGCCTAAGATAGTTACAGTAAGCATCACTTCACACCTACCTTTCATTACCCAATTTCTATCACTGGTCAGAAACAAAACAAACGTTTTGATATATTGCCTGCAGTCAGCCATCTCATTTTTTAAATCAAAACATTTTAACTTATATTATTAAATATAAATAAATTAGCTAATAAAATTAAATAATGTGTTCATAATAAGTAAATATGGATGAAAGGAAATGAGAAACAAAACAAATATGTCTTGATTTAAAAAACAAGATGGCACACAGCAGGTTAATCACAAAGCTGTTCCTTTATTACTTTATGCAGTTTAACCCTTAATTGCTGTCACAAAAACTGTTGCATACATACTGTGAGTGGTTTTGGTTTCCAAGACCGCTTGATTGAAAGATTAATAAAAAGCTCAAATAACTAATAAGATACTGCTTCTGTTCTAAACTTTATGTAGGGGAGACCGGTACACAGTGGACCACTTTTTCAGTAAACATTTTTTTTTCTCTTTAACAGACTGACCGATCTGTATGAAAATATTTTTGAATATTCCTTAAACCTTCTTACATCCATCATAATTTTCTCACAACATAGTTTTCAATACATTTTTCAAAAAAAAAATTATATACACTTGTGAAGTGGACCAGTGTACCCCGGAAGCGGGGTACAGTGGTCCACCCACCGGGGTACAGTGGACCACTATTAGGTATTATCTAAAATACAATATAAATCTATTTTTCATTAATCTAATTTTTTTTTGTTGCCCGTTCACCCACAAAATAACATAGTAATATAAATTTTGAAGCAAAAACAAAAAAATTATATTTTGAAAATAATAACTGATTAATACAGGAACAATTGCAATTTAGTTGAAGTTATTACTTAAGTACAAAAAAATCAGCTCACATTAAAATTTGCAAATGAAATTCTTAAGTACTTATGAGTAAGATTGAGCCTGGAATTTTCAAGAAATAATTTTGGGTCTGAGAGCAACATTATGAAATCATTGACATCAACAGCAGATTCATCTACAGTTTCAGAAGAAATAAATTGATTTCCATTCAATTTGCGTCTCATAAATCTTACTTGAATAAAATCATCAACAATTAGACTACAGTTATATTTATCAAAGGCAGTAAATACAAAACAAAATATTTCTTACTATGTTAAATAAATTGTTATTTTTATTTGTTTACTTTATTTTACAGTTAAATCTACTTTAAAACAATCTTTCTTTATAGAAAATAAGCAATTATTAAATATTTTGAACATTCTGCATTACAGGAGCAGAGTGGATTGTGGACCACTGTGCCCCAGGAGTGGGTGGTCCACTGTACCCCATGTTGAAGTTCAATAAATAATCATATTAATATTGTTCATAGCTTTCTTTTAAACATATTAACTTTAAAGTAAAATAAAAACAAGTATCTTAGCTTTGGTCATATATTACAGATACAGAGGACAGTCAATTCTCAAATACTCATCATACATTACATGCAGATAGATTTTAAAAACCAAATTTTGAAGGGAAAACTTGCGGGTATGTACAAACAAAACAAAAACACAATTTGATTATTTTTTTTTTCTTAGAAGGACAGTAATTACTTGAACTTCATTTTTATAAACATGGGAAGACTTATTTTACTTTCTTTAATCATTGTTGAACGCTAAATTATACTTTGTGATAATTTAAGAAGTATTTTGTTTTGTTTATTTAAGGAGTTTAAGTATCTACTTGGAAACTTTTTAATTTCTATGGAGTTTCTAAGTAGTGTAAGGCGTCTGTATGAACCCTGCAATAGTTAAACTGAAAATCACAAGTTACTGTGAAAATTGATAAAAGCACTACCGCTAAAAGCAGCTAAAAGATTTTTTTTTTTCCCCAAAAGCCGTAGCATTTAAGCCTAACATTTATAACTAGGATTAGGGTGGTTTTATTCCAAACAAACGTTCATTTACAATGTTTTTTAGAGAACATTACAACATAAAATTGAATAATTTACCTTTTTTCTGTAAAATAGACAACATCAGGCGAGAAAAATTGGGTTAGAATCTTGTATATACAATTCTTGTTTACGCTTGCCTCATGTATCTCGACAACAGAAGGAAAGGCACCGCGCACGCGCAGATGGAAACTAATATATCCTCGACTCCTGTCGGCCTGTCACACTGTTCAAAAAATTAGCAGTTGGAATTTTATTTAATTAGTTTTAGAATATATGCTTTATGTAATTTAGATCATTTTCACTGTCTCTGGGAGATGTAGAATACCCCAACTGTGCATTTGAGAGGGGTAAAATTATAAAATTTCAAATCTTAAAAATTTAAATTAAAAAAAAAATTAAAATTTTTGAAAATTTACCGAGAAGAAAATTTTGAGATATTCCTCATTTAAGTTTGTAATTTTTAAAAACTTAAAATTTTAACAAAAGTTTTTTTTTTTTTTTTTGAAAAAAAATTATTAAAAAAAATAAATAATGTACAGTAAAATATGTGTTTTAAAGCTATATTTTTCTTTATAATATATATATAATATATACATATGTACATACGTCCAATTCAATGAAGGGGTTACCCCCCCCCCCCCATTGAATTATTATTAAAAAATGTTGAAAAAGAATTTAATCTTATATTATTAGTCAAATTGCAGGTCATAGAAGAACAGAAAGTGTGAAATATGTTTTATCCCCCCCCCAGCCCCACCTTCACATCCCTCGAGGGGGTGAGGGAGGAAAATATTGCTGGAAGGGGGGCACGAATCTGTGATGTTGAAATGTTTCTTTTTAGGTAATATTGTATTCTCATAGGAAATACATGCACTTTTGAAAAAATTTACAGATTTGAATTGGCACCATTATGCATAGAAATAATCAAAACTTGGAATATAGAAATTTTTACATCTATAAAAAGTAAAGACTTTTGTGCATAAAAAATGCACACTTTTTGCGAACACGGAACAGGCAGTTATTTTATGCAAAAAATTTGCACAGTTTTTGAAAACAAAAAATATGCACTTTTTTGTATGCATAAAAAATGCATATAATGTGCACACAAAGTGTACACTTTTTGAAATATTCAAAAATATTCACTTTTTTTGCACAAATTGTACACAATTGAAACTTTTTTGCAAAAAAAGTGCAAACATTTTCTAGCTGGGTTTGGTGCCCAGAGTCTGTCAATGTGTCTTTTTATAGTTCCTTTACTTTCTTCCGTTACATCTTGTAAAATGTAATTGTTATTTCGCACTTTTCGAACCACCTTAAATGGGCCTTCTAATTTTTTTTGTAAAACAATAGGGTTAATGGACTTAAGGTAAACTTGTTGTCCTAGTTCAAGTGTTGTAATTTTATCAAGGTCTTCCTCTTTCACATATTCGGCCATCATTTTCTCCTGCTGTGCCAACGCTTGCAGTCTAACCTCCTGCATGTGGTCCATTCGGTTTTTGACATATGTCTGAGTGTGAATTTGTTCTGTAATTAATGTATTTACTTCCCCAGTGTCCTCCGAATCTTTGATGTTTAATGCCATTTTTCTTCCTTTGAATTTAAGATACTTCTTTTCAAAATCTAGAACCATTTGATTTTCTTTTAAGAAATCGTACCCTAGTAATAATTGATATTTGCGGCCAAAATCTTTATTTGTAACATAAAAAGTTCCTTTTACAAAAGTGTCCTGTAATTTAAATGACATTCTAATGCACTGTTTGAATGTAATCAGTGAATTTGTAAGTGTTTGAATCTTAATTTGATTTCCCAAATATTTAAATTTTATATTTGCTTGTTTTAAATTTTCAAACAAAAGCGGTGAGATCAAGCTCACCTGTGCGCCTGAGTCACAAAAGCTGTTAATTACAATATCTTTAATTTTAAATTTAATTAGAGGAAGTTCATTTGTATCGTTCTGTACACTTGCAATAGTTTTATCCCTTAAAGTATGCCCGCTATCGTGAGACTTGCTCGGGTCTTCTTTATCTGTATTTACAAGTCTCGTATTTAGTTTTCCGCATCCTTATCTTTGTTCTGCTTGTATCTTTTATAATTGCCCCTCTGAAATTTACCCCTTTGATTACTATCCTTGTTACTGTTCGTATGATTTTCTCTGTTTTCCCTAGAGTCCGTATATTTATTGCGATAGTTATTCCTCTGTGCACCTCTATAATTTCCTCTCTGTTGAGTGTAATACCCCTGTGCATCATAATTATTAAAGTCAGGTTGATAATAAGTATACGGCGTGTTGTAATGTTGTTGTGGTGGGGGTGGAAAAGGTTGAGCATTTGGTACATGATTATAGTAAATATTACCCTCCGGAAATGCATTGTGAGAATCGTGTCTTTCATACTGGTTATAATTCTTGTAATTTGCTCTGTAATTACCCCTATTGTTTACAAATCTATGCCTATAATTCTGGTTGTTGTTTTTATTAGCTTTATTATACCAACAACTATCCTCATTGTGTGACCCCTTCTTGCATATATTACAAAATTTTTCGACTTCCTCTCTTTTTTCGATTGTTCCCAATTTTATGTTATTTATTTCTTTTGATAAATTATTAATCTGCTCCGCCGTTTCTACATTTAATTTCAATAACTTCTCAAAAAGTTGCGATTCATTGTTAGCTGTTATAGTATTTACCTGTTCTGCCCCTATATTATTGTACGCCTCTTCTAATTTAATTGCTGTTTTGCAAGCATCCTCAAAATTATCGGGAAAGGTTTTTCTTAAATCCATACTTAAATCCGATCTAATCGCATCCAAAAATCGTGTCAATCTTACTAAGTCCAAAAATTTCCCGTTTCCGTTCGGTTCAACTTCTGTATGGCTTTTCTCTATGTAAAGAGACGCTGCGTTTTTGAATTCGCTAATAAAACTTGTTAAGTCTTGTCCCGGTTTCTGTTTCAGATTAAAAAATTCAGTCTGTACCTGCGTAAATGATTTCTTGATTTTAAATAAATCTAACAATTTCTTTTTGAATTCGTTGTAGTTTTTCTCTTCTATAAGCGATTTATTTTGTGAGAGTTTCTCTCTCGCAGTACCCGACAATTTTGCTTTCAAAATTGTAAGCTTCGCATCGTCTTTTAATATTTGTTTAGTTAAGTCCTCAAATTGTCTGAGAAAATACTCGCAATCACTTAACTTTTTCCCATCGAAATTCGGGATTAGAGAAATTATTGTGTCCACTGATGGATCTGCCATCGTGTTACTCGAATCAATTTGCTTTTCTTTATTTAACTTTTTTATATGCCCTCGCGTTAATACGCCAGAAAAACTCGAGTTCAAGCTATTTCTATGATTTCTACGATTCTTTTTTGGCATTCAGCTTTTTGATAATTAAAATTTATTTAGATACTGAATTCTAAATCTAACTTTAAAAATGCATGGAAATTCTTACCCCTAAAAATATTATTAAGCCAAGTGTAAACATTTGCAAAATTTCAAAGATATCAAAATATAAATGCATTATACAATAAAGTATACAGTATCAAAATATATATGCATTAACAATCTACTAATACACTATTTTATCTGCTACATAAATCCTTATCTTTTTATTTTTTTTTTATTATTCATATCATTTTACGCTATCATTTGATTTTTTTTTTTTTTTTTTTTTTTATGATTTACTTTCTTAGCACAATGTTTCAGTATACTGTTAAAGATCAAATGCAAAGTTCATATAAGAGTAACATAAAATATACATACAATTACGAATATACTGATTTTTCTAAGTTGAATACTGATATTTACGAAATTTAATCTTCCAATAACTTATCATTAAAATAAAAGAGTTGAAATTATTCTAATTAACAGTTTCATAATTATTATTTTGCAATATACTATATAGATTGTAAATTTCCACAATTTGAATATAAAATTTTAAATTGATTACTTTTAACATGAGCCTGTATTTTAGAATACATTAAAGGTATTTAACTTAATGTTTGACAATAACCCAGTTGCAATTTTTTTATCATTAAAATTGAAAACTCAATTAACAATAATTAAGAACTGGACGGCACCAGTGAATTATATAGGAATTGCAGATGTTGAAGAGAAATATGCATGGCTCAGTTATAATATTTATTTAAGATTTTATCCTTTAATTTCCCTTCTAATTGCTGCCCATTCCAACATAACCCTTTTGCTGGGACAAGTTGATCAAAATTAAAGCTTAGAATTAAATACATAAAGGTTTCTCTGGGGTTGGCTAATAGAATAAATTAATTTATTCAGAAAATAATAATAAAAGGAATCCATAGAGATTAAATTTTGGATATGTTCCCATTGCATTGTGTAATTTCGAAGTAGCCCATTACCCTTTTTGAGAATGATCATTCTTGCCCTTAGCTGACTTTTAAAGTGGAAATCTAAATAAACAAACACATACTAGATAATTTAAATGAGAAGACTCCAAATAATTAACACTATTATTTATTTACAATATTTACAGTTATTTCAAGAAAATAAAAAGATTTATCAGAACACATCTGATTTAATTTCCTAACAAAATTTCTCCTATAATATTGGCATTAACACTTTGATCCTTGCAAATGATACTTATATTTGTTTTTATTTATATTTAAATTGATCTTTGACAACATTATTTGTTTACAATTAAAATACTGACTTCCATTTGTGACTAAGGTCACACTACCAGCTTCTCTTATAATATTTTGATAAAATCAAATAAACTGGGGAATTACTTAGGTCAGAGTCATATTTACCTATACACATTGATTGAAGAAGGTTTCTCTTTGTATCAGAGCACACTTTCCGCTAACTAAATAGCGCTGCACTTATTGAAAATGTTCATTTCACAAAACTTAGCGCAACTTCACCACTCTCCATATATGTTGTTCGGGTTCGCTGCTTTCTTACCATCAGAATTGCCACTCACTCTATTTTCCTCTTTCGGACCGCACAAAATTCATCGCGTCATTTTATTTCACCTCTCACTTTCGCTTCTGATATCGATGTGTGTTCTGTTTTTATTCTTTTTCACAACTGCTTTTTCATGACCACGGTGGGCCGTACTTTCTTCTGCCCAAAATTTGCATGACAGTGCTTTAAGCCCATCCTTCTTTTTTTTCATTGGGTAGTTGATCTCCCGTTTTAACTGAAATTTGCATAACAGAGGGTCAGTTTCACCTCCTCCTTACCAACCCCAACCAATGGCTATGCATCAGTTGTTGCTGTAGCGTGTTGTTTTTTTTCTCGGAACGACGTGTGTGTTCTTTGATATTATCTCCCAGACCAACTTAAATCAAAGTTCTTCTTATTTGACTTTTATGGCTTAAAATTGTCGCCAGCGAGTCTCTGGTCATAAATTTGCCATCCTAAATCTTTCAACTGAGGCGACTTATGGGAAAGTCCCGATAATGTACTTTCCTTACATTACTAAAGGCTAGACAAACAATAAAAAATCAACTGAAAAAATGCATTATTTGCAAAAGGTTTTCATCAATTCCAGGAGACCAGACGGTAGCTTCATTGCCACCTAATCGTGTCGAACAGTCAGCTCCATATAGCGTAATAGGAGTCCATTTTCCAGGACCTTTATTTGTGAAAGATTCTGACAGTAAACAGTATATATTACTAATAACGTGTGCTGTAACAAGAAATATCCACATGGAACTTGTTGACAATTTGTCAACACAAACATTCTTACTTGCCTTTAGACGGTTCATCGCTCGTCGTGGATTATGTTCCGTTGTATACTCCGATAACGCACGAAATTTTAAACGTGCTGAAATAGAACTAAAGAGACTGTGGACTATAGTGGCTCATCCAGTGGTGAAATAATTTTTTGCTTCCAATAACATAAAATGGAAGTATATAGTGGAAAGGGCCGCCTGGTGGGCGGATTTTATGAAAGAATGGCAAGGTCTGTAAAAACTGCGCTGCGAAAGACATTGGGCAGATCTCCTTTGACCCTTAATGCGTTGCATACAGTACTTATTGAGGTTGAAGGAGTGGTGAACTCCAGACCCATGACTTACATAAGTGATGAAAGGCAGGACCCCCTACCATTAACTCCTGCCCATTTTTTAATAGGGAGAAGAATATCTTTCCCCCCCCCGTACGGCTTCACCTTTTCTCTTCCAGGAAAGAATTGCTTAAAGCCTTTAACTATCGGGAAAAATTGATGCGGATGTTTTGGTCTAGATGGAAGAATGAATACTTATTAAATTTGAGGTCAGCCCACCAAAGTTTACATAAAACCAATCTTCCCCAATTTAAAATTAATGATGTTGTATTAATTAAAGATGATAAATTACCCAGAAATTTTTGGAGTTTAGGTAAAATTATAGAAATATTTCCTGGAAGAGATGGCAAGGTGAGGGCCTGTAAAATTAAGACTGAAAAGTCTATAATAAAAAGACCTATTCAATTAATCTACAATCTTGAACTATAATGGACTGAGACAAAATTTGAACACTAACTGCAATAATTGAACTCTAATATAATTTTCTTCTTTCTTTATTTAGTTGAATTATTGTCCAGGTGCTAGGAGTGAAAAAACTGCAAATCGTGATGCAGTTATACCGTTTGGTCAGTTTCTACTCTATATTAATACAAAGCATATAAGAAGGGGAGGCATCGCGTAAAGTCGGGGGAATTCAAGATGGCGGCTGTTATTCAAAATGGCGTCATTTTCGGGAATTAGTGCAATTTCGTTTCTATTCATCGTATAAAAGCATATTTGATGGAAATTTCGATGTTTTTAGATAAAAAATATTATTTGTAACACTTTACAGAACAGTCGAAAAGTATTTATGAATTCAGTTTGCCTGTTCCTCTGTCTGTCTGGTCGTCTGTCTAGTCGCGCACTAACTCGAAAAAAACCCGGATATCCAGATAATTAAAATATGGTATTGTAGTATACCGTAACAAGTTCGGTATTCATTTTCAAGTGTGCATCATTCATAGTTCATTTACAGGGGCAATCAAAAGTGTTCCGTTACATTATGGTCTGTAGACGAAGATCGCTTGCAATGTGTTTTAATGATGCTATACTCTTTATAACATATTCAAATTAATATACATCAGTGCAGTGCAGTACAAGATACTTACTGTAGAATATACAGCGCATAGCAGTTTTCGTTCATTTACAGGGGATCACAAAATAATACGGTCACAGCACATTCAATAAGCACAATGCTGTCTATGCGCGTTTTTAATTATATAATGTGTTTTTGAACTACAAATTGTCATAAGGACATTTTCTTTTATATAGATATACAATGTAGCGTGTATTTATATATTTATTACAATGTAAAACTGATGACGAGGCCCCACCCAAAATGAGATGTATTCAATATGGGGTTTCGATCCAAAATTCCATCACATATTTCATTTTAATGTTGCGATTTATTTCTCTACTCTCAGACTCTTTGGTGCGCAGACGATCAATCTTACAATTGAAATGAAAATATTTTTGTTATGAAAGATTGCCCTGGTCATAAAGAAGCTGATACAAGGATAATCTTGCACCTCAAAGACATGGCAGAAAACGAATTGAAAAATATTGTTATACACTCTGTAAATACCGATGTATTAGTTTTAGCAACTGCACATTTCTTTACTCTGTCAAATAGACACCTGAAAACTGTTTAGATTGCATTTGGAACAGGGAAGAATTACAGACTCATTCCCGTCCATACTGTAGCTGCAGCAATTGGAAAAGAAAAAGCAATGTCGTTACTAGGATTCCATGCTTTCACAGACTGCGACAGCAATCCTGGTTTCACAGGAAAAACAAAAAAGTCAACTTGGAAGACATGGATTCTTTATAAAGATGCTACTATTGCATTTTCATTTCTATCAAAACCGCAAATTTCCATACCTGCATATATTCTAAATATTTTACAAAAATTCGTAGTATTGTTGTACTGTTCAGCATGTAACAGCATAAGTGTAAATGATGCTAGACAGGAATTGTTTATGACAAAAAATCGTCTTATTGAACATCTTCCACCAACCAAGGGTGCACTAGAGCAACATATTTTACGGAGTGCTTTCCACGCTGGACACATTTGGGGACAAACACATGAGCATTCCCTCTCTAAACAAATGGGGATGGTGGTTGGATAATTTTTCATGGAAATTAAAATGGTCGGAGTTGCCGAGATTGCAGATTCTTGAAAAGAACTAATAAAATATATGTGCAAAATCCTCAATAATAAGTGAAGCTGTAGGAAGGTTGGTCTTTCTTGCACATTATTGTGCAACTGTAAAAACGAATGTGAATGAGAAATAATATGCTACAAACTAAAGTTTCTATATTCTGCAAATTTATATCATTCATTTGTTATGCAGAATTCATTTTTTAATATGTTGTATAAGTAAGGCATTAGTAAAATGCAATATTATTATTTATTTATTCCTTTCGTTTTACTCACTATACAATAAAAAATACTTTAATAATTGAACTATTTTCCGTTTAAGCATATTTCTGATATTAAAAAGAAATTTTTTGTTTTAAAAAAATTGAAAATGACATCAAAGACACTTTTGTATGACGAAAACGGAAAAAATTAAATAACAGTCTAAATCTTAAATTCCTAAGACATTTCATTATAGCTCTCTGTAGTATGTTGTTCTTGGTCGTGGTAAAGTGGATTTGATACGATGAGTATTTCGATGGCAAAAAACAATATTACCTTCTAATTAATCTGTAAAATTCAGAAGAAATGAGAATAGGCAAATTTGGAAGAACAGGCAGACTTGAGTAGATGAAGGTGTTTTAATAATATACCAGGTTCTATAGATAATGCACATGTACAGGAAAACGTTGGCTGCCCACGGCAGCGCAGGGCACCCGGGGCCGCAACACAATTCGTGAAAAAGCTACATGTTGAAAGCAAGATGATTAACGAGAGAAGTGATTGTTTCTTGTATCATGACATGAAGTCGAATGAAAATTACATTTCGCCAAAAGGTTACAGTAGTATATGGCACCTACTCTGGAACACTTTTCATACTCCACTAAACGCAAATATTTAACGATTTTTGTAAGATTTTTCATCAAAAATTTGTCTGTTTAAAATATCGACTATTGTAAGATTTTCATCAAAAAGTTTGACTGATTCTTCAAAATGTGTGCATTTTTGAACAAATTTTAGAATATTACTCTATAAAGATTTTTTTATCAGTGTGGAACAATTTTTAGAGAGATCCAATGCTAATATTTAACGATCCAAAGGTTTAATTGTTGAACAATTTTTAGACATCCGATGGTAATATTTAATGAGATAAAAAAGTTTGAGCGTTGTAACGATAATTGTAAGATTAAATAATCATAATTTGCCAAATGCTAATATCTATTGTAAGATCAAGCAAATGATGATTATAAAATAATACTATGATAAAATCATTAATAAAATACCTTTGAAAATCTTTATATCGTATGGAATCATAAATTAATGGATCCTAAATTAAAAACAATAATAAGAATTACAATTAAAAAAACATACCTGAATCCCGCCTCTCAGCATTTCACAACCAGGGCTTGAGTCCTAGCTACGGCTGCTTTAGCGGGCGTTTCCACCCTTTTTTCAATTTTTTTGACATTTTTCAAAAGTTTTCAATTTTTTTTGACATTTTTCAAAAGTTTTTTATATTTTTTTTGTCATTTTTCAAAAGTTTTATATATTTTTTTTGTCTTTCTGGAGAACCTTGACGTAGGCTAAACCGGGCTATTTATCTGAGGCTGCCAACAGCTATAGAAAGATTATTTTCGAAGTTTGAAATTTTTACTTCAGATTGAAATATAGATAATTCAACAGCTTTTAAATCTTCTAGTAAAGTTTTAATTCTGAATTTTAGTTTGCGTCTTCTTTCTTCTGCCCTTCTCTTTTTACATTTTTCAGCTGCTAGCTCTCTTTCTAACGCATTTGCTGAGGCTGTTTCATTATAAATAGTCTCTAAAAAATGTTGAACTCTTTGGTGAACTGGACTTGTTGGTTGTTGTTGCTGCTGTTGCTCCGTCATGATAAATAACACCTTTATCAATATTCATTTTCTATTTATGTCTAGCGCAACGTCATCAAGGCAACGTCAGAGCTTCCAGAATTTTCGATTAGAACGAACGCCGGGGATGGACGCACGGTATGAAATCAAAGTTTTTTTGGAACGCATTTCCGCTCTGTTTCCTGTAAATCGCGCTGCTGTTATATCTCCAATCAATCTTTGAATCTCTTATCAGAGTTCGAAGCGAAATTCAGTTAAGGCCTTGAATATATCGGTTTTATCGCATCTCCTCTTACGGAAATTAATTAAAGTCTTCCTGAGAGGCGTAAGTATTAAAAAATAGCAGGCAATTAAGAAATAAACAACCTTCCTCTAGGATAATATTGATAGGAATAAGAAAAGCAAAGAGCTGCGTATATTATTATCAATTGCATTACAATGAAGTCTGAAATAAAAGTTAAATAATTTTTATAATATGTTTTAAATTTTTAATAGATCTTTCTTTTTACTTACAATTCTATTTATTCTGTTAGTTCGATAAAATAAAAAAATAGTTTGTGTCGAACTGAACACATGTATGTCAGTAAAGAAATTTGTAGTTAAAACAGAAATATTTTGTATTTTCGTAAATATTATTTAGGGAGTTTGAAATTTTCATAGTTCGATAAATGTTGAATATTATTATTGTCAGATTTAAAACAAATTGTAGGATTAAGCTTTTTCTACTTCATAATCATAATAGCCGTCATTATTTTTTCCTTTAAAATGAAAAATATAACCACCTTTATTCAGTTTTGTTATTGCATTTTCAGAAATTTTTCCATGACTCTTTTTAAGAAAATAATCTTTTTCTACATCATTAACTTCCAATCTCGCAATAGTCATATTACCAAATTTTGTTTGAATTTTCTTCAACGAAATCAGTTTGTATTTCCCTGTCTCTAAATCTTTTAACTTATGAGTTACAGGGAACGATCTGAGGCTGTTGAATTCTTCCATTTATTCAGAAACATTTTTTGAAAGACAATTTTTATAGTATAGACATCTGTACATAGAACATCCAGGTCCTAATATTCTAACGCATCTCGGTACATCTAATATTTTTATAGGAATTCCCCATTCTTCAAAGGTACTTTTCAGAAAAACTCCTCCCTTAAAAGCAAATGTCCCTCCGTATATCTGATGCAATTGTATGAAATAATCTTTTACATTGTCACTACTAATCCATAAGCCTGTATTATCTGAATATCTTTTAAATCTTAAACCATGGACATCGTTAGTACATCGACGAACTATTCCATGGTCTTGATCAGCTAATTCATAGTTAGGTGTAAACACAGAAATCGTTTCACCTATTTCTTGTTTTAAATGAACCCAGCTTATTTCTCTCGCTATAGATTTAAAAGGAAATATAAAACCTTGAACATTTATGATAAGGGTGACATCGTCCATTTATTAGAAAACAATTTTTATAAATTAAAAATTCGGCTTAAAATCCAAAGGGTACAGTATCAAAGTTATCTAAAATTCTTCTTTTATCATATCCAAACATATATCTTTTATTCATTTTATTCACTTTAATATTTCTATCTTTTTGTATCTGAAATTGGTTTATTTCTACATCTATATGGTCAATTTCCCCCGTTATTGTTTTCATTCTCTCGTCAAAATTGAGCTTAGTTTCGCTCTCATAACTCATTTTAAATCCTTTTACTTTTCCTTTTACAGAACCATCGTTCAGAATATAACCATAATCTTTACTAGCTCCGGATATCCACGATTTCATATATTTATCTTCTCCTAATTCATCGGTCCATTCGCCTAGCATACAGCCCGTTTTTACTTTATTGGAGCCATCATCGATATAAACAATACTATCTGTATCGTAATACATTACTTTATCTCCTAATTTATCAAGCATTTCATATAATCTTATTCTAGCCGAACTGGTTGTAAAAGCTGCTATATAAATATTCGTATTAAAGTTATTCTGGACATATTCATCTTTCATCTTATAATCCATTTGCACACACTCATCATTTAAAAATATGATATTCAAGTCTTTAATGCGGTCGTTCAGTATAATTCTATAAAAATCTGCCAATTCTGTTACATTCTCTGTTTGTTTCATATTTTTTCTCTGTCCGAACTTTCCCCATAAAGAGTTTAAACAAATTTTAGATATAAATCTCATTCCTGGGTTTTCTTTGATTTCTCCTAACCTTATACCCAATTTCTTTTCTACGCACCTTTTATATTCTTTTTCAGTTTTGAAATTTTCAGACCATTTATCATCTGTTTCTAATTTGATTTTCAAAAACATTTTAACATAATCCTTAAATAATATATTAGATTTTTCTTCAAAATGCCAAACTTCATAGATATTTAAAATCTTATAACCTTTTTCAATAGCCAGTTCAACTTCGGTAGTTGTCCACGTACCAGTAAAAGCTCTCTCCTCATCCGTATGATTACATTCATTATTCCGCATATCATAACATTTTTTACATTGTTTCTTTTCGCATTTTATAGGTTTTGAACATAATTTACACAAACTAAATATTAATTTTTCTCCTTTATAAGGTAAAACAGGATGATAGAGCTTTCTAGGTGGAAGTACTTTGCATTGTATCAAACCATACCAATTTTTATCATATTTTTCCGGATTATAAATCTTTACCGGATGACCAACAGGATAGTAATCAAAGTAATTCACTGTTGGATAAAGTGAACAAACATCGATATATCTACCCTTTTCGATTTCTTTCATTTCGTAGATTAATTTGGTAGGTTCGCACCTACCGCCGGTGAATGCGTTTCTAGGATTTAAAGGTTCTACAAAATCTCTTTTCCATTCATTTTTCATATATTTTTTAATTTCTTTGTCACTATCAAAATCGCATTCCCATATTTCAATCAATTCAAATCCTTTATCTTTTATTTTTTTATTTATTTTTTGAGTTCTTTCATACAAATCTTTCATACATATCTGATTTTGAAGATTGACAGTGGATTCTGTAAAACAGCGAGGACAACCGTGCCAATGACATCCTTGAAACTGATAAACGGTTTTATTATAAAAACCATCTACTTTATAAATCTTATCACCTAATTTCAGTTTTTTCTCACCACCGTTTAAAGCATGCTGTATTTTGATAGTGTGTTTTTTAGACAGATAGTCTAACCAAATGATCGATTTCTTACTGTATTGATCCTTTGGAATAAACTCCTCATCAATCGCTATTGTATTCACTGGAATGAATTTATCTCTGTATATAGCCATACAAACGCTAGCTAAAGTGATATATTTAAAAGGATCAATATCAGCAATATTTAAAAATAATCTTCGCAATTCTAAACATCCTTTTCTTAAAATATCAACATCAGACCTACAATATTTTATAATTTCTTTTTGGAAATCAAATGTTTCATTTTTTACCGATTTATACCATTTATCAAAAGTTTTTCTTTGATCTAAAGTCAGAGTATCATAACCATAATAGTATTTTTCAGGATATTTCCCTACATAATTTTGATTTTCCATAGTGTTAAACAAATGAGGAAAATAACCTTTAGCCAATTCCGTTAGTCCAAATGTTTTAGGAAATTCTCTTAACGGAATCAGTGTAAAATTAATAGAATCGATAAACCTTATATTATAAGCGGTTGCTTGCATATATATGAGTTTATTTCCTTGATATATTGTAAACACTTTAATTTTATTTTTAAAGCAGTATTTAGCTAGAAATTGAAAATCGAATCCTTTTCCATAATGCGCTAATACTGTATAACCGCAGTGTTTTCTTTGGAATAACCATTTACAATATTCATTTTCATTCTGAAATATTTTTTCTTTTCCGTTAAAATCATGATTTATGACTAGATTGACTTGGTGATTTCCTGTCTCTTGGTTCGTTTCAACGTCAAAAAACATATATTTTTCTGTAAATCCTGACCTTTTACATTTCTCACACCATTTCTCTCTGTCTTTTATATTTTTAGGACAGATATTTTTACAAGTTCCTCCCTTAGATTCTTTCCTGCGTATATAACATTTATGATCTTCCATATCCCACTCTCTGCAGTTTTTACATTGTCTTTCTCCACATTTATGATCTTTCGGTCCTCTTTCACTTCTACTGATATTTCTCTTACATTTTAAACATTTCCACAGTGTTTCACAGACTTCTTCATTTTTATGATTTTCGAAGCAGTTTTTTCCTTTAAAAGATCTAAAACAATCATTACACTGAATATCATCTCCCTCGCAATTACTCTCTTTCTTAAAACATCTATTGCATTTTAAAGAACATTTATGTTGATCACTTCTATAATAACTGACTTTACAATAATCACAATAATTGTTTTTTCCTAAAAATCCTGTAACCGTTGTAATGACATCAAAATGATTTCTATTTTTTAAAATGTAAACACAATTAGAATTAGATTTATAGGCACCGCTATATATTCTTTCGTTAAAATTTTCTCTGCAAAATATAGTTATTTGAATATTTAAAAAAATTTCGAATTGTTTAACATGCTCTAAATTACACATTTCTAACGGAATATCACACATTTCATGAAATTTTATCGCTAAACTTTTTTGTAATTTTCTACCCATTTTTATGTATTTAACATCTAAATCTGTAAGTTTTTCTAGATTCAATTTTTCGCATAAAATTTTACGATTTAGAATAGCTAAGGCTGTAACGATGGATCTAGCCAAACAGATATTATCGTCATTTTTAATTTGAATTATACTTTTTTTATCAACAACATCATTATCGTTCAGTAATTTCAATCGTTTACCGCCTTTGGGTAAATCAACAACCGTAAAAATAAATTCACAATCTTTAATATCCAACTCTTTGTATTCAATTTTATGCGTTAAAACATCTAAATAGGTCTCATAGGCTTCTTTCGTTGACATCATTTTAGGGTGAAACGGCTGTATCAAATCGGTATTGAATACTATAATATCGACCTTTCCTTCGATTTTTCCAATTGCTCTCCTGAATAAATCTTTTAAGATACTGTAATACTGGCCCGGTGTGAGTTTGTTTATTTGTTTTATTTTATAAACATATCTATAAGTATTAAATTTTTTTACAAATTTTTTATCTTTCTCAACAATTTCGTAATCTGATCTAAACAGATTTTCTAAATTTGCTTGTAATTTGACTTTTTTTTCTGTCTTTTTGATCAATTTTTCATCTTTATATTTCAATCCATAATAATCAAAGTGTTTTTTAAGTTTTGGACGGTTTTTCGGTTCATTTATAAATTGTTTCAATTTTTCATTCAAATCAGGAAATAATTTTTTAAGGTTGACCGCTGTTTTTATCTTTTTTTCTTCGTTATTTTTCGGATTAAATTCTGCTGTGTTATTGTTAAATTTTAAATCAAAAGAATCGAATATTTTTTTCAACTCATTTCTTTTCTTAGGATTTTTGATAAATTCTCTCTTCATTTCATTTAAATAATCTGTGACGTCTAATTTTAATAAATCTACTAAAACATATTTATATTCCTCTGTTCTTTTTATATATCTTATTATCAATCTGATTAAATCATCTTTTTTACAATGTTGAGGTTGGTGTATATTTAAAAGTTTTACGACCTGCCTTAATTTTGAAATATGTATTTTTGAAACAGATATCAATCTTAGAGTTTCCTCCATTTATATACAAACATTTTTATAAATACTTTTTGCTACCCATTTTTAATAGCGACCACTATCTATAAATGCTCATTAAATTAGACCACTGGCAGGTAATTTTAGATTAAGCGATTTAAAATGAATGTCGTTAAAAGTATGAATTTCTGAAAACGACTATTAAAAAATATATTCCATCGTTTACTCAAAAGGACTAATTGCTGTCCATTGAAAGAAATCTGAATTTTTTTCTACAGGTTCGCCATTCAATTTAAAACATTCAAATCGAAATCCGTTTTTATCTATTTCTGTTATTCTAACAAAAAATGGTTCGCTGTATTTACATACAGGCGTTATATGAACATTAGGATGAACATTAAAGGTATGATTCCAATCTACATTTATTCTTTCAGTTGTACAATTACCTGTCAAAATCTTTGTACTTTTTGAATTACCCATTTATTTAGCCGAAAAATCACTGTCATAATCAGGCACTTCTATTTTACGTTCATTCAAAATACGTTCAACTAAATACTTTACATTTAATATAATATTTTCATCTAAAAAATATGTTCAATTTAAAACACAACATTCTGTATAATACTTTCATTCAAAATATGTTCAATTTAAAACACAACATTCTGTATAATACGTTCAAATAAATACTCAACATTTAATATAATATTTTCATCTAAAAAATATGTTCAATTTAAAACACAACATTCTGTATAATACTTTCATTCAAAATACGTTCAAATAAATACTCAACATTTAATATAATATTTTCATCTAAAAAATATGTTCAATTTAAAACACAACATTCTGTATAATACTTTCATTCAAAATATGTTCAATTTAAAACACAACATTGAATATAATATTTTCAACTAAAAAATACGTTCAATTTAAAACACAACATTGACTATAATATTTTCAACTAAAATGCAACCTAAAAAATACGTTCAATTTAAAACACAATATCATAAATTTATTTTGACGTTCGTTTGATATGATAATTGCTTTTTAAATGTCTCTTTTTATGAGCTAAAGTGTATTTTTTACCGCATTCGCAATCTAATTTTTGATTTTTCATAGCTAAATGACAAGTTTTGCAATTAGCGTAATGTTCTGTTTTACCGTAACGAAATCTAGTATAAAATTGGTCTAAATTTTTTGTCATCTGACAATGCTTGCAAGACCGCTCCATTTATTAAGAAATATTTTTTAGAAAGCTATTCCAAATGTCTTCGTTTTTCTTATTAAATTTTACTTTCAAATTATTATCAATATTATAATAATCTAATATTTTCTTTATGAAATATAGGTAATTTATCGACTTTTTATAGTACACTAAATCTAAAAGCTGAATAAACATTTCTTCAGCTTTATATGGAATATTTAACTTCAATTTCCATTTCAATGCTTTAAAACGACTTATTCGGGATTTGCGTCTTTCGCTTAAAAAAACATCTATATTTTTATATGTAAAATATTCACCGTCCGAATCGTACATTATTTCACTTTTTTTCATCTGGTCATAAATCTTTAGATAGTTTTCAGGCATTTCAGATTTTTTTACTTTGTCAAAAGTTTGTGTTAAGCTTGATTCGGTATCATCTATTAGAATGTCTTTAAAAAAGTCGTAATTCATTTATTAGACAGCGAAAAGCTGACGCTTTCTAATCTTATATTCTAGCAATACGTCGATTAAAGCAGACCTTTTTTCTACCAAAGACGTCATTTCCTTCTAAGTACAAAATTTGACGAGCAAGTTCACTTTTTGACGCGCGCTCCAATTTAATCTTCATTTAGAGGTCACCGCTTTCATTCAGCTGACCTTCCTGATAAAGTTACGCTGTTCTTACGGAGTAACAAATTCCGTTCGATAATAAAAAGCAGATTATTAAAATTAGATTATTTATAAAATCACTTAAAGCAGAGGACTTTTTAATATCGATAAAGTTATGTAAAAGCAATTTTATATAATATCATGCTTATTTAATTCATCATAAAAAGTATGGAAGATTATTATTATTTAAATAAAAAACTCAGTTAATTTATTTAACAGAATCGATCATTTAAAAATGGAAAAAAACTAAATTGACTTGATATCTTTTTCGTCAACCCAAGAGTTAAATTCGTCGGAATAATTTAACCATTTAACTAGACATTTATTGCCTTTCTTTTTTATTATTTTTTCAATTTTATACACATTGTCTTTTTTATTATATTTAACTAATTCCGGTTCATAGTAAGTTCCTTTTATTTCGTTGCCGTTCAAATCCTTTATTCTATAAGTAATCGGATCAGTGTTTAATATTTCTGAAACGATGAAAATTTCCCCCGTAAAAGTAGGCTGATAACCGCGGGTAAAAGCAGTCTGGTATTTCGAAATTCTTATTCTATCGCCAACCTTGAATTTCGGTTTTCTTATTATTTTTTCTTCGTATAAATTTTTATAAACTTCAGATTCGTTTTCCGCTCTACTCGCTTCGCTAGGCGTCATTTTGATAGACCTATGCCTGGTATTATTATAATTTTTAACTAATTGGTCCAATACATCTATATATCTTTTAGTATTGTTGGCCGCTAGATAGGTTCTAATTTTTTTATTAATTGTCCTGTTAAATCGTTCGACTACAGAACATTTTATTTCAACATTTTCTGTTGTAAACCACTGAATATTATTATCTTTAAATAATTTTAAAGTCCATTTATTTACGAATTCTAATCCTTTGTCTGTCTGCAGTTTTTCAGGAATTCTTTCTTTAAATATCTTTTTAAATGCTTCAGTTACTTCTTGTCCTGTTTTTCTTTTTATCGGTATGGCCCACCCATATTTACTAAATATATCTATCACTGTCAATAAGTAATTAGTTCCGTTATTATATTTACTAAAAGGTTTGATAAACAATAAATCTGCTTGCCATTGGTCATCGATATGACTGACATAAATGCGTCTTCGTTTAAATTTACGAATTAAAGGCTTATGTCTGGTATAAACATCTTGGCTATGTAAAAAATCTGTAATTTGATTTTGACTGAAACCTGTTTTCCGTTTTAATTCATTGATCCCACAATAACCACTTTCAGGATGATAATATATTTTTTCTAAGATACTTTTAGGATCTTTCATCCCTAAGGTTTTCCTAAAAAAACACTCTTTTTAGAACCACAATCTAGACAAATACCTTTCATCATTGGCCTGTTATTTTTAGAAATTGCATCTTTAATATCTTTTGTTTCTGTATGGTTTTTACATTTTAAACAATAGATCTTTGTATTTCCCATACCGAAAGTTTTTTTAGCTTGAATAATCGGTTTTACAATCCCCCTTTCAATTCTTTCTCTCATCGTAGGATTTTGAATATTATCTAGTCCATCAATCATATTCTTATCGCATACTTCATTTCTACTTTTTGTATCTTTATTTTCTAAATAACATTTATCATGCTTATATGCAATTTCATCTACTCTGTTAACAGGTTTAGACGAATTTTTATACGTTAAATCTGGATTTAATCGTGTTTTCCCCCATAATAATTGTGTCCCCGGGCCTGTAAAATTATGGCCAGGTAAATGCATTTCGAAAGGTAAATTACTAATGACTTTATTCAGAAGACCCGATCCAGTTTGTCCGCATTTTAAACATCCGCCTTTAAATTTACCTTTTTTAGTTAAAGATGTAACACCAAATTTTTTACTTTTACAACTCATTTATTAGGCAGCAAAAAGCTGACGCTTTCTAAGAAGAATATTTATATCCATTCAACTGTACTTTTTTCACATACTTTTCGATTGGGAATTATACTAAATTATTTATAAAATCTTGTTCTCTGACATACACTTCTTCTTCTGAAATTTTTTTAGCTTTCAATAAGTTTAACTGCTGTTTATAAAAATTATAACATTGCTTGTATTCTTCTTTTCGTTCCAAAATATTTAAAGATTTCTCAATGATTTCTACAATTCCAGAACTTAAACTCAAAGCAGCGAGGGGTATGAACGCAAAAGCTGATAATCCCGAAGCACTTAACATAAATTTGCTAACTGATAAGGAAATACTTATCTTTTGATACAAATTGTAACTTTTCCGATAAATATATAATCTCTTTTCTAAATATTCTTCCATTTATATAGGTTCAAAATTTTTTCTGTATCTCATTTCAGAATTTACTAAATCTAGCATAAAGAAATTACCTTTACAAGAATTATATTTTTCTAGAAATTTTTCTTTTGTAAGATTTCCGTCTATTTCTCTGATTATCTGATTAATTTCCCTAGGCTGTAGCTTAAAAAATATGAAGTAATTACAATTTTTTCTAATATTTATAGGAGTTGAGTAATAAGACTGCGTTAAATAAATAATGGATGCATTTTTCTTTCTACCTCTTATAAACAAATCCTCTATAACTTTCTGATCTTTTTCTGTAACACAATCGTCAAACACAACAAGATTTTTTTCTGAGGAATCTAGATCATCAACAGTAATAAATTCACTCAAATCTGAAGAAAATAGTACTTTCTTTTTATACTTATCATACTGTTTTAATAATTCCTTTATTTTATTTTTACTTATTTTTTTACATTTTAAAATATCGTCTCTTTCAACACCTTCAAACAGTGTATAATCTTCTTGCAATTTAGAATACTTTGGCTCAGAAATGTCTTTTGCGCATAAATATAAAGCGTCGAAATCTAATCTTAAATTACTAGGATTCTCAAAACCGTTTAATAAATTTATTAGTAAATTTGTCTTTCCGCAACCTGATGCCCCGATTATTAATAATCTGAAAGGATGTCTGGGTAAAAAACGATGTTGTTTAGGGTCAGGCAATTCTTCCGGTTCTGTGTAATCTTTAATTTTAATCGTTTATTTACTGAGAAAATTTACAGCTAGTAAAAATAAAATTACTGCCAGTAAAAGCATATTAGCTGTCAGTAAAAAATAGACGGCGAAGCTGTCGCTTCTATTTTCAAATCATATAAATGGATAAAATAAACGATTTAGAAAAAGATCGAAATAAGAAACAAAAAGAAGAATTAAAAAATGCAATAAAACTTGTCAAATTACAAGCAGATATTAGAAAAAATAATGAAGAACAGCGTGATAGAAAGCTAGGTATAGACAAAAGTTTAACTGAATTTCATAAACCTGTCACTAAAAAATTAGAAGAACAGGATAAAAGTAGAAAAGAAAATATTAAAGCTATCAATGATAAATTTGACGAATTAAATATATCTTTACAGCCTATTGCAGAATCATCTAGAATTATTCCTGATGCGATCGAAGATGTCAAAGAATTATATAAAGAACCACCACTTACTTACAATGTTGATCAAAATTTAGATATTAATTATTTAAAATCTGTACAATTATACAAACCTTCGAAACTCCTAGACAATAAAGAAAAATTAAATGAAATGTATGCAAAGGCAAAGCAGTTAAAAGAAGAATTATCGAGGAAAAAAGGCAACTTACAAAGTACAATTAATAGGGCTAGAAATCTTTCAGAGGAGGAATTAAGTCAGAAAAAGGTTGAATTAGACGCTGTTAAAAATAACGAAGAGGAACTACAAAGATATCTGGGTAGATTAACTACAATTCAAGGTAGTGAAGTAATGAAAGTGGGAAAAGGATTAGATTTATTATCTGAATTATTGGATAAAATATGTCAAGGTAGCAAGTCGAAAAAATTAAGAAATGAAGTCAAACTGCTAATAGACAAACTCATTAAAGCTAAAAAAATAACTAACGGAGATAAAGAACGATTATACAATCAATTTCTTCTTTAAAGATTTTACTGTCTAATAAATGAGTTATGTAAAAAAGAAGATTCATTTGAGTGACGGGCAGATTAGTAAACTGAAATCAGCGCTCAGAAAAAAAGAAGAACTGACACTGCAGATAGACAATTCTAAAACTCCCAATTATGAGATGTATTTGACCAAAACACAGATAAATCAGATTAGCAAAGGTAAAAGAATAAATATAAGCAAAACTCAATTAGATAAAAACGGTGGATTTTTACCCTTTTTAATTCCTATTTTAGCATCACTAGGACTCGGTGCTGCGAGCGGTGCGGCGGGTTGGGGAACTAAAAAAATCCTAGATAAAATATCGGGATCTGGAGTTTTTCAGCCTTGGGAAAACAAAGGATCGGGTCTAAAAGCGTCAGTGTCTAAAAAAAAAAAATCCCGGTAACAGAATTGGGTATATCCGATGAAACGATTAAAGAAAATATGAAAGATGAAAGAGGATTCAGGGGTGTTTTCACTTCCGATTTACTTCCTAAAAAGATTGGAAATTTTGAAAGCGGGATTATTAATTTAGATATTTCGACGGGTCCTGGAACACATTGGGTTTGTTACTATAATGATCCAAAATATAACTATGTAGAATATTTCGATCCTTTTGGGGAATATATATATATAAATATTAAACTCAAAGAAAAATATATTCCCGAAAATATTATGAAATTTCTTAAACTGTCCAATAAAAAAGTCAATATAGCTCACAATGATAGTTTTTTACAAAAACCTACTTCTGTAAATTGTGGATTATTTTGTATGAAATATATAAAGGAAAGAAATAAAGGTAAATGTCCAGAATGTGTACTTAATTCATTTACTCAACAGCCTAGCGATTATAACGAAGAGTTTGTTTTTCATCTTTAAAGATTTTTTACTGTCTAATAAATGATCAAATTGAAACCAAAAAGTCATGAAAAATCAGAGGACTTCACTGTTGAATTTCCTCAACCTCTAAAATTAAAAAAATTAGCATTGCAATCTTTTACTATGACAGTTTCATGGTTTAACATAACAGATAAAACTAATATGTTTGACGTATACACAGATGAGAATAATGTTAAATCTATCACTATTCCTTACGGTAATAAAAATGTTGAAGATTTAAATATAGATGTGATGAAAGCGTTTGGTTCAGACGATCCTCCGGTAAAATTTGGTAGAATACAATCTAGACTAAGAATGCTTATTAAATTAACTAAAGGTTGGAATATCGACTTAACAAAAAGCGATTTTCATAAGTTAATAGGCTTTGAAAAAAAGGTCTACGAAAGTCATGATGAAGAGACTGTAATAGAAGGTGAAAATATAGCGGATATAACCAACGGAAACGATATTATATATATTTATTGTGATGTAGTGAATGGATCTTTAATCAACCAGAATAATTCAGAAGTTATTTATTCTTTTACACCGAGGGATGTACCGGGTGTTATCATTTCGAAAGAATTCAATAATTTAATCTATTATCCTGTGAATAGGGATTCTATTCGCAGAATAAGGATGAGAGTTACGAATCAAAATGGTGAATTAATTGATTTAAATAAAGGTTTAATTGAGTATAATTTTAGAGTCGTAGGTGAAAAAGAAGATTATGTTGAAAAAATATATCAATTGATGTTAACTAAAATTTTCTCAATAAATAAATGAATCAACACAGATTATATAGGAAAAGTAAAAGAATTCAAGGAAAAGGATTTTTTAAGGCTAAAAAAGTAGAATTGAATGAAAACGTAGATTTGAATGACAAATTGACGGATGCTGACATATTGAAAGAAATATTTTCAAAAAAGATGAAAGGAACAGGTCTGAAAATTCTTCCTAAATAAATGGAAAAAATTTATGATCTGAGAGATACTCATTATTATTATAATAACGATATAAAAAGTAGCGAATTAAAAAAAATAAGATTGCCTAGTACAAGCCATAATGACAAAAAAGAAAATACGACGTTTCATTTCGAAATTACTGATACCAATGATCCTGTTTCATTATCGGAGAGTTATCTGGAGACAAAGTGGAAAATTGTAAAATCCAGTGGCGCATCTATAAATGATGAAAATGTCGCCGCAGTGTGTTCTATGAAAGGCGTAAAACTTCAGATAGGTAAACAAATAATCGAATCAGTTGGAGACTATCACTCCTACATTCTACAGGTTAAGAGACTGAAGGATTATACCAGAGATTATTCAACATCTGAAGCTACCAATATAGGTTTTTATCCAGATACCAGTGATAGTGCTGATAGAAATAAAAGTTTACTTCAAGACGATGGTACGATAATTGCTACCACCCCTGTAACAGATATCGTCAATAAATTAAAAATTGTAAAAAATGAAAACTACAATAAAGGATTTAAAAAAAGATGGGAATTGTCGAAAAACAGCAATACAGTTACAACATGGACGCCTTTAAAGGAAATTTTTGATTTCGTCGCAGAATATAAAAAAGCCATTTCTGGATTCATAATAAGACTGGAATTCCAAAGAGACGATAGTAGAAATATGATCTATACAGACGCTGCAAATCCAGATTATAAAGTAGAAATTGAAGACATAGCACTGTGGGTGAGATACGTCGACTTTAAAAATGGTGCGGAGATTCTCTATAATGAGTTAAAATTATCTAACACGGATATAGAAATAAACTGGAATCAGTATGAAATTAACAGATCTAGTCCTATTAATAAATATAAAAGCGGTTCTGATTCTATATCTGCTACATCCGATGAAGTTTTAAGATTATTCGTAATACCGCAATATTTCGAAAGAAATGAAAATCCTAAAAAGAATAATATGATATTTGATAACTTGGATATGATCGAATGTTGGTTGATGATTAACAGATCGCCGTTACCAGCAGAGCGATATACTATGGATTTTGGTAAAAAGGAATATAATAGATTATATGAATCTTTTCTGGAATCAGGTCTCAATAATCTAAACACAGAAACCGGTTGTATGGTAAATTACTCAGATTTCGGTAAATTATATCCCATAATTCATTTTGATTTGTCAAATCATGTAAACTATACTACTCTGGAAAATTTGAGAATAGAATTCAATTGGAAATTAGAAAAAGAAACAACCAAAGAATATGTATTTTACTATATTTTAGAAGTAAGAAAGAAATGTATATTAAATATGAATAAAAAAGAAATTACTATGATTAAAACCTTAGGAGAATAACATTTTTTAGTCTTTATAAATGGCTGTTTATTATCCGCCGTATGATAATCCTGTGCGAAAAGGCCCTATCGGACCACCCGGTATAGGTTTTAAATTAACGGACGAGGGTCATTACGATATGGAAAATAAAATATTAAAAAATTCTTCAGATCCAATCGATGATTTAGATTTATCCACTAAACGTTTCGTTTTGAATAAAATAGAGAATAATCATTTTGAATTAAGAGATTTTATAGACAAAAATAATACTAATTATGACAGTAATTTTGTAACTTTCACAAAAGAAACGGCTGAGAGAATACAAGAACTCGATGAAAATACTTTACATCTAATCGAAGGAAAAGCTTACGACGCTAAAGGAAAAAGAATAGGCAATGTTGCAGACCCATTAGATGCAAAAAATGTTGTGAATAAGCGATATTTTGAGAAAAACGCGTTAATATTAAAAAATGATAAATTTGATGCAAAAAATAAAATAATTACAAATGTTTCAGAACCCGAAAACGATAAAGACTTAGTCAATAAAATATATGTAGACAATAAAGATATCTGGATTACTATAAAAGATGATTTTCAGACTTTTACAAAAAAAGAATTTACCAAAATAAATTTCGACTTGATGAGTTCTAACTTATTGAATAAGGATATGAGATTATCTACAAATATGTATATGAAAATTACTATATATTTAATAGATAATAGTAGATATTTCGATACAGAAATAGAACTTAAATTCGGAGATAAAACAATTTTACACAGAGAGACAAGTGATAATTATGAAACTTGTTTTGTCAATGGAAATCGCGGTGAAATCATTACAGTCTGGATAAAATCCAAAATACCAATCACTTTAAAACCTTGGATGCATATTGAAAAAATTGCTTTTTAAAATAGGTTCGTTATTAAATGGATATCAACTGGGACGAATTTTCTAAAACTAAAAATTTATCCGAAGATGTCCTACGAAATTTGAAAGATCAACTCAATTGGAAGTTAGTTTGTAGATATTCAGTATTATCCGAATCTTTTATGGAAGAACTCATAGATTATATTGAATGGAATGTTATATGTATACACCAAAAACTTTCAGAAGAATTTCTAGAAAAATATAAAGAAGAATTCGATTGGAATTTAGTATCTAAGAATCAAAAGCTGTCTGAAGGATTTATACTAAAACATTCGAATTATATAAATTGGGTTGTTATATCTCAATATCAAACTTTAAGTGACGAATTTATTCAAACCTATCATGAAAGATTAGATTTACATAAAGTATCCATGTTTCAAAAACTTTCAGAAAACACTATGTGCAAACTGGAAGAAGGACTAAATTGGTTGCAAATAGCCCGTTTTCAAACATTTGGTGAAAGGTTTTTAGAAAAATATATGCATAGACTAGATTTTTGTAATCTGATTGAATATAAGTTTGATCAATTACCAGATAATTTTTATAACGATAATTGGAAAAAAATACTTTCCGTTCAACTGGGTGAATTAAATAAAAAATTTGGTCATTATTATGAAGAAGAAGAACCTCATAGAGAAAGATTAATGGATGAAATTTTCGAATTAAAAAATATTTTAATACAATTTATTAATGAACTGAGACTACTTTTGAATAAAGATGAAAAATAAAAATGTTTATAAAAATGCTTCTGTATAAATGGTGTCAGCTCAAAGATTAGACGATATTATAATTCATAAACACAATCATTTATTTATCAATTTAGCCCATAATAAAACATTTTATACATTTATTTCATTATATATGAATAAAATTTATCTTCAATTAAGTAAAAATATTATGAAATTACCCCTGGAATTTATAAGAAAATTTAAAGATAAACTTGATTGGAATTGTATATCACAGAATGAAAAATTATCAGAAGATTTTATTAGAGAATTTCAAAATAAAGTTGACTGGTTTTATATATCATTTCATCAGACATTATCAGAAGATTTTATTAGAGAATTTCAAAATAAAGTCAACTGGTTTTATATATCATTTCATCAGGCACTATCAGAAGATTTTATTAGAGAATTTCAAAATAAAGTCAACTGGGAAGGGATCTCCTATCATCAGGTATTATCCAAAGATTTTTTAAAAGAATTTGAAGATAAAGTTGACTGGGAATGGATATCATATATCTACGGTTTTTAATTAACATTTCAATTTTAAGCCGAAGGATTATATCCTTTATTTGACGTCAAATTTTTTTCTAAATAAATGCTACAATATTTTGTGATAAGTACTTTACTGTTTAATTGTCTTTCGCCTACCTTTCATTATTTCAAATTTGACCCCGTTATTACAAATTATAGCATCGATAACTCTAATAATTATACTATATTTAATAGTTTCAATGATACAATAAAATTAACTTTGACCGCAAAAATATACAAAATGGATCAAGCCTCTAAATTTTCTCAACCTGGAATTTATTTTTGTATAAAAAGTAAATGTGATGACAATTGGAATATAATACCAGAAACAAAAGAATGGTTTGATATTTATATTCCTGGAGCTAATGACTTATATTATTCTATAGCTTTTAATGCAACTAAAGATTTTAGGATTGGTTATAATGCTGATAACTTATTATATAACGCTGGTCTTTGCTTTCATTATTCCTATCAATATCATCCTAGAGGAAGGTTGTTTATTAGCATTTGATAGACGATTAAGAAAGTTTGATGAAAAATATTAGCATTCCATTGGATTTTCAAGGGTTATTTTATAATCATCATTTGGACAATCTTACAATAATCGGATGGACATTTATCGAATTCCCTAAATAATATTTACTGAATATATCGGTTTTAAGTACAAATTTCTTTTCTGTCAATGACGTGTTCATTTCGACACACCAAACTATTTTTTTAATTTTATCGAACTACCAGAATAGTATTGATAATTGTAAGTAAAAAGAAAGAATCGGTTAGCTATTAAAAACATTTGATAAAAATCATTTAACTTTTATTTCAGACTTCAATATAATGCCGATAACTTACTATATAACGCTGCTCTTTGCTTTTCTTATTCATATCAAGACTATCCCAGAGGAAGATTGTTTATTAGCATTTCGTAGACTATTAAGAAAATGCGGCAGTCAAAATTTCTCAGCACAATAATTAAATATTAGCATTTCAAATTGATAAATATTTAATCTCCATTGATTACGTTATTATTTATAATCATGACTCTTTATTCTCTAACCCTTTCTTCGTCTTTACATAATTTAGTAGAAAAATAAAAAATATCCAACCAATGCAAATCATGCATTTTTTATCATCATTTACTCGATAAATCGTACTAAAATCGTTACATCCTCGATATTTTAAACAGACAAATTTTTGATGAAAAATCTTACAAAAATCGTTAAATATTTGCATTTAGTGGAGCATGAAGAGTGTTCCAGAGTAGGTGCCATATACTACTGGTTACAATATGGCGATCATTTCTCCAAACAGAGCATAAAGACAATTAAAAATTTAGAGAACAGAGCCATTTTTGGCATAAATTATCCGAATTCATTACATAAATTATCCGAATTAACGAATATATTGGCGGTAGCCAACATGTGTGGGAATGCAAAAACCGCAAAATGGGGCTCGAGAGAGTTTTTCGCATTCTTGAACCCGCGAACCTTAGAATTTGTTATGACTTCGACATGTACGTTGGGTATTTTTGGACCAGAGTTATTCAGATGCGCTTGGGAATCATTGTAATTAAAAAGGGTGTGTATGAAGAAATAAGTTAGCAACAGAACTGTGTGACCAAATAAGGAGATAGCAGATGGGCATATTTTTGCTGGCAATTTGAAAGTGTAGATGTAATGGTTTTCATTTACTTTATCAGCACAGTATAGAAATATTTTTAGAGTAACTGAATTAAAAGGATATTAGAATAAACGGAATGAAATTTGTTACATTGAATTTAACAAAATGGTGGGAAAGGAAAATGAAAAAGTATTTTTGTAGAACAGTGAGCGTTAAAATAATGAAAAAGGGAACAAATTTGGAAAAGGGAATTAAATGAGAGGGGAATAATTACTAAATCTGAATAATATATGATGCGACATCATACTCACTTATATGCATCGTTTTAATATAAAGAAGATACTGACCAATAGGGATTATTATTACAAATTGCAGTTATTTCATACCTAGCACCTCCCTTAACAACAATCGATTTAGCTGATGATCTATAGAATTTATACCCAAGTTATAAAGGCACTATGCTCGGAGGCATTAATGTAACGGTAACCGTATTATTTTGTGAGCCCCTGTAAATGAACGAAAACTGCTATGCGCTGCATATTCTACAGTAAGTATCTTGTATCTTGTACTGCACCGCACTGATGTATATTAATTTGAATATGTTACAAAGAGTATAACATCATTAAAACACATTGCAAGCGATTTTCGTCTACAGACCATAATGTAACGGAATACTTTTGATTGACACTTGAAAATGAATACCGAACTTGTTACGGTATACTACAATACCATAATTTAATTATCTGGATATCCGGTTATTTTTTTTTTTAGTTAGTGCGCGATTAGACAGACAGACAAACAGGCAAACTGAATTCATTAATACTTTTCTACTGTGCTGTAAAGTGTTACAAATAATATTTTTTATCTAAAAACAACGACATTTACATCAAACATGCTTTGATACGATGAATAGAAACGAAATTGCACAAATTCCCAAAAATGACGCCATTTTGAATAACAGCCGCCATCTTGAATTCCCCCGACTTTACGCGATGCCTCCCCTTCTTATATGCTTTGTATTAATATAGAGTAGATACTGACCAATCGGTATAACTGTATCACGATGTGCAGTTTTCACCTTATTTTTGTCGTGTAGCACTTGGACTATTAGTGTTGAACTGTTTTTTAAAAATTAGCCTTGAAGTATGTATAATTTTATTATTATTTAATGATTGTATTTGATTTAATTTGTATTGTTATATATATATGTTTAGTGATGAACACCCCTATGTTCATGGTGGGGCAGTGTGTTGCGAATCACGTGAGCGGCGGAGATTGGCGCCGACTGTCTATAGCGGGGAGTCCTCCCAAAGACGCAATAGAAATAATTGTCAGTATCATGATGTTCTCGGATCTAAAGGAAGCGAAATGCAGCTTCCAGAATTAGATTTTAAAATTTGCTCGAATATGTTTATTAATATTTAATATCTTAATTAATGTTTAATATGTGTTTGATGTGTGTGTCCGTGTCACGTGAATGTCTAATAAATCAAGAAAAATGATATTTTACTGCATTTCTTCGAATTCCTTCACAAATCACGGATCTCGAATTACCAGATTTTAATTACAAGAATGTTGATTTCGATATATTATTATGCTCTCCCAACCTGCATGCCTGAGTGATTATTTTCAGAGCTGTGTAGCGAGTCATTGATTTTTGAGATTCAATGATAAAATTAAAAAAAAAAAAACTTTCGCGTATTTAACATTTTTACTCCTGTAGTATTAAAATATTTAAATTTTCTGTATTTCAATAGTTCATATTCAAATCATCGTGTTTAATTTTGTTAATGTAATGAAATGTAAACAAACAATGAGCTGTGTGGTGAGTGATTCATGTTTAACTTTCGCGCATTGAATACTTTTACTCCAGTAGTATTAATATTTAATTTTTGTAAATTTTAATAGTTCATATCAAATCATCGTGATTAAATTTGCTGTGAAGAAATAATGAGCTGTGTTGTAAGTCATTCATTTTCGAAATTCATTTAAAGTTTGTTTGAAGTGATGTGGCAACGGCAATAATGATAGATTAGTTTGTTTTGAAATGTTTTTCGATGTTTTGTATTCT
Source organism: Maratus michaelseni (assembly GCA_963931845.1). Lineage (NCBI taxonomy): Eukaryota > Metazoa > Arthropoda > Arachnida > Araneae > Salticidae > Maratus > Maratus michaelseni. The sequence goes on from OZ007591.1 coordinate 173,010,824, forward strand.
TTATCTAAAATTTTTGGCTTATAGCGTACAGAGAAATTAAATTTTACTTTTTGCATAAATGTTTTTATTAATACATGGCAGATTTTGAGTCATCTCTTGAAAGCAGACGCCGTTTATATACAGACACCATGCGATTTCAGAGATGAAAGCCTGAGTACCATAGGCAAAAAATAGCTGCTGCGAAAGGACATGCCGCTGCACATAATGTTGTGCGTCACTCCTCTGGTCCTATGAATGTAAAATGTCAGTTTTGAAAATCATTCAAATCTGTACCAATCTATCACGGCAATAATGATAGATTGGTTTGTTTTGAAATGTTTTTCGATGTTTTGAATACTTTATCTAAAGTTTTTGGTTTATAGCGTACAGAGAAATTAAATTTTACTTTTTGCATAAATATTTTTATTAATACATGGCAGATTTTGAGTCATCTCTTGAAAGCAGACGCCGTTTATATAGAGACACCATGCGATTTCAGAGATGAAAGCCTGAGTACCATAGGCAAAAAATAGCTGCTGTGAAAGGACATGCCGCTGCACATAATGTTGTGCGTCACTCCTCTGGTCCTATGAATGTAAAATGTCAGTTTTGCAAATCATTGCATTTTGAGATTGAAAAACTTTGTTTGTCAGTAATTGTTTTGTTGTCATAAATGACGTGAAAAATTAATGCCTACACAAAGATTCTCTGCCTCTTTACAGAGCAAAATGAGTAATCCACACTACCCAGATTGCGAAAACATCCTCCAATATAACAGATCCATTTGCATTTTGAGGTTGAAAAACTTTGTTTGTTAGTAATTGTTTTGTTGTCATAAAAGACGTGAAAAATTAATGCCTACACACAGATTCTCTGCCTCTTTACAGAGCAAAATGAGTAATCCACACTACCCAGATTGCGAAAACATCCTCCAATATAACAGATCCATTTGCATTTTGAAGTTGAAAAACTTTGTTTGTCAGTAATTGTTTTGTTGTCATAAAAGACGTGAAAAATTAATGCCTACACACAGATTCTCTGCCTCTTTACAGAGCAAAATGAGTAATCCACACTATCCAGATTGCGAAAACATCCTCCAATATAACAGATCCATTTGCATTTTGAGGTTGAAAAACTTTATTTGTCAGTAATTGTTTTGTTGTCATAAAAGACGTGAAAAATTAATGCCTACACAAAGATTCTCTGCCTCTTTACAGAGCAAAATGAGTAATCCACACTATCCAGATTGCGAAAACATCCTCCAATATAACAGATCCATTTGCATTTTGAGGTTGAAAAACTTTGTTTGTCAGTAATTGTTTTGTTGTCATAAAAGACGTGAAAAATTAATGCCTACACACAGATTCTCTGCCTCCTTACAGAGCAAAATGAGTAATCCACACTATCCAGATTGCGAAAACATCCTCCAATATAACAGATCCATCTAATATTTGACAGTATATATTGTTTTAGAGTACACGGACAATATTACCATCTCACTTCGCATTTCCATGTAGGAAAAGGTCAACGGAGAAAACATTGGTACTTTTCCGTTATACCAACACCTTTGACGCCAATCATAATAGTTGGCGCAAAATGAAATTCACGTGAAATAAATAATTGATAAATAACATTGTTGGCACGAAATTGAACATTCAAAAGTATAGCATTTAAAAATTACAGACTTCCACGAACTAATTTTATTTAATCAATACAAATATATACATAAAATAAAAGAATAAATAAATATTATTCAATAAAATAATAAAATAAAACTCAATTTAAGCTGCGGGCATAAAATTATAAATGTCTCTTAGCATTGCAGTTTATGGTATTTTTTAATAAAAACTTTTTTTATGTATCAAAGTTCCGAAACAATTTTATTCCAGCTTCCTCATCTTCACGTAACTGACAAATGGTAAAATTTATTTCATCAAAAAGTCACCTGTAAAAAATGCAGCCAAGTCTCGTAACTCATTTACCTTAAAAAGTACTGAGATCGTAGAAAGCCAAGTTTAACTATCTTATTAACTCTGAAATTTTCATTCACAAATCACTCCTAGTCTCTACATCTTTAGTTAATTATTATTTTGTGACTTGGCAATTACGCAGCACGAGAATGTGATGTATATAGTTAGTCTTAATCAAATAATACTATAACATATTAAAGTGTAATAACTTCTTTTTTAGTATAAAAAGAAAGCCAAAATTAAAATTTCTGGAAATTTCCATTAAATCAAACTACTTTCCTTTTTTCGATGTTTTTTTTTTTCGTTTTTTTTTTATTATTTGCGGATTTTTTAATTTTTCCTTACTCTGTGTACTAAACCCTGCCTTTCTGCCAAATGTCAAGCTTCTAGGACTACAAAATCGAATTATTTTCAAATTTTCGACTTTTTATAAATTTATTGATTTTTCGATTTTAGCTCTAAGTTACCTGATTGTCATGAAATTTATAGTAATTATTTGATCCGTCTTCTTAGGATCATTTAGGTTCAATTTAGAGATAAATCAAGTGAATCTTAGAGTCACCATGATTTTATTTAGAAAGGACTATCAAGCCAAACCAGCCAGTAATGTCGGGAGGGTAGTGGGAGCTGTGAAAATTTTTGTGGGGCTAACAACATTTAACAATCCATTTTTCACATGTGAAGTAAATAGCGTACAACCTGTGAAAGAAAACAAACCTGTCTAAAAAGAAATCGCCTATATCGTAGCTAGTCTATAGCAGAACTTTTCTATAACGAAATTCGTAAACGAAAGAAAAGAAAACCATAATCCGGGGGAAATAACATAAAACAATTAGGGGCGTTGTACTAGCTAATAGGAACATTATCTTAAAACTTTTTTTTTTTAATTTTCGATTTTTTTTTTTTAACTATCCGTATTTTTTAATGTTTCCTTATTTAGTATCTTAAATATTACCTTTAATCTAAATTTCAAATTTCTAGCGCTATGAAATCGAATTATTTTCAAAATTTCCTTATTTTTCGATTTTTTTAATTTTATTTTCGAATTTTATTCGTTTTTATTTTAACTTATTCTGAATCCTAAACACTATCTTTACCGCGAATTTTAAGTTTCTAAGGCCAAAAAATCAAATTTTTTTTTTCAAATTTTTCGAATTTTTGATTTTTTTTTTCGAATTTTCTGGATTTTTTAATTTTTCCTTATTTTGCATCGTAAATACTACCTTTATTCCGAAATTCGAAGTTTCTAGCGCAACAAAATTGGATTATTTGAAATTTTTCGATTTTTTTCCATTTTTCGATTTTATTTTCAATTTTTTTTGTGTTTTTGGTGTTTTCTTTTTCAGAATTCTAAACACTACCTTCACACCAAATTTTAAGTTTTTAAGACTACAAGATCGTGTTATTTTCAATTTTCAATTTTGTTCGATTTTTTTTCCGGATTTTATAATTTTTCCTTTCTTTGTATCCGATACACTAGTTTTATTCCAAATTTCAAGTTTCTGTGGATGCGGGATCTACCTAATTTTTTTGATGACGCGAGAGTGAATGAGTGTGTGAGTGACAAAAAATCGAAACTTTGAGTTCATATATCGTCTGTACTAATTTATGGGTATTTTTTGAATTATCCATATTTTTTAATTTTTCCTTATTTAGTATCTTAAATATTACCTTTATTCCAAATTTCATTTTTCTAGCGCTATAAAATCGAATTATTTTCAAAATTTCCTTATTTTTCGATTTTTCCGATTTTTTAATTTTATTTTCGAATTTTATTGCGTTTTTTATTTTAATTTATTCTGAATCCTAAACACTATCTTTACTGCGAATTTTAAGTTTCTAAGGCTAAAAAAACAAATTACTTTAATTTTTTCAAATTTCTTCGAATGTTTCAAATTTTTGAATTTTTTTTTTCTAATTTTTCCTTATTTTGCATCCTAAATACTACCTTTATTCCGAATTCCAAGTTTCTAGCGCAACAAAATCGGATTATTTGAATATTTTCAATTTTTTTCGATTTTTCGATTTTTTCAATTTTGCTTTCGATTTTTTTTGGTGTTTTTGATGTTTTCTTTTTCTGGATACTAAACACTACCTTCACACCGAATCTTAAGTTTCTAAAACTACAAGATCGTATTATTTTCAATTTTCAATTTTGATGGAATTTGTTGAATTTTCGAATGTTTTTTTTCGAATTTTCCGGATTTTATAATTTTTCCTTTCTTAGTATCCTAAACACTACCTTTTTTCCAAATGTCAAGTTTATAGGGCTACGGGATCTACCTAATCTTTTTGATGACGCGTCAACGAGTGAGTGAGTGTTTAAAAATCGAATGTTTGAGTCCCTATATCGTCCGAACTAGAAAAGACAGAAAGTTGTAATTTTAAATTTTGGTCCTGTATGCCAAATACTCTAGAAAAACGAAGTTTAAATTTTTTGGGATACTCCGGCGCGGAGATATAGGGGGGTCAAAAGTGCCCTGAGTTGCTTCCAGAAAAGTATGCTTACGGCTGTCCTCTCTCGACTTGGCGGGGGCACTACCGTGCCTCCAGATCTCATCGTCAGTTAAAAATACAAATTATAACTCAATAAAAAAAATTTCGTTTCGAGAAATAGCAAATTAAGATGTTTTGGGAGGTTACGATTATTATTATTATTATATAATATAAAACCGTAAGTGATGTGACTGTCATCGACAGTTCCGGGATGCCCGCATCGCTTTTTCATATGCCAGGCGGCCATTTTTATTCAAAATTATTTTTCGAATAAAACTGCATAAAAGTTACATTTCTAGAAAGATCGTTCAAAATAAATTAATATTTGAGAGATGACTTACGTTCAATTATGCATGTATTCTGCAATAACTTCAGTTGAAATTAGCTTCGCAGTTCAAATTCTCTATCCATGAAAGTAAACAAAAAAAAAAGATTCATTCGTCGTGAAGGTTTAAAATATTAACCCATTAAACCATGGAGATAATCGTTCGTAAAGTAAGTTTTCCGTGAATGATTTTTTGGAGCGCTGCCTGGTGTCAAATAAATAATTCGCACCAGGACCTGTTAGACAACCAACGTTTACCATTATTCCGTTTGATAAAGTGCTATACAACTCAACTTCCTTCCGGATATTTTCTTGACGGAAGTTGAATGTAAACAAATACAACTCATGTAAAAATTTTCAATTAATCAAATTTTGAAATGAATTGTCCCTTAATTTGGTATTTATGTATTATACGTAGCAAGAAGAGAGATCACCGAAAATGATTGTTAATCCCCAATCATATTTACCACTATTAATGACTAGTCGCGTTCAAAAGAGTAATTTAATATACATTTATGAAATACATAATATTATAAAGTACTTTTATGTTATTTGGGGGCAAATCACGCCAATAGCATTTTTAAAATCGCCAATACCACCTTTTATTTTTCGCGTGTGCAAATTAGAAACGATACTTTGATTTTCAAAATCAAATGTTTTGATTTATAATATATTTTTTTATTTTTCTATTTTCTATTTTAAACGAAAAGTGTGAACGGCATGCATTTTAAAATGGAACAGCTGTCGCAGACGCACCGGGGTTGGCGCGATTTTTTGTTTTGCGCCATTTTGGCGTTAAAACCCCATTTTCAGGTACATGTTAGAGATTTCTAAACCAGCATGTTACTTTATTTTATTATGAAATAGTTTATTTTATATTAAAAAACACACACAAAGATTAATTTATTATAAAATATACAATATTGAATTTATTATAAAACATACTGAATCTGTTCTACCTGGTTGCCATACGAAGCAAAATCTAGCCGAAACTGCCGGGTTGCACAGGCATACCAGCGTTATTATGGCACCAAAGTGATACCAAGTGCGTCTGCGACAACTGTACCCCAAAACACCCATCATTAAAAATGGTAAATAATATAAAATCAAAGTAAAATAATAGAAAATATAATTTTGTATACATTTATTAAACGCATAAAATCATATTGATGTCTTTTAATTTAGATATTTACGATGATAGTTTTATTGGTGGTATGTTATATCCACCGGAACGAATCTGAGATATATATTCTAATCACATACTATATACCTATGAATATACTATACAAATCTATACCTACTATATCAATAAAAACGTCTTCAATTGTCTTCTATATTTCTACAACATAATATTAACTATAGAGTTACAATATAGAGAAAAAAAACGGGTTACTGTAATTAGAATTATAGGCGCCAATGTTTGTGTGGCGTATTTACCTGTTATTGCTCTTAATAGTCAGTAGACATTAAGCAGAAATTCCGAAATAACGGAATTACGCAATTATGAAAACTCCTGAACTATATCAAGAAAGGGGACACAGAAAAACAAACTCGAACAGAGATCGGCATCTGGAAGGAGGTTCATGAATTTTAATCAGATTGTACGCCATGGGTCAAAAGTGTTGACAGCAAATTTGGTTTAAAGGGAAGGTGTTTATCAAAACTGCTTTCAAAAAGTTCAATGTTTCACCAAACCATACTCGAAAATTACCTGTGATAATATGCAGCCCGATTATGGCACATTATTCAAGATGTTTTAGATGAGAATAATGATAGATTTTCTAATCTTCCGTAATCGAGTCTACAGCCAAAGTTAGCGGGAAACAAAATAAAATATTAGCAACCATATGGTTCAGTGTAAATGTGGATATCATTAAAGACTTTCACAAAATGGACTTCATTGCATCAAATCGTATATTACCGAAACTAAATCGTATTAACTAAAATACGCCAATTGGCAATGGACCCAATTACGGAAATTTACTTAATATGTTTAAGAATCTCCGCATTGGCGAACATATTGCAACTGAAAAACAAACGGACAAGAAGCATAAATATTTAAATGGGTTAAGCAATTTTTGTCATATATATATATATATATATATATATATATATATATATGCGAAATTCTACCGTGCTCGCAAAAGTTCTTGATTTGTCTGTTAGTATCTTTCAATTTGGAGAAGGATTAAGGAAAAAAATTAAATTAAGATTAAAAGTAACGTGTTACAATGCTTAACATACATTTAAGGGAGACCAAACTGGTCGCCAGAGGCGGCTAGTTATATAATAACAATAAAAAAAAAGCTTTACAATCAATAAATAATAAATCACATTGTTTGGAATTGTTTGCAGTAGAAAATCTTTGTTCGGTCAGGGTTGAAATAAATGGCTCATTAGCATATATTTTGGCTTGGTATTGGTATAATGGAAAAATACTAAAATGAATTATGCAGCACAAGCTGTATAGAAAAGACTTAATAACGACAACAATTAAAATTGTTTACCGCATATTTTATGTGAATTAGATTAAATTATGAGACACAATCCTTTTGCACAATATATTGCACAATTGCAATACATTTTATAAATAGTTAACACATGTTTTATTTTCATATTTTATATTATGCATATCCGTGATGGGTAAGTATTACGGTGGCCTCCAACGACTCCTTTAATTTTCCCACAAGTGTGTCATATAATATGAAAAATGGAATAGATACTGTTTTCTAAGCGTTGTTTTACAACATAAACGTGTATGAGGTTGTCATGCAAAACTGGGTTAAACTATAAATAATAAAATAAAAGTACAAATGTATATTAAAAAGCAAAAATGTGTATGTGCGTAACACTGACCCCAAATTAAATGTGAAAATGATCATACCAGCATATTTTGCTTTTTCTACAATTTTTAAACTTCTCAACATCCCACAATTTAAATTTTTACACCGTCGAATAGAAAAAAAATATTCTCCTTCAAAGGCAATTTTTTAAACTGTATTACGGATGTTTTATATGGCTCTTAAAATAATTTTCAAACATGAATTTTTTTAATCTATTTCGATGGCGTGCAGCCCGATTAACAAATATAAACCCGTTAGTATTTAAAATAACATAAATAATTCAGCATTTGTTTCCGTCTAAAATTTCGTAACGAAATTAAAACTTGATCAATAAATAAATAAAATAATATAAATGAAACACAAATTTAGCATATATGTCGAACCACCCGCTTAAACAAATGAAATTATCAAAATCAAAAAGACTACTGTAATTAGAGAAACCTTTGACGATTTTTAATGCAGCTAAAGCGAAACTATCGTTTTTAATAAATTTCAATAATTTATTTTTAATTTAAAAACGCTTTTTGATGTTATTAGTGGGCAATCTAAAAATATATTAAATGTAAAATATCTAATACATTTTTTTTTAAATTTAACAAAATCGTTTTCACAAATATTCTGTATCCAGTGTTGTATCCCCTCGCAGAATTAAAAAGCAAACACACCTTTCTCTCAAGAAGTCTTGCTTTTAATGTTATTATTTTGATAATACTATATTGTTTAGTTTACATACTTAATGATTTACGTCTCACAAAAAGTATTTTGATTATACTAAGATAATTAATATTACTGAGAAAATAGTTATTGATTACTTAAGAAGATTAGGCTGCAAGGTATTTTCCCCTAGAAAACTTTAAACAGCTATGTTACATAATGGAATGATAGAAGAAATTCTTTGATAACATTATCTTTCCGTTTAATGAAGTGTGTGATATGATTATCACTATTTCTATAAAAAGTTATAAGACAAACATTGTTTATGTGCTCCACTTATTTAGTAATTTTTCGGATTAATGAACTTTATGAAGAAATTACTTACTATTCATTTTATCAAATTCGTTTGTGATAGCTCTCTCCTTTAAGTTTTAACAAGTTCCATGTAATACTATAATTCAAGAAACTTTTTCATCATACAACTATTTAGTTCAAAAGAATTACGATATAAGCGTCATCGAATGTGTAAAAGACTAACTATGTTATAATAAAAAAATAAGTATTCTCATCGGATTTTATAGACAGATAATTTGAGTAAGTTGTTTTAATCATTACGTTCTTAAAGATTATTTGACATATAACACAAACATGTATTTATGTATATTATATGTATATTTATATATGTATTCATGTTATATAAGAACTCTCTTCGACAGATTTTGAGGGTTCATATGGTAATAAAAAATTAATGGTCAATCTTCATTTATTCCATCTGAAGATTGATTGTTTAGATATTATTTTAATTTATCTAGTAATCCTAAATGTAATTTTTAAATAGAATGACTTTAGTAAATACGTTCCTAGATTATACACATCTGACATATTTAATTTGAAATTTGATGTAATAATGTACTTTTTGTTTAAATGATTTTATAAAAACGTTATTTTATAAGGAAATTTTGCAATTTCATAAATTAAAGCTTTCTTGTGTCATCATATCCCGCGTTTGGGCGTGAACCAATGTCAAGTTTCAAATCTTCATACCTTTAAGTAAGTAATGTTTAGCAATATAGCACAACTGGTGCACAGTTGTTTCTAACACATGTAAATGAATGGGCCCATATCACATTTTGTTTCAGAAGAAAATAAAAATTCGGAATTCCGATTGTGGAATATCTAAGCTATATTACTATGAGATTCAATACGTTTGAAATCATAAGCTGAGCGCAATTGATAACAAACGATCAGATAGTAAAAAGATCATCAACGAAATTTTACACTGATTAAAGAAATTTACATTTAAGTCATTCCATTTTGAAATCTACAGCTGGAAATTTGATTTAGAATCATCAACTTCTGGTTAAAATGTATCAACAAAAAGGATCGAGGCAAATTTAAAATCTGGTATAATTTAATTCAAGGATAGCATCCAAAACAATTAAAATTGTGTTTACTACCCGAGCTACACACGGGGAGATTCTAAGTGACATGTTCCATAACCCCGAGTTCAGGTAGAGAATAGTTGGGAAGCCGTTAATTAATATCTCATAGAAACTCTTTATAGAAACTCTTAAATTAAAAAAAAGAATTTTAATAATTTAAATTTTGGAATATATTAGGATATTTTATTATAATAAAGCAATAACAGAAAATATTTCTAAATTTCGCACTATTGTATAAACAAATTGGGTGTATTTGATTCCTCCAGAAGCAGTCGTATGTCACGTTTTGATAACCATTTTTTTCTAATAATTTAGAAATCCAACAAAAGTTAATGAACTAATTATGCTCATAATTCTTATCACAGTACAATGTAAATCTAGATTATCTCTTTATTTTGAATGCGAATGACACATGCAGTTCAATATAGCTTAGTGTTTAACCTTAAGTATTGGCTTTTCAGGAGGATGCACGTGGCAAAAAGGTGCAATTTTTAATTTTATTTAAAACGTATTTTCAGTAAAATATAATTAGACATTTTATTATAAAATAGTACTCGTTAAAATGTATTCTTATTTGATAATAAAATTAAACACTTACATTAAATATTACATATGACAATATTATGCTATCAAATACAGTTTTCCACTCTCAACAATTTTTCATCTGAAAAATTGGCGGCATTTCATATGTATTAAAGTTATTATTCGCTAAATATGAATATAAATTTATATAAACGAGACATGATGTTTACAAAGATACGTTGTTTATATTTCCTTTTAACATCATGAATTATAGGTTTATGAAAGAGTCAAATCCAATTCTATAATATGCTCAGCAAAACAAAGTATTTAATCTTTCAAAAGGAAATATTTTTTGCATTGCATACAAAATATTATGTAAAATACATTTTCCAAGAAAATTAAAAAAAGGGAACAGAATATGACGAACAAAACAAGATCGATTTAAAAGCAATAAAATATGAAAGTTTCTGAAAAATATTGAAAACGAAATATAGAAACTTCTTTTTATGGAATAGCAATGACGAAAATATTTCAGGAATATCTAATGGACTGTTACATTCACGGGGATATAGAAAATGCACGATATTATTTTACTGGATTCGTTATCTCATTTAAGATTTTACCAATAAAAATTGCTCATCGTTACATGCATCAAGATTTTTTATTTTTGATCTGGAAAGAATTACCTTGCATTTAAACTTGTTTTTAATGCTACAAATGTATGTTTCTCTTCCACGGAAAACAACATACATGTTTCATGATTGTGATCGATAATATTGTTCTGAGAGCTGGGATTATTTTTTGCGCCATTTCCTTTGCTGCAGAGATAGTAAAAAATATATTTATACATATGAACTTTATTTTTTTCGTTCTTTATGTATTTTCTATGAATTGCGAAGCTACAAAATACTTTTTTTCATGTTAATTATATTTGTTCTATTTTTTGTAAGTTGTCTACTTGTAAGAACGTAAACCCACATAATATGTAAAAAAAGACTTTATAAATTAAAAATTTTATGTATTGCAACAAAAATTAGCAAATTAACGATTTTTTAAAAAAAAAAATGCATAACCACATAACCACAACAAAGAAAGAAGCTAAATTTTACAAAATGCAATATCACATATTTGAAAATGGGATATTGATAAAAAGAAATACTTTTTTTGTGAATTTTGTAACTCAACGTTTTACTTTTGAAATGTTTCACATGTTAAAAATATAAATAAAAAATATAAATGTTATATTTTAGGCGACAAAAATAAAGAAACATATAAAAATCAACAACAAAATTTAGTAAAACATTTTCGTGAAGCAATGGAGTAAGGCCAAAAATATTACTCAAATGTGTCTATGAAACCTTTATTTATAAAATGCTTTCCATTTTCTTAAATATCGGTACAAATTTTTATATAACTTGTGTTAATCATATCTTACTATTTATCTTTTATTAGGAATGTCTCATAAAGTTCTTTTATGAATGAATTGTTTTTTAATGGTTTTACAAGATGATCAATCGTATTTTTAATAAAATATAATACTCTCGTTAGTGATTTAAATTTGACGAATTATAAGAAAATAAATATTCTCTTTTAGCAACATAAAAAAATGCAGAAAAATATTCTACGTCATTTTCTGCCATATGTTTTGTATTCCATCTAAACTCACAATTTTCTAAAACATATTCATAAAACATCGTACCCCACTCAAAACGCGAAAGAAGTATAATTTTTATTCAAAAATTATATAAACTAGTATTTTCTTAGCCTTACATTTTTACTGAATAAATGAATTTATATGTTCCTTATACCATCAATGACCGATGCCTATTTCCCCTAAAGTAAAAGAAAATGTATACATTTAATTATTTTACTGAGAACTAGAAATATTCACCACCATAAAATATCCATCCGTTTATTATTAAAAGTGCTTGGTTTTTCGAGGTCAGGTCATCTGGCAACTTATCAATATTTGGAGTGACATCAAAGAAAATTATAGCATTCGCAACATCAAAATATAGCATATAAAAGAAGACTCGTGATAACTTGAAAATAGATTTATTTAAAAGAATGTTTACATTAAATAAATGAACTATACTAAACATAATCTTAAGAGCTTTCAATGATGTGTTTAATTACATTAATATCATTAAATTAAAATATTATTTACAATAATTTACCTGTTCCTCGGTTTGTTGATACTAAAAAAAGATGCAACGAATGAAAGAAATATTCAAAGCAAGTTTTAACGTACGTAAAAGAAATTATCGTACTAACATATTAAACAGATTAAACTCTCAAGCACATATATGTCATTATAACCGAATAAATCTTTAAAGGGAGAAAAAAAAAATATATATATATATATATTACAACAATTCTTTCATTTTGATGATAAAATGCCCTAAAGTGTTCGTAATAAAATGAGCAATTTAAATATTTTTTGACTGGGGGTTTCTGTGATATTTAGAGTGTTATAATAATGATCTCGAAGATATCTATAACCATTTTTATAATTCAATGTACATTTCTGTATACAATTGCTAAATTCATCTCTTGGTAAGGAATTAAAAATTAAAAATGTAATAGTTACGCATCGATAACTCAATCTTTTTTTAACACTTTCCAACATACTTGTAAAGCGTTTACGACTTAGGTATTTCTATCCATCTGTCCGTCTGAACCGTGATCTAATTCCTCGTAAATATAGTCGTATTCACATATTACTTTTATATGTTAGTGAGGTCTACGACAGAATTATTACAATTGAAAATGTAGCTTGTACCATTTATAGTTTGATTGCATTGACACACAAAAGAATTACATTATATTATGGCCTATGAAAAAAATTGGTTTTCGGAAATTTTACTTAAATTACTTATTTAGATATCTCACTTCATGATATGGAAAAATGTAATTTCTTAATAATTTTTCGTTAGTGTTGGAAAGAGTTTCATAATCTAATGAGTTGTAATTTTCCAACTGGACGAAAAATGTCCGGGCCGAGATTCAAACCTGGAATATCAGTTATCGGTCGATCTCAGTCTGTACGAACTTCCGTTCCTTTTGAGGCTGTTGAACAAGTCCATGAGATGATAAGCGACGTTCTTCATACATGCGGTGTTTCACGTATACTACAGTTGCCAAACAGTACGGTCCACAATATTCTGCGCTCGTTTCTTCATATCTTTCCATATCGTTTCCAGTGTGTCCAGGCAGTACTAAATATTACTGTTATATACCCTTACTATATACTGTGCATTAATAATAAAGCAGCACAGCTTACTAAATCCCACTTCTTACACTGGCGAGAAAAATTAAAGGAACAACCATAAAAAAGTGTTTTATGTTAATTCTATTACGGGAACTACAATAAAAGGTGTTTGGTTGGTAACTCAATGTCAACGTTATCACGTAGTCTAATGGGATTAATTTTTGCTACAGAAAAATATGCAAATTTCTGAGCCCGTTCTTTCTGCACGTTTGAAAAGGAGTGCACATGGATGATTTGAAGTCTAATTTTAAGGATTGTACGTGTAGTTACATAAAAGTTTTGCTTGTAGTAGATAGAATATGTCGTCTAGCAGACATTTGACTGATGGTGAGAAATGGCGTGAGATTAGGAGAATAGAAGAAGAACAGACACTGAAAGGGGTCTGTAAAGTCTTAAAAATAGCCAAAAGCGCTATGTTAAGAAACTGGAAACGGTTTAAAGACACTGGTAATGTGGAGAAACAACCAGGTCAAGGTCGAAAACGTGCCAGAAGAGACTCTCAGGACCATTATTTGGCAACGATTGCTAAAAGAAGCAGGCAACTAGCGTCAGTTCAGATTGCAAGGGAGTTCGTTGTAGCAACAGGAACTCGACTATCCTGATTTACTGTAAGTGACAGGCTTGATAAAAGAGGGCTGTATGCAAGGAAACCATTGATTTATATTCCACTAACTCCAGCAGTGAAATGCGCCATGTTATAGTGGTGCAGAGAATTGTCACTGGCGTAATACGGACTGGAGCCGAGTTCTCTTTACCGATGAATCCCGATATTGTTTGGAGAGTAATTCCAGACGTGTTACCATATGGAGGAAGAAAAACACACGCAATAAGGCTGCAAATATCGGTGAAAGGCATCGATACAAATGTCCTGGAATCATGGTATAGGCAAGCATCATTTTGAATGGCAGCACTGATCTACACATTTTTACCAGTGCAACTGTGAATACTGAAATATACAGAAATGAGGTTCTTGATGCTCTTGTCAAGTTGTTCAGGGGTGGAATCGGTAATAACGTCCTCATAATGGATGATAATGCGCGTCACCATCGTGCTGCACTATTGACTGAATATCTTGCAAGTAAAGGAATCCCGCGAATGGAGTACCTGCATATTCTCCGGATTTAATTCCGATAGAACATGTGTGGGATGCACTAGGACGCTGACTTGTATCTCGGAAACCTTGAACTAGCACACTCCAGAAGCTTCGAAACGCTATTCATCTTGAATACACTTTGTTACCACAAGCACTTCTGGATAATCTAATCCACAGTATGGCAAATCGCTGTAAAACTTGCATTTCGGTCAGGGGTGACCACATACCTTATTGATTTTTCTTGTGGGTCTCTAAAATGTTGAAACGGTACAATTGCTTTACCCCCTCTTATATCACACATTCCTAAGTTTTTATGCAAATTTATTTTTTGCAGAAGTAGGTAGTTCTGCATTTTGAATTTATGTCAGGCATGTCAAAATAAAGATCTTCTGCAAGTTTCATGTTCTTATCTGCAAAATTATTCAAGTTCGTTGCGTTATTATAGTTGTTCCTTTAATTTTTCTCGCCAGTGTATAATACATATTAATGTATTTTGTTTTAATAGTAAAGAATAAGGTTTTTGTAAAAGCATTTTAATCTTTTAAAATAAAGTGTCAATCACTGGTTCACTTTGTGTCAGTTATTGGTATTTCAAAATAGGTATGGTGTCCAGTTACTGGAGTTTTTGACCATATTTTTAAATAAAATTAATTTTTAATAATAAAATGTGTAATTTTTCAAAATTTTTCCAACAATATTTTTTAATATATCTCCACTATCCTTTTAAAAAAAAGGTAAGTATAAAATAGGTTTAAACTTTTGTAATAGTGATTTGAACAAGAAAGAATCCTTAAATTGTCAGTTACTGGGGGGTTGTACCCTATAATGTTGCATGGCATACTAAAATGTTTTAATATTTTCAGAAAAACATATAAAAATGATATATAAATATATTCCAAACCATATTGCAATG
Source organism: Maratus michaelseni (assembly GCA_963931845.1). NCBI lineage: Eukaryota > Metazoa > Arthropoda > Arachnida > Araneae > Salticidae > Maratus > Maratus michaelseni. The sequence continues at coordinate 173,026,332 of OZ007591.1, forward strand.
ACATAATATTATTTTTTCTTTTGACTGGAGGCAAGTTTTGACATGTATTTTACATGCGCATAATATATTTATGTAGCGACTTCCAAAGTATTAACATTTCATAAATAATTCATGGCATTGTCTTGAAAGAGGATAATGGATTATTTAAAACTTTCGCGTGTATTTATCCTGGTGTAAGGTAAAATTGGACTTCTTTCATAAACCTCTTTGGAAACTTGGATTCAATCTCAAAAAATTTCATAATTTATCATGTTTATTATGACTTGTTTGTGATTTAAGAAAAGAATATTAAATATTTGTGTTATCTAGACCTAATTTTCGTTGAAGACTTTGAATGTATTTTGTGTGTATTTAATATTTTGTAAAATAAAAAGAGATGTAAAGTAACATACCACTGCTTTTAGTGTACGACGTAATCTATTTCCCAGTTATGAATTGTAACATGTGTTATTTATTCTGCTCAATTTTATACGTTTTTTAAACTCTTGCTATGTATAGTGAGAAACGTTTGTGAATCACTACATTCAACTAAACAAAACGGAATAGTTCATGTCATCTAGAGAAAAGTGCTCTTGGAGATGTTCATTATATTTCCAATCTATACTAATATTATAAAGGAGTAAAGATTGTTTTTTGGTTTGTTTGTTTGTTTGTTTGTTTGTAGGGGGTAATCTCTGGAACTACCGAACCAATTTCAAAAGTGATGGTGGCAAATTGATGGTGACAACTCCTGCTCCAACATAGGCTATATTTTATGTCAGCGCAACTAACCCCAGGGGGGTGCAGGAGCGAAAAACTTTCTAAACTTGTGATTTTTTTTATACTGAAGGAGCTAGAAATTTGAAATTTGGCATTGTAGTTACTTATAAGATGTAAATGCTCTCTAAAAACAAAATTAAAAAAATCGAAATTTAAAAGGGTGAAATGAGAAAAAGCGTTCTAAAAACATTCTAAATTACAATTTCTATGGAATCTCTGGATATACCGGAGAGATTTGAAAAGTGATGGTGACAACCTCTGCTCCAACATAGGCTATATTTTATGTCGGCGCCACTAACCCCAGGGGGGTGCAGGAGCGAAAAACGCTCTAAAATTGCGATCTTTTCTATACTGAAGGAGCTAGAAATTTGAAATTTGGCGTTGTAGTTACTTATAAGATGTAAATGCTCTACAAAAAAAAAAAAATCGAAATTTAAAAGGGTGAAATGAGCGAAAAACTTTCTAAAAACATTCTAAATTACAGTTTCTATGTAATCTCTGGAACTACCTAACTGATTTCAAAAGTGATGGTGGCAAATTGATGGTGACAATCCCTGCTCCAACATAGCCTATATTTAATGTCGGTGCCACCAACCCCAGGGGGTTGCAGGAGCGAAAAACGTTCTAAAATTGCGATTTATTTTCATACCGAAGGAGCTAGAAATTTGAAATTTGGCGTTGTGGTTACTTATAAGATGTAAATGCTCTCTAAGAACAAAATAAAAAAAATTTCAAAATTTAAAACGGTGAAATGAGCGAAAAGCGTTCTAAAAACATTCTAAATTACAATTTCTATCGAATCTCTCGAACTACCGAACCGATTTCAAAAGTGATGGTGGCAATTTGATGGTGACAACCCCTGCTCCAATATAGGCTATATTATTTGTCGGTGCCACTAACCCAAAGGGGTGCAGGAGCGAAAAACGTTCTAAAATTGCGATTTTGTTTTTACTGAAGGAGTTAGAAATTTGAAATTTGGCATTGTAGTTACTTATAAGATGTAAATGCTCTTTAAGAACAAATTTTTTAAAAATTCGAAATTTAAAAGGCTTAAATTAGTGAAAAGCGTTCTAAAATCATTCTATATTACAATTTCTATGGAATCTGTGGAACTACAGAACCGATTTCAAAAGTGATGGTGGCAAATTGGTGGTGACAATCCCTGCTCCAACAGCCTCTTTAATAAAATACTATGCGTTGCTGACGACTGGGTTTTTCGCTAATTGTTGCCACAGATTAATCTTGGAAAATGAAACATTTGAAGTTACTGAAAAAAATAATAGCACGAAAAGTATTTGTCAGAAAATTGTTAGTCAAACTGCGTTTGAAAGGTAAAAAATTGTATTTTTCTTGATATAAATTTCAAATCTAATGATTACGCCATTTTTCAAATATTGAATTTGAAAAATTACCAAATTTCACAATGGATTACCATAGCAAAACCTTCATGCGTAAAAAGATCATGATAAGGGCGACGTGTGCTGGCGTGTATATTGGCTATAGCACGAGTCACAAATTATAGTAGCCTTATTATTCTGTTAAAATATAAAAGTGAATTATGAAATGGCAATATTTTGTTTGATTAAAAGTTCGTTATAAGAAATTGACCAGCGTAGCGGGCGTAGCTTGCTAGTATTATATATTGGTTTTTTGTTTGTTGGTTTGAACAACAAGAATTTTACAAGAATAAACAATCACAGCACTTTGGTCAAAAGAAGACAGTTTTCGATTTTTATAAATCACGAAAAATATAAAATAATAAAATGCCACTGCTGTTAATCTACAAAGAAATAGATTTCCCATTTATGAGCTGTAACTTGTGTTATTTAATCCATTCAATGTTATACGTTTAATAAATATTTTTATGTATACTGAAAAACGTTTGTGGAACCCTACGATCATGTAAACAAAAGGGGATATTTCTTGTCAACTAAAAGAGCTTTTTCTTGGCTATTTTGATTATATTTCGAATATAGTTAAAGTTTTACAAGCAGGACTGAAGATATAAAACAACCGCAGCACTATTCCCAACATAAGTCCGTTTCAGTCATGGATAGTTATTAAATTTGGATTTATCCTATCTCATTTTTTATTATATTTAGTGTGACTAGTTACTGAATCACAACCATTAAGTAAAGAATATAAAAAAATATGTATGTTGTGTTGAAAAAGTTTATATTTTAAAACAATATATATCTTTAAATTTTATAAAGTCCATCTAATATATTATATATCTAGATATATTGCAGCAGAAAATGGTTTCCCCCCCATTGCATAAATAAGTTAATTTATGAAGCAGAGAAGAAAATTCCTAAGGATATTATTCACAAGAGGACTCTTAAATTATGCAAATTCGATTACATACCACAGTTATACGAAAGATTAAGATATACTTTAAAGAAAGTTGATATCAGTTTGATTGCAAAACCCCCGCATAAATTGAAAGTTTTAGTTCATAATAAAATTGATCCCATACGCAATAACGACATCGCAGGAATATACTCTATCCCATTTAGTACAGAAACACAAACTGGTTTATCCTATATAGGGATGACCACGCGGAAACTTAAAGAAAGATTAAAAGAACACATTTCTGACATTAAGTTTAACCGTCCATCCACAGCTTTATCGAGATTAAACCAACGACAGATTATAAACATTGGTTTTCAAAAAGCAAAAATTATAGTTCCTGCAAATAACGAGTTTACAGCTAAAATCAGAGAGTCTTTGGAGATTTTATGTAAAGGAAATAGAGTCTGTAATGGTTGCCTATCCTATGATGTACCTAAAATATGGTTTAATATTTTGAAATTATCAAGAACCCCAGCGCCGGAACTAATGGACTTTTCCTGATACACCCCTACAGAATAATAGACTAGCCTCGTTTAAAACTCCGTTATATGCTAGCACAGTGAAAGCGACATACGTACACTCAACTCCCCTGAAGATGATCACGTTAGTGATTGAAAGTCTTTGGATGTAAATGAGTATATTTTACGTTTTTAACATCTTTTGATCACCTTTTAAGGATGTTTTAATATATATATTTTTATTGACAAAATGTTTTAGCAAACCAATTTCCTTTTCTTACAATGTATTTGTATTATATCTGGGGAACTTTTTCTTGGTTTCTTTACTAAAGTATTATAGATTTTATGAAATGTATGTATGAATGCACCTTAAAAATATATGTTTCCAATTATATAGGAAGAAAAATTAAATATTTATAATTTTCAAATTTAATATATGAATTTTAATCAGAAAAATTATATAATTTCAATATAAATTTTACAAAAATGTTTATTCATAGAAATCTAACTTTCTAAATCGATAGTTATAGGCATTTTTGTAATTATTTTTAACAATTCTCCGACACTTTAAGGCATAATAATGTTTTACTTCGAAATTTCTCAACTAATTTAAAATAATTATACTGAATGTATTTTATGTTTATTAGTACGTAATAAACATTGTAGAGTGTACAATTTCCCAAAATTCACATTTAATCAAAATAAAATCTATCCGTACTTAAATGGTCAAGACAGTACATGTTATATATATTTTTTTAATATAGAGCCTCGTAATTTTTGCCGTTCGTTTTAAATACAATAAATAAAGCATTTTGCATAACATATTAAATATTCTCTTAATAATAGACGTATTAAGAATTGCATATATTTTTCTCTTTAGTGGAACTTTAAAATACCCTTGCACGAAGCACTTTCTTCTTATTACTCGATCTATGCTTTACCTAAAGTTTTCTCATAGGATGTTGAAGTAAATTTCAGAATAAAATATTTGTTATTTTAGAAAATAAATTATCAAAATATCTAAGAGTATTTTAATATTACAGCATGAGAACTTCTAATTCAAAAACTTTCAGTGCAAATGAGTTAAAAATTTGAAATCTATACTAATATTATAAAGGAGTAAGGATTGTTTGTTTGTTTGTAGAGGGTAATCTCTGAAACTACCGAACCAATTTCAAAAGTGACGGTGACAAATTGATGGTGACAACGCCTGCTCCAACATAGGCTATATTTTATGTCGGTGCCACTACCCCAGGGGGGTGCAGGTGCGAAAAACGTTCTAAAATTGCGATCTTTTCTATACTGAAGCAGCTAGAAATTTGAAATTTGGCGTTGTAGTTACTTATAAGATGTAAATGCTCTCTAAGAACAAAAAAAAAAAAAAAAAAAAAATCGAAATTTAAAAGGGTGAAATGAGCGAAAAGCGTTCTTAAAACATTCTAAATTACAATTTCTATGGAATCTCTAGAACTACCGAACCGATTAGAAATTTGGCGTTGTAGTTACTTATAAGATGTAAATGCTCTCTAAGAACAAAATATAAAAAAAAAATCGAAATTTAAAAGGGTGAAATGAGCGAAAAGCGTTCTTAAAACATTCTAAATTACAATTTCTATGGAATCTCTAGAACTACCGAACCGATTTGAAATTTGGCGTTGTAGTTACTTATAAGATGTAAATGCTCTCTAAGAGCAAAATAAAAAAATATTCGAAATTTAAAAGGGTGAAATGAGCGAAAACCGTTCTAAAAACATTCTAAATTACAATTTCTATGGAATCTCTAGAACAACCGAACCGATTTGAAATTTGGCGTTGTAGTTACTTATAAGATGTAAATGCTCTCTAAGAGCAAAATAAAAAAATATTCGAAATTTAAAAGGGTGAAATGAGCGAAAAGCGTTCTAAAAACATTCTAAATTACAATTTCTATAGAATCTCTAGAACTACCGAACCGATTTGAAATTTGGCGTTGTCGTTACTTATAAGATGTAAATGTTCTCTAAGAACAAAATAAAAAAAAAATTTCGAAATTTAAAAGGGTGAAATGAGCGAAAAGCGTTCTAAAAACATTCTAAATTACAATTTCTATGGAATCTCTAGAACTACCGAACCGATTTGAAATTTGGCGTTGTAGTTACTTATAAGATGTAAATGCTCTCTGAGAACAAAATATAAAAAAAAATTCGAAATTTAAAAGGGTGAAATGAGCGAAAAGCGTTCTTAAAACATTCTAAATTACAATTTCTATGGAATCTCTAGAACTACCGAACCGATTTGAAATTTGGCGATGTAGTTACTTATAAGATGTAAATGCTCTCTAAGAGCAAAATAAAAAAATATTCGAAATTTAAAAGGGTGAAATGAGCGAAAAGCGTTCTAAAAACATTCTAAATTACAATTTCTATGGAATCTCTAGAACTACCGAACCGATTTGAAATTTGGCGTTGTAGTTACTTATAAGATGTAAATGCTCTCTGAGAACAAAATATAAAAAAAAATTCGAAATTTAAAAGGGTGAAATGAGCGAAAAGCGTTCTTAAAACATTCTAAATTACAATTTCTATGGAATCTCTAGAACTACCGAACCGATTTGAAATTTGGCGATGTAGTTACTTATAAGATGTTAATGCTCTCTAAGAGCAAAATAAAAAAATATTCGAAATTTAAAAGGGTGAAATGAGCGAAAAGCGTTCTAAAAACATTCTAAATTACAATTTCTATGGAATCTCTAGAACTACCGAACCGATTTGAAATTTGGCGTTGTAGTTACTTATAAGATGTAAATGCTCTCTGAGAACAAAATAAAAAAAAATCGAAATTTAAAAGGGTGAAAAGAGCGAAAAGCGTTCTAAAAACATTCTAAATTATAATTTCTATGGAATCTCTAGAACTACCGAACCGATTTCAAAAGTGATGGTGGCAAATTGATGGTGACAACCCCTGCTCCAACATAGACTATATCTTATGTCGGTGTCACTAACCCCAGGGGGGTGCAGGAGCGAAAAACGTTCTAAAATTGAGATCTTTTTTATACTGAAGGAGCTAGAAATTTGAAATTTGGCGTTGTAGTTACTTATAAGATGTAAATGCTCTCTAAGAACAAAATAAAAAAAAATTCGAAATTTAAAAGGGTGAAATGAGCGAAAAGCGTTCTAAAAACATTCTAAATTACAATTCCTATGGAATCTCTAGAACTACCTAACCGATTTGAAATTTGGCGTTGCAGTTAGTTATAAGATGTAAATGTTCTCTAAGAACAAAATAAAAAAAATTCGAAATTTAAGAGGGTGAAATGAGCGAAAGCGTTTTAAAAACATTCTAAATTTCAATTTCTATGGAATCTCTGGAACTACCGAACCGATTTCAAAAATGATGGTGACAACACCTGCTCCAACATAGGATATATTTTTTGTGGGTGCCACTATCCCCAAGGGGGTGCAGGAGCGAAAAGCTTTCTAAAATTGCGATTTTGTTTATACTGAAGGAGCTAGAAATTTGAAATTTGACATTCTAGCTACTTATAAGATGTAAATGCTCTCTAAAAAACAAAATAAAAAAAATTCGAAATTTAAAAGGGTGAAATAAGCGAAAAGCGTTCTAAAAACATTCTCAATACAGTTTCTATGGAATCTCTAGAACTATCGAACCGATATCAAAAGTGATGGTGGCAAATTTTTTGGTGACAATCCCTGCTCCAACAGCCTCTTTAATAAAAAACTATGCGTTTCTGACGACTGGGTTTTTCGCTAATTGTTGCCACTGATTAATCTCGAAAAATGAAACATTTGAAGTTACTGAAAAAAAAATAGTAGCTCAAAAAGTATTTGTCAGAAAATTGTTAGGCAAACTACGTTTGAAAGGTAAAAAATTGTATTTTTCTTGATATAAATTTCAAATCTAATGATTATGCCATTTTTCAATTATTGAATTTGAAAAATTACCAAATTTCACAATGGAGTACCATAGCGAAACCTTCATGCGTAAAAAGATAATGATAAGGGCGACGTGTCCTGGCGTGTATATTGGCTATAGTACGAGTCACAAATTATAGTAGCCTTATTATTCTGTTAAAATATAACAGTGAATTGTGAAATGTCAATATTTTGTTGGATTAAAAGTTCGTTATAATTGACCAGCGTAGCGGGCGTAGCTTGCTAGTTAGGAATAAATTTGTACGGAAATAAAAAAAAATATTTCAATAAATTCATTATGACCTAATTACATGGTATCCAGAAGTTTCCGTGCTATTTCAAGATTCATCATGTAAATGCTATAGTTATAGCTCGGATGAATGAAATTAGCGCTGCAGTTCGCAACCTTGTCTAACAAATAAGAGTGAAATATGCCAATCCAGGATATCGTCGGGATAGCTCAGTAAGGAGAGTGTTGGTACGGCAAACCGAAGTACACAGGTTCGAGTCCTGGTCCCCGCATATTTTCGCTCAGTTGGAAAAAATCTCAACCATGATACTGCAACCATTGGATAAAAAAAAATATTTTGTGAAAATTGATTGTTGAAACTAAAAATTTAAACTTTTAAATTTGTAGAAGTACCCAAAAGTTTAATTTTATTCTATCAATTAATAGTCGATTTTATTACTGATAACTATCATTTTTCCTTTTTCATAAACTATGCTTAGAATAACATTGGGTGGTGATGATTGTTTTTCAACTGCACGTATTTGTTTGTACAGGGTGATCTTTTTTAAAGTGACAGTGTTTGGAGCACCCTGTAGCACGATCTAATAGCCGAAATGGCACCAAACTTGGTATTTAGACTAATCAAGACATGGGAAAAAGGATTCCGTGAAAAAATTAGTTCCAAAAATCGCCGCTAGGGCATTTTGTGGCGCTGCTGTAGCTTACAATAACGAGAATTAACATAAAACACGGGTATCAAAGAAAAATGCAAATGTTGTGCGGTGACAGCGCCAGTAATAGGGGCTATAAAAGCAAGTAGTAGAGAGCTCCGACAAATAATCTCAGCTGAAGTAAACGATCTCCAGTGGACTTGCCTCTCACGTTACCGAAACGTGCGTTACTGGTGAAGCTGTATTATATGAATCAATGTAATGCATCCGCAGCACTTCGGGAATTTCGATCCAGAAAAAAAATTACGAAAGGGGCCTTTATTGCTGAATGGTCTTATGAAAATGATTAAGAAGTTTGAGGAAACGGGGTCACTGACCATTCGCGCTTTTAGAGGACGTAAAGAAGTATCAGAAGATGTAATAACTTATGTGGCAACTGCAATTGTCAAAGGATCGCAGGGAACCATTGCTAGTACTAGCAGCGCCCGGGGTGTAGCTCGACAATTGGACATGAATTATTCCACGGTATGGAGAGTTTTGCGGCGCGTTACTGGATTTTACCCCTACAAAATCAGCCTCTTGCACGAACTGAAACCAAGTGATTATGATAAGCGAGTGACATTCGCTCTATAGTTTCTTGCCAGGGTAGAAATTGATGATGCTTTCCCATGGCACATTCTGTGGAGAGATGAGTGCCATTTTTATCTCAATGGGTCCGTAAACACACAAAATAGCTGATTTTGGGCTTCTGAGCATCCCCACACCGTGCATGAAATCCCATTAAATTCCCCAAAAGTCACTGTTTGGTGTGGTTTCACAGCCGAATTCGTAATTGGGCCATTCTTTTTTGAGACCATCAATCCGACAGGACCCGAAACGTGCTCCATAAATGCAGAAAGGTACCACGAAATGCTCCAAACGTTTGTTATTCCACAACTTCAGCAAAGAAACCGTCTCCAACAGACAATCTTTATGCAGGATGGTGCTCCGCCACACATTGGTAATAAGGTAAAGCAGCTGTTGCGCCAAACCTTCACTGATGATAGAGTCATAAGTCGGAGTTGCATGGCCGCCTCATTCCCCTGACCTCACGCCATGCGATTTTTGGCTCTGGGGTTATTTGAAATCTCAAGTTTATGTTGGTGGAGCATCAAATTTGTCTATTCTAAAGGACAACATAACAAAGACAGTGCGGAATATTCCTCGTGATATGTTACATACGGCTGTGGAGAACGTTGTGCACAAAATGCACGGTGTTATTTCTGAGAAAGGTGCTCACGTTGAAGGTGGTCTAATTCCTCACCGAAGAAGTTAATGTAGTAAATAAACATTAATAATTTAACTGTACGATTGTATGTGTTAGTATTTTTTTTCTCACACTTTATACATTGCAAAGCTCCACAAAATGCCCTAGCGGTGATTTTTGGAACTATTTTTTTTCACGGAATCCTTTTTCCCATGTCTTGATTAGTCTAAATACCAACTTTGGTGCCATTTCGGCTATTAGATCGCGCTACAGGGCGCTCCAAACACTGTCACTTTAAAAAAGATCACCCTGTATATTAATCACAGGCAATGCTTGAGCGCATTCGTTTTCCTTATTTTTCTCAGCATATTAATATTATTAACATAACACTCAGAAATACGTATAATGGATCATTATCATTTAAGCAATTCAATTTTTGTTACATATTTTCTGAAATAAATTTAACATAAAATATTTTTCGCTACTATAATAGTGGGTTAATTCAATTCAATTCAAAGCAACAAGATACTAGCCACTTGATATGAAATAATATTTATAATTATTTATGTAGTTATAGACTTATAAAACAAGTATGAAATGGAATATTTCCTCTTCATCCAATCGAAAAGAAACTATACAAAATTTAAGAATACTTTATTTCACGATAATAATAATAAAATGATATCAGAATTCAACATTCAGTTGTAAGAAATGTTCTGCGTAGTAACTGTTGTACATCGGCGAGAAATTATACGGAAACTTTTATTACGAAAAGTAATTTTATAATCAGAAGATTTTATCGGAACGTAAAAAGTCATTTGTTTATAATCCAAAAATCAAAACACAATTATATTTTAATTCATTTTTTTTGTAATAAACTAGGCACATATAATTTTAAAACTTTAAATTAGATGAAAGGAAACTTGTTATAAAAACAAATCGCTAATATTTCATTCTAAATAAAGGCGTTGTTTCCTTAATCTACTTCCGTTATGATTATATTCTATGATAAATCTGATTCAGATCGAAAAAAATCATCACATTGTAGAATATTGCAAAAGTTTTCCAGAATTTAGCATTAAGTACTGCTCATCATTTTCTCATTAGTAAGCAACATCGAGGTTTGATGTACTTATACAGTCGGTATTCATATGATTATTATTCAAATTTGGAGAGTGACAAAAAGCGAAATGTAGATATTCTAAATGTTACATTAATTTAAGAATCTGAATTTACATTACTTTTAATGTGCTTATTAATGCAGGAGTCTGTTTTCATATTTAAAAAATAATAGTTTTTTTTTTTTTTTTTTTTTAATATTTCGTTTTCAGTAGTGAGTATCTTGGTAACGATCAATGTCGAAAAATGATTTACATATGAAATATAATTATAAGTTTTTTAAACTAGTTACATTTAGAATAAATCCTTTTTAACGATTTTTAATTTAAAAAGTATTGTACATTGATTAAATATTTAATGGATATTGAATATGCATATACCATGGTAGCATATATAATCTGCGAAACAAATGAACACAAATCATGACAGTTGTTGAGATTTAAGGGAGAAGAAACAGAAATGAGTTAATTTTCATGAAAATGTTTTTTACTAAATATATTCTACTCACTTCGCGGTATAAATGTGCTAAAATATTGTTTAAGGTAAAGCCAGGAGAGATGGCGCGGTCGGAGAGATTGCGCATATAGAGGTTCGGGGGGAAGGAGTAGATTGAGAGCGCAGCGACTCCAGGTAGTTGTACAACAACACTAGTGGAGTGTCTACTTGAAAGTGCACGTTGATTGCTTTGAGCGTCTGAGATAAAGTATTGCTATTTTGTTTTGTTTTCCCAAAGTGCTTGAATTTCCATAGCTATTCATCAGAATTTCTATACAATGTCAATAGTACAAAATGTTTTAAACTTAAACGATTTATCATAAGCTACTAATCTAGACTAACAATGTGAAGATCAACAGTTCATTTTAGTAGCGGCCATGTTTAAATAAAAGGCAGCGCAATATCTCCTACCGAAACTGGAAAGTTTGCGCATCTGCTACGTAGGAGAGATGACGCATTGTTCGCATTAGTTTAAATGCTAGGAGAGATTACGCAGCTTATTGGTAAATTTGCATAAAAAATAAAAAATGAAAATGGACTAATTTTAAGTTAAACGTGTTATTAAGTTACATAATTTTATTTTGTAATCTTATCTGGACTTGTTTTTTTCTGATTCTTTCTTTAATTAAAATTTTTCAATCGTTTTTAAAATTATTTCCTTTTTCTGATTCTTTAGGCATAAGTTTGAAATATTTACTCCCAATACGATAAAATGTGTTCCCAAAAACCTTACAGCAATGTCATTTAAGTGTAATTATTATTGTTAATATTTAATTGTAGTTATTATTAGTAACAATCTCTCCTATCCATGTGTGCAACCGCACCAACTCTGTGAGGACAGATTGCGCAAAATAACTTTCTTGGTTTTATTACAACTATTCTATTAAATTGAAATATAACAACAAAATAGCAATGGAAATGCATAAAAAACGAATGAAGTAAAAATTATTCATGGATAGTTTAGCAAAAAAATAAATTTTAGATTTTTTATTGCTATTCTTTCGAATTGTGCGCAGACTAGCCTAGCTTTACCTTAGTGTTATCCGAAATTAAACAGCTATAAAATAACTTAAAATATTTGAAAATTTCAATTTCTGTATCATTTAAAAATTTTCAAAATTTTGTCCCACTTGATTTATGGGACATAGGTGTAATGTAAAGGGAAAGTGTAAAGAATTTATTTTTTTGCCGAATATTCTACTTTCACAAATATAAGTTAATAGAAAACAAGATTTGGCGCTATTTTTTACTATGTTTTCTACAAAAATTTACAGTTTCAAGATTAAAAACAATTGTTGGAGTTCAACGTCATTTTTTAGATTAAAAGTAAATAGTGAACAGTATTTTGAAATTGAATTTGACATTTATTAAAACATGAAGGTCACAAAAATTCTTGAACATTAAAAAAATAATTAAATTTATGAAATTAAATGTTTGTAGGTGTTTCGGAACATGAAAAAAAATGTGCCATATCACATGTCAAACTTTCTAGTGGTATCCCATTTCTCTTTCCAGGTACTACATCTATTATTTGGATCACGTTATCAACGCTGAAAAGAATGGATAATGTGAATAATTTTCAATGTGAACGTTGCTAATTGACAAGGTTAAGCTTTTAAAGCTTAACATAATTAGTAACATGTAGACAAAGTTTACATGGACATATAGTAAAATTTTATTGTTTATTGTTTTAATTTATAAGCTTGAATATCAATTTACAAATAAATTTCGATATTTGCTTTTTATAAATAAAAATGACACTTTTCAAGTAGAAATGTTTTTAATTTTACAAATGCAAACCTTGTAGCATGAATAAATAAGTTTTTAGTATCTCCAACTTTTGTACAAATAAAAAAGAAATAATAGTGTTTAGTTTAAGTAAAATTAGTATTATTCCACGCCTGCTTTTTCTCCCTGTTATATCAACTTAGATATAAAAATTTTATTTTATTTAAAAATCTAAAAACATACTGAAAAACACAAAGTACACAACTGTTTAAGTATTTAAAAGGGTCTGTGTTAACTCTAACAAAAACTTACAGCATGTTTGAGTTTTTTCTAAATGTAATTTCGTAATTTGTATCAATACATTAATTTTGCATTTCCTTTTTAAAAATGATGTTAATCATATACTTAGTAATTGCGCAATAAAAGAATTCTTATTTACAACATTTATTAATTTTTTTTCATGTTTAATTTTTGTTTTTATATTTTATTCAAATAAAAATGAAAACAATTTTTAACATACGAATAAAAATATAAACAGCACATAATTGTGTTGGTACTTTGCTAAAACCAGTGTAAAATGAAAACATTTTAATTTAGTAAAAAGTCAAATACTTCCAAGAGTTTTTGCTAAAACTTTATAGTCATCTTCAGGGATACTTAAGAGATAACTAGAGGCCTAACTCGACATAACAGAAACTTGCTAAAACATTATAGCCATCGTCATGGATAGTCAGGCGATAACTAGATGTATAACTAGACATAACAGAGTGATTATGTCTTTGTATATCCCTGCGGATGGCTATATAGTTTTAGCCGAAACTGTTTAAAGAATTTGACTTTTTACTATGTTTTAATGTTTCAATTTTACACTGCTTTTAGCAAAGTACAAGTGTAATTATGTGCTGTTTATAATTTTAATTTGTATATTAATCAAAAGTGTAACTTCCATCTTTAATGCTTTTATTTAATATATAAACAGCGTTATCTTTTACATTTATCCACATTAATTATTTATTTTTGAAGTGTAATTTATTATTTACATATATAAACAGGATTTCAATCGATATCAATCTCCAATATTCCAAAATACAATATCCATGTATATATACGTAAACAGACACAATCCATACTTGTGAAATATTGCAGATTTTAAACCTTTTAAAACAAGTATATATATTTTCCCGATTTAATCCTTTAAAAATTCCAGTAACCCATTTGCTGTCTTTCATCAGTAACACAACGGCGATATTCACTGCTTCACTAATGCGTTGTTTAAAAATTGATTACGCCGGATTGTGCACTTATATGCTTCCTGTGATAGTATCTTTTATCGTTATACTCATCCATAATTTCCGGCTCATGAGTTCGATAACACGAAGTGTTGAATAATAAAAGAGGGAATGACAGAGACAAAATGTTTTGGTAACGGAAAATAAAAGATTAAATTTGAGCAGTTGAAAGTAATTACGGTATGCATTTGTAAATTTTACTATAAGACAAATAATTCCAAATGTATGTTATTTATATTGTTTAAAATAAGGGAAAAAACATAATTAATTACAACATAAAAAAACATAATTAACATTTAACTAAATTAATTGGTTAATGTTAAAAATCCTAAAAAAAATTAAGGAAGTTTTGACAATTCTATGTATATTTTGTTTTTACGTATGTACATTATTTTCCTGTAACTTGGAATACTATATATTCGAAGATTGCGGATATTCAGGTAATTAATAGGAGCTACAAATTACTGAGAACTTGATTACTTTAAGTAGGATCGTCTCTCTGTTCCCCATTATTGTTTATTTATCTAATGTAGGGAATCTTTTAAATTTTAGATAGTTTAAACTACATTTCTATCTATAAGACAAAAAATGAATTGGTATTACCACTTCATTGGTAAACAAGAACGAAAAATCATGCGTCAAGCATAGATTATGTAACACTTTCCAACGCTTCCAAAATAATTTTACAAATCATACCGTTTAATAAGCTAAAAGATAACATCTGAGTAATCCAAATACTTTTATTCAGCCCTGTATAGGATCTATAGATTTGTATATATACTACATAGGATGCTAAATTTTAGTTCAGTTAGGAAACGCGTAGCACAGTTTAAATTTCTTCGTCTGGAGTTAAATAATACGGAAATGTGTTCGCGAACTTTTGTGCTTCCCTGTATAGAATCTACAGAATTTATACACACCACGTAATAGACAAAAAGAGAGTTAAAATTAAAATCGCGTTCGGTAACTTAAAACTCACTTCCAGGAATTATTGTTAACATACAGTAGAGAATTATTTTGTGTGTCCCTGTAAATGAACGATGACTGCTATACACACAATATTCTGTAGTAAGCCTCTTATAATGCACCTTAGTGATATATATAAATTTCAATGCGTTTAAAATAGGGAAACATTATTTAAATAAACGGCAGACGATTTTTCTCCATAGACGTAATGTAACGGAATTCTTTTGACTATCCCTGTAAAGTAACTATAAGTGCTATGCACACCCTATTCCAAATTAAGCTTCTTCTAATGCACCTTAGTGATATATATAAATTTCAATGCGTTTAAAATAGTGAAACATTATTTAAATAAACCGAAAATGATTTTCCCCATAGACCGCAATGTAACGGAATTCTTTTGAGTGTCCCTGTAAAAAAGCTATAAGTGCTACACACTTCCATTGAAATAGGGAACATGCTATAGATAACGACTATTACATATAAAAATTGCAGAGCAATTCGAGCATATTTACGGGAGTTAGAGCACGGACAGACGGCAGACGGCCAGACGGCAGACAAACCGAAGTCATAAACACTTTTCAACTTGGTTGGAAAGTGTTAAAAACGTAATTCTGAGTAACAGCTATTTTGTGTAAAATAAATCGTATGTTTTAATTATTACGAATATGAGTAATAATATTATTACTATGATTAATATATTATTAATAAATAAATATATATATTATTCACAACCATATATTTTCTGTTTAATTAAATATATTATTCTCTCACATAACATATTCTCAAAATGTTATTCTCTAATAAAATTTCTCAAAAGAATATTCTTACCTTAGAAGAAAAAATTAAGTATTTTGAAAGATTACTTATAATCACACGAAATTAAAGTAACAGTAAAGACTCAAATGTTTAAATTTTTGCAATTTTCTCAGTAACATATTTATGCATTTTGTACAAAGCATTCTAAAATAAATCCTTTCTTAAAACTAGTCATAAGTTTAATATAGTTACATAGAAATATCTTTATGGCCGTTAAATGATGATAATCACTGCATGTCTTAAGACTAATCTTTTAAATACATAATAATAGCATTAAGTAATTTTTTTACAAAAAAAAAATCTTGACATCAAGGATTATTTTTTGTTATTGATTTTCACTCGTGTTATTTGATATGCATTTTTTGCTAACATAAAAAACTTTTAAATCAGAATAAAAATGATTTGCTTTAGAATTTTTTATGTTTCTAAATAATTATGAGGATTGTTATTTTATGCAGCATAATTTTCTCTTATAAACATTTATTATAATATTAAATCATAGAAATATTGTTTCTTCTTACAGTTTTAATTCAACTGATTTCGAGGTTAATTAATATTTTTACAAAAGTAATTACTGATTACTTAAGGAATTTAACGTACGATATATTTATGTTTTGAAAAGTCTTAATATATTTTAAGTAATGTACAATAAAACTCAATGACATGCTTAATGGAGTGATGGAAATTAGTTTTATTAAACCCTTATTCTTGAGAATTCATGCATGTGACGCATACATGAAAAGGTTTTCCCTATAAGCTTTGTTATGAAAAATTGTGAAACATTATCTTTATTTCTCTTACATATCTCAAGTTAATCAGTCATCAAAAACAAATGACAAAAAAGCTTGTACAGAAATAAAATAAAACTAAATTCTACAAATTAAAAATAATACACTATATATATACAGGGTGTCCACGTATAACCTGGCCGACCTTTATTTTCGCAACCGTTGGTCCTAGATGCATACTTCCAATTACAAAAAAGGTTTAAATAAGGTAAATAATTATTTTTAAAGCGATTTGGGTCAAGAAAAACATTTATTAAAAAATTACGAAATTTAAATTTTATAAAGTCCCCCTGTCCTATAAGTGATATTTAGTAAAAATTTACTGTGACACTAACAAGTAAGACAAAAAAAGTCCCATTCATCTAATATTAAAATTGGCTGAGTAATAGCTGTTTAAAGTTGGAGTATATTTTTTGCTGCGAAATAGGGGTCATTCAGAAATGTAGTAGAAATATAAATAACCGTCAGATATATCTAAAAATAGTCGAGAGCAAAATTAACATTGCATTCTAATATAAATGTGAAATCTATAATCATTCTGACATATTAATGCAAAATATACAATTTGTACTGAACATATTAGAGGATAAAAATAACAGAATTTTTGTTACATAAAAGGATGAAAAACAACAGCCTGAATTCTTTACAAAATGATACAGATTTTAGATACTGTTAGATTATACTCTTTTTCAAATTTTGCGTTGTGCCGTGTTTTTTAGCTTTTGAAAATTTTTTCTTATGTATTTTTTAGCACTGAATTTAAACCCATCACGTCTGGATTTTTCTCAAATCGCAAATTTCAAAGTTAAAATTGATCCCCGCTCCCCTTCCAACCTCATCGGACCCCTGACCTGTTTAGCTGTAAGAAATCCAGTATTAGTCAAAAATTTGAATAAATTATTGAATTAAATAAAATTAAACTGAATAAAAAAGTCTTACTTATATTTTATAGTATCAGATTTTTCGCTATTTTTTAACCTTGAAATTTACGATTTGCGAAAAATCCTAACATGATGGTTGAAAGTGAAGGTAATTTTTTTCATTCAATGTTAAAATACTTAAAACGTAATTCGAAAAGTTAAAAAACACAACCATCGCAGGTTTATTTTATCTAATCTAAAGCTCTTTCTTAAACTTGTTGACGGTAATCTATCCGAATTATTTTGTGTTATCCTCTAATATAAGTATGCATAAGATGGTAAGCGTCGAAAATCATATTAATATTACATTGTCATCAGATTTAAGTCAGTATGTAAACTTTAACTTTGATCGAACATTTGAAAGTGAGTTAAAGTTCGAGTACAAATTTTAAAATAGATAGACGATCGTTGCACGTTAAATAAAACTTATGAAAATAAAATAATTTTTGTTAAAAGAAATCATAGCCTCAAATCCTTACAAAATAAAACATATGTTAAAATACAATTATTTAAACTAATCTGAAAGTCGTAATAGTTGCACGATTTCCTTCAAAGCACAGATACCTCGAAATAAGTTAAAGTAATTTATATACGACCCTTGAAAGCATGGCCGAAATCATCTGTTTTGAGATGCAAAAAAGTGGCATAAGTCATGCATTTCAATGTTTCATAACTCAATCAATTTTAATGTTAGATGAATGGGACTTTTTTTGTCTTACTTGTTAGTGTCACAGTAAATTTTTACTAAATATCACTTATAGAACCGGGAAACCGTATAAAATTAAAATTTTGTATTTTTTTAATTAATGTTTTTTTTTTACCCAAATCGCTTTAAAAATAACTCTTTACCTTATTTAAGCCATTTTTGTAATTGGAATTATACATCTAGGACCAACGGTTGCGAAAATAAAGGTCAGTCAGGTTATACGTGGACACCCTGTATATATATATATATATATATATATATATATATATATATATATATATACAGGATGATTATAATTAAAGTTTAAGTTTCAAAACGCTCTAAAAAACGAACCACTGATTAGAATGACGTCAAAATTGAACGGCGTATTATTGAAGAAGGGTGAAAGAACATGAACCAAAAAATAGTTCTAAATTTTAGCGACAGATGGCGCTGTATGCGTCAGAATTTCGACTACAAATGACAAATCGTAAAACAACGGCTAAGGCGTAAGTTACACGATAAACCAACTGTACCGTTCAGTTTGCGTGACTTTACAGGTATGATGCTGTTAGTTACGTAAGCTCATCCACCACGGCAAGGTCGTATCACATCGGATGGGAAAAAACGTTTTTTAATTTTCTTGAGGCCAAAAACCACATAAAAAACATCCATCCAATCGGTTTTTTAAGTTTCGCGAGACTGGCGTAAGACATGTTCAATATGCTGTCCACCGTTGTGTGCAACAAGATTAAATCTGGAAACAGCATGTTCCGCAACCGATCGAAGTGTCACAGGGGTCAAGTTCAGAATGTGCTGCGCAATGCGTGTCTTCAAGTCAGCTACGTTGGCAATCGGAGTACTGAAAACAACATCTTTCAGAGAACCCTACAGCCAGAAATCACCCGGATTAAGAACAGGTGATCGGGCCGGCTAGGCTGTAGGGAAATGACGACTGATAATTCTAGCATTTCCGAAATGCCGCTTCAAAAACTGCTTTACTCGATTTGCAATGTGCGGAGGTGCTCCATCTTGCATTAAAATGATACTATCCAGACATCCACGCTGTTGCAGAGCTGGAATGACGCCATTACGCAAAAGAGACTCATAGCGCTGACCATTGACGGTAACGGTAACAGGACCGACAGCACCCGTCTCCTCGAAAAAATATGGCCCTACGATAAATGATGCCGTAAATCCGCACCACACAGTGGCCTTTGCAGGATAAAGTGGTACTGGGTTCGTTGCGAGTGGATTTTCTGTTGCCCATATTCGGCAATTCTGTGTATTGACATATCCCGTCAGATGGAAATGGGCTTCGTCTGTCCACAGAATTTTCCACGGCCAATCATTGTCAACTTCCATGCGAGCAAGGAATTCCGAATCAAAACCCTTTCTTGCTGGCAGGTCAGAAGAAAACAACTGCACATGGCAAATTTTGTACGGATAGCATTGCAGGATGTTTCGTAGAATGTTATGCACCGTGCTCACAGGCCTGACCAATAATCGGGGAATTATCTGTGCACTGCATATGCTCCGTGCACCACCGCTCGACTCCTCCTGAACTGCTGGGGACACTTCTTCAACTACCGACGAATCACATCTTTTCCTTCCTCTACCAGACTGCACATCAAACGAACCTGTATTTTTGAATTTTTTCATCATTTTCGCCAAATCTATGACAGTCATCGGTCCAACGCCTTTTTTCATGCCCTTGAGAGTCCTGAACTTCTGCAGAGTTACTGGTGCAGAATCACCGTTCTTATAATAAAGCTTTACAAGCAGAGCGCGGTCCTTCATTGAGACACTCATGGCGAACGTCTGAGACGCGAAATGAGAAAACGCTGTTTACCCAACGCTTGTATAACACCTGAAATGGCTGTGCGCATGCCAGGTATTTTACTTTACATCTTCTAACGCTTACAGCGCCATCTGGCACTAAAATTTTGAACTATTTTTTGGTTCATGTTTTTTCCCCCTTCTTCAATAATACGCGGTTCCATTCTGACGTCATTCTAATCAGTGTTTCGTTTTTAGAGCGTTTTGAAACTTAAACTTTAATTATAATCACCCTGTATCTATATGCGATATAAAAATTATCGAAACTTTTAAATTATTAAGTAAACAAACATCTCTCGCTTTGTGCGGTTTCGGTTGGGACACCATGCGTCCTAGTGACTATTTTTGTAATTATACTTATAAAACTTTTTGGAAAATAATTGCTACCAGACACTTATATACCATAATTTCTGGCGTATAATCCGCAGATCAAACAATCATGTCAAGATTTTTATTTTACAAAATGTAGCTTACTAGATGGCTGTAAATATTTGACTTCATTTATTATATAAAATTTCTATGTTTAAACATGATTGTACGCCGATAATTACGGTACATGGATATTTGCAAGGTGCAGCTATGATCACAAAGAATTTTGAAAAGCATTATGACGAATAAATTCATACCTTTGGTTTTATGCCTCAATTCTGGGTACTTTTTGATCACAGTATGTCTAACACAAAAAATTTCTTTTGCAAGCTGGGTTACGATTAATTATAAAAATAGTCGCTAGTCCTGACCCATAAGCAAAAGGTTTAGGACACAAAGTAATTTTCCATGCTCCCTCAATTAACTTGGGGAATTTTTTAATTGTCGCTCAAAGAAAGATTTTTTTTTAATTTTTTTAATTATCTGATAGTCAGACAGTGTTGAACTCATGAAAACGGTAATAGCGAAAATTGCTGTAAAGGAAATAACATCAAAATAAATCGAAGATTTTTTTAGCAAATCATCATTTGTTATAGCAAATAATAATACAATAAATGGGAGGTTTTTTTTTATAGTTGGTAATTGTTTTTTTATAATTATGTAATTGTTTACTAATTTACCTAACGGTAAACAGGCCAAAAAAATTATCTAAAGACTATTGATAGTACAGAATTAAATTTAAAGTCGACGTTTTAATGTTTCATGTTTTTTTATGTGTATGTTAATGGGAGTTCATGAAAACAAAATATTTTTTTCAAAATGTCAATTCACGCTATATTCACTTTCGAGCAAAAATGCTTCTGAAACAGTATTACCATTATAACGTTAATAAATTACAGTAGAGTCCCACTATTCCGAAACCTGCTATTCCGGTTCAGAAAAATACCAATTTTTTTAACTTAAAAACAGAAAAAAGTAAGAAGACGTTCGTGGAAAACGTACATTTACTGTTATACAAAGAAGTTAAATAGAAACATTCGTAGAGCCTAAGCTTGATGAAAACGCCTGACATCGAATTGGAATGAAAGCTCTGTACTTACAGTACATGTCGACTCCATTTATACAATTCTGTAGAATCATTTTTAATCACTGCAATACAAAAAAAAATAACTAATTTGCCCACACTTAAGAAATAAACTCATTGATTTTTTTCTGACGAAGAACACTGAATCGACTTGAGGATGCAATGTTCTGCATCTCCGCATGAACATAACATCATTTGGTGTTGATGAAGCGTGTTGTTCGACGTAGCGTAAGGCGAAGTCAAGAGCATTTGCCGCGTCTGCGTGTGATAGGAGTTCAGTTTGGGCGTTCATCTTCTCCTCGTTTTCCTCCGAGTCAATCTCAGCTGATGAATCCTACACCATTGCTACGATGGCTTCGTCTCCGTACTCCTGGTGGCTATTGTCGTCAACAGCAGTCCACTCCTCAACACAGCTTTCTTCTGCGTCTTCACAGCCAGGGATTTTCTTGACTAGTGGGAGAAGGTGACAGTCTTTCACTGGTGTAAAAGTTGTTTCAACAAATTCCAATGTTGGCTAGAGATTTTCCCATGATTTTTGTATTGCGCCTTTAGTGATGTTATCCCTCGCTTCAGCCACCCAGTAAATCACATCTTTTATTGTAATTTTCTTAAGTTTTTACAGGATTGTGAGTTCATTTTCATCCTCTGCAAGTAAGCTGCGAAGAAGCATTTTTCTGTATTTTTGTTTAATGGCCTGCAACACACCCTGATCTATAGGCTGAAGAACACTCATTCCGAGGCAGAAAAACTGCTTTGATGTCTCCACAAAAAAAGTTCAATTTCTTCTGTGTGGGACGGAGCATTGTCTATAATGAGCAGAGCACGATTTTGTGATCCATTTTCTCTATTGAACACAGTCACTTTAGGGAAAAATTGGTGCTCGAAACATCCCTTCAACAAGTCGCGTTCCATCCAAGCTTTTTTTTATTATTATTATAACACACAGGAAGTGAGTTGATGTTAATGTTTTTGAACGATCGTGATTTTGCCGATTTGCCTATTACCATCAGCGGAAGTTGTTTGTCTATTTTAAACTCTGGGGCAGATTTCTCTTCTTGCGATGCAAGAATTTTGGTAGCCTTAAAATTTCTAAAGGTAGGTAATTTTAGGTTAAATGTGGTAGCCTAAAAAGCCTTAAAATTCTGCCCGGTTTCATCCGCGTTGTAAAGTTACTGTGGTAAGTAGTTTTGGGAGTTTTGGGAGGTTTTGGGAGGTCTTTAAGGAAGAAACAACGCATATTCTTCGTTGTCAGCTGACAGCTTCTCCCCAGCAATCGTGAGCTGTCTAATTCCATGTTTTTTCTTCCAAAGCTGTGGGTTTCAAAAACCCACAGCTAGCTGAAAATGATGGGTCACCATCCATAAGCTTGTTCAGTTGAAGCGCCTTTTCTTTTGCCAAAGGACCAGAAATGGGGATTCCTTTCTGTCTTTCTTGAGTGAACCACAAGCATAAGGACTGGTCAAGTTTTTCATATGAAGACACAGTCGTTTTTTAAGAGTTTATTCACTTGAAACAGAACAAAACTGCTCAATTTTAAGGCGATTTTTTTCGAGTCACGAATCGTTGCTTTTACGACACCATATTCGAGTGATAATTTAGTAACACTTTCTCCCTTGTCCAGTCTTTTTAACACTTCAAGTTTTTCTTTTAACGTTCACGAAGAACGACTTCGTTTACGTGCCATGTTTAATGTTTAACAGTTGACGTCAAGAACTACGAACATAAATAAAAAAGATACAGTGACTTGGTAAAGTAGTAACTCAATATTCATGGAACAACAATTTTTCACAATAAATTTGCAATAAGCGAACATGGTTCATCAAACTCCACTAGGGTAAACACTGACCTGGAGGCGAGTTTCAAAATCATTTGTCAATATTGGCGAAATCTATATGTCAATACTCTGTGGTAGCGGAAATGCAGTAACCCTGGTCGTAATTCTTGGAACTCGGGAGGGAGAGGAATAGGTAGGGTGGGGTGATGAGTCGTCGAAGGTCACTGCCCTTCCTTTCCCACTTTCATTGAGCCTGTTCACCACGAGTATATCAACGCTGTATAGAGCTCACACTAGCAGATATCCCCGCACTTAATTTACGCCTTAACAAGTCAATACGTTGATTACTAATAATGAAATCCGCCTATTCCGAATTTCCGCTAAACCGAACAGCGTTCAGTCCCAATTAGTTCGGAATAGCGGGACTCTAGTGTATGTCTATTGAATTTTTAAGAAATTGGTATGTGGATCTATTGCAGTTCTTCTCATTTAATGCATTTTCCGATTAGTGCGGTATATAGTTAAACGCACTAATCGAAACAAACCTGTATACATTAAGTATTACATTAAACATGATTAATTTTTTTTAAACTATTTATTTGTGTCAGAAGGAAATTGAACAGCATTTAAATGTTAATCAATATGACATATAACAGTGATTATTTATAGTGACTTATTTAATTAATAATTTCAATGTAAGGTGTTATAAATACGTCACATGTAAAAACTATTATTAAAATATTACAATTAATCTAATTGAACGTTTTATTACGAATAATTTTCCTTTTTTCAATTCTAGATTTTATTATATATGTTTTATCAATCTTAAAAACATAATTTTCATATGGAATACTACAATAAAGATTGAAGTATCGGCAAGCATAGAGAAATGATTGGACAATTCTACTTACTAAAATACTTTAGTTTAAGTTTGTCATAAAAAGATGGCTGTCGATCTTGTGTAAAATAATAGGTTGGCATTAAAAAAAGCTATCCTATTAGTTTTATAAAATGCAATCTTTTGATTTCTTCTTGTTATTATTCTTAGAATATTACGTTTTATAAGAGAGTGGATTAAAGATTATAAAGAGACTGCCATTTGGAGTATTTCCAGATGTTCAACAATGTGTATAGACAATAAGTAAGAATACGAACACATTGAAATGATAGCGCTGAAGAAATATTTATTTTCGTGTTTCTATTTTTATATAAAGAGAGTAATAATGAAATGATATTAAAAGATCAGTAGTCGTTTGTGTTGTTCTTCTTCCCCGATGATGGCTTTAAGTTTAAAGCCGAAACATGTAGGATTTTAGCTCTTTTATGAGTTTAAAACACTTTTTACACTAATTTTAGAAACTAATAAGCCCAATTTGTGCAATTTGTGTTTTTAAAATACTAGTTAACAGTGTAGTGTCCAAATGGATTCAATTGTGAAATGATATTCATTATCAAAATAACAAACCTGGTATTTAAAAATAATCTAAATAAACTTAATTGCTTTTAAATAATATAAGTTTTCGGGATTTTATCTAAAGTTATTTATAATTTGATTGAATATTAGAATATTACGTTTTATAGGGAATTGTATTAGAGATTATAAAGAGACTGCGATTTGGGAATATTTTTCCCTGTTCCCCCTATTGAATCCCCCTATTTTTCATGTTCAACAACATGAATAGAAAATATCTATGAATTCGAACTCATTCAAATGCTAGTGCTAAATAAATATTTATTTTCGTGTATATTAATATTAATTAAATAAGCTTAAAATTTGTTTTGTTATAGACTTTGTTTATGAAGCTATAAAAATTCTTTAACATATTGACAGTCTTTTAAAGATTGACAATATTTAACTGAAAGCTTTAAGACATTGAATATATAAAAGAATATAGCTGATAATTAAACGTTTTCAGCACACAATGGTAGAAATTTGTCTTCAGCACTATTGTTCAAAGCTGCTACCATTGCTGCTTTTTCTGCACACGTAAGGAACATTACTTGGACATAATATTCTACAGGTGAACATTATGTTCACGTAACCACCATTATTAACTAAGCGCGTGACCATTAAGAGACAGTATAACTTTTTCAAATAATTAAAAATATTATTTCAGAATCAAAATTATATAATTATACAGACATATAAATCTAATAAAATTAAAAAAACAACACGAATATCTCCCAACAAAATCAATTAATATTGGTAGACGTTTCAAGCTCTATACAAGGTCCACATCGGTTCAAATGTCAATCGTGGCCAAAGGTACTGTTTTAGCATGTTGTGGAGGGGGCGTAGAATACGTCACAGCATGACAGCATATTCCGGAGCTTCATTAAGGAGGGGGGTCGGTAATTTCCGTAATCTTGTAAACTAACCTTGCAAAAAAAATCTGATTTTTAAATTATTGAAGTTTTATTTAATTATTGCAATAGTTTTAAAACCTGGAATGTGGTCGGCATCTATTGAATGAGTGACAAGTTACGATTGTAAATTACCGCATTTGAAAGTGCGGCGTTTATGTTCTTTTAAACGGCTGCTGGAGACAGGTTTTTCAGAATTAAAATGTATGTACTGACCTAAAAACGTTGGTGTAGTGAGGTTAAAATTTCTTGACGCGCAACTTTTTCTTTTCTTTCAATCAAAAGAAAATCTAAGAATGGAAGTTGAATTTCGCCTTCACTTTCGGTTGTGAATTGTACCTTTTGTAAAGTTTTCAAGAACATAAACGCCGTTTGAAATGTGGAAATTTACAAACGGGACATCTAAATCGTTCAACAGATACCAACCATATTACACAGATTTAAAATACTGCAATAATTAAAACCAAATGCAGTAACTTTAAAAGTAGAAATTATTCTAAGTTTGGTTTCAAGATACAGAAATCTCCCCTAAACTAAGAATGTAAAATTCAACCGGAAGAATATACTGTGCTACTCTGATGTGTACTCCCTTCTGAACATGTAACTTCTGAACGTGTGAACAACAGCTTCACTATCGATTGACATTTGTACTGATGGATAACTTGTATGGAGCTGGAAACGTCAATTGTATTTATTTATTTTGTTATGTAACATTTGTGTGTTGGGGCTGTGCAGTGATGCACTGTCAGACATTTTAACGTAAACTAGAACACTTTCAACTTAATTTTAATAAAATAAACTTTATAATAAATATTTTTATAAAATATTCTATCTGAAGTAGATATATATTATTTAGATATTTATATTTCTACAGGTGTCTTGTTTACGATAAGATTATTATATAAATTTTTAATTAAATTTATTGGTATGCAAACTAATGCTTTGATGAATTTCTCGTCATCAAGTAACTATTTTCTCAATCTGAAGGAGACCACCAAAGTGAGACAGATCTATACTAGTGCAACGCATTTTACGTAAAGAGGACAAGACGTCAATAGGTCAATTTATGATATACAATAAAACTTGATGCTTTGACAGACAAAAAACTGACTAGATATTTAACGATGTTTAACCTAGGGGTCCCCAAGTAATAATGTCACATCAACAGACATGTGATTTTTATTGATTTAATGATATGTCCTAGCTATAGAATGTTAAAGACTGTTTTAAAACCAATGAAATATTTTACATTTTAATTAAGAACGCCAATGCAATTTGTGTAGCGTGTTAACTTTTATTTTGTATGTTATTTTTATTATCATTCTAATATTAGTATCATTCTAATATTAGTATCTATTCTGATTTTCCTTTGGAGCAGCATGCAGTTAGCAACACGCGTTTAAGTTAGAAACTTACAATTACAGACTCTCTTAGAAGACTGACTCTCAGAACGAGACCAAACTTTAATATTCTTTTTTGCATATGTTCACAACTTGACTTTAAGTCAGTGAATGCTGTTTTAAGTTTGACTTTCAAAGACCTGAATGAAATCATATTTTAATGTGTTATTCCAAGTAATGATCTAGCGACAACAAATTATTGAAGCATCCCATCTTCCCATAATGAAGGGGAAAGGTACTTAAATATCTTGATACTTGTGTCTCTATTATTTTCCTCGTGGGAATTAAAATAGGGTGTGATGATTTTCCAGAAACTGAGCCCATTCCATAATAATTTTTTTTTGTGTCATGGTAAATGACAA
The DNA here is from genome assembly GCA_963931845.1 of Maratus michaelseni. Classification (NCBI taxonomy): domain Eukaryota; kingdom Metazoa; phylum Arthropoda; class Arachnida; order Araneae; family Salticidae; genus Maratus; species Maratus michaelseni. The sequence goes on from OZ007591.1 coordinate 173,053,956, forward strand.
ATATGTAATTATTTTTAGAATGTTTATTTTAAATGCTAGTGATTTGACTTTGCGTATCAAATTAAAGTAATGAGCGCAGGACTTGAGCTAAGATCTGACAGAGATTTGGCTTTCTCTTTTTCAGTTATTTTATTTGTATATATTGTTAATATGTAAATAAACTTTTTGAATTTAATTACTTTTAATTTTTCTCTAATCATCATGTCTAAATTGTGTTAATTATTTTAGGTTAACGAGGATTATCGGGATTTCTAAAATACACAACGCACACTTTAATTGTAATTATTTAATTAAATAATTTTATTTTAGAACATGAGTGTTTATGTTTTTCTAAAGCTCGCGTTTCTCTTTTACCAGTGCGTTTATATACAGCATGCCCACTAAAGTCCGTTCCCACCCTGTAAATTTACGAAAGGCTGCGGCTATAGTCAAAAACGTGTTGTCTAGGTATAGTAAAGTTGGCTATGCGCTACTAGATGAGACCGCATACAACACCACCTAGTGCAAAACGTCAAAGTTAGAGTTCTTATCTCGAAAACGGTTAGAGATATGGGAAAAAGTTAATTACAAAGTTGCAGAGCATCATCGATTTAGTAATAAAATATACCTTGTGAACATGAATGCTTAAAACAGAGCACTTAAAACTGTCATTTGTTTGTTCATGATTTCTGAAACTGTGGCGTCACGAAAATTGAACAAAAGAAGAAAAGGTAATATTTAGGGCAAAAAACAAGCCCGCATCATGGCGCAGTGGTATCGCTTGTGATGTTCCAATCGAGAGGACAGTGGTTCAAATCTCGTGGGGTGCATTCTTATACTGATTCTTATACTAAGAGTAGACAATATGCAGATCGTGCGAAATTGTGTCGCAAAACGTATCAACTTAACGCGGCTTGAGCTTGGTGTGCGAAAATTGTGCATTATGTGAATACGTATGAGAGATCACTCCTGTTCACCTGATATACTTATAAAAGAGATATATATCTCCTCGGGGAAGATATATTGAAGATCATGGAGCGATTTTTGAAGACTGAATATTGTAAGATGGTTCTACTATAAGTTTAGCAAGGCACGATTGGCTGCGCGGATGTATCGGAAACGTTTCCTTGCAGGCTCGCATCCTTCTCACACAACCAACCTAAATGTTATGAAATGTCAAGGGAGACAGGTGCCTGACCTGCACGACTTCGTTCTGACAAACCAACTAAGGTAGGGCGAGAAGTACAACAGGAATATGTATTAGCATATGCCTTCACATATCCGCACAGCAGCACAAGAGAGATAAGTGAAAACTGTCGCCTCTCAAAAAGTAGCGTTTGGAAAATCCTAAATGAATTAGGTTCTCATCCATACCGGCCAACACCTCATCAGGTATTACTGGATGGAAACCGGAGAGGCGTTATGCATGGTGCACCATTGTCATGAACCAGATAGAGGTCCAGCAAACAATTTTCGCAGATATAGTGTGGACGGATGAAGCATGTTTTCCGCGGAATGAATTGTACAATAGGTACAACACACATTACTTAGCGCTGGTAAATCCTACATATTCTGCCGATGTTCGACATCAAATGCGGTTTTCCATTAATTTTTGGAGTGGAATTTTCCGTAACAGGCTGATCAGCCCAGAATTTTACAGGGTATGTTAACGGGCACACAATATTTTAAACTTCTGTAGGACGTAATAACCAATTTTGTTGAAAACTTGTAGTTGCTTCAACTCCGAAATATATATTTTTAACATGAAGACACGCCTGCGCACAAGACAGCACCAATGAAGCCGTACCTGGTGGAGTATTTCGGGAAGAAATAATCGGGTATGGTGGTTTTGTAGAGTGGCCTCCACGTTCGCCTGACCTGACTCCAATGGACTTTTTTCTGTTGGATACCTGAAACAGCAGATGTATGTGGCCTCTCTGCCAATATTGCAGATCTCCAACGACGCATTACGGATGCTTTTACCTACGTGTCACCCGCTATACTCTAACGTGTTCAACGTGAAGTTCAGATAAGTTTCCAAATGTGCATTGTAGCTGACGGAGAGAAGTTTTCATGTAAAGTAATAAGGTAATATAAGGTAAATAAAGTTATCTTGTAAAAACTAGTTGTTTTTTTTGTAAGATCGCTATCACGTCACAGTGTAGGAAACCGCTAACAAACAAATGCGAGTTTTAAGTCTTCTGTTTTGAGCATTCATGTTTACATGGTATCTATTCGTACTAAATCGATGATGCTCTATAACTTTGTAAATCACCTTTTCTCATATCTCGTATCGTTTTCAAGATAAGAACGCTAACTCCGCCATTTTGCACCAGGTGGCGTTGTAAGCGGTCTCATCTAGTAGCCACTTCTATGAGTATAGCTGCAGCCGTTCGGCAGTTAAGGTGGGAATATACTCTAATGGGCACCCTCTCTCTCTCTCTCTCTCTCTCTCTCTCTCTGTATATATATATATATATATATATATATACAATTGCGAATTACTTTATTATATTATGTTAAGTAAATGTACCGCCCCTATAATGCTTGGTTTGGTTAGATGAAGGACAGATAGATTAGTAATAAGTAACCAATCTTTTAATAATTTACCTAGATTTGTCTAGCAGTTGGTTTTTAGTTTTATTAAATTCCTAATACTAAATTTCTTTAATTTTACAATATCGCATTGTTGCTATGGTAACGTCAAACTGAACAACATTATAAGTTTAACACAGTCGTTAAATTTCTTCGTCAGATGTTATTCAAAATATAAATATTTTAATGCAACTTTGTTTAGAACTTTGTAAATCACAACTTTGTAATACATAAATATGATGTTCTCACGAAAAAATGAGTTCACAAATGTATTGCAAATTCCGTAACATTACAGTTTCGGAAAAGAAAAAAAACTCACGTGTCAAAAGCCATTTTATACTTACAAAACGTTATTATTTGTTGTATGAATTTGATTCTAAGACTTTATGATTGCGTATACACTTTTTGTAAGCATAAGTACTACACAAACTGCTAATTTCAGTAAAATGTTTTTTTTCTAAATTCTGATTCTAAAATAAACATAAAGATATGCATTTTAAAATACCATCAAGAGACCAAAAGTTTTCTCGCATATTTATGGTCGAACATTTTCTGATACGATTTGATCCTTTTATTTTTAATTACAGAAAAGTTTCAGATTTAAGCTCAATGTTACACAAATTGTTTCAATCTGAGTTGCAATTTTATGCATTAATGCAATATTTCGGATAACAGGGTTCCAGTCGTTACTTTAGGTTATTGATGAAATTTTTTTAGAGTGCAATAAAATAAGAGAAGATATTATGTATCAAATAATTTCTACCATAAATCTGATACTTTGAATGATCTTAAAAACTAGTGTTCCTTGCAGTAAACATGCACGGTAATGCATACAGAAACACTTAAGAAGCTTGAAAATAAATGTATTTTATTAAAATTCTTGTAATAGCTACTACTACTAAAAATTAGTTTATTTTCAGTTCTTAGTTTTACTTTAGTATTTTTATATTTTTAAATATAAATGCCAGTTAAAAGAAATTTATTTACTTTAATACCTTATATTTTCTGAATTGAAAATCATTAACGTTGAGATATAATGAATATTTCGGAAACTGCACTGTGCGTGATTGAAAACGTGGCAATTTTGTAAAATTTTACGCAATTTTTCAATCTTTTTAATCGATATTACGCAACTGAATTTTGAGCACACTGCACCGCTTAAAAATTGATCACTCGCATGTGGATGTCAATATGTTTAATCAGATACAATCTGTCCTAATTGCACTCATCTATAATTTCCGTCGAGTGACTACAATAAAATGAAATGCTGATAAGGATATAATGGGGAGTTTTAACTATATTTCAAAGATTAAATGGGGAGTGTTTGGATTATAAATGAAGATAATTTTTCTCCTCGGTATTATAGAGCAAAGAGCATATTAAGCTTTGGATGTTGAATTTCTGAATGCAAAATTAAGCAAGAACAGAAATACATTTGTCATAGACAAATCACAGGTCACTTTCCATCATTAATCTTATTTACGTGTATTTATGCTAGATTGTAATCTAAAATACACTAAATTTACCAATATTTCATTAAAAAATGTATTATAGAGTATTAACAAAAAAAAAAAAAAAAAAAAAAAAAGAGAGGAAGCACTTAGAATTGACGCCAATGTAACTTTGCAAGGCCATGCTTTATCCCAGGTAAAAAAAAAAGTAACGAAAAATCTATAAAAAATAAAAACTTGCTTATTGTTTTAAACGATATTTTACTTTGTTTTTATCAGGACATCTCCATTCATCTAAAGTGCAGATTTTTCCAATATTTGATTGTTATCATGCATATATATCGTTATCGCCCTCTCGCGGAAGCTGTTAGTGTCATAGACTGCAAGCGAGGAATCTCCGGCAAGCAAATTCTAGATATCAGAAATATTGAAAAGTAAAAATGATCTCGAACATGTATCGCTGTTTTAACTGAACCAGATTAGATTAAATAAAACGACTTCACCGCCACTCCATTGCCGCCAGTTTGCTCGCATCGGGTCAACGTAAAACGTTGAAATGAAGACATTTTATATTTTTAATTTTGTATAATATTTTAATACGGATAGAAAATGGGGAGTGAAAATAATGCTTTAATTATTTTCTTCTTTTAATCTTCCCATTTGTATTAAATGGTTATATGTAGTGAGCGACACAATTTTCTGTTTCTTTCTTCATTTCGGCCAGTTTTGGTCCAACATCTAAGTATCGGCTACTATCCCAACTAAATTTAAAAAAAAACTAACGAAAAATCTATAAAATATGAGAGCACTAGTTTTCAATTGCACTTTAAACTTGCTTATTGCTTTGAAAGATATTGTACTACGTTTTTATCAGGACATCTCCATTCATCTAAAGTGCAGATTTTATGATATTTGATTGTTACCAAGCATATATATTGTTATCGCTCTCTGGCGGAAGCTGTTAATGTCATAGACTGCAAACGAGGAATCTCCGTCAGGCAAATTCTATTTATCAGAAATATTGAAATGAAAAAATGATCTCGTACAAGTATCGCTATTTTAACTGAACCAGATTAGTTTAAATAAAACCACGCCCCTTCCGCCAGCTTGCTTGCCCTGGCTCGACGTAAAACATTGAAATGAAGACTTTTTATGGGTTTAACTTTGAATAATATTTTAATACTTATAGAAAATGCGAAGCGAAAATAATGTTTAATTATTTTCTTTTTTTAATCTTCCCATTTGTATTAAATGGGTCTGTTCTTTTTCTTTTTTCTTTCGTCCAGTTTTGGTCCAATATCTGACTATCGGACAAATGTTCAGTTGTGATGAAAAACAGCAAAACATTCGGTTCATAACGAAACCATAGTTGGAAGTTGTATTGCCGTGTCTATATCAGAATTCTTATAGTGTCCTTAGTACTTTCCGGTTTTTCATTCATGGTGAATGATTATTTGAGCATTATTTATTATAATAAAGCGTCACTAATAATAGTAACTCTTCATTTTTTATAAAAATAATACTCAATACAAGGCATGTGTGATTAAAAGATATTGACGGAGTTGCTATCAAATATGAATGCAAAATAAAAATTTCAAAAAGCAATTTTTTTATTTTGAATCCTTTTGATATTTGCATTTAATAATGCAAGAAGAAATAATTTTCTTAAATGAATGATCATGTAGTTTATAAAATTTTGTTTAACGTGATCAAGCTATAGATATTAGTAACACAGAATTTCCTAAACGTTTCCCTTTAGTGATTTGCTTGATTATAATTTATAACGATACCACTTATTACTAGAACTGCTTAAAATGCTATCATCTGTCTTAAAATGCTATCATCCAATGCTGTTTAAATTTTTTTTAGTACGTTATCCATACTATTTCTTTAGTTGTAGGGATCTTACCACCTCTTTTTTTCCTTTAATAATGTTTTGGGCCCAAATTCAGTCCTACAGTTGACAAACAGATTTCAATCCAAAAGGTTAAAGATCCTTAATTTAAATTAAGAAAAAGAAAAGGAAAAAAAAAAGGCACAATATATAGTGTAAAATATAAGCAATGTTTGAATAAAGCAGAAGATTTGGCCAACCACTTCCTGAAACATACGGAAAGAATGGGTTCAAAATACTTTTGAAAGACCTTTTCTCGAAACTGTTTATAAGGCTGGGAATAAGTGCCGGCCAACTCGTCGGCCAATAGTATTTTTAAAAAACGTAAATTTCGAATACGAGTATGTTGCGTTATTTTGACTATCGCTATAAAAACATTCATATTGCGCTGTGAACATGCAAAAAAAATGAAAAAATCATTGAGTCTTGTTTAGTCGTTGAGAATGGGTTTTCATAATTACGTCACTCTGAAGGCAATCTAATCTATTACTTCACCGATCACTATTAAAAGGATTATTTGGTGTCCAATTAACATCAATCAAGAAAAGTAAAAATAAAATAAAATAGAATAGAATAGAACAAAATAGATTAATTTGTAACAATATCAAACTTGCGTACAATTCACCAGTTTGTGCTTTAAGCAATGCAGCTTTTACGAAATTTCTACACCCAGAAAAAGGAATTGATTAAAACAACAAAACATGTTTTGTTGAGTACATTTTGGTTGTTTTAGCAAAAGTTTTAGTTGAAGTAAAAAAATTGGTTTTGTTGCTTGGACAAAAAAATATTGTTAACACTCTTACAAAATTTTAACAAAATTTCATCTATTTTACTTGAATTAAAAAAATCTGTTTTGTAATTCTAGCAAAATTGTGTTGTTTTTGAAAATTTTAAATTGTTGTGCAATAGCCATAACTCTCTCACGTAACTCGATTTATTTGAATTATATAGCTATATAATTAAAATATTAACATAATTTTTGGATAATTAATTTTTTTTCATTGGGAGAGACCAAGGTAGTTTTAAAAATACCCCTGTCCCATTTATTACTTTCTTCTATCTTTACAAGAAGAAAGTATTGGAATAATGAAAATTTTCGACTTCCGGTTTCCGACGTATTTTAGAAGTTCCTGAACCCGATTTGACAGTTTTTAAAAAATGCCTTTTCAATTACTCTGTCTGTCTGTATGTGACAAACATTTTGTAGGCGCTATATTTCAAGAACTAATGCACGGAATTTAATAAAACTTTATATTCAGTTACTTCCTGATATAAATTGTTGCTGGTTAGTTTTTGGTGTAAATCGCGCAACAGGTGGCACTGCTATGTTGCATTTTTCGTGATTTCTGCAATAGTTCTATCTCATTTTCAGCAGTGAATTACGCCTGTAATCTTTGAATAATAATCAAAGAAATTTTATCCTGATTTTTGCAGACGTAATTGACTGCTGAGAATGAATTAAAAATTAACTATGTGTTGCCGTATGCTGGGCTTTGTATTATCCTCTCATGTTTGCCGCCGAAATGTGCGTGCTCCTGATGACATTTCCCTCTTGTGCTGCAGTTGCAGCCGGTCTGACATATATAAGATTGAGAAATGTCGTGTTCAGATATCGTTCCTTGTATCTCAGTGGTAGAGCATCAAAGCGCAGTTCTGAGGCCCCGGGATGAAGTCCGGCTTGGGGCATATTTCAATCTCTCGGTTTTCGCTTGAAAAAAAGCAGGATAAAAATTCACTTGTTATTATTCAAGGATTACAGGCGTAATTCACTGCTGAAAGTGAATTAATAAATAGTTAAAATTGCTTATTTTGATTGGTACATTTAACAAAAGACTTTGTACTATAAACAAAACAATTTCGTAATATAACATATTTTATTATTTAAACAAACAAAATATATTTTGTTAAAAAAAGAAAATAGATTGTTAAAATAACACATAGCATATATCTATGTAACAAAAATAATTTTGTTATTTCAAATAAAATTGAACCATTTTACTTGAATTAACAAAACATTTTTTTTTTTTTTTTTTTTTGCTGACGATACTTTTTTTTTTTTTTTTTATTATTCAAACAAAATTTCCATTGACCCATATTTAAACGAAAAGTTTTGTTGGGTCAACTAAATTTTTGTTGATTCAACAAAACTTTTTTCTGGGTGTAAAAAACAGGAATTTTAGCAAACGTTGAAATAAATATGTTCTTTCATTGCACATTATATTTTTTTTCGCCCACTTCAACATCTTTCTATACTTACTATAATTTTTCAGGAATTGTTAAATCCATGTCTAGAAAAATAAATATAATTTTTATCAATTTCATAGCAGTCCACTAACTGAAAATTTTAAATCCCGCCAAGTCGCGCCGAGATGCGACGCCACCGCCGACGAAAATACCTCATATATAGATATTTCGCAGTGGCTGGAAATCTTCCCGCCATGCACTCAAAACAATATTTTATACAAAATGGTCGTACAAAAAAGAATATTTATTGCTAATTTACGGTAAAAATTTTTAACAAAATTTTCAATGAAACAGATACGTAAATCTTCATAAGTGAGATATTTTAATTTGTATAGTTAAAAGAACTGTTACGGTAATAAGAAAAAATACGAAAGTGAAACGGCAAAACTTACCTTAAAGTGAAAATAATTAAGATATGTATATATAGTTTGTGACATTACCTGAAATTTATCTAAAATACGAATTACAAAAATTAATTAATTCTACATTTATACATTTTTTTACATTAGTATATACAGTTGAAATGCCTAAGAATTACTCAGACTGTTTCATTCATGATTATGGATTCAAATTTTAAAATAAAGTTGTATATTTTAATTTAGTTGGAAATTTTTAATATATTTACATTTTTCAGAAAATTTATTTTACAGAATTATTTTGATTAATTTTAACGGTGTATTGTTTCTCATTTTTAATTTTCTAAAAAATAAATTTTCTAAAAATATTTTTCAATTTAATCAAATTAGTGAATTAATGCGTAAACATTCTTACACTCTATTCATTATTAACCAATCATATTTAACACAGAATTCCTCTTATTAGACGTATATAATTATTATTTTATAAAGAAAAGCCAAATTAAATTGCTATACAGAAAATAAAAACTAGTATGCTCTGTCCATCACAAAATTTTCAAAATGTCATTCTAATGTATTAATTTGTAATAGCACCAACCATTATAAATATGAAACATAGTGAATTATTTTTACATTTTAACACACAGTTACAGTGAATACTGAATTGAAAAAAGAACAACAGCGTACTCCTGTTGGGTAATGAAAATTTTGAATTAGATAATTTGAATTAAATATATATTTTAATTTATTAATCTAAAAAAAAGAGAGAAGAAAAAATAGCAAGAAAAAATTAGCTAGAACTACAACATTCATAGCAAAAACAAGCATAGGACTAATATTCCAAAATTAGGTACATAACCAAAGTTGGCTTCCATAATATGCTATTTGGGAAAATTGTGGTAGTAAGTGTATAAAACTCACAAAAATGGAGTTAATTATATGGTTAATACAATCACTAAATTGCTTCAGTTGGTTGTGTACTCAATTATGAAACTTTCCCCAAGAATAATATAACAGCATCCCTGTTGGGGGATAAAAGCTGAAACTGAATCAGCGTCCATTTTCCAAAAAGCAATTTACATATAATATTGAGTGTAATTCCCTCCTGCAGATTTCGAGATATAAATGTCACGTAAATCCTGAAACATACAGAGTAGAAGCGCTACCTGTTGGGCGATTTACAAAAAAAATGTAATCAACATTAATTGATGTCAGTGTAACTGAACATAGAGCATTAGTTCTTAAAATACATCTATTACGGTCATCGTGAAAAACACATTATAGATGTGCTTTCTGCTGGGCGATATACACCAAAATATAATCAGCACTAATGTATTATATGGTTTAGTTGAATCCGGAGTTTGATAAAATTCCGATCATTAGTTCTTGAGGTAAGGCTATCATGTTATTTGTTAATTAATCCCCTTTTGGGTGATATACACCCAAACCTAATGAACACCAATTTTTGACAAGACCTAATAGAATATAAAATTTGTTGAAATCCTATGAATTATTTTTTACCTATAGTGGGGCCACAATGTTTGTCTCAAATACAGACTAACAAACTAACACCCTAAAAGGCAAACAGATACTCTTTTTTTTTTCATTATTATACAACTCGTGTTTAGAATATCACAAATTGTAAATTCATCAAAAAATGCAAGTAGAAATTTTTTTCCGGATTGTTTTCCACTATAAAATTAAAAAGAAAGAAAGAAAGAAAATAAAGAAAATAAAGATAAAAAGTGAAATTAAATTCAATTTTTTTTTTCTTTTTGTAGAATATATATATATTATGTCTTTAAAAATGTTTAAACTTCGATACATATATATATATATATATGGAGGCGATGCGGTTAAGCATGCCTGAAAAATGAACTTAGCTTAACAATGTCGCCGAGAGCTTAATGTAGTTGCGTGTGAAAGCTATGTTGACGAATATATAGACTAATGGAGGTTAATCAACTCTTTATTAACGTAACAAACATAAGCTTAAGAAATTTATAAAATAAAATTAACGTGCTTTTTTGCACTACTAAAGACACACATGAAACTATAATGTCCAGCTTGCATAGAGAGCTCTGTCATGCTCTCCTGACCTCTTTCCTGTCAACAAATCCCAGTTTAAATACAAGAGAATTCGACTGTTGCCATTGTAAAAAGAACTAATGAGTCCAGTCCTGTTTGAGAGATCTTGCATCTCATCAACCTGTCCGATACTGTCATCAGGAAAATTCGCATCGAAAAGCAGAACCATCGAAGTGGTTGTCGAGAAGTAGAGTGCTTTCATTTCTCAGTTCCAGTCGGTCTCGCTGGTGAAAATTGTCCACTGCCGAAACAGCTAGAGTGACTGCATGAATGAGTTGCTCGATGCTAAGGTAGTTAGACTCTAGAATTTGTCCACTGCCGAAACAGCTAGAGTGACTGCATGAATGGGTTGCTCGATGCTAAGGTAGTTAGACTCTAGAATTTGTCCACTGCCGAAACAGCTAGAGTGACTGCATGAATGAGTTGCTCGATGCTAAGGTAGTTAGACTCTAGAATTTGTCCACTGCCGAAACAGCTAGAGTGACTGCATGAATGGGTTGCTCGAATCTAGGGTAGTTAAAGTCATGAGTTTGTCCATAGCAGCAACAGCTCGAGAGCCTTGCAAGAAGAGGCGCCATATATATATATATATATATATATATATATATATATATATATATAATGCGAAAAGTATATATTTTTAAATATGATCTTCCATGAAGTAAAAATTTGATAATTAATCTTATAACATGTTGAAAGTAAAAATTCATAAACTTTTGGTCATCTTTTTTAATAACTTACATAATTTTTTACATCTTAGAAATACATTTTCTTTCAAATAATTTAAATGCGTATAATTTTTTTTTTCCAAAATAAATGAACATTTTAAAAGAAAAATCACTCCCGTCTTATACAGGGAGGGAAATATAATTTCCCTAGTTCTTCGTTTTAAAAATTCTTTTAATTTCACGAGAAAAAACGGAAGCTAAAATGCGTGCAGAGTATAGAAGAATCTCAGTTTTCTCCAATAATGAATTTCAATAGGAATGTCGACAAATTGGTCAGCTATCGACAAGTTGGCTTCAATTGTTCTTGTCACCAAATTTGGCAATAAACTGCCAAATATGATCAAGATTAGCTAGCGTTTGACGAAAGCGAACACCGTTACGTAAAATCGTGTGAACGCGCATGAGTGTATGAGAATACTTTATAAATACCAATATACTTTTCTTTTAACTATGGCGTCATTTTATGACATGACTATGTAGTTTTAAGCGTATGAGAGTTTGACACAATAGTATCAACAATGGAATTAAATTTACAAGAAACCACATTCGCTAAAGCCTCAATGAACAATAAAGACAATTGTGTGTCTTATTTTTAATTCGCAGTCTTATTTCAAATTGTCAGCCACACTAGCACTTTAAATTGTTATAATGCTAATTGAATCCTGGTATCAAGATCACTTGACGAAAAAGAAATTTTTGATTTCTAATTATTTGAATATTTTTTGTGTTTGAAATATTTAAGACACGGTCATTAAAAATAAAGAAAAAAGATGATGGAGAATAAATCTTGCAAGTGAAGTCAGTACGGATATTAGTAAGCCCTTTTCGTTTACTCCATCACATCAAATCGGTTTATAAATATGATTGCTATAGCAAGACGAATATATATATATATATATATATATATATATATATATATATATATATATATATATATATTTGAACTGAGGGTGGTTTGACAGTGTGAGGTGGTGATCGATGAAAATGCACCAACATTTTTCGCAATTGCTTTCCTCCGGACGGCTTCGATCGTGCACAAACATAAACACAAACACCTTTCTTTTAATCGTATAATAGTAAATAAATCATATATCATTTGAAAGAGCTTTTTATTTATTAGTCTTATTTTCGCTATTGCATTAACCATGATTCTATTGCAAACACTTTGAAAAAGTACCAGTTTCAGTTAACGTGAAAACAGTTAACTACAGAGTTAACTACTCAACAGTTTTAATTTCAGTATCAGTTTTAGTTAAGATGACAACGGTTAATTACACAATTAACTACACAGAAATTAACAACACATACCCTTAACAAACCATGTTTAAAAGTGTATATAATAATAGACTGTTATTTAAATTACTTTCACAAATTTCCATTTTTGAAATCTAATGAAATTCAGTGTATTATAAATAAAGCTTTAAGCTTTTAGAAAATAACGTAAAAATTATTTAATATTGCTAATCTGTATAAAAGTAAATTACTTACGGTCCTTAAATGTACTTTCGTTAATTCATGTACTTTTCGAATAGCACATTTCAACTTTGTTATTTACTTCTTACAATCTCACAAATGTTTTTCAAACTGACTACATATACATAATTTTAAGAAAATCTATATTCATTTTTTAGAATTATACGCCAAAGAAATATATTGTCGCATGGACTAGACCCCAACTTAACGTAAATTTCCTTTAGATCTTTTAAAAGCATTAATTTCATAAAGTCACAGATATTTTCATAATCTTTTATTTGTCGGTATAAATGGATTTATTTACAGATTTTTATCGTTTGGGACTTTTAATTTATTAAAAGAAAAATTTTCCTTTTTTTTCTTTTTTTTTCTGAAACATGCAGCGTTTTAAAACAAATGAGGGAATTTAATGTAAATATTTTAATACAAGACAAATTTATATCATTTTATATTAGTTACATTAGTTATATTCAAGCAAGAATGATCAATCGATTTTTCTTAATTTTATTTGTTAATTATCTCGCGTATACTGACGCGCACACATGCACACATACATGATCATATATACTGTTAAAAAATGTTAAAAAATGTAATTAAAAAATTAATAATTGAACAAAAAATGGTTTTTATTCATTTATTACAGTCATTTATTATTCTTTCTTTTATATAGTGATACCTCATACCTGGCTATATTTTCCCCCCTTAATTATTACTTCTGTAATATTAACTTTTATTTACATAAGCATGTCTTATTTTATTTTTACCTATATTATTATTTAATATTATTTTTTTATCTATTCCATTTTTAGTAATTGCCTACATTTTTCTTTCAATATTGTTTATTACTATTAATTATATTATTTACTACATTATTATCACCCCTTTAATTTTCCTATCTTAAATAATAACTTAACTGTTTAGAATATTGCTCCTCGTTCTGGGGACAAATGGCAACAGTGTTGTAAAAATTTCTACTTCTTTTTTGCTGGTGAGTTGTGTGTACCATTTTTCGGCTTATTAACTATTGTTTCCGAATAATTACTTATTTTTCTTAAAATTGTCATTTTTAGGCTTAATGCTGACAATATCTGAGGAAATAACATATCTTTACTATGAATTATACTTATGATGCTCCTCTGATGAATCCATAAGTTATTTATAGCATTTCATATTTGATATTCATCTTATTCGATTTAAATTTGTAGTATCATTTCATTTGAATCTTATACTGTCTCTTTCTTAATTTTTGACACATGTGATTTCATTTTAACAATATATTTGCATCATAATTATATCACTTATAATAATATAATTAATAAACAATGCCGGGGAACGGCTTCCAGCATTATCTGTGATCTATATTTATATTACTATGAAAGGAATTCATTAGTTAATAACGATGATTATGTTTTTTATTGATATATAGATTATATTATTATTTTTTATTTCAATGACTCTAATATCACATCGTTATTTAATTTATATCAAAATCAGCTCACATTAAGTCAAAAAAATATGATTAATAATAATATAAATTATCTTGAAATAAATACTTCTCTACATAATAATAATAAAAAATCACTTTTAGACATTTACGATAAAAGATTTGACTTTCCATTTGATGTAAATGTTTTTACGAATTATCCTTCCTGCTTGTATAAATCAGTGTATAAAAATATAATACTCTATTATCTATCAGAATAAATTATTTATGCTCAGACATGTATAAAAATAAAAATATTCAATTTATATGTGAACAAGCAAAACTGGATGGATATCTTAATTACATGGTAAATTAAATCATCAATTCATTTCAATAATTTTTTGGTGTTTATACATAACTTATTTGTTGTTTGCAAACATAAAATATAAAGATTAGAGGAGATTGTGATCGAGTATGTTGGTTTACCAGCACAACTGCCGACACCGAAGTGGTCTAATAACGGCCTTTCTACGCTACTTAAGGGTGTTCCGGTTTTGGGATTTTGTCTGATTTTGGTTATATTTCTCAGTCATGGTTTCTGGTTAAAAATCAGTTAACAGAATTTCTATTACAATTTTGTCGAGGTTAAAAGATTATTTATCGTAATTTGCCTGTACTAATAGTTCTATCGTTCCTTACCAAATTCTACTGTAAATGATCAAATAAAAGAGTTGGTCCTTAACAGCGAAAATTTTGATAGCATATTAGAAAAATATAATAGCGCAATGGCGTTTGTATCGTTTTCAGTAATGTGGAAAGATATTACAGGTAAAGGTACGGATTGCTTTGAAATACAAGGTGAATTTCACCGATATATTTCGTTTGGAGAAACCGAACAGCGCAGCGTGCGTAGTCTGCTATTCTATATATAACAAAGAATATGCACTGTGGTCATTGCTGTATAATTTCCTTAAAAAACTCATTATTCCAAATTTTTTATTACTAAAGTTACTGTTTCACGAGTTGTCAAATAAAATAAATTGATAATTTTATAATTCAAATAGCACTTAAATAATTTTTACTTTCTTATTATAATTATTTGGAATACTCCGATTCTAGATAGATATTCGGTAATTTTATTACATTTAGATTAACTGAATTAGGTATAGAAATAATGGTTATAAATGTTAAAACTACTTATTTATTATGAACATTATTTTCACATTTATTTAAGGTAATTAATGATAAATAATGTCTTTGTTGTTTTAACTGGTTCAATAGTTTTATTAATATTAGTTATATAATTATTATTTTTAGATGTGGTATAACTGATTTAATATATTTTATTTATTTTTAAAATAATTTTAATAAAGTTTATTTATGTATAATTTAAAATAATGACCTGTTTGTGCATTTTCTATATCTATTATTTTAAATATAAGTTACGGATGGTAGCAATGTGAACAACTATACATTTTAGCTAAGAACAACTATCCATTTTAGCTAATAATAATAAAATTTTTCTTACTCTAAGTGAGTGGTAAATGTATTTACATATTTATTAATGGATAATTTTACAATTCTTTCAAATGATTTATTGATAGATAATTTTACAATCATTTCAAATAACTGGTTGTCACAAAATTAAATTTGGTTGATTATTTAATAATTTTAATAATTTCCTGTCATCTATTATGATCTAAATTCAATTTACTGCAACCATACCAAATTATATAGTTATTATTTTTAGATGCTGTAAAATAAATTTATTAATATATTTCGTTATTTAAAATTAATTTTATTAATTTTATTTATATATTTTTTTATTTCAGATAAAGTGGATAAGTTGGAGCACTTTATATTTATTTTTAAATATACAGATGGCAGCACTGCGAATAACCCAATCATTTTAGCTAATAACATTTAACTGGGCTACAAGTGACTGTCATGTTCCGTTGTATTTTTTGCTAGTTAAAAATTATACAAGTCTTTCAAATAACTGTTTTTCTCAAGATTAAAAATGGTTTGGATATATATATATATATATATATGTTAATTTCTGTTTTTGCTTCTAATTATTTTTATCTAATATATTTTATTGATATTCTTTCTTCTATAAATGCCACAGTTTAAATTACTGTAACTGCGGTCTTACAATTTTTTTGCGATCTTATGTGCTCAATTCAGATGTAGTTAAGATGCTGTTTTTGTATCATGTGATATACAATGCATGGTTTGTGAGTAATTTTGTCTTATTATTATCTATTTTTCCTCGGTTATTTTCTTTTGTTTTCTTCTATTACTGCAATATTTTTGGCAGAAATATACTGTTCTTAGCAAGCTTCCAGTATACTTTATGAAATATTCCATTATTTTTTTACATGTATAGTGTACTAGCGAACTGATGATTATGCATGCACATGTCTGCATTTTTTTTCTCTCAAATTCCATTTTACTATCATTTTACTATATATATATATATATATATGTGTGTGTGTGTGTGTGTGTGTGTGTGTGTGTGTGTCTGTGTGTGTGTATATAATGGGTGAACCAAAAGTTTGTTAAAACTTTAAAAAGTCATAAAAAAGGAGAAAAAAATATGATAAAGAAGTGCTGTTTGCAAGAAAGGACTCACAAGGTAGTCAGTTTTTTTAGCAGCAAAACAATTTTTAGTTTAAAAAGTCACCTGTAGATGGTGCTAATATGCGAGAGATTCAACATAATTATGCAATTTAATCCTGCTATAAAAGACCGGGATACAGGAGGATTTTTCATTCGCTTTCAGAATGTTATCATTACTTGATCGAGCTTTGTTGGTGAAGTTGTTCTATTTAAACGGAGAGTCAGCAACTGTTGCGTTGCGAAAGGACTGAAGACGAAGAATGTGGTATGGATGTCATGTTGAAGAAAATAAATGGATGGAACATACTGTTGTCCTGTTAATTGTGTTTCGGGTCGTCAGCGCCCTCTATCAGTGACATTTCTAACATTTTTTTTGTTGCTAAAAAAAATTCGACTACCTTGTTCCGTTTCTTGCAAACCGCACTTCTTTATCATAATTTCTTCCTTTATTAAGAATTTTAAAGTTTTAACGAACTTTTGGTTCACTCGGTATATGATATAGTACATTGCTTTATGAATTTCTCTTTATGAAGAATAATAGTTTATTTATCTGTTTCCTTTGTTATTTGAACACTTGTACGTTTCTATTTTTATTTTGTTTTTTATATATGTTATTAGAAGCTTAATATTGAGGATTTTAGGAATAATGCTGACAATATTTGATAACATAACATATATTTACTATGAATATTCTTATGAAGCTCCCCCATAAGATATTCTTAGTTTTCGATTTTTGATTTTTCGTTTTTTTTAAGTCTTGCAGTGCCCTTACCGTTGCTTTTTATAATATCTTATCCTTTGTTTTTCACATGTGTTTTAATTTTTAAATAACACACACACACACATATATATATACATACAGGGTGTCTGAAAAGTTTGGAAACGATCGAATAACTCAATAAATATACATCGGATGGAAAAATGGGAAATGCATGTTCAATATCAAAAGTCTGTTTAGGAATGTCAAAGTTGCCGCTAAACACTGCCCCCTGTGGAGGAAAGGGGGAACTTTGAAATCTTAAATGATAACCCACCTTTCTTATTGTAGATTCGGATTCTACGGGTAAAAATAAGTAAATATTTTATTTAACATATTCTTCGGAAAATCGTAGATGGCGCTGCAATCGAGTAACTGCAGTGAGAATAATTTCCATTCAAAAGTCTGGAAACTGTCGAATAACTCGAGAAATATACATCAGATTGAAAAACGGAAAAATACATGTTCAGCATTTTTGAAAATCCATTTAGAGATATTAAAGTTGCCATTTTTCAAAAATATTGAATATACATTTTTCTATTTTTCAATGCGATGTGTATTTCAAGATTTATTCGACCATTTCCAGACTTTTCAGACATCCTGTATATATTTCTTAATTTTTCGATTTAATTTTGTATTGCAATTTAAATACACTGCTCAAAACAATTAAAGGATATTGCAGTTTTAGGTGGATTTTGTATCTGGGAAACTTTTTAGCTGATTGATACATGGTCGACAGACATAGTAGGTTATATGAGAATAAATTACACATGTTTGGCAGAAAAAAATGCATTTTATTGCACATTTGTGTACAAAAGGAAAAAAAACACAATTTGTGCATATGAGAAAAAAAGAATAAGAAAAGGTGTTTTCTTCAAAGAAAATCATTTTCAGTAGGGGGTATGGTTTCCACGGGCGGCCAGCAACGTTGAACACCTTTGAGGCATGGACTCAATGAGGCTATTAATGACGAGTTGGGGTATTCTGCCCCACTCTTCCAGAAGAGCTCTTTCCAGTTCTTGGAGAGTTTGTGGGGGTTGTTGGCGGCCAGAAACCCGTCTTCCTAGAGCGTCCCAAACGTACTCGATTGGATTCATGTCTGGAGAACACGCTGGCCATTCCATTCGAACGATTCCTTCCTCGAAAAGGAAATCCTCCACCAGGTTTGCACGATGTGGCCTGCAGTTATCGTCCATCAAAATGAAGTTATCTCCGATTGATGCAGCGTAAGGGACTACAATAGGTCTGAGGATCTCATCCCTATATCGGCGACCAGTCAGAGCTCCATCTCGAATGATGTAGAGGTCAGTGCGCCCGTCAATGGAGATGCCACCATACACCAACACTCCTCCACCGCCAAATCTGACACTTTCGTGCACGAACGCAGGATTATTCCTACTGCCACGGTCCCTCCAGATGAAAATACGCCTATTATCCGGATGCACAGAAAAACGGGACTCGTCAGAAAACAGAATATTGCTCCATTCATTTCTCCTCCAGTTGACATGCTCGGTTGCCCACTCCCTGCGGTCGCGACGATGCCTTGATGTTAATCTAACACATACCATCGGTCGGCGAGCATACAGACCTACAGCATGGAGCCGGTTTCGGACAGTCTGAGTTGAAATCGTGGTGCCTGTAGCCGAGCGAAGGTGTTGTTGGAGAAGAGTAGCGTTCATGTTTCGGTGTCTCCGAGCTGTTAACGCTAAATACCGATCTTCATTGGGCGTTGTTGCCCGTCTACGACCTTGCCCTGGTCTTCGGCCTGCACATCCACTCTCCAAAGAACGGTTCCAGATCCTGGAAATGACACTTTGTGACACTCCAATGGCTTGCGCTACTTCGGCTTGAGTTTGGCCCCCTTCTAACCTACCAACAATTATCCAAGCTTCTGAATCTGTCAAATGACTTCGCTGAGACATCGTACTCATCGAAACAAAGCAATCACTGAATGCCGATCATCCTTGTCTTCATTATCTTTTATCCAGTTGAAAGTCAAATTTCATTCGCTGCCGCTGAAGCGACGTTTTTGACGTCGAACTCAAAATTTGCATACTCCACAGTTTGAAAACCAGAAAAATTTGCATTTTTGATTCTCTTCTTCTTTTTTCGGCAAAAAAAATTTCGTTTATATATTTATTTTATATAAAACTTCAAATATCCTTTAATTGTTTTGAGCAGTGTAGTAAGTCACAATTACTGGAAATCATAGTTCAAACTTAACCTCGGATTTTTGACCTCCATAAAGAAAAAATCATTGTAGTTAACATTTCAAACTTGTTTTGTTGAAAATATATTAACATGGTAAGAAATCCAGAATATCATACCACCTGTGAACAAATCAGATTTAGATGCAAGTTCTATACTTCGGAATGTAGTTGACAGTACTCGCGACAACACTGTCCGAATTATTATACATTTCCATCACGTATTACATTGTTGAAATATTGCAAAAATATGAAGTAAATCTGTTGAAAATTTCGCTTAAAAATTCCTACTACTATTAAAATTATGAACAATAATCCAGGGCATATCTCATGGAAATATCTTTGCTAAAAAAAGGGGTGTGTGTAGTATGGTGAATATACCTAACTATAAAATAATACCCTTTCATATCGCAGGAGTGCTATAAGCCTGCCATGTACACCCAGAAAAAAAAATTGTTGAATCAACAAAATTTTGGTTGACCCAACAAAAAGTTTTGTTTAAATATAGGTCAATAGAAATTTTGTTTGAATCGACAAAAAAAAAAAAAAAAGAAAAAAAAAATGCAATTCCAAAAATAAATTGTGTATCGTCAGCAAAAAACGTTTTGTTAATTCAAGTAAAATGGTTTAATTTTACTTGAATTTTGCTAAAACAACCAAAATGTACTCAACAAAACATGTTTTGTAGTTTTAATCAATTCCTTTTTCTGGGTGTAATATATACTGAAATATATGGTACATATACACTGTTGTCCAAAAATTAAAGGGAAGTAACCGGGCGTTTTCGCTTTCTACTGGGTTTGTCGAATATCTACTAAATTTTTGACAAATTGTTATTGAAATTCCAGGATGTAGGGGGAGTGCCCTCCGTGGTGGTCTTTCTAATTGATCCTAACCCGTATTTACGGCAAGGTTTGAAAAAAACCACGGAAAACACCGAACGGTTAGGTCGACGAACGCGACAGGGGTTTAAACCCGGCACCTCCCGTCTACCAGCTTTGAGAGCAGAGCCTCTCATCCACTGATGGGGGGAAAATACCAGGAATACAGTGAGCTAATTGACGAATTCGAGGGTAAATCCAATTGGATTATATGGTTATTCCGTTATAATTAGGTACCATTTCAGACGGTTTCGTCTTAGCAAGTATAATTTAAAAGTATGTCTTTCGACGGAAATATGAAAAATTCCATTTAAGACAGGTTTTTGTTATATACACGTTCCGTTTTCACAGGTTACCTCTAAAACTGTTAAAACGTATACAATCTATAGTGCACTTGTGAAGAGCATAGATGTATTACAATACAATCTGTGAAGATGACGTATCTTAAACTGAAAATTTTCAAGTTTCGGAGAAAACAACACTATATATTTATACCTGCTAAGACTTTAAACTTATCTAAAATGGAACTTTTTCCAGCTGTGATTCATTCTTGACAGGTTTTTTGTGAATACTGAATATTTTTGTATACGCTAGCATTTCATGGTCACAATGACGGAAGAATAACTATAAAAGTACATCTGATAAGACGGAATATGTCTACAACGGAATTTATTAACGATCTCTAGTGATTTCGTTTCACAGATTTTGCTGCAACTAACGCATGGGCTGATAACTTTCCGGTCTAATAAAGAAAACACAACTTTTTAACAAAATTTTATAACTTTATAACTTTAAAATTTATTAAATAACATAAATTTAATAATAAATAATAATAATTTAATAATAATAATTATAATAATAATTTAATAATAATAATTTAATAATAATAATTTAAAAAATAAATAATAATAATAATTTTATAATAAATAACATAATTTTTATAAAGAAAAAGCTCCAAACCATGCTTAGAATCATCGATTTGTTGTTGTTTTTGGTCAAAAGTTTATGTTTTCCGGAGTAACCACCTCTTTTGCGTGGTGCATCACTGGTGTCCGTACGACCACGTTTAAATTCAGCAAACCAGTCAATAATGGTTGATTCACCTGGTGCAGTGTCCGGATAACGCTTATCAAGCCAACCTTTTGTTTGAACGGTGTTTTTTCCCATCAAATAACAATTCTTGAAATTCTTGTTTATCCATTTTTTTGTTTATCAACAAAGTCGTTCAACTAAAACCACTCTAACGTTTTATCCACACGCCGAATCATCATGACCTTTTTTCTGCTACCTTTTAAAGGTTAGTATTTACTAAAAAAAGCATCGGATCGGCGATTGCAACGCCATCTGTGTGCCAGACCGGGAACTTATCAGCCCATGTGTTATATTAAATGTAAAACTTCTTCAACAGAGTATTCGATGGGACCAACTGTCGCCAACACTTACGGGAAAAGACAAGTTTACACGAATGCAATTAGGACACATTAAGCAGGGTTTGACGACCCATATCTTTGTTCATTTTTTAATTCTATATCGAGAAATATTATCATTTATTTCAAGTTTGGTAGCTGGAATAAAAAAAAAAAAAAAATTATTTTTGGACTGGTTATTTGAGAATTTTTATTCAACACTGCATCGCCACTTTCAAAATAACTGAAAAGATTTTAATATGATTTTTCTTCTGGTAAAACATGCTGATCTCATTTTTTATCTTTATTAAGTTTACATCAATCCGTAATCAACGAACAGTAGACGGGTGTTAAAAAAATTTCTAACATATTCAAGGGAGCAGAATCCTTAATTAAACTTTAACACACATTTCTTTAGCCACGCACACTCCTTGTCAAGTTGGTCATTAGATAAAGAGGGATAGTACATCTCATGACAAACGTGAAGAATATTTGAGGAGATCAATGTTTCTTTCTTGCTTGGATACTTTTTTCTGGTCCTGTATATCGTTAAAGGAGGAGCAAAGGGATATTTTAAGGTTTTGATGTTCTTATGGATTTGTACAATTTAATGATGATTTTTGTTATTGAACATTTCAACCTGAGCTGGGGCCTCTGTGGCCGAGTGGTTAAGACACCATTCCGCTAATCGCTTGAGAGCGTAGGAGTCAGGTCGGCGGGTACGACTCCCGCCAGCTCCATTGCACACACTTTGTGGAGCTCCGGGATGTAACTCTCTGGTGTTGTAAATTTCCTTGTGGCTATCTCGTCCCTGTATATTGACGATGACTTATAAGCGGGCACTTGATGTCAAGCACACAAGTCAGATGTATGTTCTCAATAAACAAACAAACAAATATACCAGAGCTATTTTTAATAAATTGCAAAGGACTCTTATGTCGTTACATATTATTTTGAAGGGCTGGTTTTGATCTGTTTTTTTTTTTTTTTTTTTTTTTTTTTTAGTGTTATAATTTTGTATTTCGACATTGTGCAGGTACATTTAAGGTAGTTACAGAACTATCGGAAAATTCGTACAATTTTTTGTATTGATTTTAAATTTTGCGAAAAACAGTGGAAACGGCTTTTATATCAAGTACACTATAGCGTTGAACTCAGGGAGAGTAGGGCATCGAAATGTCTTCCCTGAAGATTTGGGATTTCATGAATATTTATGGTCTAGAACAGAAGCGCAATCTCTCCTCCCGGAACTCTCCGTTGAAAAATAGTGCCCTCCACAATAATCCCTGACGGAAAAAAATGTTTGAATTTAACATTATATTTGACCCTTGTACAAGTTTTGAGCGCACATTATAACTTTTCTTTCGGAAATTTCATGGTGGCAATGAGATTATTGAATATGGAGAAGGCCATGTTTACATTTTGTCATTAACAATAAGAAATATAAAGCATAAGTTGAAGTTAATCATAGCACCAAAGTCCGAGAGCTCGATGATGAACTTGGAGTATGTTCTAAAACTGTTTCCAACCACGTAACATAAATTGGTCCAAAAGTAAAATAACAAAAAACACCATTATTTTTTACACAATCTAATGCTTCCAAAAAACGCTAATTCATCATAAATAAATTTTTTTTTAAAATTTAACATATTTTAAGTCGAACACATATCGGAAACAATTATTGAAGCCGGATAGTTACTTTGGTATCAAAAACGACGAAACTTGAAACAGAGAAATGCAAAATAATTTTGGCTTTTTTAGACAATTGTAACAAAACTATTTTTCCTAACATCAACTATATTTGTTGCGTGTGCTTGTTACATTAGTAGTTTTTGTAGCCGAAACTTCAAGATCTTTTTTTAAAGATTAAAACCTTATCTCAGAAACTCCTATGGTGCATCAACGGCTGCCGGGATTAGCAATTATGTGAACTTTTTATCCAGTACCTACCGCAGCACAAGTTCTTAATTGAATGACAAGAAATTTAACATTAAAATTGCTGCTATAACCTTAACATTTAATCCTATCTTTAATGTAAGCAAATGTGTATGTTATGTGAAAATTGATTTAAAGACTGATATAACTCTTGATTGATTTAACTGTAGAACTCAGTCATGTGATCAGTTTTCTTCAGGTATCACAGTGTTTGTAAAATCTTTTTCACTGGTAAACATTAATGTAACTCCCTGTATTATTATCTGCAATTATAGGGATCAATCTTACTTTATTTTAAACATGCTATTTTTTTTAATTAAGAAATTCATAAGGATGTACCTAAATTCTTAGAGTTACTCGAAATACTTCTGTTGCTCACACAGATACAGTCAATCTTCTCAAGAAGGGATCGCAAAAGACTGGAAAAAAGTTCCATTTTAGACATGTTTTCGTTTAAAGAAATGTAATTAATTATATTTCTAAGATACACTGTCTGAATAAAAAGTATCAATCATTTTTTTGAAATCTCGAAACTCTTTCATTTTAGGCAGGTTCCCTGTTAAGAAGAAAACCTGTCTAAAATGGAATTATTTACTAATCTTTGTGGTTTTGTTACGGTAGGTTTTACTATTTATATAACCAGAAAAAAAATTGTGGACCGCTCCCGAAATGAAATCCTGGATACGATAATGAACTCATGTAATGTACTTGTCCAAGATCATGTGTTATACCATCATTTGTGTGTCTTTTAATAACCTCAGTTGTACAAGCATATGCAGAATGCAGAACTGTTCCCACTATGACGATGGGAGTGATTTGGACACAGGAATGTCAACCAATGATGATAGCAGTGAAGAAGACTAAGATTTCTGTTATTTATTAATTCTTAAGTGAGTACAATATTTTCACAAGTATTAATAATTTCTTGAATTGCTGTGCCTTTTTCATATGAAAATAATATGCATTAAAATGTAAATCAAGATTTCGGTTTTCTTTCATGTCAAACGTCTTTTAAGCTGTTTATTCAATTGAAAATATTAATAAACATAATGTTAAATATAATGTAAAACATAATCTTAAAACTAAATCTTAATAAAAATATAATTTGTATAAAGTTTTACGTACAACAACATATGTTCTTTCCATTTTTTTCATTATAATATCCTTAATTATGTGACATGTATTCATGTGTCATGGATGGAGCCTATTTTTTTCAATATGGCGTTTATAAGCTACCACAAATTTCATAGTATCATCATGAAATGAACATATTGGACAGTTGTGAACCCAAAAAGGTATATATCATCAAGTCGTCAGAGATGAAACCAAAAGCAGTAATTTTAGGTTTATGGCCCAACAACTATGTACTTTGTACCCTCGAATTTCAAGAAAAAATTGTGAAGAATTTCAGTAGATATTCGACATACTTTAAAAAAGCGAAAGCTTCCGGTCACTGATGCTTAATTTTTTGACACACACACACACACACACACACACACACACACACACACACACACACATAGCAGTGTATACATATAAAATATATATATAATAAAAATGAAAGTGCATTTGGGAATGGTTAAAGCTATAGTTCTGGAACAAGTGTCTACCTGTTATAAAATGATTATGTCAGGAACAGCAGTGCTCTCATGGTGATATTTAGAAGTTAAAAACTTTATCTGGTAAACAATCAGAATTAGGAAAAAAAAAGTCAAACACAAAAGTATAAAATAATAGTTAAAAATAACTTTATTTTAAATATTGAAATGTAAGTTATTGAATATACAATCTCCTAGTTAAACACATCATAATCACGTGCAGAAATATGGCATAATAAAGCGGGAATGCATTTGCTAAAGTTATAGAAAATACCATTTTCAATATATTATGTTTAATTGTTTTCTTCGGTATTTTACTGTCATTTCGTATAATATGGTAAGAAATGTTCAATTATCGTTAATCTTCATGTGATTAAAATATTCTCTATGCGTTAAAAATATTTCACAAATTATTGATATATATTATTTGTTTTTATATCGTGCTACATTTTTAATCAAAAATATAACACATGTTTCTATTTTTTAAATTTCCAACACACTAAACGAACTTATATTACTAAAACAAATAGTCTATATCATTTAACAACAACATGAATCAATTTTAAATTTTATTTATAAAAATGCAGAAGCTTACATAACATGGAGTATTAAAAATAATAACAATAAGTACACTTTTGTGCAATATGAAAAATGGAACATATCAAATCTTCTCAGAATATGCTTTCGATATGTATAGACATTTCCTATGAATTGAAATTTGGGGAAATACGATGAAATAAAAATATTTCACCAGGGCATAAATGTCTCTCTAAATTGTAAACAGTTACAACATGTATTTTGATAAAATACATTACTCTTGCAGAAATAAATAAGAAATACGAAATAGTTTTTTACAAGAAATATTTTCTGCAACATTTGAACGACGTGCTGAGAAATAAACATAAAATATATGCTGTTTTCCAGTGTAAGTATTTTTTAAATAGAAAACATATTCTAGAACAGTTTATTATGGCATATATTATTATAGAGGTGTTGTTCTTTAAGGCGATATCAGTATAATACCGATCATCATAGAATTACAAAATTATATGATGAATATCTAAAGTTAAAGTAACATTGTCTATGGAACTACTGCAGTCATTTCAATATATTCGGAAAGTCTTGGAAGTAGCTAATCTATAATTAATCGTTTCACAAGAAGTGAAAATTAAAACAAACTTAGTATATTTTTATATTGTATGTTATTTCTTTATTTTCTATTTATATTTTGAACCTTTAAGAGTTTAAAATATTTCATTATTGCAATTTAATTTGGTGAGAGTGGTTTGGCGCATAATAAACTATTACCCCTTCGCGACGAGCGTATCTTACAGAATTTTTAATCTTTTACCACCGGTTTTTCAAAACAGAAATTTTCGCCTAATCTAATCGCAGAAATGCTAGGATTACATAAGGCAAAGCTTACAATAAAAAATAACTGGTGGGAATAATCGAGGATTCTGAGCATATTATGCGTCACGTACACGTGTCGCTCGTCCCCAAGGGGCTAATAATCTTTCTCTAATAATCGATTTTTCATCTTGTAAACAGTTGTAACGATAAATAATATGTGGCTACACATAAAAAAGCACTTTACTGTGAACTAATATAGAAAATAACTTTACTCTGCACTGATATTTGGTGGTACTTTACTGTACACTGACATTTGGATGTACTTTACTGTGCACGAAAATATGGAGATGACTTGCTGTGCTCTGATGTATGAGGACACTTTACTTATGGACAATCAGCTTTTCGACACCCACTTCCGATGTCGGTTAATATTGATATGGATCTTCAGGATTTGCTCTAGATAAGTTTCCGAAGTGCGAGATCTTGCAAGGACGAGTTTCTATTAAAAAATAGCAGTGGTTTCAAGTTTCTTTATTTCAGCGAAGGTTTGTGACGAAGGAAGTGGAACATGCAGCGAACATTTAGTCCATATCAGGAAGCTGCTTATTGCCTCTTATATTTTTATGAAAACCTTGTATGTTATCATTTTAAAGTTTTTAAGTCTTCTTGGTTAACAAAAAATACAATAGTTTTGATTCTGCAGTTCACTTATTTTACCCTTGTTATTCATGCCACACCTACTGCTTAAGTAAAGTATTTGAACCTGTAAAGAAATGCTTCAGGGGTGAAATCTTTGTGATACGGCTCCTTCGTCTCTGCAAACATTTGCCGATTTATCACCTATGACCGGCTAACGGAATAATGACTTTAAATTATTTTTAACACTTTCCAACCTAGTTGAAAAGTGTTTATGACTTCGGTTTGTCTGCCGTCTGGCCATCTGCCGTCTGCCGTCTGTCCGTGCTCTATCTCCCGTAAATATGCTCGGATTGCGCTGCAATTTTTATATGTTATTGTTGTTATCTATAGCATGTTCCCTATTTCAACTGAAGTGCGTAACACTTATAGTTTTTTTGCAGGCACACTCAAAAGAATTCCGTTACATTATGGTCTATGGGGAAAAATTATTTGCGGTTTATTTTAATGATGTTACACAATTTCAAACACATTGTAATTGATATATATCACTAAGGTGCATTACAAGAAGATTAATATGGAATATGGTGTGAATAGCACTTATAGTTACTTTACAGGGACAGTCAAAAGAATTCCGTTACATTACGTATATGGAGAAAAATCGTTTGCGGTTTAATTAAATAATGTTTCACTATTTTAAACGCATTGAAATTCATATATATCACTAAGGTGCATTACAAGAGGCTTATTGTAGAATATTGTGTGTATAGCAGTCATCGTTCATTTACAGGGACACACAAAATAATTCTCTACTGTCTGTTAACAATAAATCCTGGAAGTGCGTTTTAGGTTGCTGAACGAGATTTTAAATTTAACTCATATTTTGTCTATTACTTGGTGTGTATAAATTCTGTAGATCATATACAGGGCAGCACAAAAGTTCACGAATACATTTCCGTTTATTGCCAGAAACTCCAGAAGGAGAATTTTAAACTGTGCTGCGCGTTTCCTAACTAAACTAAAATGTAGCATCCTATGTAGTATATATACAAATCTATAGATCCTATACAGGGCTGATTAAAAGTATTCGGATATTTTTCCGAATATTATATATGTTGGAAATTCCTGAAATTATGTTTTTAAATATGTTATGCGTTTTCAAATTGTTTACTTAGATATTATCTCCCAGCTTATTAAACGGTAATGATTTGTAAAATTATTTTGGAAGCGTTGGAAAGTGGTACATAATCTATGCTTGACGCGTGATTTTTCGTTCTTGTTTAAATTTATAAATAAGTTTATTTATAAATAAGAACATTATGAAGAAAATTTATGAATAATAACATGATACAAAATATCTATAAATAAGAGCATTATTATGGTTTCATATTATAATAAATGGCAAAATATTTGTTTCATTATTAACCTTCTAAACGTAAGACAACATTTTTAAATTATGTATTTTATAAATCATACAATAAAATCTATGATAAATATATGTCTGTAAATTTTTATTTAAGTAACTGTCATACCTATTTATTTTTTGCAGCTGATGAACCCAACGTACGTTTCAAAATTTGATGCAGCAATCACATAACAGAGAATAGTAATGCGAATGTGAAAAAAAAAATAAAGTACATTCTTACATAAGGTAAAGCTAGGAGAGTCTGCGCACAATTCAAAAGAATAACAATAAAAAATATAAATATTAATTTTTTTCTAAACTATCCATGAATAATTTTTACTTCATTTGTTTTTTATACATTTCCATTGCTATTTTGTTGTTATGTTGTAATTTATTAGAACATTTGTAATAAAACCAAAAAAGTTATTTTGCGCATTCTGTCCTTACTGGGTTGGTGTGATTGCGCACATGGGTAGGAGAGATTGTTACTAATAATAACTACAAATAAATTGTTAACAATAATAATTACACTTAAATGACATTGTTGTAAGGTTTTTGTGAACAAATATTATTGTATTAGGAGTGAATATTTCAACCTAATGATTAAAGAATCAGAAAAAGGAACTCATTTTAAAAACGATTAAAAATTTTTAATTAAAGGAAAAAAAATAAAGAATCAGAAAAAGCAAGTCCTGATGAGATTACAAAATAACATTAAGTTGCTTGATAACACGTTTAACTTAAAATTAATCCATTTTCATTTTTACTTCTTTTTATGCAAATTTACCAATAAGCTGCGTAATCTCTCCTAGCATGGAAACTAATGGGAACAGTGCGCGATCTCTCCTAAGTAGCAGATGCGCAAACTCTGCAATTTCGGTAGGAGAGATTGCGCGGTCTTTTATTTAAACATGGCCGCTACTAAAACGAACCGTTGTTGTTCACACTGTTAGTCTAGATTAGTAGCTTATGTGAAATCGTTTAATTTTACAATATTTTGTACTACTGACATTGTATAGAAATTCTGATGAATAGTTATGAAAATTCAAGCACTTACTTTGGGAAAACAAAACAAAATAGCAATGCTTTATCTTAGAAGCTCAAAACAATCAACGTGCACTTTCAAGTAGACACTCCACTACTGCTGTTGTACAACTACCTAGAGTCGCTGCGTGCTAACTCTACTAATTCCCTCCAAACCTCTATTTGCGCAATATCTCCGACCACGCCATCTCTCCTGGCTTTACCTTACTCTTTAAAAATAATATTACTTGTATATTAATAGAATGTGCAGTGGACAGAAGCCTATTTCCAATACATATTTATTTTCCATTTTGTGTTATCAAACCCGATAAAACTACTAAATATTTATCTAAAGAAGGTTTTCTAATTCATTCTCACTATGCCATTAAATTATATTTCAATGTTAAATAAATTAATTTGTAAAATAAAAAAGATCTTCATCGATATAAACTTAAAGATATTCCATAATGTCATTTAAATAAAAAAAAACAATTTTCATAGCAGTGAGATATTACAGATTGTAAATCTTTTAAAACAAGTAGATACATTTTCTCGATCCAATCCTTTAAAAAGTCCAATAACTCATTTGCATTCTTTCATCAATAACAAAATAGCGATATTCCAAGTCATAGTACTGCGCTTTTTAAAAATTCGTTACGCCCGATATTACATTTATATGCTTCCTGAGATGGTATCTTTTTATCGAAATACTCATCCATAATTTTTGTTTTCCGATCTCGATAATATGTAGTGTTGAATAACTAAAGAGAATATGACAACGACAAAACATTTTGGATTTAGAAAATAAAAGATAAATTCGAGGTATTGAAAGTAATTATTGAATATATTCTGTGAATGATACAAGGAAACAAAACAATTCAGAAATATATTATTTCAGAATGCATACCCAGTGTACGTAAAATTTTTCATTTGCTACCAATATTTCCAAATAATTATCGTTGCTTCATTTAGTCGAAGTTAATTGTTACAAATTCTACACTAAGTAGAATATTACTTTTCGTGATATAGTTGAGACATTGTAATTCCTGCACGTGTGCTATAGGTTAAAATAGTTAAACAATTACATAAAAATAAATACAGTTATGGTTGTTTACTAATATATTTAATGAAAAAAAAATAGAATTCTCATAGAATTGTTCTAATGATACATTTTATATATCCTCTGTGCTTTTAAAAAACAAAGTGATTTTACTGCATAACATTTAGATTTTCAAGCATTTCGACGCTTTTTCTAAAAAAAAAAGAGGAATCGTTTTAAATTTACACTTTCGAATTATATAAAATATGATTTATTATAATAAATTATTGTTTATTCTTCGGAAATGACTTTACAGGAAGCACGAACATTCAAGGGTTCCTGCAATTAACTCCTTTGATAATACATCATTGCACGGTGAAATAATGGTATTAAAATGAAAAACTATAACAACTATGTTCAGTGTATATTTAAGTATACTAATAATTGCTTAGATACTTAATGTAAAATTTGACTCTCCTGCATTAATTTTGATTTATAACTCTGCAATAACATAATTTTATAATTCTTTTAAGTATAATGTAAGAATATTGTATAATAATAAGATTTGCAAATGTTCCTACTATATTTTATGTTTGTCAGTGTGCATGGATGCATCTGATAGTATAAAAAACAAACAAATCCTGTTAAGAAGATATTTAAAAAGTATGGCGTTCATGTATCAGTAAATCATAGACATATTTTCCACACCATATAAGGTGTGTTCATGTGTGAAACGTATACATGTAACCAAAATTAGTTCTTCAAATAAAAATTTTATGTATTCTGTGCAAGGTAGTCCGAAAAATGTCTTTCCTATTTCCAATCCCGAATTAAATGAGTTTTGGAAAATTCCGTTCACTAGGCTCTGGGTTTCAAGTCATATGTTCTAAGTTCTGCACAAATTTAATAATGAATGAAAATAACGAAAAATTAAATCTAATAACGAAAGTAAAATATATTTTTAGTATAAGGCAAATGGGTTAGTTCATGTAGTTATATTTTTAAATTAAATTAATTAATTCCCATTTTAAAGCCCATCTCATAAAACTTTTATATTAAGTATCATTTTAAACAGAATAGAAAAACTCTTCTCTCCGTACAACTTAAATTTGAGTAATTTTCAGACTAGTTTTCATTCTTTCAAAATTAATCACTGATTACTTAAGAAATTTAAGCTCTGACAAAATTACTCTTTGGAAAGTTTTAACACATTCTAAGTAACTCAATTTTAAAGAAAATAACACTAACCAAATGTTTAATGAAGTGCGAAAAATGAGAGTCATTAAGCCCTGAATCTTAATAATCGTCGCTTGAGACGCATATTAAAACTTTTTCTTGTAAATTTTGATTTAAATATAATTAAAAAACTTTCTATTCATTTCCACTTTCAGTATTCAAATTTAATCATATGACGAAAAGCAATTGATAAAAGTATGCGGCGTTTTATATAAAACTTGATTGATACTCTGCATATGTACAGGGTGATTATAAAAAAAACTATCCCGATATATGAGCCCATAACTGTCATACCGTTCACAGAAACTGGATGAAATTCTAGCCTAAAGTATTTTGAGGTATGCACTCAAGAATCACGTGGAAAACAACAGTTAAATTCTAACAGTTACGGTTACAGTGACAAAATTTCGAAAATTTCAAATGACAACACCTACTTTTTATTTATTGGAATGTGATCTTTGTAGTGAAAAACCATAAAAAGCGTTGGAACGGTACCTGTAGCACAAAAATCGCCGGCGCTAGACAGACTAAGAAGAATAGTGAAAACAACCAAAAAAGGACAGAGAAGCAACAGAAAGTAAAAATTTTATTGTTCAGTGCTATCCACTATCTGCCGCATGTAAAGTGTCGTCGTGTGTAAAATGGAAAATGCATGAAACACAATAAAATGTTTTGTTTTTTGTTGCTTCTCTGTCCTTATTGGTTGTTTTCACTATTCTTCTTAGTCTGTCTAGCGCCGGCGATTTTCGTGCTACAGGTACCGTTCCAACG
Source organism: Maratus michaelseni (assembly GCA_963931845.1). NCBI lineage: Eukaryota > Metazoa > Arthropoda > Arachnida > Araneae > Salticidae > Maratus > Maratus michaelseni. The sequence goes on from OZ007591.1 coordinate 173,087,056, forward strand.
CTTTTTATGGTTTTTCACTATGAAGATCACATTCCAATAAAAAAAGTAGGTGTTGCCTGATAGTTAGGGGTTAGTGTGTAGACACGTAACTATTTGGAAATATGAAATCCTTTTCCTATATACCTATTTAAAATAAAGAAAGGTTGTGAATATATACATATTTAAAATACTTTTATATACGTATTGTCATGCTCCGTGCAGTCATTCCTTTTAGTCCCCACCTATTTTCTCTCAGAAAACGTTCTCTAGTTGATTACGAGGACTGTCTAATAAGTTTAGCTTCCACGTCTGTAAGTACTTTATTAACAGAACAAAATGAAATATTTTACATTGACAAGTAACTGTGAAATTTTGCTCATGATGTTTTTATTTTGCAGGTAGGACCACTGACGTAGAAACCGTGAAACGGAAAATGTCGGACTATATAGAAGTGCGGTTAAAACAGCGTGCGGCGATCTAATTTCTGACAGCGGAAGGTGGTGTACCAATCAATATTCACAGGCGAATGAATGCTGTTTATGGCGAAGCATGTGTGAACAGAAGCACTGTCAGGAGATTAGTACGTGTAAGTCGTACGGAGAACCCAGGCACGCCGCGTGAGCACTATAAGACCCTCTGATAGGAACCCCATCCAGATTGCTTTTCCCATTGTTATTTTTGATTTTACCTTCATTGTTTCTGTTTCACTTCTTGATGTTTTTTTAAGTCTTTTTTGGCGTAGCATGTCCCTTAAGGGACTTCGTGCCATAAAACCTTATACAACCAACCAACCAACCAAGACCCTCTGTGGACGGCCGAAGACCGAAGACAATGCAGAGCATAGATAACAGGGCGCACTTAAGGGGACAGTACACCTTTAATTCTAGCAGAACATGCGAAATTTGTCACGAGTTTGACATAAAAAAGGGTTTACGACTCTAGAAGCACCAAAATTTCAGAGTGAATTTAGGTAATGTTGAACTATGTTTAAAAATTTTTAATTTGTATATAATATCATAACAAAATGCAGGAGGTGGGGTTCAAAATGATAATTAAAATTTTTAATTTGGATAACATTTAACAGTGCGCACGAAAGCTCATGTAAATTTCATGTAATTTGCATAAAAATTATCTTAAATGAAACATAATACTCTCGACTATAGTTTGAACTAAAACTTTTGTAAACGGTTAATTAGATAAAGAGTAATTAATTTTTAATTAGAAAAATTAGAAAAACCACTAATTTTTACATACATTCAACCTCATATTTTTTAAATACTAAACACAGCTGCACCATTCTAGTTCATTTTCATGATAATATCAATATTTAGGTAGGGTAAAAATTTTTAAGCTATACTCCAAACGGTTTTGGAGATATCATGCGCGCAAGAGTAAAAAAAGTCATTTTGAGAAAAAGCCGTTTAAAGTGAAATTATGTTTTAAATGCATTTTTACAATATAAAATTCATAAGAAAAGAAACAAACTACTAATTTTTTAACTTATTCAGTATTAAAAATAAAATAAGATGCTATTTTAAATTGATAAATATAAAATAAGTTTGTAAAATGCTGTAGAATGTAGGAACATGCGCCAAAAATAAATAAATTTAAAGGTAAAAATGTAGGGCTTATTCTTGCAAAAAAGTCAATTTTAAACATACATGTTCAAATTTTGTTTCGTATTGATTGCTAAGTGAATTAAATATGCGCATTTTATAAAATGAAATTATTTAATGCAAAATATAGGCCATTTTTAGGGATTCTGATATTTTAATATCTGATTCACATATGTTGAAGCACAACAATTCGGGTAGTTTACTAAGAATAATATTAATATCAAAAAGGCCGCATCCAAAACTATCAACTGAAGCAAAATAACTGTCAAATTCATTACTTTTAATTTTTTTATAAGATAAATTAACACCTTATGACATATTTTTATAATAGCATTTTGTATAGCGATTACCATTAAACGGACGATTTCTTTCGCGCTATTATTCATTACAAATTGAATAATAAATACTAAAAAGTGCATTAATATTGCAAAATTAGGAACATATTATTCTGAAAAGAACAGTTTTGTTTCAAATTAAACGTTTAATAGCGAATAAAATTAAGCTAAAATAACAGCTAATCAAAAGTGTGATCAGATCATGTTTCAGAATAAAAGTAGGTAATAAAAAGTAAGCCAACTTGCCAAAAGTGGAAGTTGATGCTAATTTTTTAAAGCTTTTTAATTATTATGTACGGTATTCAATTAAAAATAATTAATGCATTTAAGCATATTTCCAAAGTTACGATAATGTGTGAGTGTGATAACAATATGTTAACAAGCCGCCATGACAGTTTTCGCATGGTATTTAAATCGGAAAGGAAGGAGTGGTGTGTACAATTTCCTTAATATCGCAGTAAATAATTATCGCACAATTAAAATATTGGTATCAAGGTATTCAGAATGAAATTATCTTTCTAAAGATGTAAAAATCTCATAAATCGATTTTTGGACCATTTTAAAAGTGTAGTGGGCCACACGCTTTGAGTCCAACGAACAAGTGACACGTGCGGTGCGGTGTCGTTAACAGCCGACCTCATTCTTCTGTGACGGCTTGCAACATCTAGTATATCGATGAAAGAATTGCATCGCCACGAGTGGTGCCTATATCGAAAAGTAAGGTACACATTCTAAGGCGGACATTTCAAACTTACTTGTCAATGTAAAATATTTCATTTTGTTCTGTTAATAAAGTAGTTACAGACGTAATGGCAAAACTTATTGAATTTAACAACCAACTCCATAAACTGAATTTAAAAAAAATCGTTTCTAGATTGCCATGGTGATTACGTCATATTTAAGATTGAGTCATATTATTTCCTTATTACTGAGTTTAAAATCCGAATTTGTATACTAAATTTGTTTAATTATAGCAATCACATAACCTACCGACAGTTTTGTGGATAGATCTTTCGGGAGAAATATTTATTAAATGGAAAAACACTCTAAATATGAATTTCACGTTCTGAAATTTTCAAAGCTAAGCTTAAGTTTCTCATTCATTTCTCTATTAAATTTTCCATTTTTAGTATACAAAAGATAAAATGTTGCCAACTTAAAATGTACTTATTTTATTAAGGAAATTAATCATATCATAATAACAGACGATATAATTCATTTCACTGAATTAAAAACACAATGAACGCACCTCATTTTTTGCGTTTAAAGTCCAATTTCCAACTTGTTTTATTATGGATACCCGATTAAACAAACCAACAATATGATATTATGTATAAATGCGCTTCAATAAAGGGGACAAATACCATCTGGAATGTCACATAAATGTATATATGTGTTTTCATACATCATTTATAATAACAACTATTAAAAAAATATAATAAAACTAATTTTACGTTTTTAACACTTTCCAACCTAGTTGAAAAGTGTTTATGAATTCGGTTTGTCTCCCATATGGCCGTCTGCCGTCTGTCCGTGCTCTAACTCCCGCAAATATGCTCGGATTGCCCTGAAATTTTTATATGTTATTGTCGCTATCTATAACATGTTTCGTATTTTAACTGAAGTGTGTAGCACTTATAGTTTTTTTTACAGGGACACTCAAAAGAATTCTGTTACATTACGGTCAATGGAGAATAATCATTTGCTGTTTATTTTAATGATGTTACACAATTTCCAATGCATTCTAATTGATATAGATAACTAAGGTGCATTAAACGAAGCTTAATATGGAGTATGGTGTGCATAGCACTTATAGTTACTTTACAGGGACAATCAAAACACTTCCGTTACATAACGTCTACGGAGAAAATTCGTTTGTGGTTTAATTAAATAATCTTTCACTATTTTAAACGCATTGAAATGTATATATATCACTAAGGTATATTACAAGAGGCTTACTACAGAATATTGTGTGTATAGCAGTCATCGTTAATTTACAGGGACACACAAAATAATTCTCTACTGTGTGTTAACAATAATTCCAGGAAGTCCGTATTAAGTTGCTGAACGCGAATTTAAATTTAACTCACTTTTTGTCTATAAATTGGTTTGTATAAATTCTGTAGATCATATACAGGGCAGCACCAAAGTTCGCGAACACATTTCCGTTTATTGACAGAAACTCCAGAAGGAGAATTTGAACTGTGCTACGCGTTTCCTAACTAAACTAAAATTTAGCATCCTATGTAGTATATATACAAATCTATAGATCATATACAGGGCTGAATAAAAGTATTCGAATATTTTTCCGAATATTGTTGGTAATTCCTGAATTTGGATTTTTAAATATGTTATGCGTTTTCCAAAATTGTTTAGTTAGATATCATCTTACACCTTACGGTAAAGATTTTCAAAATTATTGGAAGTGGAAAGTGTTACTTAATCTATGCTTGACGCATGATTTTTCGTTCTTGTTATATATATATTCTTCAAAGTTTATTTTTATTTCTTTATATTTGTTTTCGCTCATATCAAAATAGTTTCGTAATGAAAGACGTTTTTGATACCAGAATTGGCGAACAAAATAAAACGACTATTAATCTACAATTATTGTAATATATTAATCCAGAATCTAATTTATTGATCTGAATTTCAGATGATTATTTTAGAAAGATGGTGCGTGTTTTTGTGTGAAACTATCAAATATTATTCAAATATACACCACATCATTTTTTTATGTAGATACAATTTTATATTTTCTTTTTTGTGAGTCAGAGAATGTTGGGGATTTTATACATCTATGTAAACATACATTAGCTATAACGTGATTGCCAACTAGAATTTTCCCAACTATTCAACAATTTCAATCTAAAACAGCTAAAAGTATATACGAATTAAATGTAAGCACAAAAGCAATATTTATTTTTATGGTTTTGTTTTTTAATCAAGAAAATGTTAATAAAGTGAAATTCAATATATCTAGAGATAATATTTGCTACATTAACAAAAGATTAAATAGAATTTATATTTTAATAACATAAATTTGGAAAGGTTTTATATATATATTTTTTTTTTCAAATTTGCATGAATTATTTGAATTATCTTCCAATTTTTGTAAGTAAAAATTAAATTTATTTACCAAGTTATGTATGATTTTTTTCAAGTGAAAACCTCAATTACTTTAAAAATATGATCACTTTTACGGCTAGAGTTGCAAAAATCCTGTTTATTCCCAGGTTTATTTCCAATAGACCCGGTTTATTCCCAAAAGACCTGGTTTATTCCCAAATAACCAAGTTTATTTCCAAAAAACCCGGTTTATTCCCAGGTTTAAACCGGGTTTTTTCTAGCCTTTGCAACTCTATTTACGGCTAATAAATATAAGTTTGCACCATATTCAGTCTTGGGTATTTGCCTTCATGAGCCGTTACCAATGGCGCTATATATATATATATATATATATATATATATATATATATATATATATATATATATATTTCGCTTAAGGATACGTTATTATATTATTCTAAGCTCATTTTATATCAAGCCATAAAGTGCCACTTTCATTTTAAATGTTTATATTTATAAGTAAGTACTTTTAAAAGAAGATGGAATACAATTCTTTCTATAAGATTATTTTTAAAATAATTTCGTAACAAAGCAAAACTTTTATTTAGTTTTCATGTGACTGCATACTCAGGTAGAATCAGGTAGAGCAGGTATATGAGTAATTATGTCAGTTTAACCGGGGCCTCCGAGATGTCGCTGTGTGTCCTACACCGGGCCTGCTACAAGTATTAGTGACGTCACAGTAGTGATCCACTTTGGTCAAAGTATCGCAGCAGAAAGATGTGATAAAAAGAGCATTTTCGCTCTTGTAATTTGTGATTACATAAATAATATTAAATTTCATAATCGTGAAATAAAAGGGAATTAATATACTTGTTTTATGAAAGGAAATTAAAAGTTTTAAATTAAAAAAATGCTAAGATTAATAAATCAGATTGAACCCATTGACTTATCTTTTCCTAAACACATTATATTACAATAAATATACGTACAAAAAATATAATAAATCTACCAAAAACTTTACAAAATCAATCCCATTCCTCCCTTTTACAACTACATACCATAATTTAACCATCAAAACACAATAAATGTCGATTTAAATACAGAAATCGACATTTTTTAACTATAGAGACCTTGGCACTTTTTTTTAACGCTTTGGCGTAATCCGGGCTTCAGAAAGTTAGATATGTTTTAAAATTATATACACAATTATGAAAACAAACCTAATGTACTTTTATGTTTATTTATATATGTATAAAATTATTTATATATACAATTCTGTTCTACCTGCATATAAAAAGAGATAAATGGCTTCTGCATATGAAATAAATTATATAAATATTGAAAAAAAAAATACTTATTTATATGAAACTACGAATAGGTTGCCAGAAAATATTTTGCAACTTTCCTTCTCTCGCCATAAGCCTTTTTCGGTACTTTTCGGTTAGCCGGGCGCCAGTGATACATGCACATATATAAATATATATATTAATTAATACATATATGTGTGTGTAGATATGTGTATATATATATATATATATATATATATGTATATATATATATATATATATATATATATATATGTATATATATATATATATATATATATATATATATATATATATATATATATATATATATATATATATATATATATATATATATATATATATATATATATATATATATATATATATGTGTGTAGATATATGTGTATATATATGTGTGTGTATATATGTATATATATCACTGGCGCCCGGCTAACCGAAAAGTACCCAATTTTCTATCTTGACTTTGTAACTGATTTGTAATATTTTAAAAATTGTCTATTTATTGTACTTGGGTCTAGGACATAATAACCACTCAAAATAACTTATCAAAAGATTTATTTTCATATATTTGTACACTTAAGTTAGCTAAAATGTTAAATTGAACTACGTAGAATTACTAAGTTGTGTAAATCAGTTACTTTTAATTTTATAAACAAAGCACATCACTCACTTCTAACTAAATGTATCTAGATATTAGTCAATTTATTACAGTATTTCTTTCAAAATCATTTTTTAAACTGTTTATCGTCTGCTTCTTTTATTTTTTTTTTTCTAAAGATCATTTGATTCTTTTCGATTTGGAAGTACAAATTCAATCAAATATGCCAGATTATTTCCATTACAGTAGGCTAGACATTTGTTGTTAGGTTTTTTTTCTCTGCACAAGTTCAATACCATCATATTAATTCTAGCTTCACGAATTATGAAAAGTATATCGAAACATTTAATGCAAACCACTTCTGTTGAATTGTAAAAATAATTATCACAAGGTAATTTTCGTAGCTAAAATTTCTTCTTTTCATTAGCAGTAGCGAATTTGAAGACTTAGATTAGAAACTAGGAGCACAGCATTTTCTTCTCTTTATTTTATAGATATAATCTACACTTTCTTTAATAATTATAATCAATAATTATTGATAGCATTATAATCTAAATACACTGAAAAATATTATTAATTACTATATAAAACAATAAATAAAATCAAAATACTGTCGTAAACAATCCGTACAAACGAACAAAGTACATGAAAATTTTTAAGTTATTATGGATCACTGTTTTGACGTCAGCAGGTTGTGACGTCACCTGTAGCAGGCCCGGTGTAGGACACACAGCGACATCTCGGAGGCCCCGGTTTAACAGAGTCTTTTCTATCCTGCACCGAGAGGTCTGAGAGCATGATAGAAGTTTCTATATATGTGAATGCCTATATATAACTCCGGTAATCTCATCTTCAACAATAATTTATTTGCGTTTCATATGTTGTGAAGTATTAGATTATGAAATATAACAGAAATTATGCATGGAAAAAACAAATATTTAAGATGTAAAAATTCTATATGAATTATTATTTATTATTTTTATTATTATCAGTATCCTTATCAACAGCTCTTAAGTTTTTTATTTTGATTTATAATCTCAGTATTGACAAATAATAAAGAATTTGGTAACTTCCATAATAAGTTCTTCTAAATCCTCATTTAAAAATATAAACATACGTGAAACAAGGCGTAAACTCTAAAAAAAAGTAGCCAATGGACATACACATGCATACTTTTCCATTAAACATAGTGCAACATTTCATTATGATTTGACAATTTTTCTTCAAATTACGAGACATTCTCAACTTAAGTTAAGTTTTCGTAAAACAATGTAATGTTTCGAGCAACTGAGTTATCAATCGATTTTCTGATTTGTTAATGAAATTTGTACAGCGTATTGTAATAAGAAGTAATTTTACTTATCGTGTAGTTACTGTCCTAAAATTTTCTAATATGTAAATAATGCGGATCTTTGAAAAAAATTATTAGTAGTGAACGTGTACCGTGATAATTGAAGACACACTTGCCATGGTGCAAAAGTATTTTTAAATGAAACTATTATTAGGGTTAAATACTGTAAATTAATTATTTAATTATTTATTAAATTTAATTTCTTTAATGGTACTTCAATGTTGTATTTGAACTGATAGATTTTAGTTAAAAAGCACTTTATTTCACCATAAACTTTATATAATTTTAATAATAATTAATAAATACGTTAAACTGCCGATACAAAAAGGAATATTGTGATACCTACACTAGATAGTGTTTGATTGAAGACATCAATATTAAGAGAAGTTTAAAGCAATATTTCATTTTCTTTAATCGATTTTAAAAAGCCAAATCGAGAACAGGCGGCTTTGCTTAAAAATGGATCATTCCCCTGTGTGTCAATATATTTAATCAGATACACTCTATCCTAAATTGTACGTTTCGATTTTAAGAAGCGGAATCGAGAACAGGCGGCTTTGCTTAAAAATGGATCATTCCCCTGTGTGTCAATATTTTTAATCAGATACACTCCATCCTAATTGCTCTCATCTATAATTTCTGCCAACTGTCTACAATAAAGTGAATAGCTGGTAAGGATATAAAGAAAGAGTTACTTAACTGCATTTTAAAAAATCAAATGGGAAAAGTTTGTATTACAAATGAAGATAACTTTTCTATTCAATTTTTTAGAACAGAGAATAAAAGTGACATTTTTGTATATGGTTTTTTGAATAAATCATTCATGAAGAAGGAAAAGTTACGCTTATGTTAAACTGCAGTTTCCTTAAATAAACGCCTTAATATTGCTTTAATATTATGATCTTCAAAATGCATGTTAATACGAATACAGAGAGATAATAAGTCATAAAAATTTACTTTAACCTGCTGTATTTTAATGATTAAAATATCACATTCTAATCAATATGACATATGTTTTAAAGTTAACGCTAACTCTAAAAGGCACCCTTAGAGATAATTAAATCAGATTATTTTTTATAAGGGGCACAGGAATGCTGTGCAGAGCATTTAAAAAAAAATGCCGAAACAAAATTTAAGAAATACCTACTACATTGGTGAATGTAAATTTCTGTTCTTTTTTGTTACCCAGTCAATATAAAGAAATAAATAAAGAAATAAAAAATAAAAAAAGAAAGAAATAAAGAAATAAAGAAATCTATGAAAAATGACGAAACCATTTTTAATTGCTAGGGTTATATTTTGTACACTATGTTCCGCAGATCAAGACTTCTGTTTTAAGTGGAATCCGACTCACTTCTCACATGCATTATTGACTAAGAGTAGAACCCTTCACCTTTTGACCAGCGGCCAGCGTCTTAACCACTAGACAAGTACAATTTTTATCGGAGCTGTGATATGTTGCTGTGATATTTTTTGTCTGTTAATTTTAAATTTCATAATAATTTATCAGTGTATTTCAATTCAGATTGAACACATAAAAAACCGTTCGTACATTGTCGTAATATAAATTTATTTTGTTAGTTAATATTAATTCACAGCGAGGACGTATCTATATTTAACAATATAGATATATTATTCATTATTTACAAATCGCGGTAAAGCTATAAGACATCCATTTCTACAATGGCATCTTCGCTCGCATGGAAAGATATCACAAAATGAGTCTGTTCAGAGACACGATCTCTTAATATAAATGGATACTAATCTTTCGTTTGCATATGACACCCCACCCCTCATAGTTCAAACGAACCACTGGTATAATATGTGTATTACTTCTTTGAACTGGTTGACTATCATTTATCAGTCTTTACAGGAACAGTTTTCTGTAAGTCCATATCATTATTTATAATGGACTTATTTTTTACAGATATATCTATAGTATGATTACAATCTTTATTCACAATTGTACCTGTTACAATATCACGTGAAAACTTAGACTGGTTAGATTTTGCAGCATTCTCGGCATTAATTTTGTCTTTATTATTTACATTATATACAGAAAAATTGTTTCAATTAACTCTTTCATAACTAACATAATCATTCTTCTGTTAATCACACTGACCCGTCTCTTTAATTTTCTCTGACATTTCATAACTTACTTCTCTGTTATGTCTCAACTGATTAACATGACGTTTACACATTATTCCGTTACATCTATTTACTAAAACCTGTCTACTCCCCAATAATTTTATAAATTTCCCCTTAATCCATTTCTCCCCTTTTCCAAAGTTTTTAATTAAAACTAATTCATGAAGATTGTATTTGGATTGGTTTGGATGGCAATACCAATTGTAGAGTTGTTGAAAACTACCCTTCCAAACATTAGTTCTGCGGGAGTCTTACCAGCCAAACAATGGGGAAGAGGAATGATTTTCCAACAAAAATCGTAAAATTGATAAATTTATCTAGCTTTTTAAGACAATTTTTCACAGTTTGCACATACCTTTCTGCTTGTCCAATGGATGATGAATGATATGGAGGAATAGGCTTATGCTTAGAGCCATTCGATTAAAGAAATTCCTGAAATTCATCACTTATGAGTGCATGTCCATTTTTACTGACCAACGGAAAGTCCAAATGTAACACAAATTCTCCGTAGTACTATAACAGTTCATTTACTATCAGTACTGAGTACCACCTGTACCTCTAACCATTTAGTACAAGACGCGACCACTCGGGAATTTTTTTTATTGCCATTTTAAAGGTTTCATTTTAGGATTATCCGTAGCAAACAATTGGAAGCTACTACAAGAATTTATCATTCGCTCAATTTGTTTATCCATATTACGCAACCATATTACGCATTGATCTTTAACGTTCACGCTAGACATACCCTGATGAACCGAATGTAATAAATTTAACATATATTCGCGACATTCATCTGGTATAATTACTCTATGTATCTATAATAAACAGTTCTCTAAACACGAAATTTCCTGGCTTCTACAAAACTATAATTGGTAATATTCTAATTTAATCTTTTTCGGCCATCCATATAACACCCACTCTAAAATTTGTTTTGTTACTGAGATTCAGTTGTCTACTTTGCAATAGTTTTCGAAGTACCAGGACAATCATTACTATCTGAAACGGATATTACTTCAGATAGATTACCTAAAATGTTTACAGTTTCTGGAAGAGGTGATATACTTAATGCATCAGCATTTTTATTATTTTTACCTTCGCGATACTCAATAGTGCAGTCATACGCTGCAAACATTAACAACCAGCGCAGCATTATGGGTGATAATGTATCAGGAACTTTTTTAACAGGATCAAATAATCTAATTAAAGATTTACGATCAGTTATGATTTTAAGCTAAATATTATATGAAATTTAGTTACACCAAAAATTACAGATAAAGCATCTTTATCTATCATTACGTAGTTCCTTTCAGTTTCATTCATCGTTCTAGATGCAAAAGCTATTTGTTTTACTTTACCTTCAACATTATGACTTAATACGCAATGAATATCATATTCAGAAACATCAGAGTAAAATAACATCTTTGTTTACATCGTACAATTCTAAAACAGGTGATGTACATAAATTTGTTTAACTTTCTGAAATGATTTTTCAGGCTTTTCTGACCATGTTCTGATTACCATATTATTTAATAATTTATACAAATATTCCAGCACATCTAAAATATTAGGCAGAAAATTTCTACAATAAGAAATTAATCCCAAAAATGAACACAATTGTGACACATTAGTAGGAAAATGAGCATTCAAAATAGCATCAACTTTTTCTGGAATAGGATTAATTTCTTGATGTGAAAATTTATGTCCTAAATAGCTAACTTCCGGAAAATAATTTTTTAATTTGTCCTTATTTACTCTTATACTATGCTGAGAAAAGCATTTCATAATGCAGTCTACTCTTTCAGAGTGTTCTGACTCAGATTAACACTTCTAATTACATCATCAAAGAATAAACCAACATAATCAAAATGTTTAATGTATTTTTAATTTTTCTCTGAAAAATTCCAGCAGCGCACTTTATTTCAAAAGCTAGCCTAAACACTTTAAATAAACCTTTATGTGTGTTAAAAGTTTACTAGTTTTATCATCTACAGGTAGTATCAAATAAGCGTTTAATTTAATCCACTACTTTTATATTTTGTATTAACCTTTTCAAAACTTGCTCATAGTATTCGATTCATTAATGATAGAAAATTGGAAGGGTGGTATTATGGGTGTTGTATTAAAAGATTTTATGTGGAATTTTATAGTATTAATAAATATATTCATTCCATAAACATTGTTTTATTTTTGATGCAAATCTATTTACAAATAAAGGTTAAGTGCTAATTAATTTGTATATTATAATTAATAAAAAGAAAGTTTATTTTAAAAACAAATATTTTATATTAAAAATATCAGTTACTACAGCAATATAAACTGCTCTTATAGATAAGGAAATATATAGTAGATAAGGAAAAAATATATATTTGTGAAATTCTAGAAATTATTAACAAGAAATTTCTTAAACAATTTTTTTTAACTTATTTTTTTCAATTTCTATATAATTATTCTCAATATATGCTTACGTTATTTACCGGTAGGTTTTTAAAGATCATGCCAGTTGTCATCGATAGATGACAGCAAAATCTGGATAAAGTTGACGTACTTTTTTTATGTGGGGAAACGGAGAATGCGTTAGGCATTTATTATTACCGAAGTAGCGCTTTATAATAGCAAAGACAGCTGGAACACATAAATTTCACGAAGCCTATTACGATCACAACTATTGGTTTTTTTTTACGTTCAAGTTTTAAACTTAATTCTCGTTAGTTTAATTTTTTAGTACATTTATAAAAATACTAGACTTTTTTTTTTTCAAATGAATTCTACATCATATTTAAATCTTCTTTTCTTTTATTAAGAAAGAGTTACGGGAAATACTCAAAGATGTAGTTATTATTTTTTCTAAAGATGTTTAAATAAAAATTATTATTATTAAATAAATTTATTCATTCATATATATGAATTGTATTTAATGATAACATGTAGAAATTAACTTACATATTGACATTTTAAATTTCTCGGTGTATGTTATAAAATTTTCTTAATATTTAAAAAGGTTTTCTTTAGTTGCGTCTTTTTAAATAAATTGTTAAACAGAATTATTTTTATCACATGAAAAAAATAATGTCAACTTTTTAAAACTGAATTGAGTTTATACTTGAAATTGCAAAAAATTATATATCGATAGATATTTCTTTTTATTTCAAAAGGTCAATTAAAATACAGCCTTTTCTTTATCTATTAAAATTCTTTAATATTATTTTTTATAAGTTTGAATATTTTAAATAATACAATGTTTTACATGAAGTGAATATTTTCATAATTATTCGAAAAACGTGTTCGAAAAGAAAATTAATAAACTTTTTCAAAAATGTTTGAAAAATTAATACGTATTCTCGGAAAAAATTAACAATCTTGCATAATTTTTTATAAAATATAAAAAATAAGATTATTTAAAGTAGTTTTAGATAGTTTTATATGATAGTTTTATATGAATTTCTATTTTTTTAGGTAGATTTCGTAAGAAATACTACCTATTACATTCTCACCTAAGTTGGAAATTTTGAAAAATTTTTGCAGATCTACGCCGATCATGACTCCCAGAACCCAAAACCACCCCCAGTTCAAAAGTTTATCTATCTATCTATCTATCTATCTATCTATCTATCTATCTATCTATCTATCTATCTATGTCACTTTTTTCTGACCACGATAACTGGAAAAATTCTGCATAAATCTCTTCCAAACTGATACATAAAATCAAGGGTCATAAAATCTCGGTCAAGTTCGTTAATGGGCAAAATCGAACCAAAGGGGGGGAAATGGGGGAGCTTTTTGTGAAAACAGAAAAATCCTCATAATTTCTTTATTATTATACGTATCGAATCCGTTTAAAGTTATTATTACTTCTAGGAAAAAGGCCGAAAATGTATGTATAACAGATTTTTGATATAATTAAAAATGGCCCCAAGGGGGGGAAAAAAGGGGGGTTTTAGGAGAAAAAAAATCATAGCTTCGTCAATTCACAAGATATCAAATCCGCGTAAATTTATTATTAATCCTCTTAGTATTATCTAAAACTTTTATATTGACAAGTTTTTTATAGGACCAACCGTTATAGCAAAAAAAAATTAAAAACAAAACAAATCCCTGCCGGCTCCGCCTGCAAACAAGTTATTTTTCGAAGTAGGCGGTTCCAACTCCCGCATCTTTTCGAAACTGATATATAAAATCAAGGGTCATAAAATCTCGGTCAAGTTCGTTAATGGGCAAAATCGAACCAAGGGGGGGGGAAATGGGGGGCTTTTTGTGAAAACAGAAAAATCCTCATAATTTCTTTATTATTATACGTATCGAATCCCTTTAAAGTTATTATTACTTCTAGGAAAAGGGCCGAAAATTTATGTATGACAGATTTTTGATATAATTAAAAATGGCCCCAAGGGGGGGAAAAGGGGGGGTTTAGGAGAAAAAAAATCATAGCTTCGTCAATTCACAAGATATCAAATCCGCGTAAATTCATTATTAATCCTCTTAGTATTATCTAAAACTTTTATATTGACAAGTTTTTTATAGGACCAACCATTATAGCAAAAAAAAATTAAAAACAAAAAAAATCCCTGCCGGCTCCGCCTGCAAACAAGTTATTTTTCGAAGTAGGCGGTTCCAACTCCCGCATCTTTTCGAAACTGATACATAAAATCAAGGGACATAAAATCTCGGTCAAGTTCTTTAATGGGCAAAATCAAACCAAGGGGGGAGGGGGGGGGCTTTTTGTGAAAACAGAAAAAAAAAACCCATAATTTCTTAATTATGATACGTATCGAATCCGTTTGAAGTTATTATTACTTCTAGGAACAGGGTCAAAAACTTATGTATGACAGATTTTTGATATAATTAAAAATTGCCTTAAGGGGGCGAGGGAAGAGGGGTTTTAGAAGAAAAAAATTCATAACTTCGTCAATTCCCAATATTTCAAATCCGCTTAAATTTATTATAAATCCTCTTAATATTATCTAAAACTTTTATATTGACATGTTTTTTATAGGACCAACTCTTATAGCAAAAAAAAAAAAAAAAAAAAAAAAAAAATCCTTGCTGGCTCCGCCTGCAAAAAAGTTTCGTTTCGAAGTAGGCGGTTCCAACTGCAGCATCATCGCAAAAAGGTCATTTCTTCCGCAATTCCCGACAAACAGGCACCCCACGTTCTGCGTCTTCGAAATCTACCTGTGCCTGTAGGCCGAGCCGTCAGGGATTTTTTTAATATAAAAACTGGATTTTTGAGTCAGACTGAATTTGTTATCATAAAATACTTTAGATAGTGTTGTAATAAAATTTAATTTTATAGTAAGATTTTTTTTTTTTTTAACATCAGATTTTTAATTTCTTAAGATTTTTATAATAAAAACTAAGCTAAAGCTACGGTTAAGGGACCACACTCTAATGTTAAGCCTATGGGAACATTCTTTTAAAATTCCTGTTTTGTATTTTAATATTTTCAAGGTTTTTTTATAGGATATTTGAGGTCGATGTTTAATGTTCTGTGTGTGTACGTTTTCGATTTTGGCTGGTGCTTTTTTTACGAAGACACTTTTTTTAGAACCACTTTCAAAATATGAAGTGGTTTCATTAAAACAATCTGCAACCAAAATTGAAAATGTAAAAAAAGGACCCGGTTATAGATTGTCCTCAGCTATCTTCAGCAACTAAAATCATATAAAAATATTGAAATTCAAACGAGAAATTTAAACTGAATAGTCTTTATGGTAGCTTATTACGAGTGTTTGCCGTGACATAAGGGCTTAAATTTTAAAATGTAATTTTCGGAAAAAATACCCAGACTTTCGGAATCTTTTCTTTACTATCTACATTTGAAATCATATTCTAATCTTCTTTCAATAAAGTGTTGTTAAGTAATATTGTTCATCATATTTATTGCACCAATGCGACATCTTTCATCTTTATATTGAGAAATATTGTATAGTACTCTGTAAATATTTACAATTTCAGACAAATGAAGAAATACAATTACTTAAACCTGATGCAGTTTTTAGTATTTTTAGATTTATCAAATCTTACACTACATTTGAAACTCTGATTATAAACCACCCAAAACATTCATGAGTATATACTTTTGGTCCGTCAGACACATTATAGTATGTCATATACATTATGCTGACCTTTTTTATTATTTGTATTTTATTATCGCTTTATTTGAATTTCAATTATCACTTTAATATAACAGACTATTAAGATCAATTGTTATTATTTTTATTATTAAGATTAAACGTTTTTGAAGCTCTTAAAAACCACAAAACATGCATTTAGTACAGGTCAGTATGAATACTTCGGTTTTAGTTTTTGGTTTTACATTCAGTTGTAAAAAGTCGATTTTATTTATTTCTAAAAATAAAAATAATAATATTAATTTACATAGATGGATATTTTGGTTCTCTTTAGACATCAGGCTCGACGGTGAAATACAGTCGACGTTCATGAAACCGAGTTCATAGAGACCGAGAAAATGGTTCGAATTATACGATCACCTAAAAGGAAATATTTTTTCACGCAATCTCTAAAGAAAATATACTTATCTTACAATAGAAAGTTATACTTTTCTAAATTGTGAAAATATTGCTTTAAGATATTAAATTGCAAAAACATATTATTCACTAAAATTAAATTTTTCAAACGCATATTATTCTTAAAATTGCAGAAATCATTTATCATAAATAACATCCTAATAACAGAAATAAAACAAAAGAATCAGAAATATATGTAATGAAGTAAAAGTATATGGAAAAAAATTGGGGGGGGGGATAAATTTATCAAATGGTATTTGTTATTATTTTTAATTTATACGATTTTCAATTAATTTTTCTATTTTTTTTTGCAGTGTGCTATATATGAATAAGCAATTTCAACAATAAAAAATAACCCTTATTAATTTTTTTTTGTTAAAACGTTTTAAGGATATTAAAAAAAAAAAAACAATTCACAAATCTCTAGAAACTTTACATGTTTGTATTTTTTATTTTAGTTCGAATTAAGGGATATGATAGAAAATAAGTTCGAATTAAAGAGAACGTTTTAACATTAGTTGTGAAGAAAGGTTTTCTGGACTTTCTAATTAGTTCGAATTATTGTGAGTCCACTGTAGCTCCAAGGAAAATTATGGGTGCTTGAGAGCCAGATGACAGTGTAGGAGATAACTGATGAGACAGGAACGCAGATGAGAGATCAGCCATCCAGGTGCTGTCATATATTAAAAATATTACCGGATTCTTCTATCTGGTTCTCATAGACCTAACCCGTGCACTTGCGGATATTTTGTTAATGATGTACATTAAACAATGTTACTTTACATTAATATGAAATACATTTAAGGTATTTTTAAGCAAAATAATATTTTTTAACAGGGTAACAACAACGTTATAATATCTTATATTTCACTGCTCCATACTGCTCCATAAAATATTTAAATTATGTAACGTATGTGTAGAACATTAAGATCGCATTTATTTATTTTTTAATATTATTACGATTTTTGAGCTCTTAAAACCACAAAACATGCATTAAGCATGATTCTATGGTCTTTATTCTAAATATATATATATAAGTTATTTACTTACAGTAATAGACGATGTTGGACTCTTTGGACGGCAGACTCGAAACATGGACTACCTCTTAAGAAGTGAATTGTACGATGTTGGTAGTCCCTTTAACAGTCAATGAGATATTTGATCCACTAAATACGAGTAAGGAGATGAGAGAGTAGCGATGGGTGGATCAAATAGGTTAAATAATAAAGTATGTCCTTGCGGATCTCATACACCTAAAATGTGCACTGTCGGGTCAATAGTAAGCATTGTTCAAATGCACTGATTTATATTAATTAATGATTCTTTCATTCAATATGAATTATATTTTATTCATCTGTTAGTGTAATAGTATATTTTAGCTGGGAAACAAAAGGGTAATACCTTATATTTCTCTCGCTAATTTATTTATATTATGTAACATATTTACTCAAATAATATATTTTATTATTGTATCTCAATAATACTCAAATATTTTATAACCACAAATATTTATACTCACCAAGTGGTACAATAACTTTCAAAAAATATTTTAAGTGACATCATTGATCGTTTTATAAGGTAAATCGCGGAACAGAGACTATTTTTATAAAAAGATATTGAACCACTGAATTATGAAAACACTTCATTACATCCCAAAGATTAATTGGACCACAGATTATGAAGCACCCACCTTAGATTTGTCTGATATGTTGTGCTAGATCGTAGAATGAACGAATCTTGACTTTGCACTCTGACCCTTCAGGCAAAAATTCCCCAACTTGTCCTGGTGGGATAAGATACCGGGAAATCAGAGACATATAATGAACTTTATGCACGCGACCTGAGAATCGAGGCTAAAATTCGTCTGCTGAGAGTATTTCCTTTTAGATATGTTTAATTGTTAGTTGTTAAAAATATTATGCTTAGTTGTTAAAAATGCGACAAAAAAGTTTCTTGTTGTAGCAATAGATATTTAATATATTGTAATATAAATTCAGAATGTTGTTCTGTATCCGATAATTCTTGATAAATTTGCACAATTTCTGTTAACCACTTTTTGTTTTTGCGTAAATTACAAGATGCGGTCTACTATTAACTTAACAAGACACCGCACACTGGCTGCTATCTTTGTCACGCTTGGAGGAAAATGTGGCGCATTAATGTTTTGAACATTAATTAAATTCAGATGGAGAAGACATAGTTTTGAAATTTAATCCAACCAAATTTAATATTATGTGCTTAAATGCATAATTAAAGAAATTTCTAATTTCTAATGCACACATCGCATTAAAAAATAAATAAATTTCTACAGGAAAAAAATACATCAACAATTAATTTTCAATCTAAATTCAAAATATATAACATAACAAAGAGAAACCGATCAAACATAAGGAAAATTATGATAAGATAATATAAAACCTTTTGTAAGATTTAGTCTCTATAAAAAATCGATAGATCACCCTTAATTCACAGACTGTTTATGATAAAAATCATAACCAAGGGGTCATTGGACTCGGAATATTGTCTTCTTTTAAACTACGAATGCAATTTTTGAAGTAGAGGAAGTCTACATATTAAAACACTGCATCAACTTTGTTATTTTATATAGTAACATTCACTTTGGACATCATATATGAGTTCCTTGGATCAAGTCAGACCAGTAAAAAAGGAATGGTTTGGATAATATTTATTAAATTGCCATTGGATATTAAAAGAAAAAATTTTTGGGTACACCACCAAATTTAGAAACATTAAATTAACACGTTGACGGACAGTAGGAAATAGTGAAGTTCGAAAATTGACACTATATGTTTTTGTAATTTTTAGAATATTAGAAGTATAGTTTTACTCTTTCTGCTTAAATAAACTTAATTTTGATTAATTCAGCACCTTTAATTATGTTGCACTACTCCCTTCACAACCACGTCAGGGTGGCTAGTGGTCAGGGAAAAATACAGTTAAAAAAAGTGATAAACACCAGTATATTCTTATAGAAAAAATTATGTTGATTATTCGATCAAATAATCAATTTGAATTTTTCTATAAGAATATACTGGTAAGTAATTTTTTTTTACTGTAATTTTCCCTGACCACTAGCTACCCTGCACGTGCATACTGAAGCTGCAACTCGTATAACAGGTGGAAAACAAACTTCAACCTAAAAAATTGTCTCCAAAACATGACACTGGGCCTCTACTTGTACGCCGGTAAATGCACATTTGTGCTGCTATAGCCGTAGTGTCTAAAAATGACCGTTTCGTTTTGGGCGGCTATAAGTGTCCGTCCACGTGTTAAGATATCACATGAAAAATTTCCAAATTCACACCGGTAAAACTTTAGAAGTAACTTATATATAAAATAAGCTTAAGGAATTCGCAAATTGCAATTTTTTTTTAAATGCTTTCTTATACAAGTTTTCTCGTCGCTATTTTCGATTTCCTTATATGTCATTAACAATAGCAGAATAAAGACCCTTTAGAGATTAAACCTATGAAAAGAATATTTCGCTATATCTCGAAATATAATAATTGGAATGAATTATAAACATACACATTCTCGTTTTATGCGATACACATTCTGTGTATGAAAACATTGATGAGGTCATAATTCGTAATTTTTATTTATATAAATTTATTAATAAGTTCCATAATTAAAATTATGTCTTTTGGCAAAAAATGCCCAGAATCGTTTAGGTCTATTCACTGAATGTCACTGAAAATTAAATAATTTAAATCAGATGAATTTGTGAGGAGATATGAATTAACGTTTGTCATGTGAATTTAACATCAGCATCCTCAAACTTTGAAATCTTCCAACACTAATGTGGGAGAACCAAAGGTGGACAGTGTTCCTAAGGTAGCCCATCACTCAAAAGTGGAATTAATTAATTTTTAACACATGGGCTGATAAGTTCCCGGTCTGGCACACGGATGGCGTTGCAATCGCCGAACCGATGTTTTTTTAGTAAATACTAACCTTTAAAAGGTAGCAGAAAAAATGCCATGACGATTCACCGTGTGGATAAAACGTTAGAGTGGTTTTAGTTGAACGACTTTGTTGATAAACAAAAAAAATGGATAACAAGAATTTCAAGAATTGTTATTTGATGGGGAAAAACACCGTTCAAAGAAAAGCTTGGCTTGATAAGCGTTATCCGGACACTGCATCAGGTAAATCAACCATTATTGACTGGTTTGCTGAATTTAAACGTGGTCGTACGGACACCAGTGATGTACCACGCAAAAGAGGTGGTTACTCCCGAAAACATAAAAAAAGTCCACAAAATCGTTTTGTGGAACCGTAAAGTGAAGTTGCAGGAGATAGCTCAGACTCTGAAGATATCCAAGGAACGTGTAGGTTTTATTTTGAATGAACATTTGTCTATGAAAAAGCCGTTGTCAAAGTTGCTGCCGCGCGTGTTGACTTTTGACGAAAAACAACAACGAGTTCTGAGCACTGTTTGGAGCTTTTTCGTTATAAAATTATGTTATTTATTATTAATATATTATTAATAATCATTTATTAAATTATTATTATAAAATTATTATTATTAAATTATTTTTAAAATTATTATTATTAAATTATTATTGTAAAATTATTATTTTTAAATTATTATTATTATTATTAAATTATTATTATTTATTATTAAAGTTATAAAGTTATAAAGTCATAAAGTTATAAAGCTTTGTTAAAAAGTTGTGTTTTCTTTATTAGACCGGGAACTTATCAGCCCATGTGTTAATCACAAAATGGTGCTACTGCATTGTCAGTCATGTATCTGCAGTGCACGTGGCTGAATTGAGAGAGATAACCTTGATACTCCGACATTTTATGCAGTGATTTCACTTTTTTCAGAGTAGTCGTTCTAATTTCCGGGTAAGACGTTTTTTAATTTACACGTATTTAAATTCTTAGAGCTTTGAGTTATGATACGTTTTCTGAAAGCATATTTCTTTCTCTTTAATCACATTTACTTCATTTCTAAGAAATTTACCAGATTAATACTTTTACGTCGTGCAAATGGTGAGCATACGCATGTTCCCAAGGTGGGTACCTTAGAAAACAAATGTGGAAATTAGTGTAGTTAGAATGATTTTCCAAAATTTCTGCATAAATTTCTGAGAAAACCTATTATTATATATTGTTAACACCAGATTTCTCAAAAGAAGTCAATAACTCCGAGAAGAAATTCCCTGAAATACAGTGTACAAAAAGTGCTTCAAGGTCTTTTCGTGTCATAAGATAAGAAGATTAATAAAGAAGAACTCGAAAGATATCAAAAGAAAGAAAGGATCATCAGAGCTATAATAGCAAGCAAAACAATTTGCCGAGTATTTTTTTTTTTTAATTTAAAAGTGATTTCAATACATGGGCCACCTCTAGAACACTATGTAACCAAAGGTGGTCCACAAGCTGCAATTTTGAAATTGTATTATAAAAATATTTAAATTTTATTTTACAAAAAAAAAGTATACATGATATGTGTCAGAAACAAGTGTAAAAAATTACAAACAAAAATTCAGCCCCTCACAAGTTAAAGAAGACGATGAGAATATAGAATATAAGATAAGAAGAAGACAAGATAAGAAAAAAGATAATAAATAAAATATGCAATGGAACAAGATAATAAATGAATTTAAAAGCATATTTTTAGTTAAATTGAACAAGTTTATCAGAGCTGTAGAGAGCATAGTGGACGCAGATTTTTCATAGAAATGAACATCACTATTAAGACAGCTCATTTTTATAGAAAATCTATTAATGTGGTAAGTATTAAAGACAAGTTTAGCATTTCGTAAATTAAAACAATGCCCTCGATTCCCAAGAATGTTTAGCGATAGAAAATTTTCAAATTTCTCTGTTAGAAATATAACGAGAATGTATTTTAAGCAGATATCGAGGTTTCGTTTACTTGGGCCTATATATAAGATAAATAACAATCATTGCAAAGAACATAACATATTCCTCAATTGAGCCCATGAGAACTAGAAGATATAGTACAAAAGAGCGTAAGCTTATTGTCAAGTTAAAAAAAAAATAATAATAATATCGAAACGTTGTAAAACTTTAGCCAATTTGAATCATAATGATAGATAGAAATACAAAGCAGTCAAATTATTAAGTTTAATTTTGATTTATTTTGAAAGATTAGACTTAATAGAGGGTCTAATGCTTTTAAGAACTTTATCTATTACGCAAAGACTAAATCCTCTTTTGACAGCAAGAGATTTAAGTAATTAATCCTCTAATGTCCATGGTAACATATCTGCTACCATATGTTCAGCTTTCATTGTTAGCACAAAATTGCACAAATAAAGTATTTTTTAAGTCATTACAGCAATATTTTTTCCTTTAGGTAATATTAGTTATGAAGTTTGAATGCAGATGACATCACTAAATAAGAAAAAAAATTAGTTTGCAGCAACATGTCTGCTAAAAAGGACAAAATAATATGTACAGTGCTAAATTTTGCTTAGTTGCTTTTTTGCTAAATTTTTCAAATATTTTATTAACATAACACTAAATACATATCAAATATAGGAATAAAAAAGTTAATTTTATTTTCAACAAAAGAAAGGTCAATGTAAGTTTGTTTTTTATTGGTAAAATGAGTAATTAAAATTACACTAGCAGATATGCTACCACGGGTAATAATGTTCACGAGCCCATGGTAGCATTTTTGCTACCATATTATTTTCACTAAAAATTTGTATTTCTTAGTGTTAGCTTTGCACTTAAGTTACCTGATTTACTTTTGTTCATGATATTAAATAAATCAGAAATAAATTACAATGAAATTTTCTTGTGCGACCACCCTCATTGAGCTACCACCTCCATTGAGCGACCGCCTCCATTGAGAGAACACCTTCCTAAACGACCATTTGTTTATAGAATGAAATTTAATCCCATAGGATCAATGATATTTTTACGTCTATTAAGAGACCAATCTACATGGATCTCCCTCCATGAGCGACCAATTTGTTTTAATAAATGTTAATAAATTTCGTTCTTAACTGGTAGTTCGGCTTTAATTTTAATTTTATCATTTTAAGATGTTTTTTTTTTTAATTATTCAAGTAACCTTTACGTGTTTAAACCATTTTTGTGCTTTTTCAAGCAATGAATCAATTTCTGATGACGCGTAAGGAGTGCCGGACAGTAAATTACCTGCCATATCGTCGCAGTAAACTCTCAAAAAAGTAGAAAAATGAATGGTACCTTCGTTAATTGTTCAAGACGAAAACATTTCGCATTTATTCACTGAACTTCGAAACGGTTTAGAAATAAAAGCTGTAACAGATAAAATAAAAATAAAAAATAAATTATAAATAGGATAATATAGGATAATATAATATAGGATTAAAATTGTAAAATCAATGCAAACATCACTTTAAACAATTTTTTAACGCGTGTAGTAATTAATGTATTTAGATTGAATTTTTCTTTTGCTATTTAATTTTCTTCATTTTCACTACTAACCGTTTTATTACGAACCAAGACAAGAGAAACAATGCTATGCGGTAGATTTCTCTTGAAAATATCTCATTATAGATCTATGGCAGAGATTATTTTTGTTAAATTGGTACGTATAAAACACAAAATTCTCTACTGGAACGTATATGTCTCGACTCGCAATCAAAGAGTTAACTGAAGAAGAGTGAAAGGAAATGTTAAGAATGCAATACACATACGTGTAAAATGCACCAATAGCCTGATTAAATGGGTATTTCGCGGGAATATAAGGTTGTTTAAAAAAAAGAAAAAAAAGATTTTCGAAAAAGGGAGGTTTCCAAAAAGCAACGTAAATGAAACGCCGAGGAAGTAAAGTATGTTAAAATTTTCTAACCTAAAAGAAACCTGAATATGTCGATCGATAGAATTAACAGTTAGAAGAATAATAGAAATATAAAAAAAAATCAATTAAGACAAGCGTATCGTTAACATATCGCATACAACGTTAAATCTTTCACATAAAAATTCTTAATTATCATTAAACAGATAAACTAATATTTGTAAGACTTAGAAATTTATTTCACTCAGTTTTTTTTTACAATAAAATGGTAAAGGTAGGATGTAAAAATTAATATATATATATATATATATATATATATATATTATCTTAAATAATAGAAGTATCTGATGCTGTTGTGATATTTACGTACACTAATTAATATTTTGTAAGTTATTATAAAGTGTTTGATAAACAACCCGTAATGAAAACTGTAAAATTTATATTTAATTAAATATTAAATTTAATTAAACACAGTCAATTCCTTTAATAAGCTAAAGTAAATAATAAATATTTTCACATATTACTTTCAAAGATTAATTAATAAAAGGGGCTAGACCAATTGGAAAATTGCTGAAAATATCAGCTATTTATATTTGTAATTATTCACTAAAGAATCGCAGTCTGATTAATGAATGATGTTTAATTCTGTACTTGAAAACAATGTATTTGAAAATTGTAATTTATACCTCCTTTAAAAAGAATAACTTTGCCGCGATTAGAGCTGTTAGATTGATTGCGAAATATGAGGCAAAGAATTTCGTCTGCATCATGAAAATATGCGTAAAAAAAATTTCTACCATTCTCTGATTTTATTACGTATTGAGTCTTTGAACAGCCATACATTATCATTTTAAAAACGTGTGTTGTTTAAAAAACAGAAAAATAATTAACAGTTATAACTGAAAAAATATTACATTTAATTTTTTCTTAAATTATTTTTTAAGTATCTTATTTTTATTTTGATAAGCTATTTTTATTATGTAAGCTATATTACATTTCTTTGCATAAACATACACAAAATAACACAATCTCTTTTAAAATGGCACTATTGTTATTAATTATAGAAAGAGATCATCAATGTCGTATGTTACAAAGAATTCAGGTGAAACAAATATTACTAAAATCAACGGTTATTCAATATAAACAACAAGATTTCTTACTGATACGTCTAAACAGATCTGTCACGCAGCCAGTAATAGAAAGTTTGTGAATGTCTCTTCTGATTTGATATGAATGCTGTAAGGTTCAAAATGAAGAAGAAATGAAATATAGAAGGTATCAGAACAGTTCAAAGAATCCAACTGTTAATCAATATGAATAATTTGAGATTCAAAATGTAAAATGAAATGAAACGGCGATGAAATGATTTGCGAAATCTATAAATAATGCATTAACACAGAGGCATTTGTTAACAGTAGTTTTGATACACAGGTTGTTTCTGAATTTATCGTAAGAACTCTAAGGGGTGATAATACATGTCAAAAGAGTGAGCTTTTGTGCACATAAACAGGATTGGAATATATTTATTTAATAAAATGTACTGGACATATAATTAACAACCGTCCTTTTTTTCCCAATTCCAAAAAATATATTTTGTGACCCAGAAAGTTTACCTAATAAAAAAATTTAAAACGTACCATCCAGAAATAAGGCACGTTTCTTAAATACATTTTCTGGATCAAAATAACTTTATTTGTTCATGAAAGGCCAAAAGATTCTCCACTATGACGGTATAGCAGTCCAAAAAAATTTTCATTCATAACGGTTACAATAACGTAGATAGTTTAGAAAAAAAAAAAACATTAAACAGAATAATTTTCCTTTCTGTGAAATATCATGACATCAAAATAAATGTTGTAATTGAAACTTTATTGCATTTGCACCACGTAAACTGTATGCTGACTTCCGAATTTATAAGCTTCTAACTTACTGTTGTTGGGTCATAAAAGCTATTTCAAATCTGCTAATCTTCAGTGTGTTTTTCAAGTTCGTTCAACACGTTTACAACCAAAGAATCTTAAAATACTATGTCTGTACTGTGTATAAATAATTTAAATTATTATGTAAATTGTTTGTTCAAAATATACATTTACTCCACTTGACTGGCAGCAATGCACAACTTTTTAAATTAATAAGTCGATTGAGACCCCGATTTCCTATACAAATAACGTTTGTCCATGTATTTTCCTGCTTTGTAGTTCTCACTATCACTTTAGATACATCCCGTGTAGGCATTAGGGTGGTCGCAAGAAATTACTTTAGGATCGAAGATACGTTGAAAACAAAGAACATATAATGAAAGAATTTCACGTCCTTGACTTGAGACCACTCTAGTAAGAATTTTTCAAGATGCAGCTTGCTAAAATCAGTTCATATGCTTAAAGAAGAAAAAGGGGGATTTATTATTATAAAAAGACATGATTGGCAATAAATATATTAGCAGATCATCAATATCATATGACGATTACTTTTTTGAAGAGACAAATAGTATAAACAACCAGAATATTTACAAATACGTATGAACAATATTGTCATACATCGAATATCAAACGGTTCTTTGGAAGTGTTATCTGATAGGATACAAATTCTTTTATAGTCAAAAAGTAAAGTGAATTGAAATAAAGATTATATTCGATATCTATAATTAGTGCAATTAACTAGGGTGGATTTTTTAATAATTTGATAATATGATTTTTATGCAAGATATTGATCGGTAAAATTATTTGCAGGCTGATACGAAAGAGTCCTTCCGGCTTGTACCGGGAGGAAAAAGTAGCGTTCATAGTCCATGTTTTTAAAAATTCAACTCATTTTACGCAAACACCCGAAGATAAAATTCTTGGAACCCGATTATAGAAGATTCAATCCCGGTTTTCGTTAATGCTGAATTTGAATGCGAATTTCAGCATGAGAGTTATAGAAATTAAATTGTTTCAGAAATCAGATTTTTAAAGTTAACAGAAATCAGATTGTTTCAAAATGTCAGCTACCCTATAATTTCCAACTGCCATATCTCAGCCATTTTTAAAGATATACCCAGAATAAAAAATGTTCCAGAATCCTTGTATCACTATCTAACACTTAACGGGAACAACTTTTGCAATTTATCTTTTTCTATACAATTTTTAGAATTCTTACTTGTTTTTTTTTAATTCCAAGAAACTTGTAAATAGCTTATGTTTCCAAAACATTTCCACCACTACAGTACGTTAGTTTGACGAACCCAGTTATGGAAAACTCATCGTTTTTTTTTTTTTTTTTGGAAAATGAGAACTAGTAAATTATTTAAGATTTTTTTTTTTTTTTGTTCTGTTTCCATTTTAAGATTTGGCAACCCAGAAAGAAAAAATCAATTTTTAAATTAACTTTTTAAGACTTCTAGATTGATTTCCCAACGTATAATAATAAGTTAATTAATATGAAACTATTAATTGATTAAAGCATACTTCCAAATTATATATTACACGTTTTAATTTTAATTTATATTTTTTACAATAAAGTATAGGTTTAAAATATTTCGCTTTTTGCACTTCACCCTACGTTTACTTTTTTTCGAGTGCGTGGTATATATTGATTGTAAGAGTGTAAATAGAAAAAAGAAAGTATTATTTGTGATTTCAAATTAGATTTTATTATATTTCTATCAGAGGTAAGAATACATGTGTTCCAGATTAAAGGTCTTTAACCTTTAGACAAGCAAGTTTAAGCTTCATTTATGTTATTATGGTTATTCAGTATTAAATAGTACACGGGAATACTTGTCAAAAGGTTAAGTATACGAATATTATTTTTACACCTTGTGTATGTTCATTTGAAGAGCTAACATAAAGTGTCAAACTTAGTTATTCCATTTTTATTATTCCTAGAAGCTTTTAAAATAGCTTATATTGAAGTTTACATTCTTATTATTTTATTAATGGCTGTACAAAAATATTATCAAACTCCTAACCGGCAAAGACAAGGAAAATTTATTGAACAACAAAATATATAAATAGGGGAATTTCGGGTATTTTGAAATACCATTTACATTTGAGGCAATATCACATCTCGATATTGTTTAAAACCCGAAAACCGAATACATTCACAAATTCCAACTGTATCTGATTAGTTCATCGTAGACAGAAATCAATTTGCGAAATTTAATCACATTGAAACAAATAATAATAATGAAAAACCTTTTTTGGAGTGTATTATGAGATAGTCGGAAAATATGAAATAGGGTGTTAAAAATTAATAAAACAAGAATAATTTAGCAAAAAACAGATGTAATGGTATCAAAACAGCAAAATATAGTGTCTAGGTAGTCAGACAATATACTGCAGTTCATACTTCAGAACTGAAGTATATTGCCATTGTGATTTCAGAGGTGCAGAAATCGCAAATATAAGTATCTGTCTTTGCGCAATCATAATCATGGAATACAATGAGATAATGGTATTCCATATAACCGGACACCGCCGGTTAGAGAAAAATTTCCTCTATATTTATTGGTGTGAATCGCGAACTTAAAAACCTTTATTACATCATAAACTGTTAGTATTTCGGTGTACATCATGCTTAATTTCAATGTAAAAATATTACTTCTAATAATGAATAAAAAATATTGAATAAATATCTACTGAAACATTCCAAAGACCAACAATACATATTTATTCACACAACGTGCCCTGACACCGACCGACGAACTGCGCGCTCTGTGGATGGGTGGGAAAGGGCACTGTGGAAACTTTCTTAAGTAGTTTATGATATTGCCACTTGGTGGCAGCACTTTACCAAACAGAAACCTTGGTATTACATATTACCCGGCAATTCCATAATACCCGAAGTTCCTATATATGAAAATATAATCTGCTTAACTATTAGTTATATTTAAATATATGATGAATATTATAAGCGTACATTTATACATTATTTTAAATTTTTAGTAACATTATGTCTATCAGTCGAAAAATATTTGTTTTGTTACTCTGCATAAATAAAAAATAATATTTTATTTCTAAAACTTTTATCACCCTAAAACTATGTTTGAGTAATATATTCATTTATTCTACAGGCTTACATCATTGCCTCAGAAAGCAGTCAATTGCATTAAAAATTTGTATAAATCTAATTAGAAAACTAATTTTTATTTATTCATAAAATATTGTTATGGAGTTTCAAATAATCGCTTTTCGTTTAAAATTATATGGCCGTCGGATTACACTTAAAAATTTCCAGTCATTATGAATAAATATTAACACTTTCCAATGCATATTTTTTAACAATGATTAACATAACATATGAAGCTTACGTCCAATTCAACTCGATACTTTATTTAAAATAATCCTGTAACAATAAGCAACTTTTTATCTTTCATTCTGTTACTCTGACGATGTCATTAAATATAATTTTATCATGGATATCGATGTTTGTTTAAAAGTATTCACGAAACTTCTTTAGAAAAGTTTCGTGATGCAAAGGTGTTATTTAAATTACTTTAGGAAAATTTTCATTTCCAAAATGTAATGCAATTCTGTATATGAGAAGTTAAGTGTTATGCTTTAAGATAAAAAAAACACTAAATTTTTTTCATATTGTTAATCTGCATAAAGGCATATTAAGTAACTCTTCCTTAAAATTAGTTTCGTTAATTTATGTATCACTTCAGTAACACTCTGAAACTTTATATTTAGAAATTCATCACGGATGTTTTTCGTACTAATTGCATATTCATATATTTTAAATATTCCATATTCATTTTCCTGAGTTATGAATATGAGAAAAGTATTGTCTCGTGTAATATATTAAAACTTAATGGAAACTGACAGTTTCTACAGATATTTTTAAAAGTTTATTTTCATAAAATAACAGAAAAATTCATTAAATTTTATTTCTCGAAATAAGTAAATTTATCTTATTTACTTCAAGGATTTTTTTATTGTTTCTATAATTCACTTCAGTTTTCTGAAATTTGTAAAGTAATACAAGAAAAATAAAAGCAAGACTTTATTTTACAGTGTTTACAAAAAAAAATATATACTCGTATATATCACATTTATATTTCATTTTATGTTAGATATATTCAAGTAAGGATATAAGTATCATTCTTCATTTTGTTGATTTTTCACACACGAAAATAAGGAAAACAAAACAATGCAGAAAAAAACAATCTAAAGAAAACAAACATATGGAAACAATACAAGAAAAACAATGCAAACAACCCAAAAACAACAATTTACTCTACTGTGTTCGCAAGTTAAAAAAAAAAAAAAATCCCATTTATACCTCATTTTATTTAGTTATGTTCAAGTGGGGATATATAGATCATTTTTTTAATTGAATTTTAATACGTACAAACAGGTAAAGTAACATAATACAGAAAAAACAATATAAGGAAAAGAATACAAGGAAAACTATGCAATAAAAACAAAAGCGGAAATTTTCACTACAATGTTTACATAAAAGAAAAAAAAAAGATCTCATTTATACCTCATTTGATTTTAGTTATGTTCAAGTGGGGTTATAAAAATTATTCTTTATTTAAAAAAATTCTTTATAAAAATTATTCTTTATTCTTCATTCTACCAGTAGGTATGCACACAGGGACCCTCTGTGCCACACACACACACATAGCATACGACGAATGTGGAAAACTTTGAAACATAGAAAGCGACGTCATGTTGGAAATGTTTACTACTAGTAATCGTAATTAGAAATATGTGGGAAATGTGGTCTAGCAAAACCGTGCATATTATTTATAGAAATATTTAAATATGAATAAAATATTTAAATTTTATTATTTATTATATTACTAACAGTTGCGTGTCTATAAGATACGACAAACGAGACCGTGAACCAGAGTCCAATAACTAGTACGCAAAGTAAGCTCCTGTTGCCAACTAAACGGATTTTACAATACAACCAATTTTTAATTGTAATCTTTGATTTACAATCGATTATGCAGTGTGTAGCATTTCTACTTCGTATACAGGTCCATGAAATCGACATTCATCACTGAGGTGCACCACAAGATATTTTCTGTAGAATAATGTGTGCAAAGCTTTTATCGTGAATTTGCAGAAACACAAAAAAATAATTCGGTTACAGCACAATCTTTGAGCGATAAATGCTGGAAGTGCGTTTACAGTTGCGGTAGGCGTTTTTAAATTTAAACGATTCGTTGCATATTACTAGGTGTATATATATTCTCTACATTATATACAAGATTGCATAAAATAATTTCCATTTACTGACAAAAATTTCTGAATGGGAAATTTCAACTGTGTTATGCTTTTCGTAACTGAACAAATTTTTTTCTTACTATATAGTATGTATACGGATCTGTATATCATATTCAAGATTTCACAAAATACTTCGAATATCTTGTCGACTATACAGGGCAATTGCTGAAATTGTGTTTTCAAATGTGTTATAGGTTTACCAAATTGTTTACTTAGACAACATCGTTCACTTTATTACACTGTGAAGTTTTGTTACAGTATTCTGAATGTGTTGGAAAGTGTTTCATTATCTATGCTTGATGCATAGTTTTTTTTTGTTATGTTAAATCGATTCCATTACTTTGTTTTTATAAACATATGTCCAATACTCATAAAGTAAAGATCACACCAAGAATACGGCGGTGAAAATAAAGACAATTAAGGATTAAAATAGTGAAGTTATATAGAAACATTCAATAATAATATAATAAAATTGAATTGAACAGAATCATGTAACATTTAGTGTGTTACAAATAATTTATGAAAACGTGAGGTTTGCGAAGATCATTTCCACTGACATCAGAGTTACGATCAAGCATCGAGGTAATTAAATGCAATTTTTACATAAAAAAAGAAAATTCGTGGTCTTACAAGGAGAGTGCCAAGCTTGGTAATCACAGATTTTGATTATTTTTATATATGTTATAGGGTAGAATCCCCTTAGTCTCAGGTTCAATGGATTTTATACAACGCTCCTTAGTTCTCGAGAAATGGGCGGGGGGTCTAATATTATAACACAACTTAAATATTTACTTTGTAACAAAATAACGTTGGTCGTAGCTCAGTTGGTATGGCGTTGGCTCGTTGTTCCGAAGGCCCGGACTCGATGCCAGAACGTGCTACGTTTATTTTTCTCATTTTTTTAAATAAATATACTTGTAATTATAATTTAACAATCTCAATAAAAAAGTTTGGTAACATAATTAAATTTTAATTTAGCATTTTTGATTTTTAAACCATTATTAAATGTTTTTCATCATCTAAAGACCTTTAAAAAAAG
Organism: Maratus michaelseni; assembly: GCA_963931845.1. Classification (NCBI taxonomy): domain Eukaryota; kingdom Metazoa; phylum Arthropoda; class Arachnida; order Araneae; family Salticidae; genus Maratus; species Maratus michaelseni. The sequence continues at coordinate 173,120,058 of OZ007591.1, forward strand.
TGGATCTATTATTGTCTAGTAAAAATTCAAAAATATTTACAAAGTCAGCATATTTACTATCGAAATATAGAATTTTTCTCCCATCGCAATAGAAAACGAAGATATTTCAAATGCTGGATTATTTGTTAAAAATACATTGTTTTGCAATAAAATTTTACAGTACTTCAACGCATTTGTGACACCACTTTTCTGATTTTCATTGAATCCCGACACTTCAGATTGATCTTCTTGTGAATTACAGCTTGCTTCTTCCATTTTTATACGACTATAAGCTGTTATAAAATGATACGCACTTGTGCGATAAAGATTGAAAACAAAAACCAATAACTGCACCAAACTAAAAAAAAGGATTAACCAAAATATGTTGTAATTTAATTTTTATGCTCAATTTTAATATAATTATGCTTCTTACTTTAAAAGCAGAGTAGTACTATCATGGCATTGACTTAGCTTGTTAATGCAATTTATAAATGATGTTTCTGTACAATTACGAATTGACACAATTGTTCAATATCGTTTCATTGATAAAGCATATATGGAATACATTTTAAAAGTGATTTAAAAAAATCAAAAATGCTAAATTAAAATTTAATTATGTTAACAAATTCTTTTTATTGAGATTGTTAAATTACAATTACAAATATATTTATTAAAAAAAACAAGCGTAGCGTTTTCCGGCATCGAACCCGGGCCCTCGGAACAACGAACAGACGCCATACCAACTGAGCTACGACCAACGCAGTTGTCTAGTTACAAAGTAAGTATTTAAGTTGTGTTATAATATTAGAACCCCCCTTTTCTCGTGAACTAAGGAGCGTTGTATAAAAGCCATTGAACCTGAGACTAAGGGGCTTCTACCCTACAACATATATAGAAATAATCAAAATCTGTGATTACCAAGCTTGGCACTCTCCTTGTTAGAAAATATTGGCATGATGTTAAAAAAGTTCAAAGCAATAAAAAAAAAAGTTATACTTTTAATTTTCAATAGACATTGAAGAATTTAACTAGCAATTTATTTTTTTATAAAATTTAGTACTAAAATTGCACGTTTCTGGAAGAATGCTTAAATATCCATATATATATAAATATATATATATCAGATATATGATTTTGTACTGTTTGCGGGGCATTATAATTATCCGTTCATACATATTCTCGATTTTAATAAGATCTAGTAGTTATTATTACCAAAAGTGTTATTATATATACTAGCTGACCCGCCCGGCTCGTAATAATAAAATTAAACAAACCTAAAGTTTGTAATGATTTTATATCTTTAACTCGATTGAGTCTGAAATTATTTATTTAAAAGTACTGTGCACGTGACAGAAACTCCTTTATTTCCACTTTCCACTGATAGGGGGCGTAGTCTGATATAAACAAACCTCCGAAACGTGTTCCCGCTGACGGCGGCACCGCATAGTTATGCGCTGTTAAATCTTTTAGTTTCACTTTCCACCGTCAGGGGGCGAAATTTATTCTGTACGAACATGCGACACGGGTACCCGTTGTATCAAAGGAATTGAATGAACCAATTCCCGTCAAAATCGGGCCATAGAACTGGCGAAAATAACGCACCCCTGGCGGTAAAAGGTGGAACTACAATCTGTAATGCGAACGAAAACCAAGTCGAATCATCCAAACCTCGTTGTGTTCGGTCCCACAAAACCCGAGAAAAGAATGCACAGTTAGAGAAAAGGAAATTGTAGGATTGCCCACCAGGGGCGCTTGGTCAAGTACACAAAAACAACTTTGATTTTTGGTATGCATCAAGTAAACACGTGTTGTGTACTTTTATTAGAACAAATAAATTTAATTTTTACGAAAATCGTGATTTGAAATTTCCGCTATTCTCTATATGTAACATTTATAAAACGTTACGGGAGAAGCTAAAAATGTTAAAATTCTACGATGGAATTTGTTTTGTGTAAATAGCTATAACGAATAATTTGTTCAAGAAAACCACCTTCCCCTACATTTACGCGATCATTAAAAAAATAACTATATTTTTCTGATAATTAGAACATAACTAAGACGCTGTACTAAAATAGCCACCAGGTGACTCTCATTCCTATCCTCAAATTCAAATCTATATCTTAATTAGTTATCGTAATTTTTGTTCATTAGTAAATAATGGAAATTATTTCCTTTCATTTTCTCAAACTAAATGGAGGGATCGGCCAGAGAAACAGATCTCTTTGTAGTTCAGATTTTAATGAAAGCCAATCCCTGTCAGAAGCTTTCTCGGATTTTTTTTTGTTTTTTGACTGGCGACGTCAGATATTTGGCAGTTTTTTTCCAAAATTAATGCCGGCCGAATTTTTTCAAAAATTGCAGAAAATCTTTCTACATATGTTTAGAAATTTTCAATTCGATGTCTTAATTAGTTTTCTTAAAATTCGCTAATTACTAAATAAATTTCGAATTAGTTCATTTCTGCTTGCAAAACGACAGCAGATGTTCTTTTCTTTAACCATTTTAAAAAAAGATGGCATTTTGGATGCGATGTTTAATGAGATTCTAATTAATATTTTCGGTAATTATCAAAATATTAAAATTCTGAGTTCCAGGTGCATCAGATCAGGCTTTGTACTACCTAATCTAAATTTTCAGACTTCTAGGTGCGCTAGATTTTGCTGGCTATTGCAGACAGATAGACAGACACACAGAGCGAAACTTTACTTTATTAGTTTAGGTATATTTTTAAATTACTTTAAAAATTTAGTGAACTACAATAATATACTAGCTTACCCGCCCGGCGTCGCCCGTGCCAACAACCTTAAATGTACCTGAAATCAGTGTTGCACATTTTTTTATTTTTAAACAAATCTAATGTTGAGGGCCCCACTACCTTAGACAGCAAACACTGGACGTACCATACACACTCCCATATATTACCGTAAATCGAGTCGAAAGAGCCATACCCCTTCATGATCCAGCCCATAGAACCAGAGATAAAAAAGCGCCCCTGGTGGAGAAAATCGAAAAGCTCTATCTATGTAGAGTCGAATGAGCCATACCCCGTCGTTATCCAGCCCATAGAACCAGATATAGGAAACCACCCCTTGGTGGTGAAATTCAGAACTAAAATAGATAAGCTCTATTGATGTTGTGTCGAATGAGCCAAACCGTGTCGTGATGTGACCCGTAGAACCCGAGTTAGCTGCAAAATCCTTTAGTTACACCTTCCACCGCCAGGGGGCACAATATGTTCTATACGAACATAACTGAAATCATTAAGGTCATCGATGTCGAGTCGAATGAGACATACCCCGTCATGATCCAGCCCATAGAACCAAAGATATGAAAGCGCCCCCTGTGGTGAAAATCCGAACTAAAATCAGTAAGCTCTATTGATGTCGAGTGGAAAGAGCCATACCCCGTCGTGATCCAGTCCATAGAAACAGAGATAGCAAAGCACCCCCTGGTGGTGAGAGGAAGTTGATGTAGAATAAATGCGATATTTAATAAAAAGTCGTCCCCCCCACCCCCTTTATCTCGCCATTTTCACTAATTATTACAAATAAACAAATATTTCTTAATTACATCTAATGTCCCGATCCGATAATGGGGTTTCCCTATCTACCTATCCTAATCCGCTTTTCCCTATCATAATAGAAAAAAGCATATTTTATCAAAGAATCGCTGGCAAACGCGAATTTCGTCAAAGGCTCGCAAGAAAAACACGAATTTCATAAAATATAGGCTGAAAAAACATGAATTTTGTAAAAGGATCTCTAAAAAACATGAATCTCGTCAAAAGGCAGCAGAGAAAACACGAATATTGTCAAACGATCATTAAAAAAGCAAATTCCATCAAAGGTTCACGGAAAAATGAGAATTTCATCAAAGGATCGCGGGGAAAACGCAAATTTCGCCAAAGGATCACAGGAAAAATGTGAATTTCGTCAAAGGATCGCTGAAAAAACACGAATTACGTTGTAGGATCACTGAAAAAACATGAATCTCGACAAAAGTATGTGGAAAAAACACGAATTTCGTTCGGATCACAAAAAAAGCAAATTTCATCAAATGATTGCAGGAAAAACTTGAATTTAGTCAACGGATCGCAGAAAAAGTACAAAATTCGTCAAAGGATTGTGGAAAAAATGCTGATTTTGTGATAGGTTCGCAGAAAAAAACTTTCGTGAAAGGGTCGCGGAAAAAATGCAACTGTCTTTATTAAAAACAGCACACACACAAACATCATCCCATTCCCGCTAATTATTACAAATGTACAAATGTTTCTTAATTACATCTAATGTCCCGATCCGATAAAAGGGTTTCCCTATCTACCTATCCTAATCCGCTTTTCCCTACACATAATAGAAAAAAGCATATTTTATCAAAGAATCGCTGGCAAACGCGAATTTTGTCAAAGGTTCGCGAGAAAAACACGAATTTCATCAAATAATCGCTGAAAAAACACGAATTTTGTCAAAGGATCGCTAAAAAAACATGAATCTCGTCAAAAGGCAGCAGAGAAAACACGAATATTGTCAAAGGATCACGGAAAAATGCGAATGTCATCAAAGGATTGCGGGAAAGACGCAAATTTCACACAAGGATCACAGGAAAAACGTGAATTTCGTCAAAGGATCGCTGAAAAAAACACTAATTACGTTATAGGATCACTGAAAAAACATGAATTTCGACAAAAGGATGCATAAAAAACATGAATTTAGTTAAAGGATCACAAAAAAGCAAATTTCGTCAAATGATTGCAGGAAAAACTTGAATTTCATCAAAGGATCGCAAAAAAAATACGAAAATCGTCAATGGATTGTGGAAAAAATGCTGATTTTGTGAAAGGTTCGCAGAAAAAACTTTCGTGAAAGGGTCGCGGAAAAAATGCAACTGTCTTTATTAAAAACAGCACACACACAAACCTCTATACAAACAAACCTATTCTGTCTTCCTGCCAGAGGAAAGCACCGTAATTATAACACCTAGGCCTGATTTTTTAATTTCAATTTAGATATTTTTTTTATTAAAACGTGCATACGGAATTCTGGATTCGAGGCTATTCCATGCTCTCCGCCAATCCATAGCAACAAAGCAGACAGCCAATGAGAGCAGGTGTGAATATGGGATGATCCAGGATCCAGCGACGGCAGTTCTTGTTCACAGCTGAAAGCGGCTAGCCACAGATTTCATTGTTTTGTTTATGTTTGAGTTTTATTTTAAAGAAAAGGTATATATTTTTGGCTAATTGAGGTTCACATAAGTTAGTTTCAATTGTATTCATTCTTTGTATGCGTAGTTGCCCCCATATATTATGTGTTTGGTAAGAATATATTTTGCACTTTACTGAATGTTTTCATAGCGCTAGACATACCAGCTCATGTTCTTAAATGAAACAAACTGTTTTCAATACCAAATCTTAATGAATGAAACTAATCTTACACTTTACTATAAAATTTACAGTTCTACAATTTATCGCATATTACAACGTTCTTGGGAACTAAAAATGTAGTCCAATAACAGTAACAGAAAGAAAATTGTAAATAACAATAAATGAATAATCATAAATTTCACATCATTGAATTAACAAACTCATATATAAGATACAACTTTAAACTGATATGCCTCATCAACTGTTGTCGAAATCAATAAAATGTAAATAATTCTTAAACATTATGAGTTTGCTAAGAAATTAAAACATTCAGTGCAGTGTAGGATGTATTTTTTCCTCAAAACAATTTAATTTGTAAATATGAAGTAAAAAAAAAAATCTCCGTTTTCTCACATATTATGAGTTTTATCAGCAAGTTAAAACATTAAGTAAATATGAATGATTTGCGGAGCTGTTTCTATCAAAAATTCAATAACATCGCCCAAAAACCCTCAACAAAAATAATTATAAAGAGTGTGATGACAACATGAATTTTATACCACATTGCATGTCCGTTCTTGGGCGATTCTTATAAAACGCAAAATTTGTCACAAAATGGTGATTTATTTACAACATGCTTACAAATTAAAATGGTTCATAATTATTTTTTAAAAAACTCGGCCAGAAATAACATTGATTTTACATTTTTAAAGACTTATTATTCTTTATAATTATTTTGAAACAGCTCCGCAAATCATTCATATTTATTTATTGTTTTACTTTCTGATGAAACTCATTATGTAAGAAAACGGTGATTTTTTTTACCTCATAATTACAATCTTCAAACCAATTTAATTTGTAAATATGAAGTAAAAAAAAATCACCGTTTTCTCACATATTATGAGTTTTATCAGCAAGTTAAACAATAAGTAAATATGAATGATTTGCGGAGCTGTTTCTATCACTAATTCAATAACATCACCCAAAAACCCTCAACAAAAATAATTATAAAGAGTGCGATGAGAACATAAATTTTATACCACATTGCATGTCCGTTCTTGGGCGATTCTTATAAAACACAAAATTTGTCACAAAATGGTGATTTTTTTACAACATGCTTACAAATTAAAATGGTTTATAATTATTTTAAAAAAATCGGCCAGAAATAACACTGATTTTACATTTTTAAAGACTTCTTCTTTATAATTATTCTGAAACAGCTCCGCAAATCATTCATATTTATTTATTGTTTTACTTTCTGATGAAACTCATCATGTAACAAAACGGTGATTTTTTTTTTACCTCATACTTACAAATCAAATTGTTTTGATGAAAAAATACACCCTACACTTCACGGGATGTTTCCAATTCTTAAACAAAATCATAATATTTAAGAAATATTTACATTACATTGATTTCGACAACAGTTGGTGAGGCATATCAGTTTATAGTTATATCGTATATATATGAGTTTGTTAATTTACAATCTTTCTGTTACAGATTTTGACTACATTTTTAGTTCCCGAGAATGTTGTAACATGCGATAAATTGTAGAACTGTACATTTTATAGTAAAGTGTAAGATTAATTTCATTCATTAAGATTTGTTATTGAAAACAGTTTATTTCATTTCAGAACATGAGCACATATGTGACGTTTTGAAAACATTCAGTAAAATGCAAGTTATATTCTTACCAAACACATAATATATGGGGGCAACTAAACATACAAAGAATGAATACAATCAAAACTAACGTACTTTAACCTCAATTAGCCAAAAATATATTCATTTTCTTTAAAATAAATCTAAAAAATAAACAAAACAATGGAATTTGTAGCTAAACAGACGCGTAAGCTACGAACTAAACTGTCGTCGCTAGATCCTGGATCATGACATAATCACACCTGCTCTCATTGGCTGGCTGCTTCGTTGCCACGGATGGCGTTGCCTACTCTAATTCATGCGGAGAGTTTGAAATAGCCTCGAACCCAAAAATCCATATACACGTTTTAATTTTAAAAAATCTAAATTAAAATTTAAAAATCTGGCTGCGAGGTATACTTTCCGGTGATAGTATCTACACATGACAAAAATTTTAGAATTCTAGGTGTTATAATTACGGTGAAAACCTCGGGCAGGCAGACAGACACTTACTCTTTTATAGAGATCGAGATTAAATAAAATATATTTAAAAAATTTCAGAAAATTAACCTAAAACTTTTGGAGAATAAAATAATTACATAATTTAGATTAGTAAGTATATTAAAATGCAAACGGACAAACTGGAGTTTTGAAAAAATATATATAATAACGAATTAAAGCCATTTTTTTGTAGAATAAGTTTTTTTTCTTTTTTATCTGCTATGTATAGATGCATAAATAAACTGCTATTATAAAATACAGAAAAACCCCTTAAAGATCAGCTAAACTTGAAAATCGTCTTTTTAACACTTTCCAACCTAGTTGAAAAGTGTTTATGACTTCGGTTTGTCTGGCCGTCTGCCGTCTGGCCGTCTGTCCGTGCTCTAACTCCCGTAAATATGCTCGGATTGCTCTGCAATTTTTATATGTTATTGTCGTTAGCTATAGCATGTTCCCTATTTCAACGGAAGTGTGTAGCACTTGGTTTATTTTAATGATGTTACACAATTTCAAACTCATTGTAATTGATATATATCACTAAGGTGCATTACAAGAAGATTAATATGGAGTATGGTGTGAATAGCACTTATAGTTACTTTACAGGGACAGTCAAAAGAATTCCGTTACATTGCGGTCTATGGGGAAAAATCATTTGCGGTTTATTTAAATAATGTTTCACTATTTTAAACGCATTGAAATTTATATATATCACTAAGGTGCATTAGAAGAAGCTTAACATGGAATAGGGTGCGCATAGCACTTATAGTTACTTTACAGGGACAGTCAAAAGAATTCCATTACATTATGTCTATGGAGAAAAATCGTCTGCGGTTTATTTAAATAATGTTTCACTATTTTAAACACATTGAAATTTATATATATCACTAAGGTGCATTAAAAGAGGCTTACAACAGAATATTGTGTGTATAGCAGTCATCGTTCATTTACAGGGACACACAAAATAATTCTCTACTGTCTGTTAACAATAATTCCAGGAAGTGCGTTTTAAGTTACTGAACGCGATTTTAATTTTAACTCGCTTTTTGTCTATTACGTGGTGTGTATAAATTCTGTAGATCCTATACAGGGAAGCACAAAAGTTCGCGGATACATTTCCGTTTATTGACAAACTCCAGACGGAGAATTTTAAATTGTGCTACGCGTTTCCTAACTGAACTAAAATTTAGCATCCTATGTTGTATATATACAAATCTATCGATCCTATACAGGGTTGAATAAAAGTATTCGGATATTTTTCTGAATATTGTATATGTTGGAAATTCCTGAAATTATATGTTTTTAAATATGTTCTGCGTTTTCAAAATTGTTTACTTAGATGTTATCTTTTAGCTTATTAAACGGTATGATTTGTAAAATTATTTTGGAAGCGTTGGAAAGTGTTACATAATCTATGCTTGACGCATGATTTTTCGTTCTTTTTTATAATTAAGACGAAATATTTAATCCTCATACAAATGAGTCAAACGCTATGGTTTGTGAACATTTTTAGAATATGCAAAGAAAATTCTAATTATTGATAATTTTGTTATGAAGGCAACGTATATATCAATTGAAAATATTTCACAAAAGAATCTGTTATATTATGTGTTTTTGTTGCATTGTATTATATTTTTATAGAAAAAAGAATTCATATTCCAGTTACTACGAGAACAAATATTATTTGAACGAATTCTTACACATAAAATAAATTTTGCAGTTCTAAAACAAGTATTCCACATAATTAAACTTACAGATAGATTTCATTTTGGAATTTGTTTTTGAAATTCGTAAGTTTACGCACACATGGCACCTTTAAAATAACAACAGTAAAAAATATATATATATTTAGCATGACTAAAAAAAGGACGATATCAAAGAGCCTCCGAACTTGTTTTCAATATGTCTATAGATTTGCTATGAATTGAAACTCGAGAAAATAAGATAAAGTAAGAATATTTTAGCAGGGCGTAAACACAGATTGTAAACAGTTACAACATGGATTTTGATAAAAGATTTTGCTCTTCTAAAAAAACATATATAAATATAAAATCGTTCTTTTGTACGAAATATTTTCTGCAATTTTTGAAAGAAGAGTTGAGGAATAAACGTAAAAGATTTGCTGCTTTTCAATTCAAGAAAATTTATCAAAATAGATTTCTAAAGAATATTTTATTTAATAACATGCATATTTTTCCAAGAGTTACACCGCGGTTTTATTATTTTTACGACTGTTTCTTGTGAAAATGTTTAATGCATAGTGCCATATAGAAAATGTTAGTCTTAATCAGATAAGAGCAAAGTTATCAAATAATTTTTTTTTATAAAAACCCATACTCATATCCATGCCTTTTACGTTTTGACCATGGCATTTAATCATCTTCTAAAACATAATAAGCGGTTTTAGCTGAAGTCGTGTGTTACTGAACGTGGTACTGGGAATCTAAAACATTCGTTTTTAAAATTTCTCAGATTCAGTAGCACATTCCCAATTCTTCTGAAAAGAACAATTCATTCCAAATATAACATAATGAAGTTATAGCTAGTGTATGTAGCAATAACAGCATTTACTCCAATTCAGGGATCGGAAGCAGCGTGCAGCAAGTAGCGAAACTACAGTAGTCTCTACTGTTTACGGCAGTTTGTAGTGTAGCGCGCTATATTTTGAACGGTGTAGTGTAGCGAGTAGTACGATACAAAAAATCACTTGTTTGTAGTTAAAAATGATACTAGTTTTAACAGCACTTTAGGAAAGAAAAAATGTGTTATTCTACAAATCACGTGACCGTAACATGCTTCTTTTTTACAAAATTTGATCTGCTCAATATTTTTTTAATCTCAGCGTTAAATCTCAGCTGCAGTATACACTGTAAAAAAAATCCTGAGGTTACTAATTTTTTTTAGTATATTTGTATTCCACAGACTTTTTTAGTAACCGGTACTAAAAATCGGAATCGTTGCTAGCTGTTTTCTAGTAATGTTGCTAGCTTTTTTCTAGTAATTCTTACAGATTTTCTTGAAACTGAGTAAGGATACAAAAACATTTTTAGTAATTGCAAAAATCAATGAGAAAAACTAAAAAAATTTTAGTAGATCGACCCATTTTTTACAGTGTACAGCAGAGCATTGCATGAAGTCATGGATTTTTCCCATTGACCCTTGCTGATAAAATAAAGTACTAACCCACCAAAGGAATTAATTTTTTTGTTAGCAACTGTTGTTAATTTACTCGTTATTAGTTCTTCATATTTTATCACCGGGTTACTTATTATTTGGAATTGCTTTATTTAGATATTTATTTATTGTTTGCATTTAAAGCTGTTTTTCTGTAATTTTCTAAATTATAAAATTCTGAAAATGTTAATTGAAAGGTTATAAATGCAGTACTTTTTAATACGTTTTCAGACGCTTGTGCAATATCAAGTTGCAGTTATATTAATCTATACAAATAAAAGAAAGTTTCGCCCTGTGTGTGTGTCTGTGTGTGTGTCTGTTGGCGATGGCTAGGAAAATCTAGCCCACCTAGTAGGCTGGAAAATTAGATTTAGGTAGTCCAAACCCTCTACTGGTGCAACATTACATCCGAATTTTAATATTTTAATTACTTTCTTAAATATTAATTAAAATGCACAAAGAACTCTCATTAAAAATACGCTTTTTTCATCGGTTGGTTGGTTGTGTAGAATATCTTCTCAGAACACATTAAATAAATCAGAGTAACGATGCATAGATAAGGACTTATAACGAAATAGTGTCAATATTTATTGCAGTTACCTGCATATAGCCAAGCTAATGCAGCGCCATCTACTCACGGCAAATTACATAAACGCCACCTGTTTAAGACATTTACAGGCACGTTTTTCTTCATTATAATTATCTGGGTTAAAGGTTTTTTTAAAACACGACATATATTATTATGATAGAGACTATTATTACAGAAAACTTTATTTAACAGATTATTTGTTATATATTTGCGGGAATGGCGATGGGTAGGGGTCTAATTACATTTAACAATTTTAACCCGTAGCGTTTAATTGTTATTTTATATACAGAATACCGCTATTTTAAAACTCAGTTTCTCAGTAATATCTCAGTAATAATGTTCCGTACTTCTCCATTTAGTTCCATTTTTACTAAATTATCGTAAAAATCAGCATTCATTGCTTCAAGTTGTATTTCTAAAAAGCAATTACCAGTATTTCCGAATAATAGCCTAAGTCAAATTTCAAATTAAATTCCTAGCATAACCAAATAAATCAATCTTTAAAGATGTATAGTGATCCTCCTAAATAGTTATTTGCTGAAGGTCACTTGAACATCCGCCACCCCCCCGTCCCCCCTCCGGTGTCCTCCTTCAAAGTTTTCTCTAACTATTCCCCGTTTCCATATCTCAGCAACTATCTTTCCGATATGAACGCAAGTGATTCCAAACATTATAATTAACTTAATAGACACTCTTTATAACATTAAACTAAATTTATCAGTAGAGGCTACCACTATTTCCGAATAATAGTTTAAGCCAAATTTGTAATTAAGTTTCTAGCTTAACCAAACGAACGAATTTTTAAAGATGCATAGTGGTCCTCTTAATTAGTCATTTGCTGAAGGACACTTGAACAACCCCTTCCCCCCGGCCCCTCCTTCAAAGTTTTTTCTCTAACTATTCCCCGTTTCCGTAAATCCTTCCGATTTCAACGTAACTGACTCCAAACATTATAATTAACTTAATAGTCACCTTCTATAACATTAAAGTAAATTTATGAGTAGCGGTTACCACTATTTCCGAATAATAGTTAAGGCAAATTTGTAATTAAGTTCCTAGCTTAACCAAACGAACGAATTTTTAAAGATGCATCGTAGTCCTTCTAATTAGTCATTTTCTGAAGGACACTTGAACATCCCCTTCACCCGGCACCTGACTCATGATTATTTTCTCTAACTGTGCCTTATTTCAATAACTCGGCTTATAATGTTCCCATCTTCTCGAAACCAGCTCGATTTTGTCGCACGCCTACTATACAGTACCGTAGGCAATGTTGATCTGTCTCAGAGGTTCTTTCTGAAAGAGGTTGCTCCCCTGGTGGTGGAAGGGGGAAATAAAAGATTTTCCGGAGCGTGCGAGCGTGCCCGGTATATGGTGTCGAAGCCATCGGAGACCTAAGCCAGAGTTTCGTTTTTTAAAAGATTTCAGTTTATTACACGGGCTCGGGCAACGCCGGGCGGTTCAGCTAGTATACAAATATAATTACTTGACAGAACAGAATTCATTTTATGTTCTGATTTTTTCCTTTTTTTTTCTAATATGGATAACTATAGTAAATTATATGTTTGTTGTTTAAAATTATTTTCTGTATCCTTATTATATTTAGATAAAAAAGAAAAAAAAACGAAATCTCTGTGCACTGTACATAACTGAAATTAAATATTTCATCATCATTAATTATTGCACTTTTGCAAGTTATGCAAGTTACAATATACATTATATTTATTAGATATTTACATAGTTCAAAAGAGCTATAAATGATTGAAAAATTACTCTATATTCACTTTAACATGTAGAATGTGTGAGTGCAGAAAAAACACAATAATATGACAAATTTTAATTACCGTCCAATCCCCTCACCTCTCCAAAAAAATAAAATTAAATAAAATTAAAAATTAATTAATGAAATTCAAATTCAAATTAATTATAATTATAATTATAATTAATTAAAATTAAAACAAATAATAAGATAATAATAATGAACAATGAAAAAACTTCTTGCAGAAAAGCTAAATCTCTCATCCCGGCGACAAATTCATAAATAGTTCGGACGCAGTCTTGAGAACGAGATGAAAAGGATGATATGCCAGATGGAAAAAATCAAACTAATATAAAAAAAGTTTAAAAGTTAAGGAAAAGGGAGTAGAACCTTAGAATTGGCTAAGACATACTTGATGCACAGAAAAAAGTAGACTCCCGGATAAGACTGAATCTTTATAAAATATTAGACAGTAGTAAGAAAATTGTAAAAAAGTATCGCCATAATGAAAATGTGCGTATATCTCCTAAACTGTTGGATTAATCACAAATGTAAGAGCTGGAAGGACCATTGCCTTCTTTAGGGTTCATGTCAAATCCTAACCAACAAACCTTTTTGTTGTTGATTGTAGAAGTGTGATAATGTCTATTACTAGTAGGTCTGTTGTTGACAGGTCTTGTAGGGCTTGAAGACTTGAAAGACTGTCTGTGTTGATAAGGTGATTGTTGTAAGCTAAGGACCCTAAGCAGCAAGCCGCTGCCTTAATGGCGAGTAGTTCAGCTTGGTATACTGAATTTTCTGTGCGTGGTTGTGTCTGTGCTTTATGGATTAGTGTGTCGTCTTGGTATACACAGAAAGCGTAGGCTGTTCCATATTCCGACTTGGAGCCGTCTGTAAATATTTTTATGTCATTGGTGTCGTCTTCTTCGTCATCTGCTAACCATCTTATGTAGGGCTTGTAGGGTTGTATGTGGGATGAGGTAGTCTTGCTCTGGTATAATGTTGGGTCATGGTTTTCTATAGGTGTGTGCAGTCTGAAGACGTTTCCCAATGATTTTTCTCGTGACCCAAAACTGTAGGATACTAAATTTAGTCCAAGTCCTCTGAGCCGTTTTTAAGATAAAAATAGCTTGACCCATAATGACCCATTACCAAAATGACCCACGAATCGAATTTTCTCGAACATGTGACCTAATCCAACAGCCTTTTCGTGCCCGAAAACCATAGGATGCAAAATTTAATCTAAATAGTCTGAGCCGTTTTTTAGGTAAAATTAGCTTGACCTACAGTGACTCAAAAATGACCCACTAATCGAATTTTCTCGGACATGGGACCTAGCCCAATGATGTTCTCGTGCCCGAAACACGTAGGATACAAAATTTAATCAAAATTGTTAGAGCCGTTTTTTAGATAAATTTAACTTGACCCGCGTTGACCCAAAAATGACCAACTAATCAAAAGGTCTCGAACATGTGACCCAGCCCAATAGTCTTCTCGTGCCTGAAAATGGTAGGATACAAAATTTAGTCAAAATCGTTTGAACCCTTTTTTAGATACAATTAGCTTGACCCTGACCCATGGTGACCCAAAATGGTTCAGTAATCGAATTTTCTTGAATATGTGACCTAGCCCAATGGTTTTCCGGTGCCCCAAAACAGTAGGATGCAAAATTTGTCAAAACCGTTAGAGCCGTTTTTAAGATAAAATTTGCATAACCACACACACAAACACAAGATTTGCTCGTATTAGAATATATGATATGAATAGTTTGCGCCGATGAAAATGGCGTTATGCTTAGCTTGAAATGCATCTTTATACTGATAAATCTAAAGAGAAAAATTTATATGATTGTGTCAACATGACGTAATTTTAAATTATTTTTCAATAATAATCCTACTTAGATTAGAGTTGGAGCCTTTATTAATTTCGTCATCTTGATTGCATACCTTGATTACATGTTACCATTTACTTTTTATTTTTTTTTTATAGGTTGGAAGATTTCATTTTATTTATTAAAATTTAACAAAGGTAAAGGGTTTCAGGAAAATTACAATTATTATGAATAGTGTTACTGTAAAAAAAAAAAAGCTTGAAATAATGATTGTTTTTTGAGTTAGAAAAAACATTGTGAAGCTAATATTTTATAGGAATTATTTTTGTTGGTTTATTATAAGTTCATTTGACCATTTGTTTAGTTCCTTATTAGATGCAAAGTCCTATTTCTTTCACTTCGAATTTCTCTGTCGACATCAAAAAATGGTAGTCTACTTTTGGGTCCAGAACGATTTCTCTGCAGCATTTGAGGATATTATTATTTATAGTTACTGTTCCGCACACTTTAGCGAGATTTATAAGAATAATTTTCAATATTATATATTAAATCGAGAAAATATCAGATTTAATAGTTTAAATTCTTTATATGTATGTATTCAACCAAATTTCAATAGAAGCAATAATATAAAAACAATTTTCATATTTAATACATTGATAAGTATTCCAAAATTACACGTATTTTGCATTCGATAAAGAAATAAGACAAAACAGATAGTATTTTTCTAGAACGAGTGATGATAACAACTACAAAGCTTCAGTGTTCCTCTATAAATAAAAATTAAATGTTTCTCTAAAGAATGCAACTGGAGCCTTAGCTTAATATAAAAAAAAAGTTTCTTTTACGAAAAATTATTTTATTTTATTTTATTTTATTTTTTGTTTCCTTTTAAATACTGTATTTGATTGTTAAGGACAAGATCTTTGAAGAAGAAACGGTATTTTACTGTTATTTACTGCATCAGTAAATTATACAAGAATAAGAACAGCAGCGTACCCAAAATTGGGATTATTGACTGTACATTAGAAGAGTGTGGAGCACTAATTTTACACAAATGATTTGTATCACATCCATAAATCATTCTTTCATGTATCAGCATAATTTGATTATGTTACCCTTGTTTAAAAAGTAGTTTAATATTCCGTTCTTCGCAAAATATGATTAATTTTTTTAAACTATCATTTATTCTTTACTTTCTGAAAAGTAACATTGCCTTCTTACATATATAATTTATTTTAAAAATAGTATTGCATATATTTAAATAAATATTTATTATTGGGACTTTCATCGGATAATTCATAAAATTAAAACCTGATATATATCCAAGTGTAGGATAAAGCACGTGACGTACTATGAAAAAGTATTAAAAGTCGAATTTTCACATACAAGAGGTAGACATATTTTCAAGTCAAATAAATATACGTAGTTATGTTTTATTATATAAGAAATAAAAGCTAGTGCACTTAGTTGAGCTGTATATTTAAGTATTTAAAGTTCTAATTAAATGTAGGATGGCAATTATTCTAAAAATAAATAAACATAAATTCAATAAGTTGATGTACACGTGAGAAACATTGAGCGTATATGGTATGGTAGGCAGATAAAACCGAACGCAGAATATTATAATTTTAAATGATTTATTTTGTTACAACGGTCATATCTACAAATCAAACCCAACTTTCAAAACTGAACTGCAACACCAAATTTTAAATAAGTCTGTCAGAAGCAAAAAAGCATAAAAAGCATATTAATATCATGTTGTATTTTTAGTATCGTATAAATACGTATTATTTATACAGTTTTATTTACCGCAATAAAATTTAAACCAAATAGTAGAAGAGAAGGAGTAAAGATTGCATTTTGGTCTTGCAATTTTGGTCTTGCTACAAGTAACAATTCTGTTCTACATTATCCAAATTTATCCTTAAAAGCCGAGTTGAGTATCGAATTTTGATTAAGTTTCAATCTTTGGAGTTACTCGTGTGGAGTCAAATTTATGACCAGTTTGATTGTCACATTTGTCTCGAAATGTAATTAATTTCGATTCTTTTCTCACATTGTGTTAACAGAAAAATGCAATCTTTACTCCTTCTCTTCTACTATTTGGTTTAAATTTTAGTGCGGTAAATAAAACTGTATAAATAATACGTATTTATACGATACTAAAAATACAACATGATATTAATATGCTTTTTAATACCGGACAGTGATTGTATACATATACTCATAATGATTTTACATACATTGTATGGAATTTTGAATAGTCGAAAACTAAATATGATTCATTATTACAATTTTGTGAAATTAGTGCAAAAAAAAATTATGTTTAAATAAAGGACTAATGAAATTTCAAATTAAAAATTGTCTTAATATAATTTACGTGTTACATAATATAATGTATCTGACAGTTTCAGCCAGTGAACCACGAAATTTGTGTCACATATGAACTCGAGGATAAGAACTAATTTTCAAAATACTAAATTTATGAACGTTTTTAATATTGGATGATTCATTTTGTCGTATAAACATTTCATAATAGAACATAATTTAAATACCATACATAATTATCAATAATCATTTTAATTTAAAGAATAATTTTAAAACGCAATATTTTGATTATGCTGAAACAAGAAAAAAATTATAATATTATTTCACTATGACCGACATATTTGTTCTCACATTGCTTTTCAAAATAACATGATGGAATTGTACATTATTTTGTTCAAAAATTGGATACATAAAAAAATGTATATAAAACTATATTGAATAAGTCTAGCATATTGAATAAAGGATTACTGTCAGCTGTAAAATTTTGACACGTAATATATACATGTTCGTTGTTTCATGACGACAAAGTTTCTATACAATTTAAATTATATGAATTATTCATGATCTTAGTTTAAAAAAGAGGAATTTATATAAGACCATTTTTTGGAATTGTGTTTTTGAAAGAAAATGGTAGACTCGGAATTATAATAAAAATGCATACTTTATTGAAAGAAATAGTATTCCTAGATAATTTTTTTTCTGACATTCTTTTATGTAAATAATTATT
The DNA here is from genome assembly GCA_963931845.1 of Maratus michaelseni. Lineage (NCBI taxonomy): Eukaryota > Metazoa > Arthropoda > Arachnida > Araneae > Salticidae > Maratus > Maratus michaelseni. The sequence continues at coordinate 173,137,943 of OZ007591.1, forward strand.
GTGTAATTAATTTGAGCAATGTCTTAAGACATTTTCAAACTACACTAAAATGTCGTTAATTTAAGAATGCTTTTAAATTTTTAGTAAAATAAAGAATTTCAAATAACGACAAGCCAACATTCAAGTGTTAAAAGTGTCTAAATTTCTATAGATATTTAATAAAGAAAAAACTAATTTAACAGTTATTTTAGTTATACTGATAATTTGCTGTGCCCAATTTCTTTGCGCATATTTTCGTTTAATGTAGACAAATATTACTTACCCATCATATGTAGTATAGGGTAAGTCTTGTAATCGTTTTGAAAATCGAAAAAAAAATTGACGGATGTACACATTTCAGACACTGGAGATTCCGAAAAACATATTTTAAGAACAAAAATTTTTGCCGTCTGTCTGTGTGTCTGTAAACGCTCTATCTCCCGAAAAAATTGAGATAGAGACTTTGCAATTTGGTATGTAATTAGTATGTAATAATGGGAAGAAGCCTATTTCATTTCAATAATCTCGATTAACCGGAACTACTTTTTTCGGACTCTCGAAATATTCGTTCTGATAAAAGGTATATAAAAATTTTCGAAATTGTTTATTTTAAGAAATGAGTATAAAATACAATAAAAAAACATAAATTTTGCATAAAGCATGAAGTCGATCGGATAATTAGTTGCCGAGATATTTGGAATCCTATTTACCACACTCTTCGATTTTTCATGACCCTGTATTTTATCCAAATTTCACTTTAAAGATATATTTTAATTGGAAATTTGACGCTTAATCAGATGCAATAAACCGCTAGTTAATAGGATTATTATTTTTGGAGTTATAAGGAAAAAACCTCTTTCAGGCAATTCAGTAATCGAGCCTTTAAAGTTTATGACGTCATCAAGCCACGATTTTATTTGAATTGCAATGCATTTTGTAAGTAGTTTACACATTTTTATTTTAATATTTTACATTATGCATATCCATGATGGGTAAGTATTACGGTGGACCCCAACGACTAGTTTTTTATAGAAATCGATAAAATAATTGGAATTCTACGCACTGTGTGTAATGCTTCTTTTTTCCATTAAACCAGTCCTTAAATACCATTTTAAATAAGTAATATTAAAAGTCTTTTTAATCATTATATTTTTTCAAGAAACATATAAATCACTATTGTAAACCACCGATTATTCATAATACTTACTAGCTGCGTTCGCTCGCTAGCGGACCCCTAATCTATATCGGGGCCTCAAATCATACTCAATTCGAATTCATAACAAACCTCGAACTGAAAGAACTTCCGCTTAGGGTCGTTAAATGTTTTCAGACAAAATCTCCTGTACGTATCAAAGGACGCGTGTGTAGTCACAGTTAAGTACATCAGAACTATAGTCTAAATATGAATACTTGTTGTTTTGTGTTTTTTAATTAAATTTCAAACTTTTTTTCTATGAATCTGAAAATAAAATTTGTATTTTTCTTTTCCAGATAAAAAGATTTAAACAAAATATTTTTAAACAAAAAATAGTAACATATTATTAATAATTTTGACTCTTTTCATGATATTTTAATTTTAAAAAAAATCAATTTCGTTTGCAGAAAAAAAATTATCGATATAAAATTATTTAGTAAATGATTACATATATATGTAAGATATACCCCACAAAAATATTTCTAAAAAGTTAGTTTTTATTAATTAAAAAACATTTAGTGCACCCATCATTAATTTAAAAATACTGTCATAAAGAAATTTATAATGTTTAAATGTAATGCATTCTAACATTGTTTTTAATAATTTCTCCATGATAAATGCAAATATAATAAAATTTTGTAAGTAAGAAATACCTAACCCACTATTGCTGAAAATTAATAATTATTCCAAGTTTTTTCATTTTTAATAAAAAAAAAAAATTGTTAGTGCACATCACAGGTAACGCAAACATGTCGGACAGTATTAAATTGTAATATCGGTCAATATCGAAATTTAATATTGGCCAACGTAAAATGACTCCTATCTAAATGATATTCCTCAATGCTATTATCTGACATTTTTCAATGCTGGGCAATTTTTTCCAACATCTGTCAATATCACTTTTTGAAATTAGGTGATATATTTTTCTGTCATTGATAAATATTATCATTTGACTTAAGGTGATATTTTTTCATATAATAAGATTTTATGCAATCCTGAATAAAGTTTTTAGATCAAGTTAGGTCAGTACATTAGTTAATAATATTGTTAGATATCAAATAATATATTTTTGCACTCCAAGCAACTGCATACTCTAATTTGTGGATGTGGTCAACGTCAACTTCTCATTGCGCACATAGAGCTCTCTTCGCAAGGGAGGATTATGTAATCCATAGATTAACAAATTAATCTATGGTCTAATCTCGATACATTGCAATATGAAGACGAAAGCACACCTTGGTACTACTTATGTATATGGCCGATCAGAGCTGAACAAACGACAGCGTATGGAGTTTTCAGGGTCTTCCGAGCTGCCCTCAGCTTTACATCTAATTTAGAAAATAGTGAACTAAGAAAAAATATGTTTGCATAAAGTTTTTAGTGAAAAGTGGTGGGATTAGATTTGTCTGTTAGTAAATAAATGTCTGACAAAACTGTCATCTATATCATCTACTCTCTCATACATTTTCATTTGTTCAAATCACAATCTCCTTATATTTTGACGTTCATTTATGTATATTTTTTAAATAATACTTTCTATAAAGTGATATTAATATTTGCCATTTATTATTCAGTTTTATAAAAATTTTGTAACAAAAATTTTAAAGCTGATAAAAATTAAAAATTTGTAAGAAATTTAAACCTTGTAAGAAATGTAAAAAGTAGTAAGACATTTTAAATCTTGTGCAATTAAAAATCACGAGTTCTACTTGCACAAAACGCTAAAGAAAATATTAAACAAGCCTATTATTTTTAAATTTTCAGTTGTAAGAAATTAAGTGTGTACTTTTTATTAGTTTTAAGTCATATATATGCATTATATGTATGTAATATATATCTAGATTTCCTCAAATATTTATGCTCTCTTAGAAGTTAATACTTAAAATAGACGTATAAGCTTATTATTATTGTTGTATATAATACAATAAATGTTTTACTTACATGAATAGTGCCAATTAAAATGAGTTTCAGCTGAGACAAAATGCGTATTCTTTCAATAATAAAAAAATAAAATTCTTAAAAATGTCGGAAATTCGAAAGCGTTAAAAAAAATAAACGAGCATCAATTTAAAATTTACATAAAATATTTTTTTATGTAAAAATATTATTATGTATAGTTCTTGTAATATTTTGACATCGTTAAAGTCTCTGCATTATTTTTTTTTTTACATACAAGTAATTCTAGAGCAATATTTGCAGATTTCTTTATAAAATTTCTGTTTAGCAATGTGCATAAATTTTAATATAAAATTCTACCAGAGACATTTTTATATAGCAATCTCTATATACTTCTATATAAAATGTTTTACGGGAATTTTCTAGAGAAGTTTTCTACATAAAATATTTCAAAATAATATTTTCTATATAAATAATTATTGATTTCTAAGGAAAATTTCTATAAAGAAATTTTCTTTCTGTGCATATTTAACTGCAGACGCCTTAATTTTATGATTTTTGATATAAACTCTACAAATGTGAGGTTAGTCAAAACTATTCGTTCACTTCAGTCAAAATTAGAATCGAAGTCAGATATCGTAATCTCGATAGATATCTTCAAATGCCCGAAAAATGGCATTGTTAGTACGGATATTAAAGAATGTTGTAAAAGAATCTCTGAATGTTGTAAAAGTAATATCATTTTTATGACATTGGTCAATGTAATTCAGATATTAAAAATAAGGCATTAAAAAATAAGTTTCTTAGAAATGGCAAACTTATTACATGCTATATTTTAGAATACTATTTCTACATTGTAATGTTATAATGAATGCGAACTACATTTACAAATTCTTTCTTTTAAAATTAAGTTTGAGCTATATCATTGAACATCCACAGATATCGTAAATTAGCTGAATGATATTCAGCGATTTATGGCCATTGGCAGGACGTTAGCCGATATCTTTGTGAACCTGGGATATCATTAATTTCCAAATACATTCCTAAAGAAAATTATAATATTGTATTTGTTGAAATTCTAACATATTACTTCAAGATAAATAAACACTTATTACTGTCTTCAAACATAAAATAAAATTGTAAATGTCAAACTTAAATACATGAATAAATTTAAATACCTAACTTATAATAATGAAATATTAAATTTAAAGTACAGTTAGAACAGTCGTTTGATCTATCTATATATATAAAAGCCGTTCTTGGTGTGTGTGTATGTTCTTTATACAAATCTACAGTTTTTGTCCGATTTGAACGAAACTTGATGTACACATGTTTTAGAACACGAGTAAAATTGCTGTCAACTTTAAAAATGTCTCAGACCATTCTTTACCACTTTTTTCAAAGAAATCCTATAGTTTTTCATTACAGAAATATATTTTGTTTTCAATTTCTAATGCAATTTCTTTCCCGTTGTCATTAAAAGAAGCTGCGTATGGACAATAGTTTTATAAAACAATAAAAATCCCGATTCACTCATTATAATTGAAAAGGTGAAATTGACGTCATTCAGTTAATAAATAAATTAGCTCCTAAGTTCACAAAGGTAAATTGTTTCCATTGGTTTTTTAATATGGAAGTAAATTTTCCAAGAAATAAAAACATAAATATGTTTTTGTTTCTTGGAAAATTTTCTTTAATATTAACAAACCAATGGAAGCAATTTACATTTGTAAAATTAGAAGCTAAGTTATTAATTTATATCTTCAAACATGTTTAAATAAAAATGTGCTATGTCATTTAAACGAACTTATAGAAATCTTTTTAATATGCGAAAAAATCACATTATCTTAGCTGAATGACGTCAGTTTCAGATTTTCAATTATAATGAGTGAATCTGGATGTTTATTGTTTTATAGAACTATTGTCCACACGCAGCTTCTTTTAATGACAACGGGAAAGAAATTGCATTAGAAATTGAAATTTGCGTGTTCAAACTACATGATTCAATTTATTCTACACAAACAAAAATCGTCTTTCAAATATTGACAGTTAGAAATCATTACATCGTAACTTTTATCAGCTTTAGCTTTAACGAAGGAGGCATATTTAAGCTCCTTGAATTAAGTGGACAATAATTGCTCACTATTAATAAAAATTCGATTTCAAGAAAACAATATAGTATATTTTCCGTCGATAATTCTTTAAAGATGGCTGTTAAAAAAAAGGGATTAAAAATAAAATGAATTCAGAAATAATGTTTTGTATCAAAAATCACATAATTTCAAAACGCAATTTTAGCAAATTCTGTTTAAATTACATTGTAAATATAATTTCTTAGTTAAATTTAATATTTAATAATATTAATGTATTTTTCTATGAGTACAATAATATAGGATTTTTTAAGCGTTTTTATGCGTTTGAAATAGATAATATGCTTGTTACGTTACGCACTCAAGTCAAGGCCCATTTCGCAACTAATTGTAAGCGAAAAGTAGCAATTCTTGTAGAGTTAATAATTTATAATGTATTATTTCCTACAGATAATATTATATATTCTAACTACTTGAAAATTAAGAGAAATTTAGCCAAACTTTAAGCAATTTAGCTCAATGGTTTGCCTACGTTAAGTTGAGTAGACACGCAAAAAAACCTGTTTGTTGACAAACATGCACATTATCTATAAATATAAATGAATATTTTTACATGATTCATGAGGTGAAAGAATTTTCTTAAAAACTAGACAAGTATCAGTTTATAGAATAATCTATCCCCAGTGAAAGTGTCGTCATATTTTAAATCATGTGCCGCTTTTCATTCAGAAAATATTAATATTTTTTAGCAATTACTCAAAGTGGCATAGTTTCCACGGAATATATTGGTCGCCAAAACATGAGTTTAACATTCTTCTACGGTGCAGGTTTCCAGAATATTAAATTTAGGTAAGATTTTGATAAATATATTAAAGTCGATTGTATAAGTTGTTAGCATATGCAATTTCCATTACAGAATGGGATTTGAATTTGGCATCGTTCACGTGAAATTCAAAGAGTCGATGCTACTAATTAAACAAGAAAATTCCCCTTTTATTTTTAAAGGCACCATGATTATGGAAAAGAGCAAGAGAAAAGCCAATTACAAATCCAAGTATTATTAGTTATCTTTCTCTGATACTTATATAAATCCTTATAATTTTAAAATATCTAAATCTATACACTCTTATAACTGTACCGCTTATTTAAAAGGCACAAGCACATTGTGCCTTCTATTACTTTAATGTAAGAGGCACGTAGACAGTGTGCCTCTGATTAGGAGAAAAACGTTAGAGGCAACATGAAATGAAACGCACCCATAACACTGTGAAATATCTCAGAGGCACACAGTTCGCCTCTGACAGATTGGTGCCTTTAAAAAAAAAAATGTCGAGTTTCAGAGGTACACTCCAGAAACGGACATGCGCTACAGCCGTTTACCCGTCATGCATTGGGATCAGTGGAAGGGAAGCGAAGCAGAAGCAATGGCCGCCAATGTAAATACGCCTGTGAACAACGTTGAGTCGAAGCAAATAATGAGTCTGGAATAAGTAAGTAGTATATTTAACTTTGTATTCTTTTCTGTGAATGTTACAATGTAAAACATGATTCTTTATACATGGAGACACTCGTGATTAGGGAGGGGCAACGATAAATACTTCGTCAAACTCTTAGTTATTCAAGTTATATCTTACTATTTTCAAAGGTTTAGGGGAATGGCGGAATTACCCTGCACCCTCTAGCGTACATGCATGTATATGTACATATTATGTATGTGTATCTCTCAGCAAATCTTTGTTTTTATGTGCATATAAATAGGACTTAATAAATAATAAAAGGAATAATACATAGTAAATCATTCTTTAATCATATATAGTATTTCTAAAACCGTACTCAGATATTTTTTCTGGTGTTTGTGTGTGAGAGGAGGGGGGGGGGGGCTACCTTGTAGATGTTGTTAAGCTACAGTGCCTTTCTTTTAAATAAAAGTATAATATGAATTGATCCTTCCCACTCACCTGGCTACAGCCCTGAATACTTTCTACATTTTATAAAGTTTCACAAATCGCAATGTTGATTCAAATTTTGCACTCTAAAATATTATTTGTATATTTCAAGTAGAAGTTCCTTAAAAAAATATTATTTGTTTAAAAAAATAGAATTTAATTAAACTGTCATTGATCATTCTCCCTGTTGATAAAAATGAGAATATATTTTTATTTTATTTGTATTGCATTAAATTTCCGTATAATAATTTATTGAAATTTTGAAAAATCGCCGTTTCTTGGCTTCATAAATGTTTGCAATTTTAAATATCTCAAGTTTTATCAAATGTAGAAAATTTTATGATCCCTCATTTTAAAGAGGAGTTTATAAATTTTAATTTAATATTAAAATTGACTATGTTTAGTTTTAAAAAGTAAATTTTGATTTTAGAAAAAAAAAAAAGAAAAAAAATTATGTTTGTTGTAATATTAATAAGCTTAAAATTATGAAATTTTTTGAGTGGGATCTCAATGGGATCAGGAGTTATCAAATAGAAGCTAAAAAATTGCCATTTAAATAACAATCTAACGCGCCTGCATCCTTTTTCATGTTTTTAATGTTTGTCTTATTTGTTTTTAATAAAGCTTTTATGCCTTTTTATGTATTTTGTTATGCACAAAATAAATTAAAATGTTGACAAGGTTCTTTATTGAACCACAGAACTGACTTAGGCCACATGGACACACATTTTAATATTTATTTCATATTTATTTCAATAAATTGGGGGTGAGAAAATTTTCTATTATAGTATTCTGCCTTAGACAAAATTTAATCTATGTCTTCGGATATGCCATGCTGGGAAATCTTTCTGCAGTAGACAGAATTTAATGTAAAGATATAAATTTAATATAAAATATAATTAAATTACAGTCTGCACCTCTTATAATGGTGGCACATGCATGTGCCACCATTATAACAGGCACAGAATGTATTTTTAAATAAGAGGCACTTGAAATAATTCAGTGGCACACTGTGCCTCTTAATTTCAAAGGCACTTATGCTGTGCCTCTGAATCCCAAAGGCACTATGTACCTCTTAATTTCAAAGGCACCACGTGCCTCTTAATATTCAGAGGCACAAAAATTCAGAATGTACCTCTTAAATCAGAGGCACAGTTTTAAGAGTGTAGTTAAAAATATCTCAACAGGGTAAATTTTGCTCCTCATTGTAATGTATTCCTGCCAAATTTCGAAAGTCAAATAAACCTGAACTACAACACAACAATCAATAAGACAATGTTTATCCATAATTGGGGTGCTTTTTTCAGATTTTTTTGCATAGAAATAAATAAAAAACTCTATTGCTTGATAAATAAGGATTTAGGCTTCGAAAGTTTTTGGAGCGGGATAAACATTTTGATATTGTTGGCTGTTAAAAGTATGGCACTGTGAAATGAAAAAACAACCAATATATGCGGGTTAAATGTATTTTTTCTACTTATTTTATTTATTTTTAAACTTTTATTCTCCCCCAAGTTTTAATTTCTTTTTTAAATATTGTATAATTTAAATTTATTTTTAAAGATGTGAAGTGTTTTGAAATAAAAACATGATTTATCTTGATTTTTAGATTATTTTAATCAACTAAAAGTCATAACTAAAGTGACATGTTAATTACCAAATTTCCTCAAAAATATTCACTAATATAATCACTTTAAAAAATATTTTTCGACACGAAAACTTAAATCAATTTCCATGAACGGCATAAATGTAAAATAGAATAAATAGAAATACTAAAATAGAATGGCAAAGAAAAAAAAAATGTTCCACCCTTAATCTTATTGAAAAAGTATGAAATTTCTAGCTGATGAAATAAATTTAAATAATAATGTATATAAAAACGGAAATACGCAAATTGTTATTATCAAAAGTATTTTCTACTATAAAATATTATAAAGAGTTTGTTAATTGTATACGTTGCTTAATTAATGTATTTATTTCTTTAAATTTTACCTGAACGAAGCCGCGAGTAACTAGTATAAAAATAAATTACATTGATTAATATGATGTTGTAAAATGAATTACACCAATAAAGAATAAAGTAAAACATTTCTTATATGGAGTTAAAGGGTAAATAAAAAAAAAAGTTAGAAATATTTCACATTCACAGAAAAATTACATTAAGAATTGTAAAACGAATTTACATAATTTTATTTCAAATTAAATTTAAAAATAATAAAACTATAAATGTGTTAATAACTTGAACACATGGAATTTTTTTTCCTTGCATTCATTTATAATTTTTTAATACCACGTACTAATGTAATTGCCAGATTATATAAACTTTCTTAATATCGTATCTAAAATAACATTTTCAGATCAGATATTGAAACAGTTAAATAACTCTCAATCGCTAATTTACTATAAGGTATGTATTAATCATACAGCGTAATACACTTATATTATCTTTCAAATATAACTTTAAAATTGTTGAAGACGATGCTGTAAGACAGTAGATTTTATTTGTTGAGATGATGTTCGACCATTATATTCATGATTAATATAACTATAAAAAAGAAAATCGCATCCAATAGGGAACTATAGTTTAGATTTAAGTAGTTAAAAGAATTTTTAATGAAATATTGTTTTCAAATATTGAAATATAATGTAAAACATTTCCAGAGAATAAAATAATACATCGTAGTATAATTTAAAATGAATGTTGTTTGAGAAACATTTGAAATAAAATAGAATATTTAGTGTAATTAATCACTCAAAAATCCACTCTCCGACTGAATTTCACCGCATTGTTTTAATGAAATTATGTAAATCTGTCTGATGCTGACTAACATAATCGAATCAGCAATCATCTAGTGTACATCAGAAATCAGAAGAAGGAATTTTATATGCATATGAACTTTTGTGATATCATATACCAGAAAAAACGATATAACAGCTATAATCACGATTTCACAAACGATCTCGTTTCCCCTGTCTTCTTTGAAATGTTTAGAAATTTTCTAGAAAAACAGGTAAAAACGTAATTTAGCACAGTTCATGTTATAGCAAATAATTTAGATTATGGAATTGTTTCAGAATGAGGAAAGTAAAGCATTAAAACAATAGGTATAGAATTGTCAAAAGATTTTACGAAAATACAATATAAGTCCTTCGAGTTACCCTTGAATTCAAAATGCTCCTTGAACTTCCGAAAATCCAAAAGCAATAAAGTTTCAAGATTTAAAGAAGCATTTCAGAAACAAAATTCTCTTTTGCTGGCCGTATTGTTTGGAGACGTAAAGAAATAGTATTTCAGGGTAACCATCAGTTTTATTAATATGAAATATCCTTTTTTTCGGATGATATACAAGCTCTCATAGGATTATACGGGATTTCCTCCTCAATTTATCAACTATTGCTGTAACCTTTTTAGTTTTCACTATAGTTCACGGGTCTTTTTATATGAGTTGCCCTATAGTATTGACTATCAAATGATGAAAAAAAAAATTGCTGTAGTTCGCGCATTCGTAGTTAAAATTTATTTCATACAAATACACACATATCATCAAATTTTCAATATACTAATATTTTAATTACAGTACACTATTTCTACGATTTTGGAAAGCGGTGTTAAATTCGGCTGAAAATTCTGCATACTAAAAAAAAAAAAAAAAAAAAAAAAAAAAAAAAAAAAAAAACTTTTGAATTTTTCACAGAAACGTTAACATCTTCACGCATATACGTGCTATGCTTACACAAATGGACACACATGTTGAAAAGGAGCTACATAGTAATTTGCTACAGTGACAGACTGTTTTTAGCGTTTTCTGTTACTTGGGTGATCGAAAATATTATTCTATTATTAAAATTATTATCCCCCTCTCCTAATTGACCGCGAGACAAATTCTTCACTGAAAAACATAAAGTCACACATGTTCTTTGCAACCTCAAAGTTCAAGGGCCTTTCGGGCATTTCCTCACGAGTTTCAGTAGATATTCGACGAAACGTCTGAAATTGGTCTCTGGCCCTTAATTTCTGGACACCAGTGTATGATACGTCATAGGTCTATGAAATTTTTTTTCTTGCCGTGGGGAATATGGCGGTAATGTCGAACTGATTTGCATTACACAGTTGTTTATGGATTGTTTGTTTGGAGTTTGCATCGAAAATAGTACTGCATTTAACTGGGGAGAAAAACTTTTATAATAAAATTTTTGAAAGACTGTTTCATACTCTCTCTTTCTTAAATAAAGAAGCATATTTTACTAATATTGTTATATTATTTTTCCGTCAAGTGTTGACGGTTTCATCTAGTTTTTCTTTAAAAGTTTAAACCTGCATCTAAAAAATATTAGATATTTTAAAACAAATATTAAACTGCAGTGCGAAATCCTCGCATGGGTTTACTGCTCAGTTTATAATATGGAATTGATTATGATCTAAAAAATCGGTTGATCTCATTCTAACCACTGAGCAAGAATGATACTTCCGTTGACTTTTCGTTATTTCAAGATTGTTTCTTTTATTTTTAATTCGGACGAAATAATTCCCCAAACTTCATGCAAATCGAATCTAATTAAGCGAAATTGGTATGTAGCAGTCTCAACTGTCCCGGAGAATAGCGATATTAAAAAAAAAAATGGCATTACATGTACACTGCTAATTTAGATCTTTTCATAGCGGTGCATAGCAGTTTCTGTACATGTCCTTAACACAATTTCAAAGATTTATAATTCGTGATTTTTTACTTTTCTTTTGAGTTTGCTTATGCTTTATGACTTTATTCAAAAAGCCTATTTCGCACAAAAATGGAGAAATGTTATTCAAAGAATATTTGACTGATGAACAGAATTATGGATGGTTCTATTAAAATATTTTATTTAACAATATAACATTACAAATTGAGTAAATACTGTACAGTTTCATATATTTTTAAAAGTTTAAAAATTAATATATTTTACATATATTCATAATATAATTTCACTATTATTAAGACTGTTTTGTAGTTAATAGGCTTTTATTTTTAAATCATCTCTATGTAAAATTAAATTTTGAAAGGTACTTATGAGGAATGACTCTGTTTATACATAAAGTGTATTCCTGTTTAATTGTATGTGTCATTGAAAATAATGCTGCATTCAGAGAAATATTCAATTTATTTAAGTTATGTTAACTGCATCTTATCTAAATGCCTGAAACGCAGTAACAAAACAACTTTTAAATAAAAGAAATTCCATTTTTAGATAAAAGCGAAAAACCTCTTTGGAAAATATTCAAGGCATTCATGATTAGTGTTATTCAAATTACGTTTGCGAAATTTTTACTGCTAAAACATGATGTAGTTTATGCATTTAGATGAAAACTTTATGTTATGTTGATCCATAAATTAACATTTCTTTCTCTGAATTACGAAAGATAATATGAAGTTAAATTACTTTACAGAAAATGTACTTTAGTTAAAACATATGATAATGTTTATGTTATAAAACTGGAATATGCATGCTATTTATATTAAACTAGAAAGGTTCATATAAATTTGAAGAAATATTTGTCTGTACACAGAACAGTAATTATAAAAGTTTTCCATTAAGTTTTTACTGATATTGATGATTTCAGAGAGTGATATTTTAACAACATCTTTATAAAAAAATTTAAATATTAAACTTGATACATTATGTATCTGAGTTAAGATATCTTTAATATTGTACACTTTAACACAGTGCAATATTGTAAATATTATTTACATCCAAGCCTCTGTGAATTGTTTTTTATCAATTTTGAGTTTATGATAGGAAAGAGCAGTATAAAAGTACAAACTTCACTTCAGCTTAGTGAAAACAATTTAAAAAAAAAAAACTGGATATTTATTATGTCTAGTTCATGCATTACTTATTAATATTTTTATGGAAGTAGATATTTTTGAACAAGAAGTGAAAGCATACCGTCAAAATATCACTTATGAGTGACTACATTACACTAACATTTCAGTTTTTTAAGATAGTTTGCTGAGATGTTTTTCCACATGGAGGTCTACATTTTTATTTAACTGAAAATACTTTTCCATATATTATAAAGCTACTAGTATAACAATAATGTTCATGCATCCATATGTAAATTAAAGCAACTTTCAAAATATATTTGAATTTTTCAAAAAAGTTAATTTTATATTTCAAGCTAGCTGACCCGCACGGCGCACAGTGGCCGAAAATCAAAAAAGGTTGTAGATCCTTCTAAAAATGTTTACATATAGGTTTTTCAGGTCGCTGATTACGAATTTGATATCGAAATTCAAAAATTCAAAATCGCGGATCCAATATGGCGGACTTTTTTTTTTTAAATTGTTTTTTTTCCTGTAAAGGTTTCTTTAAGGGGGTTTTTGATGTCGCTGATTACGTATTTGATATTAAAATTCAAAAATTCAAAATAGCAAATCCAATATGGCGGACATTTTTATATAAAAAAAATCTGTAAAAGTTTGTTTAAGGGGATTCTGTAGGTTACTTTGTACTAATTTGATATTATAAGGAAAACAAAATACATTAGCGCCTTCAATATGGTAAGCAAATAAATGAAAAGAGCTTATATTTTGTGAAATATAAATATTTTGTATTATTAATAATAAAAATACAGTGCATTATTTCATATAAGCAGTTTGAAATTGTTAAACTTAAAAACAACTATACTTCCAAGAATGCAAGCCAATGCAGCAGGTTTTTTGATATTTCATAAAAACATCATCAGTAAATATGTAAATATAGTAAGAACTCTGGATAACGCAAGATAAAAAGTATTTCGTTAATTAACTTTTACTTTGTGCATCAATACGTGATTTTTTCGTGTATCATTTCTTTTCACTTTTAGGACATAATTTATAATGAATTACATAAAATAAATATGTGCAAATATTCTTCTTACCTTTCGGAAGATCACACATTTTGCAGAATGTAATTTGCACACGTACAACAAAAGTTATTCACTGTAGAACGCGCGCAACATTTACCGCGGAAGAGCACGTGCGAGCGAGCGTTACAGAGCAGCTGACTTAGACCTTCGATACATAAGCAGGTATAAAAGATACCCCTTACTCTATGCGGGATAAGGCGCAGATGCTCCATCTGAACGTAAAAAGGAGGTATTGAAATGAATTAAGAAACATTCATTTTTCGACTTTCGGCCAACTTTTTTCGATTTTTGACCAGTGTGCGGCGGCGCTTGGGACCGTGATAAAAACCTTTAATATATCTATAAAATCAGTGATGAATTATTTTATATTTTTAACCGAAAATCGTTTCAAACGAAGCTAGTGTTGGGACCATACTTCATTCGTCAGCGTGCACCCTTGAATTTGCAAAATTTTATAATTTTAAATGGTAATTTATCCAAATGAACGAAGAGTTAGCAGTTCTCCTGACTTCGGAAACGTACATCGGGCTTACTACGCACGCAGCAATTAGTTTTTTCAAACACACTTCAAATCGGCATGACTTTGTAACTTTAAATCGATTTTGGGAGATTTCATAATTTCAAATGAGGATCTTTTCATACAAGCAAGATTTCCGGATATAGTGATTGTTGAATGTTGATTTCATCTCTGTCATTTATATATAATAAACTTTGAATTATGACCCATAGTTCCTGAGAAAGCCAAAATAATAAAAATCACCCCCCCCCCCCTCTCCTCTTTTAAGATATAAAATGATATCTTCCATTCTCGATTCGAAATTTTTTTAAACATGGTTTTCTTCAAACCTGAAATGAATTCTGGGAAATCACTGAGAAAATAAAACCTTGCGAATTCCAGGATGTTTTTGCAAACTTTGTTCTTCTAAATAGCAAATACTAATATTTTTAAAACAGACATCGTTAGAAATGAAATGATGTGAATACTTTTTATTTATTCGTATTTCGTACAGGAAAACAAAAACAAAAAATAATTAATCTCAGAAAAAAAAACGATATTACGAAATTCCGAAAACAACATTACGAAAATATTTTTGTAAGGGTTATATTTATATATTTTTTAATTAATAACACATTTGTAACTTGAAAGATACCATCTATAAGCGGCATTTTGTGTTTTTTTTCGTATTTCGTTCAGGAGGGCGGGTGGAACTTGTTTAACATGTGGAAGAAAAACAACACGAATTCGATGCCTATGAAATATATTTTTTAAAGGATAAATTTTAATTCTTTTCTAAATGGACACCGTTAGACCTGGAAAATTGCAACTAATACATGTTTTTTTTCATTTTTTTAGGCAGATGCGAGATTTTTAAAAGTCCACAAAAAACTAACCGTTTTTCCCTGCTTCAAAACCTGGGAATGCTTCGGAAATCGCCACAATCGGAAACTGAACCCCGGCCGTTTTGTAATGTTCGTTGTGGGTTTTAATTTTTTAATGAATACCTCAGTTAATTAAGAAATAAATTAAAACTCCTGCGTCTCAGTGGCATTTGAACCTGCCTTGGACTATCCTCATTCAAATTGTCAGACTTCTATCTGAGGTATATTTTCTTAGCCATCGCGGACATACACACATAGGGATAAATATGTTTATTTTTTTAGTGTCCATATGTGTTGTATTAGTGTCCAGTGTGAAACATTTACGAAATAAAACTAGTCGTTGGGGGGGGGGGGGTCACCTTAATACTTACCCATCATGGATATACATTATGTAAAATATGAAAATAAAAAATATATAAACTATTTATAAAATGCATTGCAATTCGAATAAAATCGTAGCTTGATGACGTCATAAACTCTATGACGTCATAAATGCTCTATTGCTAAATTGCGTAAAAGAAACATCCTTATAACTCCAAAATTGGTAATCATATTAAATAACGTCGGATTAAGAGTCTCATTTTCCAATTAAAATTTATCTTTGAATTGGAATTTGAATGAAATACAGGGTCATGAAAAATCGAAGAGTGTGCGAAATATCATGACAAATATCTCGCCAACTCATTGTCCGATCGACTTCATTTTTGATGCAAAATTTATATTTTTTTTATTGTATTTTATATTCCCTCCTTAAAAGATGCAGTTTCGAAAATTTTTATGTAATGGAGGGTGGGGCATGTTGGAACATGGGGCACGTTGAAACACTTGAGTTGGTAGCCATTTTGAAAAAAGCAGAGGATTACGGGAATACTTAACTTGTATCTCTTAAGCACAAGTAGGATCCATGTTGTTTTCAGGATCCTAGGTCTTCAAGTTTTCTTGGGAAGTTGATTTTTTTAATTTGATGCAAGGTAAGTAAATTTTCCATATTCTTTAAAATCTTTATTTACTTTTGAAGTATTATATTGAGTTTACCTCAAGTTACGTTGTCAACTTATTACAAATTGCTTGAAAATTAGGCTTTCAGTTGATAGCATCCATTAACAAGTAGCTATTGTTATGTTAGGCCTAAAATAACAGATAAATAATACTGTAGTATGGGGCGTGTTGAAACACTTTGGAAGGGGCATGTTGGAACACAGTTCCAACATGTCCCATATCGTTTCTTGCTCAGAATATTGTATATATAATATACATTTTTCGATTTCTTTATTTAAATAGTAATATTATTTATTGAATAAGGATAAAATTTGAATCTTTTTATTGAATTCTTGTTTAAACTAAAAAAGCAAGAGAAACTATGCAAAGTTGATAACGTTTTGACTACCAACTCTAGATTTGTAAATGCCCCATCTACTTCTAATGCCTTGATCATCTCTACCTCTGCTATCACCAACCCCTTTTATTCGGTTACCACTGAATCTTGTACTTCAACTTCTGCTTCAGCTGAGGATTTTGTTGTAATAGCACCATTGACCTTACCACTGTAATTTCCATAAATTTTGAGGTAGGATACACCAAACCTAGACAGGCGTTAAATCCTGAAGAAGAAGAACAACTTGTTCAATATATTATGCATACTTCTCAAATATACTATGGTTTATGTCCACGAGAAGTAAGGAAGCTAGCCCACAACTACGCAGTTGCTAATAACAAAGTTATTCACAAATCATGGGTTACTAAAATGGAAGCTAGCAAAGACTGGTTCAATGGTTTCATGAATATACCCATTGAGCCGCCACATTTTTATGCAAGTTGATTTTCCGCCATCAGATGTTACTAACCGCCCTAATCCAGAGACAGTAAAATATCCTACTATTCTTTCTTTAGCTGTAATACATAGCTCTCCATCAAAATATAGCAACTATGGCTCTAGCTCTCCTGCAGTCACATTGGAAGAAATTCAACCTTTCCCAAAAGCAGGACCAAGAAAAAGTTCCAATAAGGATAAGAAAAAGAGCTCAACAAAGATCTTAACTGACACACCAGGTAAAAAACAAATAATTGAGGAAGCATTAAAGCGAAGACAACAGAAAGAAATGAAGGTTATTTTCTCCATTGCTGCAGCGCAAAGAAAGCTTAACATTCTAAACCCAGTTCATTTAAATAAAAGTAAAAAACCGAAGAACAAGAAGATGTCCTTAAAAAGTGACACAGATGAAGAAATTGAGTATGATGCTGCTAGAAGAGATGATGATGATTCTATTGAGTTTGATTCACCCATTTTTGAGGATAGAAAACCACAAATTAATAATTTTGCAGTCGTGAAGCTTTCCACTAAAAAAATACATGCAGTTAAAGATGGATGAAATAGAAATTAATTTTCTGAAACAGTGTAATAGTGAAAATGGTTTTGTTTTCCCTGATAAGGAAGATCGTGGATGGTACAATATTATGAAAAAAATTGCCTCATCCTTCCCTCAGTTGGTAGTACTTACAGATGTACCAGAAAACTGGTATTTCCATATGATTTGTCAATTTATGAAGGCCTACAAAAAATACAAAGCACAGCGCCATCTGCTGGATCGCGGTCGACCTCTACCCAATGGTGTATCGGTGTCTTGCACGTTCGCGTTCACCTGCTGTGTCGTCTTTCGCCTATAGCCGTTCAACGCTTCGTCCGTATGCAAAGCCCTGATTTTTTCCTGGAGGGCTTTTTGAAGCTTATAAAATGTCTCAATGTATTTGGTACTTATGTGGAAAAATAATGTTTTATCTTTAATGTCTCATTACATTTTTTGTCTTTCATACACGCCTCTGTTCACAGTGGCCAAGGGAAACTTATTTTCCGACTGCCCCTTGTACAATGGAAATAAGAATTAACATGCAATCTGCCATACTCCCACTTTGACCTGAAAAGTCTTGTAAAGGATACTTAATAGTTGCCAGTTTGATTCGCCACGTCATCCATCTCTAGCCGGGGCAAGTAAGTTGTTATAAAAGCCAGCTTCCGATTTTTCGAATTGTCTGTCTGTTTTCCATTTACATCACTTTGATTCCAGTCTATTGAAGTTCCGTCTTGATGATAATCGAAAACAACGCCTTTCTATATGGAACTTCAGCAGTGATTCTTCATATAAACCGAGACGATGCTTCAACTTCCATCATGGTGTTTGGACTGCTTATTACTGCCATTCCAAAAGAAATTGTAATATTATTTACATAATGGAAAATAAAATCATACGGATAAAAGTTATTGTAAAATAAATTTGCTGTAAATTTAAATATCTGTTTATTAAAAAATTCTCTACTATTGCAAATTCAATAAAATATATAGACTTAACCCAAAATAATATTTATAAAAACTTTTTTACTTAAAGTTGAAAACCAGTGTGGGCCTGAGTATGGACTGTGTACTAAAGTTAAAAATTTCACGTTTATAAAAAAGTTTAATATCAGGGCAACACTTTAGGTGTTTCACAAATGGTGGCTGGCCGCGACCAGCGATTGGTACAAAGCGACGAGCCCATCGTTTTGTGCCAATCGATGACTGTCTTTCGTTTTGTCGTTTCGCTTTGTATCAATCGCTGTGACGTCGTGATAATGAATGAGCCAGACCGGTATCTAGTGTAGCCCTGTTAATATGCAAAAAGGATATCAGCAATAAATTAATCCAAATCGAGAAAATTAACATGTAAACTATGCTCAAAAGCTTCATTTAATTTGAAACAATTGGGATAAATTCTATTGGTCAAAAACTGAAACTTATTATCAAAAATATTCAAATGAATCAATATATCTACAAACTTTGAAATTATTATTACAATGTAATACATATTTAAACTTATAATAGAAAATAAATAAATTAGCAGCAGTACTGAAACCGTTAGTACCTATACCGATACTACAAGCTGGATAATGTATTATAGAGTCATTAAATGTAAAAAAATTGTTTTTTAAACAAAAATTTCGTAAACACGAGAAAAAAATCTCATTAATTTTTAATTCTTTCTCTATCTGAAATAATTCAAAAACAATTTTGTAATGTACATTAATCGGGATGTTCAAAAACATGTTTTCAAAATCTTATATATATATAGCCGTAGTTATAATTTTGTTTAAAACTTCTGTACATCAATGTGAATGCACCGAAAGTATTTTTAATTTTATTTTAATTTTATAAAATCCTAAATACGATTTTAAAAAATCTTGAAGCTCACCATTAAAACTATTTCCAATGCCTCTTAAATAACAGCAATTGAATATACATTTAATTGGGCTTTTGTGAAATGTAGAAGTTAAAAACAAAAGAGGTATAAAAATTACTAATTGCAAAATTGTAGGAATACATCTATTTAACTTTTTTAATATAGGCATTACATTTATTGGCAATGGCATTATATCCCAGCTTATTTTTATTATAAAATTTATTATAATTAATTCATCGGTGATTGTATATATATATATAAATATATATATATATATATGTGTGTGTGTGTGTGTGTGTGTGTGTGTGTGTGTGTGTGTGTGTGTGTGTGCGCGCGTGTGTGTGTATGCAGGTATGTATAATGTACATAAATTACATTTTAAAAGTTTAACGATCAAAAAGTCAAGGCAGAGAATGAATGTTTTAAAGATAAATCTGTTGTATTATTTTTGTTTCTCATTTCGAAAATAAAACGATTCGATACTCACCGAGACGATGTTTTCAATATTTATGACATATACTATGAATTCAAAACAAACTTAACAAAACAAAATTAAATAAAGGTATTTCAGCTGAGCGTAAATATCATATCTGTCTGTAAACATCATAGCTAAGAGTAAACAGCAACAACGCATATGTTTAAAGAAAAAGAAAACATATACATTTTGCTTTGATATTTGAAGAATAAAAAATCCTCTTCTTATATGTTTTTACAGTTCTTCAAAGATATCGAAAGAACTGAACATGTAATATTTGAATGTTTTTGAATTTGGGCATTTCTGGAGGAATATATATTTTAAAATATTATACTGTATTGTTCATGATTAAAGACTTAGATATGTCTCTCATTTTTTTTAAATATCTGAATGTTATATATGTTATTCCTTTTATACTAACCTAAAATATTATTAGCGAAAAAATTTTAACAAGGGAATTTAAAAATATAAAGCACTATGTTCTTATTCTTATTCTTTAAAAAGTTGTTTAACTAATATAAACTATGCACTTTTTTCGTTTTTATATAATAGCCAGTATCCAATGTTTTTTACTTACTGTAAATAAAGTACAGAAGTTATCTTAAGAATTAATCATTTTTCTTACACTTATAAAATGCAGATTTTTTTTTTACATAAATGCCAACAATAGTTTGAACCATGTTTTAACATTTTAGTTTCCTTTTATTATTTAACGCATTGTTTAAAAAAACAATTTTTTTTTTTACAAAATGGAAGAATGTAGTTTAAGAGTATCATACTCAAATGTCAATGCAGAAGATGGATTCTGTAAAAATGAAAACTGCTAGATACATTTTCCACTTCGAAAATAATAAATAAGTTCAACGGTACAACGTCTCGACGCGAGTGGATAATGGGTAGCATATCAACTGGATAGGGACAGCTTAGGTATATTTAACAAAGAAAATTTATTAGCAATTAAATTAACACAATAAAAAGAATCTCAGCCAAATACGTAAATCATTGGGTAGTACGCGATTATTGGCAAAACAATTTAGAAGCGTACTTCAACTATAAAATTTTATATCTCTTCCAGCACAGCAAGTTGATGAGTTCGCTAAATAAAGTTCTAGATAGTTTGTTTTCTTTGAATCAAATTGCTACAGAATATTATTGCTTATGCTCTAAGAATATATAACATTAAATGATGTATTTAATGGTGACAAGAGGGGGCTGCGTCTACGATCACTGATAACAGTTATCTTAAATTCATGTTACAGTTCTTAAATAGATTCCTTAGTGCACATTCCTTGGCTCAAAAGGGTTACGTAACCGGAGCTGTCATTTTAAAATTCAGCGACCTGGACTCTGGAACGATTTCGATGATAATGTTCAACTACGTGTCATTAGCAAAAAATTTTAAATTGGGGTAGATAAAATAGAGAAAAATTAATCAATTTATCTCATGAAACAGAAAGCTAACTGGGAGAAATATTCTTGATGAACCAGAATCCTACATGCTGATTCTCAGTCAAACAATTCTTCTTCCCGATTCCTGCCTGGAAATGCAGCACCTAGGGCTGCTGCGACCTTATCTCGCCTCGAGAGACCCCTCTCTAGAAAACTCCTCTCTCCAAGAAAATATGAAAACTTAAACTTCTCTCTCATGACTCCCTTTTTCTCCATACTCTTTTGGATGTAGCCGATCAGCGGTTCTCTCTGTCCACTCTGCTTCTTTGGGGAAGGCCCTTCGTGTCATTAACCTTTTCCATTGGATTTTCGTTATCCCAAGATTATGTCCGCGAAGATGACCGTGCACGGTCAAGTAAGGCAAAGTACTTTACACGTTTTTTTTTGGTATTCATCAGGGTAATGCTACTTCTAAATTCTATTATACTTTCTGTCAGAGAAATGTACGATAGTTAGATGTATCTATTTCTTTGCCTTTTCCTGTGTGGGAATGGAACTTTGGAATACTTTGGCCTGGGAATTATGATACATTGGGTCTGATTGGTAAACTGTGCAAAGATGCGAATCTTTATATGGGAAATTAAAGGGAAAAATATAAACAAATTTCTTTTTTTCTTTTTTTTTAATGTATTAAAACTAATTTAAGCTGTGTATTTTTCACGTACATCATTTACAAGTGAAAAATGAATAATTTTATTTATTACTTACTGCATCAATTAATAAAAAAACATTTAATTGAATGTTGTTACAAAATACAAAAATGCTGTTAAAATGAATAACATTTTCAAAGAAAAAGATACTTTTCGTAAGATAAAATATACGTAGTTCCGTAAGAAAAAAACTGCTGAAAACATTTTTCGACGACAAGGATAATAATTTTCAAAATAATTTTTAAACAGCAGATACAATTACTTTTTTTTCTTTAAATTTTTTCGACCAATAATAAATATTCCCTTTTTTACGTGCGTGATTTACAACTGAAAACTGGACTTTTTCCATAATTACTTAATGGATAGTTCACAAGCCATATTTTTAATTACGAAATGTTACAAAGTACAAAAATGCTGCCTAAAAGCATAACATTTTAAAAGTTAACGCGAAAGATAAATTCCATAAAAATAGAAATTGCTGGATATTTTTTGTTTAAATTCGAAAATAATAATTAAGTAATACAAAATTTAAAACATATATACATACAGCATTTTTTCCGTCTTTTATTTTTTTAAAGTCCTATTAACGATGGATTTTTTTATGTGCATTATTTACAACTGAAAATTAAGCAATTTTATTTATTTGTGAATCCATCATTCAAAAACCGTATTTTTGATTTGAAAATGTTACAAAATCCAAAAATGCTGTTTAACTATCTAGCAGGGACACGCACACACATTTTGCAGCAAAAGTTATATTTATTCAACCGCTTACAAATTCTGATACCGTCTGGAATTCATACCTCAAATCAAATTTGCCATTGGGATTAAAATCAATTTCACAGGTTGATTGATTAGGGTTTAATTGCACAAAGTGATAAATAATAATAATAAAACAACACAGAAAAATAATGCGACAAGCATAGATTAGAAAACACTTCCCAACACATTCAGAATACTGTAACAAAACTGCACCGCTTATTAAGGTGAAAGATGATATCTAAGTAACCATTTTTGAAAACGCTTAATACATTTATAAAGCCAATTTTAGCAATTACCGTCTAAAGTCGGAAAAAAATCCAAAATTTTTCTGTAGCCCTGTATAGTAGCTGTAGATTTGTATACAAGGAACATATTATGCAAAATTTAGTTCAATTAGGAAATGCATAACACGGTTGAAAATTCCCCTTCAGCAAATTCCTTCAATATGCGGAAATATGCTTTGATTCTTTTGTGCAGCCCTGTATATGATCTGTAGAATTTATACACAAAAAGTGGTAGAAAAAAATTAGTTTAATGTAAAAACGCATTTATATAGAAACCGCACTTCCAACAATTGTTGCTTATAGATTGTACTGTCAACGAATTCTTGTGTGTGACCCTGTAAAAGAACGATAAATGCTATGCCTACTCTATTCTATAGTAAGTATCTTGTAATGCACCTCAATTATGTACATCAATTTCAATATATTTAAAATAGTGTAATATCATTGAAATACACTGCAGACGACTTTGCCCATATACCACAAAGTAATGACATTTCTTGAATGGCCCTGTAAAATAAGTATAAATGCTACACACTTCATTTTCAATAACGAACATGCCATGGTAAACCTAAATAGCATATATAAATTACATGGCAATACGACTATATTTACGCGAGTTAGAGCACGGGCAGACAGACAGACATACAGACGAATTCATAAACGCTCTTCAAATATGTTGTTAAAGGTTAAAAACAGCTAAAACTATAGTTTCATGCTATATTTAAGAAAATTATAATTAAACCTAGATTTAAAAGTAAGATGAGCGATAAAAACACAGGTTAATGAGAAATACACCCAGAAAAATGTTTTGTTGAATCAACCAAAATTTGGTTTACCCAAAAAAACTTTTCGTTTAAATATGGGTCAATGGAAATTTTGTTTGAATCAACAAAAAAAACTATTGTTGATTTTTTTTTTTTTTTCGCAATTAAAAAAAAAAAAAAAAAAAAAAAAAAAATTGTATCGTCAGCAAAAAAATGTTTTGTTAATTCAAGTAAAATGGTTCAATTTTACTTGAATTAACAAAATTCTTTTTGTTACATAGATATATGCTATGTGTTATTTTAACAATCTATTTTCTTTTTTCAACAAAATATATTGTGTTTGTTTAAATAATAAAATATGTTATTTTACGAACTTGTTTTGCTTATACTACCAAAATCTTTTGTTAAATGAACCAATCTAAATACGGAATTTTAACTATTTTTAATTCATTTTCAGCAGTGAATTACGCCTGTAATCCTTGAATAATAACAAATGAATTTTTATCCTGCTTTTTTTCAAGCGAAAACCGAGAGAGTGAAAATTGCACAAGCCGGGAGTCGATCCCGCGTCTTCAGAACAGCGATCTGAGGCTCTACCACTGAGATACAAGGAACTATATCTGAGCATTTCTCACTCTTACATATGTCGGAACGGCTGAAACCGCAGTACAAGATGGAAATGTCATCAGGAGCACGCCAATTTCTGCGGCAAATATGAGACGACAGTACAAAGCCCACCATACGGCAACACATAGTTAATTTTTAATTCATTTTTAGCAGTAAATTATGCTTGCAAAAAGCAGGATAAAAATTCACTGTTATCTTTTACCAGTGTACTTTCTTCCAGTACCAGAATACTTTCTTCCTATAAAGATAGAAGAAAGTAATAAATGGGACAGGGGTATTTTTAAAACTACCTTGTTCCGTCCCAATGAAAAAAAGTTTTAATTATCCAAAAATTATGTTAATCCTTTAATTATATAGCTATATATGTCAAATAAATCGAGTTACGTTCAAAGATTTCAAGCGTAATTCACTGTTGAAAATGAGATGTAGCTATTACAGAAATCACGAAAAATGCAACATAGCAGCGCCACCTGTTGCGCGATTTACACCAAAAACTAATCAGCAGCAATTTATATCAGGAATTAACTGAATATAAAGTTTTATTAAATTCCGTGCATTAGTTCTTGAGATAGAGCGCCCACAAAATTTTTGTCACATACAGACAGACAGAGTCAGTGAAATTCATTTTCTAAAACACTCAAATCGTGTTTATGACCTTCTAAAATCCGTCGGAAACCGGAAGTCGAAAATTTTCATGATTCCAATACTTTCTTCTGGTAAAGATAGAAGAAAGTAATAAATCGGACAGCGGCATTTTTAAAATTACCTTGGTCCGTCCCAATGAAAAAAAGTTTTAATTAACCAAAAATTATGTTAATCCTTTAATTATATAGCTATATAAGCCAAATAAATCGAGTTACGTGAGAGAGTTGTGACTACTACACAACAGTTTGAATTTTGGAAAAACAACAAAATTTGGCTGGAATTGCAAAATTATTGTAAAATTTAAAAAACCGATTTTGTTAATTCAAGTAAAATTGATGAAATTTTGTTAAAAGTTTGTAAGAGTGTTAATAATATTTTTTTTGTCCAAGCAACAAAACCAATTTTTTTGCTTCAACTAAAAATTTTGCTAAAACAACCAAAATGTACTCAACAAAACATGTTTTGTTGTTTTAATCAATTCTTTTTCTGGGTGTAGAATGTAATAATATATGGAATTAAAATCATTCAATGGAATTATAATACCACGTTTTAAAAAATCAACTACAAATTTTCATAGTCGAAATCTGTACGATCTATAAACGGTTTTACTGATTTGTGGGTCTTTGATAATTTCGTTTGACCGGGCGCTGTAGCACATTAAAACATCAATTCATTATTTCATGTTTTAAAGATTTATTACTGTAATAATGTAATCCATATGTAATCGATGTGTACTGTAAGAATGTAATTTATATTATATTTCATGTGTACTGTAATAATGTAATTCATACTATATTTCATGTGTACTGTAATAATGTAATTCAGTTATTTCTTTTATATATATATATGCAAACGAAAAGTATTTAATACAAAATTTGACAAAACTGTAATTATGAGTAGATATCCAGTATATGATTCCCTACGATCCAGAAGAATTAATTGAAGAATTAAAAAAAAATGTAATTTTATGAATAAAACAAAATTGAGTAAAGCAGACTATACCATGAGACCAAAAACTCAAAAATGTTGTATATTGTATAAGTTCTTTAAGACATAAAAGATTTCGAAAAATATAGAAGATAATACTAAACCATTTCTTGAAAATAATAAGTAATAAATATATATAATTATTTTTTCAAATGTTGGAACGTAAAATTGATCTTAGTGTACTTAATTAAAAATATCAAAACATTTAAAATGAATCCTATTCATCACTAAAATAGGTATAAAATAAAATACAAGTTTTAAAGACATTAAAACCAATCCATGGATATTAAAAAGTGTCGCCGGAGCTCCCGAATACTTTCGACCTGAACCTGATTATCAACAGTGAACGAAATGAGACAAAATTATACACCCCCAGAATGCACGGTGGTTAAGTATGTTTAACCACAAATATGGCACATTTAACCTGCGTGCATTCTGGAGGTTGGAGAATATTTTTTTTTCTCATTTCGTCTTCTGAAGATTACCAGGTTCTGGTCGAAAGCGCTCGGGAACTGCGGCGAAACTTTTAATATCCATGGATTTGTTTTAATGTTTTAAAATATTTTATTTTATTTTATACCAATTTTAGTAATACTTATGATTCATTTTACACGTTTTCATGTTTTTATATAAATAATAGATATGTTTTAAAATCAAACAGATTTTATCATATTTTTCTTCTTGTATTAAACCATGCTTCAGATATATTTTTGTGAAATCAACTTATTGTTTCATGATTAATCACTGGTCGGAAAAAAAGTTCATCCCTGCTTAAAAATGGGTGAACTTTAGGCATTTGACTTTCCTGATTCCAAATATGTCATCGACATGCCTCCATCACATACCATTTTTAAGGGAGACAGCTTAAAAATTACAGTGTGAAATATAAAACTAGTACTTTCATCGACCATGCTACAAAACAATAGAAACCTCGAAAATGATTTATTTCCATTACTTTATTTAAAAAGGTAATAAAATCTATCATGGAAAAGTTATTTTATTTTTATATTTTTTTGTATTGTTTTTAGGGCTTTTGTTTCTTTATTTTCTGTGTCTTCCTTACAAGTTTCTGGTAGTTATCTGCTAACATATATATTTTTTCATTTGCCACTGTATCTCTTTTCCATTTTAACTACATCCTTGTGGATCATTTCCCCATGTCCATTAGAAAAAGTTCCCATATTATCTGGGAAGAGTCCAATTGAGAGTGTAAGAAGTGTAGATTTAGAGACATATTGCATCCCAATGTCTAAAAGAGAAGAGTAGACATTCCGCAATTTCTTTATAATTTTGAAACTTTGTTTGCCAAACAAGTTTTACATACTTTTTAAAATTTACTTTTCGTCCTACATTCTCGACAGCATTCAGTTATTTTCTTAAGCTGGAACTTGAAGTTCTATTTGAGATAAAAATGAGCAGATTTCCTTTAGAATCCTCTTTAATAAAAAGCTATGCGTTGCTGACGACTGGGATTTTCGATAATCGTTGCCACAGGTTAATTTCGGAAAATGAAACATTTGAAGGTACTGAAAAAATTAATAGCTTGAAAAGTATTTGTCAGAAAATTGTTAGACAAACTTCGTTAGAAAGGTAAAAAAAATGTATTTTTCTTGATATACATTTCAAATCTAATGATTATGCCCTTTTTCAAATATTGAATTTCAAAAATTACCAATTTCACAATGGAGTACCGTAGCGAAATCTTCACGCGTAAAAAGTCCTCTTTAAGGGTGTATTTCGAACAATTGTCGCCAAGGCAATCACTTGTCCGACAACAACTCCTGAAATTATCCAGAAAAATATTCAAAAATGGAGTATGTTATGCAAATTGACCTTATGTAGGTCCCCACCCAGATTTTTTAAAATTTAAATTTGTTAAGTTTAATTTTTTGAGTGTTTCATGAAAATTACTTTATACTTAAGTTCTTCGCCCATTTCCCACAAAAAGATTCAAAAATGCAGTATTATATGCAAATTAACCTTATGGAAGTACACACCAAAAATTGGAAATTTTGAACTTTGTTAAGTTAGGTTTTTAAGTGAAATTCTCTTGGCGAATTATTAAAATCTTTTGTGAGAATGTTTGATATGGTAACCCTAAACGTAAGTAAATATTTCTTCAGTGCGATGACAGATGGCACTACAATAGCTTTTCAGATATTTTTGTGCATTATTTGGGGAAAGGCGGAGTTGTATTCAAGGGTCACATCATTGGCCAATTCGTTAAATTCTTACATTCAATTCGCTGTGCGTCAGTAGAGGCGCGGTTTACGAAATATCTATTGTTTGTGAGCTTATTGAAAGACGTAAGTGGAGGGGCGTTTCATATTATTTAGGTTTCTATAACGTTTATTTAATCTTTTGATTCTCATGGAAATAATTTTAATGACTTTTTTGATAAGGTTATGAGCGAAAAAAGTTTAGTATTTTGACTTTTTTCTTCTTTGCTGTGTTATTGATGAATGTTGATTGATTAATAGACAGGGGTCTGGAGCTTGCGCCATTCTGGTTTGCAAACTGGTTTTAAAAGACGGAAAAGAAGGGGGAGGGAGGGTGGTTATATTATTTAGGTTTTCTCTTGAACTTTTGGTCAGAAATACAAATTTAATTTGTCTAAATGTCATAAATTAAATTGGCAAATATTAAAACGGAAGTCCCATAGTTTGTTTGGATAGATTTTCGTAAAAAAAAATAAAAATAAAAATAAAATAATAATAATAATCATACAAATTCGAGCGTGTACATTGCCGAAAGATATAAAATAAAATCTACATATGTTATTATTACTAAGCATCAAAATGCATTTTTAAAATGTTGAAATGCGTAAAGAAATGGGAATACTTGAATAAAAAACAACAGAATTGTTGTGTTTGGTGCTGGGGGGGGGGGGAAGGCGTAGAGAAAGAAACAAAGTTTTTCTCCACAAATTGAGAGTGACGCATACGGGAAATCGTTTAGGCACCTTACTAAACAATGTTAAACAGTATTTATATGTACATTTTTTTCTTTTCCTCTTTCCATCTTTATTATTTATTTATTTATTTTGTATGCTATCATGCACGATAGAAGAAAGCATAAATTTTGGCGAGAGAGGGTTAATTTACTTGATTGATTATTAATTTATTATCACTAGAAAGCAGCAAATAGGTCAAAATTTTTATGCTATGAAAAAAAAAATAAGATTTAATTTTTTTACATGCTTAGGAGGGGGCAAATGGGGGAGGGACGGATCAGATAAAGACGTACATAGTCAAACAAGACTGCATTTTGCTGAATATAATCGTGGTCGGATAAAAAATATTTATTGAGAAAATTGCTATGGATTTTTAAATGCTAACAAACGAAGAACAACATAGTTTCTGCCACCCAAACAGTGGAAACGTGCCCATGCTCTATTCTGGTCCTGTTGATTGAATAAATTATGCAGTAACAGAACTCAAATTCTTTTTTTCGTGTTTTTATTATTTAGGTTTTCTTACGAGCTTTTGTTCGGAATTGAAAGCTTAATACGTCTAATTGTCAGTGGCGTCCCCGGGATTTAATTTCGGGGGCGGGGTGACTTAAATTTCAATAACGTTCTGAGTCTCACGAAAAACATTTAATTGTGTTGTAAACAGGAATCATGTTTGCAATAAGGCCGTAGCCAGAGGATATCGGGAGGGAGAGTACGGGGCCGGTCCCAAAACGTCCCCCCCCTTGCCGATATAAGTTGAAAAGTGCTTATGTGTTCTTTCATTATACTTCCATTTGAAAGACAGTCATTGTAACTTAAAATGTATAAAATTGTCCTCGAGTCCCAAGTAAATAATATAAAGTATCTTCTGGCTACGATTCCTGTTTTAGAATAACTTAATATTGCTTTGGAAATTTCAAATGAAAATATTTTTGAAGTGAAAACTTCTTTAGGCGCGTTGGGCATTTTTTGAGATGGGAAAAAAACATTGAACTCGCGACACTGTTACCGACACCTCTGTAAATTTGAAGTAAAAACTTCTTTAGGCGCGTTGGGCATTTTTTGAGATGGGAAAAAAACATTGAACTCGCGACACTGTTACTGTAACCGACACCTCTGTATATAAGTATGTACATGTATTGTGTATAGTTAGGTATAAGGTAGGGCGGGGCGGGCGCGTCGCGCGCCGCATGCTTGCCTGTGCGCTATTGCACCACGGTATAGTAAGCGCAAAAAAATGTAAGCGGTATAGTAACGCAGAAAAAAGTAAGCGGTATAGTAAGCGCAGAAAAATGTAAGTGGTATAGAAAGCTGTATAGTAAACGTAGAAAAATGTAAGCGGTATAGTAAGCGCAGAAAAATGTAAGCGGTATAGTAAGCGCAGAAAAATGTAAGCGGTATAGTAACACAGAAAAAATGTAAGCGGTATAGTAAACGTAGAAAAATGTAAGTGGCATAGTAAGAGGTGTAGTAAACGTAGAAAAATGTAAGTGGTATAGTAATGCAGAAAAATGTAAGCGGTATAGTAAGCACAGAAAAATGGAAGCGGTATAGTAACGCAGAAAAATGTAAGCGGTATAGTAAGCGCAGAAAAATGTAAGCGGTATAGTAACACAGAAAAAATGTAAGCGGTATAGTAAACGCAGAAAAATGTAGGTGGTATAGTAAGCGGTATAGTAAACGTAGAAAAATGTAAGCGGTATAGTAAGCGGCATAGTAACGCAGAAAAATGTAAGCGGTATTGTAAGCGCAGAAAAATGTCAGCGGTATAGTAAGCGCAGAAAAATGTAAGCGGTATAGTAAACGCAGAAAAATGTAAGCGGTATAGTAATACAGAAAAATGTAGGCGGGATAGTAAGCGGCATAGTAGCGCAGAAAAATATAAGCGGTATAGTAAGCGGCACAGTAAAGCAGAAAAATGTAAGCGGTATAGTAAGCGGCATAGTAACGCAAAAAAAATGTAAGCAGTATAGTAACGCAAAAAATGTAAGTGGTATAGTAAGCGTAGAAAAATGTAAGCGGCATAGTAAGCGCAGAAAAATGTAAGCGGTATAGTAAGCGCAAAAAAATGTAAGCTGTATAGTACACGGCATAGTAAGCGGTATAGTAATGCAGAAAAATGTCAGCGGTATAGTAAGCAGTATAGTAAGCGCAGAAAAATGTAAGCGGTATAGTAAACGCAGAAAAATGTAAGCGGTATATTAAACGCAGAAAAATGTAAGCGGTATAGTAAACGCAGAAAAATGTAAGCGGTATATTAAACGCAGAAAAATGTAAGCGGTATAGTAAACGCAGAAAAATGTAAGCGGTATAGTAAGTGGTATAGTAATGCAGAAAAATGTCAGCGGTATAGTCAGCGGTATAGTAAGCACAGAAAAATATAAGCGGTATAGTAAGCGCAGAAAAATGTAAGCGGTATAGTAAGCGCAGAAAAATGTAAGCGGTATAGTAACACAGAAAAAATGTAAGCGGTATAGTAAAAGCAGAAAAATGTAGGTGGTATAGTAAGCGTATAGTAAACGTAGAAAAATGTAAGCGGTATAGTAAGCGGCATAGTAACGCAGAAAAATGTAAGCGGTATTGTAAGCGGCATAGTAACGCAGAAAAATGTAAGCGGTATAGTAACGCAAAAAATGCAAGCGGTATAGTAAGCGTAGAAAAATGTAAGCGGCATAGTAAGTGCAGAAAAATGTAAGCGGTGTAGTAAGCGCAGAAAAATGTCAGCGGTATAGTAAGCGCAGAAAAATGTAAGCTGTATAGTAACGCAAAAAAATGTAAGCGGTATAGTAACACAGAAAAAATGTAAGCGGTATAGTAAAAGCAGAAAAATGTAGGTGGTATAGTAAGCGTATAGTAAACGTAGAAAAATGCAAGCGGTATAGTAAGCGGCATAGTAACGCAGAAAAATGTAAGCGGTATTGTAAGCGGCATAGTAACGCAGAAAAATGTAAGCGGTATAGTAACGCAAAAAATGCAAGCGGTATAGTAAGCGTAGAAAAATGTAAGCGGCATAGTAAGTGCAGAAAAATGTAAGCGGTATAGTAAGCGCAGAAAAATGTCAGCGGTATAGTAAGCGCAGAAAAATGTAAGCTGTATAGTAACGCAGAAAAATGTAAGCGGTATAGTAACGCAAAAAATGTAAGTGGTATAGTAAGCGGCATAGTAACGCAAAAAAATGTAAGCGATATAGTAATGCAAAAAATGTAAGTGGTATAGTAAGCGTAGAAAAATGTAAGCGGCATAGTAAGCGCAGAAAAATGTAAGCTGTATAGTACACGGCATAGTAAGCGGTATAGTAACGCAGAAAAATGTCAGCGGTATAGTAAGCAGTATAGTAAGCGCAGAAAAATGTCAGCGATATAGTAAGCAGTATAGTAAGCGCAGAAAAATGTAAGCGGTATAGTGAACGCAGAAAAATGTAAGCGGTACAGTAAACGCAGAAAAATGTAATCGGTATATTAAACGCAGAAAAATGTAAGCGGTATAGTAAGTGGTATAGTAATGCAGAAAAATGTAAGCGGTATAGTAACACAGAAAAATGGAAGCGGTATAGTAACGCAGAAAAATGTAAGCGGTATAGTAAACGCAGAAAAATGTAAGCGGTATAGTAACACAGAAAAAATGTAAGCGGTATAGTAAACGCAGAAAAATGTAGGTGGTATAGTAAGCGGTATAGTAAACGTAGAAAAATGTAAGCGGTATAGTAAGCGGCATAGTAACGCAGAAAAATGTAAGCGGTATTGTAAGCGGCATAGTAACGCAGAAAAATGTAAGCGGTATAGTAACGCAAAAAATGCAAGCGGTATAGTAAGCGTAGAAAAACTGTAAGCGGCATAGTAAGTGCAGAAAAATGTAAGCGGTATAGTAAGCGCAGAAAAATGTCAGCGGTATAGTAAACGCAGAAAAATGTAAGCGGTACAGTAAACGCAGAAAAATGTAAGCGGTATATTAAACGCAGAAAAATGTAAGCGGTATATTAAACGCAGAAAAATGTAAGCGGTATAGTAAGCGGTATAGTAAACGCAGAAAAATGTAAGCGGTATAGTAAGTGGTATAGTAATGCAGAAAAATGTAAGCGGTATAGTAACACAGAAAAATGGAAGCGGTATAGTAACGCAGAAAAATGTAAGCGGTATAGTAAGCGCAGAAAAATGTAAGCGGTATAGTAACACAGAAAAAATGTAAGCGGTATAGTAAACGCAGAAAAATGTAGGTGGTATAGTAAGCGGTATAGTAAACGTAGAAAAATGTAAGCGGTATAGTAAGCGGAATAGTAACGCAGAAAAATGTAAGCGGTATTGTAAGCGGCATAGTAACGCAGAAAAATGTAAGCGGTATAGTAACGCAAAAAATGCAAGCGGTATAGTAAGCGTAGAAAAATGTAAGCGGCATAGTAAGTGCAGAAAAATGTAAGCGGTATAGTAAGCGCAGAAAAATGTCAGCGGTATAGTAAGCGCAGAAAAATGTAAGCGGTATAGTAACGCAGAAAAATGTAAGCGGTATAGTAAACGCAGAAAAATGTAAGCGGTATAGTAATACAGAAAAATGTAGGCGGGATAGTAAGCGGCATAGTAGCGCAGAAAAATATAAGCGGTATAGTAAACGGCACAGTAAAGCAGAAAAATGTAAGCGGTATAGTAAGCGGCATAGTAACGCAAAAAAATGTAAGCGGTATAGTAACGCAAAAAATGTAAGTGGTATAGTAAGCGTAGAAAAATGTAAGCGGCATAGTAAGCGCAGAAAAATGTAAGCGGTATAGTAAGCGCAAAAAAAATGTAAGCTGTATAGTACACGGCATAGTAAGCGGTATAGTAACGCAGAAAAGTGTCAGCGGTATAGTAAGCAGTATAGTAAGCGCAGAAAAATGTAAGCGGTATAGTAAACGCAGAAAATTGTAAGCGGTATATTAAACGCAGAAAAATGTAAGCGGTATAGTAAGCGGTATAGTAAACGCAGAAAAATGTAAGCGGTATAGTAAGTGGTATAGTAATGCAGAAAAATGTCAGCGGTATAGTCAGCGGTATAGTAAGCACAGAAAAATATAAGCGGTATAGTAAGCGCAGAAAAATGTAAGCGGTATAGTAAGCGCAGAAAAATGTAAGCGGTATAGTAACACAGAAAAAATGTAAGCGGTATAGTAAACGCAGAAAAATGTAGGTGGTATAGTAAGCGTATAGTAAACGTAGAAAAATGTAAGCGGTATAGTAAGCGGCATAGTAACGCAGAAAAATGTAAGCGGTATTGTAAGCGGCATAGTAACGCAGAAAAATGTAAGCGGTATAGTAACGCAAAAAATGCAAGCGGTATAGTAAGCGTAGAAAAATGTAAGCGGCATATTAAGTGCAGAAAAATGTAAGCGGTATAGTAAGCGCAGAAAAATGTCAGCGGTATAGTAAGCGCAGAAAAATGTAAGCGGTATAGTAACGCAGAAAAATGTAAGCGGTATAGTAAACGCAGAAAAATGTAAGCGGTATAGTAATACAGAAAAATGTAGGCG
The DNA here is from genome assembly GCA_963931845.1 of Maratus michaelseni. NCBI lineage: Eukaryota > Metazoa > Arthropoda > Arachnida > Araneae > Salticidae > Maratus > Maratus michaelseni. The sequence goes on from OZ007591.1 coordinate 173,172,613, forward strand.
GGATAGTAAGCGGCATAGTAGCGCAGAAAAATGTAAGCGGTATAGTAAGCGGCACAGTAAAGCAGAAAAATGTAAGCGGTATAGTAAGCGGCATAGTAACGCAAAAAAATGTAAGCGGTATAGTAACGCAAAAAATGTAAGTGGTATAGTAAGCGTAGAAAAATGTAAGCGGCATAGTAAGCGCAGAAAAATGTAAGTGGTATAGTAAGCGCAAAAAAATGTAAGCTGTATAGTACACGGCATAGTAAGCGGTATAGTAACGCAGAAAAATGTCAGCGATATAGTAAGCAGTATAGTAAGCGCAGAAAAATGTAAGCGGTATAGTAAACGCAGAAAAATGTAAGCGGTATATTAAACGCAGAAAAATGTAAGCGGTATAGTAAGCGGTATAGTAAGCACAGAAAAATATAAGCGGTATAGTAAGCGCAGAAAAATGTAAGCAGTATAGTAAGCGCAGAAAAATGTAAGCGGTATAGTAACACAGAAAAAATGTAAGCGGTATAGTAAACGCAGAAAAATGTAGGTGGTATAGTAAGCGTATAGTAAACGTAGAAAAATGTAAGCGGTATAGTAAGCGGTATAGTAACGCAGAAAAATGTAAGCGGTATTGTAAGCGGCATAGTAACGCAGAAAAATGTAAGCGGTATAGTAACGCAAAAAATGCAAGCGGTATATTAAGCGTAGAAAAATGTAAGCGGCATAGTAAGTGCAGAAAAATGTAAGCGGTATAGTAAGCGCAGAAAAATGTCAGCGGTATAGTAAGCGCAGAAAAATGTCAGCGGTATAGTAAGCGCAGAAAAATGTAAGCGGTATAGTAACGCAGAAAAATGTAGGCGGGATAGTAAGCGGCATAGTAGCGCAGAAAAATGTAAGCGGTATAGTAAAGCAGAAAAATGTAAGCGTATATTAAGCGGCATAGTAGCGCAGAAAAATGTGAGCGGTATAGTAAAGCAGAAAAATGTAAGCGTATATTAAGCGGCATAGTAACGCAGAAAAATGTAAGCGGTATAGTAAGCGGCATAGTAACGCAAAAAAATGTAAGCGGTATAGTAACGCAAAAAATGTAAGTGGTATAGTAAGCGTAGAAAAATGTAAGCGGCATAGTAAGCGCAAAAAAATGTAAGCGGCATAGTAAGCGCAAAAAAATGTAAGCTGTATAGTACACGGCATAGTAAGCGGTATAGTAACTCAGAAAAATGTCAGCGGTATAGTAAGCAGTATATTAAGCGCAGAAAAATGTAAGCGGTATAGTAAACGCAGAAAAATGTAAGCGGTACAGTAAACGCAGAAAAATGTAAGCGGTATATTAAACGCAGAAAAATGTAAGCGGTATATTAAACGCAGAAAAATGTAAGCGGTATAGTAAACGCAGAAAAATGTAAGCGGTATAGTAAGTGGTATAGTAATGCAGAAAAATGTAAGCGGTATAGTAACACAGAAAATGGAAGCGGTATAGTAACGCAGAAAAATGTAAGCGGTATAATAAAGCAGAAAAATGTAAGGGGTATAGTGCGACTGAAGTCTGGTTCCCGAAATTTTTGTATGTAAAATAATATGCATTATTTTTCATGTACAATAGCGCATTAAATGAAAATTGTAATATAATTTTTGTAGTAGTAGTTTGTAATAATGAATAAAAAAACACTTCATTTAAAAGTATTTCCTGCACAATAAAACATTTCTTGACGATTTAAAAAATACACACGTAATTGTTCAAGTTTTCACTTCTGTCGGCACTCCCGGAGTGCTCCCCCCCCCTTTTTTTTATACTGAAGGAGCTAGAAATTTGAAATTTATCATTGTAGTTACTTATAAGATGTAATGCTCTCTAAGAAGAAATTTAAAAAAAAAATTTAATTTAAAAGGGTGAAATGAGAGAAAAGCGTTCTAAAAACATTCTAAATTACAATTTCTATGGAATCTCTGGAACCACAGAACTGATTTCAAAAGTAATGGTGGCAAATTGATGGTGACAATCCCTACTCCAACATAGGCTATATTTTACGTCGGTGCCACTAACCCCAATGGGGTGCAGGAGTGAAAAATGTTCGAAAATTGAGACGTTTTTTATACTGAAGGAGCTAGAAACTTGAAATTTGGCATGGTAGTTACTTATAAGATGTAAATGCTCTCTAAGAACAAATTCTAAAAAAATTCGAAATTTAAAACTGTGAGATGAGCGAAAAGCGTTCTAAAAACATTCGAAATTACAATTTCTATGTAATTTCTGGAACTACAGAACCGATTTCACAAGTTATGGTGGCAAAGTTTTGATGACAATCCCTGCTTTAACAAAGGCTAATATTTTACGTCGGTGCCACTAATCCCAGAGAGGTGCAGGAGCGGAAAACGTTCTAAAATTGCAATTTTTTTTATACTGAAGGAGCTAGAAATTTTAAATTAGGCATTGTAGTTACTTATAAGATGTAATTGCTCTCTAAGAATAAATTTTAAAAAAATCGGAATTTAAAAGGGTGAAATGAGCGAAAAGTGTTCTAAAATCATTCTAAATTACAATTTGTATGGAATCTCTGGAACTACAGAACCGATTTCAAAAGTGATGATGGCAATCCCTGCTCCAACATCCTCTTTAATATAAAGCCATGCGTTACTGACGACTGAGTTTTTCTCTAATCTTTGCCACAGATTAATCTCGGAAAATAAAATATTTGAAGTTACTGAAAAAAATAATAGCTCGAAAAGTATTTGTCATAAAATTGTTAGACAAACTGCGTTTGAAAGGTAAAAAATTGTATATTGCTTGACATAAATTTCAAATCTAGTGATTATGCCATTTTTCAAATAATGAATTTCAAAAATTACCAAATTTCATAATGGAGTACCATGGCGAAACTTCACGCGTAAAAAGATAATGATAAGGGCGACGTGTCCTGACGTGTATATTGGCTATAGCACGAGTAACAAATTATAGTAGCTTTATTATTCTGTTAAAATATAAAAGTGAATTATGAAATGTCAATAATTTGTTTGATTAAAGGTTCGTTAAGAGAAATTGACCAGCGTAGCGGGCAGTGGTGTAGCCAGGGAGGGGGTCCAATTGCTCTGGATACCAGTAATATTGTAAAATTTTCTTCTCCTTGATCATCGCAGAAAGTTCTCCAATTACATACGGCAAAGAAAACTTTACAACATTAGTGGTATTCAGAGCATCTGGACCCCCACCCTGGCTACGCCACTGGTAGCGGGCGTAGCTTGCTAGTAAATAATATAAAGTATCTTCTGGCTACGATTCTTGTTTGAAAATAACTTAATATTTATAAGCTTTTAAATTATAAGCTTTTTTTAATTATAAGCTTTGGAAATTTCAAATGAAAATATTTTTTTCATAATTTTTTTTCTATTTTAGGATTAATTCTCTATTACTGGCAAGACACGCGGGGCACTTTCCCAGAACAAACAGATTTAAGGGGCCCAAAAATTTCTGGTGTCATAAGTGTATTTATAATTTTTCTGCACATTTAAAATTTTAATTTATCATACTGGCGCCCAAAATATTTTAACTTGTTTTTATATGTGTAAAATTTCAGATGGATGTTTTAATTTTATGACTTTCTTACCTATAAAATCACACTTTCTTTGGGATACGTACGCTTTTTGTGTTCATGCAGAATTAGTTCATGTTTATTTAACATCATATTTGAGTCTGCAAAGTTACTTTTTATGAAATCTGTCAATAATAATAATCCAATTTCAATTACCAATGATTCTCAATTTCTGTATACTGAGAGTAATGAAATTGAATTCCTTTGTGCATCTCTGTAAAAAAACTGATAGAAGTTACACTATCGTATTCTATATAAAGCGCAAGTGCATTACAATAATACATATCAATTTTAATATGTTTGATGTAGTGTAACACCATTAAAATACATTGCAAAGACATTTTCCGCATAGGGCACAATATAAAGAAATAATTCTCTACGTCCCTGTAAATAAACAAGTAACTATAGATGCACAACATATGGCCCGCTATGGGTTAACTGGTGGCTTGGGAGTCCGGGGCCGAAACCTGACATCACCAGTCTTTTTATCTACTTGTCAATTTTAATGCATTTGTTTCAGTTTTTCTTTTGGATTTTGCAGCTGCAAAACATTTTACCAAAATTTCACACACATGCACACACACACACACACACACACACACACACATATATATATAGATATAGATATAATAAAACATTTTGTAAATATTAACCATATATATATATTAGTATCAAACGACAAATCAAATGTTCATTTGGCGCCACTTTCACCTTCTATTCTGGCGCCTGGGGCACATGTCTCTTCTGCACGCTCCTCCCCCCCCCCCTTTGTTTCGATTCTGACGAATACATGCACGCACATATATATATATAAATATAAATGTGTCACACACACACATATATATGCATATATATAACATGCAGGAGAGAAATAACTTCTAGTTTTAATACTTATTTTGCCTTAAATAGGCATTGTTTGTTTTTTTTTTCATGTAAATGCATATCAGTAAACTGTAAAAAGTAATAAGTAATCGTAAAAAACGCCAATTTTATAGGCAAAGTATTTGAATGAAAAAATCATCTTTCATTCCACTCTCTATTTTACAAATAGATAGTATTCTATAGTAACGTTTGTTAGTAGTATTCACCTTATCGTACACTGCTTATTATGTCATTTAGCCTCTCAGAATTAGAATAGAAAAATCATTTGTAGATTTCAGTATCTCGATTGGAATCACTTGAAGCTTTTTGTGAAACTACTCCTCATAATTTTGAGAAAGTGGAGGAAGAGGGGTGGGGATATTAGATCTAGTTTTTTTTCTTCCTGTGGTCGTTTCAAGTAAAACCAAATAAAGCATCCATATCTGATCTCCTTTTTTCCCAAAACCCCTTATTACGCGCATAGGGAGAATACGTTATAATTATTCCCGTAATGAAGTAAAGTACTATGTATAATGTAAGTGAAACAGAAAAATGTTATATGAAAAAATCTGCTAAAATTTAAACATTCTGATCCTATAAAGAAATTTTATTCTGTACATTTTAAGTATTAGTCATAACAATAGATATTTCTCCCAAATTTCTCTCAACAATAGATTTTTCCCGTTTCTCTCAATTGGTCTATTATTCCAGTTTTATTTCCACTTATTCAAGGACTTATTATTATTATAGTTATATTCTTATAGCAAATAATTTTATAGGAGCTTTACAGCAGTCAAGGTCTATCTGAGAATAATAGAGGGTGGTGTTGTATAAGCATGTAAAAAATTTGTTTAAAACATATCCATACCTTTTATCATAATTTGCTGATTTTGTTTTATCAGATATTACTCTTTAGTGAAGAACAGGTTAACCAAAATATATAGCTATCACTATTAATTTACTTATAATACGCCAAAAACCTCTATTTTTTGTTATATTTGTACTCCGCCTTCGCTGTTTTTTATATTTAAACTCCGCCCATCGTCATTATGATATGTATTCATTAATAATAAAAGCATTAGTACAGTGTCCCACTGTAGCATTAGTGCAAATAAAAAAAAAAAAAAATAAAATAGCTATACGAAGTAGGCGGAGCATCGTCTCCAGCACGATTTGAATACAGATGAAAATATATTAATATTAGTTGAGAAAATATCTAATTTTTGAATTTTGCATAAAACGTCTTTTCTTAAAATCATTGAACCGAATTTCATGAAATTAAAGTATGTTTTAGGGGTACTTAATAATTAGAATTTGGTAGTTTTTTTCACAATATCTGTTAGCGAAAAATATTGTAAAAAACGATGATATATATTCTTAAAAAATCAAAAAGATACCTATACCTAATACTGTTGTAAAATCAATGTTTTCCTTTTTTTACGCATATTTGTGTATTAAATATTCCTTATGGTTGATCATGCCATATTTATATATGTATTTAGCTTCAAGTTGTGTGATGGGTATCACACATAAATATTTACAAATATATATCAAATACTAAATTACGGAAAAGGGAATGGATTTAGGGCGGAGTTACACATTATTTCGATTTTCTCCCTATAAATCTTGCTTTTTTTTTATTTTTATGTATTTTTAACTATAAATTTGTAAACATTTATGTGAACACAACCACTTTTGTTGCAGCCATCTGCCATTTCTTTTTACATGTTTAATACCATATAAAACAGTGTCAGCCAATCAAAATACCTTATTTTTCCCGAGTCACCTCACTTGAGAATGTAGGGAATTTCCCTTTGATAGTCAAGGCTATCAAAGGCCTTGACTTAAGAAAACCCGTTTGCGCTTTCAAGTATTGCTCATCGTAAATAAAGTTTGGAGGAAATTAAAACGCGTGTAAACAGGGGCCCTACTACGAACGCATCGAGATCCTCCCGACACGGAAAGCTTCCGATGTCGGATTATCATGGTTCTCGGAAAAAATATCCGAAATACACTTTAAGCTGTACCACGAAGCAACCGGTTATAGCCGTCGTATTTGAAGATTCCTTTTCAAATAGATATCGGAAAAAAACAAACTGACCAATGAGAGTGCGTTAGAAAAAGTACGTTTCCACTGTCATTCCCTTTTTTTCTCCTGCAAGAAAACAGAAAAGAAATGCTTGATATTGCTTTCTGTTTTTATTAAAAATGCCATCAAAACACGCCTAATTAAGTTATTTTGATAATCTTTTTTTTAAACGAGAGTGAAATATTCAGATTTTCAGCTGTCAAAAGATCAAAATGGTATGGCTGGTAGTTTTTTAGAAAATGGAAAATAAAAATGAAATTTACTTTTTTTGACCAAACAAAGGCTTTCGTTTAAAAATTAATAAAAATTAACAGATTACGCTTGACATTTTTAATTGCTATTACAAGAAAGCTCTTATTCTAAACTTTAAAATGATATAAAAATAAAAATTTTATAAGTTTTTGTTAAATAAATATTAGCATAAATATCCAAGAATTTCAAGAAATTCTGTTTAAATATAAAATAACTGGAAAAATATTCTAAGCTTAGAAACTAATTTTAAACGCTAATAATAAGTATACTTTGAAAATGCTGCAAGCAATTTTTTGTAGACTTAGAATAATTTTTTTTTGCTGGATGCTCTCTTTTCAAAATGGAAATTTAGCATAAAATAAGAAACAATCTAATATGAATTTCAAAAAAATAATTGCAGTGCTTATTAAAACATTGCCTAACAAAGTATCATGTACAATGTCTTTAATTTGTTTTAAATAAATAGAGCGCTATGCTAACAAAACTAACTATACCATTGCTCCCGCATAAAAAAAATAGCAGTGTAAAGATGCACTGCATACCGAAAAATAATTGGCCAGATATTTTTACTCATAGATGTATTATAAATATCATGAACACATGGATGTATTTATAATACATCCATGTTTTTGCTAAAACTTTTCCATACTAAATATAGCACTAGAGCAAATAATCAACTTCCTGTCGGCACTATCGTTGAACCCAAATAAACTAATTCAGACTTGCCAAGTCTCCGGCTTTTTGAACACCAGTATTATCTTAGAGAAAATGTTGTTATTTTAAATCGCCGAATGTTCCGATTAAATAAAACAACATTTTCTGTACTAAAATACTGGTGTCCAAAAAGCCGGAGACTTGGCAACTCTGCTAATTATTCAACACTTCCAAAAAAAATTTCTTTAAAAATATATTATAAATGTTGTTTCAATTTTAATGATTGTAATTCGTTGTATAAATAATAAAATCATTTGATAACATTCGTTCAGAATTTCCGATTATTAGAAGATAAAAATATTAAATTAAAAATTATTCGTAAAAGAAAATCTTTGGAAAGTATAAGAACTTATAACTTCCATGTATAGAGGCTTTGGAATACTTTAATTTACTATATTTTTATTACGGCATATTTCATTGGATATTTAAAAAAAAATTGTAAAGTTTCTCATGACATCAGAAAGCAGCGTATTTTATAGTAACTTTACAGTAAATTTCGAAAAGTTTCAAACAAGATAAAAAATATAATTTTTCAAGATGATCTAAATTAGTCTTCTTATCTTTTGATTCTTTTTTGTCTGTCCTTGACTTCTATATAAAATTAATCTTCCAAAAAATAAATTAAAAATTGCTCAAATTTTCAGAATAATAATAACAATAATAATAAAAACAGTCGCTAAGTATATAATATATATATGCGGTCCTGATATTAAGCTTCATTTAATGTCAAAGCTACTTTTTTTCTGAAATTTTGAGCATTATTTAATTTATATTCTGAAAAATTAGTTTTATATAGAAACCATGAACAGGGGGAAAAGAAAAAATAAGCCAAGAAGACGTATTTACATCATCTTTAAATAATATATATGTATATATTGTATCTTGGAAGCTTTTCGAAATTAACTGTAAAATTATCGTGAAATACGTTGCTTTTTGATGTCATTTCGAAACTTTACAATTTATTTTATGTGCAATGAAATATGCCGTATCAAAAATTTTGTATCTTAAAGTCTTCAAGAACCTGTAATACTTTCCAAAAATTTCTTTTTCTTTTCGAAAAATTTTAAGTTGAATATTTTGATTTTCTACTAATCGAAAAGATTATTAAAGATTAATAATGAAATTTAAAAATGCGTAAAGCTAAAAACGAGCTATAGTGATGATAGATAATCAAGTAAATTTACATTTCGTTCTTCCCATGTGTTTTCATTTTTAAATATATATATTTTTTTAATTTCATTATATACATGTATAATACATATATATAAGTCATTACAATTGATACAGAATTTAATAATAATTTAAAAAAAAATAGTAAAAGAAAAAAAAAACTTGTGAAAATTTGGGATTATTATTTTATTTAGGTAAACAACGATAGCGCCCAAATGGACTAGCATTATGGTATATTTAGTATAGTGAAGTATTAGTAAAAATATCTGGGCAATTATTTTTCGGGTATGCAACGCTTGGTTACTCCGTTAATTTTTTTTTATGCGAGATGATAACTATGATATAATTAGTTTTATTGGCATAGCGCACTGTTTATTTAAAGCAGATTAATAACATTTTCTTTGTTAGCCTATGTTTTAATAAGCCCTGCATTATCAGGGGTCGATCAAGGAAAAACTTGGGGCCTACTTAGGGACCCTTCACAAAAATCTATTTAATAAAATGGGTCCCTTCACAAAAATCAATTTGATAAAATGGGCCTCTTCACAAAAATAAAATTGATAAAATGGCTACCCTTCACAAAAATCAAATTGAAAAAATGGACCCCTTCACAAAAATCAATTTGATAAAATGGTGTCCTTCACAAAGTTCTATTCCATAAAAACTTACTATTTATTATTTATTTATTATTTTGGGATGTTTTAAAATGTGTAATTTGTAAACAAACAAGTTCACCAGAGAGGAAAATTTCAGCAAATAGGATTAAAAAAAGTTTTTGCTTAAAAAATGCTTGATTCGAATTTGATTAACTGGATTTCAACTTATCTTGCAAAATGTTATTTTTCACAAAAATATAAATTTCACAAAAATAACCTTTACTTTTTACAAAATGGGCCCCAAGAATAAAAACTTGCATCGACCCCTGTTTGAAATTCAAATTAGACTTCACATTTTTTTCTTATTTTATGTTAAATTTTCATTTTGAAAAAAGAGCGTCCCGAAAAAAAAAAAAAAAAAAAAAAAAAAAAAAAAAAAAAAAAAAAAAAAATCAATCTAAGTCTACAAAAAATTGCTTGCAACATTTTCAATGAAGGTTTATTATTAGCGTTTAAAATTAGTTTCAAAGCTTATAATATTTTTCCTGTTATATTATATTTAAGCAGAATTTCTTGAAAATTTGCGGCATTCATACTCATAATTATTTAACAAGAACTTATAAAATATGTATTTTCATATCATTTAAAAGTGTAGAATAAGGCCTTTTTTATGATAGCTATTAAATATTTCTAGAGTAAGTTGTTAATTTTTTGTTAATTTTTTTAAAGCCATTTTTGGTCAAAAAAGGAAATTTCATTTTTATTTTTCATTTTCTATAAAACTACCCATCATATCATTTTGAGCTTTTGACAGCTAGAAATCTGAACATTTCACTCTTGTTTAAAAAAAAGATTATGAAAATATCTTAATTAAACGTGTGTCGATGGCATTTTTAATAAACAGCTAATCAATATCAACCGTTCAAAAATCTCTCTCAAAGACTCGTTTCCGACAATGTGTGCGTTTTCCACTGGATTTTATGGTGTCGGGAAATTTCAAGGGAAAGTCCGATGTGTTTTTCCGAGTGGAGGCGTTCACGATGTCATCGTGGTAGCATTTATCCCAAGGTGATCGGAAGGCGGACGTCACATCGGAAAACTCGGAGAATTTCCGAGGAAGAGGGAATTTCGACACGTTCGTGGTAGGGCCCCAGGAGGGGAAAAATCACTCGGAGCACGGATTCTTGCTTCACCTGCAAGAATGAGTGCGTTACCTGACTGTGGGGAAGTTAGAGGGGTGAGTAGTGTCATCTGGTAGAATAAAATTAGGAAGGCTCCCGGTTATTCGAAAATTCCTATGCAACCGAAAATCCTTTGGACTCATGCTTTTCGGATAACCGGGGTTTTACTGTATTAATATTCTGGATGTTGCCAGTCCATTGTATGGTGCAATTATTTTTATCCCCCCACACCCACACCTAAGCTATTGAGCGCGTGCTGTGGAGTCTTTTAATATTTATAATAAACGGCAGTTATTAATTATTTTAATAAAAATTAGCAATATGTTATTACATTACATAACAAAAAAGGTAAAGTTAAAAATATTTTTATTATTTAGTAGTAAATCTGCATATCAGAGACCTCAACGTCGCCTCTGCATGTCATTGTTTTTAGTCTCACTTTGCATGCTATTTAGTATCCTGTCGCATTTTCTCAATTGATATAAGCTCAGATGAGCCCAAAGATCAATATTCTGGATGTTGCTACTCCATTTTATGGTCCAATTTTTTTATCCCCCCCACCCACCCCCAATCTCTCGCGTATTGAGCGCGTGCTAAGTCCTTTAATATTTATTTTAAAAAACAGTTAATTATTTTGATGAAAATTAGTAATTATAGGTTATTTCATTACATAACAGCAAAGGTAAATTAAAAAGTATTTTTATTCTTTACTAGCAAATCTGCAGATCAGAGGTCTCAAGGTCACTTCTGCACGTCATTGATTTGTAGTCTCACTTTTCATGATATTCAATATCCTAGAATTCCCAATTTAAATGTTATATATATAAACATAAACGTAATTTTTATAGAAAGAAATATTGCAGGTAAAAAAATCATTAAAATATGTCTATAAATAAAGAAAATAAAATTTTGACAAAAATTTTAAAAATATATTTTTTAAAGTGAAAGTCACTGAAAAAATCCTCTTCGTTTTTTTTTTTTTTTTTTTTTTTTTTTTTTACTTTTAAATTTATTAAAATTTTATAAATTCTGAAGACAAAATAACAAGGAGCCTTTCTTGCAGTAAATAGTGAAAAAAGTAATGAAATAGGGCCATGATTCATGAGTAGTAAAAAATTATATAAGTTTAAAATTTTAAAATAAAATTTTAATCCTAATTAATTTTTCAACAGAGCTGAAATTACACTGTAAATTGCCTTTGTATTTAAAATTTTAATGTTTTAAAAAACTTTTTATCTGAATAGTAATTTTTATACATAGATATATTTCAGAAAAAAATCATGCGTCAAGCATAGATTATGAAACACTTTCCAACACAGCCAGAAAACTGTAACGAAACTTCACCGTTAAATAAGTTGAAAGAAGATATGTAAGTAAACAGTTTAGAAAACGCACACCTCAATGAAAAATACAGTTTTCGAAACTACCTTCCAGTGTCAAAAATGTAGTCACAATATTTGTGCAGCCCTGTATATGATCAATAGATGTGGATATATAACACGATGAAATTTAGTTCAGTTAAAATATTCACATTTAGCAATTTTCGCCAATCGATGAAATGCACTCGAAATCTTTTGTACAGCCCTATATATTATCTGGAGAATTTTGTACACATAGCATATTAAGCTAAAAGGCAACTTAAAACTCACTCGCAGTAATTTTCAAACGTAAACGACAATGTATCTTTTTCTTTGCGTAACCCTGTATATGAATTTATTTGTATTCCACAAACTTCTTTTAGTCTACTAAATGTAGTTTAGCAGAAAAATGCGCAACACAATTAAAAACTACCCTTAAACAATTCACTCCCATAGTCTGTAATACAACGAATTCCCTTGTGTAGGCCTGTATATGATCAACCGAGTTTATAAACACACTCCTATACTATGAAAAAATCGAGTTAAACTAAAAAACGCAAACAAATTTGAAAACGCACTTATCACATATTAGACTATAAATATCGCACATGTATTGTAACCGATATCTTTTGTGTGTCCCTGTAAATAAACGCAATGCACACAAGAGAGCAATTTATAGTGCACCTCAGTAATGCATATAATTTTCAGTACGTTTGAAATAGTGAAATATCACTAAATTACACTGCAAACGATTTTCCCCCATAGGACAGTATATAACAGAATTATTTTGTTTGACCCTGTAAATGAAATATTAAATGCTTTGCACTCCATACAAAAAGCATGTTTTAATGCACTTCATAATTATATATCAATTTAATCATGTTTTAAATGACGTAGCGTCATTAAAATGCACTTGAAACAATTATTTCCCAATGACTGTAATGTAACGAAATATTTTTGACTGTCCCTGTAAAAAAACTATAAGTGCTACACACTTCAGTTGCAATAGGGAACATGCTATAAATGACAATAACATACAAAAATTTCAGGGCAATCCTAGTATATTTACGCGAGTTAGAGCACGGACAGACGGCAGACAATCTGAAGTCATAAACACTTTCCAACTTGGTTGGAAAATGTTAACAAGAACGAAAAATCATGCGTCAAGCATAGATTATGTAACACTTTCCAACGCTTCCAAAATAATTTTACAAATCATACCGTTTAATAAGCTAAAAGATAGCATCTAAGTAATCCGAATACTTTTATTCAGCCCTGTATAGGATCTACAGATGTGGTGTATATATACTACATAGGATGCTAAATTTTAGTTCAGTTAGGAAACGCGTAGCACAATTTAAAATTCTCCGTCTGGAGTTAAATAATACGGAAATGTTTTCGCCAACTTTTGTGCTTCCCTGAATAGGATCTACAGAATTTATACACACCACGTAATAGACAAAAAGCGAGTTAAATTTAAAATCGCGTTCAGTAACTTAAAACGCACTTCCAGGAAATATTGTTAACATACAGTAGAGAATTCTTTTGTGTGTCCCTGTAAATGAACGATGACTGCCATACACACAATATTCTGTAGTAAGCCTCTTGTAATGCACCTTATATAAATTTCAATGCGTTTAAAATAATCCAATTATTATATAAATAAACCGCGGACGATTTTTCACCATAGACGTAATGTAACGGAATTCTTTTGACCGTCCCTGTAAAGTAAATATAAGTGCTATGCACACCTTATTCCATATTAAGCTTCTTCTAATGCACCTTAGTGATATATATAAATTTCAATGCGTTTAAAATAGTGAAACATTATTTAAATAAACCGCAAATGATTTTTCCCCATAGACCGGAATGTAATGGAATTATTTTGAGTGTCCCTGTAAAAAAACTATAAGTGCTACACACTTCCGTTGAAATAGGGAACATGCTATAGATAACGACTATAACATATAAAAATTGCAGAGCAATCCGAGCCTATTTACGGGAGTTAGAGCACGGCCAGACGGCCAGACAAACCGAAGTCATAAACACTTTTCAACTAGGTTGGAAAGTGTTAAAAATCACTAAAATTTGCCTATAAATAAAAAAAATAAAATTTTGAAGGATTTTTAAAAAAATATATTCTTTGAAGTAAAAATCACTGACAAAAATTCTTTTTTTCTTATTTCTATTTTTTTTTTTTACTTTTAAATTTCTTATAAATTTTTTAAGTAAAAATTTTATAAATTGTGAAGACCAAATGACAAGGAACCTTCCCAGCAAACAACAGTGAAACTAGTCGGATGTGACAATCCCAATACTCTCTTCTATCTCACACACGTTTCGCATACACTAAAAAGAATCAGCACCAATTTATATCATGGTCTAACTGAATCTAAAGTTTTATTAAATTCCGTGCATTAGTTCTTGAGATATGACTATTGCTAAAATCGTGTAAATCCTGCAAAAGGTAGCACAGCAGTACCACCTGTTGGGAGATTTAGACCAAAACATAATCAATAACAACTTATGTCAACGTCTAACTGAATCTGAAGTTTGATGAAAATCCGTGCATTATTTCGGCTGGTATAGTTATCGTGATAATAATGTTAGGCTATTTACACGAAAAAGTAAGCAGCATCTATTTATGTCAAGGTCTAACAAAATCTGAAGTTTGGTGAAATTCCGTGCATTAATTCTTGAGATATAGCTATCGTAATAATCATGAAAAAAGTGGTATAGCAGCACCACCTGTTGAGATATCTATATCAAAACATAATCAGTGTCTAACTGAATCAATGTCTAACTGTCAATGTCTAATTGTCAATCAACTGTCAATGTCTTACTGAATCTGAAGTTTGATGGAAATAAGTGTATTAGTTCTTGATATAGAGCTATTGCGGAAATCGCAAAAAATGCAGCATAGCACCGCCACCTATTGGGCGATTTTCACCAAAAACTAATCAGCACCAAATTATGTCAGGGACTAACTGAATATAAGGATTTAATAAATTTCGTGCATTCGTTCTTGAGATAGAGCGCCCACAAAATTTTTGTCACATACAGACAGACATACATTTTCTAAAAACCATCAAATCGTGTTCAGGACATTCTAAAACGCATAAATCCGTCGAAAACCGGAAGTCGAAAATTTTCATGAATCCAATGCTTTCTTCTTGTAAAGATAGAAGAAACTAAAAAGTAAAAAAAAAATCGGCAAGAGGTTCATCAATACTATAAAAAATTACATATGTTTAAAATTAAAATTAATTTAAAAAAAAATAAAATTACAAAATGTTAAAGAAACTTTTTTATGTGAAATGTAATTTTATAGACAGATATATTGCAAGAAAAAAACCCCCATAAATTTAAATAATGAATCAATAATTAAACAAAAGACTATTTTAGAAGTCATTATAACCCTACAGGAATCATGCATATATTTTCTTGTATACGATTTTTTTAAAATGTAACATCAATATTGTTTACATAATGCAGTAAATCTTACATTTTATTGTCAATTTCACGATTTTCTTCAGATATATTTTTTCTCGTTCTTGTCGAATCCGTTTACTATTCGACGCCTTAGAAATCTTTCGATGACACTGCCAATTCTTCCTTTTCTAATTTCGTTGTTTTCCCATATTTCAAACGAATAAAAAAAAAGAAAAGTGCCCAGTTAAACTGATGGCATTGAGCTCACAGGCTATTCACAGTAATTGTATATTATACTCTTATTTCAAAGAATAATGGCCCTCGAAAAAGAAAGAGATCGACAATAAATTATGAGGGGGATTACCCCCCCCCCATTTCCCCCCTTTATACTTAACCAATGAACCGCCAAAACTAATCAGGGAAGCGCCTTACCACAATGAATCTATATACAAAATTTGAAGCAAATTGGGTAATTCTGCATGAAAAACCCATTTTTCTAAATTAAGGGTCCCCTTTATACTTAACCAATGGACCCCCAAAACTAATCAGAGAAGCACCTTATAACAACGAACCTATAAACCAAATTTTAATCAAATTGGATAATTTAGCATGAAAAACACATTTATCTAAATTAAGGGGTGATTATCCCCCCGTCCCCCCCCCCTTTTATACGTAACCAATGAACCGCCAAAACTAATCAGGGAAGCGTCTTATCCCAATGTACCTATAAACAAAATTTGAATCAAATCGGATAATTCTGCACGAAAAACCCATTTATATAAATTGATAGGGGGATTAGTCCCCCGTCCCCCCCCCTTTATACTTAACCAATGGACCCCCAAAACTAATCAGGGAAGCATCTTATAACAACGAACCTATAAACCAAATTTTAATCAAATCGGATAATTTATTATGAAAAACACATTTATCTAAATTAAGGGGGGATTAGCCCCCCCCCCTTTATACGTAACCAATGAACCCCCAAAACTAATCACGCAACCGTCTTATCCCAATGTACCTATAAACAAAATTTGAATCAAATCGGATAATTCTTCACGAAAAACCCATTTATATAAATTAAGGGGGTATTAGTCCCCCGTTTCCCCCTTTATACTTAACCAATGAACCCCCAAAACTAATCAGGGAAGCGCCTTATCACTATAAACCTATAACCAACATTTGAAGATAAACGGATATCTCTATCACGAGTTATCGCGTTACGTACATACGTACAAACATACAGAACGGGCGGGCACATTAGCTCTCAGGCTTTGATAGCCTGTGAGCTAAAAATGTAAAAGAAAAAAATTAAATTATTTAATTCAAGAGTTTAAGTTCAATGTTGAATGGCTGAGAAAAACATTTATATTCTCTTAAAACATCTAATAAACCATTCAAATATTAAATATTCATTCATTATCTCATTTTCCGTAATGACACTTCACGGAATGCTTATCTTTCGGTACTAATTGAATAAAAAAGAAAACTGCCCAGTTAAACTGAGGGCATTGAGCTCACAGGCTATTCACACTAATTGTATATTATACACTTATTTCAAAGAATTTGAAATAAGCCCCTCAAAAAATAAAGAAATCGACAATATATTAAGGGGGGATCATCCCCCCGTTCCCCCACCCCCTTATAGTTAACAACTGAACCCCAAACCTAATCAGGGAAGCCCTTTATTACAATGAACATATAACTAAATTCGAAGCAAATCGGATAATTCTGCATGAAAAACCCATTTATCTAAATTAAGGGGTATTACCCCCCCCCCGTATCCCCCTTTATACTTAACCAATGAACCCCAAGACTAACCAGGGAAGCTCCTTACCACAATGAGCCTATATACAAAATTTGAAGAAAATCGGATAATTCTCCATGAAAAACACATTCATCTAAATTAAGGGGGGAGGATAAGCCCCCCCCCCTTTACCCTCTTTATAATTAACCAAAGAACCCCCTAAACTAATCAGGAAAGCGCCTTATCACAATGAACCTATATACAAAATTTTAAGAAAATCGCATAATTCTGCATGAAAATCGCAGTTATATAAATTAAGGGGGGGCAGCCATTACCCCCCCGTTACCCCCTTTATACTTAAACAATGAATTCCCAAAACCAATCAGGAAAACGCTTTATCACCATTAACCTGTATACAAAATTTGAAGAAAATCGGATAATTCTGCATGAAAAACCCATTTATCTAAATTAAGGGGGGATTAGACACCTTTATACTTAACCAATGAACCCCCAAAACTCTTCAGAGAAGCGCATTATCACAATGAACCTATATACAAAATTTGAAGAAAATCGAACAATTCTGCATAAAAACTCATTTATCTAAATTAGAGGGGGGGTTATCCCCCCTTTCCCCCTTTATACTTTACCAATGAACCCCCAAAACTATTGACAGAAGCGCATTATCAAAATGAACCTATATACAAAATTTGAAGAAAATGGTATAATTCTGCATGAAAAACCTATTTATCTAAATTATGGGGGGTTAGCCCCCCATTTCCCCCCTTTATGCTTAACCAATGAACCTCCAAATCTAATCAGGGAAGCGCCTTATCACAAGGAACCTATAAACAAAATTTAAAGGAAAACGGTTAGTTCTATCAAGAGTTGTTATCGCGTTACGTACATACATACGTACGTACATACAGAACCGGCGGGCACATAAGCTCTCAGGCTTTGATAGCCTGTGAGCTAAAAAGCGGTAATACGATATCCCCCCCCCCCATGCACACAAACCCCTGACCTCATTTGAAGCAGGACTTTGTATAGACAACAAAATTGACTACGAAATACGTTTCATCTATTGGTCATTTTGCGCGAAAGAATGAAATGAAACAGTACCTAATTATTGGCTAATGTCAATTGAATGACAGACTGAATCTCCTCCTTTTTTTAAAAAAGCACTACCCACACTTAAATTTCCCGGCAACATTCAGCGCCATCTATGAGGAAAAGGTAGTTTTCTTCATTGTTCGAAATACGCCCTTAATAAAAATCTATGCGTTGCTGACGATTGAAATTTTCGATAATCGTTGCCACAGATTAATCTCGGAAAATGAAACATTTGAAGTTGCTGAAAAAATTAATAGCTCGAAAAGTATTTGTCAGAAAATTGTTAGACAAACTGCGTTAGAAAGGTAAAAAATTGTATTTTTCTTGATATAAATTTCAAATCTAATGATTATGCCGTTTTTCAAATATTGAATTTCAAAAATTACCAAATTTCACAATGGAATACCATAGCGAAATCTTCATGCTTAAAAAGATAATGATAATGGCCATGTGTCCTGACGTATACTGGCTATAGCACGAGTCACAAATTATAGTAGCCTTACTATTCTGTTAAAATATAAAAGTGAATTATGATGTTACGAGTGCATGATTTTTTATTTAATTTTAATATAATCATCTTATAAACAAGGTTTTTGAAATTTTTTTCGAATGGAACTCATAAATTGGCCAATACTGTATATTATTTTGAGTTTAAATTAGGAAAGGTGGGGGAGCGCTTTATATTATTTAGGTTTCCTCAGGAACTTTTCGTCGGAATTGAAAGTTTAATATATCAAAACGTCAGAAATTAAATCGACATTAAATCGGCAATAACTATAACGACTGTCCTTCAGTTCGTTTGGATAGATTATAATTTTAAAATATAAAATCATTCAACATTGATTTTAGGTATTTTTAAAGTTATTATCACGGGTCCGGGAAACGCCGGGCATGTCAGCTAGTATTTTCATATATTTTAAACTTTTTGTACGGGGTTAAGACAGTTAGCAAACGGGGAGAAGAGAATATTTCGGGGAAGGCGAGGGATTAGAAGTTCATTTTTGTTTTTGCTGCAACAAAATAAAAGTAGTTGAAGAAAAAATAGAAATAAATGAGGAATTTTAAGAGGCATTTAGTAACTATTTATTGATTGTCCCAAGAAAGTAACAAACAGGGCATTTAAAAAAATAAAGTTTTAACTTTATGGGCAGGGGGTAAAATCAGGAAGCGATTTTGTAGAGCGTGTGGGGAGAAATTAGATGATTGATTATTTATTTAATGTCATAACAAGATATAATCAAAGGAAGAAAAAATACAGAAATTAAAGAATTTTATCGATACAATGGTTTTTGAAAGAGGAAAAATGCGATTTTTGGTTTTTGTGTTAAAAGTATTATTAAAATTACAATATTATCAGCATATTAGTTCATTTCCATGTACTGGTTACTATACTTTTATAAACTAAAGTAACAAAAATAATATATATTGTATTTCGACTACATGTTTCGGAAAACACATTTTAAACAGCCAATAAATCCTGAAAATGTCCGATGCGTTTTACTTTTAGTTAAAAAGAGTAATATATTTAAGTGGCAATCTTGATACAATCTGCAAGAAATATGTGTATCCGTTTTGGAATGGTTGTTTAGGCTCTGAAATTTACACTGAATTATGTTATCATGTGAATTTTCAAGGAAATTCACTTTCATGTCAGCTTCTTGTCTTTTGCTTAAATAACTCTCTGTTTTAATAAAAACGGAACAGTATAAAAAATTTAAAAAAATTAAATTGTTTAATTTTATTACTGCAATTCCTCACCATTTTAGATTTTAATGACAAAAAAAGAAAAAAAATATATGTAAATAATCCTTTCTCCCTACTTGTCCCATCTCATCCCCGCATACAAAATTTTTAATGCTTAAAATTCTATAAAGAAGTTTCTTACACATTTTTTTTAAGTACAAAAAAAATGTCATCTGATTTCCCTACCCTAAAATCAGCTAGCTCCAACAGCGGCTGAGAGGGTCTGCTCCCAAAGACGGTAGACGGGAAGTGTTGGAATCGAATCCAATCTCGCCCGTCGGCATAACCTTTCGCAGTTTTCCTTCGTTTTCTCCGAACCTTGGGTAACCTTGTGTCAATGCGGGATATGTTCTTTTAGAAAGATCCCCCCGGAGGTCATCCCTCCCCTCGGCGTATATCCCTCGCATAGATCGTAAAAAGCAACGACCAATCGACGTGAGACGCCATTTCTGAGTCATATACAGCATTATGATGCCACCATCCATGTTTGGCGGTATCGTGGAAAACACACATTGCCAGCTTGCATTCGAATCATCATACTGTCATATCACTTGGAGTGACGGTATGAAGTGTCATTGGATACACGCCTCGGTAACCTCTTGTTCTTATTGTCGGCAATTTCAACAACAGCCGTTACATTTCTGATGTGTTACGGCCCGTGGTTCTGCCTTATCTTCTATGCCTCCGCAACTCTACGCTTTAGCAGGACAATGCACGACCGCATGATGATCGAACTATCCTGACCTTCCTTGATACATAACATGTTCGACTTTTGCCCTGCCCAGCCCGTTCTCCTGATTTCTCACCAATTGAAAATGACCTGTCAATGGCTTCAGAACGACTGCCCGCTAACACTTGCCCGTCACTACGGTTGATGAACTGTGGCATAGTGTTGAAGCTGCAGGACTGATGTACCCGTACATGACATCCAATATCTGTTCGACTCCATGGATAGACAGAAAAATGCTGTTATTGCGGCCTGGAGTGGCTGCTTTGGGTAGTTTTTTTTTTTTTTTTTTTTTTTTTTTTTCAGGATCTATACCTCCAAATTTTCTGAAAATGTAATCACTTGTCCTTTTCATTATAATGTATATGTTCAATAAATATCCTTCTTTTCTTTGCTTTTCTTCTTGGTGTCGCATTTTGGATGGCCAGGAGTGTATATACAATATAAATGTAACAAATATACATATACGAACACGTCAGTACACGTCAGTAGGAGAGAAAGGAGAGTTTACCCTCAGCAGGTGGAGTGTGGAGTAGGAGCAGGGAGCGGGAGCAGGGAGTTACTCCACCTGTAGGTGGGAGAGGAGGGCCACCTCCACCTGTGAGTGGGAATGAGGTGAGTGTATTATAGTAGGGAGGTATTTTAGGAGGGGGCGGGCTTAATATTTAGGGGGGCTTAATTTTTTTTAGGATCAAACTTAAATGTTAGATTGAAGTATGCTATAGGAGAGGGGTATAAAATGGAGGGGCTTGTTTTTGAAGAGGCGGCTAACTTTTTTTGAAGGGGGGCTTATTTTTGAGGGGGGGGGGGCTTAATTTTTTTTTTTTTTTTTTGAATTTTAGAATGGAATTTCAGTTTGAAGGCGAAACGGAGATCAATTTTTTTTGGTGGCGCCCTCTATCGGAAGGGAATGCAATAACGAATATTTAAAATAGGTTTTCTTGAAAAGATTTCACTGAGGTTTGAACCTGCAAAATAGCTTCTTGACTTGGTAATTTGTGGTAGGTTTAACTAATCAAGCCAAGAAGCTATACATGAATGTTGCGATTTTAAGTGTTTAAAGAGAGGTATCGTAAGAGTGACGTATCATCTGTTAAAATGACTTGAGAAAGGAAGTGATTAGCGTCGTGTGTTTGTATATAACGGTCTGCATTGTGTTTTCGCTCATTTACGTATTTACCGGAAGTGAAAATACATATATTACATACATACTACATACATATTACATACAAAATACATACATTTATACTGAATTTAAATGAAACCGGAAATTTATCTTTTTCGATATAATGGGATTGAATATTAACATATTTCTTCTAAAATGTATAGTGGAAGCAATGGTAAAAAGAAGACATGTTTAGGGGTAAGTACTGTTTTTATTGTGTTTGGTGTAGAAAACATAGGAAAGAGGTTTAGTTTAAAAAACAAATTCAATTTTATTAATAATTTTCCCAATGCAATACCTGTGGACCCACTTTTCGTTTTTTAGCGGGTTTTGACAAATCTAATACAGAATCTTGTTTAATGTTTGTTGATAAATTTTTATTTTTAATAAAATTTCGCGGGACATTCATTTCGTTTAATGTTTCTAATAATTCGTTTTGTGCCCTGATCGGTTTTCTTTTATTCGCAGAAAACAAAAGATTAAATAAATCTGCCAAGTTCGATTCGGGGATAGGTTTTCCTTCGAAACTTACAGTAAAATTTTTATCCTATCGAAATTTTCTTGGACGTGCCATGACAAACTGAACTAATGCTTTGATAATTTAGGATAGCTTTATCTGTTCAAGTTATGATATCATGGTGGATACAGATCATCAGATTACGGATATTTGTGTTTGGAATAACGTGATTTTTAATTTTGCCTATTCAGTTTCAATTATATTGTGAAATGAGGATTTATTTTTGGAAGATAATGTTAACTTTTTGTGATTATCTTGTAACAGACTGCTTTCATTAAAAGTGTATTTTAGAATTGTAAACTACAATTTTGAAATTTTCGCCAGTTTGGAAAAAAAGCACAGGGAAAAAAAATAAAAGTATTAAAAAAATAATAACAACAACTGTTCAAAAATATAATAACAACTAAACAAATGATCAAAAATAATAAAAAATGTTCAAATAATAATAACAACTGTTCAAAAATAATAAAAACTATTTAAAAAATAATAACAACTGTTCAAAAATAATAAACGATTGACTTTATACAACCAACATTTAAAAAAAGATAATCGAATCTAGTTTTTTTAATATGACTTATTTGAAATATTCACTTTTTCTAGTTAGATTTATAACACGTAAGTGATTCGATCAGTAAAATATTATTTATAAAAGCACTAAATACGAGATTAATAAGAATTTTTAACTTACAAACATATGAACTTCTGATACACAAGTGATTCGACCAGTAAAATATTATTTAGAAAAGCATTTTTGACTTACAATTGTACGAACTTCTGATATGTAACCCTTTCTGAATCAATGAGTAAGAATTAACTGACTATTGAACTTATAACAGAGTATGATAAAATATACACGTGACTTTTTTAAACCAATAAAATGTTATTATTTTTAAACAAGCGCCCTCTATCATTTTATGAACTTCCAAGAAACGAGTTAATATGATTATATTGTTTCCTGTTACCACTATGAAAGGTTGTGTTTTCCGTTTTAAGTTAGTTTACATTTAAGTGATTACGGAACGAGTCATGGATTCTGCTTTGTTAAGTGCTAATGATATGTCTAACGTGAAGAGTGAACCCTCATCACCAGGATTAAATGACCATGACATGGAATTTTTAATACACCCTAAAGAAGAACCCGTTTCGAACTGTGAAGTGAAACCCACCTCATCAGGATTAAAGAAACAGAAGTTACCCTTTGTGTGTTCTACTTGCGACAAAACTTTTCCCCGAAAGTTTAACTTAACGTTTCACATGAAATGTCATCTGGAGAAAATACCTCTTGTGTGTATAATTTGTGAAAAAACGTTTGCTAGAAAGTATCATTTATTAAATCATATGAAGGTCCATTCAAAGACCCCTGTGATTCATAATTGTAATGTATGTGGTGAAGTATTTTCACAAAAGAGTGATTTATTAAAGCATGGGAAAATTCATAATACTTCCAAGCCAAATCAAAGGAAAAGTAGACAGTCACCCAGTCACTGTAAATGCGACGACTGTTTTGAAACATTTAATAATAGATCTGACTTAGTGAAACGTAGAAAAATTCATCTTTCACCTAAAGAACTTAACCCGTCTGATCAACTTTCCTTGGGAAACAGTTCGAAATATGAAATTTCAGACATCACTCAGTTTAGTAAAATATTTAAGTTTTTCGATGTTTTTACTCCTGCTCATTGGAATTTAGGTGAGGAAATGATTGTTGAAGTACAAATGAATAAGAACTATGAGCTTTATGTTCACATACAGAAATACGAAGAAATTGAAAAGAACGGTCGTGAACTTACCCCCACAAATGAAGGCATTACATTATCATGTGCAACATTCGACAAATTTGAATCGAGATTGGATAAATTGACTTTTGTTTCTGAAAAAGATACATTCGTATGTAATAATGACTTACTAATGGCTTATGTAAATAAGGAATCATGCATACTGCAAAAATTATTCAAATCGAAAAAGTTTGGGTTTTGTTTGAAGTCGGATTTTTTACTGCTTACAAAAGATCAATATTTGAAACTAGTGAAAGATGGCTTTAAAATTACCAAATGTCTCATTGAGACGCTTTTAACTAAGCTTATTCCTGTTTCGATTTTAGAAAACTTAAACAAATGTAAATGTACCCACCTCACAATAGAAGAGACTTTGAACTATTTCGTAAAATGTTTCGATGACGAGTTAAAGTCATCCGTTTCTCGCGTGTTTGATTGCTATCGATGTTCAATCGGAGAACCAATTAATGTGAAACACGAGTGTGATAGTTATAATTTGCGTAGAAAGTATAATTGGTGTAGCGACAGTGCACTGCTAAATTTCAACGTGACTGAATTTGTAAAAAACATATTCAAGAAATGTTCATGTAATTATACTCATTTATTATTTGAAACTATGAATATGGACTTTTATAATAACCATTTAGACAATGTATTTGTAAATTAACATAGAAATGTATTTATTTAATAAATATTTGTTTTTATATCACATATCTGTTTTTATTTCACATGTCTATTTATTTTTACTCATGAAATCAAACTTTGAAGTTTTATTTTCTAGAAAAAAAGTGAACATATATTTATGAGTAGGCAAATTTTTTTTAATTGTAGTCTTTAAAGTTAACACTTTTTGGTTAAATGAAATCTCTTTTTAAGAAAAATTTATTATTTTTATTTGAATAGGTATTAAACTTATTTATTGATAAGAAAGTTTAATTTTTCTCTCCTTTTAAACAATGACATTGCATGTTTTGATAATTTCCATCCCACAGTTAACATTACAGTATTTAACATAGTTAAGAAAATGTTTAACTTAAACCGTCACTGTATATATTATAGATAAGTAAACATTTTATCTTTAACCTAAATGTAATTTAAATGATTAACTATAACTGTGACTGCTTTTAATCTAGATAAGTAAATGTTTCCAGGAATCACAATCAGTTTACTGTAGACTTTTATCGAGATTACACCAGTTAGTGGAATGCTGATTAAAAATATTTTATGACATTAATATGCAGAAAAGATCTCACGAAGAAGTACTTTCACCTTCAAAACGTCTACGTTTAGAAAAACCCATGGAAAATTTAAATACCTATGAGAAGGAGTTAAAAGACCCAAGATTAAAACTTTCTAAAATGGGTAATAACTGTGTAACTACTGAGGACTTACAAGATGTGAAACCCGAGATCGCTATGAATTTTTCAAACTTTGCCTATGGGAATGATACAACATCTTTCGAGAATCCCGGTCGAATGCCAAAGTCTGCCACGGACTATTTGAATACATTTTTCGAAGACATGAATTTTGAAAATTTAGATTGTTCTACTACCTTAGCGTTTCAAGAACCTACAAATAATATTTTACAGACTACTGTTAAACGCGAGGTCAACGAGCTACAAGTAAGCAACCTTTCGCAAACAAGTGGTGAATTACAAACCACCATCTCACCTGCAAATGACATTAAAAGTGATAAATTATGCAATCCCTATGTGTTTCACAAAGAACTAAGTGACTGTTTCTATTTAACTTTGAAGTTAAGAACTAAACAATATTATATACTTATACGAGAATTTAAACGCAATGTATCTACTAATGAAGAAATCCCGACAAACCGCGTGGTTAATATGGATATTCCTAGCTGGTTTGAGTTTCAATATAAACTTTTTGCATTTAATTTAAGATACAAAAGCACGTCCTTTGTTTCTAATAACATGATTTTAGTGTTAAATCAAAATTCTACAATGCGAATTAAAAATTTAAAGAATCATTCTTATATTGACTTAAACGAACATCAACTAGAAAAATTAAAAGAAAGTACCTCTCATTTAAATAGTGTACTTTTACAACATATGTATACAAAACTTTTACCATCTCTTATTAAAAAGAAATGTATGGTGAGTAATATATCTACAGAAAATGATGAGGTGTTAAAGTATAAACTTAACACATGTATCGAGAACAATATGTTATCAATACTTAATCAATTATATGAATGTCATGCATGTGCACTACGACATTCGAGCAAAAGCCTTCACTCCTGTTTCACATTTAATAATAGGGAAAAATTTAATCAATTAGGGGAAGCTTTGTTAATGCTCGTAGATTTCGATTACGTAACTTCAACGTTTCTAAACGGAGTTTATAATGTTAGTGAGCACTTTTTATGTAAGATTAATGAACAAACTATTTGTAATGAATTATTTAACACCTGAAAATAAAATGTTTTTGATTAATTTCTGTGTGTTTATTTTTTGCAAAGTGTCTATGAGTGAATTTAATAGTTTATAATTTAGTAGAACTTTTAAATGAAGTCATGTAATCCAATTAAAAAAAAAAATCTATTACAAAAAATTAATTGAAATGAAATTATTTACGTTCGAAAAAAAAATTAGAAGTTAATGAAATTGAAACTTATCAAAATTAAATGTTAACAAAAAATAAATAAAAAAAGGTTAACAAAAATATAGTTTGAAAATAAAAGTAAACAAAAAAAGTAAAAGTAAACAAAATATATATAGATATAATAAAATAAAATAAAATAAAATAAAATAAAATTTAACAAAATAAAGTTAATAAAGCAAAAGAAGGTATATGTTATAAAGAGAGGGGTTGAAGTAACTTACAAAATGTATGTGTGTGTGTATTTATTAGTTTAGCATTAAGTAGAACTTTTAAGTGAACAGTTAGAATTTATGTTTTCTATATAACTTAGCACAAAATAAAAATTTTCAACTATTGAATGGAAATATACATATTAGTAAATATATATATATATATATATATATATATATATATATATATATATCACAAGTTAATAAAATTATTTTAAATTTCATACAATTTAACAAATATATACGAAACACATTACGGATTTAAATATTATAAGATATGTTTGATTGAAATTTTCAAGACAGATTTTATTCTTGGTCCTTCCATATATAGTTTGAATTTATTTTAGAAGATAGTTTTTAACAGTCTAGAGGTTCGAACT
Organism: Maratus michaelseni; assembly: GCA_963931845.1. Lineage (NCBI taxonomy): Eukaryota > Metazoa > Arthropoda > Arachnida > Araneae > Salticidae > Maratus > Maratus michaelseni. The sequence continues at coordinate 173,199,824 of OZ007591.1, forward strand.
TGACAAAATGAAATAGTGACACAATGATTTGTATGTTATTTTAATCATTATGTCATAACTTCATAGCTCTGAAAGTGCATTTAAAGGTTTGTCTAGGTTTATTCAGTGTTACTAAGCGTTTGTGAAACCGAAAATTAATGAAAAAACAGATCGTCTTCTACCAATTACGCTATGAAGGCTTCATTCAATTATTAAAAATAATAAAACCTTTTAGAAAATTGCTTATTTTAAATTTAAAATAATAAAAAGTTAAAGTTAACAAAATAAATAAATAATTCCTCTATTCATTATAAATAAAAGTTTACAAAAATAAAGTTTCAAAGTTATAAGTTTAGAAAAATTATAAGTTAACAAAAGAATTGAATAAAATAAAATTTTAAAATAAAAATTAATTTGAAGATTTTTAAACATAACTTAAAAATTTTTAAACTTTACTTTTGTTAATTTTTATTTAAAAATTTTATTTTATTCAATTCTTTTGTTAACTTATAATTTTTCTAAACTTATAACTTTGAAACTTTATTTTTGTAAACTTTTATTTATAATGAATAGAGGAATTATTTATTTATTTTGTTAACTTTAACTTTTTATTATTTTATATTTAAAATAAGCAATTTTCTAAAAGGTTTTATTATTTTTAATAATTGAATGAAGCCTTCATAGCGTAATTGGTAGAAGGCGATCTGTTTTTTCATTAATTTTCGGTTTCACAAACGCTTAGTAACACTGAAGTTTATATTGAAACTCAAACCAGCTAGGAATATCCATATTAACCACGCGGTTTGTCGGGATTTCTTCATTAGTAGATACATTGCGTTTAAATTCTCGTATAAGTATATAATATTGTTTAGTTCTTAACTTCAAAGTTAAATAGAAACAGTCACTTAGTTCTTTGTGAAACACATAGGGATTGCATAATTTATCACTTTTAATGTCATTTGCAGGTGAGATGGTGGTTTATAATTCACCACTTGTTTGCGAAAGGTTGCTTGCTTGTAGCTCGTTGACCTCGCGTTTAACAGTAGTCTGTAAAATATTATTTGTAGGTTCTTGAAACGCTAAGGTAGTAGAACAATCTAAATTTTCAAAATTCATGTCTTCGAAAAATGTATTCAAATAGTCCGTGGCAGACTTTGGCATTCGACCGGGATTCTCGAAAGATGTTGTATCATTCCCATAGGCAAAGTTTGAAAAATTCATAGCGATCTCGGGTTTCACATCTTGTAAGTCCTCAGTAGTTACACAGTTATTACCCATTTTAGAAAGTTTTAATCTTGGGTCTTTTAACTCCTTCTCATAGGTATTTAAATTTTCCATGGGTTTTTCTAAACGTAGACGTTTTGAAGGTGAAAGTACTTCTTTGTGAGATCTTTTCTGCATATTAATGTCATAAAATATTTTTAATCAGCATTCCACTAACTGGTGTAATCTCGATAAAAGTCTACAGTAAACTGATTGTGATTCCTGGAAACATTTACTTATCTAGATTAAAAGCAGTCACAGTTATAGTTAATCATTTAAATTACATTTAGGTTAAAGATAAAATGTTTACTTATCTATAATAAATACAGTGACGGTTTAAGTTAAACATTTTCTTAACTATGTTAAATACTGTAATGTTAACTGTGGGATGGAAATTATCAAAACATGCAATGTCATTGTTTAAAAGGAGAGAAAAATTAAACTTTCTTATCAATAAATAAGTTTAATACCTATTCAAATAAAAATAATAAATTTTTCTTAAAAAGAGATTTCATTTAACCAAAAAGTGTTAACTTTAAAGACTACAATTAAAAAAATTTTGCCTACTCATAAATATATGTTCACTTTTTTTCTAGAAAATAAAACTTCAAAGATTGATTTCATGAGTAAAAATAAATAGACATGTGAAATAAAAACAGATATGTGATATAAAAACAAATATTTATTAAATAAATACATTTCTATGTTAATTTACAAATACATTGTCTAAATGGTTATTATAAAAGTCCATATTCATAGTTTCAAAAAATAAATGAGTATAATTACATGAACATTTCTTGAATATGTTTTTTACAAATTCAGTCACGTTGAAATTTAGCAGTGCACTGTCGCTACACCAATTATACTTTCTACGCCAATTATAACTATCACACTCGTGTTTCACATTAATTGGTTCTCCGATTGAACATCGATAGCAATCAAACACGCGAGAAACGGATGACTTTAACTCGTCATCGAAACATTTTACGAAATAGTTCAAAGTCTCTTCTATTGTGAGGTGGGTACATTTACATTTGTTTAAGTTTTCTAAAATCGAAACAGGAATAAGCTTAGTTAAAAGCGTCTCAATGAGACATTTGGTAATTTTAAAGCCATTTTTCACTAGTTTCAAATATTGATCTTTTGTAAGCAGTAAAAAATCCGACTTCAAACAAAACCCAAACTTTTTCGATTTGAATAATTTTTGCAGTATGCATGATTCCTTATTTACATAAGCGATTAGTAAGTCATTATTACATACGAATGTATCTTTTTCAGAAACAAAATTAAATTTATCCAATCTCGATTCAAATTTGTCGAATGTTGCACATGATAATGTAATGCCTTCATTTGTGGGGGTAAGTTCACGACCGTTCTTTTCAATTTCTTCGTATTTCTGTATGTGAATATAAAGCTCATAGTTCTTATTCATTTGTACCTCAACAATCATTTCCTCACATAAATTCCAATGAGCAGGAGTAAAAACATCGAAAAACTTAAATATTTTACTAAACTGAGTGATGTCTGAAATTTCATATTTCGAACTGTTTCCCAAGGAAAGTTGATCAGAAGGGTTAAGTTCTTTAGGTGAAAGATGAATTTTTCTATGTTTCACTAAGTCAGATCTATTATTAAATGTTTCAAAACAGTCGTCGCATTTACAGTGACTGGGTGACTGTCTACTTTTCCTTTGATTTGGCTTGGAAGTATTATGAATTTTCCCATGCTTTAATAAATCACTCTTTTGTGAAAATACTTCACCACATACATTACAATTATGAATCACAGGGGTCTTTGAATGGACCTTCATATGATTTAATAAATGATACTTTCTAGCAAACGTTTTTTCACAAATTATACACACAAGAGGTATTTTCTCCAGATGACATTTCATGTGAAACGTTAAGTTAACCTTTCGGGGAAAAGTTTTGTCGCAAGTAGAACACACAATGGGTAACTTCTGTTTCTTTAATCCTGATGAGGTGGGTTTCACTTCACAGTTCGAAACGGGTTCTTCTTTAGGGTGTATTAAAAATTCCATGTCATGGTCATTTAATCCTGGTGATGAGGGTTCACTCTTCACGTTAGACATATCATTAGCACTTAACAAAGCAGAATCCATGACTCGTTCCGTAATCACTTAAATGTAAACTAACTTAAAACGGAAAACACAACCTTTCATAGTGGTAACAGGAAACAATATAATCATATTAACTCGTTTCTTGGAAGTTCATAAAATGATAGAGGGCGCTTGTTTAAAAATAATAACATTTTATTGGTTTAAAAATGTCACGTGATTATTTTATCATACTCTGTTATAAGTTCAATAGTCAGTTAATTCTTACACATTGATTCAGAAAGGGTTACATATCAGAAGTTCGTACAATTGTAAGTCAAAAATGCTTTTCTAAATAATATTTTACTGGTCGAATCACTTGTGTATCAGAAGTTCATATGTTTGTAAGTTAAAAATTCTTATTAATCTCGTATTTAGTGCTTTTATAAATAATATTTTACTGATCGAATCACTTACGTGTTATAAATCTAACTAGAAAAAGTGAATATTTCAAATAAGTCATGTTAGAAAAAACTAGATTCGATTATCTTTTTTTTAAATGTTGGTTGTATAAAGTCAATCGTTTATTATTTTTGAACAGTTGTTATTATTTTTTAAATAGTTTTTATTATTTTTGAACAGTTGTTATTATTATTTGAACATTTTTTATTATTTTTGATCATTTGTTTAGTTGTTATTATATTTTTGAACAGTTGTTGTTATTATTTTTTTAATACTTTTATTTTTTTTTCCTTGTGCTTTTTTTCCACACAGGCGAAAATTTCAAAATTGTAGTTTACAATTCTAAAATACACTTCTAATGAAAGCAGTCTGTTACAAGATAATCACAAAAAGTTAACATTATCTTCCAAAAATAAATCCTCATTTCACAATATAATTGAAACTGAATAGGCAAAATTAAAAATCACGTTATTCCAAACACAAATATCCGTAATCTGATGATCTGTATCCACCATGATATCATAACTTGAACAGATAAAGCTATCCAAAATTATCAAAGCATTAGTTCAGTTTGTCATGGCACGTCCAAGAAAATTTCGATAGGATAAAAATTTTACTGTAAGTTTCGAAGGAAAACCTATCCCCGAGTCGAACATGGCAGATTTATTTAATCTTTTGTTTTCTGCGAATAAAAGAAAACCGATCAGGGCACAAAACGAATTATTAGAAACATTAAACGAAATGAATGTCCCGCGAAATTTTATTAAAAATAAAAATTTATCAACAAACATTAAACAAGATTCTGTATTAGATTTGTCAAAACCCGCTAAAAAACGAAAAGTGGGTCCACATGTATTGCATTGGGAAAATTATTAATAAAATTGAATTTGTTTTTTAAACTAAACCTCTTTCCTATGTTTTCTACACCAAACACAATAAAAACAGTACTTACCCCTAAACATGTCTTCTTTTTACCATTGCTTCCACTATACATTTTAGAAGAAATATGTTAATATTCAATCCCATTATATCGAAAAAGATAAATTTCCGGTTTCATTTAAATTCAGTATAAATGTATGTATTTTGTATGTAATATGTATGTAGTATGTATGTAATATATGTATTTTCACTTCCGGTAAATACGTAAATGAGCGAAAACACAATGCAGACCGTTATATACAAACACACGACGCTAATTACTTCCTTTCTCAAGTCATTTTAACAGATGATACGTCACTCTTACGATACCTCTCTTTAAACACTTAAAATCGCAACATTCATGTATAGCTTCTTGGCTTGATTAGTTAAACCTACCACAAATTACCAAGTCAAGAAGCTATTTTGCAGGTTCAAACCTCAGTGAAATCTTTTCAAGAAAACCTATTTTAAATATTCGTTATTGCATTCCCTTCCGATAGAGGGCGCCACCAAAAAAAAATTGATCTCCGTTTCGCCTTCAAACTGAAATTCCATTCTAAAATTCAAAAAAAAAAAAAAAAAAAGAAAAAAATTAAGCCCCCCCCTCAAAAATAAGCCCCCCTTCAAAAAAAGTTAGCCGCCTCTTCAAAAACAAGCCCCTCCATTTTATACCCCTCTCCTATAGCATACTTCAATCTAACATTTAAATTTGATCCTAAAAAAAATTAAGCCCCCCTAAATATTAAGCCCTCTCCCTCCTAAAATACCTCCCTACTATAATACACTCACCTCATTCCCACTCACAGGTGGATGTGGCCCTCCTCTCCCACCTACAGGTGGAGTAACTCCCTGCTCCCGCTCCCTGCTCCTACTCCACACTCCACCTGCTGAGGGTAAACTCTCCTTTCTCTCCTACTCACGTCTTTTGCGTTTAAAAAGTCTATTAGTGGAAGCTGTCCTCAGTTTCGGCTCCTCCCATGTTGTTTTCTATAGGTTGCGTCTTACAAAATAAGTTCTTTACGCATGTCAAATGTCTGTGCATATCGTCTGGGAAATAAATTGACTTCGTTGTGAAATCCCGTACAACCCGTAAATGTGAAGTCACGTACAACCCTTAAATGAGAAGTCCTGTACAATGAACTGCCTTTCATCACCATAAAGAAAGCTGTCAAAAAGCACTCTCGTTAATCGCTCAGCTGTAAATATTAGCTGAGAGTTTTTTCAGAGAGCATTAAATGGCGAATGTTGATTAGATTGATAAAACTCTGGAAAGATATTTTATGCTTAACAATGGACATTTTTGTAGTGTGGTATATAAAAAAAAACATTAATTAATCAGCTATTGATTAATTTCCATCTTAGACAATCGTTTTCTATTGTTCAAGAAATGCACATTCAAATGATATAAAACATGGAGTATTTACGTAGAAATGATGATAATTCATAAATGGTTATACAAAATATTTTTATAGCAAACATACAGATGATTTGAGAAATAATTATCTCCATCAATAACATACATATTTTCTACACTATATTTGTAATAGGGTAGCGAAACAGAACTCTTGTGCTGTAAAAAGTACGATCTGTGCCATTCGAGGGAAATTTTTCAACGCGTCCATTGAACGGTTAAAAGTATAACATTTCAAAAGTTGAAGCGGAAAATGGATTAAAAAATAATAACTGTTGGAATTTTCTTTTTTTTTTTTTTTTTCGATTTCAAAATAATAATATCTGCTTAGAATAGGTTTTCAATATCTATGACATATCCTATGAATTTAAACTTAACAAAATAAAATTAAAGGAATTTCAGCTGAGCGTAAACATTATATCTGAGTGTAAACGTCATATCTGCGCGCAAACAATTTCAACAGACATTTTTGAAAGAAAAAAATATTTCGTATTTCGAAAAGCATTTTCAGAAAAAAGAATCGTTTCTTTGCATATTTTTATAGTTTTTCAAAGAGATTTCAAGAAATCAGCAGAGAAGAAAAAAAAAGTTTTTGAATTTATGGATTTCTGAAGAAATATAAAACAAAGTATTATATTCCAAAATGCAATATTAAATTCTAATTTAGTGTGGCATAGTTTTTTTTTAAAGATTTGTATTTTAGACATACATTTATTCTAAACTGATATAAATAGAGCATTATGAAATATTTAGGAAAAGAGAATTTAATCTGGTGAATTAGGAATATCTTAATGTTCTATTTTCTTTGTTTTAAAAATATTTTAAATATTGTGTATTAGTTTCTCCTATATGCACAAGAAGAAAGTATTGCATTCTTGACCAATTTCAATTTCTTTTTTGATGGATTTATACTTCTTCCACGATAAGTAATCGAATGAGTAACGCAAATCTAGATAAAATGATTCATTAATTCAGGTGATAGTCCGAACCAGCATGTGATAGAAATTAGATTTGCATTAAATAATGCGTTGTCTTCAAAATATGTGTCTGTTAACTGCTTTTTTTGCCAGTGGTGCCATCTGATGATGTCATTATCTAATCTTTACATATCATTAATTAACCAAACATTCTCCTTTTACATACTGAATTAATTAAAACTACCTTTCCGTTTTAATAAATATATTAATTCATTCATCTGTTTCGCAGTAAATATATGTATTTTATTTCTACAGCTTACAACTCCTTTCAACCGTTAACAAAGAAATAAAAATCAACTTTCCTATTCTAAAACTTTAACTGAGCAGATGCATATTTGTCTGACAGTTAAATTGAGTAATGAAAGCAAAACTCTTCTTTTATGACATGCCTTCCCACCTGCATCAATCTAAGGACTTACCAAAGATCAAAAACTGTAATGAACACAACTGATTATTACACTTGTAATTATGTAAGTTGTTTAGGATCAAAATCACCTCCTATTAATAGTTGTGTTCCTTATGTCTCTCTTTCTGCTGCTTTAAATAAACTTTCCCAAGGCTCGTACTTGGCATTATAAGATGAATGTTGTAACTTCACTCATGCTAGTTAATACGTTAGCTGGATGGATTTCAATTCAAAATTTATATTAAATTTATATAAATCTTTCAGGTTTATTTATGGGCTAGGGTTTCCATTTTTGGTTTAATACTCGGCAATCGAATCACGCGGCTTTTCCTGATTCTTCTCACGGTCATCATTTAGATCAGATTTCTGTATCTTGGATGGACCCCCTCCTCTCCGTCAAAATACTATTTAGCCGTTTTATCTTTAATAAAAGCCACCTGTATCTTAGAGCATTAGTGGACAATTTTGAATTCTTCTCTTATGGCCTGAACTATCTTATAAACGCAACATACTCCTTATTCCAGCTAAATTTGTTTTACTGAAAATTAAAATTAATATAAGTTATCAAGTTTTATATCCTGATCGCTAAAGGTATTTTTTCCATCACAAAACTTCTTTCTTCGTTAGACGATATTTCAAAACTTTCTTGGGGGGTAGGTTCGGGCAAAGTTTGTTTGTGAGAGAAAGGTAAACATTTCTTTCATTTTTTTATGTACAGACGAAAAGCAATTAATGGAGTTTTATTTTCTTATACATATTTATATATATTATAAACTAGCCAAAGTAATCATTAATGATAAATTTGTTTCACTTTGAGAATAACGCAACATCAAGTCTTTAGAAAATATTATTGTCAAATATTCATTTATATGTTTAAAGGGCTTTTTTAATGCTAATGTTTCTATTTTAATAAACTCCGACAATTTACTGCTTAAGCTTTTGTGCAATTTCTGTAAATTGGTTTTGTGTTTCCCTTCTGATTTCGCTGAGATATAGAATTCCTTCAGGAAGGCAACTGTCCCCTTTAGCATCTCCTAAGCAGAGTTATTACTTTTCCTTCTTAGCATAACGAATTCTTTCAAAGAGATTTGTTAATTAACAGGACTGCAGTATAAATGATTTCGGATGGCTTAAATACGATGTAATTGTTTCTTTTTTAAATATTTGTCTGTTTGTTAAACCAATTTTGTATGAATTAACGCATGAAATTTCACAATATTCAGTTAAAATTGTTAAAATTTTGGTGTCAAATATTAGGCAACTGATTTATTTTTCTACGTTGGTTAGCTTCTCTACCCACCAGGGACTTCCCAAAATGAGACAGTAAGTGACCACGAAGAAGCGTGGTAATGACGGATTTGACCATGATATTATTACAATCTCAAAACTAACGGACGACATCTTCAGAACAAGGCCTAATTTTGTATATCACATGGGCACATTCAGCTTACCCTGAACCAGCGCGCCAGGAACGCGTACCACAGGTACTTCTAAAATTCCCCATGGTTGATCGCCGAGGGACCTTCCCCACTAGTTTCTGCACATGCCCTCTTTTCATCCCGTAGAGCCGTTCGAGGAGTTAGTTACTGACACTACAGAAATTCTACCAATTGCTCTACATGACCAACAACTTTTGACTTACTGCTCTTTCATTGTTTCTCATAAATACCAGAAATATAAATAAACAAATCGTGTGACATAAATTGTCGGGTATCTCGAAAACGGCTCATTTCTGACGCTTTGTTCCATTGAGTTTTTACTACACACGATGAGATCTTTAAAACGATACAACTTTCGCCAAAATCGGCAACAAACACTTCTTGCTGTTCCCTAGTGAGTGTAATGAAGGTATAGCCAGTATCAGCGGAACGTAGTAGTTGGCTGTGAGCCAACGTGAAAGCAACGTGATAGGAACAGTTTATATAATGGGATACCTCCAAACTGTCTCAGTTCTTTTGCATGATAGCTTCCGACCTGATAAGACTATAGTAAAATAAGACTATTGTAATAAAATCCTCAATTAAAATACATATTCAAATGCTACCGAGTTCCGTTAAATATTTACTGACGTATTAATGGGTATAAATTGTATTTCTTTTCTCAAATTTGCAATTTTGTGTAATTTGCATATTTCAATAACTTGAAAAATCTCTTTTTAGTATCTTACGTAAGATATTGATCTTAGGACATAAATGTATTTTGTCACCTGTGAATTCATTTTCGTAATCTTGGTTTAACAAACAGAATGATGACAAATTTTTCATTCCTTATGTGTTAAAAATTTATTTGAAAAATGCAAATTTCAACATATCGCTTGTATGGAAAGTTATAATAAGTTACTGACAACACATCTTTTGTAACGTTCTTCAAATTAAAAAGAGCTTTGGAAAATATATAAATATACTTCTTTCAATAATTTATTCTCGCAAATGAATTTAACCCCCCCCCCCCAATCTACGTATCACTTTCTTTTGCTTAAATTTTTAGATTGGAATATTTGTCATTCTTCTGCTTTCTTTAGAAAAGCCTTACTTTTTTTATGAACCGTGAAATTATTTCCAAACTCATTAGTGACATTTCTTTCAAAAGTCAGAAAATTAATCTAAATTGAACATTCAAGGAGATATATAAGCAATACATGAATGCTGTTGAGTGTATTATCTTGTTATTTTATATCCTTAGAAGTTCAAGAAATGGAAGTTATTTTGGAGTTTTTTAAATCTATTTTTGATTAAAAGCGTTACAAAATATATGATGTGAAAATTTTTTAATTTTTCTCTTACCGTAGCAATTATATTTATTTTATACTAGGGGGCTCATCCCCCTAGTCGCTAACGCTCGCCAACCCCCGTGAATTGCAAGGCAATTCACATTGAGACCGCTACGCGGTCACAGCTCGCTTCGCTCGCTCGCCCCTTTTTTTCAGCAATTCTAGCCGGAATAAATTCTACCATAAAACATTTGAACATATGAAATTGACAATTTATTTTAATGTGAAAAAGTAATTCTCCGTTGAAAACACAACTGAAAATGCATTTAGTTGGCGCTACTAATGAGCATATAAATCATTTTAATACTATGAAAAAAGGATATTTTGTACAGCACGACTTAAATTCATTAGAAAAAAACTACGTGATAGGAAGATAGTTTCTAATTGATTATAGATTTTTTAAAAATGAATTATTTTTTACTTCATCAATACAGTAACAGATGGCGGCAGGTGATATCTAGACAGTTGATTTTTTTTTCTCCGTCTTTTGAGTGAGTGAAATTCGTAAATGAATTCTAAATAAGAGTTGAGAATTCATTTGAAATTAACGATATTGCTCATAATTAAAATGAGGAATCATCTCAGGCGCTTTGGATTACGTACATGGTATTTTATTTTCAATAATTGCTAGTTTGAGTTTCATTCTATGATTTCACTGCTTTCTCACTGACCGCCATATTGGACGAAGGCGGAGCTGATCTAACACAATCTAGTCTGTTCATTGGTCTGAGCTCTGGAAACTACAGTTGTTGCCAAACCGTACAGTTGTTACAAATTCAGCCCTATTTTCGCGCCACGTAAGACAAATATATATATAGATTTTTGATAACTTTGTGAAATTTGTTCCTGATATATTATGAAAAACGTATGTGTCACACGGATCATTGAAATTTAATGTATCTGTGCATGTAATATTATTTATTATAAACAAAATGCAAAATATAAGAGAGTACTGCTCATCATGTGAAATCATCAGAGCGTTACTGCATTTAGAACGTAAAAGCTATTATATGGCAATTATTTAACGAATAGTTTACAATTTACGTTGTGAATTCATATTTGTAATTTTAGTATAAAAAACTCAGTGATGATATATTTGCCTCCCATAATATATTTAAAATAAATGTTCATACAATTGAAAAATTCAAACCTTATAAATTTGCTACTATGGGAGAAGAATTACGAGTCATTCACATTAAATCTTTTGTAGTGTTTTGCAAACAAAAGCAATTTACAAAATATCAAAATAAACTGCTTTCAGTAATTTACTCCTAAAAAATAATTTAACATTCCTGTGTGTTTTTCCCTTTTTCCCAATTATTGGGTTGTTCGGAAAGTTCCATTCGTTTGGGAAAACCAATTCGTACCGGAAAAATCGGCCTGTCAGTAATTAGACATTAAATATCGGAATTAATGTTAACTGTACCAACGAAAAGAACTTCCCGAAAAAACCAATAAAGTACGTTTACTGTTTATACTTTTATAGTGAATTATCTGTCATTCTTTTGCTTTCTTTCGAAAGGCATTACTGATTTTAATGAATCAGGAAATTATTTCCAAATTAATTAGTTACAATTTCCAACAACCAACTTTCTCAAACGGAAAGAACTTTCTAAACAACCCAATAAATTTCGGTTACAGCTTATACTTTTATAGTGAAATATTTGTCATTCTTCTACTTTCTTTCGAAAAACATTACTGCTTTTAATGAATCAGGAAATTATTTCCAAAATAATTAGTGACAAATATTTTAAAACTTATAAAGTTCATCTAAGCCAGTGGTTCTCAACCATATTTTGGACGCGCCCCACTCACGCATATCTAATATTATGATCCCCCCCCCCCCAAAAAAAAAAAAAAAAAACCTTGAAAACCTAGGATTTTTATTATTTAAAACATAAATTATTATTCATACGAAAAAAGTTTTAAAAAGACGTTAAAGCCTTGCCAACGCACGTCCCGTATGCACGTCCTGTATATAAAGTTTTAGGCACATTTTTTTTCGAATAGTATTTTTCGCTTTGTTTAATTGCTGAAAATATATGATCTGATAAGGTAAAAATTACTGTGCGAAAATAATAGTATTTAACTCAAGAATTTTGTGCAGCAAATAAAGAACGTATACGTGCCATTAATTGCAAAGTTGTTAACAATGGCATGCTACATCAACTTTTTTTTTTATTAAACTGTAAAATATTAGTCGGGATTTTTTTTTTATGTAGCTCTATAAATTCATCTCCACCTTCATATATTTACGAGTTGTGTTGTTTTTTGACAGCTCACCTGAATATGAAGCGTTATATGATTTTTAATTTTATTTTTACAAAATATCTGGATGATATTTTTACAATTGGTATTAAATTTTATAGCATTAATGCATTTTGAAACTGATTCTAGTACCTTCTTAAAGACAAATTGAATATTTTTTGACACTAAGATTCCTCTATGAATAATACAATACATGAAAAACGTTTCTGGATTGTTATCTTTATCAGTTTTAAGTAGTCATTTTCCTTTCCCAACATAACAAATTTCTCTGTTAGCATGTTTTCCTTTCCCAATTATCGGCAGTTGACAGTAGTATGTACTTGTGTATGAGTCCTGCAAAATGGCCTTTAGAAATTTACTATTAACATTTTCCTTCTCTGAAATCCATTTGGATATTTAGTAATTTCATAATGTTGTTAGTAGTTAGTTTAGATATTTAAGATGTATTTTTAGGCTAAATGTGCTAATGAGAGTCTCTTTTAGATGACTATTTAAGTAATTTTACGTGAAAAAGTTTCTTCGTGTGACATATTGCACACCGAATGGAATTACAAGGCTCATGCAATAAATAGTCCAAAAAGTCGTGTAAAATTCTGACAAGTGGGTAAGTGTGATCAAATATCGCTCAAAGGATTTCGTTTAATATTTTTTTTAACACTTTATCCTTTATTTAATAAATTCAAACAAATTTCATTTATCAACAACAACAAAAAAGAAGTCATGTTTTTTATAAAGTAAAAATTTACCAGTCTATTTTTTCCTCTTCGAATATCTAAACCAGTCGGATAGCGGTCCAAGCCCGCTATTATATTCTGTCATAATAATATCTGTCATGCGGACTAAATGCGGTATTTAAAAAAATAATTTCAAAATTAAACATGTTGTACACCTTCAAAATGCTAAAATAGGCGAATATTTCCATAATCGGATTTTTATCACGATTCAATATGTTTCTCAAACTCATATATTTACTATTCTCTATTATTTATATTGATACTCGCTTTGTATTATTCTCAAACATTTGAAAAATTAGTTAAGCTTCCAATATGACGTCAGATTTTCTTTTTAATTCTCTAATGACGTGATATTAATCTGCTTTGTGCACATACACACTCTCATACTCCTTGTATTATTGAGAAATCTGTGAAATTTTCTGTTTTATTACCTCTATGACGTCAATCATTTTTATTTCATATTAATATTTTTTTCAATTGGTGAAACTTTTTATTTCATTTTCATTTTTCAAGTGGAAATCGTTCAATATAAAATTAATTATTGTAGAAAGAATTTCATTGTGGATTTTTAATTTTTGGCAACTGCTTCAACGAAAAATGTTTAAATTTAATTGAAAAAAGCTGTTAGAATTTTGGTTTTTTATCTCTATTTATTAAAATAATACGATTATTTTCTAATTTTAATATTTTGAGCTTCATAGCTGGTATTCAGCTAGATATACACCAAGTTTCAAATCTGTAAGTTACATAGTTTCTGAGAATGGCTCTGTGACGGAAGTCGTATTTTGCATTTTTGCATAAAACAATTTATTTTTAATTTACATGAATATTTTTTATTAAAATCTGCAACAATACGTTTTCAAAAAAGGCAAACATAAGTGGCAAGAAATGGGTTAATAGCTAATCTGGAAATGCACCCCTTAAAACACAAATTGCTCCCACCCTGTAGGGCGTAATATACTTGGGACCCACTGATCTAAATACAACATTCAACCAGATACATACAAAAGAAAGTTGTAAAAGTATTACCTAGCTATTTTGTACATTTATGTGTTTCGGCAATGAAGAATAACTCATAAACAAAATAATGTTATATTAAATTATATTAAAGTATGTTAAAAATTAAGTATATTTGGTATATTTAAGAACTGTATTAACATTCAATAAGATCCAAAAGTTAAATCTATATCATTAAGAAATTTTGCATTCGACTAAAACGAACTGAATAAATTATCATCTCTAAAACTTAGTATATATGCTGCTTGACGTATTCAGAATTTATCAAATATTTAATAAAATCTATACAAAATTTAATTTACAACCATCTTCCCTAAGAACAAATATTTCTGTTTAAAATAATATTAAAAATATTTTATAGTTTCATAATTAGTTTATAAAAAATCAAGGTAACGTGAACTCTATATAATTGCTACAATAACATGTAAGAAAAAACATAATGATATTGATCAGAACCGATTATTTATTTATTTATTTATTTATTATTTTTATTTTTTTGTAATAAACGTAAGTCAAAAGAATATATTAAATTCGGATATCTTGATAATTTATTCTTACAAATAAGTTTAACCTTTATCATGAATTTAACCTTCACATTTCTTTCCTTCTTCCTAAGTATTCTAAGGTTATTGCTCACATTTTTATAGTGAAATATTTGTAATTTTTCCATTTTCTTTGGAAGGGTATTACGGCTTTTTATGAACCGTGAAATTATTTCCAAACTCATTAGTGGCATTTCTTTCAAAAGTCATAAACTTCAAGTAAGCTCAACGTTCAAGCAGATATATAAATAATAAATAAATGCTGTTGAAAGTATGATCCAGTTATTTTGTATCCTTAGGAGTTTTTGGTAATGAAGAATGTGTCATAAAAAATTGTTTTATTAGAGAAACAAAATAATGTTAGATTACAATATCGCTTTATTTCCAGTCCTTAGGAAAAACAAATCAAAGTTATGTTTTTTAAATGTAAATTTACCTAGAACAAAGTTGCACCAGAAATATTGTTATTTATCTACGAGGGTTATCTTTAAAGTAAGGTCCGTTTTGTAATTAAAAAAAAAATATTATGTACATTTATAAAAATTATTTTCTACAAGGTTTTTCATCCCCTTTTTTACTTTTGTGCATGGTTTACTGTATGTTGAAACAATTGTCGTTACGCCCCACGAGTTTTTGTTGTCCTTCAATGTAGAGCTCCCCAGATTATGGGAAAACCACAACTTAACCAAGGTTTCTACTTCTTCGTCAGCGTTGTATCGCCGACGCTGAGAAACGATTTCAGTTATCGGTAGAGGTAATAGTAATTTTTTGCAAGGTCAGAACTGTATGGTTGGTGCTCAAATTGTTCCCACAAAAAAGATTCGATGAGAGATTGCGTTTGAGCAGCAGTGTGGTTGCACGCATTACATTCGAGCCATACACCTCACAGATCTGATGACGAATATGCGCTGCTGTCATGTCTCTTGCTGTCAAAAACTGGATTACTAACCATATTTCACAGTCCATGGTAAGATTAATCCACTTAAACAAGTTTATCGCTTCCTCTGAAGCAACACACTGACACCATAGGTACACAACAGGCGTCTGCGGTAGCGCAAGAGATGCCGGGAGGATGCGCGCATGCATGTTGCTGTAAGTGCGCGAAATTTAAACTGATATTTGGTAACGGCCGTTATTTTAAAAATGACCCTCGTATATTCTGCACTTATTTAGACGTTATTTAACAAAACGTTAATCTGCGAAGAACGAGGGATAAGAAATTATTTTGTTAAAATAACAATATATTGATAGATTAAAAAATATATATAACTATGTGTTATAAATATGAATTTATTTGTGAACGAATTGCTCGACGAGAAATGTTTTTTAATACCAATATCTGTTTTCAATATAATTTAATTTCTTAATTTAAATAAACACTATTTATAGAAATATAACAGATAGTATCATTCAATTTGTAGAAATTTCCTAGGAAATGTATAGTACCTTTAAGGCGAATATCTATGTTAATTTATTACTGTGATTAATATTGATGATGCAAAAGAAACACCAAATAAAATAAATTCAATGTAATCTATCCATAAACAAAATTATATCACAATATAACTGGTCTTAGTTTCGAAAATAATATTTTTAAAGATCGTGGAAGTTTTTTATTTATATTACTTCAAATATCAATTTATTCAAAGTAAATTTCTTTCAAATCCTCGCCTTAGCAAAATATTATAACTAACAAAATTAATGAAAATGAGATGAGTTCCGCTACTCAACATACTTTAGAGCTCATATACAATGCTTCATTGCATATGATTCATTCATATAATTCGAAAATATATATCTGCTAATTTCATAGTGCAATCTCATTTTTATTCCAAATAACGATTGAATAAGTTACAACTTTATCATTGCATGGCAGCAAAATTTTTTGCGACTCTAGAATCTTACTAAAAGGCTCTAGAAAGGCATTTAATTTCAAACTGAAATGCGATATGCATGTCAATCTAGATAATTTTAAATATTTTTAAAGATATTTAAGTTTACAAGTAAATACTTGACGTAAAATATTATAAAAAAAATTATATGACACTTTTTAATTATGCTGATAATAAAATGAATTTTTAACTAAAATATGTAATTTGAACATAAACGGAAATTTATTTTAGCTAGCATTTATTTTAATTGGAATATTTTTGCAATAGGAATATTATATTATGTTTTCGTTTGTTTTAAAATCAAAATTATATTATAGAAATCTCGCTGTCTGTTTAAATTGCTCTCATCATTATTGGATTAATGTGAAAAGATCTGACTACAAATATCTATAATTCATGTAACAGTATAAAACTATATCTACGAAGTTGTTTTATAAACCATAATTTTTCGATACAAGGTAAAAATAAATTAACATGTCCAGTTTGCTTGAATATCACATATAAAATATAAATAATATTCAAATTAAACTCTTACCTCCCCAACCCACCCGAAAAGTTATGTTTTATTAAATTATCTCTGTGAATAAATCCTCCCTACATAATAATTTACAATAATAAATCGTATTTTTTTTTTGCTCCACATCTGATGCGAACACAATTCTTTGTTTAGATTTGAAACAGTATAGTTTACATATGAAAACAAGTAATTCCGAATCAGTTGAATGAGTAGGTTTATTTTATTGTACATATAACCAGATTTAATACAAATTAAACAAATTGGCCTCACTCCTTTAAAGTTCACCATTTTGGTGAACTCCATTAAAGTTCACTATATTGGTAAGAAAATTAATTAGCAGGAAAATTTTAAATTAGAATTTCCAAATGTAATAGGATGGATACGAGGCAATCATATTGAAAATGTTAAACTGTTGTTGATATAATAGTTTAAAAATCACATATCAAATCACAATCAAATTTTAACAGCTCGAAGGCTGTTTTTTTAACCCTACAACACTGAATGATAGCCATCGAAAACTTTTGTGTATCTCTGTAAACGAACTATAAAAAACATACTTTATTAACAAATTCATCTAAGATACTTGAATGTTGAATATACTGCCCCAATTACGTTTGTATTGGTTCAGTATTTTGGACGTTATCATGATGACAAAATATTGATTTTGTGTGTTCCTGTAAGCAGGTTATATGAGTTTCATAATTTATTTACTAACTCATCCAAGATATCTATAAGTTCAATAGACTACCACAATTACTTTTGAATTCGTTCAGTATTTCGGACGTTAGATAATAACAAATTTTACATCTTATTTTGTTGTTATTGTTGTTGTTTTTCGTGTCCATGTTCCTCTGTAAAAAAAAAAAACTATAAGAGCTACAAACATGGTTATCGAACTGATCTAGAATAGTGGAAAGATCAGTGCAATGACCCAGATAGGTTCGAATAGGTTCAGTATTTCAGGCGTTATCATGACGACATGATTCGCATTATAATATAGGTATTATTTACATTAAAAATTTGAGAGAGATTTATTTATTCATAATGCATTTATTCATTACTTGTTATTCCTTAGTTGATTTGGTAGACTTTCTTTCTATTTAACAGAAATGATAGTGTATCATTCATTTCATACAGTTTTACATTTATTTATTGATATTTATTTAACTTTTTTGATTTGTGTGGGACAATGTCATATTTAAATCACTCCATTAATCATCTTACTTTAATTCATAAATATATATTGTCTTATTTAAATATTTTCTACACATTTAAAATTTTTTATTATATAATATTATTCAGTACCGTCGTTGAATTAGTTCATTTATTTAATTTTCTTACATTATATGTTTTGCATTATTTTATTAATCTCGCATTTAGTTGATGTATTATCCTACCCCTGAACTATTTATTCCTTATATACATTACTTTTTTCTAATTTATTAAGTTATTTTGGGTGCATTACTTAATTGTAAGATTTTTCCAGCTTATATGAATAAGTTTTCATATTGTAACCAGCGAGGAAGACCGAGCAACGCTCGATTAAACACACGGTTGAACACAAAGCTGACGCTTTGTGTTTAACTCGATATAGCAATAAATTCTCGCTGTAGTATTGCAATAAAGCATTTTGTTTTATAACAGTACTATTTACAGTAACAACAATGTACACATATTTAAATTTTATATTACATACAAATTTACAAAGAAAGGGCATCCTTCTAGCCTACATTTTTAATTCGTTGCACACTTTCTTTTGGTAGCAGGACTTTTAGGCCTGTACGCCTTTTTATATGCCAGGAAGCAAAATACAGCATTCCGTGCACAAAGCACTTGGACTCTGATTGGTTGAATCATGTAATTTCGCAAAATTTGGCGATATTTGGCGAAAGTTGCTAACTTTACGATTTCGTTTACTGTCAACAGTTCATAATACTTAATCACTGTTTCAACCTTCATTCACATTGAATTGACCCGTAGAGACTCAAGTAGTCGAGACCCAGTAGTCGGAATTTCTAGAACTTGTGACCTAGCCCAACGGTCTTCTCGTAATCCAGAACGGTAGGATACAAAATTTAGTCAGAATCGTTTCAGACTTTTTTACATATAATTAGCTTGACCCTTAGTGACACCAAATGACCCACTAATTATATTTTCTCGATCACGTGACCTATCACAATGCTCTTTCCGTGCCCGAAATCGGTAGGATAGTTATGTCAGTGCAATTTTTAAAATAAAATTAGCTTGAACCGCACCTATCCAAAAATGACCCACTAATAAAAATTTTTTTAACATGTGACCTAGTCCCGTGGTGTTCCCCATACCCGAAAACGTAGGATACAAAATTTAGTTAAAATTGTCAGAGCCGTTTTTAGATAAAATTAGTTTGACAAATAGTGACCCAAATAAGAGCATATAACCCAAATTTCTCGAAAATGTGAGACAGACCAATGGTCTTCTCGTAATCCAATACGTTACGATGAAAATTTTGTCAAAATAGTCAGAGCCGCAGCCATTAGCTTGATCCGCAGTGACTCAAAAATGACCCACTAATCGAATTTTTTTGATAAAAAATTCCTCCAGATTCTATAAGCCAATTTTAGAAGAATGAGCAAACTTGGTAGATTCTTTCATTTGGCACAAAGTATGCGTTTTGTCATTGCTGATCTTGAAAGTAGAAGTTTTGCCAATGTCACGTCGCCAACATTTCGCCAAATGTGGAGATATTTAGCGAAATGTTACCAATTTTGCGTGTTCGTGTACTGCCAACTGTTCATCAACTTAATAATTGTTTCAATTTTCATGCACTCACAGTGAAATGCATTGACTCGTAGTGACCCCAAAATGACACACTAATCGAATTTTCTCGGAAATGTGACCTAGTCCAAGGGCCCTCTCGTGCCCGAAGTCGAAATCGTTTGAGCCGTTTTTTTTAAATATTGATTTTATATATACCTTGACCCTGAACCTTAGTGACCCAAAATGACGCACTAATTGAATTTTCTCGAACATGTGACCCAGCCTAATTGCATTATCGTGCTAAAAATGCTAGAATAAAACAAAATTAGTCAAAATCGTTTCAGCCATTTTTTAAATAAAATTAGCTTGACCCTCACCCGTAGTGACCCAAAATGACCCATGATTCAAAATTTCTCGATCATGTGACCTAGATCAATTGCCTTTTCGTGCTCGAAAACGTTATAATAAAAAAAAATCCTCAAAATTGTTTCAGCCGTTTTTTACAAAAAATTAGCTTGACCCCGTCCCATAGTGACACAAAATGACCGATTAATCAAATTTTCTCGATCATGTAACCTTCTCGTGCCCCAAAATGATGTGATACTAAATTTACTAAAAATCGTTAAAACCATTATTAGAAAAAATTAGCTAGAGCTGGAGTGAACAAAAAATCACCCACTAATCGTATTTTCTCTGACATTTTACTTCGCAAAATGGTTTTCTGATAATCCAAATTAGTAACATACAAAATTTCGTGAAAATCGATTTAGCAGTTTTTTGCATACAATTAGCTAAACACTGACATATAGTGATTCAAAATGACCAATTAATAGAATTTTCTCAAACAGCTCAATGGCTTTCTCGTGCTAGAAAACGGTAGGATAAAAAAATTAATCAAAATTGTTTCAGACGTTTTATACAAAAAAAATTAGCTAGACTCCTGACACATAGTGACTCAAAATGACCCGTTAATCGAATTTTCTCGATCATGCGACCTAGCCCAATGGTCTTCTGGTGCCCGAAAACGCTAAAATACAAAATTTAGTCTAAATCGTTAGAGCCGTTTTTTAGATAAAATTAGCTTGACCGCGGTGACCCAAAATTGACCCACATATCAAATTTTCTCTAACATGTAACCTAGCCCAATGATTTTCTCGTGCTCAAAAACGGTAAGATATAAAATTTAGTCAAAATCGCTTGAGCCGTAGTTTAGATATAATTAGCTGGACCCTGACACAAAGTGACCCAAACTGACACACTAATCGATTTTTCCCGAACATGTGACCTAGCTCAATGGTTTTCTTGTACCCCAAAACGGTAGGATACAATATTTCGTCAAAATCGTTAGGGCCGTTTTTAAAATAAAATTTACATACGCACACACACACAATTTTTGTTCATTTATGATTTTTGCTACTAGATGGAAGCACTGTTTATATATTATTACGTTTTTTAAACTTCATGACTGTTTGATTTCAATATCACTAATGTCGTTCATTTATAATTTAATTCGTCTACTGAATTTGTAAATGTTTTTTGGCAACATGCGCTGATTTGTCAAATCATGGATGTTTTTCTGGGATTATTTATGAACACATGCTTCATCACTTACATTTTTTCATCTGTTAATTCATTTATTTTATAAATTTATTAATGTGCCCAAATATGAGACATTTAGGTACTTATATACTTTATTTAGGTTTTAACTACTATAATTGCGACAAAAAATAAATCTTACAATCGTACACCAAAATTATTTATTATTTTAGCTTATTATAACTTGTAGAAGAATGAAATCATACATATAAATTCTGGAATCTGTGGGAATTTGAGCCTGAAGATTCTGCTACAGTTCCAAAAATATTTCATGCATTCACTTTTTTTTCAGTTTGATTTATTATTTTATGATCATCTATTATATTCCGCTTTTTTCTCTGGATTTTATTCAAACAGGTATGTGTTCACTTTTCAATTTAGATTTTTACTGCCCCATTTATGTATGATGTTTTTTATTGCCTTATAAATGTTATATATATATACTAGCGGTCCGTCCCGACGTCTCGTGATAGACAATGCGTTGACTACAAAGTATTTTCCTTTTAAAAAGGCCTTACGCAAAATATATAATCTAAAATCAGCATTAGTTGTCTTATTCGTCTAATATTTCATAATCGGGTTCATATCCGATGTTTAACCCGATTGGTGAATTTCTAAAATCTCTGCAAGACGATATGAGGAAATGACCTAAAAAGTTCGAATCTCCTATTTGACATATTTGGGGCTAAATTTCTAAAATCGCTGAAATGTATGTTTAACTACTTTTTTAGTAGATTTCGTATCCTAAATTTCATGCTCGTACCTAAAATTGCTGGGGGGATTTGGCGAAATGACCTAAAACGTTCGACCCCTTCACCCCATCTAACCCCTTTAGGTGTTGAATTGCTAAAATATCTGAAATACGTGTTTAACCATTTTTTAGTAGAGTTGTTATCCTGAATTTCACGCTCCTACCTAAAATTTCGGCTACGATATGGCGAAATGCCCTAAAATTTTTGAACCCATCACGTTTTAATACACTTAGAGGGTTAATTTCTAAAATCTCTGAAATACGTGTTTAAACATATCTTTAATAGATGATTTATCCTGAATTTTATGTTCCTATCTAAAACTGCAGCTGAGATATGACGAAATGACCTAAAACTTTCGACCCCCCGATTTAACCCCCGTAGGGGAAGAATTTCTAAAATCGCTGAAATACGCGTTTAAGGATTTTTTTAATAGATTTGTTTTCCTGAATTTTGCGTTCCTACCTAAAACTGCTGCTGCAATATGGCGAAATTACCTAAAATATCCGAACACCCCTTTAAGCTCCTTCGGGAGGGGGGGGGGGTGGATTTTCAAAAATCTTTTCTCTTTGCTTGCATAGGTCATAAAAGCAATCTACTGTCCGAATTTCGTGATCCTAACTTTAGTCGTTTCATCTGGGTGTTGATGACACCCAGTCATTCAGCCAGGCGTTCTCTCTTTATATAATAGCATATATATATATATATATATATGTATAAATAAAATAAGTGTTTGCTATAGGTCTGAAAAAATAAACATAAAATAATCTTATTTCAAATAAGTCCAACGATCGAAGAAGAGTATGCAAAGAACGAAAATTCTTGAACTGTTTTCGAAAGAACAAGACCAAATAGCCTTTAAAAACTTAATTATTACGTGGTATAAGCTTGTAAAAATTAAAAAAATATTTTTATGAAGAAATAGATAAATTGCCATCTCAGAAAGGACTTTTAAAAATTAAAAAAAAATTACAATGCTGCTTTTATTAAAATAAATTTCTCTTTGAATGTATTTTAAAACTGAGACATAAATAGAATATTGTAATCCTAGTTTTTATAAGAATCTTGCAAATTAAATTAGAGGATACATTTAAAAAAATAAATGATATTACAACTGATCCATTATAGAAGCACTAAAGCATTATATCCATTAAGGGGACAGTTTACTCCAAAACTGATAAAAAAAATCAATTTTTATTTTTAAATATTAAATTAAAACCTGTTAAATTCTGAATATTTTGACACCTCACTTTAACCCACACGGGAATTACATCGCGAGATA
The DNA here is from genome assembly GCA_963931845.1 of Maratus michaelseni. Lineage (NCBI taxonomy): Eukaryota > Metazoa > Arthropoda > Arachnida > Araneae > Salticidae > Maratus > Maratus michaelseni. Next base: position 173,223,402 of record OZ007591.1, read on the forward strand.
TCGTAAATTTTGTTAAGGCACACGGCGCAATTCCCCACACAAATGAAAACTTTAAACGGCTTTTTCTCCCTGTTCATATTTCCTTCATTTTCATGTTTTAAAAATGCTAAGGCTTTTTTTTGTATTTGAGATAGAGATTTAAACTTTTTTGTACACATTCTTCTTTATACATGTGACAAATGTGCGCATGGAATTAGCATTCAGATTTTTTTTTAAATAAAATTATATGGTAATGTGTTAGATTTTATAGTTTTACACTGTATATATCAGTAAAAAAATTATGTTAAATACAATATTAGATGTATCTGCAAATCCATGCGCAGAATTGTGTAATACACATTAAAAAATCTAGAAAAAAATTGAGCAAAAATATTAATATTTAAAAAAGTAGTAGGAATTTAAAAAAAGTTAATTAAAATTTTTAATTAAATATGCATTTATTTTTTTTCTATTCTTAAAAAGTACTTTTATTTGAGCATTGAAATGCACTGGGTTCAGAATTTGAACCATATTTTTTAAAATAAAGACAATTGTTGAAAAGGTAAACTTACCCCTTAAGGTCATTGCGCCTGAATGTAACGACCCACAATTGCGACAATTAACTTTTACTTAAACTACTAACACAAGAATGTTACATAAATGCTATATAATGAAACTTCCGAACAAAACGCAAAACAATCTACTGCATTAAAAACGTTTTCTTGAAAAAAAAATTCCCATTACAATACACATCGTTCACTCTTCATTGCCCTCATAACTTCCTAAATCCGACGAACAGTACAAAAAAATGGATCACAATTTCAATTTTTAAAATTTGATGATGAAATAACTGCATCAACGTCAAGCCCTTGAACGTCTATTTCATTTGCCTGAAGTGGAAGCTGGATAAAAGACGACAAGTTTTCAAATTATTGTCTTAAAATGTTCTACGTATTTTGCTTACAAATTTCTTTCAGAAATCTATTACCGCCGAGTTGAATCTCTCTTATTTGTAGACGATTTTACGTGATTTACTAAGGTAATTTTATGATGTATTTTCATATATTATATTAAAATGATATATAAAGTAGAAATTGTGTTTATTTAAGCTTTGTTGAGTTCATGAATTTAGACATCATCTTGAAATATTGCATTTCTTTGGCATGGTATTTAAATACGTGTTATATCCAAAACTGACTGCATCGAAATTCTTTAACATGAAATATTCGAAGTATCTAAACGAAGTACTACTAACCTTATGAAATTAATAATTTCCCAAATGGACATTATAGAATGTAGTGTTTCAATTCTTATTGCTCTGGTGCAAACATCATACACAATAAATAAGTATATATAATGACATAAAATTAAAATTAAAAAAACAGTATATACTAGAAATACTAGAGAAGAGATAGTCCGCTAAAAGGGAGGTGTATTGTGGTCAGAAAGTAAATTGGCTAATTAAAATTGATAAATAAATTATCCAAAATGTTTCTTGCATATTGCGAGAGATACAGAGATAAAATATACTCCAAAAACTTTTCATTTCTTCTTAATGAAGTACAATAATCAATCAAAAAATGTTTCACATATGAGAGTGTCTTTTTAAACAATAAGAATTATTTGTCATACAGACAGGGGGTGGGGGTATATTATGATTTTTTAGATCCTTAGATAGGGCATTGTTAAAATAGTTCGGGAAACTCTGATCTTGATCCATGCCTTCTAGAAACAAAAAGAAGATATTGAGGACTACACGGAAGACAAATAGGAAAAATGACTTGAAAGCAAACTGAGAATCAAAGAATTTTCTTAAAATATACAGTTATAAACATTGCTTTGGTAAAATGTATGATGTATTTATACACTAATTAATTTTTCAGCAGAGCTGAAATTACGCTGTAAATTAATGAAATACAAACGATGTGAATTATCACCTTAGTAAACAGCGTACAACCATCAGAGTGAAAAAACGTCCACACCGAGGTTTGATCACGGATCCCTTGGTACAGCGCACCAAGTGCTTTACCATTTAAGCCATCCAGACGACATTCAGATTAGCATTCTCTCACTCTATATGGCAAGGCTACAACCGCGCAGCACAAGATGGAAAAGTCAATCATGAGCACAACACCATTGGCATGCATGAGACAAATTAAATCCAGTATCGGTGAATACTTATACACTAATTAATTTTTCAGCAGAACAATGGTTGTACTCTGTTTAGTAAAGTGATAATTCATTTCCTTTGTATGATGTATTGTTTATTCATTAGTAACACCTTGTTTTTTACATGGTTATATGTTTAAACATTCATTATTTAATTATAATAAATTCAATATTCTGTATCTCAAAGTTATTTTTTTATAATTTAAGTTATTATTAAATTAACTTATTAATACATTAAGTAGTTCAAAAGTAATTGTTTCACTTTTCAGTTTTATCTATTTCAACTCTTTATTAAGTATTTCAAAAACTGATAGCATTTAAATGAATATTTTAAGATGAAATGACATACATAAAATGGAATGTCACATTCAGGTACGTTGATGCCTTATTTAGGTTTTAACTACTATAAATGCGACAAAAAGGATCCAAACCCTACAATAGTAATTCGTTGCTTACATTACAGAAAATGGTTTAATTTTTACAAAACAAAATGGTTTTCAACTAAAGACATTGTATTCAACCATTTCTACTTAATAAAATATATATTTATTTAATGAAATGTCAAATATACCCTAAATTCGACGAAACTATGGGAATCTCGTCTCATTTAGGCACAATGACGTTATATGTTAAAATTTACAATTTACAAAACCGACAGAAATGTATAATATTCCAGTAATAATTAGAAAATAAACAAAAGCGTGAATTCTTTAATAAAATTATAAAAGCTTAGATACAATATCCAGCATATAAATCTAGCTTTTAAATTTTTGAGATTCTAAGATTTTCTCTTTTAAATAAAGTTCCATGACAAAGGAAATATGGCGTAAATACGAATAAAAAGACACACATCCCATTCATATGTATTTCTTTCTTCAGACGTAAACAGTCATATTTATTAACAGATCAAAGACGATAAGTTAATAATATAACAATTATCTCATATATCTTATGACAAGATGTAAACTTTGCCTAACAACTACCACTTCATTCATAAGATATTTATTTTATGATTGAACTAATTTTTACTAACAATTTTATGGAAATATGAGACCTTAATTATTAGGAAAATCTAAATATTACGCAAATCTTGTAGAAATAACAAGGACGTAAGGACGAAAAATTGAAAACGCAATGCTTTGTTGAAATATACACCTTTAAAAAAACACAAAACCCCCACAAAAAAAGCACAAAAAAAAGATTATATTTCTGTAATATTTCTTTTAAGAAACAAAGTTTCCTGTGGAAATGTGCTGCATTTAATTTACAATAAGAAAATAAAGAAATCATAAAAGTTAAAATGATAAATAACTAGCATTAAAGTCCAAAATAAAATCAATAAAAGTAAAACATACATAAATGTGTCTTTGATTTTCTTTTTATCCCATTCAGATAAAACTCAGTAATACGATAAATGTGGCATAAATACAAATAAAAGGAACTACATTCCATTCATATAATATGTTATTTACTTCAGACAGTGATATTTAATACCACTTTAAGGACGACAGATTAATAATATCAGAATTCTCTCATGTATGTAATAAATAGATTATAAGCTTTCATTATGAGTTATTCTTTCGTACATATAATAGTTATAACTTTTATTATTTAAATGAATGGTATATTTTTACAAAGAAATAGACGAGAAATCGAGACCTTAATACATTATAAAAATCTGAATTTTAATTCTAATAGGTTTTCCTTTGAAATACAATGCTTTTATGGAATAAATTTTACTATTTTGAAGGATTTATAATAAAATTAATAAATAGAATGAAGTAACATTTTATAATCATGGCTGTCACTAGAGACTATTTTTGTATTCTATTCTCAACAATATTTTTTTTTTATTTCTATATTTATTTTTGTACATATTGGCAAAGAGTATGTGAAAGATTTTTGTTTTGAGAAAGTGGTGCGAGATAGAATTAAAAAATAGTCGGGCAGCACCGCATAAATTGACTTTTGAAAGCATAAAAAGATAAATACCGGATTCTGTTTCTATTTATATGTATTAGTAGATGCCGATTGAAAATATATTCCCTGTTGCAATCATAAATTAATTTGCATTAATATCAAGAAAAATGGATTTTTTTTTTGTGTGTGTGTGTGCACGAAATTCAGCACAGCTATTTTTCCTCGCAAGTGCATTGGTAATGTCCACGCGAAAAATTCGTTTGAATATTTAACGAATAGCGCTTAGCATGCCACCAGTCCTATAGTATCAAAGGATATTTAACATTTGCTATTTTCGTTTTGGTACTTATCATTATCCATGCGTTCAAAAGTGTAAATATCAAAATTTCTCTCATTATGTTCATTAATTTTATCTACATATTTCTCTAAGCAGGGGAAATTATGTTGTAATCAAACTGTATTTATGAGACTGCTAATCCTATCACAGAAGGAACGAGATAGACATATTTTTAGAAATAAAGGAAATTCAACCGTACAGATTGCAACTATGTCATAATTCTTGATTTCGTTGTAATGTAGATAACGTATATTTTATTGAATCTCATAGCTGATATAGACACATTTACATAACTTTCGCTAGACATTGCTTTTAAAGATGTTATACAAATGTAGCACGTCATTCTCAGCAAGTGATAGAGACAAAGTAATCATATCTTGCACTTTTATTACTATTGAATTTATTATATTCAATTGTTTGAGTACTTACATCAATTACAACTAATCAAAAAATAAATGATTTAATTTTCTAGTAAAAAAATAGTACTTTGAAAAAATTTTAGTATCCAGGGAGCAAGATTTTCTTTATGAAACCTTTCGGGGATATTATTTTATTTTGAAGAGCGGTGATTGATTCTAAGGACCTATGACCACGAAAATCTGTTGGGTGAGAATTTATTGAAGTGATTTTATTATTCAATTGTTTGAGTATTTAACTTCATTAGAACTAATTCCAAAATAAATGATTTAATTTTCTGGTTAAAATTTAGTTCTTTGAATTTTTTTTCGTATCCTGAGAGTAAATTGTTTTTTATTAAACTTTACGTGACATGTATTTTGAAAAGCGGTGATTGATTCTAAGCACCAGTGACTAGTATGAGAATCTATTTGGTCTGTGTATATACTGGCTCTATCCATAGACAGAATGATTGAATCGCTGGATTTATTTTGGGATTTGGAATAACATATTTTTTCACTAACGTACCAGCAAATATATCTGAGTTTAATTGAACTGGCATTCCTTTAATTTATTTTTTCGACACGAGCATAACTCTATCTTCCAATGTAAAGAATGCAAAAAAAAAAAAAAAATGAACATAATCTGAAAATGTGACATAATTAAAGAGTTCAATCAATAATAAAGAAAATAAAGATGCAAAATAAGTAATTAGACCTGTATTCCTTGATGCTTATTTGGTTTTTAGAATTTCTAATAATCTTTCTTGATCTCTCGGACACGGAAGTAGTATGACACACTCAGGGTGCGTACTGTTTTTATATAATTCTCACCACTATTTTTCGAAAAGTAGTATTCAACTTACTTCATCACAGAATACACAACAATTGTCTCCGAATAATCAAGATGACGATTATTATTGATTGGTGACAAAGTAAGACTCATTCATACTCTGTGATGTCCTTTAAAAATATGACATAATTAAAGAGTTCAATCAATGGCAAAGAAAATAAAGATGTAAAATAAGTAATTAGATCTGTATTTCTTGATGCTTATTTAGTTTATAGCATTTCTAATAATCTTTCTTGATCCCTCGGTTAACACGGGAGCAGTATGACACACCAAGGATGCGTACTGTTTTTATATAAATTTCACCACTATTTTTCGAAAGGTATTATTCAACTTACTTTATCACAGAACATATAACAATTATCTCCGACTAAATAAGGTGACATTATTATTTATTGGTTCTGAAAGTGAAAGTACCCTTATATAAAAAAACTGGAACCCAAATCAAAAAAGTAAAAACTAACAACGTTTGAGATCGACCTCAGCAACCCTATGCAAAAATGATCATTTAAAAATATTAAAATGCGAGTGAGAAATCGCGCAAGAACCTTCCCATAGACTTAACATTAGCTTGACCGTTTTTCTCATGACTGATGTAGGCTCTTAACGCTTGGTTTTGAATCAGAAGTCGTGAATTCTGCGCCAGTAATGCTTGATTACATTACTGCAATATTTTTCTCTTACAATCTGTCACATTATCTTGGTGAATTACCCTATACAATCGATCTCAAAATGGCTTGAAAATGGTCTAAAAATGAATAAATACTTAATCTGTCAGTCAATAAAAAAAAAAAAAAACTAAATGGTTCTGGTGACAGTTGTCGATAATATATGCGCCAAATGTGAGCAAACGTGTGGGAGTTATCGTCCTCTCCCTTACACGCACACGCAGACAAATCATGATTACAACACTTTGCTTACATATGTCCGCAAAGTAAAGAGTATAACTATATACTCGTACCACTGAGTTAATTTTACGTAGTTGGGAGATATTTTTATCAATCCCGGATTAACGTACCACCAATCGTTCTGATCACTTCCAAATAAATGAGGATTTTTATATTTTTTATTCATGTTATATTCATGTATGTTCATAAATAATGTAAAATTAATTATTTCATTAAAAACACATCACACTTTAAGTAAGTAATTATGTTTTACATGATATGTTTTTACATACATGATGCAATTTTTTTTATCACTGAATTCGTGATTTAATGTCTAATTGACAGCAGGTCTATCTAAAAATTATGTTTTATAAAAATTGTTTCGACATGTTAACAGCACCATAGATAAAATTGATCGCAACTTAAAAATATTACCATGATTGCTAGAAATTCGCTTGTTTTTGAAACAATTTTTTTTTTAGATTTTTCTTACAAACTTTGTAGAAACCTAACGGGAAGGTTAGTTCCATTGCAAATGTTGTAAAAACATGCCACGAAAAACATGCTACTGAAAACTGGTATTAAAAAAAGTCATTTGAAAGCCCTGATTTAATTCCTCTTGTCCCTTCAGCTCTCAAATTTAAAAATCTTTTAAAATTGTTTACTTTTTTACTTTTTTTTTTTTGCTATATTTGTTCCTTTGTTGAAACAATAAAAAATCAACCAGATAAGTTTCCTGCGCTACCCTCCCCCCAAAAAATCTCCCTCTTTTAATCACACAAAGCTTAAAGTCGTTAAAACTCTTTACTTTTTAAAATTTGTCTGTATTATTGCTTACGTTCTAGCATCAATGGTATAAATTTCTTTCGGAAATATTTATTTCCAGCTAAAAAACAGGGTTCTTTTTAAGTAAGGGGGGGGGGACAAATTCAAAATTTTTCTCTTTTTTGCAGTTTGACAATTCTTACCCTTTTTTTTTAAGATCTGCTTAACACTAATGCCTTTTAGCATCAAAGCCGCAGCAATTTTGTGAGGCTGGTGACACCACATGTCCAGCACAATGGAGAATGAGCGTTAAAGAACGATTCTAGAATCAATGTTTCAATACGAATTTATTTTGCTAGTATATATATTTTTTTCATTTGGCACAGTTTGTTTTTGCTGATTAGAGAAATTCCCAACGTTAGATAAAAATCGGAAAGGAATTTGCTTCTAAATAAAAGAAATATGACCTTACTCCTGAAAAAATTAAGTTATACTATAGTTTGATTTTGAAGAGTGGGTACCTAACATAAGCCTGAAAATATACTGAGGAACTGTGACATTTTCCCAATAATAACCGGAAGAAAAGTAAGAAAACTACAATAAGATAATTGATTCGTTACATCAAAATCTAACAAAAAATCAATAATACTAAACCAGGAGTGTTTTTGCACTTTTCATTTCTTCTCTTTGTGATATGGCTATATAACATGATATACGTTAGAAAAATGACACTAAATAATCTAAATTCAAATCGATACTCAATAAATTGCCGCTTGTGTATAGCAAAATTTGTCATCCACACCTGAAACAAACTAATCACATTAGATTTTTTATTACATATGTACTAGTTAGATTTTAACCATTCATTTATACTATTTCTAATACCATGTAAGCTACGGTTATTTAATTTTGTACATTTTTTTTCTTTCAGGAATAGTACATGAAAAGAGATAAATGTTTGTTAATAAAATGTTTAAAACATAATATTTTATTAGTATTGTGTTACTGAATGAAATTAATTTTGTTTCAAAATCATTATCATTAAATAAAAGTAACTCTATATTTACATTTTGAAAGCAAATTCTTTTGGTACATAGTCATATTTAGTATTCATGAATGTGAAAATATCAAGAAATATGAATGCTATCATCAAACGATATTAGACCTGTCTGAGCACAACTGCAGCCCAGCGAAGGAGAGCAATGTTTCCTATATATCCATTCCAATAAGTCAATGATATGCACACGATTTCTCGGCAGTGACTCGATCAATTGTAACGCAATTAATCAAAATTATAGATCTTAAGAAGGCAGAGCCAACAAGGCCAAAATTTTCAAATTTGATCAGTGTCCTGGGTAATTAAAGGTCGATCGCCTAATGCAAACCCTATAGGCTATTTCGATTGGAAATTCCATTCATTTAAAAAAATAAATCAGATAAGAACTTTTTTTTTGTGCGAACTTTAATTTTTAAATGTCTTTAATGCTGAACATTTAATACAGAACATTTCTAGGGGGGGGGGGGATTATAAATATTTTGGGAGTGTGAGAGCATAAAGTAATATCAAAATTTGGAGTGGTACAGAATGACTGGAAGCGCTTATTCGCTATACGATTTACAACAAGCAATATACTGATGCAACTAACTTTCATGATGGAATTCGCATGATGGCAAAATAAAATGACGGCATTGCCATTTATTGTTATGAAGATTGCGATAAATTGTAAGACAAGATATGGTATATTTTCTCTTTTATTTGTATTTATTTATTTGTCACTTTTTCCAGTGAACTCTTTTAAAACACATGTGAAATATTATATTATCTTAAAAAAAAAACAATTATTTAAAAATATGTGATATTTAGATATGTAACATTAATTTTGCTATTTAGATAGTTTCTATTATACAACATTCCGAATTCCCAAAGTTTAATTGCTTTGCAAAAACATTTATAGTGCAATTTAGTTATTCTCTTAAAATAGAAAACGAAATACTAATTGCTATGTTAGTTAAATAAATAGAGAAAAAACTACTTTACAATTTCTGAACTTTTTTTTTAATATGTTTATTTTGTCATTCAGTGTTGCATTAAGTTGAGAGTTTTTGTCACTTACACTTCTCTCTTATTTTTTCCAACTTTTTTTAACATTATACGTATATTCAATCGTAGGTACTGTACATTAGGGTGGAGTGAAAAAACAAAAGTTGGAATTTTGATTTCGGATAGCAGCCAAAAGTTGCCTTTTAGTACCTATAATATAAGTACAAAATTTCAGGAATTTTGAAAAACTCCTTCAGGGCTCTACCAGGACATTTATATTTTCATTGTTCCACGCAATAGGTTTTTACCATAAATTGCACATTTACACAGTCCGTTGGTAATCTCGTTGGACATTTTTATATTTAAAATGTTTAGTGTAACTTCCTTTATCATTTCTGCACCTTAAATCTTTATTTTAAAATATTTGAAACGTTTTATTGAGCTTTACAAATTATTTTTTTTCAATTTTAGCGCAAAAATGAGTGCGAGTGGAGGCAAACCGAAATTTACCATTACTAGAAGTGCGGTGGAATCTCTCATCTTTGGTGCGCCTTCAAAACTAAATGAAGTCGTTTTGTGAACAATAGCAGATCTTATAAAAGGTTAATTATTCCTAAGGCAAGACAAGAATTAAAACATGGTAAAGAATGGTCATGGTAGGAATGGTAAAGATCCATCAAAGTCATAGGTAATTCAAATCCTAAGAAGAAATTTGGAAGAAAGCATCAATTCTTATAGTCTCCCAGAGGGGTATTGATCAAATGATAGAAAACGATTTTTCTTAATACCAGAATCTTATTCGATTCGCCAAATCCAAAAGAAATGATAATTACGTGAAGAATGTTCTGTTTTTCAAATCTGGAGCTAATTTCTAGACATTTCGGAGTGCAAATACAAGCCAATTCCTAAATGTACTTGCGAAAAATCAAAGAGTGCCTCCAAAAGAACAGGAATTTCTTCTTGACCAAAGATCAGCAAGAAAGAGGGTTATTGGCACGCTCGATAAAGCTGAGACAAATAAATTGAGACAAAGAGAAGACAGTAAAACAAGGGACCCGATGAGTGCTGAAAATCCAAGTTTAAAGTCTGCAGTTAATCAGGGCAGTACAGTTGTTATGTATTTTGACAGTGGTGATGAAGAAAGAAGTAGTAGCTCTTCATCAGGATTTGAAAAATTAATTTTCGTATCACAAGCATCTACTTCTAAAGAAGAGTCACAAAGACAAATCAGAACACATCGCCTACGGTTTCAAGGGTCTCACATCAGTATGGTGTTTCTGATAGATGCGTGGCAGCAATAGCTTCAGCAACTCTACAAGATATTGGCATTATAAAAGAAAACTATTCAACACATATAATTGACAGAAGTAAAGTACGCAGAGAACGAAACAAAATTAGAGAATGTGCTAAAAAAGATGATCTGAAAGCTTTTGAAGCAGGAATCGAAAGTATATATTTTGATGGAAGAAAATATAAAATACTACATCAAGAGAAAATTGGAGATATATTACATCGAATAAAAATAAGTGAAGAACATGTATCTCTGGTTAAAGAGTCAAATATACTGTATCAGGGACACATTCCACAATCTTCTGGATCCGGAAAGCATATTGCAGAAAGCATTTTAAAATACTGCACTGAAAACAACTTAAACCTTGACAAACTTATGTCTGTAAGTTGTGACGGAAACAGCCGTAAACACTGTGAGAAAGAATGGTGCTATTAGATATTTTTTTAAACAAAGATTGCCAAAAGATTGAAAGTTTGATTTTGAAAAGTGCGTGAAATTAGTTATAGAAGCAACATAGGCAGTTGTAACGGATATATACGAGCAAAAATCAAATCACGAAATATAATGCCTAGTTTTGATATCAAAGGCCAATATAAATTAGAATGAAATATCAGATCGCTTTACAGTCCATCGTATATATCTATTTTATTGTATTCCTATATATTCAGAAAATTGTCTTTCCTATACATTCAGAGAACTATCTTTCATGTATATTAAAAACATAAAAGGGAACTGTATATCTAATTATTTTACTTTTTATTTATCTTTGTGAACAATTCATATTTTAGTGTGATCTTTATCTTCAAGGTGTCAAAACATGACGACACTTGGATTGATCACATGTAATACTTTAATAAGTCATGGTTTATGAGTTATTTTACTAAAATCAGAGAAATTCTGTAAAAAAAAATATTTTAATACTTTACAATACATAGTGCATATCTTGGATTTTCACATATAAAAGGCAATTAACCTAATATTCAGTGTGCCAATAGACAAAATTTGAGACCTATCCCAAGAAAAAATTCCAAAAAGAAAATTTGATGATTATTTACACTTCTTTGGTTTTTCACGTATAAAGGGCATAACTTTTAAGAGCTGGTAGAGCCCTAAAGATGACTTCCAAATGAAATGAAAATTTAACCTAATATTCAGTGTGCCAAAAGGCAAATTTTAGGACCTATCCAAAGAAAAAATTCCCCAAAAAAATTTTTTATGGTCATTTTCACTCCACCCTACTGTACATAAAACAAGTGATACATTAAAAATTACTTAAAAAGTGAAATTTAAATTTTGTTTCAAGCATTTTATTTTAAATCAAACTTCTAAGTCTTAATTTTTCTCAAACTTTGTTAAATATCTCTCCAATATCACATACGTTAATTTTTACGCATTACCACCTTTACCGACTCATTACTACTAAATTAAAAGAAATTACATTACTATTTAATTGAAAACGTAATCATTTCCACAAATGTCAAATTCCCTCAAGAACGTTTAGATGCAGAAACATTTGTTATTGTATTAATAGTTCATTTATTATTTCCCTCAACAGAAATCAGAATAATTGCCAAAAGTTTTAATTTTTACTCGAAGCAATTAACTAAATACTTGTAAAAATTTCCCAGCAATGATTTTTACATAATAATTCTGTGACTCATTGCTATAAATTAATTAGTTAAACAAACTTTAGAATAACTTTTAACTAAAGTTCAGTGAAGTAACAATATAACGTCTCATTAAGCACCGAATCTTTAAAATCCCTGTTTAACACGGATAATTTAAAGTTCTGATATTAATTAGGATTTTGAATAAATTTTAAAAATATATTTCAGCACAGAAAATCTTAGTACGGTAAATTGAGAACTGGAGCAAACATATAAATGTAAGATTAGTTGTCATTTCAATTAATAGGGTAATGAGAGGCATTATATCATTATTTTCACATTATGTTCTATTGCTTCGTAATGTGTATGGGGTGTTTATAAATTCAAGCTATTGTTTAAAATACCCAACTGGAATAAAAATATGAACTACCAACGACTGAAACATGAAAAGGGACACTAACAAATCTTTAAGCGATTCACAATGCATTAAATTTATATGGTATGAAAACAAATCATATTAATAACATTATACATTCTGATCTTAATTTATATGTTAAAATTTATCACATTCCAGGAAGGGTGTTTTTTATTGAAATTAAATGTATGGAGTCAGTTAACATCTCCATCAAATTAGGGCCACTTTAAAGAGTATTAAAAGAATGAAAATATATTTTTAATTTATTATTATGCTCTCTGTCTCTTACTAATTCTTAGTGGATACAAATATCTCCGTAATATTGAAAACGAATAAGTCGAATTCTAAGAGGATGACAGAGGATTTTCGAACAGAAAGAATAGAAATGATCAGGATTGTCTTTGTAAATATACACATATTTATTGTCTGCATTTTATATAGGTTGTCCATTCTTATCATCTACACATAGCTAATTCCTAAATAATTAGTTTTAGGTATAGTTCAATTAACAAAAATGTTTCAAATGTTCAATAAAAAGTTAAAATTTCAGTGCAAATTCACCTTGTTTAATAATTAAAATTCATAAAAATACAAATAAATGAAAAAAATATATATTTCTTGAAGGTGCGTAAAAACATACAGAAAAATATTTAAAAATACATTAAAGTCATTTTAAAATCAAAACGTTTTCAACCGAACTTACTCGGTCATCATCAGTGAAAAAATAATAGTTAAGCAATAGATCCAAAATTATATTCCGCACAAGTAATGACCATGAATGTATCATAAGAATGCAACAAATGTAAGAGAGTTTCTAGAAATAATGTCTAAAAAAGAAATAGTCTGTAACGATGTATTATCATATGATATTCACGCAGTCTGGAATGAATTAATACATGATTGATTAACCTGTACTTGCTTTTGAAATGTTGAATGAGCTTTCCCGTCCCACCTTATATTCCAGACCCTTGAAATAAAATGGTTTGTTCCGGGCAAGCTAGAAGACGCGAAGAGACAACAACTCAACTTAACTATTAGTTTTTCACTGATGATGACCGAGTAAGTTCGGTTGAAACGTTTTGCTTTTAAACGTACTTTAATGTGCTTTTAAATGTTTTTATGTATGTTTTTACGCACCTTCAAGCAATATATTTCATTTATTTGTATCTTTATGAGTTTCAAATGTCGGTTTCTATCATATGAAATTCCACCATCACTTAACATCAAACTTTTATCAATTAAAAGAAGTATTTTAAAAATTCCATTCCCCTACGACCAAAACTCGCAAGTTACGATATTTGAATTTTTTGAAAATATAGAGCTTTTTTACACTAAAATAGAATCTTTCTAACGATTCAGAAAACTACAAAACATTCAAAATAGCATAACTTGGGTGTTTTGGTGGTAGAAGACCGTAGTTTTTATTATTTTGCTTGTTACAGCATCGATAAAAAGTAATTTAAATATAATTTATAGGACCGGGGAGCCATATAAAAATTATGTTTTGTATTTTTTAGCCAACTAATTTAATGCAACTGGATTTCCATATGACGAAAAACAACATTTTAAATATTTTTCAATTGGAATTACACTTCACAAATTAAAGGCTTAGGAATTAGCAGTTGCTCAGTGATAATAATTTAGCCATTTTATATTCCATACCTCCAGCAGCACACATTGCATCTAAAATATTGAAAGGAAAAAAATGATATATTCACATTTGCAATGTTTGTTAAAATTTTGTGTGCTGTTAGAAGTGGCTCTAGAATTTTTTTCGTCAAGTTTTGCATAAATAAGACATCAGAGATAGTAATTACTTAACCATCTGTTATGCTGTCAGTCACTCTGCACAGTTTTCACAAAATCTGTTCAAAATGTAATATTTCTTCGAGTTCTTTTTACGCGTAAAGAATTAAAAACACGTCTTAAAATTTAACCTTGCTTATTTTAGAATATTTTATTTTCCTAAATAAAATATGATGTTTTATTGCTTATTATATTTCAAAACATTTTGTGTTGTAATTAACAATGTTCACATGTTTAGAAGTATTGATTACATTTCTTTTATCAACAAATATTCCCATTTGTCAGAATGAATTGCCATTCTTCACGTTTTTGCATAATTACGAAATAGGAATGTTCAGAATTTTTGAAAGAACTGTTGTTTAAGTTTCCAACTTAAATTAAATTCACTAATGTCAGGTCGGAGATAAATAATTATGTATATAGGTAGTAGTCACGTACTTGCTATAGATTAAGTATGACCAGCATTTGCAAGAGTGTAAGAATAAAGCAGTAAATATCAGAAGAAATTATTAGAATACTTACCGAGAACTAAAACTCAAGTAAACTTTTTTTTCTATAATTAATTATTCTACCTGAAAAAAAATTATTATGCTTATATTAAAACTATTGAATGTTTAAATAAAACAGATTGCTGTTTGTGTGACTAATTATGAGATTATGAAAATAATTAAGAAAATATGAGACAAAAGTAAAAATAACAGGGTATAACCGTACATATTATTATTAGTTGCTCATTGAAGCCAGAATTTCCAACAGATTTTAATGTAAATTTCCGTACGTAATCTACACTGATCTTCGTTTCATAATATAATTTAAAATAAGTAATTAATAATTGATTACTGTTTTGTTTTCTTGCATATTAGAACACAATAGTTCATTAGTCTTTACGTTATTTATTAAGTATAATATAAGAAAAATTGAAAAATACAATTAGTCAACAACATAACTCTAAAATCACAATATCAGCAACATCATCAAGCTACAAGCAAGAGCAATAATAATAATCTCCGGTTGCCACTTACAGATCACTAAATACTTAAAACGATTACGATTACAAACTACATATATAATGATATGTTACATCCTCCCTTTCATTCAGTATAATCATTTAAGTACGCAGGACGCTTACTTATGCGACCAGATCTAGTTTTATAAGAAATTTCGCCATCTGAGCTAGGATTAGGTAAAAGCTGATTATTGTTGTCATAAGATTTACCATAACATAAACAGTCACTTACAGAATTGTCATGATTATAATTAACATCAAAATCGAAATCAAAATTTGCAGTTTTATTTAACGGTTTTTCTATTTTTGAAAGATTTAAATACTTTCTATTCCTATAATAAATGCTACCTGAATCCGTTTTGATTTTGTATGATCTGGGTTTGTCAGCTTTAGAAAGGACTATGGCAGGTTTCCAAGTTTTGGTTTTGACATCTTGAACAAATACTTTATCCCCTGGTTTTAGTGGCTTAAGCTCCTTCACATTTCTATCAAAATAATGTTTCTGCTTATTTTGTCTCTGTTTGAGTTTAGGGACTATGTCTTTTACAATTTTGGGATTTAGTAATTTTTTACTAATTGGCAATTTAGTTCTTAACCTGCGGTTAAATAGTAGTTGAGCTGGTGATAAACCTATACCCGTGATGGGACTATTTCTGTATTCAAGTAAAGCTACTATTGGCTTCTTATTTTCCTCTTTTGCTTTTTTGAATAATGATTTTACAATGCCTATTGAATGTTTAAATAATTATCGCAAACAATTGTTTCTGGAATTCCAAATCTGGAAATAACATTCTCCAGAACTACAATGATATCGCCCATAGTTTTGCTATTAACCTTTTCCACCTCAATCCACTTTGAAAAGTAATCAACAATAATGGCATAATTTATCCCATTAAAATACATTAAATCCATTCCTATTTTCTGAAATGGCCTATCAGGAATACTATGGGGAAGCAGTGGTTCATTAGATAGTGTTTTACGAAATTTCATGCAAACCTCACATTTTTGTACAACATCTTCAATGTCTCGTGAGAGACCAGGCCAAAACATAATTTCACGAGCTCTATTTTTGCATTTTTCCATACCTAAATGAGATTCATGAATTAAGGACAACATTTCAGGTCTTAGTGTTTTAGGGACAATAATTTTGTCATTCAAGAATAACAAACCTTCAATAAGAAACAAATCATTTTGTAATTTATAATATTTCCTTAAATTACTTTTGAGTTTATTTTTATCAGGCCATCCCTCCTTACAATAATCCATAATTTCTTTAAGTTCCTCATCCTCCCCTATTGCCTTTTTAAATTGTTCTACTCTACGAATACTCATTGGAAGATATTTTGCAATTGAATGTACAGTTTGTAACATTTCTGGGTCATCTTTAACTGCATCTTTGATAAAAGCTCGAGATAATGTGTCTGCAATATACATATCTTTACCTGGTAAGTAATTAACATCAAAAGTATACTTCAGTAATTTAAGAAGCATTTTCTGAAGACGATTAGAAATTTTGCTGATTGGTTTTTCAACAATTGATGTTAAAGGTTTGTGATCACTTTGGACTTTCACTTTGTGACCATACACAAAATTGTGGTACTTTTCAAAAGCAAAAACTATAGCTAACAGCTCTTTCTCAATCTGTGCATAGTTCTTTTCAGTATCTGTAAGGCTTCTAGAAGCAAAAGATACAGGGTGGCCTTCTTGCAATAAACAGACGCCCATGCCATCTTTAGAACTATCACACTGTATTGTTATTTCTTTTGAGCTATCAAAAACTTTTAGAACAGGAGCTGAACTAATCAATTTTTTAATATTATTAAATGCCTGTTCTTGTTCATGAGACCAAAAGAAGTCAACATTATTTTTGAGTAGTATTCTTAATGGAGCTGTAATTTGAGATACATTTGGAATAAATTTGGATAAAAAATTTACCATACCTAAAAATCTCCTTATATCTTTCTTATTTTGTGGTTGATTTATTTCATTAATAGCCCTTACATGAGATTTATCAACCATAACTCCCTTTTCTGAAATTATCAAACCCATATATTTTACTTCCTTCACCCGAAACTGAAGTTTGTCAGGATTAAACTTAACATTATTGGCTTTGGCTCTCTCTAACACTTCGATTAGTCTTTTATCATGTTCGGCCTGAGATTTTCCTCTTACTATAAAATCGTCGAAGTAAATTTCTACACCCTGAATGTCACTAAATAATTTTTGACTGCGTTTTTGAAACACCTCAGGAGCTGATGATATTCCAAAAGGTAAAACATTAAATTTAAAACGTCCAAATGGAGAGTTAAAAGTACATACATAAGAACTCTCTTCATCTAAAGGAACCTGCCAAAACCCTTCTTTTAAATCTAGAACCGTGAAATACTCATTTCCTTTCAAACGACTAATGATTTCTTCACTTGATGGGATCATATGATGCTCTCTTTTTATAGCTTTATTTAAATTTCTCGGATCTAAGCAAATACGTAACTTCCCATTAGGTTTTTCGACTACAATTAAACTATTTACCCAATCAGTAGGTTTGTTTACCCGTGAAATAATGCCTCTTGTTTCTAAATCAGCTAAAGTATCTTTTAACTCATTAATTATAGCTAGGGGAACTCGTCTAGGAGGGTCAATAACACGGCTAACATTATCTTTTAACTCTATATGATAAGGGTCACCTGGAAACTTGCCAGAGCCTTTGAACACTTCATTATATTTAGTCAAAATATCATTTTTACAAGAAATTTCAATATTATCAATTCTCTGAATTATATTTAAAAGTTTACAAGCATTTAATCCTAAAATAGGTCTAGAATCTACATTGACAATAATAAAATTTAACTTAACATTTTTACACTTATCTGTTGAGCATAATAAACTTACCTCGCCTTCTGGCTTTAGCTTGTAGTTACCATATGATACTAAAACAATTTTAGTTTCACTTAAATTAGAATTCTCATATAATTTTAAATTATTATATACAAATAAAGGTAATATATTAGCCTCTGCTCCAGTGTCTAATTTAAAGTTAATTAGTTTGTTGTTTATAGAAATGTTTTTACACCAAATAGTCTCATTAGACTTTTCCTTACTTGTTGACACAGAGTCTATATACAAATTCGACATTTCTTGTGTGCACTCGGTAACATTATGATGAATCTCATGAACTTTTCGATTTTTGCTGTTACTGCTAAACTTTTTCTTTGTATTTTTGCACATTGCTGCGAAGTGATTTTTGCCTTTACACAAATTGCACAACTTATTGAAAGCAGGGCATTCTCGTTTCTTATGAGACCTGCCACAATTTCTACAATTAAACACACCACTTGTTGAAGATTGACACACTTGAGCACTACTCTGTTGATTTCTCTTTACTCGTACAGCATCTATTTCTGATTTGGGATCTGTAATGGACTTGATTTGTTCTTTAGTGGTCTCTGATGCTCGAACAAACTCAGTAGCTCTCTGTAGGGAAAGTTGAGGCTCTCTAAGGAGTCTTTCTTGGAGGGATTTGTCCTGTATCCCAAGAACAATTCTATCTCGGATCAGTGAGTCTTCCTGCTCTCCAAATTCACAGGAGGAAGCAAGCGTCTTCAATTGAGTCAAATAAACATCTACAGTTTGACCTTCTAACTGTATACAGCTGAAAAATTTGTAGCGTTCAAATACAACGTTTTTTCGAGGAATGCAATGCTCCTCAAACTTTTTAATCACTTTATCAAATTTCTGTTGGTCTCCCTCTGCATCAAATTTGAAAGTGTTGAAAATGCCGACACCCTCATCTCCAAGAAGATTCAGTACACTGTAAAAAATATTAGTGTTACTTTACACCAAAAATGGTGGCAACAAAGTTGCCACCAAAAACGGTGTAAAGAAACACCCCTTGTAAATTGGTGTAATGAAACACCAAAAATTAATTAGTGTAAAGAAACACCACTTTTGGTGGCAACAAAGTTGCCACCAAAAGTGGTGTAATAAAACACCATCATCAATTTGGTGTGCTTTAACACCAAATTGGGTGTCCTACTAACTAATTCAGGATATGCCACTTCGATGCAGCATCACACCAAATTTGGTGTTCAAAATCTGTCGTCCCAAATTATCCTACGAGGAAAAGTGATTGAAAGGTTATGGATATTTATGTAAAGCTACAGGCATTTTTACTGGATTTTTCCCCTCTTAATTAAAAGATAACATATTTTGAAACAACTTTTATAATTAAAATTTAAAAAAATATATTGAGGATTTCAATTACAAATTTGCGAATTAATTTTGAAATATCCTTTTCTGAATCAAAGAGAAAAATATGTCTAAGTTTTATATAAATGTATAACAGTTTACAGAAAATTTAGAGATCTTTTTCTCTTTGATTCAGAAAAGGATATTTAAAGTCAAGTCGCAAATCTGTAATTGAAATCCTCAATATAATTTTTTTTAATTTTAATTATAAAAGTTTACTGATGTTTCAAAATATGTTATCTTTTAATCAAAAGAAGAAAAATCCAGTAAAAATGCCGGTAGCTTTACGTAAATATCCATAACCTTTCAATCACCTTTTCTCTTAGGATAATTTGGGACGACATATTTCCGGTCAAAGACTTGAAAAGAGCTATAAAAAATAATTTGGTGCTGCAAGATTTATCGGGTGTTTAATTACAACAATTATGATAGCAACTTTGTTGCCACCATTAATAAAACCTTATTCAATTACAGTTATAATTAAAAAGAATTCCATATAGAAATTTAACAATATAAATGTTGTGATTACATAAATGTTAAAATAAACTTAGTCAGGAAATTCTGTTAGACTTTGTATTTTTTCATGTCAAAATACTTACGTATTTAACAATGAAGCCACATGAAACTATTTGCACTTATTTTTAGTAGTGAAAGGGTTTAATCGATTTTCAATATAGCATTGTAGAAGTTATGGCCATCCCCCACTCTTATTAACACCTAATATTTTATTATCCTAGTAATGAATGTTTTGCGTTTTGAATAAATTTCTTAAGAAATACCCCAAGGAAAATGTTACTCACTTTAAATAAAAATTAATTTTAAAATATCACTCTTAAGAAGCTTAAATTAATTGGATTTAGTTACAAGTATTACTTGTTAGTGATATTTAACTATGGCATCCCAACACATCTTACATTTCTGGTTATAACTTAGTTGGTCAATAGAATAATCAGGTAACCATGTATGCAGAATTTATTCAAAATTTTAATAGTAAGAATTAAGAACAAAATAACTTTTATGATATTTATTTAACTAATACTGAATTGGAAAGTATAATACACATTTGTCAATACTAAAAGTATTATATGAAAATAATCAGAGACTAATAACTAAGTAAGAACGAATGAAATACAGTGAAGAAAGAAAAAAAGTTAAATTCAAAATATCTTAAAGAAATTTGAATGCATTAATAAACAAAATAACCTAACTTAATTTGAACAGGCAAGCAATGCTTATAATAATTCTTAACAGCTTGCAGACCAATGGGTTAGACACATACTTTTCTCATAAAGTTAGCAAAAAAAATTATAGAATTTTCTCTGAAGACATTTACTTACTCATATCTTAGGTGGGCAAAGTTCTGACAGTAAGCCTTTGGTCAAATCAGTATATTTGCAATTTCACAATAAAAAAATGATTTTTATAAGCACATAAAAAAGCATAAGTCAAGGTTAAAAGTAAAGAACGGTTTTAGCTAATCATAAAAAAAAAAATTGCATATTGCAGTGTACCAAACCACACAAACAGCATATAATTATTACTTAACATTATCAAAACACATTTCATGGTTAAATATATTGATATTAACCAAAATAGTATACCTACAGTTAAACCCAAAACAGGCTTACACAATTTTTTAATTGTCATTTTGGATTTGTACTGTTCAAATTGCCCACTTAAGATATATTACACACAATATTATACAATTTTTATATGTAACAAAAAAAAATCTTAAGTATTACATTCCATGTATGAAACATCATTTAATGTTACCAAAATATGTTTTAAGACAATGTACCAGTTTCCATTTTTGTAGTAGCTGGAAAATGGATATCTAAATTGCAAGAGACTTGCATCCATAAAAAAAAAATCTTGAACAGTCCTTATTAGACATTTTTTTAATTTTATATGCACCAAAATGATCATTGAAAACACACTCATAATCTTCTAAAAGAAAAAAAACTTTATCACTATCTGTTATAATGAGCAAAATTTTTGAAAAAATTGGTTCTTCTTCAACTAATTTCCTAACAATAAATAAACCACTAACATATTTTAAAAAGTTAATAGTAAAGTGTGAAACAGAATATAGTTCCCTAGTAAATCCTTTGTCTTTCACAATAACCTGAGCAGCTTCTGGTTGTATAGAACTTAATTCAAGTGGTTTGGTAATCCCATCCGATTTATTATGCTGAAGGTATCCATTTGAATTACAAGCATAATATGCTTGACGTAATTGATGGCGATTTGCTAATGTGAGAGTTATATTTTTAAAAATTTTTCCTATTGCAGCAAGTCTCTTAAAATAATAATGCTTCGCTTCAAATCTCAATGTCCAACAGTGACGGAGAGGCCCAAAATTTAACATGTGAGAAGGGTAATGAATAAGAAAGTGCTGCTTTGGTATCATCATTTTATCAGGAAAAAGTTCTCTAAAAAAATGTAGGTGGTCATCAATTCTAATTTTTAAATAAGCAATATGGTCTACTGTGAGAACAGGGGCAAAAATAAGTTCAACAATACCCTTTAAATCTATAAACAATTTCCAATATGAATTGTCTTCAGGAATGACAGCAGCACACATTAATGGGAGTAATCTGACAAGTGTCCACATTCGAGCAGCTGTCTGATTTATTTTACATTTTTTATTTATTAAAGATGGTTTATCAATAGAATCTAAAGGTCCATAAGGCCACATTTCAATTTGTTTATTTATATAATCAATAGAAATTACTTTGTGTGTGTGTAAAGCTTCTAAAACTAAACCTGTTTCATATGGGACAACTCCTTCTAGCAAATCATGGGCAATATCAGGAGGGAGACCACGTGTAACATGAAAAAATTCTGAATTAAATGGAGAATTGTTTTTTATTCCATACTGAATTAACTTTGTGTCATCAGCAAGCAACTCTGTTACATGTTGTTTATAGTTTTCAGGAGTCCTCAATGTAATATGATCATCAGTATATGTGTTTTGTATCTCAGCCTTATTACACAAGCATGTTCTGCAATAACAGTTTACTTTATTAGAGAATGATTCCACAAAACCACCAATCATATTGCTTCCTAAATTGTCACCACTAATAAAAGACAGACAGCCAACAAAAGTTTCAGCTCTCACAGAAATTCCATCAGTTGCAAGAATATTCAAATCCTTAACTAAGGGTTCAACAATTTTACCAATACCAAAATATTTCACATCTGTACTTTTACAAATAATAACTAATTGAATTATATCAGTTGAAGATCTATACTGTGGATATACATTTCCTAGAACATAGTAAAATGCCAGTAATTTGTGAGTTTTTCTATGAACACCTAATGGGTTACAAATCTCAAATTCATCACAAAACAGATTTAATTTTAAGGAATGGAAGTTGGTAGAAAACAGGGGATGAGTTTTACAGAATTTACCATCATCAAAACTTGTTATAAGATTTTTGGCTTTGTCACACTTAGGGTTCACAACTTGTGTAAATACATCATCTTGCATCAACAAAAATTTCAAAGTTTTTAATATAGACACATAATGAAAACAACACGACTTGTTGAAACTATTATTTCCTAAAATATACTCAACAGGAAGAACCATTTGCATGTTTGTTTCATAGTACTTCATTCTCCTATAATTATTAGATAATGAATCAATGCTCTCAAAAATACAATTTTGTTTCAAAATTTCATTAATCTTTAGAAAACTCTCATTACTTATACTTAAATTAGAAGTTTCATTTTTAATTTTGTTAATTAAATAATCACTCTGCATTTCCAACAAAGAATTAAAATCCTGCAAGATTTTTTGGGTTGTGGACAAAGGTAGCATGTGTTTTTCCTGAGCTTTTAATAATAATAAACTAACATGTCGTTTCATTTTTGAATCAAAATTTTCTTCAGTTGCACCTATATCATCTTCTACATTTATTGATTCAAAGTCCATTAACGGATCTTTACTACAATTAATGTGACTTAAAAATTCTTCATCGCAATTATTCAAATTATTTTTACTTTTATCAGTGTGCGTATAATATGTATGTTTTCTACTCAAATGTGATCGATAAGAGGAAAAACTTTTGAATTTGGCTGTACAGCTTATGAAAGGGCAAAATATTGTTTTATTTTGTTTTGTATGTACATTCAAATGTTTTGAAATATCTGGCAGATTTTTAAAGCAGCTTACTTGTGGACAGTTGATACATGTTTTACATATGTAATGGCCAGGAAAAATAGATCTATCTTGAGAAAATGTATTCCTGTGTTTTCTATAAACATGAGATTTATATGCGTGAAAATTAGTAAACGTATTTGGACAGTCATGAACAGCACATTGCAAAAAAAAATTGTTTTCTTGGCTATGAAACAAGTTTAAATGAGTAAGATACTTGGTAAAAACTGTAAATGTTATGTTTGGGCAAAAATTACAAATTAAAACCATGATTATAAAAAAGATAAAGCACTAAACAATATAAATTGACTTAAGTATAAAATGTCTTTCTAATTGTTATCCTTACATACAATTTTTAAGTTTTTGTGCAAAGTTTACAACAATTGATGGTAATTTCTTCTTGTCTGACTGAATGTCAAAGATGAACTTTTCTATAAAAATAAGGGTTTTGATGCAACGTTTTGGATACTCGCAATTAAATATAAAGTATGATGCTATCAGATTGGTGACTGCTTCCGATAATGAATTGCAGTGGAGAATAATTTCATGCTCAGCTAGCACATAGTATTTTTCTTGTTTAGTCTCAAACCCAATGATTCCTACATGAGGCGATGAATAACCTGCTTTCTTAATGTCATCAATAGAAGTAGTTGCCTATAAGAGAAATTAAAATTAAAATCAGTGCTACTCGATTTCACTGCATGACAAATACAATTTTAATTTTTTTCTTTAAATATAGCATAAACCTCATCATGCGGTCGATGCAGTTTTTTTTTTTTTTTTCTTGGGGCCCATTTTGTGAAAAATAAGTTATTATTGTGAAATTTATCATATTTTTGTGAAAAATAACATTTTGTAACAAAGGATGAAATTTAGCTAACTCAAATTCAAACGAAGCATTTAATAATAATTTCTTCTTTAAGTCCTTCTGTTAAAGTTTTACTTTTCAGTGAACTTGTTTTGTTGGCAAATTACAAATTTTAAAACATAACGAAATAAAAATAATCAATGAAGAGTATGTTTTTATGGAATAGAAATTTGTGAAAGTGTCTATTTTTTTAAAATGAATTTTGTGAAGGAGAATGTTTTGTTAAATAAGATTTTTGTGAACGGGCTCTAAATAGACCCCAAAATTTTCCTGGATCGACCCTTGATCATCCAAGCATGCTATTATAAAACTTGATAACTGATAATGTAGAAGAAAGATTAAGACAAGATTTATCGTTTTATAGACAAAACATTTACCACATAGATTTTAGCTATATTTCACTTATACAAAGAGTAACGTGCAGAAAACAAACCAACTTAGAAAGTATGGCATGCAGGAAGAAAAATTATAAAGAAATATTTATTGATACTACAAGTTTAGTAATCCTTTAACAAACAGTTAAAGAGATTTAGCAGATTCTGATATGTAAAATAAAGAATGTATTTTTTCTCTTTCATCTGTTGTAACTGACTATAAATGCTTTATTTTGGCAGTCTATTGTAAATTACATAAATATGGGCAACATCAACAACAACAAAAAAGGTTTGTACAAGCAAATATTTATCATTTTGATGAGATCTTTAGTTTGATTCTTTATCAAGCAATTCAAATCTTTAATGAGATTGTGACATAAGGAAACAGACTACATTATCAGGGTTGTTTAATTTAAATGTAAGATTTGATAGATAAATATTTTTCTAATACTAGGTGAAATCTAAAAGTTATAGCTTCTAATCAATCTTAGAGACAAGTGACTCATTTTTTTAGCATATGAAAGTAATTTATAAACACATGAGCAACAATAGTTAAAGCTGATATTTGCAGTCTCCTTTCATAGAAACCTGTGAAATATAATATTAATTGAGGCGTATAATTTATTTATAAAATGTGAAAACATTGCCGTATTTATTATAGTGCTACATTTTACCTATTATTCAATTGTAATGTTGAAAATCCCCAACATTTTGCACAATCAGCCTTCACCCCCATCTCCCAACCCAAAACCGACCCACAGGGCTTTGTACGGAGGCTCTATTAAATATTATTTAAACTGAAATTTAAATCATGATGAAAATCATTTTTATAAGAATGTCTTTGATTAAATGCAGAGCTAAAACTAGGATTTTTCTAACATATTAGGCAGGAATCTTAGAAATCTTTTCCTGAAAATTTAAGGGCAATGGAAGACATTTTAAACATTTACATGTATGTAATAACAATACTTTTTATGCAAGTCAATAACAGGTGGCACACTGCTAAATAATATTCCTATCATTTTCAACCACATTAAATTCATTTCTAACACATGCAAATAAAATACATACTTTTCACACATTTCATAAAAAAGAAAAATAATGTTACAAACCAAGACATTTTAATTTAATATCAAAGAAATGTTTCTAATATAGATGCACAGAAAATAAAAGTGGGCAAGAAAAATATGGTTACTTTTCCATTATACGGATACCATTGTCGCCAAGCATACATTTAATATATACATTATGCATTAACATACATTTTGGCATGGTGTCAGTATAATGGAAAAGTACCAAAACATGTTATTGTCTTGTACGGTCACTAACACTGTAAATAAATTAAATAGCATGTTATAAAAACTTTAAACATTTAATAAGAGCGATAAAAATTGTATAAAAAAATGCTGTCATTTTGTAAATGTGAAAGCAACATTGCATATAAAATATTACCTAACTATCTTATGTAAACATTAGGCACAACATCCCTCGAGGAGGGGAAGGGGGAAACTCTTACTCTTATGTTAAACCTTTCTTCTCCAAAGACACCTTATTTTTGCAGATAATCAAATAAATTAATAACAGTATTTGTAATTTATCACTTACCGTGTATGTTAAAAATAGCTGGTCTTCAGAAAAATGCACAGGTAATGAGATCAGCAGAAATTCATCTTTAGCTATTGCTGTGTCAGCTTGCTCTTGGAGACATTTCAGAGTTTCAACCCATGAAGGAAGGCTTTTTCGTGCCAATAATAAATTATAGAGCTGCTTATTATATAAACTGAGAAATTTTGGAATACACTGAAAAACGTTAGATTTCCCTGTTATTCGGAAAAATTCATCAGCAAAGTGCTGTTTATTAAATAAGTTTGGATATTTAATTTTTAAATCAGCAACTTTCATATATTGATTGACAATTTCATCTCTTCTAATGTCAAATGTTTCATTTAACTCAGATGAAGCACTAGCCTGTTCATTAATAACCATGAGTTGTTTTTTGAACTGTGGTATTTCTTTCTTTTCATTCGCTTTTTCTCCTTTGTTATGGAACTTATTGGTTATTTTCTTCTGCTTTACTTCCTCACTTTGATCAAATCTACGCATATTTTTCAATTTATCTCGAATAGCCTGTCGCCATCCACCATATCCAGTTCCAATGGACTCTTTTAAATATGGGTATTTAGAAACAATGGCTCTTGCCATGTCGGTCACCATAACTGATGTCGGATATTTTGAATGTTTCACAACAGATGAACATATGGTATGTATTAATTCTGACCGCAAAACCCTAGGTAAGGGTACCTCATCTTGCAAAGCTTGTCTTAGGCGACTTGAAAAGTCTTTAGCGGGTATTGTGAAATTATCTAGGGGAAAAGATGACCGTGGAGTTGCTGCAGCAAATAGATCTGGTTCTGATGATTCACAGGAACCAGAAGCATTTCTCTCATCAGTGAAAAATGGTTCAGTTATATGGGATGATGATTTCGATTCAGCACAGTCAGGAACTGAATTTTCAATATATAATACTTTGGGTGTATCTAACACAATTCTATATTTCTTACCTGGAAGAATGTTTTCATCTTTTTGTACATCAATGTACTCCTGCCAAACTTCATTAAAAAACTGTATAATAATGGATACTGTCCGATCAATACAAAATCTAGCATACACCTCCTGAAACATCAAATAAGAATGCATAAGTTTCAAGTACATCTTGTATAAATTCAGTAACCATACCAGGAGTTGATCCTGACAAAATTGGAGGCCTATTTCATAAAAACTCATTTAATAAAGCAAGCCCATTCTCAAAATCCATTTTACTAACATAGCCATAGGCTTCTTACAAAATTCATTATTTATTAAATAAAAACTACCCTTACATGATTTAATGGAACAGATGTCGCAGACGCACCGGGATTTGTGCAATTTTTCTTTGCGCCATTTTGGCAAAAAAACCCAATTTTCCCAATCTTTTTATTACACTCACGCATTTAATTGAATTTATTATTTTTATATTATTTGATTTATTTACACATATATTCATTTTTATTATAAAAAAACAGGTTGCTATACACAGCAAAAATCGCCATTTATGGTGCCAAAAAGAAAACCCTGTGCAGTGACATCTGTACCGATTTAATCAAAATTGTTTGGGTGTACTGAAATTAATGATTAAAAATTGAAAAATTAATTAAATCCATGATTATTGTTTCTTTCTTAGCTTAAAAATCAGAAAATATAATGATTAACGAAATACAATTATTTGATCGATTGGAAATTTTTTTCTTATTTACGGCTATACCAAAAACAACCATTTTACAGATAACAGAAAAATCGCCAAAAATAACTGCTTCATCAGCAGTTATGACAGTTGAAGTTGAATAAAATCTAATAATCTTAATTTTACAATGTTTATGAGAAACACCATAGAAAACACATGCTATTTTTTTATGTAAGTAGAGGATATTTAAAAGAATAACAGGACAATCTTCAGTAATGTAATGCATGAAAAAGTAAACAAATAAGTGATTCAGCAAATCTTAAAAATGTATTTTTATTAATATAACTATAAAATGCAGAAAAATATTCTGGTACTTCTATATTATCCAGTCAACCAATTTCCGTAAAAAAAAAAACTATCGCCAAATTATTTGCCAAACTGTAGCATCCAATAAACAAATGAAAGAATGTTGCCATTTGAATCTCAAAAAAAAAAGTAAGGAAAAGAAACGAAAGAAAAAGAAATTAGGAAAGCCCCATTCATTAAAGTATCATTTCTCAGCAAGTTTAAACAATAAAATTTACAATACATTAAAGAAAAAAGAAACCAAAATAATCTTTGATATTTATTTATTTACATTATTTTTTTAAATTATCCCTCTCGACTGTTGGATAAATATTTGTGATGTCAGTTGAAAGTGATCTATTGTACGTAACTACACATTGCAACATTTTTTCAATGCTTTTTCTGTTTAAATATCATGATGTCGAAGACGTAATTTTTATTTTAGTTAATGAAGTAACTAATAAATCAGTAAAACATCATTAAAAAATCATCAACATCCAATTAAAAATCATTTGATGAAATAACAAGCACGTGTAACGCATTTGACGTCAACTGAATGTGACGCCACGATCATTATTTTTAGCTTTAAATCCCATAGTTTGGCAATAGCGAAAATTTCTCCATCTTTGCATAAAAATTGATTAGTTTACAACAATGGATGTGTTTTAGAAGATATGGATTTGAAACGAACAATGATTAAAGAGGACATTTTAAAACATTCTTTTATATATTAAAAAAAAATTTTTAAGAGTATTCAAATCCAAACTGCTTATTTTGATACATATTTTTAAATTCAATTTTGCTCTAAAATGCCTCCAATTGGCAGGTTCTCTTATTCAGAAACTTTTATAATGTCTGTATTGTCACAATGTTTTGATAAAGGCAGAATATATTTCAAAAAATGCTGTCAAAGTGGACATTTTGAACAAAATTTCCCAAAGCGATAGCGCTGAAAACAAAAAAAAATTATACTGTGAAAATAAATGTTCGTAATTCAATTTCTAATTAATTGAACGAAAAATAAAAACATAGGTCCCTTATAAATCTCTTCATAAATCACACCGCCAAGTTTCATGTTTTTACTTTTAAAAATGAGTCTGAAAATGTGTCTCAAAATTTTGAGTTGCTGAGCGTGGAAAAATATTTTTTTAATACCGCCTTAACATAAAATTTCCATGGTGCCTTTGAGCAGATGCAATGCAGAATGCGCATAGGAGCTCACTCGGTTGTATTATCACAGGGTAATGTACTTTATTTATACTACGTTCTTTTATTTACTGAATATGATATGGACAAAGGAATATACTATTTGCATGATCATAAGTCCTTGAAAATTTATTTCTTGCAGTACTGAATATAACTGCAATTTCGAAATGATTTGCATTACACAGTTGTTTACAGATTGTCTGTTTGGAGTTTGCATCGAAAATAGTACTGTGTTTCACTAGGGGAAGAACTTCTAAAATAAAATTTATGAAACACTTTTTCATACTATCCCCCTATTAAATAATAAAGAAGCTTATTTTACTCATATTGTTATAGTAATTTGTTTCTGTCAGGTTTTGACGGGTTCCATCTAGTATACATAAAATAATACATATTTATATAAAGATTGTGTATATTTTTTAACATGTGACACATACAACGTTTATTATTGTCCACCCTGGGTCACCTCCTGAATTCAACACTGTTTGTATCTTTACATTTAAAAATTAGCCCGTCATTGTGTCAGAAAATTTTGAATTTGTTGCACAGTGAACTTGAAAACAGCTTTAATAGAGCTTTAGATTTAACTTTTAAAGTTCAAAGTTGATAAATTTTGGGGAAAATGAAACAATAAAGAAGAAAGTTAAAATTTAATATTTACTTACGTATTAACACCACCGTAGGTACAGATTTGGTGGTTTTTAAGTGCCGCCAATCTTTTATAGCACTAAAAAATGGCGTCAAAAATCAGCAAACAACAAGGAATCCAAAAGATAACTGTGTGCGCGTGCAAACAACAAGATTGTTCTTTATTGGCACATTAGCGCAACTTCTGCTGCGGTGGCGTTAGTACACAAGTACCATTTAATAAAGTAGCATTAAACATCAATATTGTTTAGAAAATAGTAAACATTAATTTCTTTACAAAAAACATTGCAAAATTTAAATATCTTACATTTTCAAATTCATCCAATGATGCTGGTAAATTAAACAATTTACTTCTTGAATTATAGGATACCAAAATATCTTTTTCCATGCTAAAAATGATAAAATATAAACTAAATCAAATTTTAGAATAATACCATATACAAGAGCATAAATCAAGAAAAAATAAGTAAAGTTTCTAATATTTAAAAATTAGGGCTGTAGCTAGATGTGAATAATAGGGGGGGGGGGGTCTCAAGAAAATGTAGCGGAGGCTCATATTTTTTTTTCTCTCTCTCTCTGACACATGCACGCACAAAAACACACACACATATATATATATAGATGATCAAAGTATTATGCAGAAAGATAAATTAGTGTATATTCATATTCTAGGCACTATGTTTTTTATTAAATTGTTGATAACATCATTGTATACTAAGAAAAGAAAAGGCTGGAGAATAAAAATTTCCAGTGTAAACTAGTGTATAATTATACTGGTGAAATAATAAGTGATGATGTCAACAATAAATAAAAAGCTTGCGGTTCACCCGTTTCATAAAGAGTTGCAACCTTTAATCAAAGTATTATGCAGAAAGATAAATTAGTGTATATTCATATTCTAGGCACTATGTTTTTTATTAAATTGTTGATAACATCATTGTATACTAAGAAAAGAAAAGGCTGGAGAATAAAAATTTCCAGTGTAAACTAGTGTATAATTATACTGGTGAAATAATAAGTGATGATGTCAACAATAAATAAAAAGCTTGCGGTTCACCCGTTTCATAAAGAGTTGCAACCTTTAATTATTTTATTAAAATTCCCTACCCTTAAGGATTTTAAAGTTGTATTTGTATACGATAAAAAAAATTGACAAAATCAAGGATGTACTTTGCATTTTAAAGTTATTGTTTTTAAAACACTTATTTAAACTAATTTAAAACACTTATTTGCAGTTTTTATACATATTACAATTTAGTATTTGTAAGTATGTTAAAAAATGTAAAAGGATCCCAAAACAAAGTTCGATTTTTGAACAGTTTCATTTGGTGACCTGAGAATCTTTCCTAAGGGGGTGGGGGGGGTCATTTATTTTTTAATCTAGAAGATTTGTAAAAAATTCTGTTATTAGGATTATATTAATTATATCACAACTATTGCAGAATTATAAAATAAATAAAAGTAGATTTCCAAAAGCTAAAAATCTTCTACGGAAGCAGCAAATTATATTTTTATAATCACAAAAGTTTGCTTTTGAGCAAATGTTTAACAAATGGTAATACGAATTTCTAGAAAAGCCAAACACAAAGAGAGTGTAGTCCAGGGAATAAGCTTACTTTTAACTATGCTGCATACAAGATTTCAAAACTCCTCACAGTACAGAGGAAAAATTATGAAAATTCAAATCACTATGGACTGCTTAGATATTTAACAATAAATACTGTTTTTTTTTCACATAAACAATGATTTCTAAACGTTATTATTCAGATACAACATACACTACTGATTTTTTCCCCTTTAAAATATGATTTAAATGTTCTTTTAATGCAATCCACAAGTATTTTGCTTTAAAAATAAAACAGGAACAAAATATTATGTTCTAAAATATGATAATTTTTTATTAAGGGCTAATGTTAATTCTATAGGGCATTATTTTTCTAATATCTCGTTTGCATTTAAATATTTTTAAATGATTTTATTTTATTTTTTTTGCACTGGATAGCAGAGATCAATCTCTATTTCCGCCGTTGATTACTTTTTCGATTTTTTTCTACGAAGATACTTTCATTTTCGGAACCGGTTTCGAAAGTAAAAGCATCTTCCTAAAAAAAATCC
The DNA here is from genome assembly GCA_963931845.1 of Maratus michaelseni. Taxonomy (NCBI): domain Eukaryota; kingdom Metazoa; phylum Arthropoda; class Arachnida; order Araneae; family Salticidae; genus Maratus; species Maratus michaelseni. The sequence goes on from OZ007591.1 coordinate 173,256,053, forward strand.
GCAAAGAAAATCGAAAACGTAATCAACGGCGGAAATAGAGATTAATCTCTGCTACCCAATGTAAAAAACAAACAAAAAAAAAACATTTAAAACTATTCAAATACAAACGAGATATTAGAAAAATAATGCCTATAGAATATAGAATTAACATTAGCGATCGAGTGTTGTCAAGTGCGTGAAAAGGATTATTAAGCAAAAACAACTAACAAAGTAAAAATTCTCATGCTTTGTTTAGTTAATTTCCCTCATCTAACTATACAAACACTATTTAGTATTATCTATTAAATATATAAGGAATAATTACTAGGCTTACCTAATGTTTTTAACAGCACTTCATAATGAAATCAAAATGGTTCATTCCGTTCTCTGCTCTGTTGTCGTCTGCTGACGCAACACTCTGACGTCATCGTATATTTCAACACCACAGAGCTGGATTGCGAGATAAAAATGTACACCTATATTGGAGTTTTGGTTTCCGGAATTAATTTCAAATTGTCATTCTTGGTGTGTGATATCACCGATTTTTTTTTAAAGAGTACAGATAAACTATTTTAAGTGTATTATAACACTTAATTCAGTGTTGACACCAAAATTAGTGCATATTTAAACCTTATTTGGCATTTCATAAACCCAAATTAAGCGTAATTATACTCCCCATTTTTTACAGTGTAGAATGGCGATTTTCGTCTCTTCCGCTTTACTGGACTTTTCAGAGGCTATCAAAAAATTCATGAATTTTTGATACCACTTATTCCAATTGTCCGCTATATTACCAGTAGAAAAATTCATTTCTGCAGGTGGCCTAAAAATCTCCATGATTTTGCTCGTTGAACACAAAGTTCCTCTTTTTACGAACACGATAGTTCTATCTCAATCATTTAGCATCGACGCGATTTTAACACTTCTGACACCATGTTTTGTTTTCTTGCATATTAGAACACAATAGTTCATTAGTCTTTAAGTTATTTATTAAGTATAATATAAGAAAAATTGAAAAATACAATTAGTCAACAACATGACTCTAAAATCACAATATCAGCAACATCATCAAGCTACAAGCAAGAGCAATAATAATAATCTCCGGTTGCCACTTACAGATCACTAAATACTTAAAACGATTACGATTACAAACTACATATATAATGATATGTTACACTTCTGACACCATGTTTTGTTTTCTTGCATATTAGAACACAATAGTAGCATCCCTTTGTATGTAGTTTTGCACCTCGAAGCCTGGTTTTGGAATTTTTAATAGATTTTTTCATTGAATTTTTTATGCGATTTTTAGCTTTTTTTCTTAAAAATTAAAATCATCCGGTCTTACCCACTTTCAACACTATATTTGAGATACTTAGATCAATGCAGCCCGGAAACAGGTATAGTTTAAATAATTTTTTCTTAAAACTTAATGAGTTATAAATAAAAATCTGTTCATTCATAAATTTCGAAAATAACACTAATATCTGAGAATGGAATGTAAAGGGAACACACAAAGTGTATATATCACCATAATAAATATTTAAGTATTTTATCTCTAACTATAATAAAGAAGGAAGTTTGCGTGTGTGATTGTGTGATTGTGTGTTTCACGTTTGTGTTCTGAAGAGACCGCTGCACGCAGAACTACAAAATTTGGTGGGAAGGCATCCCTTTGTATGTAGTTTTGCACCTCGAAGCCTGGTTTTGGCATTTTTAATAGATTTTTTCATTGAATTTTTTATGCGATTTTTAGCTTTTTTTCTTGTTTTGCTGCAATTTTTCCACATTAGTCATTTTTCCACCGGAATCCGGTTCCAACCTTTTAGTCTAATATAGGATATTTTATTCTTTTTTTTTTCAATAAAGTTATTTTGGAATTCGTACTGCGAATTTTGAATTTTTGGCAATTTCGACTCTAAAAAACTTTCCCCTGAATGCTTGATTGGTTCGTTGGTTGCCTTCCATTTCCGTCTCAGTTATGTTCAAAATCGCCTATTTTTTTCTCTTTATATCTTGGAGAGAATTGTTAATTCTTTACAAATAAAAAAGTCATGATTTTTAAATGGAAAGGCGGTTTATTAATTATCCCGATTTGGATTTTCTTATTAAATTTTTTGAGTTTTTATATTTTTTTTCATGTTTTGCAGCGTTTTTTGTTTCAAATGACGTCACAAATCGCTCATTGGAAGTCAAACATCGTTTGAGGACAGTTGTGATTGGTAGCTGAGAGGATAGTAGGCACAGCTTGACGCACAATTGTGATTGACGGATGAAAAGGTCACCAGCTGATAGCAATTCGAACAGCGATTTGTGAGTTGATTGTGATTTATTTTATGCGATTTTTTTAGGGGTTTTTTATGTACGTGACGTTATTTATGTCTTTGATTTCAGAAATTGCCAACGATAATTTACTGTATTTGTAAGTCAAAACAAAAAAACAAGCGTCGTTTTGTTTCTGCTTCAAAAGTTAATGATAATTCCTGATGTTAAAGGTCGTTGGTTTAATTTTGAGGAGAGAGATGAGTGTCCTGATCGATACTCCTTTCTTCCCCCCTGCCTCCCAAATCAAAACTTTTTTATTATTAGTCCGTTTCAAATGAAACATTTTCTAACATTATTCGTAGGTCCCCCAAGTACTAGATAAACATCGGTATAATTTTTTCAGTCCTTGGTTTCCACTATATCTGAACATTAATCACCAGTTCTCGTTTTCTGTGGGCCAATTTAAACGAGAAATAGTTCATTCAATTTAACACGAACTGATTAAGATATAGATAACTGATAAAGATACAGACTTGGCACCCCATGGCGGTAGAACGTGGAACTAAAAGTTTTTGCTGCGAGTGCCTACTATACAGTGTCGTAGGCAGCGGTGACACATGCCAGAGTTTCGATCGACAAATGTTTTATTTACAACAGAGAACGCCTATCATTTGGATGTGGAACTAAAAGATTTTGCGTTTAAAATTAGTCCGATTCAAATAAAGATCCTGAATTTAACGAAAATTGATTCAAACAACTTTACATGAACTAATTAAGATACATATAACCAAATAAGACATACATTTGGTGCACTCTGGCGGTAGAAATTTGAACTAAAATATTTTCAGCGCGTGCATAGCACGCCTTCTATACGGTTCCAGACGCAGCGGGGACACGTGCAGGAATTTCGTCTGGTCAAAAGTTTGTTTAGAACACAGTGTCCCCCTGGTTGTGTAAAATGTGACTAAAATGTACAAATTTGAATTTAATACTGGTCCGATTCAAAGGAAATCTTTTCTAACATTCTTCAGAGGTCTCCCAGGAACTAAATAAACTTCGCTATCATTTTTTAGCCCTTGGTTGCCACCATTTATGAAAATTAATCTCCAGGTGGGTGATTTATTTTATCGGGTTCTAGGGGCCCAATTTCAACGGGAATTAGTTCATTCAACTTAACAGCAACTAATTAAAATATAGATAACTAATTAAGACATATTTATTGTACACTCTTGCAGTGAGAAGTGGAACTAACAGATTTTCCGCGCGCGCACAGCACGACTTCTATACATTGCCATAATCGGAGACGAATGCCGGAGATTCATTCGGAAAGAGATTTGTTTAGAACAGAATGCTCCACCTGGTGTCGGAAAGTCTAACTAAAAGGTTTTGCAGCGCGTGCGCAGCAAGTATGCTATACACGGTAGGCAGCGGGTACAATTGTAGGAAATTTGTATTGAACACAATGTCCCTGGCGGTGGAACTAAAAGATTTTCCTGCGCGTGCACCAAAAATGGCTATTTTTATTCAAATCGCAAAAGAAAGTTACTGATTTGATAATCTCAGACAACGAGATATTCTCATTTTCACTCACCCCCGAGTATTAAAAAAGTATTGGAGGTATCGATTCGAAACTCGCAGTCTGTAAGTAGTTTATTTTTGTGAGTCTGAAAATGCATATTTAGTAAAAATTGCATGGTAACTTATTTTAATTATGACCAAAAAACTCACTCGCGTTGAATCAAATGATCCACACATTTGAGTGAGTGGTATTGATTTTACTTCCGCTTCTGTGACCATATCTCTATTTATTTTCGGAAAGAAGAAAAAATTACCAGAGGGGCGGTTTCGTGCAGCGAATTTTAGAGTAATTTAGCATTTTGTTTATCAATAGGTTTCTGAAATCCATGAAAATAATAGGTTATGTTATTCCAGGATGTATTGGACTATCTGAAGTATGACTTTCTTCAGAGCAGCAGAATGCTTTTCAATATTTTTATCCTTTTTTAGAAGGTAAGTCAATTTGTTGCTATTCCATCTTTTCCAGCTATCTCACATCAAGTATTCCACATATCCCGTGGCTTGTATACAAATAGCAAAAATTAAAATGTGGTATTACAGAATTGGCGTTTTTTATTACCGATATTTACTAATACTCCTTAATGAATTTTTACTGACTAATACGATACATAAAAAACACGCTTGTCCGCATTTCCGTTAAAATGAACAAGTACACTTTACGTAGACTGTGGTATTTGAATCTTTTCGTATGTGAATATTTTTTTCAAGATGGAAGCATTTTTGAAAATCATAATCTCTGGCGCATAATGTGCGGATTCTGATGTGTAATTTTGAAGAACTGAAATTTTCAGGTAAAATGTATCATACGCATATCTTTTGAAATTTATTTTTACTGCATTTTTGAAAATCTTAGAGGCTCACAAAGGAAGAATTCGGGGTCCATTTCTGATCCACGGACCATAATTTCTAAACCGCTGCTCTATAAAATTCAAATTAATAGAACCTAGAATTTTTATGAGAATATGATCATCTTAAGCTCTACTTTTAAAGTAGTTCTGAAAATTTAATAATATAAATCACAAAATATTCAGTAAAGTTTTATTTTAATGAATGTTTCTAACTTTATTTAGACATTTTTTTAAATCACTTCAAATTTTATTTTACATCCAGTGTTTTATTATAAAAACAATGCATCATTTCTCGTCAAAGCAACTTGAATATGATACAAATTGTACCATTTTATCAAACGAACTCTTTTTTCTGATATAACTAAAAATATATCTTTATATTAACACTTTATGAAGTGTTTAGGTGTTTAAGTTATTAAAAAAAGGTTTATGAATTCGGCTTGTCTATCTGTCATTCTGGTCGACTGTTCGTCTGCCCATGCTCCAACTCTCGTAAATATAGTCGAGTTGTATTATATGTCACATAGTTATTGTTACGTTATGTGAATATGTTACATACTTAAGTTTTATATGTTACATAGTTTAATATAGAATGATTGGTATGGGAAATGAAGTGTGTAGTATTTTTAATTCGTTTCTACAGGGATATACAAAAGAAGCCCGTTTTTTTATGGTCTATGGGGAAATATTTTACGGTGCATTTTACTGATGTTACTATATTTCAAATATAATGAGATTTATATTAATTATACAGATGGGCTATAACATGCTTTCTCAGGAGTATAGAATAAGTAGCACTTAGAGTTCGTTTACATGTATGCACAAAATATCCCATTAAATTATGATCTATCGAAAAAATATTTGCCTATTTTGTGGTTTAGTATAAAATGTTTGGTATTGTAAATGAAATATTTAACATTTATAGTTCGTTTACAGGGGCATACAAAATAACTCCGTTACATTATGGTCTATGTAAGAAAAACTTTTACGGTGAATTTTATTGATGCTACGCTAATCCAAACATATTGAGATAGATATGCATCGTACAGTTGCACAACAACATGCTTTCTCTTGAATATAGAATGAGTAGCATTTATAGTTCATTTACAGCAATGCACAAAAGAATTTCACTGTATTATGATCTATCAGGAAAATTCGGTTGCGCTGTATTCTTTGGAAGTTATGATGCTTTAAATATAATGAAATTAAAAAGGATCACTAAGGTGAAATACAATATATTTCCTAAAGTTTATGACGTGTCATAATCTTACAGAGACGCACAAAAGACAGGGGGGTTCCACGTTAGTTCCACTTTGAAATGGTCATAAAAAGAAAACTACCGGACCAAATGTTATCAAACCTCGTAATAGTTTAAAGGAAGTCATGGGAATTTATTTCCCGCTAAAAAGTTCCAATACTCACCACCAGGGGGAATGGCTCTGTATGTAATATTGTTAAACGAAATAAGACATGAAGATATCGGCTTAAAGTGTGTTTAATCGTTTCTGAAACGTGTTACAAAGCATGTTCAATGTGACGTCCAGCTTTTTTCGACAGCAAGTGAAACCGTATTGCTGCATTCTCAACAGTAGCTCTTAGCATATCAGGAGGAATGTTACGGACATGTCGGTCAATAACAAAGATTATCACAATAAACTGTGCTTTTGAGATAACCCAATAGCCAAAAGTCACATGGGTTGAGGTCTGGTGACTGGGGAGGCCAAGAATTGGGAAAGTTTCGGCCTACAATCTGTTCATTCGTGAAATGTTGCTCAAGTAACTGTGTGATACATGTACTAGTGTGCGGTGGGGCCCCGTTCTACACAAAAATCGTAGAATCCAAAATGCCACGTTGCTGCAGTTCAGGTATGGCGAAACGTCTTAATAGTGACGCTAAGCGAGCTGCAGTCACAGTGCATGTAATAGTTCTCGACTGCTCTTCAAATAAAAATTGTCCAAATATGAAACTTGCTGTCATACCACAACAAGAGGTTACTTTGTGAGAATGCAATGAAAATGGGTACACAACATGAGGGATTTGTTTGGCCTAAATCCGGCAGTTTTGTTGACATCGCCATTTAGGTAAAGATGGGCCTCATCTGTCCACAAAATGTTCCATGGATAATGTTCGTCCACTTCCATCCATGCAGTAAATTCCAAAGCGAGAGATTCTCTTTCATCTGGATCGTTACGTTGAAGTTCTTGAACATGTTTGATTTTGTATGGGTAGAACTGCAGCACATTACGAACAATTTTGTAAACCGTACTTTATGGGACGAACATTCTACGTGCGATAGCACGTACCGTGTGTGCTTTCCATTTTTTCTTCCTCCACTGCTAATGCAACAACCTCCTCGATTTCCACAGAAGCAGGTTTCCTTCCCCTCCCGTGTGAAACAGATAAGAAACCCGTGCATTCAAACTTTGCGATCATTTTCCTGAAACACTGTGGTGTCATTGGCTCTCGGAGTATTCCTCTTACTGAACAATACCTTTGCAAAGCACGCCGTTCATTGCTACCACATTCATAATAACATTTAACGAGAAAAGCACGGTCTTGAATGGTTAGAGATATTGTCGATTCGTAACAATGAGAATTTTGACAAACAGGCTCACTTTTATCTGACATATCAAATGACGTGTAAAGCGCATATGCATATGTCTAAATTTATTCTTCCTGCCGTAAGCCTTTTACAAGGAATTGTGGTTTTGCATAACATCACAAACAGTTTCGTTTTAGAAACTATTAAAAACATTTTAAACCGGTATCTTCGTGTCTTAAGGCCGAATTCAGGCTTGAAAAATCACAAATTAGCGATCTGTAAGAAAACGATTTCCGAATTGCGCCCACATTTGCGAGTGACTTGCGATCTCAAATTTTGTGGTTTAAACTTTTAAGAACACGAACCGATTTTATTACACGGATGGCGCACTCGACTTTTGTCCCCTTTAATGTCTTTAAATGGCAATTTTCTTTAGGTCAATGTTTTTTAAGGGTACAAAAAATGTTAAACCCGTGTAATAAAAGGTTAGATTAGATTCTGAAACTTATTTCGCTTAAGAATATTGCATAATCTCCATTTTCTCCCCTAGTGGTAAGTAATTGAACTTCTTTTTTTGGCGGGAAATAAATTCCTATGACATCCTTTAAACTATTACGAAGTTTGATTACATTTGGTCCAGTAGTTTTCTTTTTATGACCATTTGAAAGTAGAACTTTAATTATAACAACCCTATATTTCGGTTGCTGGACTGACCTTGATCGATAATTGCAGGAAATTTGTTTTGGAATTGGCATGCATTTTAAAATTTATTTTATTTTTAGTGTATTGTGTGGTATGTATAAAACCTATACATCATATACAGGGCTGCCCGACAGAATTCTCACACGTTAATACATATGGACGATAATTGCTGAAAATGGATTTTTAATGTGTTATGCGTTTTTAAAATTGCTTATTTAAAGATCTTTTTCTATTAATTGAAATTGGGGGAAATTGAAATTATTAATTAATTGGGAGTACCTATGGGATCCCCAATTTCTAATATAGTAGCAGATTCGAAATTAAGAAATCTAGAAACAATAATTTTAAACGAACACAAAACTGAAATCAGGCTATGGGCTAGATGTGTAGACGACATATTTATTATCACAAATAAACGAATTAATCTAGATAACCTCCTTGACAAAGTAAATTCGTATCACAAGAATATCCAGTTTACAATAGAAAAAGAAATAAAGCATTCGATCAACTACTTAGATGTGAAAATAACTCATGATATAAATAAAATAAATACTGCACTATTTAGAAAACCCACAGCTAACTTATATATAATCTCCTATAAAGCCGATACTGCACTGCCGTACAGATTAGCAGCCATGAATACATATATAAATAGAGCCCTACATGTTTGTTCAACAGAAAAATCACTGAAAGAAGAATTAAAAATCATTGAAAACATAGGTTTAAAGGCAGAACATCCGAGAAAAACTATACTTAAACTAATTGAAAGAGTAAGAGGAAGAATTGACTACATACAACCAGCACAGAAGAATCAAACATACACTCCTCCTATTCCATATATAAAACGCGTATCTTTGAAAATAAAACGAGAATTAGAAAAATTAGGAAAAATAGTCCCACTAACCCCCAATCCATCCCTCTTTAAATCAATAAGAAATGAAATAGAAAAATATGAGAAAATACAAACAGCAGGAATATACAAAATAAATTGTCTAAACAGCAGAGATGAAAAGGTTACTTACATAGGAATGTCGAAGAGAAAAATAGAAGAAAGAATGAAAGGACATATCAGAGATATAAAACTAAATGAACAGTCAACAACTCTTGCAAGATTAAACACTAAAACCCCAATAAAACTTGAAACCCTACAAATACAGAAAATAGAGAACTACGAAAATTTACATAACGCTTTAATAAGAAAATCATTAGAAATCAATACGACCAAGGACGCATGCAATGACATGGTTCATTTATTGCTTGATTGCCGCTGGAAAAAAGGATTAGAAGAGGGGGGAGAGAGAGAGAGAGAGAGAGAGAGAGAGAATGGAATGCCGATAGGGGGAGCTCTTCAACCAGCAGCCATATATATAACGGAGAGGCAGAGAGTTGAAGATCACAACTGATGATGCCCTAGCTGGGGCGAAAGCGGTTTTGTGGAGTGGTAAAGATTTTTTATTGGAAACTGTTTTTGCATGTTTTAAATGAGGGACGTTTTTAGTGAGGAATTTTTTACCATGTTTTTTTAAATAATGTCTGAATAAAAATTGGTAAAATGGACAATAAATATTTAATACACTATAAATATTACTCGGTAACGTTTCTGAAAATAAGTAAATCAGTAAGTCTGAAGAGCAGCAAAAGGGAGCCTCCGTGGCTGAGTAGTTAAAACATTTCGCTAATCGCGTGAGAGCGTAGGAGTCAGGTCGGTGTGTTCGATTCCCATCAGAACCATTGCACACACTTTGTGGAGTTCCTAGTTGTAATTCTCTGGTGTTGTAAATTTCCTTGTGGCTATCTCGTCCTTGCATATTGACGATGACTTATAAAGCGGGCACTTGATGTCAAGCACACAAGTCAGATGTATGTTCTCAATAAAACAATAAAAATAACAGAGAAAGAAACTTTGTTTTTAGCAATGCTTTTTAAATATCGATAATATATTTATTTCCAACGATTTAGACGAAAGATAAAGAACACTTTTCTGAATAAGGGGTAACTCGAAAGGTGTTATTGTATAATTTCGTTCGTGTTTATATTATATTTTTCTAGATTAGGGAACATCTGTCTTTTCCACAGTGTTTATTAAATACATAAAATATGAAGTATATAAATATATTTACAAATTTCACAGACTTTCTATAATGACCTAAAGGGAACCTTATATTCATAAATAGTATAGTTGACTGAAAAATTACTATCGATGTAAATTTTATAGAAAAAAACTTAGTATGTATTCAAATAGAAATAATTTATGTCGAGTATTTAATAAAATATTAAATCACAGCAATTAAAATCTTTTTTTCGCTTAGAACAAAAACATCAGCATAAATTAACATTTACATATTTCGTAATTTCATAATTAGTTTATAAAAAAAAGTATTTTATAGTAAACGTCAACTCTGCAGAATTACTACTGTCAATGTTAATTCATTGAAGCCTAACTTTTTTAACCTTTCATAAATAAATATAAGTCCGGAAAACAAATTAAAAAAAAATATATTGATAATTTATTCTCACAAATAAATTTAACCTTTATCATGAATTTAACCTTCACCGTTTCCCTTCTTTCTAATTATTTTAAGGTTATTGCTTACATTTTTATATTGCAATATTTGCCATTCTTTTGTTTTCTTTCGAAGTGCATTTCTGCTTTTTTATGATGCATGAAATTATTTCCAAACTCATTAGTGATATTTCTTTCCGAAGTCATAAACTTCAAGTAAGCTCATCATTTTACGCACTTATATAAGAAATAAATGAATGATTTTCAAAGTATTGTCTGATTATTTTGTATTCTTTTGTATCTTTAGGAATTTCGGTACCAAAAAATAAGTAATAAGAAGCAGTTTCATTAGTGAAACAAATAAAGTTTGATTTGAATACGCTCTTTGGTATTTTTTGGAATCCTTTTAAAAAGCAATATATAATCTACATATTATTATTGAATTTGATTGTATCTAAATACATAGTTTTATTAGAAACAAAAATATTATTATTCTATACGAGTGGAGCAATGCGAGATTTTGGTACATTAATGTTTCAGATTATTTGTTGATATACTGTTACATAAATTTTATTTTAACTACATATTTAATTAGGCAACGTGTAACAACAAAATATGATTCTACTTTGTCAAAAAACTATTCAAGAAGCATTAAGCGTTTCGTATGTACATAGAAAAAGGGGACCTCAGAAATAATATACAGTGTGATCAAAAAATATCTGGCAAAATTTTAATAAAAATATATAGAAAAATCTATATAATACGAACGTCAAATTCACCCAATAAAATATTTATAAAGCACAATGTAAACACATTGATAAGTTACGTTACTATCGAGGTGCAATAAATCAAAATACAGCTTCAAAACATTAAAACTGTAAGGTGTTAAAATTTCATGAGCTTTCGGCTAAACATTAGCCTTCCTCAGATGAACAACAAGCAGTCGAGGAGACGCTGAAATGGCGCGTTTTGGACAGGCTAGGAATGGGCGAAACCAAACAGACATGAAATGAAGGGGGTGACTGAAGTCCGGATGATACCATTACCAGCTGGGGTGGGTCAAGAGAAACCGAAAACCCCAGTGATACCTAGTATATTGTACCATAAGCGAGGGATCTGATAAGATAATACATCATTACATGCATTATCACCTCTTTTCAAAATCTCTAGGGACTCTCTGATTATGCAACTATTATAATGTGAACCTCGTGAAATTATTTTAGCTTTACTGAAAAATACATCAATATCATTGGCCTGATTTAATCTGGATAAAGCAGTGGATAATTTACCTTTTCTCATATCAGCTGTATGCTCTTTAATCCTTTCTTTTAATTTGCGAGTTGTCATGCCTATATATGAATATTATGTTTACTCAGGATTATATCACTAAAATGAAGCAATGCATTACTGATATGAATTGTGAAAAATTGAACAAGGATCCTAATACCAATATTAATAGGAAAACTCATGAACTGATTAAACATGGCACATGGCCAAGTGACATTAAAATTAAACTGGCTATTAATAAAACTGCAGTCACCCCCGATTACAGGGGCGTTTAAAAGACCATAAGAAAGATTTCCCCCTCCGCCCTATTATTTCAAAATGTACAGCACCAACCTACACAATAGAGAAATCATTTGTACCACTACTTAAATCAATGCTACCCCCCACTGAGCATGTAGTCAATTCTACTGCAGATTTAGTTAGCATAATTAAAGGCTTTAAACTGGAAGATAACAGCATTCTAGCAAGTTTTGATATTAAATCTCTGTATCCTTCTATTGATGTTCAGGAAGTTAAACCTATTATTGAAAATAGCATTATAAATAACCCAGCTTATAATGACAGTATTAAACATACTCTGATTTCCAGTATAAACTTAATTACTAACAGCAACGTTTTCTTATTTAACGGATGTTATTATAAACAATCTGAGGGAGCCCCTATGGGTTCACCTATCTCTGGATTACTGGCAGAATTAAAATTACGACCTCTGGAAAAACGTATAATTTCTACATCCACCTTTACACCTGCATTATGGGTTAGATATGTCGATGACATACTACTCATATGGAATCACTGTATCTCTGCATTGAATGATTTTCTGGCGCATGCCAACAGTATAGATAGAAATATACAATTTACTTGTGAAATTGAAGAAAATAATTCATTACCATTTTTAGATATAGAACTTATTAAAAATATTTCAACACGTAGCATTGATAGGAAAGTTTATAGAAAACCTTGCAGATCCAATAACACAATATCATACAATAGTAATGTTCCGTTTAATTACAAAGCAGCAGCATATCGGTTTTATATCAAAAGGGCGTTTGAGGTTAGTTCAGAATGTTATTTAAATGAGGAGTTGAACAAAATTAAAGTGATTGCATATGAAAATGGTTTTTCAAACAAATTTATTAATAAGTTAATTTATGAGTACAGAAATAAACAAGCTACAATAGTTAAAAAAGATATGCAATCTTCAAAATTCTACAGTATAGATTATATCCCGCATCTGTTTGAGCGGATTAAATACGCATTAAAGAAATATAACGTAACTCTTATCGCTAAACCCCCAACCAAGCTTAAATATTTGGTACATAGAATGATCGACCCTATTGATAACCGAGATAAATCTGGCATTTATATTATTCCTTTTAAAGTTAATGACAGTTCTAAAATATATTCATATATAGGCATGACAACTCGCAAATTAAAAGAAAGGATTAAAGAGCATACAGCTGATATGAGAAAAGGTAAATTATCCACTGCTTTATCCAGATTAAATCAGGCCAATGATATTGATGTATTTTTCAGTAAAGCTAAAATAATTTCACGAGGTTCACAGTATAATAGTTGCATAATCAGAGAGTCCCTAGAGATTTTGAAAAGAGGTGATAATGCATGTAATGATGTATTATCTTATCAGATCCCTCGCTTATGGTACAATATACTAGGTATCACTGGGGTTTTCGGTTTCTCTTGACCCACCCCAGCTGGTAATGGTATCATCCGGACTTCAGTCACCCCCTTCATTTCATGTCTGTTTGGTTTCGCCCATTCCTAGCATGTCCAAAACGCGCCATTTCGGAGCAGCGTCTCCTCGACTGCTTGTTGTTCATCTGAGGAAGGCTAATGTTTAGCCGAAAGCTCATTAAATTTTAACACCTTACAGTTTTAATGTTTTGAAGCTGTATTTTGATTTATTGCACCTCGATAGTAACGTAACTTATCAATGTGTTTACATTGTGCTTTATAAAATTTTAATATCAAATAATGTGTGTCCAGAAATGACGTGTATTAATGCCAATAGCGCTTTTTCTTGACATACATGTTGTGATGAAAAATGCTTGTTTAGTTTCGCTCTACCGCTCTTTAAAATTTTGTCAGTTCCCTTCCGATTACCCTGAAAATTGTAATTGAATTAACTGAATTCTTATTTCTCCAGTCAATCTTAGTAAAAGAGTATTAATTTTCAAGCTCATGAAAGAAATTTAAATGATCGTATATATAAAAACAGAAATACTTACACTGTGATTATCAGATGTATTATCTACTATAAAATATGATAAAGATTTTGTTAATTATATATGTTCCATAATTAATTAATATAAAATTAATTAAAAAATAATTATTAAATAAATAAATAAAATTAATTAATCAAAAAATTACGCATGACTATACTTGACCTATATATTCTAATATTATTGTGCCTTTATAAATCATACACTGTTAAAATTTTCTGTACAAACACAGAAAAAAAGAGACTCTCTGTAAATTTACACTAGTTCTCCGTTAAATGCATTTGATCAAGTTTCTCGGACATCATGTTACAGATATTTCCCTTTTCTTATATTAGATCCTCTGTAAGGATTTCCGTATCTTTATTTAAAGATATTTTTATATTTGCTATAACCTGTAATTCAAAGTACACACTTTTAAAATTCTTTTACAATTTTATTAAAAATATTAAAGAAAACAATTTGCTTTAAAAATTGTTTTATTAAAAATTAGAATATTTTAGAAAGGGGAAATCAATCTCTGCGGAGTTAGCGGGGATTTTTATCGACTATCACTTTGATTTAAAGATAGAAAGAGACTGTTTTTATTTAAAGAATAAATTTTTATTTCAATCTGGATTTACAATTTAGGTAAGATAATTTTCAAATATTATTTTAGTCTATTTTATAAATTGTGTTAATATTTATAAAAATTTATATTATATTATTATTAGTAATCGTAGAATTTTAATGATACATGTGTTATAAAAAATATATCAACCTTCTAAATACATAAATAATACCAAAAAAATATAAATAAAGTTTAATCTTCTAAATGTAAATATATGAAAATATTAAAAGTCATTTTTTTAAAATAACTTATATGTTTTAAATTTATTTTTCTTTTATTTACTACTAAAACAAATTCCTTTCCAAAATATTTTCTTTTCAAAAAATATTCTCGGATTATGAGAAAAAGTATATATATAATATGTATATTGTGTTAAAACTTCAAAAAATTCTCGAAAACATATTAAAGTTGCTGAAAAAAGTACATTAAAGTGCTTTCATTTAAAAAAAAAGAAAAGAAAGGAAAAGTAAAAAAGACAGAAAAAATCCCCATAAAACTATTTCATGCATGTTATAAATTTAATTTTAAAAAAAAAGTTTCACAATTTTGCAATGTATGTTATTCTAGGTTTTAAAAGGAATTCTAAATGATATATTGCACTAGTTGAAAAAAATGACAATATTTTAAAATACAAATATTACAAAGTAGTTCGCTAAGTATTTTCATATGATATGAAAAGAAAACATACCTTAAGTTAAACATATATTAATCCAAAAGATGGCAGCATCAAATATTAGTTAAAATTATTTAAAGACTAGAAAAATAAAAGCTCTTTTAAGTCCCTATACTTATGAATAATCATCACATTAAACAAAATCTTAAAGCGATGGTAAACTTTGCAAGTACAATAATGTTTTTCCAACTAAATTATAAAAAACATACTTGGCCAAAACAGCAACTACCCAAATGGTATACTGGTTATGATCCTTGTCCTCCATCCGGATGAAGCGGGTTTGAACCAGGGCTGTGGTCGAAGCGATTCTTGTAAAGTCCAGCGATTATAATTCATTCAAGTAATTCTAACAGCATCCATAGCTGGCGTAAAATAGGCGGCGTTTTCTGTCATATATATATATATATATATATATATATATATATATATATATATTATAAATAATAATAAAGATTTTTTTTAACAGAAAAATTTACAGTGGACTCTGTAAATTTACCGAATAATTTCTCTGTTATTTAACAGAATCTCTGTTTTCTAATCTCTGTAATTTTGCGTAAAACTTAAGATAACAGATTAGCAGTAGATTCTCCGTAATTTCACAGAAATTTTAACAGTGTACTTGTGATAAATACGAAAATGTAAAAATTTCACTGTTTATATTATTATGTACATTGATTCTGTAGTTATGACCACCATCAATAATAATATCTGCCTCCTTCAGTGTTCGACTAAAAGTGGAAGGATGAGTATCCACGCCAAAATATATGCATTTTACTTTGGTCTTCCTAACTACCTAACGCGTAATTAGGTAACTCGATGGAATGCATTACGTATAAAAAACTTTATAAATATGCATCATGATGTTATTTATCAATATTTCCATTTAAGATTTTTTTTCTTCGATATATATCCCAGTATCATTTTAAGATAAAACAAGTTTGAAATTGTTCAGCAAACGTGACAAATGAGGTGTGTTCGTACTATTTTCATTGAAATGAATTATATCGTCTGTTTTTATGATATGATTAATTTCCGTAATAAAATAAGTACATTTTAAGTTAGCAATATTTTATCTCTTTTGACATTGACTGAAAATTCCAATGTGAAACTTAAGCCTAGCTTTGAAAATTTCATATCTTAAAATCCCTATTTAGACTCATTTTCCAATTAATAACTATTTCTACGGAAACATCTATAAAAAAACTGTCGTTAGATTATATGTTTGCTAAAATAGTTTTAGTATACAAATTCGGATTTTTAATTCAGTAACACGGAACTAAAATGACTCAATCTTAAATATGACGTAATCACCATAGCAATCTAGAATCATTACGTATCATGGGATATCATTGAATTAATTATGCATGATAGGATTTAACAGAATTAAGAAAACTTGTATTAATGTCTTTTTAAATTTTGATTCAAATTTCATAAAATTTGAAATGACTCGAAAAAAATCTACTTTAGGCAACGATTTCTGCTACGATTGTATATATTAAATTTCAAACCACTTGGTCGGGTAGTTTTTGCGCTGTTATATGCCAGTCAGACAGCCAGTCAGGCGGACAGACGGACGGACCAGACAACGACTATTGGAGCTACGTATTTATATAATTACGAACGTACCTAAAAAAGACCTATATTAAAAAAAATAAACTTAATCACCTTAAAACATATAAGATCACCTTATTATATATTTTAGAAAATAAAACTATACTCATCAAGGTTACAAAAGAATTTCTGCATGTAAAAACAAAATTTTGTGTATATAGCTATACTGGAGAGTATTTCGCTTACACTGAACCTAAGAAAAGTGTTTATGTATAAGATTTTTAGGTGCGTTCATAATTATATATAAATACTTAGCACCTAGAGTCGTCGTCTGGTCTGATCGTCCGTCGTCCGGCCACATAGAACAGCCGAAAAACTACCCAACCGAATGGTTTCAAATTTAGTATACATTATATTTCCAATGATGATCGGTCACTTGCGATTTTAGACGTTTTGTTAAATATCTGGAAAGATACATGAGGAATTATCCTTAAATTTCCGGAGTGTAAACAACATGATTGACGTCATATATTTCCGCGAAGATTTTTTTTTTCCCGAAACCCCATAAGGGGCCTTCAACAAATTGAAGAACAACGAATATAATTTATATAAACATATTAATGCGAAATTAAATTTCAATAAAATTTATAAATTACATATTAATAGAGATATATGACGTGAAACATGGAAAAAAGTATAAGGACATAATGAAATATGTCTGGAAATAAATTAATATTCTACAAAATCACCTTTTTGTTTGAATGACCCTTATTAATCGCGCAGTCATAGGCTCAGAAAGTCCAGTTAAAGTTTGTTTAGAAATGTGTTTCCACGCTAATTCGATGGATGATGTCAAATCGTTTGTATTGGCATATTGTGTACCATGCTTATATATGCTCTCTAGCTAAAAGCCCCCAAAAATTTCTCGGTGGGGTTTATATCAGTCTTCTTAACGTCCAATTCAAAAGTTGGACAGAATTAGCCTCGAATTATGAACGCGATGCACGAGACACATGACAACTTGCATTGTCTTGTCGAAACAAATAATCACCAACTGTGATAAAGGGTGCTTGGGTAATAATTAATTCAGGTAATAATTTCAGCTATCATATCCGTATATGATTCTGAATTCATGCGACCTCGAATGGACACGATTGGTATTGTTCCATAGGCGGCAAAACCTGCCCACAATATCACAGATCCTCCTCCGAATTGGCGTTTGGAAAAAAACGGGTTTATCTTTTCGCCAGCCTTACCAATAATGACGAAAAACATCTGGTCCATACAAATTATTTTTTTTTGTCCAAAAATACCACATCTGTCCAGCGAAATCCAACAGAAACGTGTTTCTTAGCAAATTCCAATCTAAGCTTCTTATGTAGTTTAGTAAATGGATGACGTCACCGTAGTTTAGCATATCTAACATTGAAATTCTTTTGCAGAAGATTGCACTGTTCAGCTAGTGCATGGTAGATTCATTTCTGTTTTAATTTGAGTAGAACTCTGTTTTTTAAAAGCAAACTCGACGCGTTAATCCCCGTTTCTGGCGCATAATAATCAGAGAAACAGGCTTACCTGTGTGCTTCTTCTTGCCATAATATTTAGGATTCTTCAAAAAATTATAAATTACTGTTTAGATCTGTTTATATTCTTTGCAATTTCACATCCACGCATTCAACTTTTTCTGTAAGCAATAATTTATCTCTTTTCAAATTCAGATAGTTGTGTGCCCTTTGGTATGATGAGGAACGCGAGAAACCGAACAGTCTTACTGCGCAATAATTTTAGGCTACTTTAAACAATCCTATAATATTACCAAGTATGAATAATTTTGTCTACGATTTCAAAAGAAATGCGTGTCCTTATATTTTTTTTCCGAGTATCAAGCTATTAAAAACTTTTAATTCATGCCTTTTAATGATTTTCCAAATTTTCAACTTAAAGTTGGTTTGGAAATGTTCCTTTTCAAGCATTTTTATCATACAAATATTTGCATAATTTTCTAGCCAAGTGGCTCCTACATTTGGCGACTTTTCGCTTGTCCTTACAATTTTTTCCATGGCTGTAAGAAAAAAAGACATGCTCATTTCGCTCATAACAAATGGTAGAATTCATTTCACTGAAATAATGAGGATGATTTTTTTTTTTTTACATTGTGAAACTAGCTATAAAACGAACGCACCTCTTATATCACGTTTAACGTACAATTTCCAACTTGTTATGTTTTAAAAGCTAAACTGTATCTTGCTTATATGAAATTTTCAAACGTTTAGTAAAATAACATCGAGAAAAAATATGTTTAAAAAAAAAGGTAAAAAGTTAGATTTATTTTATAGTGTCTACCACATATTATATGTCTTAACATTTTCATGAAAAATATCGAAAAGTTTTTTATCTACCTTGAGAAGCAAATGAGGACGATTTTTATTTTACATTGTGAAACTAGCTATAAAACGAACGCACCTCTTATGTCACGTTTAACGTACAATTTCCAACTTGTTATGTTATAAAAGTGAAATTGTATCTTGCTTATATGAAATTTTCAAACTTTTAGTAAAATAACATCGAGAAAAAATATGTTTAAAAAAAAAAGGTAAAAAGTTAGATTTATTTTATAGTGTCTATCACATACTATATATCTTGACATTTTCATGAAAAATATCAAAAAGTTTTTTATCTACCTTGAGAAGCAATGCCTCAAAATTAGATTTTGAGAGAAATAACTTTGAAGTTCTGTCTTTGAAATTGTTCCATATTTAAGAACTAGTAAGTGTCATTCATTTTATTTAAAAGTATTCAGAAATGATTACTCTTTAATATATATATATATATTTTGAAAGATTAAATGTTTTGAAGGTTTAAAAGTCCTATTTGACTAGGGCCAGATTATCCGAAAGGCACATGAAGCACATGCTAACCCCTCTAAAATTTAAACCCCAAAATGACGGTAAATAATGTTTCAGTATATTAAACGCTTTGAAATTTATATATATTACTAAGGTGCAGTTCAAGAGGCTTACTACAGAATAGTGTGTGTATAGCAGTCATCGTTCATGGACAGGGAAACACAAAAGCATTCTCTACTGTCTGTTAACAATAATTCCTGGTAGTGCTTTTTAAGTTGCTGAACGCGATTTTAAATTTAACTCACTTTTTGTCTATTACTTGGTGTGTATAAATTCTGTAGATCCTATACAGGGCAGCACAAAAGTTCGCAAACACATTTCCTTTTATGGACAGTAACTCCAGACGGAGAATTTTAAACTGAGCTACGCGTTTCCTATAACTAAACTAAAATTTAGCATCCTATGTAGTATATATACAAATCTATATAGATCCTATATAGGGCTGAATAAAAGTATTCGGATATTTTTCCGAATATTGTATATGTTGGAAATGCCTGAAATTACGTTTTTAAATATATTATGCGTTTTCCAAATTGTTTACATCGATGTTTGTAAAATTATTTTGGAAGCGTTGGAAAGTGTTACATAATCTATGCTTGACGCATGATTTTTTGTTCTTGTTTTTTTTTTACATTATATTTATATTTTATTTTTGGAAAAAAAAGTTCGCTTAATCCCAGAAGAAATCCACGCAATTTATTGAACAGGGAAATAGGAATGTCATCAACAGGATGTTAATTAGCCATATGGCATCCTAAAAACCACCCGGGAAATTGAACATACAGCTTATGTACTGAATATATCTTTTTTATTTTTTTTATACCGCTAACCAGGCCCCTACCTGCCCGGCATGAGTGCCTAGCTTGACGAGTTATTACCTGGGAGCGGAGAGGAAATCGCCTGATCACAGCATTTTAAATATATTATGCGTTTTCCAAATTGTTTACATCGGTGTTATATTTCATCTTATTAAACGGTAATGATTTGTAAAATTATTTTGGAAGCGTTGGAAAGTGTTACATAATCTATGCTTGACGATGATTTTTTGTTCTTGTTTTTTTTTACATTATATTTATATTTTATTTTTGGAAAAAAAAGTTCGCTTAATCCCAGACGAAATCCACGCAACTTATTGAACAGGGAAATAGGAATGTCATCAACAGGATGTTAATTAGCCATATGGCATCCTAGAAACCACCCGGGAAATTGAACATACAGCTTATGTACTGAATATATCTTTTTTATTTTTTTTATACCGCTAACCAGGCCCCTACCTGCCCGGCATGAGTGCCTAGCTTGGCGAGTTAGTACATGGGAGCGGAGCGGAAATCTCCTGATCACAGCATGTCCATGATCCACCTGACAATAGTTTTGTTGGAATCGCTGCAGTGCTTGCTCTTTAGTGGTTTGCTACAGTTATCTTTGTTTGCTGGTTCAAAGTTTCTATTTAACTTTGTTGAATTGACAGATTTAAAAAAAAGGCAAACATTAAGGAAGACAAATTAATTGGTCTCGTAATTTAGAACCTTGATCAGGTGACGAGACCTTCACTGACTAGGCACCCCCAGAGGTATAATTCACAGGTAACTTGGAGGACTTTGCACCCACGACGGATTTTACATGCACCAGGCGCCTTTAGCATACATAGATTTACACATTTGTCGTCTCTGTTGACTTTTCACGCTCATGGTGGATTGTCGCTGTAGTGTTTATCGCCTTAAGTACGGTAGACCGGGTCACATTTACGCATGGGGCACGTTTAATCAGTGCACTTTTTCCGAAACGAGTTATAACTGGCGCGCCACCAGTCATGACAGATTGATGCTGCTCCCTAGTGGGTATTCTCACAAGATTTTGAGCATCAGTCGAGCTTTGGTCTAGCATGCGGAAAGCATAACACGTTTTCTGTCAAGGTGAGTAAATTTTGTGTTGAACTTATTGGAATTTATTGTAAACTAATAATAGTTAAGGATAAACAAATATATGAACATTAGCAGAATTTTATCCTTTTTTGAGAACTGTATTTGTATGAACAGAAATGTTATTAATTTTCGTTGCGCGTTAAAAATAAATCCAAACATGGCGACGGGGCACGTTTACGCATTGACATTGGGGTACCTTTACGCACGTTCTTACTGTGATTACCAATCTAAAAAACAGACTGGGTTCAATGTCTTAGATGCAAAAGGTGGACCCATGACAAGTGTGCAAAAGGAAATACTTTTTTTTTTTTTTTTTAACTGTCACAGTGATGATGAAGATGACTAAATAGTTTCTGTTTTTAACTTGCAATAAGCCCTATGTTTTCAGTTTAGCCTATAAAATGTTCTTTCATTAATTCTCTTTAATTTTTTTTGTTTTTAAACACTGTTTTAAGTTATAAATAAAACATCTCAGTTTGATAAAATATTTATTTCACTTACTCTTTGGTATCACTTAGAATATGTGTAATCGAGCCCCGTTCCAGGGGCACGTTTACGCACATGACTTGGACCTAAAATAATTTTTTTTTTACGGTTAAAAACACAAATAGTGCAACAGCTGAATACACAAATTTTGACTTTATTAACTGTTTTATAAAACCACAATGTCTAAAATGTCCTAAGTTAAAACATAAAAATTAGAAAAATCCTTGAAAAAAATCTGCGTAAATATGTCCCGGTCTACCCTATGTACAGGGAACATAAAAAAACTGTTTCATGAAATATAGGTGACCTTGTCTAAGCTACTCCCAGAAATAACATTATCACCATAAGTGAGTTTTTATGAATGAAGAATGAAGAAAACTTTTGCCAAATGAAAGGGGCCACCAAAATGATACCGTGCTTCCCCTAGATTCAGAAGTTAATTGGGACCTGCAATGATCCTTTAACATGCTCAATCAAGAATTTGATCATCAAAACTTTAAAACTCTCCTCTATCTAAATTACGAAATATAATATACACCTTATTATTGAATATATTATTTTCTTATTTCTTCCATCTATAAAATGAAATTTAGTTTTTGTTTTATTGTAACTTTTTTAAAGAATGAAATATTGAAATAAAATAAAATATTTCATTTTTTTTGTTATAATAAATATATCCCATTCAAAGAAAATCAGGGTTTTCAATAAACCATTGTTTAGAAAGTGAAGCAAATCCATGAGCGCATACCAAAACCATTATTTTTTCACATTTTTTCTATCCTTACAAGAAGAAAGTGTTGGTTTCATGAAAATTTATACTTCTTGTTTTCGACGGATTTATAAAATTTAAAAAGGCCCTGAGCACGATTTGACTGTTTTTAGAAAATGTCTGTCTGTCTTTATATGATAAAAATTTTGTGGGCGCTCATCTCAAGGACTTAAATTTCTTCAACAAAAACAATCTTTAGAAGCACGGAATTTAAAATTTTAGATTCAGTTAGACGTTGATATAAATTGATGCTGATTCTTTTTGGGTGTAAATCTCTTAACAGGTGGCGCTGCTATGCTACATTTTTCACGATTTCCGCAATAGCTGCAATAACGCAACCATGCATTATCTCAAGAACTAATGCATGGACTTTCATCAAACTCCCTAATGTAGATGTAGATGTTTATATATAGTTCCTTCAAAATTAAGAGAGGAATTAAATAAACATAAGAGTTACCAACTTACGTTACGGAGTTTCACGTTTGCACTTTCTTAGTTTTTTTGGCGACTCTATAAAAATATATTAATAAATATTTGTTTTAAAAAAATTAGAAACATTTTTTGACAAATATTTTATGTTTAAAATTTAACTAAGCAAGATAAAAATTACCTTTAATTGATACAGTAATTGCTTAAATTAAATATTTATTTCGACACATTGCATTATTATTATTATTATTTGATGCAAAGCAATGATAGCAGTGATCTATAGCCAAAACATTACAAAATCTGCCAATTTACAGGCGCTTCTAATTTACTTGTTTTCTTTCTTAATTTTTGATAGAATATATAGATGCATACATGAATGTAGGTAAATAATTTTAGGTGTGAAATGTGTTTATCTAATAGCTCATGCAATTTATTTATAACTGTTTAAATTGCAAAATGCAATATATTTTTCTGATATTGATAATTTTGGTGTGTATTTAAAATATGCCAATAAAACAGTTTAACTTTCTATTGTTATTCTCTATTTTTAACCAACTTCAAAAAAAGGAGGAGGTTCTCAAGTCAACGCGTATGTATATATATTTCTTAATGTATGTTTACCGATTGCTTCGAAACTACGCGACGGATTCATGTGATTTTTTTTAATTGAAAGAAAATACTCTCGAACTGACCCCATTTAAATTTCATCAATATTGGTCCAGTACTTTTTTAGAAATTCAACAACCCCTTTCCCCCCCTCCCTAAAAAAATAAATTAATTAATCTGTTTTGTGAGAAAGTAGCTACCCGGCGATTTTCTTCCCTCTGTATACGGTTTTGTTTCTATGATTGATGTAGGAGAAAACCAAAAAAAATTTTTTAGTCGCTAAAAATTTTTATGACGTAAACAATCAGTAAAATAAATAAATAAATAAAAATTGTAAAGCGTTTAAATTCACACCCTAGCTTCATTTGAAGAACTGTATTTTTACGGATGAGGGATTTGTACGCTAATACAGGATGGACCAAAAGTTCCTGGCAAATTACTTTGTATAGTACTACTTTTACTTACCCATCATACGTAGTATAGGGTAAGTCTTGTAATCGTTTTGAAAATCGAAAAATTTTTTTGACGAATTTACACGTTTCATACACTGGAGATTCCGAAAAACATATTTTTAGAAAAAAAAAAAATTGCCGTCCGTCTGTGTGTCTGTGTGTCTGTGTGTGTCTGACCACAATCTGTTCTTAGGATGCTATCTAGTCTCAATTAAACCTTTTCAGCTGTGTCATTGAATTTATACATGCAAGAGTAAGAAAATAATCTTAATTTTAATGTTAATGTTAACGCTGTTAATTTATGATGTTTGTCCGTTAAACATGTTTGTGGAACAGGAAAGTGTTTACTTGAGAATGAATAGCATCCGAAAAATCTGTATTCCGGGTTGAAAAAACGGATTAATACATTATAAAATCGACGCGGAAAATTTTCCCAAAATCAGTAGCAGCCAAAGAAACTTCATTTTTATACACACTTCTTTAAATCTTGAAAATAGGTTTATTTCTGAGGTTTCAAAAGATAAAAGAACGGTTTCCGGAATCGGGATTAATTTGGAGAAGGTTATTGTATATTTTCGTTTGTGGATATATATTTTCCTAGATTAGGGAACATTGTTCTTTTTTTGCAGTGTTTCCTATATTCAAGTGATTTTTTTAATACTTTGCCTTCAACGATGGATGTAATGGTATTCAGAAACTTACATATTAAATGTGATTTATTAAGTTATATTCTGCCATTATATTCTATTTACTATCTATATATTTAAAACGAAAATCGCATTCTGTCAAATCCACATGATATCGTCTCTTTGCGCATGCGTCAACTTTTTTTTAAGGCTTCTACCCTCAGAAACGGGAAACTTGATTGATTAACCCAACCCTCACCTGTTTAGCCTAGGGGGATTGAAAAAGGTCGATTGAAAACTGATGAAGTCCTACCTTTGCATTGAAAGCATAGACCTTCTTATATATTTTTGCTCTGCAGTTGAAACCTCAAGCTTTTTTTTTAAAGAACTCATGTTTCCACTACTAAATATGCATATTTTTTTTGCAAAATTTTAAAGAGAGTTTGGATGCAGTTATATTTATAACCGATTTTTCGGAAGATGAGAACTATTTTTTTTTATTGCTATGTTAAAAGAGGCGACGCAAAAACAAACAAACAAACAAACAAAAAAGCGAGAAGGAAAAATTTATTTTACAACTTATTAACCGTTTTATTGATCATTTTTGCGGACCATTACAACCGTTTTATTGATCATTTCGTTTTATTGACAAAAAGAACTTTTTATTTTAAAACTATGAAACAACCCCAGGTAAAAAAAAAAAAAAAAAAAAAAAGTGCGCTTTTATCTCTCAATATCCATATTTTTTCGCGAATTTTTCATTTTAAAATATAATTTCATACAAAATTGGATTAAATATGTAAAAAAATAAAAATCTATTTTTTAATTAATTATTTATTTATTATCACGGGCTCGTGAAACGCCGGGCGGGGATTAGCTAGTACTCCTATAAAGTGATTTCTTTCATTTTTCGATGTGTTTGGTGCAGAATGTTTAAGTCACCTATATATGTATCTGTTCTTATAATAGAAACTCGACAGAGTTTCTCGAAGGAATTTCCGCCAATGGATGCCAAACGATTTTACAGTTTTTTTTAGGTAGATTTCGTAACAAATACTACCTATTACATTCTCACCTAAGTTGGAAATTTTGAAAAATTTTTGCAGATCTACGCCGATCATGACTCCCAGAACCCAAAACCACCCCCAGTTCAAAACTTTATCTATCTATCTATCTATCTATCTATCTATCTATGTCACTTTTTTCTGACCACGATAACTGGAAAAATTCTGCATAAATCTCTTCCAAACTGATACATAAAATCAAGGGTCATAAAATCTCGGTCAAGTTCGTTAATGGGCAAAATCGAACCAGGGGGGGGGAAATTGGGGGGGGGGGGCTTTTTGTGAAAACAGAAAAACCCTCATAATTTCTTTATTATTATACGTATCGAATCCGTTTAAAGTTATTATTACTTCTAGGAAAAGGGCCGAAAATTTATGCATGACAGATTTTTGATATAATTAAAAATGGCCCCAAAGGGGGAAAAAAAGAGGGGTTTTAGAAGAAACAAAATCATAGCTTCGTCAATTCACAAGATATCAAATCCGCGTAAATTTATTATTAATCCTCTTAGTATTATCTAAAACTTTTATATTGACAAGTTTTTTATAGGACCAACCGTTATAGCAAAAAAAATTAAAAACAAAAAAAAATCCCTGCCGGCTCCGCCTGCAAACAAGTTATTTTTCGAAGTAGGCGGTTCCAACTCCCGCATCTTTTCGAAACTGATACATAAAATCAAGGGGCATAAAATCTCGGTCAAGTTCGTTGATGGGCAAAATCGAACCAAGAGGGGGGATGGGGGGGCTTTTTGTGAAAACAGACAAAAACCATAATTTCTTAATTATGATACGTATCGAATCCGTTTAAAGTTATTATTACTTCTAGGAACAGGGCCAAAAACTTATGTATGACAGATTTTTGATATAATTAAAAATTGCCTTAAGTGGGGAGGGAAGGGGGGTTTTAGAAGAAAAAAATTCATAATTTCGTCAATTCCCAAGATTTCAAATCCGCTTAAATTTATTATAAATCCTCTTAATATTGTCTAAAACTTTTATATTGACAAGTTTTTTATAGGACCAACCGTTATAGCAAAAAAAATTAAAAACAAAAAAAAATCCCTGCCGGCTCCGCCTGCAAACAAGTTATTTTTCGAAGTAGGCGGTTCCAACTCCCGCATCTTTTCGAAACTGATACATAAAATCAAGGGGCATAAAATCTCGGTCAAGTTCGTTAATGGGCAAAATCGAACCAGGGGGGGGGGGAATGGGGGGGGACTTTTTGTGAAAACAGAAAAAAAATCATAATTTCTTAATTATGATACATATCGAATCCGTTTGAAGTTATTATTACTTCTAGGAGAAGGGCCGAAAATTTATGTATGACAGATTTTTGATATAATTCAAAATTGTCTTAAGGGAGGGGGAAGGGGGGTTTTAGAAGAAAAAAATACATTACTTTGTCAATTCCCAAGATTTCAAATCCGCTTAAATTTATCATAAATCCTCTTAATATTATCTAAAACTTTTATATTGACATGTTTTTTATAGGACCAACTCTTATAGAAAAAAAAAAAAAAAAAAAAAAAAAAAAAATTCTTGCTGGCTCCGCCTGCAAACAAGTTTGGTTTCGAAGTATGCGGTTCCAACTGCAGCATCATCGTAAAAAGGTCATTTCTTCCGCAATTCCCGACAAACAGGTGCCCCACGGTCTGCGTCTTCGAAATCTACCTGTGCCTGTAGGCCGAGCCGTCAGGGATTTTTTTTTTTAACTCTGTCTAGTTTATATTTTGCGGACGGGACAAAACGGGTTTTTGACACATCTATATCTCGCGTTCTATTTATGATAGAAACAAAATTCTTGATTCTATGGAATGGGGCGTGCCACGTGACTAAAAAATCAAACGAAAAGCAAGATCTGTTGAATAGGTTTTCAGGAAATGCGATTTTAAAAGTGCTGTTTTTTGAACTTTTTAAATCTTGTACAGACCAAAAAGTGTTGACAGGGCTACAGCAATGTGTAATTATCGGGTTTTTACGTGGTTTACGTCATTTGAATTGTTTTTATGAGTAGTTTGAACCTTTGTAAGTTTCATGTAAAAATATTAATTAGTTTTTGAGTTATATCAGTTTAAAGGTATTGATTCCTATACTTAACATATAGCAAAACACTGTTGACAGGGCTACAGCAATGTGTAATTATCGGATTTTTGCGTGGTTTACGTCATTTGAATTGTTTTTATGAGTAGTTCAAACCTTTGTAAGTTTCATGAAAAAATATTAATTAGTTTTTGATTTATATCAGTTTAAAGTTATTGATTCCTATACTTAACATAGAGCAAAAAAATAATAAATGACCCAACTCTTTTAGAAATGGTCGTATACACATGATATTAAGATATGTTATTGCAGTCGACCCAAGTAAGCTCCCTATTATAAAAAAGTAGTAACATTTAAGGTTCGATTACAGGTTCTCACAAAAGATCTTTTGTTATAGGGTTAAAGAATTGTGTAATTATCCGATTTTTACGCGGTTTTCAGCAATTGCATTGTTTTTATGAGTAGTTCAAATGCTTAATATTTCGTGTAAAAATATGAATTAGTTTTTTTTATGCGTATCACTTTAAAGTGATTTATTCCTATACTTAATATGAAGAACAGAAATATTAAATGGTCTAATTCTTTTAAAAAAGAAAGTATGCGCAGGATGTTAAAATATGTTACTACGAACGACCTAAGTTAGCTTCCTATTGTAAAACAGAATTGTAGAAATTACTGTTCGTTTACAGGGTAACTCAAAAGATTTTTTAATAAGACTAAATAGTTGTGTAATTAGCGAATTTTTACGTTGAAGTACTTGATTCCTCAACACAGAGGAAAAACAATAGTATAAATAGCATAATTTTTGTCAAAGTGGCTATATACACAAGATATTCAAATATGTTACTGCATCCGATTCATTTAAACTCTCTATTGTTTGTATTGCTGAACCATATACGTTTCGTGTACAGAGTCTCTTAGAAGATCTTGATTACATTACAACCGATGTATATTTACTGAGTGAGATGTATTTTAATAATTTTATACTGTTTCAATCTCTGTAAGGTTTTATTATCTTGCTTTAAAATTTAATACGCGTTCATTTTGTCCGCCTGAAAGCTCGTCGATCTTAAGCTCTAAATCTATTAAAATATAGTATTTTCATTGATTAAAAAGAACTGTGTTTATTAATAAATGTATCAGGAATTGATTGAAAAAGCGATTAAAAAATTCCAACTTTACATTCATGCGCTGAGTAATAGAATGTAAAAATGTTGCTACCCCAAGATTAGAAGTTTTGCGTTTAAATATTTGCCGTTTGTCGAATCTCCGGTTATGACGAACTTAAAGTGCTCTAAAAACGGGCCTAGAGCACAATGAAAAGGAAATATCTTCTTAAATTCCCCATAAAAATTAAAAATGCTATATTTCGTATACAATAGGTGATCGGTAACGAACTGTTCGGTTTACGAACAAATCGATTAACGAACACTTTCGAGTGAGATTTTTATGTTCGGATAACGAACACATGTTCGGATAACGAACACATGTTCGGTTAACAGACACTTTCAAGAGATGTTTATGTTTGGAGAACGAACACCTCACGAAACAAAGTCATGATGAAGCAATGCCGTGTTTTATATTTGCCGAGCTATACTTATTGCTTCTATTGTCGACTTTGGGAACATTTTAACAGTTGCATACATATGTTCTAATTAATTCATGGACTGCCGAGGATTGAGGACCTATATTTTAGTATCCCCGAATTGGAATGGACAGATTAGAAACATTAATTATGTATTTTGTGTCTTTATGTATTTTGTGCATTTAGTAAATATAATTATTTTTGGTTTAATCACGCTCCTTTTTAAAATCTAATTTAAAGCTTTATGATTTATCAGATCAAATATTTTAATAAAATTTTACATTTTTTTAAACGGTTCATTATGTAAACGCATTAGTCTTTGTGGTATATTTACAAAATCACACAAAATTTTGGAATACATGTCATCATATTAACATTTTCTATTTTGAAATCACTGTAATAGTTTTTATACTTTTGCAAACGTTGCGAATCTTATATTTTTCCGATTCTCGAAACGTTGAGTTAAAAAACTTAACAAATAAAAAAACTTTTAAGGTGCTCAGTAATTTTCAAGAATAATATTTAATATATTAGTATAAAAATCCCTGTAAATTACAATGGTTCGTAGAAAAACAAATTTGATTATTCTCGGTAAAGTAAACTCATAGTTATAATTGACCCAAAAAAAAGGTGCTTCTTATTTTTCCACATTTTTTCTGAAACTGCAGTATTTTAATTACTTTTTAAACTACTGTAAATTTTTCTATTTTTTTTTGTTTTTTGAATGTATATAAACGGAAGAGTGATATTAACAAAAGAAAAATGAAAATAAACATGTCATAAATAATCTGATGAATACAATGTAAGGAAATGAATATAAAAGTTTCCTCGTTGCTATGGTAGCGACATGTACATTGGAATAAGTCGCTCAATAAATTGTATAATTCTGATGTATAATTCTGTTTATAGCATCACAATTATTCTTTTATTTTGCCCCTTTCATCTTTCTTTTTTCTTTTCTTTTCTGAATAAAAATGGGATCTGTGTAATTGAAATTAAACACCTTACAAAAAGGAGTGATATCTCATCAAAAACAACTCGTTGTAAATGATTCCGCCAAGCCACAAACCTAAAACGTTAGCCATAAAAAGAAGTGATATCACATAAAAAGAAACGATATAGAAGTGCATACTCCGAGTCCCGTGTAAAAACCTATCACCACTCATAATGTTTCCAAAGGACTCGGAGTGAGGTACAGTATGTGAAAACTGCTTGGCTACCTGCAGGCTTTTATAATATATGCAGTATATCAATTTTGAAAATCGAAAAAATAAATTTTTAATTTTTGTTATAACACTTTTATAAATATTTTTGTATGCAAAATAACTGACAGAACGGATTTTTCCCCAGACTTATGCGATTCCGCTTACGCTAGAATTATTTCAATATATCTCAATTTAGTTAACGTTTATTAAAAGGTGCATTCTTATTAATATGCGTATGATCATTATATATATATATATATATATATATATATATATATATATATTTCAAACTCAAAAACATTTTCATGTTTACTTAAGAAATCTTCTTCCTAAGAGTGGTGTTTCTTAGTTTAAATAATGGTAAATAAAATCAACAAATTAATTTTTCAAGCTCATAAATAAGAAAAGACATGCAAACACAGAAGCTACAGCTTTTTACAATTTTATGGGAGCAAAATAATTAAATAAATAAAAATAAATAAAATAAAAATAAAAATAATATAGTCATATGTAATTGTAGGAAACGCGAACATTATAAAAGCCTGCAGGTCGCCAAGCAGTTTTCACATACTGTACCTCACTCCGAGTCCTTTGGAACCATTATGAGTGGTGACAGATTTTTACACGGGACTCGGAGTATGCACTTCTATATCGTTTCTTTTTATGTGATATCACTTCTTTTTATGGCTGACGTTTTAGGTTTGTGGCTTGGCGGAATCATTTACAACGAGTTGTTTTTGATGAGATATAATATTCTCTTCTTCTCAATTTCAAACATTTTTTTTATCAATTTATCTAACGAGTTATTTTGCGAAATATCTGGTCTGTTTTATCGTGCAAATATTTTTTTAACAATATAGAAATTGTAATAAATAAATAAATAAATAAATAAAAGCTTTTTACACGCAACATTTTCTTTTAACAAAAAAAAGTGTATTTTTTCGTTTGAAAGCATCTATAATATATATATTTTTAAATGTTACAAATCATTATATTTATAAACTAAGTGTAAATGCTCGTCCTAGGACGATGGGTAGAAATCGCGGTCTTCACTTTAAATTTGAAATAATTGATAAATGTTCTCGTATACTATGCATCGACAATAAGGATATATATAGTGTAAAATTGTATCGCCTAACATGCCCCTGCTATTCACGTTCAAACTCACTAAGCATTTTATATGCTTGTGTAAAAGGACTGTGTCTCATAATTTCATCTAATTCACGTAAAATATGCGGTAAACAATTTTCATTGTGGTCGTTATTAAGTCGTTCTTGTACATCTTGCGCTGTAGCTTTCATTTTGGTACTTTTCTGTTATACGAACACCATGCCAAATTGTATGGTAATGCGCCAATTATTTCAACCCTGACCAAGCAAATGTTTTCTACTGCAAACCGTGCCAAACATTGGATTTGTAATTTATTGAATGTCATAGGTGCCAACCTCTCATTAATATTCCGTAATATGCGGGTTAATTTAACCCAATTTAACAACGCTTCAAACCAGAAAAATTATTGGATAAATCTTTATTTATTCAATTTCAGGTTTCTACGTGAAATTTATTTAATTTCATTTCTTTAAAAATTTCTGTTGCGAAACGTGTTAAACCTGGGTCAAATTGACCCGCATATTACGGAATAGTATTGAGAGGTTGGCACCTATGCAATGTAAATATTTTTCTAGGTACTTTAACATTATACAAACACCATTGTCGCCAAGCGTAATAGTTGGCGCAAAATAAATTCACGTGAATCAAAACATTTGAAAAAAAAAAAAAAAAAAAAAAAAAAAAAAAAAAAAAAAAAAAAAACAATGTTGAAAGGAATGTGAGCATTTAAAAAATATAATTTTTGAAAATTACAGACTTTTACGTACTATTTTATTAAATCGACACAAATATATACTTAAAATAAGAAAACAAATAATTGTTAAACAATAAAGTGATAAAATAAAACTCTTATTAAGCTGCTGGTATGAAATTACAAATGTGTTTTAACATCGCAGTAAACATTTCATTTTTTGAATGAGGACATCGACACATGAACTCTATGAAATACGACTGTAAATAAAAACGAACAGTCCCCCAATGTATTTTATTGCTGCATTTTTCAATGCCCCATAATCTCTCAAAGTTTTGGGTATGACATCCAGTGTTAGGGTAAAAAAAAAAAAAATACATTTATGATTTACTGGGAAATGATGATATCCAGTATCTCGCAGTTCATCTGTTTTACATCCTCTCCAGCAATCTCTGTAGATAATACTTAAAGCTTAACTGTACGATCAACTACATTGTTTTCTATCGCCGCCATTAAAGTTTAACTGTACCATCAGGAATAGGAGTAAGGAATGCACTATAAACTAGTCGGATATACCAATCCCAAAATTTTCTTCTATCTCACACAGGTTTCACATACACTAAAAAGAATCAGCAACCAATTTATATCAAGTTCTAACTGAATCTAAAGTTTTACTAAATTCTGTACATTAGTTCTTGACATAGGACTATTGCTAAAATCGCGTAAATCGTACAAAATACAGGATAGCGGCGCCATCTGTTGGGAGATTTAGACCAAAACCTAATCAATAATAACTTATGACAACGTCTAACTGAATCTGAAGTTTGATGAAAATCCGTGCATTAGTTCTTGAGATACAGTTATCGTGATAATAATGGAAAAGGTAGCATAGCAGCGTCACCTGTCACCTATTCACACCAAAACGTAATCAGCATCTATTTATGTCAAGGTCTAACAGAATCTGAAGTTGGATGAAATTCCATGCATTAGTTCTTGAGATATAGCTATCGTAAAAATCGTAAAAAAATGGTATAGCAGCGCCACCTGTTGGGATAGCTACACCAAAAAGTAATCAGCGTCTATTTATGTGAAGGTCTAACTGAATCTGAAGTTTGATGAAAATAACTGCATTAGTTCTTGAGATAGAGCTATTGCGGAAATCGTTCAAAAGGCAGCCTAGCAGCGCCACCTGTCGGGTGATTTTTACCAAAAACTAATCAGCACCCATTTATATTAGGGACTAACTGAATATAAAGTTTTATTAAATTTCGCGCATGAGTTTTTGAGATAGAGCGCCCACAAAATTTTTGTCACATACGTACAGACAGAGTCACATACAGGCATTCTCTAAAAACAGTCAAATCGTGTTCAGGACCTTCTAAAACGTATCAATCCGTCGAAAACCGGAAATCTAAAATTTTCATGAATCCAATATTTACATCTTGTAAAGATAGAAGAAAGTAAAAATATTCGGAAACGTTTCGGAAAGTCAGTGGCAGCAAAAGAAACTTCGTTGCTTTAAATCTCGAAGATATATTAATTTCTGAGGTTTCCGATGATAAAGAACGCTTTTCGGAATCGTGGGTATCTTGAAAGAGGTTATTGTATATTTCCATTCGTAGTTATACTATATTTTATTAAATTAAAAAACATTTGTCTTTGTTTTACAGTGTCATTTTTCGTGCTAATTTCTCAGAGTAATTTTCTTTGCAAAATGGGATCAACAACATTGAAAAAGTGTATTGCTTTATATACTTTTTTTCGGTTAAGTGATATCACGTCTTACTGATTGTTAGGTGCGTTCGTAATTATATAAATTATATACGTAGCGCCTTTAGTCGTCGTCTGGTCCGTCCGTCTGCCCGCATAGAACAGCCCAAAAACTACCCCACCGAATGGTTTGAAATTTAATACATAGAATCGTTGCAGAATTTTGTAGAGTCATTTCAAATTTTATGAAAATGGAACCAAAACTTTAAAAGATATTAATGAAAGTTTTCTTCATTCTATTAAATCCTATCCTACGTCATTAATTCAACGATATCCCATGATAGGTATTGATTCTAGGTTGCTATGGTGATGGCTTCCTATTTTAGATGGAGTCCTATTATTTCCGTATGAACCAAATAAACCAAATTTGTACACTAAAATTGTTTAATTACAGCAATTCTAAAATCTACTGACAGTTTTTTTGGATGGATGTTTCCGGAGAAATAGACATTAAATGGAAAAAGAGCCTAAATATGGATTTCAAGTTCTGAAAATTTCAAAGCTAGGCTTCAGTTTCCCATTGAAATTTTCAGTCAATGTCAATAAAAGATAAAATATTTCCAACTTAAAATGTACTTGTTTTATTATGGAAATTAGTCCTATCCCTATAACACACGATATAAGTCATTTTCTCAGTGAAATAATAACGATGATTTTTTTTGTACTTACGTATTATCCGTGCCAGGAGATTGATCGCCAAAAATGGTTGCCAAGTACCAGTCTTGTTTATCGTTGCCAATCATGTTTTGAAACGCAGTAATTTAACATTATCAAATAACATTGTTAAAAATTGTAATTAATATAAAATAAATAAAATGTAATATATGTTTATTAAATTTATAACATTGTTAAAAATAGTAAATAACATTATTTTAGTAAAATTAATAAATGGTAAATAGCATAGTAAATAAGAAAGAATAATATTATAGATTACCAGAGGGCCCGTGCAAGGATTTCGCACTGAATTCTAATATTTTTTAGGTACTTCTCTATAATGCTGTCGACCACTTTTCATAACAAAAAACTATCGCCAAATTGTAAGATTAAATGCCAAAAATGCAGTCCCATTTACTTGATGTCAGAAGCATTATACGTGTTTGTTAAATCATCAAGTGGTTTTTAAGTCGACATTTGCGTGTATTTTTCATTATGTTTTACTGGTTTATTAGTTATTTCATTAATTAAAATAACAATTGCGTCCTTAAATTCTTATATCTTATTTATTTATTTTGATATTCCAATGGCAACGTTCTCCCGTTTATTTGGCGATAGTTTTTTGTTATGAAAAGTGGTCGACGGGATAAAAGAGAAGTGCCATTTTTTATCAATATGTAATAGTTATTAGATGCAGGTTTAAACTTCTAAAGAAAAAGCAAGGATAAAAATATCTGTAAACAGCATTTAGTTGTTAGTCAATCCAGAATATCATCTAATTTATTCCATCAAAGTTAGAGTAAAAACTGATCCAAGATTGCTAAAGGCACGCGCGAGAAAAAAAAAATTAACAATCGTATTTTAACTGCATTAGAGGATGACGTCATCCGCTTCGGTAAAAACATGGGACATAGAAATATAAATCTAAACATTTCAATTTAAATTTCGTTTTTTAATCATAAATATAAAATAAACCCGTGCGGTGTTTTTTATAATAATTGCTGAGCATCATATAATGTGGTATTTTATTTTTTTTGGCAACAATGTTTTGAGGAAAACCTTTCATTTCATTTCGGAAAACAATGCCGATTGTATTTTTAATTATCAGTAATTTTTAATCGAAAACATGTTTTAACGAAATGTTAAGTGTGCTATGTCAGAAGCGTTTTTAAAATCCTTTCATATGCTATCTCATTCGTCGTTCTGCGTTTCGTATTTTCAGAAAAAAAGGGATGTTGACAGGAGAAATAATATATATGACCAGAGGGCCCGTGCGAGGATTTCGCACTGAAATCTAATATTTTTTAGGTACTTCTCTATTAACCCGTCGACCACTTTTCATAACAAAAAACGACCGCCAAACTGTAAGATTAAACGCCAAAAATGCAGTCCCATTTACTTGATGTCAGAAACATTATGCGTGTTTGTTACGTCATCTAGTGGTATTACATTCGACATTTGCGTGTATTTTTCATTATGTTTTACTGATTTAGTAGTTATTTTATTCATTAAAATAACAATTGTGTCCTTAAATTCTTATATTTTATTTATTTTTTGATATTCCAATGGCAACGTTCTCCCGTTTATTTGGCGGTAGTTTTTTGTTATGAAAAGTGGTCGACGGGATAATAGACAAATACCATTTTTATCAATATGTAATATTTATTAGATGCAGGTTTAAACTTCTAAAGAAAAAGCAAGGATGAAAATATCTGCAAACAACATTTAGTTGTTAGTCAAGCCAGAATATCATCTAATGTATTCCATCAAAGTTAGACTAAAAACTGATCCAAGATTGCTAAAGGCACGCGCGAGAAAAAAGAAAATTAACAATCGTATTTTGACTCCATTAGAGGATGACGTCATCCGCTTCGGGAAAACCATGGAACATAGAAATATAAATCTAAACATTTCAATTTCAATTTCGCTTTCTAATCATAAGTATAAAATAAACCCGTGCGGTGTTTTTTATAATAATTGCTATGAGCATCATATAATGTGGTATTTCATTTTTTTTTTTTTTTGGCAACAATAATTTCAGGAAAACCTTTCATTTCTTTCATGAAAACAATGCCGATTTAATTTTTTAATTTCAGCAAATTTTAATCAAAAACATGTTTTAACGAATTGTTAAGTGGGCTATGTCAGAAGCCGGTTCTAAAACCTTTCATATGGTATCTCATTCGTTGTTCTGCGTTTCATATTTTCTGAGTAAAAGGGATGTTGACAGGAAAAATAATATATAAGGATTCCCAGGCATGTACCATGTAGCAAGAAAAAAAATATATAAGGGT
The DNA here is from genome assembly GCA_963931845.1 of Maratus michaelseni. NCBI lineage: Eukaryota > Metazoa > Arthropoda > Arachnida > Araneae > Salticidae > Maratus > Maratus michaelseni. Next base: position 173,293,441 of record OZ007591.1, read on the forward strand.
TACTATAATTAGTAATATTAGATCCATGCTTGGCGCAGTTGGCTTAAAACTGGCACGGATAATACATAAGTACCATTTTTAGGGTTTCTTTCATCTCACGAAACCCTATTACCCCCGCTTCGTTGTCTGTCCGTCACAGAGCCATTCTCAAAAAGTATGTAACTTACAGAGTTGAAACTTAGTGTATAAATCTGAATAGCAGCTGTGAAGAGCTCAAAATATTAAAATTTGAAAAATTCGTATTATTTTAATAAATAGAGATGAAAAACCAAAATTCTAACAGCCTTTTCCTATTAAATTGAAACATTTTTAGTTATAGCCGATGCCAAAAACTAAAAATCCACAACGAAACTCTTTCTACAATAATTAATTTTCTATCAGACGATTTTCACGTCAAAAATGAAAATGAAATAAAAAGTTTTGCCAATTGAAAAAAAGATAAATATGAAATAAAATTGATTGACGTCATAGTGGTAAATAAAACGGAAAATGTCTAAGATTTCTCAATAATACAAGGAGTATGAGTATGTGTAAGTGGACAAAGCAGATTAATATCACGTCATTAGAGAATTAAAAAGAAAATTTGACGTCATATAGGAAGCTTAACTAATTTTTCAAATGTTTGAGAATAATACAAAGCGAGTATCAATATAAATAATAGAGAATAGTAAATATATGAGTTTGAGAAACATATTGAATCGTGATAAAAATCCGATTATGGAAATGTTCGCATATTTAAACATTTTGAATGTGTACAATTTGTTTAAGATTGAAATTATTTTTTTAACTATCGCATTTAGTCCGTATGACGGATATTATTATGACAGAATATAATAGCGGGCTTGGACCGCTATCCGGCTGGTTTAGACATTCGAAAAAAGGAAAAAATAGACCGGTAAATTTTTACTTTATAAAAAACATGGCTTTTTTTTTGTTGTTGCTAAATGAAAGTTGTTTGGATTTATTAAAGAAAGGATAAAGTGTTTTGAAAGGAATATTAAACGAAACCCTTTGAGCGATCTTCGATCACACTTACCCACTTGTTTTACATTGTTTTGTATTGATTATTGTCTTGCATAGTATAATTTTAATTTAACAGAATTGTAATTAATTGTTTGTAAAAGTGTATTGAAACTTAATGTCGTAAAATAAAATGAATATCTCTTAGTATAGGAAAATCTGCACATAAAATAAATTTTGTATTCATGCCTTTTTGCATATCAGTTCAAGAGTTATTGCACCAAGATCTGAATATTTATAAAACTAGTTATGGTTACGAACGCACCTCATTTGTCACGTTTGACATATACAATTTCCAACTTGTTAGACTAATTAACAAAGAAGCTTGTTAAATAATTTAATTTTTCTTTCTAAAAAAATTCTTACTCAGGCGTTCGTACGCTTTTACCGCAATTTTTAAATACAAATTTTCCATTTAATATTTAAATAGCAGAAACTGCTGACCCCTTGTTTAATTTCAGGATTTGTAGTACTTATCTGCATTTAAATAACGAGAAAAATTCTAATAAAAATTTGTGGTAAAGCGTATAAACCAACTAATGCATATAAGTTTTTTTTATTTAAAAAAAAAATCCTAACATAAAAAAATAAAATACAAATGGAAAAAATTAAATTTTATGTTTTGTTATATTGAATGTTTACAATGTATTTGATATGTTTATAACTACCAGAAAAAATTTTAGGAAATTGTGAAAAAAAAAAAACTGTAAAAATTCGAGTTGTAATTTTGACTCAGATTTTCTTTAGTCTAACTCATCTCTCGCTCGCTTTCCAAAAAGTGAATCAAACTCAACTCAAAACCCGCTATTTTTTTTTCTTTCATTTTTTTAAAATAAAAATAGAACATAAATCATAAAAACGGTGGCTTTACAAGACAAATATCTATAACAAATACAAACGAATCATTTATTGCAGAAACATCAGTGATGGTTCACTGTGCAGACGCGAAAAGTTTTTGGTTTCCGCCTGTTTGTCTGTTTGTTCCACGATAACTGCCGTAAAAAACGTCTGATGAGGTTGATTTTCGGTAGGTATGTGGGCCAGATAACCGGAATGAGCTGTATAGTTTTTGGTTAAATTGGGTTCATTCGTTCGAAAAATATAGAACATTTCCTTTGAGGTCATAATGTTTTCCTATGGAAATGCAGACGATTTTCAAATTTCATTTTTAACTGAAATGAAAATCGCATATTCGAAAAATGGATTTAAACTTAAAATTATGGATATGAAATGTTTGATAGGGAGGTCTTAAATATATGCAATAGCTTTGAAAATTTGCCATTACCTCTATTAGAATTTAGAAATTAATTGTTTAAATTATTGGAAAAAAATTTGTAACTGTTCGGAAAATAAAAAAACATTTTATTTTTCTATTTTTCACAGCTTTTAAAATGCATTCCTTTGTCTTTCCTGTTTTTTTATTAGTTGCAAAGCAACCCTATTTCAAGAAATATCAAAATAAGAAATGCATTTTTTTTATCTAAAAAATTACAAGAATAAGAAGTTCACAAGAATTTCAGAATATCATTCCATAAATCGTGTTTAGTTTAACGCTTCTAATTTCTGAAACCTCCGAAGTATTTTATATGCCTATAAATATGTATGGAATATACAAAAATAAATAAATTGCGGGTTGTAAGATGCTGAATAATATGAAAAGTGAGATTAAAAAACAATGACTTTCAGAGCTGACTTTGAGGCTCCTGATCTGCAGATTTACTAGTAAATATATTTATTTTGTGTGTAAATATTTTTTCTTTGTGTAGGAAATCCTTACATTTGCGGGATTTCTGTCCTGAATTTAGTTGGTGACATTACACATTTTGTCTAATTGTCTAAATTATTGTTTCCAGTGGTGTCTCGTGGATTATTTATATAGAGGTTTACACCACATAAATTTCGAAAATAAAATCGGCCATTACGACTTAATGTACAGGTTGAAATACATTTGAATTTTCAAAAGTGAAATGAAAACAATGCAACTAAAAGAAGTAAAAAGCGCTTGATAAATATAATTTTCGAAATTTACATTATTACAGTAATGTTTTGTCATGTTACGTATTTAAAAGAGATGAAGCGGGGAGTGGGGATGGGGGGGGAAGTATTTAAACTCATACTGGAAATAGAAAAAAAAATCTGAGAATATAATTAATATCATTTTATTTTATTTGTGAATTTATTTCTCCGTTTTTCTTTGGGGGTTCACGTGCTCATGTACTCCAATAGAGAAGTCGCTACCTGGTAGATTCTTTTGAAAAAATGCATTTCAATAACAATCTTGTTCTTTTACCAACAATGATTTAACTTAATTGTTAAGGGAAAATTAACTGTCATAGTTCAGTTTACAACAATCACTTTAGTTCCCAATTTATTTTTTTTCAATGTGAAAAAGTTAACAATATAAATGATTGTTTAATTTAAGAATTCATTTCATCCTCTTAACGTCAGAAAATCTTTCATCAAAGATGCATCAAGTTTACGATATTAATCCCTGATTTCAGGTAACTTTTATAATATTATTATTCATTAAAAAAATATACTATTAAGAGTAAACTATTAAAGTATAAACAGTTTTAAACAATAGTCGAGTATCTTGTAATTGCTGTATGAGTGTATGTTGTATGTATGAGTTAGATAGAGATGATTGTTTAATTTAAGAATTCATTTCATTCTTTTAACGCCAGAAATCTCTCATCGAAGATGAATCAAGTTCACGATATTAATCCCTGATTTCAAGTAAATTTTATAAAGCTATTATTGATTAATAAAAAAATCTACTACTAAAAGTGAAATATTGAAGTATAAATAGGTTTAAACAATGAGTGTTGATTTCAGGGTTCGGTGACATATATCAAAAGATGTATATCATGATATATATAAAAAAATGTGATATTTATTTTCAAAATATCTCATTTTTTGATATTTTCGATATTTTCATACATTTTATATTTATTTTCAAACTATCCCTGTGCGCAATATTTTGTTATTGTCAGTTAAAACAAGTGTAAATGAATTTTTCAACTGTTATAGATTGCATCATTCTGTAGTTGAAGAACCTTTGCTCTAGCAGTAACTTTTTTTTTCAAAAGAGAAAAACATATTTTCCAAGCTTTACGTTTGAAGCTGTTTTTTTCATATAGAACGAATATTTATGTGGGACAATATTAACTTAGCACAGCCCTTTAAAGGTAAACGGTCTAATTTAGATAGGATAAGGTTGGGGTAAAATGGGTATTTTTCAATTCTACACTCATTTTAGCTTAAACAAGAAAGAAAAATCATGCGTCAAGCATAGATTATATAGCACTTTCCAACGCTTCTAAAATAATTTTACAAATCATTACCGTTTAATAAGCTGAAAGATGACAATAAACTCTAAGTAAACAATTTGGAAAACGCATAACATATTTAAAAACGTAATTTCAGGAATTTTCAATATATACAATATTCGGAAAAATATCTGAATACTTTTATGTAGCCCTGTATATGATCTATAGATTTGTATATATACATAGGATGCTAAATTTTAGTTTAGTTAGGAAACGCGTAGCACCGTTTAAATTCTCCTTCTGGAGTTTCTGTCAATAAACGGAAATGTGTTCGCGAACTTTTGTGCTGCCCTGTATAGGATCTACAGAATTTATACACACCACGTAATAGACAAAAAGCTAGTTAAGATTAAAATCGCGTTTAGTAACTTAAAACGCACTTCCAGGAATTATTGTTAACAGACAGTAGAGAATTCTTTTGTGTGTCCCTGTAAATGAACGATGACTGCTATACACACACTATTCTGTAGTAAGCCTCTTGTAATGAACCTTAGTAATATATATAAACTTCAATGCGTTTAAAATAGTGGAACATTATTTAAATAAGCCGCAGACGATTTTTCTCCATAGACGTAATGTAACGGAATTATTTTGACTGTCCCTGTAAAGTAACTCTAAGTGCTATACACCTACTATTCCATATTAAGCTTCTTCTAATGCATCTTAGTGATCTATATAAATTTCAATGGGTTTACAATAGTGAAACATTTTTAAAATAAACCGCAAATGATTTTTCCCCATAGACCGCAATGTAACGGAATTCTTTTGAGTGTCCCTGTAAGAAAACTATAAGTGCTACACACTTCAGTTGAAATAGGGAACGTGCCATAGATAACTGGCTGTCTGGCTGTCACCCGCCTTGAGGATCCGCTTTTGGCATATGATCGGGACAAGCCCCAAGCTCAAGGCAGGAAGGTCTCTACCGTCCAAACGACACCACCGTCTCCGGATTAACTAAAATTTCTTACACCATCAATCATAAGTGGCAGCCCTATTTATCAGGGCGTGCCATGGGAAAACATTTACATATTGAAAAGTAAATTATAGTAAATTATACAAACTCTAATTCACAAATGGCAGCCCTATTTATTCAGGGCGTGCCTGATTTTATACAATGTTTGAATATTATAGATTATATACACAATATTTAAAGCTACAGTTTTTTACAGGTAAGTAGATTTAAAAAAAAAAAAATGTATACACAATAATTATATAAGTTACATGTTTTACAAATTTCAATATTTACACATTATACATAATAGCTCTTTGCAAGATGATAACAGTAATTTTCTAAGTTTAACAACATTTTCCATTCTTTAAAAGACAACCCTAAGAAATGTCTGCCCTCATGATTAACCATGCAAGAAGTAGATGAATGAATATATGAATTGTAAAGTAACAATTATGTATTTACAGGTAGTACACTTGATATATTTACATTTTACTAGATAATCAATTATATTGATTATTTTAACTATTTAATTGTTAGCAAGATTTTCCGAACATTTATACACTTAATTATAATGAGTAATGCAATGAATACTACACTCGAATAATATACAAATATACACGATGAATAAAACAATGGAAAATTTATATTTGAATAATAATCACTTATATACAATGAATAAAACTAGAGTAATATACTTGATGAATAAACACTTATAAACAGAAAATATAGTTAAAGATACATAACACCGCAAATTAAGAGGACAACCGTCTCCATGAAGCGAAATAACCTTCACAGGACGAGCAATAGCAGGATTAAAAAATATTTTAGATTTAAAAATAAAATTTGTATTTTATAAAAGAATATTTCTCATTTAAGATATTATAATTTTGATATAATTTACCTAGTGATTCATTATTATTAATAATATCCATCATGTCCTCGAGGAGTGTTGGAAATTTCCTATGAAATTTATATTTCATAAATCTACACTTCCCGAAGACATAATGGATAGGATCACCCCTCTGGCCACAAACACATAGATCATTATCCATTTTACCGATTTTATTTAAGAATGTAGGAAAACTGCCGCAGCCCGTGAAAAAATATATTGAGACTTTATCTTTAGTTATTAATTTAGTGTTGACTTCTGGCACAAGCTGATACGTAAATCTGCCGCTTCCTGAGTTATCCCAGTTGTACTGCCACCTTTCCAGTAATTGATCTTTGATACATTTATTTAAATATGAGCGTGGAAATTTTATTCCGCGCTCTACTGGAAGGTTGGAGTACTGAGCAGCATCATTAGCCAGCTTGTCCGCCAGTTCGTTGCCTATTGTACCCGCGTGTCCTTTAACCCATGTTAGATAAAATATTTTGTTTTTATTTTGATGTATTAGTTGCTGTATATCATAAATTGCTTTAAGTGTTGGAAATTGATTTGTTAATGAAAGGATTGTTGATTGACTATCTGATAAAATTTGAAATTTATTAAAGTTAGAATTTATTGCCCATTCTATTGCTGTTATGGCCGCGTGCAGCTCTGCTTGGTAGACTGTGTTTTCTGGTTGAATTTTAGTAGTTTTTTCGTCTATTTTTATGTTGTTCTGAAAAATCACCAATGAGAAAGCTGTATTAGAATCCACCTTAGAACCGTCTGTGTATATGTGTGTAATATCTATGTTATTTAAGATTTTGTCTATTGTTATTAGATTATTTAAAAAGTTTTCTGGGTTAATTGTGTATTTGTAAAGCTTTTCTTCTATGTCATTTTAGTTATTACCTTATTATCTTTTAATAATATCTCTGTGTTGTTTAATATTTTATATTTTAAGTTTTTATGTTCTAACGTTAGTAATAGTGGTGGAATACCTAGTAGTGTCTGTAATGTGTGAGTTGAAGTATTTTTATATGTTTTTGTTATTGATATTAAACATAATCTTTGTATGCTCTGGAGGTTACGTTTGTCAATAACTCTTAAATCGTCGTACCATACCTCCGAGCCGTAAACTATTATTTTCTCTAAGACTGTGATGTACCAGGTTCTAAGGCGTGATCTACCCACTCCCCATGTGGCTGAAAAAACGCGTTTTATTGAAGATGTTAATAATACTATTTTGTTTTTAATTTTTTGGATGTGTTTATCCCATTTAAGATTTGATTGGAATGTTATACCTAAGAGATTTAAGTCGGTGACACCTTTTATATTGGATTGTTTTAATTTAAAGATTGGTGGACGACTCAGCAAGGCATTTTTACCCAACAGAATGTACGATGTTTTATCTGATGATATTTTTAGCGAGAGGTCTTCACATAATTGGGCAAAAAGGGCAATTCTTTCATTCGCGTGCGATTCTAAATCTCTTCTATTGTTTGCGCGTATAATAAGATTGAAATCATCGCAAAAGGCATAAAGATTAGTGAATTTAGTGTAGAATATTTTTAGTATTTGATTGGCCACAAGGAGCCACAGGAGAGGGCCGAGACACGAACCCTGTGGCCAACCTTGGGAAGTAGGACGTTTAATGCTATTATTTAGGTAATCGGTAATGATAAGTCTGTCTGAAAGAAAGCTTAGGAGAAAGTTTATAAGATATTTTGGGACTGGCAGGGTTTTGAGAATTCTGCCCAATGTTGTCCAGTCAATATTATCAAACGCCCCCACAATGTCAAATGAGACGAGCGCGCAGTATTTATTTGATTTTAGATAATTATTAATTTTATATTTTAATCTGTTAAGTAATTGTACTGTACTATTTCCTTCAAGGAAGCCAAATTGAGATTTATGTAAGTAGTTATTGTTTTCTAGATAGTAATTTAGTCTATGTTTAAGCATGCGTTCTAGGATTTTGCCCAGCATCGGGAGAAGGCAAATGGGTCTATATGAGGTTGGGAGTTTAGGATTTTTATTGTTTTTTGTGAAAAATATAACGTTAGCTATTTTCCAATTTTTTGGGAAATAATTTAAATTTAAACATTTATTGAAAAGATCACGAATTAAGTATTTGTATGATTTGAAAAGATTTTTTATGAGGTATGCGTCTATTTTATCGGGACCAGGGGCTTTAAGATTGTTTTGTTCAGATAATGCTGTTTTTATTTCTTTATTTGAGAAGAGTGGGGGGGAGGGGACTATCTCCCCTGCTGGGGCTAAAAGTAACGGAACAGTTGGATTTATTGGAAAATGATGTGTTAAAAGATTTTGAAATGTTTCTTGTTTTGTAATGTAAGGTGAAGAACCTTCCAAGGATGTGTGAATAAAGTGTTCGTTTGATAAGTTTTTGTTTGTTGCAATTTTGAACGCCTGCCCAAAGGTGTCTTTTGTATTATTACAGAATTTTTTCCAGGAATTTAATTTTTCGCTTTTTATGTGTTTTTTATATAGCGCTCGCTCACGTTGTAGAAGCGTTCTCCATTTTGAGTCACCCGATGACCTCCATCTTTTCCTTAGAGCTGATATTTTGTTTCGGTGAGATCTTAGCGCGTCAGTCCACTAGTCAAAAGTTGGGTATAGTTTAAGTTTTTTAGTTTTTAATGTTTTTTGACATGTTTGGTTAATTTTGATATTGAAGTCTTCTAGCCAATTATCCAATTTGTCATAGGTGTCAACCGATGTAAGTTTAGTGTGTAAGTCCGTGGCCAAAGGTCTGAAGAATTTGTTAAATTTTTTGAAGGTTGTATACTTTGTTTTAAACCTTTTGAGATCTATTGTTGAGGGTGTTAATGAAAGAGAGAAACAAATATACCTATGATCAGATAGCGATACGGATTCTGTGTCCACGTACCAGGAGTCGACGAAGTTGGTTAGATCCTGAGTGCACACGGTGACATCTGGGTTTCCCCGACATGGACGACCCGGCTCTCCTATGAACGAAGGTGGTGATTCCGTATCGTTTATGAGTGTTAAGTTCTTTGAAAGTAGTAGGTATGTTAGGATGGATCCCCGTTCATCCTCCTTTTGGTAGCCGAGCAATGACAAGTGCACGTTGAGATCTGCTCCCAAAATCAGGTGCTGAAGGGGCATGAAGAAATCCAGCCATTTTAAGTCCTCTCGGAAGTCTCCTGATGGTTTTGAATAACAGGATCCTATTGTTATTGGTCCTGTAGATGATGTTAGATTCACGAAAACTGAATTATGGTCGCTGTAACATTGAACTACCTCCACATCAGGGCGTTTTACTATGATTGCAGCTGTATTGTTCCCCGATGTGAAGGTTTGCCAAGACTTGGAGGGGACTGCCCATATTTTTCCTTCCTGTGAATAATAGTCCTGAATCAGCAACACTAGGATCTTATTCTTGTTGGCATGGCCCATGAGATTCCCAGTTGCTGCTTTAGATTTTTGTAAGTTTATTTGAAGAAAGGTCAGTTTGTCGATTTTATTATCTATTTTGTTAACTATTGTATTGGATGAAGCTGAGGTTTTATGCTGTATGGGGGTTGGATGAATATTGTCTATGTTGAATTTAAAAACTGTTGTTGTGCGTAGATGTTTCTCTGTTGGATGTAATAATGGAAGGCTGGACATTCGGAAGAGTCAGCCGAGTGAGGAAAGTCGCCCTGCGTTCCTGAGCAGTTTACGCATTGATGTTTTTGGGGGGATTTAGCCAATGGGCAAACAGAAGAAGCATGTTTTTTCGTGCAGTATTTACAGGACGTTTGAGATCTGCAGTTTGTATTAGCATGTCCAAAGCGCTGGCAGTTGCTACATCTGATTATAGGCAGGTAGGTGCTCACCCTACATGTAGAGAATCCAAATTGAATTTTTCGTTCCCGTAGCATATGGGCTGCTATATATTCCTCGACCTCCAGGATTAGTTGGTATTTTCCGTTTCTCTTTATCTTTTTGAAGACTGCTACTGGAGTTTCTGGATTGTAGAAGCTTTCCAACTGTTGCAATATTGTTTTCTCTTCTATTATTTCTGGAATCCCCAGTATGATAATTTTCTTTAAATTTGTGGATTTATACGTTATTTCTATTATGTCTTTAAGTGATGTTATGTTTTCGATACTTTCCATTAGTTCAGTCGTTTGGTCGTCTGATGTAGTTTTGATTATTAGAGTGTTTCTATCTTTAGCTATTGCACAATATATGTTGGTTGTATTTGACGATGTTTTTATTTCTCTTGTTAGTATAAGTCTGATTTCATTTAGTGCGATATTAGTTGTGGACTTCCTCTTAATTAGAATTGCTGAACTTGAAAACTGCCGGTGATTCTTCATTTCCCTGTTGTGGATTTTATTTTGTAGACGGATTCTGGAGTACAAGCTCTTTGATGTTTCTCTCTGATCTGTTGTGGCCGCCTCTTCCTTCTGTTGCATCTCCTTTGTATTTGTCAATATCTTTTCCTTTGGCCTTGTTATTGTTTTCTCTATCTTCATCAATTTCTCGAGTATCAATTGTATATCGGTTATCGTTGTTTCTTTCTTATTGTTCTCTAGAAGTTCTTCCACTAAATTTTGTTTCACTTCCAATTCCTCCATAATGTTCTGTAGATGTTTTTCTTTCTTCTCCAACTCGTCCGATAAGTTTCGTTCTCTCAATGCTGTTTCTTCCTGCATTTTTATATAGCTCTCATTAATTTCTGTTCCACTGGCAGCTAATTTACTTTCTTGTTCATTGATTACCTTTAGTTGATCTTTAACAATTTTGTTGAGGAGTTGTACTTGTTGTTCGTTTTTCTGGTTCTTATTTTGTATATCTTCTAAGTTTTTAAGATTTTCTTTGTGGTCATTGTACATTTTCGTTGATTTGGAGAATATCATGTCTAGGTATTTCTTTTTCTCACTCGACACTCCCTTGTACCTTTTTGCGTTCAGTTTTACGTATATATCTATAAGTTCTGGGATGTTTTTCGTTTGAGCCATTTTTTTGTTGAATCTATATTCCTCTGTTTTTGGTGTCGATGTAAATTTGAATCTGGATGGGACCAGTCGTGGTTTTTTATTATTTGTGATTTTTGAGTCGCTAGCGAAATCTGCAGCTTTATCTTCACTGGTACTCGACTGATGATCTACGATGGATTTTTTCAGATGGACCAATGTTGGTGTCATTGAAATATTTTGTTCTAATATCGGGGTTTTCTCATACATAGTTCTTTTGTTTAAGTCATGATGTTGTTCATGAGATGCATTACCCTCATTTTCACTAACTTTATCACTCTCTTCCATTTTACTTATCTGTTCTTGTTATTTATGATTTTTAGTCAACAGTATATATGAGTTATATTATATTTCAATTAATTACTGGATCAGGCTCATTAGCTCCCCATACATGGTAAAGAAAAATTGGAATTTTGAAGTTAATAGACTCGCCAAAATAGAAGAAAATAATTTAGAAAATAAAATAGAAAAAGCCTAAAAAAAAAACACTACGTCCAAATCGGTAAGGGATCCCGTGCTCAAAAATGGGTGATCGCAAAATTTATTATAATGAATGGTATAATACAGTTATAACATGATATATTCAGATAGCAATTGTTGGAGGTTGTTTTTAATAGTGAATTAGACATAAAATTATTATAAAAAGTTAATTAACACCAGGTGCAAATATATACATGAATATATAGCAACATTTCATTTGTAAACCAGATTTTATTTGCTAACTTTGGCTAGATATTATGTCTGAATACTCTAGAACAGATAAAATGAAGACTAGTTTTAAACAATTACAGTCCTTAAGAAAATAATACCCTTGATTATAGACCAACAAAAAATTAATGATGAAAATAAAGATTTTTTTTTTTTTCTCACAACAATTTTCCATATGAACACTGCAATTAATTAAAAATGTATTAATTGAGAATTAGGTTAGTAATTCACCAATTAAGAGTTAAATGGGACGGATGCAGATGCTGTAGAAAAATAATAATATGGTTGAGCTGAGTGCAAAGTTCGGCTCCCGCAACAGTAGGAGGGAAGGGTCACCAAACTTACCCATATGGGAGCTACATCAAGAGATCCATGCTGCACTTGAGCTATGGGAGTATAGTAATGAGATAACTGCCATAGATAACGACAATAACATATAAAAATTGCAGAGCAATCCGAGCATATTTACGGGAGTTAGAGCACGGACAGACGGCCAGACGGCCATACGGCCAGACGGCCATCCGGCCATCCGGCCAGACAAACCGAAGTCATAAGCACTTTTCAACTAGGTTGGAAAGTGCTAAAAAGATTAAAAACATTTTTTTTTAAGTTAATGTGTTATGTGATGAGATCCTTGTCAACTAAAGTATTTTAAAGCATATATTTAAAAATTGAAACTTCTAAACTTTTGCTTGTTTTTTCTACCTATTTTACGCCAGGCATTGGGTAAAATGAGTAGTAGGTGGGGTAAAGTGAGTAGTGGTGAAAATACGATTATAGCTACCCTGCATTGTATGGAAATGTGTTTATTTTGTTACCAGAAATGATTTTAGTTATATTAAGTTACATGTAAAAACTTTAACAATTTTTATGTTGCTTCCCTTAAGATTTTAAGAATTTGAGATTTTTAAACGGCACAGGTGCAGTCATTTCTAAAAACATAATGATAATTTAAAAATGGGGATTTTCTACTGAATTTACCAATGAAACCTTCAATATTTATGACTGTAATCTTCTCATTAAATATTTTGATGTTTTTTCCCCTCTGTATGGCCCCCTACTATGGTCGAATTGCCTCGCAATATCTTAGGCGCATTTTAACTGGGAACTTTGGAGGATGCAGATTTGTCTAGTGTTCCTACTAAGTAAATATAAACAAAATGCATCCTTTTCTTAAAAAAAAGAAAAAAACCTGGCGGTTCAGCCTACAGGCACAGGTGGATTTCGAAGACGCAGACCGTGGGGCGCTGTTTATTGGAAATTGCAGAAGAAGGACCTTTTTGTCATGATGTGGCAGTTGGGACCGCCCACTTCGAAATCTACCTGTACCTGTGGGTGGAACCGAGAGGGGTTTTTTGTTTATTTATTTATTTTTACTATAATAGTTGGTGCTATAAAAAACTTGTCAATATAAAAGACGTTTTAGATAATATTAAGTAGATTTATAATAAATATAAAGGGATTTGATATCTTGCGAATGGACGAAATGAAATTTTTTCTTCTTAAACCCCTATTTCTCCCCCCCTCCTCCTCCCTGGAGGCCATTTATAATGATATCATTAATCTGTCATACATACATTTTTGGCCCTTTTTCTAGAAGTAATAATAACTTTAAACGGATTTGATACGTATCATAATTAAGAAGTTAAAGGTTTTTTCTGTTTTTACAAACCGCAACCAACCTCCCCCCCTTTTGTTCCGATTTTGCCCATTAACAAACTTGAGCGAGATTTTATGCACCTTGATTTTATATATCAGTTTGGAAGAGATTTGTGCAGACTTATGGAAGTTATCAAGCCCATAAAAAAGTGATAAATATATATAAATAGACATGGAGTTAGATAGATAAAGTTTTGAACTGGGTGTGGTTTTGGGTTCTTAACAGTCATGACCGGCGTAGATCTGCAAACATTTTTGAGAAATTCCAACATAGGTGAGAATGTAATAGGTAGTATTTCTTACGAAGTCTACCTAACAGTGAAATGCTCTCCGAGTTGCACCCAGAAATTGATAATAAAAATCTTCGTCCTACCGATATATTCGAAGTTCCAGAGCACGACTTGTGTTTGTCGGAAGACGCAAGAATATATATTTCATTGTTTATTGCTTGTTTTATCGTTTTGAATGGCAGATGGGTTCTATGAGCGTCAAATATTAGAAGAATTGTTTTTCTGGTTGTTTTAACATGAGTGATAAGTACTGTATATCTATTAGGTTGTTCGGAAAGTTCCTTCCGTTGGGAAAACTAATTCGTACCGGAAAATTCTGCCCGTCAATTATCAGACGTTATTAGATATCGGAATTAATGCCTAATAATTAAATGAAAGAATTTTCCGGTACTTTCCCAAACAGAAAGAACTTTCTGAGCAACCCAATAAATATGTAGAATGCAATCTACTACATCAATCATAACCTCTCCAGTCTTATATCGAACTCGCTTTTTTTTTCGCGTAGCATTTTCCAAAGCTTTTTTGTTCCTTTTGATTTGGGTATTAAATGGAATTTCTTTGAAGGATGGCATATTTCAGATCTTTGTCCGGAGAAGACATGGCAACAGTTAAAAAAAACAACTTTGCAAGCGGATGCATGATCAGGAAGCTTTTCGGCTGCTCTTGATGTTGAAAATAGAAAGGCCCGTCCCCGCACGGCCCAGAGCAGAAAAATCAAGGAAATTTTTCAAACGGGCCGGGCCGACAGATTAAGATAACTTTTCTAACGGGCCGGGCCGAGAAATAAAATTAAGCGGTCGATTGGCACAATATAACAAATTTAAAAGAGTCGGACAAAGCGGAGAAAATTACAATTTTTCGAAATTCTCGGACTGAGCAGGGACTTTCCAGAACGTGTCGGGCAGGCAATATTTTTTAAATAATAGCAATAATGAACTTTTGTTAAAGGAATATTTGGAAATATTCGTTAATAAATTACATAGAAATATATATATTTTTTAATCTACATTTTTTTTAATATACAGCTTAAAAAGTTATGTGTTTAAGCATATTTTTTCTTTTATTCTAAACTACACAAATTTTTTTAAGGAGTGTATATTTGAATGTAATTGTATAAGAATCTAAGTGATCATTAATATTGCTATTCTATTCTATATAGCTTGTGAATATATAGTCTGTAATTTACTGTAAATTTTTCGCATAAATGTGTATGCAGTATTCTTTAATATAATTTAAATTTTATTTTAAGAACAATAATTTTTTGTAAAAATTGACTCAGGGTGGAACTGTTATCATAAATTTTTGCATGGTCTGAGCCGGGCCGGGCCGTAAATTGCGAAAATATAAATGGACCGGTTTGGGCCCAGGTCGAACTTTTATTTTTTTCATCGGGCTGGGCCGGACCCAGGCATGGAAATTCCTGTCCGTGAAGACCTCTAGTTGAAACTTGAAAGTCGTGTTACAACCACTGTCTCTCTCTCAGTTATTCTTCTGAGTTCAACAACACTTTTGTCAATAATATAAAAAAACAGATTTTTTAAAACGTTGCACGATATGTTTACCTTTTACAGTTTAAACAGCTTTCGATAGTTTTTGAAGACTACTATAGTGCGTGTAAAAACTTTAGAGGCAGCAACAAATTTTAATGTTTTTGATAAATTTCAAATCAGATGAAAGAGTTTAATATAATATCTATCATGAAGTTGAAAAGCTAATAAAAATGTCATCAAAATTTATCTGTAAGTGTTTTATTACGAAAATAAAGTATTTATACACAAAACACTATTTCCGATAGTGTAAAAACTTTAAGGACAGCAAAATAATAACAATACAGTAATGAAGAAACAAATACTTTATGTGTTGTGCACTCACCATTGCTTTTAATGACCACAAATATTCTATCTTTCATGGACATTATTAATTTTTGGCCCAGTTTGGGACTAGTTTTGTACCATTCATCTTCCAGCGTAGATCTTTGTTCTGAATCTGAGGAAAAATACCTCCCATTTTGGTAAATTCGTCTTTCTAGAATTCCCCGCCAGTTCTCGATAGGGTTTAGATCAGGACTTTTGGGTGGCCATTGCAAAACTTCCATATTTTTCTTCTGGAACCAGAGCTTTGCCCTACGGCTTGTGCGCATTATTTTGCTTATAAATCCATTTTTCCTTTGCTATAGTATTGCAACTGGTGAAAGATGGTTAGAAAGAGTTTTTAGATATGATTTGGATTAACTTTTCCTGAAAGAAATGTAAATGATCCCACGCTGCTAAACGAAAAACAGCCTCATGTCATAATGGATCCGTCTCCAAATTGACGTTTTAAGAAAATTTCTTTTACTTTTCTAAAATCATGCCAACAAACTTCGAGCTATCAGAATCATCTTAGTTCCAACTCTTTTCATCGGAGAAAATAACTTGCAGACTTTTGTCGTCCCAAATCATCAATGGACCTTTTGCACGTGATGTCACACGCCACAGATGGTGGTATCGTGATCCGATATTCTAGCAACTGTACCGACAGAATGCCAGTATGCGCAGCCGCAAACACCACAAGCAGACGACTTTTAACCTCGACCCAAGTTGGGTGTATAAAGTTTAACGGAAATTTTGCAAATTTAACGAATATTATTGGATACAGAACAACATTTTGAATTCATATTATAATATATTAAATATCTACTGCAACAATAATGAATTGTTTTGCGATATGTTTAACAAAAGAGCATTAATAATACATACTCTATAGAACGCTATGCTAATATTTAAAAGTAAATATAGCCAGCAGACGAATTTTAGCCTGGAAGACTCAAGTTGCTTGCATAAGGTCCGTTGTCTTGCACACTGTAAACGCTGCGTTTTGTATCTAGTTAGTAATGAGGGTTTACACAATTTTGCTATGTATTGGAAAATCCCCGATCGAGTAATTGTATTGCAGATTATTTTCTTGCATACATTGAACCCAATCATTCGTAAAATTTCTTTACTTGAGTATTTTCCAGTTGATAGTAATTTTAAAAGTTTCTTTTTATCTCTGGGAGACAAGGCTTTTAATCTTCTTCCAGCGATTTTATTCCATACCTTAAACCTTAAAAAATTGTTTATGACGGGTTTAAGTCTTCCTAACTTTTTGGCAATAGACCGACAAATAATTCCTGACAATTAAAAAGATTCAACAGCACCTTTTTCATATTCAGTCAGTTTACTTGCTTTAGGCAACATTATAAAATTAGCAAATCTCATAATAGAAAACGTCATTAAAATTACTATACACAACAGTTGTTAACATGCAAATCAATAATAATTATATGTAACATTTCTATCAAAAAATAGTGGTGTCCTTAAAGTTTTTACACAGGCGAAAATAGCGGTTTTTTGCATAATTATTATGTTTTCGCAATAAAAAGCTCGCATATACATTTTGTGGACTTTTTTATTAGTACGTATTTTAACTTTATGATCAACATTAAATTCCCATTTCAGTTATCTCAATTTATATTTATCAAAATATTTACAAATTGTTGCTGTCCTTAAAATTTTTACACGCACTGTAACTTCGCACCATGCCTTCAGAATTTTTCTACAGGAATTTTTTCAATGGAGCGAAAATTCCAACATCCGAAAGTTCCAGAGCACGAATTTGTATTTGTCGAAGACGAAGAATGTTTATTTCACTGTCTATTGCTTGTTTTATCCTTTAGTATAGCAGGTGGGCAGTATGAGCATGAAATGGTAGAAGAATTGTTTTTCTGGTTGTTTTTAGCTCGAACGTTTTAACTCAAAATTTGGCGTATTTTAGTTAAGTACTTGTGAAATACAAACAAACGCACTTCCGTGGTTATCCTGTTGAAATCGTTGATTCAATTCATAATAAACTAATTAAACGTACACATTCCAACGTCAACAATGTTCGCAATGAAAATTTAATTATACTTCCATATTTTCAAAGAATAAGCCATCAAATATCTAGAATTTCGAAAAGATTAGATTTTAAAGTCATTTATGCACCATTTAACAAAATCAAATTTACAGATCTCAAACAACCAATTGACAGATTTTCACATTGGTAAATTTATAATATATCTTGCAAATGTAATAGAATGTACATAGATAGGTCCGTTTGGGGGAACATAAAAACGATGTTAAAAATTGTGACACTAAACGATCTGCGATTGCTAACCAATGTTGGTCTAACAATCACAGTGTTATTTTTTCAGAGGGTTCAATAATTAAAAAATTATCATCGATTTACGACCTTGATTTTTGGGGAGCTTATCCTAAAGGAAGAACTCAGGCAACTTAGTTAATGATATGTCCAGTACACCAAATTTTTTAAATGTCTGGCTACCTTTCATTTAATTCATTCTCCTGCCCCCCCCCCACTTTTTTTGTTTTTCTCCTCCGTGCTTAAACTTGCCCACTCTGGCCGGCCGCTTCTATTGGTCTCCTTCGTCACATGTGTTTCCTGACTCCGCTGTTGTTTTTGAAACCTCACCGCTATTCAATCTTGGTCGCGTGCAGAGACACAAGCATAGGTACATGCCTTAAACTTTTGAATCTGTTTTTAACCTTTTAAATTTGGTACTGATAATGGAGCTTTAGGGGCTTCGAAACAGCTGTTTGCCATTTTTTATATTTTTATTTGTGCTACTTCACGTTGATCATTTATTTTTAATACAACGGCACAAAGTTCAATCCACCTGTTTTAAACGCACTTCCAATATATACGATTACAACTTCAATAATCCAAGGAGAACTAAATCAAATTATAACATTATTTTATTTTTAAAGAAGTAAAGCAAATACCACCAAATTTAAAATAAGTATGTAAATATTAAATATTTTACTATAAAACTCCATTTAAATTCATTTTTATTCCTTAATAAGTAATTATAGATTAATAATAATCCTAATTTAAAAATGAAATATGAATAGTTTTATGCAACAAATTAAATAGACAAATGTTAATTTTAATGTTTGAGTATGATAGCAATTCACAATAGCGTGTCAAATAACGTTGTCAGAGTTATCTCGCGGGGTGGGGGTGGGAGAGAAAGAAAGAAAGAAACGTAAGATTTATATTGACATTAGTTTGTTTTGGTTTTATCTACTACCGTCATTTTTCTCATCGAACTACATTGAATGAGCCAATAATCCCTTCTTTCAAGAAGTTTCCCTAAAAATAAATCATTAATTAATAGTTATAATTGGCATTATCCAACTGTATTATTATTACAGTACTCTAACACACTAATTAATTTAATTAATCTTCCAGTCGCATTTCGTAGCAAAAAGTTCCTCAAAAGTGAAATTTTTGTAGCAAATTTAAAAGTAAATCTATACAAATTATTGAAATTATAAAAGTTAGATATAAATTTAAAAAAAAAAAAACCCCTGAAGAGATTATCGTACACAAAGGTAGGTAAACGTACAACGTACAATAAGCCTATAAAACGCTCAACTTTATGGGAAAAACATACAATCTGGCAGTCCTAGTGTTAAATAAATGTATCAAGTGCGAATATAACTGGTGCTCATAGGGTTCCATACATTAAATTTATTAATTAATAAACTTTTACTGCCCCTCATTTTTTCATAATTTTACTTTTAGTAGATTCTGAAATAGGAGGGGTGGGGGCGGGACATATTTTTCCAATATACTTTCGGCGATATCTCTGAAAATATAATACCTAAAGTTAAAACAAATATATTTTTGAATTCGATGTTACGATTCTTCGAACAATACCCTCCAAGATATGTAAAAAGGAAGTTTGTTTTCGAGTAACGTAATTAATATCTCGGCTTAAGACAGACAATTTTTTTTCGAAAATCATTATCCAATATCCTTGGATGATTCTGCGTCAATAGATAACCTCGAGCACCCGTCAACTCCCGCGCTGAGGCTGATCGCTCGAAAAGTAAAGTCTGTGTGTAACAGAAAAATGCGTTTTTCTCAAAAACTGTCTTACCTAAGAAAATTTCCATAGTTTTCCTGCAAGGTTTGAATAAACTCCTACTCCCTTCATTTTTTCATAATTTTAGTTTCAGTAGATTCGGAAATAGAGGGGAGAGGGCATATTTTTGCAGTGCATTTTGTACGATATCTCTGAAAGTATACTACCTAAAATTAAAACAAATACATTTTTGAGTTCGGTATTACAAGGTATTTCACACGACACCCCACATGATAGACAAAAAGAAAAAAAAATTCAAGTAAATTAATTAGCCCCCTAAATTTTTTCTAAACATATTTGTGAATAGCTAATAATCTGAAAATAGGTGGGAGGAAAGGTTTTATAACTTTCTCAAGTTTGAATTTTCCACGTCCCATAATTTACGAGAAAAAATGACTCTGACATACGGACAGACAGGCACAGGAGGGATCTTATAATGTTTCCGTTTTCACTTTTTAAGTACGGGACCCTAAAAACAAAAAGATGTGACAAAAAACTAACGAAATATTTCTGAAGAAAATAAATGTCTTTATTTTGTGTTTATTATTTATTTATTTATTTATTTATTTATTACTTACCCATCATACGTAGTATAGGGTAAGTCTTGTAATCGTTTGAAAATCAAAAAAATTTTTACTTACCCATCATACGTAGTATAGGGTAAGTCTTGTAATCGTTTTGAAAATCGATTTTTTTTTTTTACGGATTTACACGTTTTAGACACTGGATATTCCGAAAAACAAATTTTTAGATTTTTTTTTTTTTTTTTTTGCCGTCCGTCTGTGTGTCTGTATGTCTGTGTGTCTGTATGTCTGTGTGTCTGTAAACGCTCTATCTCCCGAACAAATTGAGATAGAGACTTGAAATTGGGTATGTACTTAGTATGTAATAATGGGAAGAAGCTTATTGAATTTAAGTCCCCTCGATTATCGGGAACTATTTTTTTCGGACTCTCGAACTATTCGTTCTGATAAAAAGTATATAACAATTTTCAAAATTGTTAATTTTAAGAAGTGACTAAAAAAAACATAAATTTTGCATAAAGTATGAAGTCGATCGGATCATGAGTTGCCGAGATATTTGTAATCCTATTTCCCACACTCTTCGATTTTTTATGACTCTGTATTTCATCCAAATTTCAATTCAAAGATATATTTTAATTTTAAATGAGACGCTTAATCAAATGCAATAAACCGCTAGTTAATAGGATTATTGTTTTTGGAGTTATAAGGATGTTTCTTTTAAGCCATTCAGTAATCGAGCCTTTAAAGTTTATGACGTCATCGTAAACACGATTTTATTCGAATGGCAATGTCTTTTATAAGTAGTTTACACATTTTTTATTTTAATAATTTACATTATGCATGTCCATGATGGGAAAGTATTACGGTGGCCCCCAACGACTAGTTTTTATTTTGTGTGTTTGTGCGTGCGTGTACAGGACAATTCTAATGTATGTAAGATTTCTGTAAAAACAAATTGCCTTTGTTAGCATATGCTATTTTGAAATCACCCAAATATATTCATTCCCTCGGAGACAATTTTGCGGCAACAATGAATTTCATTAATAGTCTTGCTATTTTTCAACAATTACAAACATTACTTCTTATGGCAAATCGTCATTGTTATTTCACAATTCGCAACAACCATTTCCGCTGCGGAAAGTTTTTTTTTCTTCTCACGATGACATTTTTTTCAACAATGAAGATAACTGTTTAATTCTATTTTTTCATTGTCATATTGCTTCTCATCTCTCCGAATTCTGATGTTGAATCATGCTTTCAGGTATCATTTTAAACAAATAATCGTAGTTTTAAAATGAAAGATAAATAGGTTTCATATGCAATACATTAAATAGAGAAATATGAATTTTATTGTTGGAGTAAGGACTCAATACACAATGCTCAGCGTGTCAAATAAGATTGTCAATATAAGAAAAACCTTTTTCCATGAAAAATTAATTTAATCTATATGTTACTAAAATAAACGTAAGATAACAATAAATGTACAAAATGTCTTAAAAACATAAGATCTTAGAAGTACATAACTCTCCTTGCGCTTTTGGCTCCAAACTAAGCCATTATCAAGGACCTTCGACTAGCGGAGACCACAGCACCGCTGGTCGAAGGTCATTGATAATGGGTTAGTTTGGGACTGAAAGCGCTAGGAGAGTTATGTACTACTAAGATCTTATGTTTTTAAGACATTTTGTACATTTATTGTTATCTTACGTTTATTTAGTAACATATAGATTAAAGTCATTTTTCATGGAAAAGAGTTTTTCTTATGGTGAATAAATAAATACGAATATTTCGTTTCGAATTTTCTTTAATTAATAGTTATAACTGGCATTTTCCAAATGTATTTGTTTTACATTACAAGCAGGCTACGCCCGCTACTCTGTTTAGTTTCTCCAAACGAAATATATCGCTGAATTTGACCTTGTGTTTTAACCTTCCTACCCTGAATGGGTCTAATCGACCCGTTTCTATAATTCATTTCATTGGATACGAACCAGAAATTTGCTCTTAAAGTAAGTTGAATGAAAGTCACAGAAAACTAAGTAAAATAAATATGTTAAAAAGTTTAAATAAAAATTCTGGTGTGAAATGTTTTTATCAAGATTGAGTAAAATTTCAACATGGTAGGAAGATTAAAACAATATGGGCCTTTTCCTGGAATGCTCTTACTCATTGCTGAAAAAGATACGAACGTCATTGCGCTATTATATTTTCTTATGTGTCAGACAAAATTTCATTTGTTAAGAACCAACTCTTTTAACCCCTTGGGGACGAGTGACACGAATACGTGACGCATAAGATGCTCAGAATACTCGATTATTCCCACCAGTTTTTTTTTTTTTTTTTTTTTTTTTTTTTTTTTTGTAAAGTTTTCCTTATCTAATCATAGCATTTTTGCGATTCAATTAGGGGAAAATTTCTTATTTGAAAAACCGGTGGTAACAGATTAAAAATTCTGTGAAAGATACTCGTCGCGAAGAGGTTAATTGATCATTTAAGTAGTAGGATTTG
The DNA here is from genome assembly GCA_963931845.1 of Maratus michaelseni. Lineage (NCBI taxonomy): Eukaryota > Metazoa > Arthropoda > Arachnida > Araneae > Salticidae > Maratus > Maratus michaelseni. The sequence goes on from OZ007591.1 coordinate 173,316,261, forward strand.
GTAAAGAACGATAGAACGACATGCAATATACTAAAAATATCCCTGTAAATTTAACAATGCAACTCCAATCAAAATATATTCTGAAGAGCTTTTTATAAAGGCTAATTTTTCATAATCGGGTTCACCTGTTTATAGAACTTTTCCCCATAATCCTATAACTAAGCAACGTAGAACAATATGCAATATACTAAAACCTTCCTGAAAAATGATCCAACTAAAACTGCAAGTCTCAACAAAATCCGTCCTGTAGAACTTAAAAAAACCCTATTATTTCATAATCGGGATCACCTGATTATGGAACTTTTCCGCTATAACAATGCAACGTAGAATGATATGTTATATATTAAAACCTCTTCTAAAACATTATGTAACTAACAGTACAAGTTTTATCAAAGCCATTCAGTAGAAGAAAAAATGACCATACACAAAGGTTTAAATTTACAATGTGCAATAAACCTGAAATACATACAACTCTATGGGGAAAACGTACATGTTGGCAACTCTATCGTCAAAAGACAAAAAGATGTGACAAAAACTAACGAAATATTTTTGAAAAAATGAAAGTCTTTATTTTGTGTGTATTTTTTATTTTATTTTATTTTATTTATTTATTTATTTTTATTTATTAATTAACCATTGGGAAAATGGTTGTTGTTTTCGGTCGAGAATGGACCTCTCGACGTCGTCACTGTATTGATTTCGTCACTTTATTTTTTTAAGCCTTTTTAACGAAATTCTGTAACTTTAGAGGAATTTTTATCGGAATTCTGTAACTATAGAAGAATTTTTCTTCGAATAGGCAACAGAAATGCATAAAATCGTTACAAAAATGTTAAAGTTACAAAAATGTTAAAGTTACAAAAATGATCGATGCAAATTATCAGACATGAAAAAAAGCCGAATTCAAAAATGGACGTCGGATGAGAAATCGTCTTATAAAGCAAAAAACGTGGTCTTCAACTTTAAATGTTTCTGTTTTCATTATATATTGTAAATTTGGTACTTTCGTGTTATAGAGGCCCCCAAGGATGAATCGCCCAGCGATTTCTTTTGTGTGTAGGACAATTTTAGGGTTGTAAGATTTCCCACATTAATTTACTTGGTTGGTAATATGCTATTTTGAAATCACCCAAATTTGTTTATTCCCTCGAAGATAATTTTGCCGCAATAATGTATTTCCTTAATAGTCGTGTTATTTTTCGACAATTACAAACGTTAATACTTATTATAAATCTTCATTGTTGTTCCACAATTCGCAACAATCATTTACGCCGCGGAAAGTTTTTTCTTTTCAAGATGACATTTTTTTTTTCAACAATGAAGACAACCGTTTAATTCAACAATTCACTCTGTTCTTTCAGTGTCATAATGCCTCTCATATATGTTGCTCCGAATCCTGCTGTTAAACCACGATTTCAGGTAAATTTTAATAAATAATCATAGATTATTAATAATTCTAGTTAAAAGAAGAAATGTGTTTAATAGCTTTATATAATACATTAAATAGATGAAATGGAAATTTTACTGTTTGGGTAAGATCGCAATCCAAAATGCTCAGCGTATAAAATAGCGTCGTTCTCAGATTTATCTCTGAGGTAAAACAGACCGGAAGATTTATATTGAAAGTAGTACATATATCAAAAATGTCCTCTTTAAAAAAATTTCTCTAAAAATAAATATTTAATTAATACTTATAATTTGCATTTTTCAGCTGTATTTGCATTACACTATTCCAACACACAAATTAATTTAATTAAATAATTTTTCAATCGCATTTTGTGGCAAAAAGTGCATCAAAATTGAAATTTTAAGCAAATTAAAAAGTTAAGCTGATAAAATTCTTGAAACTTTAAGAATCAGATATTAAAAAAAAAAAAAAAAAAAAAAAAAAGGTAAGAAATTGTCGTATGGGTAATGTTTAAATGTACAACGTACGATAAGCCTAAAAAACGTATAACTTTATTGGGAAAACATACATTCTGGCAAACCTATATCAAAAGAAGAAAGAGGTGACAAAAACTAACGAAATATTTCGGGAAAGATAAATGTCTTTATTTTATGTGTATTATTTATTTATTTATTTTGTTTGTTTGTTTGTGCATGCGTGTAGAATAACTCTAAAATTGTAAGATTTCCCACATAAATTTACTTGGTTGGCATATACTACTTTGAAATCACTCAAATTTGTTTATTTCCTCGAATACAAGTTTTTCGCAACAATAAATTTCATTAAAATTCTTGTTATTTTTCAACAAACACAAACATTAATTCTTATGACAAATCTTAACTATTGTTGCACAATTCGCAACAATCATTTCCGCTGCGATTTTTTTTTCTTTTTACGATGACATTTTTTTGAACAATGTAGTCAATTGTTTAATTCCACAATTCAGTCTATTCTTCCAGTGCCTCTCATCTAAATTCCTCCAAATTCTGATGTTAAACCATGATTTCAGGTAAATTTTAATAAATAATCATAGATTAATCATCATCCTAGTTTTAAAATAAAATGTTAACCCATTACCCGCTGGTGTTGTGCTGACGCAACGGTCAAAATAAAAGTGTATGAAAAAAAATTGCTAAGCTACCACTATTTTAATACGTAAAAAAATACTTTAATGACAAAAACTTTGCTATAAAAGATAGCGAATATAATATTTCATTATTTTTGGTGGTAAACGAATTTCAAAAAAAATATTGAAGACTCCGCCCATATAGTTTTGGCGGTTAATGTGTTAAAAAGTTTTATGCAAAATATATTAAATAGAGAAATTTTAATTTTACTGTTTGAGTAAGAACGCACTCCACAATGCTGAGTGTGTCAAATACGGTTGTCAGATGAATAATGTGTATACACATATATGAATTTTCGGGTACGAATTGATTTTCCCAACCGGCATGAACTTTCTGGACAACCCAATATTTTTTATAAATATTTCGATAGTTTTTGTTACTTCTTTTTGTTTTTTTAGATTAAGCGTTGGAGATTGTATGTTTAACCCCATAAGTTGTACCTTTCCTGGCTTATTTTACGTTGTATACTTAATTTTTTCTCGTATGACAATTTCTTCTTATTATTATTCTTTTTGTAATGCGTAATTCATAATGTGTATAATGTGTATATATGTGAATAACCACAGAGGAATAAATAAATAAAAGGAAAAAATAAAAAAAAGAATAATATTAAGAAGAAATTGTCATACGAAAAAGATTTAAGTATACAACGTAGAATAAGCTGGAAAAACGTACAACTTATGGGATTAAACGTACAATCTCCAAAGCTTAGTCACAAAAGACAAAAAGAGGTAACAAAAACTATCGAAATATTTATGAAAAATATTGGGTTGTCCAGAAAGTTCGTGCCGGTTTGGAAAATGAATTCGTACCGGAAAATTCTGTCCGTTAATTACTATACGTTAGATATCTGAATCAATGTCTAATAATTAAATGATAGAATTTTCCGGTGTGAATTTATTTTCACTACTGGCACGAACTTTCCGTGTAACCCAATAAATATATTTATTTTGTGTGTAAATTTATTCTTTTCTGTTTTTATTGTGTGTGTGAGTAGGATAACTCTAGGTTTATAAGATTTTCCACATAAATTTACTTGGAGTTGGCATATGCTATTTTGAAATTACCCAGACAATTTTATCGTAACAATGTATTTCATTAATAGTCTTGCTATTTTTCAACAATTGCAAACATAAAATTCTCATTAAAAATGTTCATTCTTATTCCACAATTCGCAACAATCGATTTTTTTTCCTTTCATGATAACATTTTTTTTTTCAACAATGAAGGCAATTGTTTAATTCCACATTTCATTCTATTTTTCCAGTGTCACAATGCCTGCTGTCATCTAACTTGCTCCGAATTCTGATATTAAATCCCGATTTCAGGTAAATTTTAATATATAATCATAGATTAATAATAATACTAGTTTAAAAGTGAAATACAAATAGCTATATCCAATATATTAAATAGAGAAATGTGAATTTTAATATTTGAGTAAGAACGTAATCCTGAGCGTGTCAAATATGGTTGTCAGATTTATATCTGAAAAAAAAGGAGATTTATATTGACAATAGTTTGTTTCGGTTTTAACCAATTTTGTCATTTTCCACTTCATATTACGTTGAGTGCGCCAATAATGTCTTCTTTAAAGAAGTTTCCCTAAAAAAAAAAAAAAAAAAAAAAAAAAAAAAAGAACATTAATTTATAGTTTTAATTAGAATTTTCGGTACTTATCCCGTCGACCACTTTTCATAACAAAAACCTATCGCCAAACTGTAAGATTAAACGCCAAAAATGCAGTACCATTGACTTGATGTCAGAAGCGTTATACGTGTTTGTTATGTCATCAAGTGGTTTTTAATTCGACATTTGCGTGTGTTTTTCATTGTGTTTGACTGATTTATTAGTTATTTCATTCATTAAAATAAAATAATAATTGTGTCCTTAAAAGCTTATATTTTATTTATTTATTTATTTTGATATTCCAATGGCAACGTTTTCCCGTCTATTGGGCGTTACAGTTTGGCGATAGTTTTTTGTTATGAAAAGAGTCGACGGAATAATAGAGAAGTACCGAATTTTCCAACTATATTTGTGTTACATTCTTCTAACGTACTAATTAATTTAATTAATTTTCCAGTCACATTTTGTGGCAAAGAGTTCTTAATGGTGAAATTTTTGAAGCAAATTGAAAAGTCATACAAATAACTCATACAAATTCTCTCAACTCATACAAATTCTTAAAATTTTAAGATATACAATGACCTCTCACTTAACGCGATGTTCAGTAATTACTTTTTTCATACCACCATTTTAAAATAGTAAAAATTGATTTATAAATTCTGTGATTAAATAAGGAGAAAATAACTTTAAAAAGAAACCGGTGCTGAAAAATAGTTACAGTGTATCGCGTATAAGTGAGAGGTCACTGCATTTAAAAAGAAAACAGTAAGAAATCATCATGCGACAAACATTTAGGTGTAACAACGTACAATAAGCCGAAAAAACGTACAACTTATGGAGTTAAACGTAGAATCTGCAACTTTAGTCTCAAAAGACAAAAAGATGTGACAAAAGTAACGAAATATTCTCAAAAAATAAATGTCTTTATTTTGCATGTATTTTTTATTTATTTATTTTCTTTGTTTGTGGCTGTACATGTAGAGTAACTCTAGAGTTGTAAGATTAACCGCATAAATTTATTTAGTTTGTATATACTATTTTGAAATCACCCAAATTTGCTTACTCCCTCGAAGATAACTTTGTCGCAACAATGTATATCATTAATATTATTGTTATTTTTCAACAATTACAAATACTCAATTCTTAATACAAATCTTCATTGTTATTCCACAATTCGCATTAGTCATTTTCACTGCGAATATTTTTTTTCTTTCAAAATTACATTTCTTTTCAACAATGAAAACAGTTGTTTAATTTCATGCAATACCTTCTATTCTTCCAGTGTCAAAATGTCTCTTATCTCTCCGAAATCTGATGTTGAATCATGATTGCAGGTAAATTTTAATAAATAATCATAGATTATTAATAATCCTAGTTTAAAAATGAAATATAAATAAGTTTTATGCAAAATATGTAAAATAAAGAAATGTTAATTTTTCTATCCGAATAACTACAAACTCTAAACGTATGTAGTTGCATTTATGGATCCAATATCATTAGAGATAAAATACTGTAGCAAATGAAAATGATGTCATTTCAACGCAATTGTAATAAAATGCTTGAAATTAATGACATTTTTTTTAATTCTACACTTTTATTAGTTGCGTTTGTAATTATATAAATGCGTAACACTTATAGTTGTCGTCAGGTCCGTCCGTCTGTCCGCATATAACAGCGGAAAAACTACTCAACCGAATGGTTTGAAATTTAATATATAGAATCGTTGCAGAATTGTGTCCATTAAAAATTGTATGAATATCGAATGAAAACTTAACAAGAACGAACAATCATGCGTCAAGCATAGACTATGTAACACTTTCCAACGCTTCCAAACTAATTTTACAAATCATTACCGTTTAATAAGCTAAGAGATAACATCTAAGTAAACAATTTGGAAAACACATAACATATTTAAAAACGTAATTTCAGGAATTTCCAACATATACAATATTCGGAAAAATATCCGAATACTTTTATTCAGCCCTGTATAGGATCTATAGATTTTTATATAGACTACATAGGATGCTAAATTTTAGTTCAGTTAGGAGACGCGTTGCACAGTTTAAAATTCTCTTTCTGGAGTTTCTGTACATAAACGGAATTGTGTTCGCGAATTTTTGTGCTGCCTATGCCTTGTGCTGTATATGAAATACAGAATTTATACACACCAAATAATAGACAAAAAGTGAGTTCAATTGAAAATCGCGTTCAGCAACTTAAAACGCACATCCAGGAATTAATTTTAACAGACAGTAGAGAATTTTTTTGTGTGTCCCTGTCAATGAACGATGACTGCTGTACACACACTATTCCGTAGTAAGCCTCTTGTAACGCACCTTAGTGATATATATAAATTTCAATGCGTTTAAAATAGCAAAACATAATTTAATTGAACCGCAAACTATTTTTCACCATAGACGTAATGTAACGGAATTCTTTTGACGGTCCCTGTAAAGTAACTATAAGTGCTATGCATACCCTATTCCATGTTAAGCTTCTTGTAATGCACTTCAATGATATATATCAATTGCATTCTATTTGAAATTGTGTAACATCATTAAAATAAACCGCAAATGAGTTTTCCCCATAGACCGTCCTGTAACGGAATTCTTTTGAGTGTCCCTGTAAAAAAACTATAAGTGCTACGCACTTCAGTTGAAATAGGAAACATGCTATAGATAACGACAATAACATATGAAAATTGCAGGGTAATCCGAACATATTTACGGGAGTTAGAGCACGAACAGGCGGCAGACGGCCATACGGCAGACAAACCGAAGTCATAAACACTTTTCAACTAGGTTGGAAAGTGTTAAAAAAATATTCATAAAAGTTTTTTTCATTCTATTAAATCCTATCGTACATCATTAATTCAACGATATCCCATGATAGGTCATGATTCTATGTTGCCATGGTGATAACGTCCTATTTAAGATGGTGTCCTATGATTTCCGTATGACTGAATTTAAAAACCGAATTTGTATACTAAAATTGTTTGATTATAGCCATGCTATAATCTACCGACAGTATTTTGGATAGACGTTTTCGGAGACATAGATATTAAATGGAAAAAGCACCTCAATATGGATTCCAAGTTCTGAAATTTTCATAGCTAGGCTTAAGTTTTCCATTGGAATTTTCAGTAAACGACAACAAAAGATAAAATGTTGCCAACTTTAAATGTATTTATTTTATTACAGAAATTAATCCTATTCTAATAACAGACGATATAACTATTTTTTTTTAGGGAAATAATAATGGTGACTTTTTTACATTGTCATGTATTAATTATTTGCGCATATTATAATTTTAAAGTCACATAATTGTAATGAATTGTTTCTAAAAGTGTATTGAAACTTAATTTCATAAAATAAAATTAACATCTCTATAGTGTGAAAATCTGCACATGAAATAAATTTCGTATTCATGCATTTTCGCATAAGAGTGCAACAGCTATTGCATCAAGATCTGAATATTTGTAAAACTATAGACCGGGATGCGGCAGCACAGCCAATCACCTCATCGAGTTCACGGCTGAAATTCCAGAATTAGTTAAAACTTGATTCGCATATTAAAACGCAATCGGTCTTCCAAGTCATATCTTGGTGGAAAACATTCAAAAACCCGATTTTAACGGCTAGCTCGTAGGTTTACCATTGTGTGTTCCTGCTCCCAGTCCTCCATGTTTTCATACCTTTGGGTGCAGGAAAACACAATGATAAACCTACGAGTCATTTGCTAAAATCGGGTTTTAAGGTGTTTTCCACCAAGATATGACTTGGCAGACCGATTGCGTTTTAATATGCGAATCGAGTTTTAACTCATTCTGGAAATTCAGCCGTGAACTCGATGAGGTGATTGTTTGTGCTGCCGCCTCCCGGTCTACTAGTTATAGTACGAACGCACCTCATTTGTCACGTTTGGCATATACAATTTCCAAATTGTTTTAATTAAAAAAGATAATGTGCTGTTTCTCACCAACAGGCAGATAAGAAAACTTTAGTTGTTAACCCCATTGTAACAATCGATATTAAATTATCGTGAGTGTTAAAATCAAGAAAAATATTGTTCTTCTAAGCAGGAAGATTAACATTGATAATTCAGTAAATTAACATGAAAATCACTGGTAAAAATCAATTTATGGGCAGGAAACATGTCAATGACAAATCATCCCTAATAGCTAAACTCTCATCAGCCAGGTCATTTGTGGACATGGTATATCTATCTATTCAAAGCGAAAAGCGCATTCTGCCAAATTCCCACTCTCTTTTCCACAAGAAAATCGTCTGTGCGCACGCTTCAACTTTTTTTTTGTTGTTGGTTTCTACCCTCAGAAATGGGATACGTGTTTAGCCATCACCTGTTTAGTCTAGGTGATTGAAAACGGTTGGTTGGTTGGTTGTATAGGTTTTATGGTGCAAAATCCCTTAAGGGACATGCTGCGCCAAAAAGACTAAAAACAGCAAAAAGTGGGACAGAAACAATGTCAGTAAAATTAAAAAGAGCAAGATTGAAAACGGATGGCGTAATATATGGCTATTGCGTTGAAAGCTTTTTTTTTTCCAAAGAACTCATGTTTTCATTACTAAGTATGCATAATTTTTCGTAAAATGCTAAAGAGAGCTTGGATACAGTTATATTTATAACCGATTGAAATGTCAGAGAGTTCGGAAGATGCGAACTATTTTTATTGCTATGTTAAAGGAGCCGACGCGAAAACAAGCAAACAAACAAAAAAGCGAGTAGAAAACATTTCTTTTACAACTCGATAACACTATTTTTTTCACGAAATTTTTCCACGGGAGATAAACCGTTTTATTTATAAACATAAAGATTTCAAAGAGTTCGGACGAAAATAACTTTTTTTATTTTAAAACTATGAAACGAAAATGGGTAAAAAAAAAACAACAAGAAAATGAGCGCTTGGTACTTACGTATTAACTCCACCGCAGCACAAGTTGTGCTAATGCGCCAATAAAGAGCAATCTTGTTCGCACGCGCACACAGTTATCTTTTGGATCCCTTGTTGCCTTGTTGTTTGCTGATTTTTGACGCCATTTTTTAGTGCTACGAAAGATTGGCGGCACTTTAAAACCGCCGAATCTGTAGCTGCGGTGGCGTTAATACGTAAGTACCGAGCGCTTTTATCAATAAATATCAATATTTTTTTGCGAATTTTTCATTTAAAAATATAATTTCATACAAAATCGGGTTAAAAATATAAAATAATAAAAACTTTTTTTTTTTTGATTTATTGTCACGGGTCCGGCAACGCCGGGTGGGTCAGCTAGTAAGTACTTAATTAATCTTTGTACTTTTTAACATAATTGAAAAGTGTTAATGAATTCGGTTTGTCTATGTCTGTCTACCATCTGTCGTTGGTCTAATTCGTTTAAATATACACAAATTGCCATGAAATGTATAAGTTATTGGAGTTTACTATGGTATGTTTGGTATTGAAAATGAAGTGTGTAGCATTGATGGTTCGTTTACAGGGATAATCAAAAGAATTCCGTTACATTACGGTCTATAGGGAAACTAGTCGTTGGGGGCCACCGTAATACTTACCCATCATGGATAAGCATAATATAAACAAAAAAAAAAACATGTGTAAACATGTGAAAATAAAACATGTGTAAACTACTTATAAAATGCATTGATATTCAAATAAAATCGTGGCTTGATGACGTCATAAAAAGGCTCGATTACTGAATTGCTTGAAAGAGGTTTTTCCTTATAACTTCAAAAATAATACTCCTATTAACTAGCGGGTTATTGCATCTGATTAAGCGTCAAATTTCCCATTAAAATATATATTTGAAGTGAAATTTGGATGAAATACAGTGTCATGAAAAATCGAAGAGTGTGGAAATAGGATTCCAAATATCTCGGCAACTAATTATCCGATCGACTTCATGTTTTATGCAAAATTTATGTCTTTTTATTGTCTTTTATATTTACTACTTAAAATAAACAATTTCGAAAATTTTTATATACCTTTCATCAGAACGAATATTTCGAGAGTCCGAAAAAAAATGTTCCGGTTAATCGAGGTTATTGAAATGAAATAGGCTTCTTACCATTATTAAATACTAAGTACATACCAAGTTGCAAGTCTCTATCTCAATTTGTTCGGGAGATAGAGCGTTTACAGACGCACACACAGACACACAGACACACAGACACACAGACACACAGACGGACGGCAAATTTTTGTTTCTTAAAATATGTTTTTTGGAATCTCCAGTGTCTGAAACGTGTAAATCAGTCAAAAATTTTTTTTCGATTTTCAAAACGATTACAAGACTTACCCTATACTACGTATGATGAGTAAGTAAAAATCGACAATTTTTATATACCTTTTATCAGAACGATTATTTCGAGAGTCCGAAAAAAATAGTTCCAGATCATCGAGGTTTGTGAAATTCAATAAGCTTCTACCCATTATTACATACTAAGTACATACCCAATTTCAAGCCTCTATCTCAATTTGTTCGGAAGATAGAGCGTTTACAGACACACACACACAGACATACAGACAGACGGAGGGCAAAAATTTTCTTTCTAAAAATATGTTTTTCGGAATCTCCAGTGTCTGAAACGTGTAAATCCGCCAATTTTTTTTTCGATTTTTAAAAAGATTACAAGACGTACCCTCTACTACGTATGATGGGCAAGTAAAATCGTTTCCGGCGTATTTTAATAATGTTACACTATTTTAAACATATTCAAATGGATACATATTAGCGCACCTCAGTGATATATGTATCCAGCGTCTTGTGCAGAAGACGCTTATTGTAGAATAGGGTGTGCATAGAATGTCTTGTTAATTTACAGGGACATTCAAAAGAATTCGGTTAAGGTACTCTCTATGAACAATAATCTGGTAGCTCGTTTTCAGTTGTAGTAAGTGTTTTTAAATGGAAATCATTTTTTGTATATAATTAGTGTATATAAATTCTATAGATCCTATACAGGGTTGCACAAAAGATCTCACGTTCATTTCCATTTATCGACGGGAATTGCTGAAAGGAAATTTTCAATTATGCTATGTATTTCCTAGTTGAAGTCAATTTTAGCGTATTGTGTAGTATACATACAGATCTATAGCTCTTATACAGGGCTGCACAAAAGAATTCGGATATTTTGTTGGAGTATTGGTAGTAATTGTTGAAATTGGGTTTTCAAATATGTTATGCGTTTTTAGGTGCGTTCGTAATTATATAAATACGTGGCACCTAGTGTCGTCGTCTGGTCCGTCCGTCTGTCTTTCTGTCCGTCCGTCCGCATATAACAATGCAAAAACTACCCAACCGAATTATTTGGAATTTAAGATATATTATCTTTGCAGAATTTCGTCGAGACATTTCAAATTTTATGAAAATCGAATCAAAACTTTAGAAAATATTAACAAAAACATTTATTAAGAAATTTGAATTAAAAAAAAAAAAAATCGGCGCTTTCTTACTATAGAAGCTTTCGAGGTTGAATCGTCAAGCAACCGAGATACTTATTTTATGACAGAAATGAATCTGCAGACGATATAATTCATTTCACAGGATTAAAAATCTTCCAGATCTGAATGTTTATATAACTAGCTATAGTAAGAACTCACTTCATTTGTCACGTTTGACGTACAATTTCCAACTTGTTTTTTTTTAATTGTTTACTTAGTAAACTGGGAATTTTTTTTACAGTATTCTGAATGTGTTTGAACGTGTTTTATAATCTATGATGGGCGCATTATTTTTCGCCCTTGTTTACGGCGCTATAAAGGACATTGTGGTAGAAAGATGGTTCTGGAACAGGACACCAATTAAATGAAAAAATGCCAGATTTTTCTTGCCCATCATATACGTAGTATAGGGTAAGACTTGTAATCTTTTTAAAAATCGAAAAAAAAAATTGGCGGATTTACACGTTTCAGACACTGGAGCTTCCGAAAAACATATTTTTAGAAAGAAAAGTTTTGCCGTCCGTCTGTCTGTGTGTGTGTCTGAAAACGCTCTATCTCCCGAACAAACTGAGATAGAGACTTGAAATTGGGTATGTACTCAGTATGTCATAATGGGAAGAAGCTTATTGAATTTCGATAACCTCGATGATCCGGAACTATTTTTATCGGACTCTCGAAATATTCCTTGTTATAAAAGGTTTATAAAACTTTCCGAAATTGTTTATTTTAAGGTGTGAATATAAAAGACAATAAAAAAAACATACATTTTGCATAAGGAAGGCAGTCGATCGGATAATGAGTTGCCGAGATATTTGGATCCTGTTTTCCATACTCTTCGATTTTTCTTGACCCTGTATTTCATCCAAATTTCAATTCAAAGATATATTTTAATTGGAAAGGAGACGCTTCATCCGACGCAGTAAAACGTTAGTTAATAGGATTATCATTTTTGAGTTATAGCGATGTTTCTTTTACGCGATTCAGTAATAGAGCATTTAAAGTTTAGGACGTCATCAAGCCACGATTTTATTCGAATGGCAATGCATTTTATAAGTAGTTTACACATGTTTTGTTTTCATATTTTATACTATGCCTATCCATGATGGGTAAGTATTACGGTGGCCCCCAACGACTAGTTTTAAATCTATTTTAAATTTAAGTGTTTTCAATCTACAGAAAAATGTTTAGAGATTCTATCATTACAAGAGTATTGTATAATCTACTGATCACATGTCTTTATTCTTCGCTTAAATAGGCTGCTATTACTACGTCATATTTTTTATTATAAATTTTTAGACAGGCATTTTTCTATTTTTATCATTTGAAACACATATTTATGTACCCAGCCATTGAAAAACACCAGTGCAGGATCCTGTAAAAATTCCTAATTTATTAATAAAACAAAGCTTAATTAATCACAATTTCTCCTTTAAACATAATTTCAATACAATATATGAAAATATCACATAAGCTTATCTCAGTAAATCTCCTGAAATTCTCTTCGCATTTAACGTATTAAGTTCGTCGCTAAATTCGGTCTCTGAAAAAAATTTGTCACCAGAATGCGTAGAATATTTTATAATTCTATAGAACTCAAAATTGAAAATTTGTCATCTGGTTGCCGCTTCCACTTCAATTAGATGAAAGAAGCGTTCGAAGCCTTTACGTAGATAACGGTATTTAAAATTTAAAGTTAAAAATGCGAAATCGTGATCCCTTTTACGGGATTATTCGCTTCATTTAGGCACTTATGGGGGCGCTTGATAATGAAGAATGCGTATTGTAATGGCAATTTATTTTTAAGAAAACATTTTAAATGCAGTGAAATGTTACGCTTTCGTTCTTGAAGTTCGGATGTTTCACTATATAGCTTTTATATACAATTCTTGCTTTAAGATTTTAAGTACAAGAGCATTGTTGCATTTATGGATCGCCATATTTAGGCACAAGGACCTTATGTACCAATTTCTAAACTTGCATATGTTTGAAAAAACAATGTTAATAAGAATTCTTTTACCAGTTATTACAAGCGCTTTAATATTTTTAAGCTGCTTGTGTCGTTCATAGACCAAATAAAGAAGCATACAATGATTTTTGTCTGTGAAATTTCCAAGTGTGTTTTGTGAAATAAAAAAAAAATCCTACATTAGATGCAAAGACAAAAATAATTTAAAAAAAAATAAAAAGATATATAATATATAAAATATAAATAAATAATAATATAAACAGTTTTATGTGGTATTCTACTTTACATTATGTCTGTGCTATATGGAGGTAACTATGCAAATACGAAAATGTTCAAACGCAAACGTAAGTTGCAAGTATACTTTAAGCATGAAGAGAGATATATATTTTTCGCAACTCTTGATCGAAGGTTAAAAAATATGTATTTTCTGTTACGTGAATGAAAATTTCTTGAACTTTACATGGTCATATAAATCAAAATCACGAACTTCGGCTTCAAAGTTGTAATTTATTATTATTTTTTTTAAGGCTGTTCTGAAATCCGAAAAAGCTATTTTCTGACACATTTGTGAATTCATTGTTGTTTGGAAGCGCATGCAATAGGAAAGTGTTCTTAATCAGAAACTATGTTATCGAATGGCGGTTTCCATGTTTTAGTAAAAGCCAAAGATATTTAGGAAAATACTGTCAAAGTTGGTGTTTTGAACCGAATTTCTAGATGGGACAGCGCATGAAAGGAAAAAAGGCCTCACGTCATTTGACAACAATCGTTTATAACTCGATAAGTAATGTTTTTTATCGAAAATTGGAAAACACCATTCGATTCTAAATCGTTTGAATAGTCTGTCACTGCCGAGTTGATGCCTTAATGTTTTAAAATGAGTTAGAAAGTTTCGCGTTGTTAAGCAGAGAATTTGAGAATCGCCGAAAATATGATAAGAACTAATGAAGAGCTTGTAAAAATATTTTTATTTTGTGTAGTTGACTTAATTTTGCGGTGAAAATTTCTGGATTTGAAATATTTCACGTCTAAGTTTATTTGGTTTGCAAACACTAATTGCAAACTGTCAATTTAATATATCTTTTTCTTTGAAGGCAACTTGCCGCAACAATGCATTTCAATAATGATACGTGCGTGATTGTTGAAAAAACAATAAGGTACGTTTTTGTGTTTTCAACAATCATACACCTTAATTCTTATCAGAAGTTTTCATTGTTATTTCTAAATTCGGAACAATTACTTCCACTGCTAAAAGTATTTTCATTGACGACGAGAAACTTAACAATATAAAAAAATGTTTAATTCAACAATGCTTTTCATTCTCTCAGTGCCATAATCTCTCTCATATAAGCTGCTTCGAATTCCGGATGTTAATCCATGATTTCAGGTAAAATTTAATATTTTTTCAGAAATTAACAATAATCCTAAAGTTTAAACGAAAAATAAATAGTTTTTTTGTACGATATTAACTAAAGATATGCATAGTTTTACTGTTTGAGTAATTCCAAAGTCACAAAGTCTGGATTTCCATTTTTGCAATCATATGATCATGAGCTCTAATCTCATAATTGATGAAATGTTGTAGCGAGTAAAAATTATATTTTTTTACAATCATAAAAAACTTTTTGAGATTAATAAATAAAAATTACAAACTTTATTTTAAATGCGATATCATTTTAATCATTGAAAGCTTTTCGTAACGTGCTAATTCTGTAATTTTCTGTAACAACTTATTTTCTAAAATGTGTGTGAAATGAAATTAGACAAAAGCGTAATTTAAATAGTCATCATTGCAAAAAATAAGCATTTTATTTTGTTAAAATTTTAAAAAATTGAATTTTTAACCAATCAATCTAGATTTTTTTTCTTAACAATTTAGGTTTGGCAATTTTATTCAATAACGTTTAAAAATGAGTCAGAAAGTTTCGCGTTGTTAAGCAGCGAATTTGAAAATTGCCTTAAGAGAACACAAATCAGGAATTATACGACGATACAAAACAGAAACATTTGCTAAGATATCTTTATTTTGTGTGTACGACTTAATTTTGGTGTAGAAAGTTCTGGGTTTGTCAGAGATGTCATGCCTAAATGTATTTGGTTTGCATATACAGATTGCAAACTGTCGATTTAAAATGTCCTTTTTTTTTTAAGGTAATTTGCCGCAACAATGCTTTCAATAATGACACCTTATTCTTTTTTCAACAATCACACACCTTAATTATTATCAGACATTTTCATTGTTATTTCAAAATTCTCAAGAATTACGTCCGCTGTGAAAGTATTTTATTTGGCGACTAGAAACTCAACAATAAAGACGATTATTTAATTCAACAATTCATTCCATTCACTCAATGCCATATAAGCAGCTTCGAATTTAGCAAGTTAATTCATGATTTCAGGTAAATTTAACTCAAATAACCCTTTTCTTGTAAAATTCTGTTAAGTAATGTCATCTGGGGGTAAATTATTTGTCTTAACTGTTATAACTCATTTTTCAGCTATTGATTTTCAAAAAAGGGATGGTGTCAGTTACTGGAGATGTTGACCACATTTAAGACAAAAATTAATTTTTAGTAGTCAAAAGTACAAGTTTTCATTTTTCTTTTTTTTTCTTCTTTTTTAATGTATCTTTACTATACTTTCAAAAACAAAGACAAGTATGAAATAGATTTAACAATTTGTAATAGGGATTTGAACAAGGAAAAATCCTTAAAGTGCAGTTACTGGGAGTTTCACCTTAGTTTCATTTAACGAATGCTTTCTTTATTTAATTCTCACGTTAACACAAAGCAGTCACCTCGCATTTTAATTGGTTGATGGCCCTTAAGGATATTTTAGGATAATGAATGGTGATTCTGGAACGAATTATCTAAGTTAGGTCTCACTCTATTTAGTATTTTCAATTTTTGAGTTAATTAATACTCAATTCCATATAGTATTTTCAATTTATATTTAGTATTTTCAATTGCAGAGTTAATTGGTACTCAATTCTATTTGGTATTTTCAATTTCAGAGTTAATTAACTGGTACTCTACTCTATTTGGTATTTTCAATTACAGAATTAATTGATACTCAATTTTATTTAGCATTTTCAATTTTATTTTACTATTTTAAATTTATATTTAAAATTTTCAATTACAGAATTAATTAGCTGGTACACAATTCTGTTTAGTATTTTCAATTTCAATTTAGCAGACCAGCCACATATAAAAAGACTTCTGATCTGTTTATGGAGAAATTGACTGAATACTTTATGAGCACATTTAGAGAAAAACTTTTAAAATGCGGAAGTATGTTTTAAAACAATGTTAAATGCAAAGGGTTATACGTTTTAATATATAAACATTTAAATTTTTATGCAAATTTAACAATTCTTTTCAGGTGCATAAATTTCTGATGAAAAATATATGCCTCTCCGCGAATGATAGAAATTAGCAGTCCAGCCACATATAAAAAGACTTCTGACCGGTTTACGGAGAAATTGACTGAAAAATTTGTGAGGACCGAAATACAAAACCTTTTGAAATGCGGAGGTATGTTTTAAAGCGATGTTAAATTCAAAGGTTAAACATTTTAATATATAAACCTTTAAATTTTGATGTAAAATTAACAATTCTTTTCAGGTGCATAAATTTCTGCCCTAAAATATATGCCTCTCCGCGAATGATACAAAAGAGCCAAGTTTAGAAGGCCAAGTTTAAGAAGGCTTGTAACCTGTTTATGGAGAAAGCGACTGAATAATTTCTGATGATTTTAAAATGCGGAGGTATGGTTTAAAACGATGTTAAATTTAAAGGGTTAAACGTTTTAATATATAAACATTTAAATTTTGATGCAAACTTAACAATTCTTTTCAGGTGCATAAATTTCTGATGAAAAATATATGCCTCTCCGCGAATGATAGAAAAGAGCAGACCAGCCACATATAAAAAGACTTCTGACCGGGTTACGGAGAAATTGACTGAATAATTTGTGAGGACCGAAATACAAAAAATTTTAAATGCGGAGGTATGTTTTAAAGCGATGTCAAATGCAAAGGGTTAAACATTTTAATATATAAACATTTAAGTTTTGACGTAAATTTAACAATTCTTTTCAGGTGCATAAATTTCTGCCCTAAAATATATGCCTCTCCGCGAATGATACAAAAGAGCAGACCAGCCAAATGTAAGAAGGCTTGTAACCTGTTTATGGAGATATCGACGGAGTAATTTCTGAGGACTTTAAAATGCGGAGGTATGTTTTAAAACAATGTTAAATGCAAAGGGTTAAACTTTTTAATATATAAACATTTAAATTTTGATGTAAAATTAACAATTCTTTTCAGGTGCATAAATTTCTGCCCTAAAATATATGCCTCTCCGCGAATGATACAAAAGAGCCAAGTTTAGAAGGCCAAGTTTAAGAAGGCTTGTAACCTGTTTATGGAGAAAGCGACTGAATAATTTCTGATGATTTTAAAATGCGGAGGTATGGTTTAAAACGATGTTAAATTTAAAGGGTTAAACGTTTTAATATATAAACATTTAAATTTTGATGCAAACTTAACAATTCTTTTCAGGTGCATAAATTTCTGATGAAAAATATATGCCTCTCCGCGAATGATAGAAAAGAGCAGACCAGCCACATATAAAAAGACTTCTGACCGGGTTACGGAGAAATTGACTGAAAAATTTGTGAGGACCGAAATACAAAAAATTTTTAATGCGGAGGTATGTTTTAAAGCGATGTTAAATGCAAAGGGTTAAACATTTTAATATATAAACATTTAAATTTTGATGTAAATTTAACAATTCTTTTCAGGTGCATAAATTTCTGCCCTAAAATATATGCCTCTCCGCGAATGATGCAAAATAGTAGACCAGCCAAATTTACGAAGGCTTGTAACCTGTTTATGAAAAGAGCGACTGAATAATTTGTGATGACTTTAAAATGCGGAGTTACGTTTTAAAACAATGTTAAATGCAAAGTGTTAAACATTTTAACATATAAACTTTTAATTTTTGATGCATAATTAACATTTCTTTTCAGTTGCATAAATTTCTGCCTTAAAATATATGCCTCTCTGCGAATGATACAAAAGAGCAGACCAGCGACATATAAAAAGACTTCTGAACTGTTTATGGAGAAATTGACAGAATACTTTATGAGCACAGAAATAGAAATTTTTTTAAATGCGGAGGTATGTTTTAAAACAATGTTAAATGCAAAGGGTTAAATTTTTAATATATAAACATTTAAATTTTGATGTAAAATTAACAATTCTTTTCAGGTGCATAAATTTCTGCCTTAAAATTTATGCGTCTCCGCGAATGATACAAAAGAGTAGACCAGCCAAGTTTAAGAAGGCTTGTAACCTGTTTATGGAGAGAGCGACTGAATAATTTGTGATGACTTTAAAATGCGGAGGTATGTTTTAAAACAATGTTAAATGCAAAGGGTTAAACGTTTTATTATATAAACATTTAAATTTTTATGCAAATTTAACAATTCTTTTCAGGTGCATAAATTTCTGATGAAAAATAGATGCCTCTCGGCGAATGATAGAAAATAGCAGACCAGCCACATATAAAAAGACTTCTGACCGGGTTACGGAGAAATTGACTGAATAATTTGTAAGGACCGAAATACAAAAACTTTTGAAATGCGGAGGTATGTTTTAAAGCGATGTTAAATTCAAAGGGTTAAACATTTTAATATATAAACATTTAAATTTTGATGCAAAATTAACATTTCTTTTCAGGTGCATGAATTTCTGCCCTAAAATATATGCCTCTCCGCGAATGATACAAAAGAGCATTCCAGCCAAATGTAAGAAGGCTTGTAACCTGTTTATGGAGAAATCGACGGAATAATTTCTCAGGACTTTAAAATGCGTAGGTATGTTTTAAAACAATGTTAAATGCAAAGGGTTAAAAGTTTTATTATATAAACATTTAAATTTTGATGCAAAATAAACAATTCTTTTCAGGTGCATAAATTTCTGATGAAAAATATATGCCTCTCCGCGAATTATAGTAAAGAGCAGACCAGCTACATATAAAAAGACGTCTGACCTGGTTATGGAGAAATTGACTGAATAATTTAAGAGGACCGAAAAACAAAACTTTTAAAATGCGGAGGTATGATTTAAAGCGTTGTTAAATGCAAAGGGTTAAACTTTTTAATATATAAACACTTAAATTTTGATGCAAAATTAACAATTCTTTTCAGGTGCATAAATTTCTGCCCTAAAATATATGCCTCACCGCGAATGATACAAAAGAGCCAAGTTTAGAAGGCCAAGTTTAAGAAGGCTTGTAACCTGTTTATGGAGAAAGCGACTGAATAATTTCTGATGATTTTAAAATGCGGAGGTATGTTTTAAAACAATGTTATATTTAAAGGGTTAAACATTTTAACATATATAAACATTTAAATTTTGATGCAAACTTAACAATTCTTTTCAGGTGCATAAATTTCTGATGAAAAATATATGCTTCTCCGCGAATGATAGAAAAGAGCAGACCAGCCACATATAAAAAGACTTCTGACCGGGTTACGGAGAAATTGACTGAATAATTTGTGAGGACCGAAATACAAAACATTTTAAATGAGGAGGTATGTTTTAAAGCGATGTTAAATGCAAAGGGTTAAACATTTTAATATATAAACATTTAAATTTTGATGTAAAATTAACAATTCTTTTCAGGTGCATAAATTTTTGCCCTAAAATATATGCCTCTCCGCGAATGATACAAAAGAGCAGACCAGCAAAATGTAAGAAGGCTTGTAACCTGTTTATGGAGAAATCGATGGAATAATTTATGAGGACTTTAAAATGCGGAGGTATGTTTTAAAACAATGTTAAATGCAAAGGGTTAAAAGTTTTAATATATAAACATTTAAATTTTGATGGTAACTTAACAATTCTTTTCAGGTGAATAAATTTCTGATGAAAAATATATGCCTCTCCGCGAATGATAGAAAAGAGCAGACCAGCCACATATAAAAAGACTTCTGAACTGTTTATGGAGAAATTGACTGAATACTTTATGAGCACAGAAGTAGAAAAAATTTTAAAATGCGGAGGTATGTTTTAAAGCAATGTTAAATGCAAAGTGTTAAACATTTTAACATATAAACTTTTAATTTTTGATGCATAATTAACATTTCTTTGCAGTTGCATAAATTTCTTCCTTAAAATATATGCCTCTCTGCGAATGATACAAAAGAGCAGACCAGCCACATATAAAAAGACTTCTGAACTGTTTATGGAGAAATTGACAGAATACTTTATGAGCACAGAAATAGAAATTTTTTTAAATGCGGAGGTATGTTTTAAAACAATGTTAAATGCAAAGGGTTAAACGTTTTATTATATAAACATTTAAATTTTTATGCAAATTTAACAATTCTTTTTAGGTGCATATATTTCTAATGAAAAATATATGCCTCTCCGCGAATGATAGAAAATAGCAGACCAGCCACATATAAAAAGACTTCTGACCGGGTTACGGAGAAATTGACTGAATAATTTGTAAGGTCCGAAATACAGAAACTTTTGAAATGCGGAGGTATGTTTTAAAGCGATGTTAAATTCAAAGGGTTAAACATATTAATATATAAACATTTAAATTTTGATGCAAAATTAACATTTCTTTTCAGGTGCATAAATTTCTGCCCAAAATATATGCCTTTCATTGAATTATACAAAAGACCAGACCAGCAAAATGTAAGAAGGCTTGTAACCTGTTTATGGAGAAATCGACGGAATAATTTCTGAGGACTTTAAAATGCGGAGGTATGTTTTAAAACAGTGTTAAATTTAAAGGGTTAAACGTCTTGATATATAAACATTTAAATTTTGATGCAAACTTAACAATTCTTTTTAGGTGCATAAATTTCTGATGAAAAATATATGCCTCTCCGCGAATGATAGGAAAGAGCAGACCAGCCACATATAAAAAGAATTCTGAACGGGTTACGGAAAAATTGACTGAACAAAATTATGAGGACCGAAATACAAAAACTTTTTAAATGCGGAGGTATGTTTTAATGCAATGTTAAATGCAAAGGGTTAAACATTTTAATATATAAACATTTAAATTTTGATGTAAATGTAACAATTCTTTTCAGGTGCATAAATTTCTGCCTTAAAATATATGCCTCTCCGCGAGTGATACAAAAGAGTAGACCAGCCAAGTGTAAGAAGGCTTGAAACCTGTTTATGGAGAAATCGACGGAATAATTTCTGAGGACTTTAAAATGCGGATTATGTTTTTAAACAATGTTAAATGCAAAGTGTTAAAAGTTTTAATATATAAAAATTAAAATTTTGATGCAAAGTAAACAATTCTTTTCAGGTGCATAAATTTCTGATGAAAAATATATGCCTCTCCACGAATGATAGAAAAGAGCAGACCAGCCATATATAAAAAGACTTCTGAACTGTTTATGGAGAAATTGACTGAATACTTTATGAGCACAGAAATAGAAAATTTTTTAAATGCGGAGGTATGTTTTAAAACAATGTTAAATGCAAAGGGTTAAACATTTTAATATATAAACATTTAAATTTTGATGTAAATTTAACAATTCTTTTCAGGTGCATAAATTTCTGATGAAAAATATATGCCTCTCCGCGAATGATAGGAAAGAGCAGACCAGCCACATATAAAAAGACTTCTGAACTGTTTATGGAGAAATTGACTGAATACTTTATGAGCACAGAAATAGAAAAATTTTATATGCGGAGGTATGTTTTAAAACAATGTTAAATGCAAAGCGTTAAACGTTTTAATGTATAAACGTTTAAATTTTTATGCAAATTTAACAATTCTTTTCAGGTGCATAAATTTCTGCCCTAAAATATATGCCTCTCCGCGAATGATACAAAAGAGCAGACCAGCCATGTTTAAGAAGGCTTCTAACCTGTTTATGGAGAAAGCGACTGAATAATTTCTGATGACTTTAAAATGCGGAGGTATGTTTTAAAACAGTGTTAAATTTAAAAGGTTAAACGTCTTGATATATAAACATTTAAATTTTGATGCAAACTTAACAATTCTTTTTAGGTGCATAAATTTCTGATGAAAAATATATGCCTCTCCGCGAATGATAGAAAAGAGCAGCCCTGCCACATATAAAAAGACTTCTGAACTGTTTATGGAGAAATTGAATGAATACTTTATGAGCACAGAAATAGAAAATTTTTTATATGCGGAGGTATGTTTTAAAACAATGTTAAATGCAAAGGGTTAAACGTTTTAATATATAAACGTTTAAATTTTTATGCAAATTTAACAATTCTTTTCAGGTGCATAAATTTCTGAGGTAAAGTATATGCCTCTCCGCGAATGATAGAAAAGAGCAGACCAGCCACATATAAAAAGACTTCTGAACTGTTTATGGAGAAATTGACTGAATAATTTATGAGCACAGAAATAGAAAAATTTTTAAATGCGGAGGTATGTTTTAAAGCAATGTTAAATGCAAAGGGTTAAACATTTTAATATATAAACATTTAAATTTTGATGTAAATTTAACAATTCCTTTCAGGTGCCTAAATTTCTGCCCTAAAATTTCTGCCTTTCGGCGAATGATACAAAAGAGCAGACCAGCCAAGATTAAGAAAGCTTGTAACCTGTTTATGGAGAAAGCGACTGAATAATTTCTGATGACTTTAAAATGCGGAGGTATGTTTTAAAACAGTGTTAAATTTAAAGGGTTAAACGTCTTGATATATAAACATTTAAATTTTGATGCAAACTTAACAATTCTTTTTAGGTGCATAAATTTCTGATGAAAAATATATGCCTCTCAGCGAATGATAGAAAAGAGCAGCCCTGCCACATATAAAAAGACTTCTGACCGGTTTACGGAGAAATTGACTGAATAATTTGTGAGGACCGAAATACAAAAACTTTTGAAATGTGGAGGTATGTTTTAAAGCAATGTTAAATGCAAAGGGTTAAACATTTTAATATATAAAAATTTAAATTTTGATGTAAAATTAACAATTCTTTTCAGGTGCATAAATTTCTTCCCTAAAATATATGCCTCTCCGCGAATGATACAAAAGAGCAGACCAGCCAAGTTTAAGAAGGCTTCTAACCTGTTTATGGAGAAATCGACGGAATAATTTATGAGGACTTTAAAATGCGGAGTATGTTTTTAAACAATGTTAAATGCAAAGTGTTAAAAGTTTTAATATATAAAAAATAAAATTTTTATGCAAACTAAACAATTCTTTTCAGGTGCATAAATTTCTGATGAAAAATATATGCCTCTCCGCGAATGATAGAAAAGAGCAGACCAGCCACATATAAAAAGACTTCTCAACTATTTATGGAGAAATTGACTGAATACTTTATAAGCAGAGAAATAGAAATTTTTTTATATGCGGAGGTATGTTTTAAAACAATGTTAAATTTAAAGGGTTAAACATTTTAATATATAAACATTTAAATTTTGATGTAAAATTAACAATTCTTTTCAGGTGCATAAATTTCTGCCCTAAAATTTCTGCCTTTCCGCGAATGATACAAAAGAGCAGACCAGCCAAGATTAAGAAGGATTGAACCTGTTTATGGAGAAAGCGACTGAATAATTTCTGATGACTTTAAAATGCGGAGGTATGTTTTAAAACAGTGTTAAATTTAAAGGGTTAAACGTCTTGATATATAAACATTTAAATTTTGATGCAAACTTAAAAATTCTTTTTAGGTGCATAAATTTCTGATGAAAAATATATGCCTCTCCGCGAATGATAGAAAAGAGCAGCCCTGCCACATATAAAAAGACTTCTGACCGGTTTACGGAGAAATTGACTGAATAATTTGTGAAGACCGAAATACAAAAACTTTTGAAATGTGGAGGTATGTTTTAAAGCAATGTTAAATGCAAAGGGTTAAACATTTTAATATATAAACATTTAAATTTTGATGTAAAATTAACAATTTTTTCAGGTGCATAAATTTCTGCCCTAAAATATATGCCTCTCCGCGAATGATACGAAAGAGCAGACCAGCCAAGTGTAAGAATGCTTGTAACCTGTTTATGGAGAAATCGACGGAATAATTTCTGATGACTTTAAAATGCGGAGGTATGTTTTAAAACAGTGTTAAATTTAAAGGGTTAAACGTCTTTATATATAAACATTTAAATTTTGATGCAAACTTAACAATTCTTCTTAGGTGCATAAATTTCTGATGAAAAATATATGCCTCTCCGCGAATGATAGAAAAGAGCAGCCCTGCCACATATAAAAAGACTTCTGACCGGTTTACGGAGAAATTGACTGAATAATTTGTGACGACCGAAATACAAAAACTTTTGAAATGTGGAAGTATGTTTTAAAGCAATGTTAAATGCAAAGGGTTAAACATTTTACTATATAAACATTTAAATTTTTATGTAAAATTAACAATTCTTTTCAGGTGCATAAATTTCTTCCCCAAAATATATGCCTCTCCGCGAAAGATACGAAAGAGCAGACCAGCCAAGTGTAAGAATGCTTGTAACCTGTTTATGGAGAAATCGACGGAATAATTTATGAGGACTTTAAAATGCGGAGGTATGTTTTTAAACAATGTTAAATGCAAAGTGTTAAATGTTTTAATATATAAAAATTAAAATTTTGATGCAAACTAAACAATTCTTTTCAGGTGCATAATTTTCTGATGAAAAATATATGCCTCTCCGCGAATGATAGAAAAGAGCAGACCAGCCACATATAAAAAGACTTCTGAACTGTTTATGGAAAAATTGACTGAATACTTTATGAGCACAGAAATAGAAAAATTTTTATATGCGGAGGTATGTTTTAAAACAATGTTAAATGCAAAGGGTTAAACGTTTTAATATATAAACATTTAAATTTTGATGTAAATTTAACAATTCTTTTCAGGTGCATAAATTTCTGATGAAAAATATATGCCTCTCCGCGAATGATAGAAAAGAGCAGACCAGCCACATATAAAAAGACTTCTGAACTGTTTATGGAGAAATTGACTGAATAATTTATGAGCACAGAAATAGAAAAATTTTTAAATGCGGAGGTATGTTTTAAAGCAATGTTAAATGCAAAGGGTTAAACATTTTAATATATAAACATTTAAATTTTGATGTAAATTTAACAATTCCTTTCAGGTGCCTAAATTTTTGCCCTAAAATTTCTGCCTTTCGGCGAATGATACAAAAGAGCAGACCAGCCAAGATTAAGAAAGCTTGTAACCTGTTTATGGAGAAAGCGACTGAATAATTTCTGATGACTTTAAAATGCGGAGGTATGTTTTAAAACAGTGTTAAATTTAAAGGGTTAAACGTCTTGATATATAAACATTTAAATTTTGATGCAAACTTAACAATTCTTTTTAGGTGCATAAATTTCTGATGAAAAATATATGCCTCTCAGCGAATGATAGAAAAGAGCAGCCCTGCCACATATAAAAAGACTTCTGACCGGTTTACGGAGAAATTGACTGAATAATTTGTGAGGACCGAAATACAAAAACTTTTGAAATGTGGAGGTATGTTTTAAAGCAATGTTAAATGCAAAGGGTTAAACATTTTAATATATAAAAATTTAAATTTTGATGTAAAATTAACAATTCTTTTCAGGTGCATAAATTTCTTCCCTAAAATATATGCCTCTCCGCGAATGATACAAAAGAGCAGACCAGCCAAGTTTAAGAAGGCTTCTAACCTGTTTATGGAGAAATCGACGGAATAATTTATGAGGACTTTAAAATGCGGAGTATGTTTTTAAACAATGTTAAATGCAAAGTGTTAAAAGTTTTAATATATAAAAAATAAAATTTTTATGCAAACTAAACAATTCTTTTCAGGTGCATAAATTTCTGATGAAAAATATATGCCTCTCCGCGAATGATAGAAAAGAGCAGACCAGCCACATATAAAAAGACTTCTCAACTATTTATGGAGAAATTGACTGAATACTTTATAAGCAGAGAAATAGAAATTTTTTTATATGCGGAGGTATGTTTTAAAACAATGTTAAATTTAAAGGGTTAAACATTTTAATATATAAACATTTAAATTTTGATGTAAAATTAACAATTCTTTTCAGGTGCATAAATTTCTGCCCTAAAATTTCTGCCTTTCCGCGAATGATACAAAAGAGCAGACCAGCCAAGATTAAGAAGGATTGAACCTGTTTATGGAGAAAGCGACTGAATAATTTCTGATGACTTTAAAATGCGGAGGTATGTTTTAAAACAGTGTTAAATTTAAAGGGTTAAACGTCTTGATATATAAACATTTAAATTTTGATGCAAACTTAAAAATTCTTTTTAGGTGCATAAATTTCTGATGAAAAATATATGCCTCTCCGCGAATGATAGAAAAGAGCAGCCCTGCCACATATAAAAAGACTTCTGACCGGTTTACGGAGAAATTGACTGAATAATTTGTGAAGACCGAAATACAAAAACTTTTGAAATGTGGAGGTATGTTTTAAAGCAATGTTAAATGCAAAGGGTTAAACATTTTAATATATAAACATTTAAATTTTGATGTAAAATTAACAATTTTTTCAGGTGCATAAATTTCTGCCCTAAAATATATGCCTCTCCGCGAATGATACGAAAGAGCAGACCAGCCAAGTGTAAGAATGCTTGTAACCTGTTTATGGAGAAATCGACGGAATAATTTCTGATGACTTTAAAATGCGGAGGTATGTTTTAAAACAGTGTTAAATTTAAAGGGTTAAACGTCTTTATATATAAACATTTAAATTTTGATGCAAACTTAACAATTCTTCTTAGGTGCATAAATTTCTGATGAAAAATATATGCCTCTCCGCGAATGATAGAAAAGAGCAGCCCTGCCACATATAAAAAGACTTCTGACCGGTTTACGGAGAAATTGACTGAATAATTTGTGACGACCGAAATACAAAAACTTTTGAAATGTGGAAGTATGTTTTAAAGCAATGTTAAATGCAAAGGGTTAAACATTTTACTATATAAACATTTAAATTTTTATGTAAAATTAACAATTCTTTTCAGGTGCATAAATTTCTTCCCCAAAATATATGCCTCTCCGCGAAAGATACGAAAGAGCAGACCAGCCAAGTGTAAGAATGCTTGTAACCTGTTCATGGAGAAATCGACGGAATAATTTATGAGGACTTTAAAATGCGGAGGTATGTTTTTAAACAATGTTAAATGCAAAGTGTTAAATGTTTTAATATATAAAAATTAAAATTTTGATGCAAACTAAACAATTCTTTTCAGGTGCATAATTTTCTGATGAAAAATATATGCCTCTCCGCGAATGATAGAAAAGAGCAGACCAGCCACATATAAAAAGACTTCTGAACTGTTTATGGAAAAATTGACTGAATACTTTATGAGCACAGAAATAGAAAAATTTTTATATGCGGAGGTATGTTTTAAAACAATGTTAAATGCAAAGGGTTAAACGTTTTAATATATAAACATTTAAATTTTGATGTAAATTTAACAATTCTTTTCAGGTGCATAAATTTCTGATGAAAAATATATGCCTCTCCGCGAATGATAGAAAAGAGCAGACCAGCCACATATAAAAAGACTTCTGAACTGTTTATGGAGAAATTGACTGAATACTTTATGAGCCCAGAAATAGAAAATTTTTTTTATGCGGAGGTATGTTTTAAAACAATGTTAAATGCAAAGCGTTAAACGTTTTCATATATAAACGTTTAAATTTTTATGCAAATTTAACAATTCTTTTCAGGTGCATAAATTTCTGCCCTAAAATATATGCCTCTCCGCGAATGATACAAAATAGCAGACCAGCCAAGATTAAGAAGGATTGTAACCTGTTTATGGAGAAAGCGACTGAATAATTTCTGATGACTTTAAAATGCGGAGGTATGTTTTAAAACTGTGTTAAATTTAAAGGGTTAAACGTCTTGATATATAAACATTTAAATTATGATGCAAACTTAACAATTCTTTTTAGGTGCATAAATTTCTGATGAAAAATATATGCCTCTCCACGAATGATAGAAAAGAGCAGCCCTGCCACATATAAAAAGACTTCTGACCGGTTTACGGAGAAATTGACTGAATAATTTGTGAGGACAGAAATACAAAAACTTTTGAAATGCGGAGGTATGTTTTAAAGCAATGTTAAATGCAAAGGGTTAAACATTTTAATATATAAACATTTAAATTTTGATGTAAAATTAACAATTCTTTTCAGGTGCATAAATTTCTGCCCTAAAATATATGCCTCTCCGCGAATGATACGAAAGAGCAGACCAGCCAAGTGTAAGAATGCTTGTAACCTGTTTATGGAGAAATCGACGGAATAATTTATGAGGACTTTAAAATGCGGAGGTATGTTTTTAAACAATGTTAAATGCAAAGTGTTAAAAGTTTTAATATATAAAAATTAAAATTTTGATGCAAACTAAACAATTCTTTTCAGGTGCATAAATTTCTGATGAAAAATATATGCCTCTCCGCGAATGATAGAAAAGAGCAGACCAGCCACATATAAAAAGACTTCTGAACTGTTTATGGAGAAATTGACTGAATACTTTATGAGCACAGAAATAGAAAATTTTTATATGCGGAGGTATGTTTTAAAACAATGTTAAATGCAAAGGGTTAAACATTTTAATATATAAACATTTAAATTTTGATGTAAAATTAACAATTCTTTTCAGGTGCATAAATTTCTGCCCTAAAATATATGCCTCTCCGCGAATGATACAAAAGAGCCAAGTTTAGAAGGCCAAGTTTAAGAAGGCTTGTAACCTGTTTATGGAGAAAGCGACTGAATAATTTCTGATGATTTTAAAATGCGGATGTATGGTTTAAAACGATGTTAAATTTAAAGGGTTAAACGTTTTAATATATAAACATTTAAATTTTGATGCAAACTTAACAATTCTTTTCAGGTGCATAAATTTCTGATGAAAAATATATGCCTCTCCGCGAATGATAGAAAAGAGCAGACCAGCCACATATAAAAAGACTTCTGACCGGGTTACGGAGAAATTGACTGAAAAATTTGTGAGGACCGAAATACAAAAAATTTTTAATGCGGAGGTATGTTTTAAAGCGATGTTAAATGCAAAGGGTTAAACATTTTAATATATAAACATTTAAATTTTGATGTAAATTTAACAATTCTTTTCAGGTGCATAAATTTCTGCCCTAAAATATATGCCTCTCCGCGAATGATGCAAAATAGTAGACCAGCCAAATTTACGAAGGCTTGTAACCTGTTTATGAAAAGAGCGACTGAATAATTTGTGATGACTTTAAAATGCGGAGTTACGTTTTAAAACAATGTTAAATGCAAAGTGTTAAACATTTTAACATATAAACTTTTAATTTTTGATGCATAATTAACATTTCTTTTCAGTTGCATAAATTTCTGCCTTAAAATATATGCCTCTCTGCGAATGATACAAAAGAGCAGACCAGCGACATATAAAAAGACTTCTGAACTGTTTATGGAGAAATTGACAGAATACTTTATGAGCACAGAAATAGAAATTTTTTTAAATGCGGAGGTATGTTTTAAAACAATGTTAAATGCAAAGGGTTAAATTTTTAATATATAAACATTTAAATTTTGATGTAAAATTAACAATTCTTTTCAGGTGCATAAATTTCTGCCTTAAAATTTATGCGTCTCCGCGAATGATACAAAAGAGTAGACCAGCCAAGTTTAAGAAGGCTTGTAACCTGTTTATGGAGAGAGCGACTGAATAATTTGTGATGACTTTAAAATGCGGAGGTATGTTTTAAAACAATGTTAAATGCAAAGGGTTAAACGTTTTATTATATAAACATTTAAATTTTTATGCAAATTTAACAATTCTTTTCAGGTGCATAAATTTCTGATGAAAAATAGATGCCTCTCGGCGAATGATAGAAAATAGCAGACCAGCCACATATAAAAAGACTTCTGACCGGGTTACGGAGAAATTGACTGAATAATTTGTAAGGACCGAAATACAAAAACTTTTGAAATGCGGAGGTATGTTTTAAAGCGATGTTAAATTCAAAGGGTTAAACATTTTAATATATAAACATTTAAATTTTGATGCAAAATTAACATTTCTTTTCAGGTGCATGAATTTCTGCCCTAAAATATATGCCTCTCCGCGAATGATACAAAAGAGCATTCCAGCCAAATGTAAGAAGGCTTGTAACCTGTTTATGGAGAAATCGACGGAATAATTTCTCAGGACTTTAAAATGCGTAGGTATGTTTTAAAACAATGTTAAATGCAAAGGGTTAAAAGTTTTATTATATAAACATTTAAATTTTGATGCAAAATAAACAATTCTTTTCAGGTGCATAAATTTCTGATGAAAAATATATGCCTCTCCGCGAATTATAGTAAAGAGCAGACCAGCTACATATAAAAAGACGTCTGACCTGGTTATGGAGAAATTGACTGAATAATTTAAGAGGACCGAAAAACAAAACTTTTAAAATGCGGAGGTATGATTTAAAGCGTTGTTAAATGCAAAGGGTTAAACTTTTTAATATATAAACACTTAAATTTTGATGCAAAATTAACAATTCTTTTCAGGTGCATAAATTTCTGCCCTAAAATATATGCCTCACCGCGAATGATACAAAAGAGCCAAGTTTAGAAGGCCAAGTTTAAGAAGGCTTGTAACCTGTTTATGGAGAAAGCGACTGAATAATTTCTGATGATTTTAAAATGCGGAGGTATGTTTTAAAACAATGTTATATTTAAAGGGTTAAACATTTTAACATATATAAACATTTAAATTTTGATGCAAACTTAACAATTCTTTTCAGGTGCATAAATTTCTGATGAAAAATATATGCCTCTCCGCGAATGATAGAAAAGAGCAGACCAGCCACATATAAAAAGACTTCTGACCGGGTTACGGAGAAATTGACTGAATAATTTGTGAGGACCGAAATACAAAAAATTTTAAATGAGGAGGTATGTTTTAAAGCGATGTTAAATGCAAAGGGTTAAACATTTTAATATATAAACATTTAAATTTTGATGTAAAATTAACAATTCTTTTCAGGTGCATAAATTTTTGCCCTAAAATATATGCCTCTCCGCGAATGATACAAAAGAGCAGACCAGCAAAATGTAAGAAGGCTTGTAACCTGTTTATGGAGAAATCGATGGAATAATTTCTGAGGACTTTAAAATGCGGAGGTATGTTTTAAAACAATGTTAAATGCAAAGGGTTAAAAGTTTTAATATATAAACATTTAAATTTTGATGGTAACTTAACAATTCTTTTCAGGTGAATAAATTTCTGATGAAAAATATATGCCTCTCCGCGAATGATAGAAAAGAGCAGACCAGCCACATATAAAAAGACTTCTGAACTGTTTATGGAGAAATTGACTGAATACTTTATGAGCACAGAAGTAGAAAAAATTTTAAAATGCGGAGGTATGTTTTAAAGCAATGTTAAATGCAAAGTGTTAAACATTTTAACATATAAACTTTTAATTTTTGATGCATAATTAACATTTCTTTGCAGTTGCATAAATTTCTTCCTTAAAATATATGCCTCTCTGCGAATGATACAAAAGAGCAGACCAGCCACATATAAAAAGACTTCTGAACTGTTTATGGAGAAATTGACAGAATACTTTATGAGCACAGAAATAGAAATTTTTTTAAATGCGGAGGTATGTTTTAAAACAATGTTAAATACAAAGGGTTAAACGTTTTATTATATAAACATTTAAATTTTTATGTAAATTTAACAATTCTTTTTAGGTGCATATATTTCTAATGAAAAATATATGCCTCTCCGCGAATGATAGAAAATAGCAGACCAGCCACATATAAAAAGACTTCTGACCGGGTTACGGAGAAATTGACTGAATAATTTGTAAGGTCCGAAATACAAAAACTTTTGAAATGCGGAGGTATGTTTTAAAGCGATGTTAAATTCAAAGGGTTAAACATATTAATATATAAACATTTAAATTTTGATGCAAAATTAACATTTCTTTTCAGGTGCATAAATTTCTGCCCAAAATATATGCCTTTCATTGAATTATACAAAAGACCAGACCAGCAAAATGTAAGAAGGCTTGTAACCTGTTTATGGAGAAATCGACGGAATAATTTCTGAGGACTTTAAAATGCGGAGGTATGTTTTAAAACAGTGTTAAATTTAAAGGGTTAAACGTCTTGATATATAAACATTTAAATTTTGATGCAAACTTAACAATTCTTTTTAGGTGCATAAATTTCTGATGAAAAATATATGCCTCTCCGCGAATGATAGGAAAGAGCAGACCAGCCACATATAAAAATAATTCTGAACGGGTTACGGAAAAATTGACTGAACAAAATTATGAGGACCGAAATACAAAAACTTTTTAAATGCGGAGGTATGTTTTAATGCAATGTTAAATGCAAAGGGTTAAACATTTTAATATATAAACATTTAAATTTTGATGTAAATGTAACAATTCTTTTCAGGTGCATAAATTTCTGCCTTAAAATATATGCCTCTCCGCGAGTGATACAAAAGAGTAGACCAGCCAAGTGTAAGAAGGCTTGAAACCTGTTTATGGAGAAATCGACGGAATAATTTCTGAGGACTTTAAAATGCGGATTATGTTTTTAAACAATGTTAAATGCAAAGTGTTAAAAGTTTTAATATATAAAAATTAAAATTTTGATGCAAAGTAAACAATTCTTTTCAGGTGCATAAATTTCTGATGAAAAATATATGCCTCTCCACGAATGATAGAAAAGAGCAGACCAGCCGTATATAAAAAGACTTCTGAACTGTTTATGGAGAAATTGACTGAATACTTTATGAGCACAGAAATAGAAAATTTTTTAAATGCGGAGGTATGTTTTAAAACAATGTTAAATGCAAAGGGTTAAACATTTTAATATATAAACATTTAAATTTTGATGTAAATTTAACAATTCTTTTCAGGTGCATAAATTTCTGATGAAAAATATATGCCTCTCCGCGAATGATAGGAAAGAGCAGACCAGCCACATATAAAAAGACTTCTGAACTGTTTATGGAGAAATTGACTGAATACTTTATGAGCACAGAAATAGAAAAATTTTATATGCGGAGGTATGTTTTAAAACAATGTTAAATGCAAAGCGTTAAACGTTTTAATGTATAAACGTTTAAATTTTTATGCAAATTTAACAATTCTTTTCAGGTGCATAAATTTCTGCCCTAAAATATATGCCTCTCCGCGAATGATACAAAAGAGCAGACCAGCCATGTTTAAGAAGGCTTCTAACCTGTTTATGGAGAAAGCGACTGAATAATTTCTGATGACTTTAAAATGCGGAGGTATGTTTTAAAACAGTGTTAAATTTAAAAGGTTAAACGTCTTGATATATAAACATTTAAATTTTGATGCAAACTTAACAATTCTTTTTAGGTGCATAAATTTCTGATGAAAAATATATGCCTCTCCGCGAATGATAGAAAAGAGCAGCCCTGCCACATATAAAAAGACTTCTGAACTGTTTATGGAGAAATTGAATGAATACTTTATGAGCACAGAAATAGAAAATTTTTTATATGCGGAGGTATGTTTTAAAACAATGTTAAATGCAAAGGGTTAAACGTTTTAATATATAAACGTTTAAATTTTTATGCAAATTTAACAATTCTTTTCAGGTGCATAAATTTCTGAGGTAAAGTATATGCCTCTCCGCGAATGATAGAAAAGAGCAGACCAGCCACATATAAAAAGACTTCTGAACTGTTTATGGAGAAATTGACTGAATAATTTATGAGCACAGAAATAGAAAAATTTTTAAATGCGGAGGTATGTTTTAAAGCAATGTTAAATGCAAAGGGTTAAACATTTTAATATATAAACATTTAAATTTTGATGTAAATTTAACAATTCCTTTCAGGTGCCTAAATTTCTGCCCTAAAATTTCTGCCTTTCGGCGAATGATACAAAAGAGCAGACCAGCCAAGATTAAGAAAGCTTGTAACCTGTTTATGGAGAAAGCGACTGAATAATTTCTGATGACTTTAAAATGCGGAGGTATGTTTTAAAACAGTGTTAAATTTAAAGGGTTAAACGTCTTGATATATAAACATTTAAATTTTGATGCAAACTTAACAATTCTTTTTAGGTGCATAAATTTCTGATGAAAAATATATGCCTCTCAGCGAATGATAGAAAAGAGCAGCCCTGCCACATATAAAAAGACTTCTGACCGGTTTACGGAGAAATTGACTGAATAATTTGTGAGGACCGAAATACAAAAACTTTTGAAATGTGGAGGTATGTTTTAAAGCAATGTTAAATGCAAAGGGTTAAACGTTTTAATATATAAACATTTAAATTTTGATGTAAATTTAACAATTCTTTTCAGGTGCATAAATTTCTGATGAAAAATATATGCCTCTCCGCGAATGATAGAAAAGAGCAGACCAGCCACATATAAAAAGACTTCTGAACTGTTTATGGAGAAATTGACTGAATACTTTATGAGCCCAGAAATAGAAAATTTTTTTTATGCGGAGGTATGTTTTAAAACAATGTTAAATGCAAAGCGTTAAACGTTTTCATATATAAACGTTTAAATTTTTATGCAAATTTAACAATTCTTTTCAGGTGCATAAATTTCTGCCCTAAAATATATGCCTCTCCGCGAATGATACAAAATAGCAGACCAGCCAAGATTAAGAAGGATTGTAACCTGTTTATGGAGAAAGCGACTGAATAATTTCTGATGACTTTAAAATGCGGAGGTATGTTTTAAAACTGTGTTAAATTTAAAGGGTTAAACGTCTTGATATATAAACATTTAAATTATGATGCAAACTTAACAATTCTTTTTAGGTGCATAAATTTCTGATGAAAAATATATGCCTCTCCACGAATGATAGAAAAGAGCAGCCCTGCCACATATAAAAAGACTTCTGACCGGTTTACGGAGAAATTGACTGAATAATTTGTGAGGACAGAAATACAAAAACTTTTGAAATGCGGAGGTATGTTTTAAAGCAATGTTAAATGCAAAGGGTTAAACATTTTAATATATAAACATTTAAATTTTGATGTAAAATTAACAATTCTTTTCAGGTGCATAAATTTCTGCCCTAAAATATATGCCTCTCCGCGAATGATACGAAAGAGCAGACCAGCCAAGTGTAAGAATGCTTGTAACCTGTTTATGGAGAAATCGACGGAATAATTTATGAGGACTTTAAAATGCGGAGGTATGTTTTTAAACAATGTTAAATGCAAAGTGTTAAAAGTTTTAATATATAAAAATTAAAATTTTGATGCAAACTAAACAATTCTTTTCAGGTGCATAAATTTCTGATGAAAAATATATGCCTCTCCGCGAATGATAGAAAAGAGCAGACCAGCCACATATAAAAAGACTTCTGAACTGTTTATGGAGAAATTGACTGAATACTTTATGAGCACAGAAATAGAAAATTTTTATATGCGGAGGTATGTTTTAAAACAATGTTAAATGCAAAGGGTTAAACATTTTAATATATAAACATTTAAATTTTGATGTAAAATTAACAATTCTTTTCAGGTGCATAAATTTCTGCCCTAAAATATATGCCTCTCCGCGAATGATACAAAAGAGCCAAGTTTAGAAGGCCAAGTTTAAGAAGGCTTGTAACCTGTTTATGGAGAAAGCGACTGAATAATTTCTGATGATTTTAAAATGCGGATGTATGGTTTAAAACGATGTTAAATTTAAAGGGTTAAACGTTTTAATATATAAACATTTAAATTTTGATGCAAACTTAACAATTCTTTTCAGGTGCATAAATTTCTGATGAAAAATATATGCCTCTCCGCGAATGATAGAAAAGAGCAGACCAGCCACATATAAAAAGACTTCTGACCGGGTTACGGAGAAATTGACTGAAAAATTTGTGAGGACCGAAATACAAAAAATTTTTAATGCGGAGGTATGTTTTAAAGCGATGTTAAATGCAAAGGGTTAAACATTTTAATATATAAACATTTAAATTTTGATGTAAATTTAACAATTCTTTTCAGGTGCATAAATTTCTGCCCTAAAATATATGCCTCTCCGCGAATGATGCAAAATAGTAGACCAGCCAAATTTACGAAGGCTTGTAACCTGTTTATGAAAAGAGCGACTGAATAATTTGTGATGACTTTAAAATGCGGAGTTACGTTTTAAAACAATGTTAAATGCAAAGTGTTAAACATTTTAACATATAAACTTTTAATTTTTGATGCATAATTAACATTTCTTTTCAGTTGCATAAATTTCTGCCTTAAAATATATGCCTCTCTGCGAATGATACAAAAGAGCAGACCAGCGACATATAAAAAGACTTCTGAACTGTTTATGGAGAAATTGACAGAATACTTTATGAGCACAGAAATAGAAATTTTTTTAAATGCGGAGGTATGTTTTAAAACAATGTTAAATGCAAAGGGTTAAATTTTTAATATATAAACATTTAAATTTTGATGTAAAATTAACAATTCTTTTCAGGTGCATAAATTTCTGCCTTAAAATTTATGCGTCTCCGCGAATGATACAAAAGAGTAGACCAGCCAAGTTTAAGAAGGCTTGTAACCTGTTTATGGAGAGAGCGACTGAATAATTT
Organism: Maratus michaelseni; assembly: GCA_963931845.1. NCBI lineage: Eukaryota > Metazoa > Arthropoda > Arachnida > Araneae > Salticidae > Maratus > Maratus michaelseni. Next base: position 173,353,473 of record OZ007591.1, read on the forward strand.
GTGATGACTTTAAAATGCGGAGGTATGTTTTAAAACAATGTTAAATGCAAAGGGTTAAACGTTTTATTATATAAACATTTAAATTTTTATGCAAATTTAACAATTCTTTTCAGGTGCATAAATTTCTGATGAAAAATAGATGCCTCTCGGCGAATGATAGAAAATAGCAGACCAGCCACATATAAAAAGACTTCTGACCGGGTTACGGAGAAATTGACTGAATAATTTGTAAGGACCGAAATACAAAAACTTTTGAAATGCGGAGGTATGTTTTAAAGCGATGTTAAATTCAAAGGGTTAAACATTTTAATATATAAACATTTAAATTTTGATGCAAAATTAACATTTCTTTTCAGGTGCATGAATTTCTGCCCTAAAATATATGCCTCTCCGCGAATGATACAAAAGAGCATTCCAGCCAAATGTAAGAAGGCTTGTAACCTGTTTATGGAGAAATCGACGGAATAATTTCTCAGGACTTTAAAATGCGTAGGTATGTTTTAAAACAATGTTAAATGCAAAGGGTTAAAAGTTTTATTATATAAACATTTAAATTTTGATGCAAAATAAACAATTCTTTTCAGGTGCATAAATTTCTGATGAAAAATATATGCCTCTCCGCGAATTATAGTAAAGAGCAGACCAGCTACATATAAAAAGACGTCTGACCTGGTTATGGAGAAATTGACTGAATAATTTAAGAGGACCGAAAAACAAAACTTTTAAAATGCGGAGGTATGATTTAAAGCGTTGTTAAATGCAAAGGGTTAAACTTTTTAATATATAAACACTTAAATTTTGATGCAAAATTAACAATTCTTTTCAGGTGCATAAATTTCTGCCCTAAAATATATGCCTCACCGCGAATGATACAAAAGAGCCAAGTTTAGAAGGCCAAGTTTAAGAAGGCTTGTAACCTGTTTATGGAGAAAGCGACTGAATAATTTCTGATGATTTTAAAATGCGGAGGTATGTTTTAAAACAATGTTATATTTAAAGGGTTAAACATTTTAACATATATAAACATTTAAATTTTGATGCAAACTTAACAATTCTTTTCAGGTGCATAAATTTCTGATGAAAAATATATGCCTCTCCGCGAATGATAGAAAAGAGCAGACCAGCCACATATAAAAAGACTTCTGACCGGGTTACGGAGAAATTGACTGAATAATTTGTGAGGACCGAAATACAAAAAATTTTAAATGAGGAGGTATGTTTTAAAGCGATGTTAAATGCAAAGGGTTAAACATTTTAATATATAAACATTTAAATTTTGATGTAAAATTAACAATTCTTTTCAGGTGCATAAATTTTTGCCCTAAAATATATGCCTCTCCGCGAATGATACAAAAGAGCAGACCAGCAAAATGTAAGAAGGCTTGTAACCTGTTTATGGAGAAATCGATGGAATAATTTCTGAGGACTTTAAAATGCGGAGGTATGTTTTAAAACAATGTTAAATGCAAAGGGTTAAAAGTTTTAATATATAAACATTTAAATTTTGATGGTAACTTAACAATTCTTTTCAGGTGAATAAATTTCTGATGAAAAATATATGCCTCTCCGCGAATGATAGAAAAGAGCAGACCAGCCACATATAAAAAGACTTCTGAACTGTTTATGGAGAAATTGACTGAATACTTTATGAGCACAGAAGTAGAAAAAATTTTAAAATGCGGAGGTATGTTTTAAAGCAATGTTAAATGCAAAGTGTTAAACATTTTAACATATAAACTTTTAATTTTTGATGCATAATTAACATTTCTTTGCAGTTGCATAAATTTCTTCCTTAAAATATATGCCTCTCTGCGAATGATACAAAAGAGCAGACCAGCCACATATAAAAAGACTTCTGAACTGTTTATGGAGAAATTGACAGAATACTTTATGAGCACAGAAATAGAAATTTTTTTAAATGCGGAGGTATGTTTTAAAACAATGTTAAATACAAAGGGTTAAACGTTTTATTATATAAACATTTAAATTTTTATGCAAATTTAACAATTCTTTTTAGGTGCATATATTTCTAATGAAAAATATATGCCTCTCCGCGAATGATAGAAAATAGCAGACCAGCCACATATAAAAAGACTTCTGACCGGGTTACGGAGAAATTGACTGAATAATTTGTAAGGTCCGAAATACAAAAACTTTTGAAATGCGGAGGTATGTTTTAAAGCGATGTTAAATTCAAAGGGTTAAACATATTAATATATAAACATTTAAATTTTGATGCAAAATTAACATTTCTTTTCAGGTGCATAAATTTCTGCCCAAAATATATGCCTTTCATTGAATTATACAAAAGACCAGACCAGCAAAATGTAAGAAGGCTTGTAACCTGTTTATGGAGAAATCGACGGAATAATTTCTGAGGACTTTAAAATGCGGAGGTATGTTTTAAAACAGTGTTAAATTTAAAGGGTTAAACGTCTTGATATATAAACATTTAAATTTTGATGCAAACTTAACAATTCTTTTTAGGTGCATAAATTTCTGATGAAAAATATATGCCTCTCCGCGAATGATAGGAAAGAGCAGACCAGCCACATATAAAAAGAATTCTGAACGGGTTACGGAAAAATTGACTGAACAAAATTATGAGGACCGAAATACAAAAACTTTTTAAATGCGGAGGTATGTTTTAATGCAATGTTAAATGCAAAGGGTTAAACATTTTAATATATAAACATTTAAATTTTGATGTAAATGTAACAATTATTTTCAGGTGCATAAATTTCTGCCTTAAAATATATGCCTCTCCGCGAGTGATACAAAAGAGTAGACCAGCCAAGTGTAAGAAGGCTTGAAACCTGTTTATGGAGAAATCGACGGAATAATTTCTGAGGACTTTAAAATGCGGATTATGTTTTTAAACAATGTTAAATGCAAAGTGTTAAAAGTTTTAATATATAAAAATTAAAATTTTGATGCAAAGTAAACAATTCTTTTCAGGTGCATAAATTTCTGATGAAAAATATATGCCTCTCCACGAATGATAGAAAAGAGCAGACCAGCCGTATATAAAAAGACTTCTGAACTGTTTATGGAGAAATTGACTGAATACTTTATGAGCACAGAAATAGAAAATTTTTTAAATGCGGAGGTATGTTTTAAAACAATGTTAAATGCAAAGGGTTAAACATTTTAATATATAAACATTTAAATTTTGATGTAAATTTAACAATTCTTTTCAGGTGCATAAATTTCTGATGAAAAATATATGCCTCTCCGCGAATGATAGGAAAGAGCAGACCAGCCACATATAAAAAGACTTCTGAACTGTTTATGGAGAAATTGACTGAATACTTTATGAGCACAGAAATAGAAAAATTTTATATGCGGAGGTATGTTTTAAAACAATGTTAAATGCAAAGCGTTAAACGTTTTAATGTATAAACGTTTAAATTTTTATGCAAATTTAACAATTCTTTTCAGGTGCATAAATTTCTGCCCTAAAATATATGCCTCTCCGCGAATGATACAAAAGAGCAGACCAGCCATGTTTAAGAAGGCTTCTAACCTGTTTATGGAGAAAGCGACTGAATAATTTCTGATGACTTTAAAATGCGGAGGTATGTTTTAAAACAGTGTTAAATTTAAAAGGTTAAACGTCTTGATATATAAACATTTAAATTTTGATGCAAACTTAACAATTCTTTTTAGGTGCATAAATTTCTGATGAAAAATATATGCCTCTCCGCGAATGATAGAAAAGAGCAGCCCTGCCACATATAAAAAGACTTCTGAACTGTTTATGGAGAAATTGAATGAATACTTTATGAGCACAGAAATAGAAAATTTTTTATATGCGGAGGTATGTTTTAAAACAATGTTAAATGCAAAGGGTTAAACGTTTTAATATATAAACGTTTAAATTTTTATGCAAATTTAACAATTCTTTTCAGGTGCATAAATTTCTGAGGTAAAGTATATGCCTCTCCGCGAATGATAGAAAAGAGCAGACCAGCCACATATAAAAAGACTTCTGAACTGTTTATGGAGAAATTGACTGAATAATTTATGAGCACAGAAATAGAAAAATTTTTAAATGCGGAGGTATGTTTTAAAGCAATGTTAAATGCAAAGGGTTAAACATTTTAATATATAAACATTTAAATTTTGATGTAAATTTAACAATTCCTTTCAGGTGCCTAAATTTCTGCCCTAAAATTTCTGCCTTTCGGCGAATGATACAAAAGAGCAGACCAGCCAAGATAAAGAAAGCTTGTAACCTGTTTATGGAGAAAGCGACTGAATAATTTCTGATGACTTTAAAATGCGGAGGTATGTTTTAAAACAGTGTTAAATTTAAAGGGTTAAACGTCTTGATATATAAACATTTAAATTTTGATGCAAACTTAACAATTCTTTTTAGGTGCATAAATTTCTGATGAAAAATATATGCCTCTCAGCGAATGATAGAAAAGAGCAGCCCTGCCACATATAAAAAGACTTCTGACCGGTTTACGGAGAAATTGACTGAATAATTTGTGAGGACCGAAATACAAAAACTTTTGAAATGTGGAGGTATGTTTTAAAGCAATGTTAAATGCAAAGGGTTAAACATTTTAATATATAAAAATTTAAATTTTGATGTAAAATTAACAATTCTTTTCAGGTGCATAAATTTCTTCCCTAAAATATATGCCTCTCCGCGAATGATACAAAAGAGCAGACCAGCCAAGTTTAAGAAGGCTTCTAACCTGTTTATGGAGAAATCGACGGAATAATTTATGAGGACTTTAAAATGCGGAATATGTTTTTAAACAATGTTAAATGCAAAGTGTTAAAAGTTTTAATATATAAAAAATAAAATTTTTATGCAAACTAAACAATTCTTTTCAGGTGCATAAATTTCTGATGAAAAATATATGCCTCTCCGCGAATGATAGAAAAGAGCAGACCAGCCACATATAAAAAGACTTCTCAACTATTTATGGAGAAATTGACTGAATACTTTATAAGCAGAGAAATAGAAATTTTTTTATATGCGGAGGTATGTTTTAAAACAATGTTAAATTTAAAGGGTTAAACATTTTAATATATAAACATTTAAATTTTGATGTAAAATTAACAATTCTTTTCAGGTGCATAAATTTCTGCCCTAAAATTTCTGCCTTTCCGCGAATGATACAAAAGAGCAGACCAGCCAAGATTAAGAAGGATTGAACCTGTTTATGGAGAAAGCGACTGAATAATTTCTGATGACTTTAAAATGCGGAGGTATGTTTTAAAACAGTGTTAAATTTAAAGGGTTAAACGTCTTGATATATAAACATTTAAATTTTGATGCAAACTTAACAATTCTTTTTAGGTGCATAAATTTCTGATGAAAAATATATGCCTCTCCGCGAATGATAGAAAAGAGCAGCCCTGCCACATATAAAAAGACTTCTGACCGGTTTACGGAGAAATTGACTGAATAATTTGTGAAGACCGAAATACAAATCTTTTGAAATGTGGAGGTATGTTTTAAAGCAATGTTAAATGCAAAGGGTTAAACATTTTAATATATAAACATTTAAATTTTGATGTAAAATTAACAATTTTTTCAGGTGCATAAATTTCTGCCCTAAAATATATGCCTCTCCGCGAATGATACGAAAGAGCAGACCAGCCAAGTGTAAGAATGCTTGTAACCTGTTTATGGAGAAATCTACGGAATAATTTCTGATGACTTTAAAATGCGGAGGTATGTTTTAAAACAGTGTTAAATTTAAAGGGTTAAACGTCTTTATATATAAACATTTAAATTTTGATGCAAACTTAACAATTCTTCTTAGGTGCATAAATTTCTGATGAAAAATATATGCCTCTCCGCGAATGATAGAAAAGAGCAGCCCTGCCACATATAAAAAGACTTCTGACCGGTTTACGGAGAAATTGACTGAATAATTTGTGTCGACCGAAATACAAAAACTTTTGAAATGTGGAAGTATGTTTTAAAGCAATGTTAAATGCAAAGGGTTAAACATTTTACTATATAAACATTTAAATTTTGATGTAAAATTAACAATTCTTTTCAGGTGCATAAATTTCTTCCCCAAAATATATGCCTCTCCGCGAAAGATACGAAAGAGCAGACCAGCCAAGTGTAAGAATGCTTGTAACCTGTTTATGGAGAAATCGACGGAATAATTTATGAGGACTTTAAAATGCGGAGATATGTTTTTAAACAATGTTAAATGCAAAGTGTTAAATGTTTTAATATATAAAAATTAAAATTTTGATGCAAACTAAACAATTCTTTTCAGGTGCATAATTTTCTGATGAAAAATATATGCCTCTCCGCGAATGATAGAAAAGAGCAGACCAGCCACATATAAAAAGACTTCTGAACTGTTTATGGAAAAATTGACTGAATACTTTATGAGCACAGAAATAGAAAAATTTTTATATGCGGAGGTATGTTTTAAAACAATGTTAAATGCAAAGGGTTAAACATTTTAATATATAAACATTTAAATTTTGATGTAAATTTAACAATTCTTTTCAGGTGCATAAATTTCTGATGAAAAATATATGCCTCTCCGCGAATGATAGAAAAGAGCAGACCAGCCACATATAAAAAGACTTCTGAACTGTTTATGGAGAAATTGACTGAATACTTTATGAGCACAGAAATAGAAAAATTTTTTTATGCGGAGGTATGTTTTAAAACAATGTTAAATGCAAAGCGTTAAACGTTTTCATATATAAACGTTTAAATTTTTATGCAAATTTAACAATTCTTTTCAGGTGCATAAATTTCTGCCCTAAAATATATGCCTCTCCGCGAATGATACAAAATAGCAGACCAGCCAAGATTAAGAAGGATTGTAACCTGTTTATGGAGAAAGCGACTGAATAATTTCTGATGACTTTAAAATGCGGAGGTATGTTTTAAAACTGTGTTAAATTTAAAGGGTTAAACGTCTTGATATATAAACATTTAAATTATGATGCAAACTTAACAATTCTTTTTAGGTGCATAAATTTCTGATGAAAAATATATGCCTCTCCACGAATGATAGAAAAGAGCAGCCCTGCCACATATAAAAAGACTTCTGACCGGTTTACGGAGAAATTGACTGAATAATTTGTGAGGACAGAAATACAAAAACTTTTGAAATGCGGAGGTATGTTTTAAAGCAATGTTAAATGCAAAGGGTTAAACATTTTAATATATAAACATTTAAATTTTGATGTAAAATTAACAATTCTTTTCAGGTGCATAAATTTCTGCCCTAAAATATATGCCTCTCCGCGAATGATACGAAAGAGCAGACCAGCCAAGTGTAAGAATGCTTGTAACCTGTTTATGGAGAAATCGACGGAATAATTTATGAGGACTTTAAAATGCGGAGGTATGTTTTTAAACAATGTTAAATGCAAAGTGTTAAAAGTTTTAATATATAAAAATTAAAATTTTGATGCAAACTAAACAATTCTTTTCAGGTGCATAAATTTCTGATGAAAAATATATGCCTCTCCGCGAATGATAGAAAAGAGCAGACCAGCCACATATAAAAAGACTTCTGAACTGTTTATGGAGAAATTGAATGAATACTTTATGAGCACAGAAATAGAAAATTTTTTATATGCGGAGGTATGTTTTAAAACAATGTTAAATGCAAAGGGTTAAACGTTTTAATATATAAACGTTTAAATTTTTATGCAAATTTAACAATTCTTTTCAGGTGCATAAATTTCTGAGGTAAAGTATATGCCTCTCCGCGAATGATAGAAAAGAGCAGACCAGCCACATATAAAAAGACTTCTGAACTGTTTATGGAGAAATTGACTGAATAATTTATGAGCACAGAAATAGAAAAATTTTTAAATGCGGAGGTATGTTTTAAAGCAATGTTAAATGCAAAGGGTTAAACATTTTAATATATAAACATTTAAATTTTGATGTAAATTTAACAATTCCTTTCAGGTGCCTAAATTTCTGCCCTAAAATTTCTGCCTTTCGGCGAATGATACAAAAGAGCAGACCAGCCAAGATAAAGAAAGCTTGTAACCTGTTTATGGAGAAAGCGACTGAATAATTTCTGATGACTTTAAAATGCGGAGGTATGTTTTAAAACAGTGTTAAATTTAAAGGGTTAAACGTCTTGATATATAAACATTTAAATTTTGATGCAAACTTAACAATTCTTTTTAGGTGCATAAATTTCTGATGAAAAATATATGCCTCTCAGCGAATGATAGAAAAGAGCAGCCCTGCCACATATAAAAAGACTTCTGACCGGTTTACGGAGAAATTGACTGAATAATTTGTGAGGACCGAAATACAAAAACTTTTGAAATGTGGAGGTATGTTTTAAAGCAATGTTAAATGCAAAGGGTTAAACATTTTAATATATAAAAATTTAAATTTTGATGTAAAATTAACAATTCTTTTCAGGTGCATAAATTTCTTCCCTAAAATATATGCCTCTCCGCGAATGATACAAAAGAGCAGACCAGCCAAGTTTAAGAAGGCTTCTAACCTGTTTATGGAGAAATCGACGGAATAATTTATGAGGACTTTAAAATGCGGAATATGTTTTTAAACAATGTTAAATGCAAAGTGTTAAAAGTTTTAATATATAAAAAATAAAATTTTTATGCAAACTAAACAATTCTTTTCAGGTGCATAAATTTCTGATGAAAAATATATGCCTCTCCGCGAATGATAGAAAAGAGCAGACCAGCCACATATAAAAAGACTTCTCAACTATTTATGGAGAAATTGACTGAATACTTTATAAGCAGAGAAATAGAAATTTTTTTATATGCGGAGGTATGTTTTAAAACAATGTTAAATTTAAAGGGTTAAACATTTTAATATATAAACATTTAAATTTTGATGTAAAATTAACAATTCTTTTCAGGTGCATAAATTTCTGCCCTAAAATTTCTGCCTTTCCGCGAATGATACAAAAGAGCAGACCAGCCAAGATTAAGAAGGATTGAACCTGTTTATGGAGAAAGCGACTGAATAATTTCTGATGACTTTAAAATGCGGAGGTATGTTTTAAAACAGTGTTAAATTTAAAGGGTTAAACGTCTTGATATATAAACATTTAAATTTTGATGCAAACTTAACAATTCTTTTTAGGTGCATAAATTTCTGATGAAAAATATATGCCTCTCCGCGAATGATAGAAAAGAGCAGCCCTGCCACATATAAAAAGACTTCTGACCGGTTTACGGAGAAATTGACTGAATAATTTGTGAAGACCGAAATACAAATCTTTTGAAATGTGGAGGTATGTTTTAAAGCAATGTTAAATGCAAAGGGTTAAACATTTTAATATATAAACATTTAAATTTTGATGTAAAATTAACAATTTTTTCAGGTGCATAAATTTCTGCCCTAAAATATATGCCTCTCCGCGAATGATACGAAAGAGCAGACCAGCCAAGTGTAAGAATGCTTGTAACCTGTTTATGGAGAAATCTACGGAATAATTTCTGATGACTTTAAAATGCGGAGGTATGTTTTAAAACAGTGTTAAATTTAAAGGGTTAAACGTCTTTATATATAAACATTTAAATTTTGATGCAAACTTAACAATTCTTCTTAGGTGCATAAATTTCTGATGAAAAATATATGCCTCTCCGCGAATGATAGAAAAGAGCAGCCCTGCCACATATAAAAAGACTTCTGACCGGTTTACGGAGAAATTGACTGAATAATTTGTGTCGACCGAAATACAAAAACTTTTGAAATGTGGAAGTATGTTTTAAAGCAATGTTAAATGCAAAGGGTTAAACATTTTACTATATAAACATTTAAATTTTGATGTAAAATTAACAATTCTTTTCAGGTGCATAAATTTCTTCCCCAAAATATATGCCTCTCCGCGAAAGATACGAAAGAGCAGACCAGCCAAGTGTAAGAATGCTTGTAACCTGTTTATGGAGAAATCGACGGAATAATTTATGAGGACTTTAAAATGCGGAGATATGTTTTTAAACAATGTTAAATGCAAAGTGTTAAATGTTTTAATATATAAAAATTAAAATTTTGATGCAAACTAAACAATTCTTTTCAGGTGCATAATTTTCTGATGAAAAATATATGCCTCTCCGCGAATGATAGAAAAGAGCAGACCAGCCACATATAAAAAGACTTCTGAACTGTTTATGGAAAAATTGACTGAATACTTTATGAGCACAGAAATAGAAAAATTTTTATATGCGGAGGTATGTTTTAAAACAATGTTAAATGCAAAGGGTTAAACATTTTAATATATAAACATTTAAATTTTGATGTAAATTTAACAATTCTTTTCAGGTGCATAAATTTCTGATGAAAAATATATGCCTCTCCGCGAATGATAGAAAAGAGCAGACCAGCCACATATAAAAAGACTTCTGAACTGTTTATGGAGAAATTGACTGAATACTTTATGAGCACAGAAATAGAAAAATTTTTTTATGCGGAGGTATGTTTTAAAACAATGTTAAATGCAAAGCGTTAAACGTTTTCATATATAAACGTTTAAATTTTTATGCAAATTTAACAATTCTTTTCAGGTGCATAAATTTCTGCCCTAAAATATATGCCTCTCCGCGAATGATACAAAATAGCAGACCAGCCAAGATTAAGAAGGATTGTAACCTGTTTATGGAGAAAGCGACTGAATAATTTCTGATGACTTTAAAATGCGGAGGTATGTTTTAAAACTGTGTTAAATTTAAAGGGTTAAACGTCTTGATATATAAACATTTAAATTATGATGCAAACTTAACAATTCTTTTTAGGTGCATAAATTTCTGATGAAAAATATATGCCTCTCCACGAATGATAGAAAAGAGCAGCCCTGCCACATATAAAAAGACTTCTGACCGGTTTACGGAGAAATTGACTGAATAATTTGTGAGGACAGAAATACAAAAACTTTTGAAATGCGGAGGTATGTTTTAAAGCAATGTTAAATGCAAAGGGTTAAACATTTTAATATATAAACATTTAAATTTTGATGTAAAATTAACAATTCTTTTCAGGTGCATAAATTTCTGCCCTAAAATATATGCCTCTCCGCGAATGATACGAAAGAGCAGACCAGCCAAGTGTAAGAATGCTTGTAACCTGTTTATGGAGAAATCGACGGAATAATTTATGAGGACTTTAAAATGCGGAGGTATGTTTTTAAACAATGTTAAATGCAAAGTGTTAAAAGTTTTAATATATAAAAATTAAAATTTTGATGCAAACTAAACAATTCTTTTCAGGTGCATAAATTTCTGATGAAAAATATATGCCTCTCCGCGAATGATAGAAAAGAGCAGACCAGCCACATATAAAAAGACTTCTGAACTGTTTATGGAGAAATTGACTGAATACTTTATGAGCACAGAAATAGAAAAATTTTTATATGCGGAGGTATGTTTTAAAACAATGTTAAATGCAAAGGGTTAAACATTTTAATATATAAACATTTAAATTTTGATGTAAAATTAACAATTCTTTTCAGGTGCATAAATTTCTGCCCTAAAATATATGCCTCTCGGCGAATGATACAAAAGAGCACACCAGCCAAGATTAAGAAGTCTTGTAACCAGTTTATGGAGAAAGCGACTGAATAATTTCTGATGACTTTAAAATGCGGAGGTATGTTTTAAAACAGTGTTAAATTTAAAAGGTTAAACGTCTTGATATATAAACATTTAAATTTTGATGCAAACTTAACAATTCTTTTTAGGTGCATAAATTTCTGATGAAAAATATATGCCTCTCCGCGAATGATAGAAAAGAGCAGCCCTGCCACATATAAAAAGACTTCTGAACTGTTTATGGAGAAATTGAATGAATACTTTATGAGCACAGAAATAGAAAATTTTTTATATGCGGAGGTATGTTTTAAAACAATGTTAAATGCAAAGGGTTAAACGTTTTAATATATAAACGTTTAAATTTTTATGCAAATTTAACAATTCTTTTCAGGTGCATAAATTTCTGAGGTAAAGTATATGCCTCTCCGCGAATGATAGAAAAGAGCAGACCAGCCACATATAAAAAGACTTCTGAACTGTTTATGGAGAAATTGACTGAATAATTTATGAGCACAGAAATAGAAAAATTTTTAAATGCGGAGGTATGTTTTAAAGCAATGTTAAATGCAAAGGGTTAAACATTTTAATATATAAACATTTAAATTTTGATGTAAATTTAACAATTCCTTTCAGGTGCCTAAATTTCTGCCCTAAAATTTCTGCCTTTCGGCGAATGATACAAAAGAGCAGACCAGCCAAGATTAAGAAAGCTTGTAACCTGTTTATGGAGAAAGCGACTGAATAATTTCTGATGACTTTAAAATGCGGAGGTATGTTTTAAAACAGTGTTAAATTTAAAGGGTTAAACGTCTTGATATATAAACATTTAAATTTTGATGCAAACTTAACAATTCTTTTTAGGTGCATAAATTTCTGATGAAAAATATATGCCTCTCAGCGAATGATAGAAAAGAGCAGCCCTGCCACATATAAAAAGACTTCTGACCGGTTTACGGAGAAATTGACTGAATAATTTGTGAGGACCGAAATACAAAAACTTTTGAAATGTGGAGGTATGTTTTAAAGCAATGTTAAATGCAAAGGGTTAAACATTCTAATATATAAAAATTTAAATTTTGATGTAAAATTAACAATTCTTTTCAGGTGCATAAATTTCTTCCCTAAAATATATGCCTCTCCGCGAATGATACAAAAGAGCAGACCAGCCAAGTTTAAGAAGGCTTCTAACCTGTTTATGGAGAAATCGACGGAATAATTTATGAGGACTTTAAAATGCGGAGTATGTTTTTAAACAATGTTAAATGCAAAGTGTTAAAAGTTTTAATATATAAAAAATAAAATTTTTATGCAAACTAAACAATTCTTTTCAGGTGCATAAATTTCTGATGAAAAATATATGCCTCTCCGCGAATGATAGAAAAGAGCAGACCAGCCACATATAAAAAGACTTCTCAACTATTTATGGAGAAATTGACTGAATACTTTATAAGCAGAGAAATAGAAATTTTTTTATATGCGGAGGTATGTTTTAAAACAATGTTAAATTTAAAGGGTTAAACATTTTAACATATAAACATTTAAATTTTGATGTAAAATTAACAATTCTTTTCAGGTGCATAAATTTCTGCCCTAAAATTTCTGCCTTTCCGCGAATGATACAAAAGAGCAGACCAGCCAAGATTAAGAAGGATTGAACCTGTTTATGGAGAAAGCGACTGAATAATTTCTGATGACTTTAAAATGCGGAGGTATGTTTTAAAACAGTGTTAAATTTAAAGGGTTAAACGTCTTGATATATAAACATTTAAATTTTGATGCAAACTTAACAATTCTTTTTAGGTGCATAAATTTCTGATGAAAAATATATGCCTCTCCGCGAATGATAGAAAAGAGCAGCCCTGCCACATATAAAAAGACTTCTGACCGGTTTACGGAGAAATTGACTGAATAATTTGTGAAGACCGAAATACAAAAACTTTTGAAATGTGGAGGTATGTTTTAAAGCAATGTTAAATGCAAAGGGTTAAACATTTTAATATATAAACATTTAAATTTTGATGTAAAATTAACAATTTTTTCAGGTGCATAAATTTCTGCCCTAAAATATATGCCTCTCCGCGAATGATACGAAAGAGCAGACCAGCCAAGTGTAAGAATGCTTGTAACCTGTTTATGGAGAAATCTACGGAATAATTTCTGATGACTTTAAAATGCGGAGGTATGTTTTAAAAGAGTGTTAAATTTAAAGGGTTAAACGTCTTTATATATAAACATTTAAATTTTGATGCAAACTTAACAATTCTTCTTAGGTGCATAAATTTCTGATGAAAAATATATGCCTCTCCGCGAATGATAGAAAAGAGCAGCCCTGCCACATATAAAAAGACTTCTGACCGGTTTACGGAGAAATTGACTGAATAATTTGTGTCGACCGAAATACAAAAACTTTTGAAATGTGGAAGTATGTTTTAAAGCAATGTTAAATGCAAAGGGTTAAACATTTTACTATATAAACATTTAAATTTTGATGTAAAATTAACAATTCTTTTCAGGTGCATAAATTTCTTCCCCAAAATATATGCCTCTCCGCGAAAGATACGAAAGAGCAGACCAGCCAAGTGTAAGAATGCTTGTAACCTGTTTATGGAGAAATCGACGGAATAATTTATGAGGACTTTAAAATGCGGAGGTATGTTTTTAAACAATGTTAAATGCAAAGTGTTAAATGTTTTAATATATAAAAATTAAAATTTTGATGCAAACTAAACAATTCTTTTCAGGTGCATAATTTTCTGATGAAAAATATATGCCTCTCCGCGAATGATAGAAAAGAGCAGACCAGCCACATATAAAAAGACTTCTGAACTGTTTATGGAAAAATTGACTGAATACTTTATGAGCACAGAAATAGAAAAATTTTTATATGCGGAGGTATGTTTTAAAACAATGTTAAATGCAAAGGGTTAAACATTTTAATATATAAACATTTAAATTTTGATGTAAATTTAACAATTCTTTTCAGGTGCATAAATTTCTGATGAAAAATATATGCCTCTCCGCGAATGATAGAAAAGAGCAGACCAGCCACATATAAAAAGACTTCTGAACTGTTTATGGAGAAATTGACTGAATACTTTATGAGCACAGAAATAGAAAATTTTTTGTATGCGGAGGTATGTTTTAAAACAATGTTAAATGCAAAGCGTTAAACGTTTTCATATATAAACGTTTAAATTTTTATGCAAATTTAACAATTCTTTTCAGGTGCATAAATTTCTGATGAAAAATATATGCCTCTCCGCGAATGATAGAAAAGAGCAGCCCTGCCACATATAAAAAGACATCTCACCGGTTTACGGAGAAATTGATTGAATAATTTGTGAGGACCGAAATACAAAAACTTTTCAAATGCGGAGGTATGTTTTAAAGCAGAAAGGATTATGGAGAAATTGACTAAATACTTTATGTGCACAGAAATAGAAAATTTTTTAAATGCGGAGGTATGTTTTAAAACAATGTTAAATGCAAAGGGTTAAACATTTTAATATATAAACATTTAAATTTTGATGTAAATTTAACAATTCTTTTCAGGTGCCTAAATTTCTGCCTTAAAATTTCTGCCTTTCCGCGAATGATACAAAAGAGCAGACCAGCCAAGATTAAGAAGGATTGTAACCTGTCTATGGAGAGAGCGACTGAATAATTTCTGATGACTTTAAAATGTGGAGGTATGTTTTAAAACAATGTTAAATGCAAAGGGTTAAACGTTTTAATATATAAACATTTAAATTTTGATGCAAACTTAACAATTCTTTTCAGGTGCATAAATTTCTGATGAAAAATATATGCCTCTCCACTAATGATAGAAACGAGCAGACCAGCCACATATAAAAAGAATTCTGAACGGGTTACGGAAAAATTGACTGAACAATTTGTGAGGACCGAAATACAAAAACTTTTTAAATGCGGAGGTATGTTTTAAAGCAATGTTTAATGCAAAGGGTTAAACATTTTAATATATAAACATTTAACTTTTGATGTAAATGTAAGAATTCTTTTCAGGTGCATAAATTTCTGCCTTAAAATATATGCTTCTCCGCGAGTGATACAAAAGAGTAGACCAGCCAAGTGTAAGAAGGCTTGAAACCTGTTTATGGAGAAATCGACGGAATAATTTCTGAGGACTTTAAAATGCGGATTATGTTTTTAAACAATGTTAAATGCAAAGTGTTAAAAGATTTAATATATAAAAATTAAAATTTTGATGCAAACTAAACAATTCTTTTCAGGTGCATAATTTTCTGATGAAAAATATATGCCTCTCCGCGAATGATAGAAAAGAGCAGACCAGCCACATATAAAAAGACTTCTGAACTGTTTATGGAAAAATTGACTGAATACTTTATGAGCACAGAAATAGAAAAATTTTTATATGCGGAGGTATGTTTTAAAACAATGTTAAATGCAAAGGGTTAAACATTTTAATATATAAACATTTAAATTTTGATGTAAATTTAACAATTCTTTTCAGGTGCATAAATTTCTGATGAAAAATATATGCCTCTCCGCGAATGATAGAAAAGAGCTGACCAACCACATATAAAAAGACTTCTGAACTGTTTATGGAGAAATTGACTGAATACTTTATGAGCACAGAAATAGAAAAAATTTTTTATGCGGAGGTATGTTTTAAAACAATGTTAAATGCAAAGCATTAAACGTTTTCATATATAAACGTTTAAATTTTTATGCAAATTTAACAATTCTTTTCAGGTGCATAAATTTCTGCCCTAAAATATATGCCTCTCCGCGAATGATACAAAATAGCAGACCAGCCAAGATTAAGAAGGATTGTAACCTGTTTATGGAGAAAGCGACTGAATAATTTCTGATGACTTTAAAATGCGGAGGTATGTTTTAAAACAGTGTTAAATTTAAAGGGTTAAACGTCTTGATATATAAACATTTAAATTTTGATGCAAACTTAACAATTCTTTTTAGGTGCATAAATTTCTGATGAAAAATATATGCCTCTCCGCGAATGATAGAAAAGAGCAGCCCTGCCACATATAAAAAGACATCTCACCGGTTTACGGAGAAATTGATTGAATAATTTGTGAGGACCGAAATACAAAAACTTTTCAAATGCGGAGGTATGTTTTAAAGCAGAAAGGTTTATGGAGAAATTGACTAAATACTTTATGTGCACAGAAATAGAAAATTTTTTAAATGCGGAGGTATGTTTTAAAACAATGTTAAATGCAAAGGGTTAAACATTTTAATATATAAACATTTAAATTTTGATGTAAATTTAACAATTCTTTTCAGGTGCCTAAATTTCTGCCTTAAAATTTCTGCCTTTCCGCGAATGATACAAAAGAGCAGACCAGCCAAGATTAAGAAGGATTGTAACCTGTCTATGGAGAGAGCGACTGAATAATTTCTGATGACTTTAAAATGTGGAGGTATGTTTTAAAACAATGTTAAATGCAAAGGGTTAAACGTTTTAATATATAAACATTTAAATTTTGATGCAAACTTAACAATTCTTTTCAGGTGCATAAATTTCTGATGAAAAATATATGCCTCTCCACGAATGATAGAAACGAGCAGACCAGCCACATATAAAAAGAATTCTGAACGGGTTACGGAAAAATTGACTGAACAATTTGTGAGGACCGAAATACAAAAACTTTTTAAATGCGGAGGTATGTTTTAAAGCAATGTTTAATGCAAAGGGTTAAACATTTTAATATATAAACATTTAACTTTTGATGTAAATGTAAGAATTCTTTTCAGGTGCATAAATTTCTGCCTTAAAATATATGCTTCTCCGCGAGTGATACAAAAGAGTAGACCAGCCAAGTGTAAGAAGGCTTGAAACCTGTTTATGGAGAAATCGACGGAATAATTTCTGAGGACTTTAAAATGCGGATTATGTTTTTAAACAATGTTAAATGCAAAGTGTTAAAAGATTTAATATATAAAAATTAAAATTTTGATGCAAACTAAACAATTCTTTTCAGGTGCATAATTTTCTGATGAAAAATATATGCCTCTCCGCGAATGATAGAAAAGAGCAGACCAGCCACATATAAAAAGACTTCTGAACTGTTTATGGAAAAATTGACTGAATACTTTATGAGCACAGAAATAGAAAAATTTTTATATGCGGAGGTATGTTTTAAAACAATGTTAAATGCAAAGGGTTAAACATTTTAATATATAAACATTTAAATTTTGATGTAAATTTAACAATTCTTTTCAGGTGCATAAATTTCTGATGAAAAATATATGCCTCTCCGCGAATGATAGAAAAGAGCAGACCAACCACATATAAAAAGACTTCTGAACTGTTTATGGAGAAATTGACTGAATACTTTATGAGCACAGAAATAGAAAAATTTTTTTATGCGGAGGTATGTTTTAAAACAATGTTAAATGCAAAGCGTTAAACGTTTTCATATATAAACGTTTAAATTTTTATGCAAATTTAACAATTCTTTTCAGGTGCATAAATTTCTGCCCTAAAATATATGCCTCTCCGCGAATGATACAAAATAGCAGACCAGCCAAGATTAAGAAGGATTGTAACCTGTTTATGGAGAAAGCGACTGAATAATTTCTGATGACTTTAAAATGCGGAGGTATGTTTTAAAACAGTGTTAAATTTAAAGGGTTAAACGTCTTGATATATAAACATTTAAATTATGATGCAAACTTAACAATTCTTTTTAGGTGCATAAATTTCTGATGAAAAATATGTGCCTCTCCCCGAATGATAGAAAAGAGCAGCCTTGCCACATATAAAAAGACTTCTGACCGGTTTACGGAGAAATTGACTGAATAATTTGTGAGGACAGAAATACAAAAACTTTTGAAATGCGGAGGTATGTTTTAAAGCAATGTTAAATGCAAAGGGTTAAACATTTTAATATATAAACCTTTAAATTTTTATGTAAAATTAACAATTCTTTTCAGGTGCATAAATTTCTGCCCTAAAATATATGCCTCTCCGCGAATGATACGAAAGAGCAGACCAGCCAAGTGTAAGAATGCTTGTAACCTGTTTATGGAGAAATCGACGGAATAATTTATGAGGACTTTAAAATGCGGAGGTATGTTTTTAAACAATGTTAAATGCAAAGTGTTAAAAGTTTTAATATATAAAAATTAAAATTTTGATGCAAACTAAACAATTCTTTTCAGGTGCATAAATTTCTGATGAAAAATATATGCCTCTCCACGAATGATAGAAAAGAGCAGACCAGCCACATATAAAAAGACTTCTGAACTGTTTATGGAGAAATTGACCTAATACTTTATGAGCACAGAAATAGAAAAATTTTTATATGCGGAGGTATGTTTTAAAACAATGTTAAATGCAAAGGGTTAAACATTTTAATATATAAACATTTAAATTTTGATGTAAAATTAACAATTCTTTTCAGGTGCATAAATTTCTGCCCTAAAATATATGCCTCTCCGCGAATGATACAAAAGAGTAGACCAGCCAAGTGTAAGAAGGCTTGAAACCTGTTTATGGAGAAATCGACGGAATAATTTCTGAGGACTTTAAAATGCGGAGGTATGTTTTTAAACAATGTTAAATGCAAAGTGTTAAAAGTTTTAATATATAAAAATTAAAATTTTGCTGCAAACTAAACAATTCTTTTCAGGTGCATAAATTTGTGATGAAAAATATATGCCTCTCCGCGAATGATAGAAAAGAGCAGACCAGCCACATATAAAAAGACTTCTGACCGGTTTACGGAGAAATTGAATGAATAATTTGTGAGGACCGAAATACAAAAACTTTTGAAATGCGGAGGTATGTTTTAAAGCAATGTTAAATGCAAAGGGTTAAACATTTTAATATATAAACATTTAAATTTTGATGTAAAATTAACAATTCTTTTCAGGTGCATAAATTTCTTCCCTAAAATATATGCCTCTCCGCGAATGATACAAAAGAGCAGACCAGCCAAGTTTAAGAAGGCTTCTAACCTGTTTATGGAGAAATCGACGGAATAATTTATGAGGACTTTAAAATGCGGAGGTATGTTTTTAAACAATGTTAAATGCAAAGTGTTAAAAGTTTTAATATATAAAAATTAAAATTTTGATGCAAACTAAAAAAATCTTTTCAGGTGCATAAATTTCTGATGAAAAATATATGCCTCTCCGCGAATGATAGAAAAGAGCAGACCAGCCACATATAAAAAGACTTCTGAACTGTTTATGGAGAAATTGACTGAATACTTTATGAGCACAGAAATAGAAAAATTTTTATATGCGGAGGTATGTTTTAAAACAATGTTAAATGCAAAGGGTTAAACATTTTAATATATAAACATTTAAATTTTGATGTAAAATTAACATTTCTTTTCAGGTGCATAAATTTCTGCCCTAAAATTTCTGCCTTTCGGCGAATGATACAAAAGAGCACACCAGCCAAGATTAAGAAGGCTTGTAACCAGTTTATGGAGAAAGCGACTGAATAATTTCTGATGACTTTAAAATGCGGAGGTATGTTTTAAAACAGTGTTAAATTTAAAGGGTTAAACGTCTTGATATATAAACATTTAAATTTTGATGCAAACTTAACAATTCTTTTTAGGTGCATAAATTTCTGATGAAAAATATATGCCTCTCCGCGAATGATAGAAAAGAGCAGCCCTGCCACATATAAAAAGACATCTCACCGGTTTACGGAGAAATTGATTGAATAATTTGTGAGGACCGAAATACAAAAACTTTTGAAATGCGGAGGTATGTTTTAAAGCAGAAAGGTTTATGGAGAAATTGACTAAATACTTTATGTGCACAGAAATAGAAAATTTTTTAAATGCGGAGGTATGTTTTAAAACAATGTTAAATGCAAAGGGTTAAACATTTTAATATATAAACATTTAAATTTTGATGTAAATTTAACAATTCTTTTCAGGTGCCTAAATTTCTGCCTTAAAATTTCTGCCTTTCCGCGAATGATACAAAAGAGCAGACCAGCCAAGATTAAGAAGGATTGTAACCTGTCTATGGAGAGAGCGACTGAATAATTTCTGATGACTTTAAAATGTGGAGGTATGTTTTAAAACAATGTTAAATGCAAAGGGTTAAACGTTTTAATATATAAACATTTAAATTTTGATGCAAACTTAACAATTCTTTTCAGGTGCATAAATTTCTGATGAAAAATATATGCCTCTCCACGAATGATAGAAACGAGCAGACCAGCCACATATAAAAAGAATTCTGAACGGGTTACGGAAAAATTGACTGAACAATTTGTGAGGACCGAAATACAAAAACTTTTTAAATGCGGAGATATGTTTTAAAGCAATGTTTAATGCAAAGGGTTAAACATTTTAATATATAAACATTTAACTTTTGATGTAAATGTAACAATTCTTCTCAGGTGCATAAATTTCTGCCTTAAAATATATGCCTCTCCGCGAGTGATACAAAAGAGTAGACCAGCCAAGTGTAAGAAGGCTTGAAACCTGTTTATGGAGAAATCGACGGAATAATTTCTGAGGACTTTAAAATGCGGATTATGTTTTTAAACAATGTTAAATGCAAAGTGTTAAAAGATTTAATATATAAAAATTAAAATTTTGATGCAAACTAAACAATTCTTTTCAGGTGCATAATTTTCTGATGAAAAATATATGCCTCTCCGCGAATGATAGAAAAGAGCAGACCAGCCACATATAAAAAGACTTCTGAACTGTTTATGGAAAAATTGACTGAATACTTTATGAGCACAGAAATAGAAAAATTTTTATATGCGGAGGTATGTTTTAAAACAATGTTAAATGCAAAGGGTTAAACATTTTAATATATAAACATTTAAATTTTGATGTAAATTTAACAATTCTTTTCAGGTGCATAAATTTCTGATGAAAAATATATGCCTCTCCGCGAATGATAGAAAAGAGCAGACCAACCACATATAAAAAGACTTCTGAACTGTTTATGGAGAAATTGACTGAATACTTTATGAGCACAGAAATAGAAAAATTTTTTTATGCGGAGGTATGTTTTAAAACAATGTTAAATGCAAAGCGTTAAACGTTTTCATATATAAACGTTTAAATTTTTATGCAAATTTAACAATTCTTTTCAGGTGCATAAATTTCTGCCCTAAAATATATGCCTCTCCGCGAATGATACAAAATAGCAGACCAGCCAAGATTAAGAAGGATTGTAACCTGTTTATGGAGAAAGCGACTGAATAATTTCTGATGACTTTAAAATGCGGAGGTATGTTTTAAAACAGTGTTAAATTTAAAGGGTTAAACGTCTTGATATATAAACATTTAAATTATGATGCAAACTTAACAATTCTTTTTAGGTGCATAAATTTCTGATGAAAAATATATGCCTCTCCACGAATGATAGAAAAGAGCAGCCTTGCCACATATAAAAAGACTTCTGACCGGTTTACGGAGAAATTGACTGAATAATTTGTGAGGACAGAAATACAAAAACTTTTGAAATGCGGAGGTATGTTTTAAAGCAATGTTAAATGCAAAGGGTTAAACATTTTAATATATAAACATTTAAATTTTGATGTAAAATTAACAATTCTTTTCAGGTGCATAAATTTCTGCCCTAAAATATATGCCTCTCCGCGAATGATACGAAAGAGCAGACCAGCCAAGTGTAAGAATGCTTGTAACCTGTTTATGGAGAAATCGACGGAATAATTTATGAGGACTTTAAAATGCGGTGGTATGTTTTTAAACAATGTTAAATGCAAAGTGTTAAAAGTTTTAATATATAAAAATTAAAATTTTGATGCAAACTAAACAATTCTTTTCAGGTGCATAAATTTCTGATGAAAAATATATGCCTCTCCGCGAATGATAGAAAAGAGCAGACCAGCCACATATAAAAAGACTTCTGAACTGTTTATGGAGAAATTGACTGAATACTTTATGAGCACAGAAATAGAAAAATTTTTATATGGGGAGGTATGTTTTAAAACAATGTTAAATGCAAAGGGTTAAACATTTTAATATATAAACATTTAAATTTTGATGTGAAATTAACATTTCTTTTCAGGTGCATAAATTTCTGCCCTAAAATTTCTGCCTTTCGGCGAATGATACAAAAGAGCACACCAGCCAAGATTAAGAAGGCTTGTAACCAGTTTATGGAGAAAGCGACTGAATAATTTCTGATGACTTTAAAATGCGGAGGTATGTTTTAAAACAGTGTTAAATTTAAAGGGTTAAACGTCTTGATATATAAACATTTAAATTTTGATGCAAACTTAACAATTCTTTTTAGGTGCATAAATTTCTGATGAAAAATATATGCCTCTCCGCGAATGATAGAAAAGAGCAGCCCTGCCACATATAAAAAGACATCTCACCGGTTTACGGAGAAATTGATTGAATAATTTGTGAGGACCGAAATACAAAAACTTTTGAAATGCGGAGGTATGTTTTAAAGCAGAAAGGTTTATGGAGAAATTGACTAAATACTTTATGTGCACAGAAATAGAAAATTTTTTAAATGCGGAGGTATGTTTTAAAACAATGTTAAATGCAAAGGGTTAAACATTTTAATATATAAACATTTAAATTTTGATGTAAATTTAACAATTCTTTTCAGGTGCCTAAATTTCTGCCTTAAAATTTCTGCCTTTCCGCGAATGATACAAAAGAGCAGACCAGCCAAGATTAAGAAGGATTGTAACCTGTCTATGGAGAGAGCGACTGAATAATTTCTGATGACTTTAAAATGTGGAGGTATGTTTTAAAACAATGTTAAATGCAAAGGGTTAAACGTTTTAATATATAAACATTTAAATTTTGATGCAAACTTAACAATTCTTTTCAGGTGCATAAATTTCTGATGAAAAATATATGCCTCTCCACGAATGATAGAAACGAGCAGACCAGCCACATATAAAAAGAATTCTGAACGGGTTACGGAAAAATTGACTGAACAATTTGTGAGGACCGAAATACAAAAACTTTTTAAATGCGGAGATATGTTTTAAAGCAATGTTTAATGCAAAGGGTTAAACATTTTAATATATAAACATTTAACTTTTGATGTAAATGTAACAATTCTTCTCAGGTGCATAAATTTCTGCCTTAAAATATATGCCTCTCCGCGAGTGATACAAAAGAGTAGACCAGCCAAGTGTAAGAAGGCTTGAAACCTGTTTATGGAGAAATCGACGGAATAATTTCTGAGGACTTTAAAATGCGGATTATGTTTTTAAACAATGTTAAATGCAAAGTGTTAAAAGATTTAATATATAAAAATTAAAATTTCTATGCAAACTAAACAATTCTTTTCAGGTGCATAATTTTCTGATGAAAAATATATGCCTCTCCGCGAATGATAGAAAAGAGCAGACCAGCCACATATAAAAAGACTTCTGAACTGTTTATGGAAAAATTGACTGAATACTTTATGAGCACAGAAATAGAAAAATTTTTATATGCGGAGGTATGTTTTAAAACAATGTTAAATGCAAAGGGTTAAACATTTTAATATATAAACATTTAAATTTTGATGTAAATTTAACAATTCTTTTCAGGTGCATAAATTTCTGATGAAAAATATATGCCTCTCCGCGAATGATAGAAAAGAGCAGACCAACCACATATAAAAAGACTTCTGAACTGTTTATGGAGAAATTGACTGAATACTTTATGAGCACAGAAATAGAAAAATTTTTTTATGCGGAGGTATGTTTTAAAACAATGTTAAATGCAAAGCGTTAAACGTTTTCATATATAAACGTTTAAATTTTTATGCAAATTTAACAATTCTTTTCAGGTGCATAAATTTCTGCCCTAAAATATATGCCTCTCCGCGAATGATACAAAATAGCAGACCAGCCAAGATTAAGAAGGATTGTAACCTGTTTATGGAGAAAGCGACTGAATAATTTCTGATGACTTTAAAATGCGGAGGTATGTTTTAAAACAGTGTTAAATTTAAAGGGTTAAACGTCTTGATATATAAACATTTAAATTTTGATGCAAACTTAACAATTCTTTTTAGGTGCATAAATTTCTGATGAAAAATATATGCCTCTCCGCGAATGATAGAAAAGAGCAGCCCTGCCACATATAAAAAGACATCTCACCGGTTTACGGAGAAATTGATTGAATAATTTGTGAGGACCGAAATACAAAAACTTTTGAAATGCGGAGGTATGTTTTAAAGCAGAAAGGTTTATGGAGAAATTGACTAAATACTTTATGTGCACAGAAATAGAAAATTTTTTAAATGCGGAGGTATGTTTTAAAACAATGTTAAATGCAAAGGGTTAAACATTTTAATATATAAACATTTAAATTTTGATGTAAATTTAACAATTCTTTTCAGGTGCCTAAATTTCTGCCTTAAAATTTCTGCCTTTCCGCGAATGATACAAAAGAGCAGACCAGCCAAGATTAAGAAGGATTGTAACCTGTCTATGGAGAGAGCGACTGAATAATTTCTGATGACTTTAAAATGTGGAGGTATGTTTTAAAACAATGTTAAATGCAAAGGGTTAAACGTTTTAATATATAAACATTTAAATTTTGATGCAAACTTAACAATTCTTTTCAGGTGCATAAATTTCTGATGAAAAATATATGCCTCTCCACGAATGATAGAAACGAGCAGACCAGCCACATATAAAAAGAATTCTGAACGGGTTACGGAAAAATTGACTGAACAATTTGTGAGGACCGAAATACAAAAACTTTTTAAATGCGGAGATATGTTTTAAAGCAATGTTTAATGCAAAGGGTTAAACATTTTAATATATAAACATTTAACTTTTGATGTAAATGTAACAATTCTTCTCAGGTGCATAAATTTCTGCCTTAAAATATATGCCTCTCCGCGAGTGATACAAAAGAGTAGACCAGCCAAGTGTAAGAAGGCTTGAAACCTGTTTATGGAGAAATCGACGGAATAATTTCTGAGGACTTTAAAATGCGGATTATGTTTTTAAACAATGTTAAATGCAAAGTGTTAAAAGATTTAATATATAAAAATTAAAATTTTGATGCAAACTAAACAATTCTTTTCAGGTGCATAATTTTCTGATGAAAAATATATGCCTCTCCGCGAATGATAGAAAAGAGCAGACCAGCCACATATAAAAAGACTTCTGAACTGTTTATGGAAAAATTGACTGAATACTTTATGAGCACAGAAATAGAAAAATTTTTATATGCGGAGGTATGTTTTAAAACGATGTTAAATGCAAAGGGTTAAACATTTTAATATATAAACATTTAAATTTTGATGTAAATTTAACAATTCTTTTCAGGTGCATAAATTTCTGATGAAAAATATATGCCTCTCCGCGAATGATAGAAAAGAGCAGACCAACCACATATAAAAAGACTTCTGAACTGTTTATGGAGAAATTGACTGAATACTTTATGAGCACAGAAATAGAAAAATGTTTTTATGCGGAGGTATGTTTTAAAACAATGTTAAATGCAAAGCGTTAAACGTTTTCATATATAAACGTTTAAATTTTTATGCAAATTTAACAATTCTTTTCAGGTGCATAAATTTCTGCCCTAAAATATATGCCTCTCCGCGAATGATACAAAATAGCAGACCAGCCAAGATTAAGAAGGATTGTAACCTGTTTATGGAGAAAGCGACTGAATAATTTCTGATGACTTTAAAATGCGGAGGTATGTTTTAAAACAGTGTTAAATTTAAAGGGTTAAACGTCTTGATATATAAACATTTAAATTATGATGCAAACTTAACAATTCTTTTTAGGTGCATAAATTTCTGATGAAAAATATATGCCTCTCCACGAATGATAGAAAAGAGCAGCCTTGCCACATATAAAAAGACTTCTGACCGGTTTACGGAGAAATTGACTGAATAATTTGTGAGGACAGAAATACAAAAACTTTTGAAATGCGGAGGTATGTTTTTAAGCAATGTTAAATGCAAAGGGTTAAACATTTTAATATATAAACATTTAAATTTTGATGTAAAATTAACAATTCTTTTCAGGTGCATAAATTTCTGCCCTAAAATATATGCCTCTCCGCGAATGATACGAAAGAGCAGACCAGCCAAGTGTAAGAATGCTTGTAACCTGTTTATGGAGAAATCGACGGAATAATTTATGAGGACTTTAAAATGCGGTGGTATGTTTTTAAACAATGTTAAATGCAAAGTGTTAAAAGTTTTAATATATAAAAATTAAAATTTTGATGCAAACTAAACAATTCTTTTCAGGTGCATAAATTTCTGATGAAAAATATATGCCTCTCCGCGAATGATAGAAAAGAGCAGACCAGCCACATATAAAAAGACTTCTGAACTGTTTATGGAGAAATTGACTGAATACTTTATGAGCACAGAAATAGAAAAATTTTTATATGGGGAGGTATGTTTTAAAACAATGTTAAATGCAAAGGGTTAAACATTTTAATATATAAACATTTAAATTTTGATGTGAAATTAACATTTCTTTTCAGGTGCATAAATTTCTGCCCTAAAATTTCTGCCTTTCGGCGAATGATACAAAAGAGCACACCAGCCAAGATTAAGAAGGCTTGTAACCAGTTTATGGAGAAAGCGACTGAATAATTTCTGATGACTTTAAAATGCGGAGGTATGTTTTAAAACAGTGTTAAATTTAAAGGGTTAAACGTCTTGATATATAAACATTTAAATTTTGATGCAAACTTAACAATTCTTTTTAGGTGCATAAATTTCTGATGAAAAATATATGCCTCTCCGCGAATGATAGAAAAGAGCAGCCCTGCCACATATAAAAAGACATCTCACCGGTTTACGGAGAAATTGATTGAATAATTTGTGAGGACCGAAATACAAAAACTTTTGAAATGCGGAGGTATGTTTTAAAGCAGAAAGGTTTATGGAGAAATTGACTAAATACTTTATGTGCACAGAAATAGAAAATTTTTTAAATGCGGAGGTATGTTTTAAAACAATGTTAAATGCAAAGGGTTAAACATTTTAATATATAAACATTTAAATTTTGATGTAAATTTAACAATTCTTTTCAGGTGCCTAAATTTCTGCCTTAAAATTTCTGCCTTTCCGCGAATGATACAAAAGAGCAGACCAGCCAAGATTAAGAAGGATTGTAACCTGTCTATGGAGAGAGCGACTGAATAATTTCTGATGACTTTAAAATGTGGAGGTATGTTTTAAAACAATGTTAAATGCAAAGGGTTAAACGTTTTAATATATAAACATTTAAATTTTGATGCAAACTTAACAATTCTTTTCAGGTGCATAAATTTCTGATGAAAAATATATGCCTCTCCACGAATGATAAAAACGAGCAGACCAGCCACATATAAAAAGAATTCTGAACGGGTTACGGCAAAATTGACTGAACAATTTGTGAGGACCGAAATACAAAAACTTTTTAAATGCGGAGATATGTTTTAAAGCAATGTTTAATGCAAAGGGTTAAACATTTTAATATATAAACATTTAACTTTTGATGTAAATGTAACAATTCTTCTCAGGTGCATAAATTTCTGCCTTAAAATATATGCCTCTCCGCGAGTGATACAAAAGAGTAGACCAGCCAAGTGTAAGAAGGCTTGAAACCTGTTTATGGAGAAATCGACGGAATAATTTCTGAGGACTTTAAAATGCGGATTATGTTTTTAAACAATGTTAAATGCAAAGTGTTAAAAGATTTAATATATAAAAATTAAAATTTTGATGCAAACTAAACAATTCTTTTCAGGTGCATAATTTTCTGATGAAAAATATATGCCTCTCCGCGAATGATAGAAAAGAGCAGACCAGCCACATATAAAAAGACTTCTGAACTGTTTATGGAAAAATTGACTGAATACTTTATGAGCACAGAAATAGAAAAATTTTTATATGCGGAGGTATGTTTTAAAACAATGTTAAATGCAAAGGGTTAAACATTTTAATATATAAACATTTAAATTTTGATGTAAATTTAACAATTCTTTTCAGGTGCATAAATTTCTGATGAAAAATATATGCCTCTCCGCGAATGATAGAAAAGAGCAGACCAACCACATATAAAAAGACTTCTGAACTGTTTATGGAGAAATTGACTGAATACTTTATGAGCACAGAAATAGAAAAATTTTTTTATGCGGAGGTATGTTTTAAAACAATGTTAAATGCAAAGCGTTAAACGTTTTCATATATAAACGTTTAAATTTTTATGCAAATTTAACAATTCTTTTCAGGTGCATAAATTTCTGCCCTAAAATATATGCCTCTCCGCGAATGATACAAAATAGCAGACCAGCCAAGATTAAGAAGGATTGTAACCTGTTTATGGAGAAAGCGACTGAATAATTTCTGATGACTTTAAAATGCGGAGGTATGTTTTAAAACAGTGTTAAATTTAAAGGGTTAAACGTCTTGATATATAAACATTTAAATTATGATGCAAACTTAACAATTCTTTTTAGGTGCATAAATTTCTGATGAAAAATATATGCCTCTCCACGAATGATAGAAAAGAGCAGCCTTGCCACATATAAAAAGACTTCTGACCGGTTTACGGAGAAATTGACTGAATAATTTGTGAGGACAGAAATACAAAAACTTTTGAAATGCGGAGGTATGTTTTAAAGCAATGTTAAATGCAAAGGGTTAAACATTTTAATATATAAACATTTAAATTTTGATGTAAAATTAACAATTCTTTTCAGGTGCATAAATTTCTGCCCTAAAATATATGCCTCTCCGCGAATGATACGAAAGAGCAGACCAGCCAAGTGTAAGAATGCTTGTAACCTGTTTATGGAGAAATCGACGGAATAATTTATGAGGACTTTAAAATGCGGTGGTATGTTTTTAAACAATGTTAAATGCAAAGTGTTAAAAGTTTTAATATATAAAAATTAAAATTTTGATGCAAACTAAACAATTCTTTTCAGGTGCATAAATTTCTGATGAAAAATATATGCCTCTCCGCGAATGATAGAAAAGAGCAGACCAGCCACATATAAAAAGACTTCTGAACTGTTTATGGAGAAATTGACTGAATACTTTATGAGCACAGAAATAGAAAAATTTTTATATGCGGAGGTATGTTTTAAAACAATGTTAAATGCAAAGGGTTAAACATTTTAATATATAAACATTTAAATTTTGATGTAAAATTAACAATTCTTTTCAGGTGCATAAATTTCTGCCCTAAAATATATGCCTCTCCGCGAATGATACAAAAGAGTAGACCAGCCAAGTATAAGAAGGCTTGAAACCTGTTTATGGAGAAATCGACGGAATAATTTCTGAGGACTTTAAAATGCGGAGGTATGTTTTTAAACAATGTTAAATGCAAAGTGTTAAAAGTTTTAATATATAAAAATTAAAATTTTGCTGCAAACTAAACAATTCTTTTCAGGTGCATAAATTTGTGATGAAAAATACATGCCTCTCCGCGAATGATAGAAAAGAGCAGACCAGCCACATATAAAAAGACTTCTGACCGGTTTACGGAGAAATTGAATGAATAATTTGTGAGGACCGAAATACAAAAACTTTTGAAATGCGGAGGTATGTTTTAAAGCAATGTTAAATGCAAAGGGTTAAACATTTTAATATATAAACATTTAAATTTTGATGTAAAATTAACAATTCTTTTCAGGTGCATAAATTTCTTCCCTAAAATATATGCCTCTCCGCGAATGATACAAAAGAGCAGACCAGCCAAGTTTAAGAAGGCTTCTAACCTGTTTATGGAGAAATCGACGGAATAATTTATGAGGTCTTTAAAATGCGGAGGTATGTTTTTAAACAATGTTAAATGCAAAGTGTTAAAAGTTTTAATATATAAAAATTAAAATTTTGATGCAAACTAAAAAAATCTTTTCAGGTGCATAAATTTCTGATGAAAAATATATGCCTCTCCGCGAATGATAGAAAAGAGCAGACCAGCCACATATAAAAAGACTTCTGAACTATTTATGGACAAATTGACTGAATACTTTATGAGCACAGAAATAGAATACTTTTGAAATGCGGAGGTATGTTTTAAAGCAATGTTAAATGCAAAGGGTTAAACATTTTAATATATAAACATTTAAATTTTGATGTAAAATTAACAATTCTTTTCAGGTGCATAAATTTCTGATGAAAAATATATGCCTCTTCGCGAATGATAGAAAAGAGCAGCCCTGCCACATATAAAAAGACTTCTGAACTGTTTATGGAGAAAGTGACTGAATACTTTATGAGCACAGAAATAGAAAAATTTTTATATGCGGAGGTATGTTTTAAAACAATGTTAAATGCAAAGGGTTAAACGTTTTAATATATAAACGTTTAATTTTTATGCAAATTTAACAATTCTTTTCAGGTGCATAAATTTCTGAGGTAAAGTATATGCCTCTCCGCGAATGATAGAAAAGAGCAGACCAGCCACATATAAAGAGACTTCTGAACTGTTTATGGAGAAATTGACTGAATACTTTATGAGCACAGAAATAGAAAAATGTTTTTATGCGGAGGTATGTTTTAAAACAATGTTAAATGCAAAGCGTTAAACGTTTTCATATATAAACGTTTAAATTTTTATGCAAATTTAACAATTCTTTTCAGGTGCATAAATTTCTGCCCTAAAATATATGCCTCTCCGCGAATGATACAAAATAGCAGACCAGCCAAGATTAAGAAGGATTGTAACCTGTTTATGGAGAAAGCGACTGAATAATTTCTGATGACTTTAAAATGCGGAGGTATGTTTTAAAACAGTGTTAAATTTAAAGGGTTAAACGTCTTGATATATAAACATTTAAATTATGATGCAAACTTAACAATTCTTTTTAGGTGCATAAATTTCTGATGAAAAATATATGCCTCTCCACGAATGATAGAAAAGAGCAGCCTTGCCACATATAAAAAGATTTCTGACCGGTTTACGGAGAAATTGACTGAATAATTTGTGAGGACAGAAATACAAAAACTTTTGAAATGCGGAGGTATGTTTTTAAGCAATGTTAAATGCAAAGGGTTAAACATTTTAATATATAAACATTTAAATTTTGATGTAAAATTAACAATTCTTTTCAGGTGCATAAATTTCTGCCCTAAAATATATGCCTCTCCGCGAATGATACGAAAGAGCAGACCAGCCAAGTGTAAGAATGCTTGTAACCTGTTTATGGAGAAATCGACGGAATAATTTATGAGGACTTTAAAATGCGGTGGTATGTTTTTAAACAATGTTAAATGCAAAGTGTTAAAAGTTTTAATATATAAAAATTAAAATTTTGATGCAAACTAAACAATTCTTTTCAGGTGCATAAATTTCTGATGAAAAATATATGCCTCTCCGCGAATGATAGAAAAGAGCAGACCAGCCACATATAAAAAGACTTCTGAACTGTTTATGGAGAAATTGACTGAATAATTTATGAGCACAGAAATAGAAAAATTTTTATATGGGGAGGTATGTTTTAAAACAATGTTAAATGCAAAGGGTTAAACATTTTAATATATAAACATTTAAATTTTGATGTGAAATTAACATTTCTTTTCAGGTGCATAAATTTCTGCCCTAAAATTTCTGCCTTTCGGCGAATGATACAAAAGAGCACACCAGCCAAGATTAAGAAGGCTTGTAACCAGTTTATGGAGAAAGCGACTGAATAATTTCTGATGACTTTAAAATGCGGAGGTATGTTTTAAAACAGTGTTAAATTTAAAGGGTTAAACGTCTTGATATATAAACATTTAAATTTTGATGCAAACTTAACAATTCTTTTTAGGTGCATAAATTTCTGATGAAAAATATATGCCTCTCCGCGAATGATAGAAAAGAGCAGCCCTGCCACATATAAAAAGACATCTCACCGGTTTACGGAGAAATTGATTGAATAATTTGTGAGGACCGAAATACAAAAACTTTTGAAATGCGGAGGTATGTTTTAAAGCAGAAAGGTTTATGGAGAAATTGACTAAATACTTTATGTGCACAGAAATAGAAAATTTTTTAAATGCGGAGGTATGTTTTAAAACAATGTTAAATGCAAAGGGTTAAACATTTTAATATATAAACATTTAAATTTTGATGTAAATTTAACAATTCTTTTCAGGTGCCTAAATTTCTGCCTTAAAATTTCTGCCTTTCCGCGAATGATACAAAAGAGCAGACCAGCCAAGATTAAGAAGGATTGTAACCTGTCTATGGAGAGAGCGACTGAATAATTTCTGATGACTTTAAAATGTGGAGGTATGTTTTAAAACAATGTTAAATGCAAAGGGTTAAACGTTTTAATATATAAACATTTAAATTTTGATGCAAACTTAACAATTCTTTTCAGGTGCATAAATTTCTGATGAAAAATATATGCCTCTCCACGAATGATAGAAACGAGCAGACCAGCCACATATAAAAAGAATTCTGAACGGGTTACGGAAAAATTGACTGAACAATTTGTGAGGACCGAAATACAAAAACTTTTTAAATGCGGAGATATGTTTTAAAGCAATGTTTAATGCAAAGGGTTAAACATTTTAATATATAAACATTTAACTTTTGATGTAAATGTAACAATTCTTCTCAGGTGCATAAATTTCTGCCTTAAAATATATGCCTCTCCGCGAGTGATACAAAAGAGTAGACCAGCCAAGTGTAAGAAGGCTTGAAACCTGTTTATGGAGAAATCGACGGAATAATTTCTGAGGACTTTAAAATGCGGATTATGTTTTTAAACAATGTTAAATGCAAAGTGTTAAAAGATTTAATATATAAAAATTAAAATTTTGATGCAAACTAAACAATTCTTTTCAGGTGCATAATTTTCTGATGAAAAATATATGCCTCTCCGCGAATGATAGAAAAGAGCAGACCAGCCACATATAAAAAGACTTCTGAACTGTTTATGGAAAAATTGACTGAATACTTTATGAGCACAGAAATAGAAAAATTTTTATATGCGGAGGTATGTTTTAAAACAATGTTAAATGCAAAGGGTTAAACATTTTAATATATAAACGTTTAATTTTTATGCAAATTTAACAATTCTTTTCAGGTGCATAAATTTCTGAGGTAAAGTATATGCCTCTCCGCGAATGATAGAAAAGAGCAGACCAGCCACATATAAAGAGACTTCTGAACTGTTTATGGAGAACTTGACTGAATACTTTATGAGCACAGAAATAGAAAATTTTTTAAATGCGGAGGTATGTTTTAAAGAAATGTTAAATGCAAAGGGTTAAACATTTTAATATATAAACATTTAAATTTTGATGTAAATTTAACAATTCTTTTCAGGTGCATAAATTTCTTCCCTAAAATATATGCCTCTCCGCGAATGATTCAAAAGAGCAGACCAGCCCAGTTTAAGAAGGCTTCTAACCTGTTTATGGAGAAATCGACGGAATAATTTATGAGGACTTTAGAATGCGGAGTATGTTTTTAAACAATGTTAAATGCAAAGTGTTAAAAGTTTTAATATATAAAAATTAAAATTTTGATGCAAACTAAACAATTCTTTTCAGGTGCATAAATTTCTGGTGAAAAATATATGCCTCTCCGCGAATGATAGAAAATAGCAGACCAGCCACATATAAAAAGACTTCTGAACTGTTTATGGAGAAATTGACTGAATACTTTATGAGCACAGAAATAGAAAAAAATTTAAATGCGGAGGTATGTTTTAAAACAATGTTAAATGCAAAGGGTTAAACATTTTAATATATAAACATTTAAATTTTGATGTAAATTTAACAATTCTTTTCAGGTGCCTAAATTTCTGCACTAAAATTTCTGCCTTTCCGCGAATGATACAAAAGAGCAGACCAGCCAAGATTAAGAAGGATTGTAACCTGTTTATGGAGAAAGCGACTGAATAATTTCTGATGACTTTAAAATGCGGAGGTATGTTTTAAAACAGTGTTAAATTTAAAGGGTTAAACGTCTTGATATATAAACATTTAAATTATGATGCAAACTTAACAATTCTTTTTAGGTGCATAAATTTCTGATGAAAAATATATGCCTCTCCACGAATGATAGAAAAGAGCAGCCCTGCCACATATAAAAAGACTTCTGACCGGTTTACGGAGAAATTGACTGAATAATTTGTGAGGACAGAAATACAAAATCTTTTGAAATGCGGAGGTATGTTTTAAAGCAATGTTAAATGCAAAGGGTTAAACATTTTAATATATAAACATTTAAATTTTGATGTAAAATTAACAATTCTTTTCAGGTGCATAAATTTCTGCCCTAAAATATATGCCTCTCCGCGAATGATACGAAAGAGCAGACCAGCCAAGTGTAAGAATGCTTGTAACCTGTTTATGGAGAAATCGACGGAATAATTTATGAGGACTTTAAAATGCGGAGGTATGTTTTTAAACAATGTTAAATGCAAAGTGTTAAAAGTTTTAATATATAAAAATTAAAATTTTGATGCAAAGTAAACAATTCTTTTCATGTGCATAAATTTCTGATGAAAAATATATGCCTCTCCACGAATGATAGAAAAGAGCAGACCAGCCATATATAAAAAGACTTCTGAACTGTTTATGGAGAAATTGACTGAATACTTTATGAGCACAGAAATAGAAAATTTTTTAAATGCGGAGGTATGTTTTAAAACAATGTTAAATGCAAAGGGTTAAACATTTTAATATATAAACATTTGAATTTTGATGTAAATTTAACAATTCTTTTCAGGTGCATAAATTTCTGATGAAAAATATATGCCTCTCCGCGAATGATAGAAAAGAGCAGACCAGCCACATATAAAAAGACTTCTGAACTGTTTAGGGAGAAATTGACTGAATACTTTATGAGCACAGAAATAGAAAAATTTTTATATGCGGAGGTATGTTTTAAAACAATGTTAAATGCAAAGCGTTAAACGTTTTAATATATAAACGTTTAAATTTTTATGCAAATTTAACAATTCTTTTCAGGTGCATAAATTTCTGCCCTAAAATATATGCCTCTCCGCGAATGATACAAAAGAGCAGACCAGCCAAGATTAAGAAGGATTGTAACCTGTTTATGGAGAAAGCGACTGAATAATTTCTGATGACTTTAAAATGCGGAGGTATGTTTTAAAACAGTGTTAAATTTAAAGGGTTAAACGTCTTTATATATAAACATTTAAATTTTGATGCAAACTTAACAATTCTTTTTAGGTGCATAAATTTATGATGAAAAATATATGCCTCTCCGCGAATGATAGAAAAGAGCAGCCCTGCCACATATAAAAAGACATCTGACCGGTTTACGGAGAAATTGACTGAATAATTTGTGAGGACCGAAATACAAAAACTTTTGAAATGCGGAGGTATGTTTTAAAGCAGAAAGGTTTATGGAGAAATTGACTAAATACTTTATGAGCACAGAAATAGAAAAATTTTTAAATGCGGAGGTATGTTTTAAAACAATGTTAAATGCAAAGGGTTAAACATTTTAATATATAAACATTTAAATTTTGATGTAATTTTAACAATTCTTTTCAGGTGCCTAAATTTCTGCCCTAAAATTTCTGCCTTTCCGCGAATGATACAAAAGAGTAGACCAGCCAAGATTAAGAAGGATTGTAACCTGTCTATGGAGAGAGCGACTGAATAATTTCTGATGACTTTAAAATGTGGAGGTATGTTTTAAAACAATGTTAAATGCAAAGGGTTAAACGTTTTAATATATAAACATTTAAATTTTGATGCAAACTTAACACTTCTTTTCAGGTGCATAAATTTCTGATGAAAAATATATGCCTCTCCACGAATGATAGAAACGAGCTGACCAGCCACATATAAAAAGAATTCTGAACGGGTTACGGAAAAATTTACTGAACAATTTGTGAGGACCGAAATACAAAAACTTTTTAAATGCGGAGGTATGTTTTAAAGCAATGTTTAATGCAAAGGGTTAAACATTTTAATATATAAACATTTAAATTTTGATGTAAATGTAACAATTCTTTTCAGGTGCATAAATTTCTGCCTTAAAATATATGCCTCTCCGCGAGTGATACAAAAGAGTAGACCAGCCAAGTGTAAGAAGGCTTGAAACCTGTTTATGGAGAAATCCACGGAATAATTTCTGAGGACTTTAAAATGCGGATTATGTTTTTAAACAATGTTAAATGCAAAGTGTTAAAAGATTTAATATATAAAAATTAAAATTTTGATGCAAAGTAAACAATTCTTTTCATGTGCATAAATTTCTGATGAAAAATATATGCCTCTCCACGAATGATAGAAAAGAGCAGACCAGCCATATATAAAAAGACTTCTGAACTGTTTATGGAGAAATTGACTGAATACTTTATGAGCACAGAAATAGAAAAATTTTTAAATGCGGAGGTATGTTTTAAAACAATGTTAAATGCAAAGGGTTAAACATTTTAATATATAAACATTTGAATTTTGATGTAAATTTAACAATTCTTTTCAGGTGCATAAATTTCTGATGAAAAATATATGCCTCTCCGCGAATGATAGAAAAGAGCAGACCAGCCACATATAAAAAGACTTCTGAACTGTTTATGGAGAAATTGACTGAATACTTTATGAGCACAGAAATAGAAAAATTTTTATATGCGGAGGTATGTTTTAAAACAATGTTAAATGCAAAGGGTTAAACATTTTAATATATAAACATATAAATTTTGATGTAAATTTAACAATTCTTTTCAGGTGCATAAATTTCTTCCCTAAAATATATGCCTCTCCGCGAATGATTCAAAAGAGCAGACCAGCCCAGTTTAAGAAGGCTTCTAACCTGTTTATGGAGAAATCGACGGAATAATTTATGAGGACTTTAGAATGCGGAGTATGTTTTTAAACAATGTTAAATGCAAAGTGTTAAAAGTTTTAATATATAAAAATTAAAATTTTGATGCAAACTAAACAATTCTTTTCAGGTGCATAAATTTCTGATGAAAAATATATGCCTCTCCGCGAATGATAGAAAATAGCAGACCAGCCACATATAAAAAGACTTCTGAACTGTTTATGGAGAAATTGACTGAATACTTTATGAGCACAGAAATAGAAAATTTTTTAAATGCGGAGGTATGTTTTAAAACAATGTTAAATGTAAAGGGTTAAACATTTTAATATATAAACATTTAAATTTTGATGTAAATTTAACAATTCTTTTCAGGTGCCTAAATTTCTGCCCTAAAATTTCTGCCTTTCCGCGAATGATACAAAAGAGCAGACCAGCAAAGATTAAGAAGGATTGTAACCTGTTTATGGAGAAAGCGACTGAATAATTTCTGATGACTTTAAAATGCGGAGGTATGTTTTAAAACAGTGTTAAATTTAAAGGGTTAAACGTCTTGATATATAAACATTTAAATTTTGATGCAAACTTAACAATTCTTTTTAGGTGCATAAATTTATGATGAAAAATATATGCCTCTCCGCGAATGATAGAAAAGTGCAGCCCTGCCACATATAAAAAGACATCTGACCGGTTTACGGAGAAATTGACTGAATAATTTGTGAGGACCGAAATACAAAAACTTTTGAAATGCGGAGGTATGTTTTAAAGCAGAAAGGTTTATGGAGAAATTGACTAAATACTTTATGAGCACAGAAATAGAAAAATTTTTAAATGCGGAGGTATGTTTTAAAACAATGTTAAATGCAAAGGGTTAAACATTTTAATATATAAACATTTAAATTTTGATGTAAATTTAACAATTCTTTTCAGGTGCCTAAATTTCTGCCCTAAAATTTCTGCCTTTCCGCGAATGATACAAAATAGCAGACCAGCCAAGATTAAGAAGGATTGTAACCTGTTTATGGAGAAAGCGACTGAATAATTTCTGATGACTTTAAAATGCGGAGGTATGTTTTAAAACAGTGTTAAATTTAAAGGGTTAAACGTTTTAATATATAAACATTTAAATTTTGATGCAAACTTAACAATTCTTTTCAGGTGCATAAATTTCTGATGAAAAATATATGCCTCTCCACGAATGATAGAAACGAGCAGACCAGCCACATATAAAAAGAATTCTGAACGGGTTACGGAAAATTGACTGAATAATTTGTGAGGACCGAAATACAAAAACTTTTTAAATGCGGAGGTATGTTTTAAAGCAATGTTAAATGCAAAGGGTTAAACATTTTAATATATAAACATTTAAATTTTGATGTAAATGTAACAATTCTTTTCAGGTGCATAAATTTCTGCCTTAAAATATATGCCTCTCCGCGAGTGATACAAAAGAGTAGACCAGCCAAGTGTAAGAAGGCTTGAAACCTGTTTATGGAGAAATCGACGGAATAATTTCTGAGGACTTTAAAATGCCGGGTATGTTTTTAAACAATGTTAAATGCAAAGTGTTAAAAGTTTTAATATATAAAAATTAAAATTTTGATGCAAACTAAACAATTCTTTTCAGGTGCATAAATTTCTGATGAAAATTATATGTCTCTTCGCGAATGATAGAAAAGAGCAGACCAGCCACATATAAAAAGACTTCTGACCAGTTTACGGAGAAATTGACTGAATAATTTGTGAGGACGGAAATACAAAAACTTTTGAAATGCGGAGGTATGTTTTAAAGCAATGTTAAATGCAAAGGGTTAAACATTTTAATATATAAACATTTAAATTATGATGTAAAATTAACAATTCTTTTCAGATACATAAATTTCTTCCCTAAAATATATGCCTCTCCGCGAATGATACAAAAGAGCAGACCAGCCAAGTTTAAGAAG
The DNA here is from genome assembly GCA_963931845.1 of Maratus michaelseni. NCBI lineage: Eukaryota > Metazoa > Arthropoda > Arachnida > Araneae > Salticidae > Maratus > Maratus michaelseni. The sequence goes on from OZ007591.1 coordinate 173,392,665, forward strand.
GCTTCTAACCTGTTTATGGAGAAATCGACGGAATAATTTATGAGGACTTTAAAATGCGGAGTATGTTTTTAAACAATGTTAAATGCAAAGTGTTAAAAGTTTTAATATATAAAAATTAAAATTTTGATGTAAAATTAACAATTCTTTTCATGTGCCTAAATTTCTGCTTTTCGGCGAATGATACAAAAGAGCAGACCAGACAAGATTAAGAAGAGTTGTAACCTGTTTATGGAGAAAACGACTGAATAATTTCTGATGACTTTAAAATGCGGAGGTATGTTTTAAAACAGTGTTAAATTTAAAGGGTTAAACGTCTTGATATATAAACATTTAAATTTTGATGCAAACTTAACAATTCTTTTTAGGTGCATAAATTTCTGATGAAAAATATATGCCTCTCCGCGAATGATAGAAAAGAGCAGCCCTGCCACATATAAAAAGACTTCTGACCGGTTTACGGAGAAATCGACGGAATAATTTATGAGGACTTTAAAATGCGGAGGTATGTTTTAAAACAATGTTAAATGCAAAGGGTTAAACATTTTAATATATAAACATTTAAATTTTGATGTAAATTTAACAATTCTTTTCAGGTGCCTAAATTTCTGCCCTAAAATTTCTGCCTTTCCGCGAATGATACAAAAGAGCAGACCAGCCAAGATTAAGAAGGATTGTAACCTGTTTATGGAGAAAGCGACTGAATAATTTCTGATGACTTTAAAATGCGGAGGTATGTTTTAAAACAGTGTTAAATTAAAAGGGCTAAACGTCTTGATATATAAACATTTAAATTTTGATGCAAATTTAACAATTCTTTTTAGGTGCATAAATTTCTGATGAAAAATATATGCCTCTGCGCGAATGATAGAAAAGAGCAGCCCTGCCACATATAAAAAAACTTCTGACCGGTTTACGGAGAAATTGACTGAATAATTTGTGAGGACCGAAATACAAAATATTTTGAAATGTGGAGGTATGTTTTAAAGCAATGTTAAATGCAAAGGGTTAAACATTTTAATATATAAACATATAAATTTTTATGTAAATTTAACAATTCTTTTCAGGTGCCTAAATTTCTGCCCTAAAATTTCTGCCTTTCCGCGAATGACACAAAAGAGCAGACCAGCCAAGATTAAGAAGGCTTGTAACCTGTTTATGGAGAAAGCGCCTGAATAATTTCTGATGACTTTAAAATGCGGAGGTATGTTTTAAAACAGTGTTAAATTTAAAGGGTTAAACGTCTTGATATATAAACATTTAAATTTTGATGCAAACTTAACAATTCTTTTCAGGTGCATAAATTTCTGATGAAAAATATATGCCTCTCCACGAATGATAGAAACGAGCAGACCAGCCACATATAAAAAGAATTCTGAACGGGTTACGGAAAATTGACTGAATAATTTGTGAGGACCGAAATACAAAAACTTTTTAAATGCGGAGGTATGTTTTAAAGCAATGTTAAATGCAAAGGGTTAAACATTTTAATATATAAACATTTAAATTTTGATGTAAATGTAACAATTCTTTTCAGGTGCATAAATTTCTGCCTTAAAATATATGCCTCTCCGCGAGTGATACAAAAGAGTAGACCAGCCAAGTGTAAGAAGGCTTGAAACCTGTTTATGGAGAAATCGACGGAATAATTTCTGAGGACTTTAAAATGCCGGGTATGTTTTTAAACAATGTTAAATGCAAAGTGTTAAAAGTTTTAATATATAAAAATTAAAATTTTGATGCAAACTAAACAATTCTTTTCAGGTGCATAAATTTCTGATGAAAATTATATGTCTCTTCGCGAATGATAGAAAAGAGCAGACCAGCCACATATAAAAAGACTTCTGACCAGTTTACGGAGAAATTGACTGAATAATTTGTGAGGACGGAAATACAAAAACTTTTGAAATGCGGAGGTATGTTTTAAAGCAATGTTAAATGCAAAGGGTTAAACATTTTAATATATAAACATTTAAATTATGATGTAAAATTAACAATTCTTTTCAGATACATAAATTTCTTCCCTAAAATATATGCCTCTCCGCGAATGATACAAAAGAGCAGACCAGCCAAGTTTAAGAAGGCTTCTAACCTGTTTATGGAGAAATCGACGGAATAATTTATGAGGACTTTAAAATGCGGAGTATGTTTTTAAACAATGTTAAATGCAAAGTGTTAAAAGTTTTAATATATAAAAATTAAAATTTTGATGTAAAATTAACAATTCTTTTCATGTGCCTAAATTTCTGCTTTTCGGCGAATGATACAAAAGAGCAGACCAGACAAGATTAAGAAGAGTTGTAACCTGTTTATGGAGAAAACGACTGAATAATTTCTGATGACTTTAAAATGCGGAGGTATGTTTTAAAACAGTGTTAAATTTAAAGGGTTAAACGTCTTGATATATAAACATTTAAATTTTGATGCAAACTTAACAATTCTTTTTAGGTGCATAAATTTCTGATGAAAAATATATGCCTCTCCGCGAATGATAGAAAAGAGCAGCCCTGCCACATATAAAAAGACTTCTGACCGGTTTACGGAGAAATCGACGGAATAATTTATGAGGACTTTAAAATGCGGAGGTATGTTTTAAAACAATGTTAAATGCAAAGGGTTAAACATTTTAATATATAAACATTTAAATTTTGATGTAAATTTAACAATTTTTTTCAGGTGCCTAAATTTCTGCCCTAAAATTTCTGCCTTTCCGCGAATGATACAAAAGAGCAGACCAGCCAAGATTAAGAAGGATTGTAACCTGTTTATGGAGAAAGCGACTGAATAATTTCTGATGACTTTAAAATGCGGAGGTATGTTTTAAAACAGTGTTAAATTAAAAGGGCTAAACGTCTTGATATATAAACATTTAAATTTTGATGAAAATTTAACAATTCTTTTTAGGTGCATAAATTTCTGATGAAAAATATATGCCTCTGCGCGAATGATAGAAAAGAGCAGCCCTGCCACATATAAAAAAACTTCTGACCGGTTTACGGAGAAATTGACTGAATAATTTGTGAGGACCGAAATACAAAATATTTTGAAATGTGGAGGTATGTTTTAAAGCAATGTTAAATGCAAAGGGTTAAACATTTTAATATATAAACATATAAATTTTTATGTAAATTTAACAATTCTTTTCAGGTGCCTAAATTTCTGCCCTAAAATTTCTGCCTTTCCGCGAATGACACAAAAGAGCAGACCAGCCAAGATTAAGAAGGCTTGTAACCTGTTTATGGAGAAAGCGCCTGAATAATTTCTGATGACTTTAAAATGCGGAGGTATGTTTTAAAACAGTGTTAAATTTAAAGGGTTAAACGTCTTGATATATAAACATTTAAATCTTGATGCAAACTTAACAATTCTTTTTAGGTGCATAAATTTCTGATGAAAAATATATGCCTCTCCACGAATGATAGAAAAGAGCAGACCAGCCACATATAAAAAGACTTCTGAACTGTTTATGGAGAAATTGACTGAATACTTTATGAGCACAGAAATAGAAAAATTTTTAAATGCGGAGGTATGTTTTAAAACAATGTTAAATGCAAAGGGTTAAACATTTTAATATATAAACATTTAAATTTTGATGTAAATTTAACAATTCTTTTCAGGTGCCTAAATTTCTGCCCTAAAATTTCTGCCTTTCCGCGAATGATACAAAAGAGCAGACCAGCCAAGATTAAGAAGGATTGTAACCTGTTTATGGGGAAAGCGACTGAATAATTTCTGATGACTTTAAAATGCGGTGGTATGTTTTTAAACAATGTTAAATGCAAAGTGTTAAAAGTTTTAATATATAAAAATTAAAATTTTGATGCAAACTAAACAATTCTTTTCAGGTGCATAAATTTCTGATGAAAAATATATGCCTCTCCGCGAATGATAGAAAAGAGCAGACCAGCCACATATAAAAAGACTTCTGAACTGTTTATGGAGAAATTGACTGAATACTTTATGAGCACAGAAATAGAAAAATTTTTATATGGGGAGGTATGTTTTAAAACAATGTTAAATGCAAAGGGTTAAACATTTTAATATATAAACATTTAAATTTTGATGTGAAATTAACATTTCTTTTCAGGTGCATAAATTTCTGCTCTAAAATTTCTGTCTTTCGGCGAATGATACAAAAGAGCACACCAGCCAAGATTAAGAAGGCTTGTAACCAGTTTATGGAGAAAGCGACTGAATAATTTCTGATGACTTTAAAATGCGGAGGTATGTTTTAAAACAGTGTTAAATTTAAAGGGTTAAACGTCTTGATATATAAACATTTAAATTTTGATGCAAACTTAACAATTCTTTTTAGGTGCATAAATTTCTGATGAAAAATATATGCCTCTCCGCGAATGATAGAAAAGAGCAGCCCTGCCACATATAAAAAGACATCTCACCGGTTTACGGAGAAATTGATTGAATAATTTGTGAGGACCGAAATACAAAAACTTTTGAAATGCGGAGGTATGTTTTAAAGCAGAAAGGTTTATGGAGAAATTGACTAAATACTTTATGTGCACAGAAATAGAAAATTTTTTAAATGCGGAGGTATGTTTTAAAACAATGTTAAATGCAAAGGGTTAAACATTTTAATATATAAACATTTAAATTTTGATGTAAATTTAACAATTCTTTTCAGGTGCCTAAATTTCTGCCTTAAAATTTCTGCCTTTCCGCGAATGATACAAAAGAGCAGACCAGCCAAGATTAAGAAGGATTGTAACCTGTCTATGGAGAGAGCGACTGAATAATTTCTGATGACTTTAAAATGTGGAGGTATGTTTTAAAACAATGTTAAATGCAAAGGGTTAAACGTTTTAATATATAAACATTTAAATTTTGATGCAAACTTAACAATTCTTTTCAGGTGCATAAATTTCTGATGAAAAATATATGCCTCTCCACGAATGATAGAAACGAGCAGACCAGCCACATATAAAAAGAATTCTGAACGGGTTACGGAAAAATTGACTGAACAATTTGTGAGGACCGAAATACAAAAACTTTTTAAATGCGGAGATATGTTTTAAAGCAATGTTTAATGCAAAGGGTTAAACATTTTAATATATAAACATTTAACTTTTGATGTAAATGTAACAATTCTTCTCAGGTGCATAAATTTCTGCCTTAAAATATATGCCTCTCCGCGAGTGATACAAAAGAGTAGACCAGCCAAGTGTAAGAAGGCTTGAAACCTGTTTATGGAGAAATCGACGGAATAATTTCTGAGGACTTTAAAATGCGGATTATGTTTTTAAACAATGTTAAATGCAAAGTGTTAAAAGATTTAATATATAAAAATTAAAATTTTGATGCAAACTAAACAATTCTTTTCAGGTGCATAATTTTCTGATGAAAAATATATGCCTCTCCGCGAATGATAGAAAAGAGCAGACCAGCCACATATAAAAAGACTTCTGAACTGTTTATGGAAAAATTGACTGAATACTTTATGAGCACAGAAATAGAAAAATTTTTATATGCGGAGGTATGTTTTAAAACAATGTTAAATGCAAAGGGTTAAACATTTTAATATATAAACATTTAAATTTTGATGTAAATTTAACAATTCTTTTCAGGTGCATAAATTTCTGATGAAAAATATATGCCTCTCCGCGAATGATAGAAAAGAGCAGACCAACCACATATAAAAAGACTTCTGAACTGTTTATGGAGAAATTGACTGAATACTTTATGAGCACAGAAATAGAAAAATTTTTTTATGCGGAGGTATGTTTTAAAACAATGTTAAATGCAAAGCGTTAAACGTTTTCATATATAAACGTTTAAATTTTTATGCAAATTTAACAATTCTTTTCAGGTGCATAAATTTCTGCCCTAAAATATATGCCTCTCCGCGAATGATACAAAATAGCAGACCAGCCAAGATTAAGAAGGATTGTAACCTGTTTATGGAGAAAGCGACTGAATAATTTCTGATGACTTTAAAATGCGGAGGTATGTTTTAAAACAGTGTTAAATTTAAAGGGTTAAACGTCTTGATATATAAACATTTAAATTATGATGCAAACTTAACAATTCTTTTTAGGTGCATAAATTTCTGATGAAAAATATATGCCTCTCCACGAATGATAGAAAAGAGTAGCCTTGCCACATATAAAAAGACTTCTGACCGGTTTACGGAGAAATTGACTGAATAATTTGTGAGGACAGAAATACAAAAACTTTTGAAATGCGGAGGTATGTTTTAAAGCAATGTTAAATGCAAAGGGTTAAACATTTTAATATATAAACATTTAAATTTTGATGTAAAATTAACAATTCTTTTCAGGTGCATAAATTTCTGCCCTAAAATATATGCCTCTCCGCGAATGATACGAAAGAGCAGACCAGCCAAGTGTAAGAATGCTTGTAACCTGTTTATGGAGAAATCGACGGAATAATTTATGAGGACTTTAAAATGCGGTGGTATGTTTTTAAACAATGTTAAATGCAAAGTGTTAAAAGTTTTAATATATAAAAATTAAAATTTTGATGCAAACTAAACAATTCTTTTCAGGTGCATAAATTTCTTATGAAAAATATATGCCTCTCCGCGAATGATAGAAAAGAGCAGACCAGCCTTATATAAAAAGACTTCTGAACTGTTTATGGAGAAATTGACTGAATACTTTATGAGCACAAAATAGAAAAATTTTTATATGCGGAGGTATGTTTTAAAACAATGTTAAATGCAAAGGGTTAAACATTTTAATATATAAACATTTAAATTTTGATGTAAAATTAACAATTCTTTTCAGGTGCATAAATTTCTGCCCTAAAATATATGCCTCTCCGCGAATGATACAAAAGAGTAGACCAGCCAAGTATAAGAAGGCTTGAAACCTGTTTATGGAGAAATCGACGGAATAATTTCTGAGGACTTTAAAATCGGAGGTATGTTTTTAAACAATGTTAAATGCAAAGTGTTAAAAGTTTTAATATATAAAAATTAAAATTTTGCTGCAAACTAAACAATTCTTTTCAGGTGCATAAATTTGTGATGAAAAATATATGCCTCTCCGCGAATGATAGAAAAGAGCAGACCAGCCACATATAAAAAGACTTCTGACCGGTTTACGGAGAAATTGAATGAATAATTTGTGAGGACCGAAATACAAAAACTTTTGAAATGCGGAGGTATGTTTTAAAGCAATGTTAAATGCAAAGGGTTAAACATTTTAATATATAAACATTTAAATTTTGATGTAAAATTAACAATTCTTTTCAGGTGCATAAATTTCTTCCCTAAAATATATGCCTCTCCGCGAATGATACAAAAGAGCAGACCAGCCAAGTTTAAGAAGGCTTCTAACCTGTTTATGGAGAAATCGACGGAATAATTTATGAGGACTTTAAAATGCGGTGGTATGTTTTTAAACAATGTTAAATGCAAAGTGTTAAAAGTTTTAATATATAAAAATTAAAATTTTGATGCAAACTAAACAATTCTTTTCAGGTGCATAAATTTCTGATGAAAAATATATGCCTCTCCGCGAATGATAGAAAAGAGCAGACCAGCCACATATAAAAAGACTTCTGAACTATTTATGGACAAATTGACTGAATACTTTATGAGCACAGAAATAGAAAAATTTTTAAATGCGGAGGTATGTTTTAAAACAATGTTAAATGCAAAGGGTTAAACATTTTAATATATAAACATTTAAATTTTGATGTAAATTTAACATTTCTTTTCAGGTGCCTAAATTTCTGCCCTAAAATTTCTGCCTTTCGGCGAATGATACAAAAGAGCACACCAGCCAAGATTAAGAAGGCTTGTAACCAGTTTATGGAGAAAGCGACTGAATAATTTCTGATGACTTTAAAATGCGGAGGTATGTTTTAAAACAGTGTTAAATTTAAAGGGTTAAACGTCTTGATATATAAACATTTAAATTTTGATGCAAACTTAACAATTCTTTTTAGGTGCATAAATTTCTGATGAAAAATATATGCCTCTCCGCGAATGATAGAAAAGAGCAGCCCTGCCACATATAAAAAGACATCTCACCGGTTTACGGAGAAATTGATTGAATAATTTGTGAGGACCGAAATACAAAAACTTTTGAAATGCGGAGGTATGTTTTAAAGCAGAAAGGTTTATGGAGAAATTGACTAAATACTTTATGTGCACAGAAATAGAAAATTTTTTAAATGCGGAGGTATGTTTTAAAACAATGTTAAATGCAAAGGGTTAAACATTTTAATATATAAACATTTAAATTTTGATGTAAATTTAACAATTCTTTTCAGGTGCCTAAATTTCTGCCTTAAAATTTCTGCCTTTCCGCGAATGATACAAAAGAGCAGACCAGCCAAGATTAAGAAAGATTGTAACCTGTCTATGGAGAGAGCGACTGAATAATTTCTGATGACTTTAAAATGTGGAGGTATGTTTTAAAACAATGTTAAATGCAAAGGGTTAAACGTTTTAATATATAAACATTTAAATTTTGATGCAAACTTAACAATTCTTTTCAGGTGCATAAATTTCTGATGAAAAATATATGCCTCTCCACGAATGATAGAAACGAGCAGACCAGCCACATATAAAAAGAATTCTGAACGGGTTACGGAAAAATTGACTGAACAATTTGTGAGGACCGAAATACAAAAACTTTTTAAATGCGGAGATATGTTTTAAAGCAATGTTTAATGCAAAGGGTTAAACATTTTAATATATAAACATTTAACTTTTGATGTAAATGTAACAATTCTTCTCAGGTGCATAAATTTCTGCCTTAAAATATATGCCTCTCCGCGAGTGATACAAAAGAGTAGACCAGCCAAGTGTAAGAAGGCTTGAAACCTGTTTATGGAGAAATCGACGGAATAATTTCTGAGGACTTTAAAATGCGGATTATGTTTTTAAACAATGTTAAATGCAAAGTGTTAAAAGATTTAATATATAAAAATTAAAATTTTGATGCAAACTAAACAATTCTTTTCAGGTGCATAATTTTCTGATGAAAAATATATGCCTCTCCGCGAATGATAGAAAAGAGCAGACCAGCCACATATAAAAAGACTTCTGAACTGTTTATGGAAAAATTGACTGAATACTTTATGAGCACAGAAATAGAAAAATTTTTATATGCGGAGGTATGTTTTAAAACAATGTTAAATGCAAAGGGTTAAGCATTTTAATATATAAAAATTTAAATTTTGATGTAAATTTAACAATTCTTTTCAGGTGCATAAATTTCTGATGAAAAATATATGCCTCTCCGCGAATGATAGAAAAGAGCAGACCAACCACCTATAAAAAGACTTCTGAACTGTTTATGGAGAAATTGACTGAATACTTTATGAGCACAGAAATAGAAAAATTTTTTTATGCGGAGGTATGTTTTAAAACAATGTTAAATGCAAAGCGTTAAACGTTTTCATATATAAACGTTTAAATTTTTATGCAAATTTAACAATTCTTTTCAGGTGCATAAATTTCTGCCCTAAAATATATGCCTCTCCGCGAATGATACAAAATAGCAGACCAGCCAAGATTAAGAAGGATTGTAACCTGTTTATGGAGAAAGCGACTGAATAATTTCTGATGACTTTAAAATGCGGAGGTATGTTTTAAAACAGTGTTAAATTTAAAGGGTTAAACGTCTTGATATATAAACATTTAAATTATGATGCAAACTTAACAATTCTTTTTAGGTGCATAAATTTCTGATGAAAAATATATGCCTCTCCACGAATGATAGAAAAGAGCAGCCTTGCCACATATAAAAAGACTTCTGACCGGTTTACGGAGAAATTGACTGAATAATTTGTGAGGACAGAAATACAAAAACTTTTGAAATGCGGAGGTATGTTTTAAAGCAATGTTAAATGCAAAGGGTTAAACATTTTAATATATAAACATTTAAATTTTGATGTAAAATTAACAATTCTTTTCAGGTGCATAAATTTCTGCCCTAAAATATATGCCTCTCCGCGAATGATACGAAAGAGCAGACCAGCCAAGTGTAAGAATGCTTGTAACCTGTTTATGGAGAAATCGACGGAATAATTTATGAGGACTTTAAAATGCGGTGGTATGTTTTTAAACAATGTTAAATGCAAAGTGTTAAAAGTTTTAATATATAAAAATTAAAATTTTGATGCAAACTAAACAATTCTTTTCAGGTGCATAAATTTCTGATGAAAAATATATGCCTCTCCGCGAATGATAGAAAAGAGCAGACCAGCCACATATAAAAAGACTTCTGAACTGTTTATGGAGAAATTGACTGAATACTTTATGAGCACAGAAATAGAAAAATTTTTATATGCGGAGGTATGTTTTAAAACAATGTTAAATGCAAAGGGTTAAACATTTTAATATATAAACATTTAAATTTTGATGTAAAATTAACAATTATTTTCAGGTGCATAAATTTCTGCCCTAAAATATATGCCTCTCCGCGAATGATACAAAAGAGTAGACCAGCCAAGTATAAGAAGGCTTGAAACCTGTTTATGGAGAAATCGACGGAATAATTTCTGAGGACTTTAAAATGCGGAGGTATGTTTTTAAACAATGTTAAATGCAAAGTGTTAAAAGTTTTAATATATAAAAATTAAAATTTTGCTGCAAACTAAACAATTCTTTTCAGGTGCATAAATTTGTGATGAAAAATATATGCCTCTCCGCGAATGATAGAAAAGAGCAGACCAGCCACATATAAAAAGACTTCTGACCGGTTTACGGAGAAATTGAATGAATAATTTGTGAGGACCGAAATACAAAAACTTTTGAAATGCGGAGGTATGTTTTAAAGCAATGTTAAATGCAAAGGGTTAAACATTTTAATATATAAACATTTAAATTTTGATGTAAAATTAACAATTCTTTTCAGGTGCATAAATTTCTTCCCTAAAATATATGCCTCTCCGCGAATGATACAAAAGAGCAGACCAGCCAAGTTTGAGAAGGCTTCTAACCTGTTTATGGAGAAATCGACGGAATAATTTATGAGGACTTTAAAATGCGGAGGTATGTTTTTAAACAATGTTAAATGCAAAGTGTTAAAAGTTTTAATATATAAAAATTAAAATTTTGATGCAAACTAAAAAAATCTTTTCAGGTGCATAAATTTCTGATGAAAAATATATGCCTCTCCGCGAATGATAGAAAAGAGCAGACCAGCCACATATAAAAAGACTTCTGAACTATTTATGGACAAATTGACTGAATACTTTATGAGCACAGAAATAGAAAACTTTTGAAATGCGGAGGTATGTTTTAAAGCAATGTTAAATGCAAAGGGTTAAACATTTTAATATATAAACATTTAAATTTTGATGTAAAATTAACAATTCTTTTCAGGTGCATAAATTTCTGATGAAAAATATATGCCTCTTCGCGAATGATAGAAAAGAGCAGCCCTGCCACATATAAAAAGACTTCTGAACTGTTTATGGAGAAATTGACTGAATACTTTATGAGCACAGAAATAGAAAAATTTTTATATGCGGAGGTATGTTTTAAAACAATGTTAAATGCAAAGGGTTAAACGTTTTAATATATAAACGTTTAAATTTTTATGCAAATTTAACAATTCTTTTCAGGTGCATAAATTTCTGAGGTAAAGTATATGCCTCTCCGCGAATGATAGAAAAGAGCAGACCAGCCACATATAAAGAGACTTCTGAACTGTTTATGGAGAACTTGACTGAATACTTTATGAGCACAGAAATAGAAAATTTTTTAAATGCGGAGGTATGTTTTAAAGAAATGTTAAATGCAAAGGGTTAAACATTTTAATATATAAACATTTAAATTTTGATGTAAATTTAACAATTCTTTTCAGGTGCATAAATTTCTTCCCTAAAATATATGCCTCTCCGCGAATGATTCAAAAGAGCAGACCAGCCCAGTTTAAGAAGGCTTCTAACCTGTTTATGGAGAAATCGACGGAATAATTTATGAGGACTTTAGAATGCGGAGTATGTTTTTAAACAATGTTAAATGCAAAGTGTTAAAAGTTTTAATATATAAAAATTAAAATTTTGATGCAAACTAAACAATTCTTTTCAGGTGCATAAATTTCTGGTGAAAAATATATGCCTCTCCGCGAATGATAGAAAATAGCAGACCAGCCACATATAAAAAGACTTCTGAACTGTTTATGGAGAAATTGACTGAATACTTTATGAGCACAGAAATAGAAAAATTTTTAAATGCGGAGGTATGTTTTAAAACAATGTTAAATGCAAAGGGTTAAACATTTTAATATATAAACATTTAAATTTTGATGTAAATTTAACAATTCTTTTCAGGTGCCTAAATTTCTGCACTAAAATTTCTGCCTTTCCGCGAATGATACAAAAGAGCAGACCAGCCAAGATTAAGAAGGATTGTAACCTGTTTATGGAGAAAGCGACTGAATAATTTCTGATGACTTTAAAATGCGGAGGTATGTTTTAAAACAGTGTTAAATTTAAAGGGTTAAACGTCTTGATATATAAACATTTAAATTATGATGCAAACTTAACAATTCTTTTTAGGTGCATAAATTTCTGATGAAAAATATATGCCTCTCCACGAATGATAGAAAAGAGCAGCCCTGCCACATATAAAAAGACTTCTGACCGGTTTACGGAGAAATTGACTGAATAATTTGTGAGGACAGAAATACAAAATCTTTTGAAATGCGGAGGTATGTTTTAAAGCAATGTTAAATGCAAAGGGTTAAACATTTTAATATATAAACATTTAAATTTTGATGTAAAATTAACAATTCTTTTCAGGTGCATAAATTTCTGCCCTAAAATATGTGCCTCTCCGCGAATGATACGAAAGAGCAGACCAGCCAAGTGTAAGAATGCTTGTAACCTGTTTATGGAGAAATCGACGGAATAATTTATGAGGACTTTAAAATGCGGAGGTATGTTTTTAAACAATGTTAAATGCAAAGTGTTAAAAGTTTTAATATATAAAAATTAAAATTTTGATGCAAAGTAAACAATTCTTTTCATGTGCATAAATTTCTGATGAAAAATATATGCCTCTCCACGAGTGATAGAAAAGAGCAGACCAGCCATATATAAAAAGACTTCTGAACTGTTTATGGAGAAATTGACTGAATACTTTATGAGCACAGAAATAGAAAATTTTTTAAATGCGGAGGTATGTTTTAAAACAATGTTAAATGCAAAGGGTTAAACATTTTAATATATAAACATTTGAATTTTGATGTAAATTTAACAATTCTTTTCAGGTGCATAAATTTCTGATGAAAAATATATGCCTCTCCGCGAATGATAGAAAAGAGCAGACCAGCCACATATAAAAAGACTTCTGAACTGTTTAGGGAGAAATTGACTGAATACTTTATGAGCACAGAAATAGAAAAATTTTTATATGCGGAGGTATGTTTTAAAACAATGTTAAATGCAAAGCGTTAAACGTTTTAATATATAAACGTTTAAATTTTTATGCAAATTTAACAATTCTTTTCAGGTGCATAAATTTCTGCCCTAAAATATATGCCTCTCCGCGAATGATACAAAAGAGCAGACCAGCCAAGATTAAGAAGGATTGTAACCTGTTTATGGAGAAAGCGACTGAATAATTTCTGATGACTTTAAAATGCGGAGGTATGTTTTAAAACAGTGTTAAATTTAAAGGGTTAAACGTCTTTATATATAAACATTTAAATTTTGATGCAAACTTAACAATTCTTTTTAGGTGCATAAATTTATGATGAAAAATATATGCCTCTCCGCGAATGATAGAAAAGAGCAGCCCTGCCACATATAAAAAGACATCTGACCGGTTTACGGAGAAATTGACTGAATAATTTGTGAGGACCGAAATACAAAAACTTTTGAAATGCGGAGGTATGTTTTAAAGCAGAAAGGTTTATGGAGAAATTGACTAAATACTTTATGAGCACAGAAATAGAAAAATTTTTAAATGCGGAGGTATGTTTTAAAACAATGTTAAATGCAAAGGGTTAAACATTTTAATATATAAACATTTAAATTTTGATGTAATTTTAACAATTCTTTTCAGGTGCCTAAATTTCTGCCCTAAAATTTCTGCCTTTCCGCGAATGATACAAAAGAGTAGACCAGCCAAGATTAAGAAGGATTGTAACCTGTCTATGGAGAGAGCGACTGAATAATTTCTGATGACTTTAAAATGTGGAGGTATGTTTTAAAACAATGTTAAATGCAAAGGGTTAAACGTTTTAATATATAAACATTTAAATTTTGATGCAAACTTAACACTTCTTTTCAGGTGCATAAATTTCTGATGAAAAATATATGCCTCTCCACGAATGATAGAAACGAGCAGACCAGCCACATATAAAAAGAATTCTGAACGGGTTACGGAAAAATTTACTGAACAATTTGTGAGGACCGAAATACAAAAACTTTTTAAATGCGGAGGTATGTTTTAAAGCAATGTTTAATGCAAAGGGTTAAACATTTTAATATATAAACATTTAAATTTTGATGTAAATGTAACAATTCTTTTCAGGTGCATAAATTTCTGCCTTAAAATATATGCCTCTCCGCGAGTGATACAAAAGAGTAGACCAGCCAAGTGTAAGAAGGCTTGAAACCTGTTTATGGAGAAATCCACGGAATAATTTCTGAGGACTTTAAAATGCGGATTATGTTTTTAAACAATGTTAAATGCAAAGTGTTAAAAGATTTAATATATAAAAATTAAAATTTTGATGCAAAGTAAACAATTCTTTTCATGTGCATAAATTTCTGATGAAAAATATATGCCTCTCCACGAATGATAGAAAAGAGCAGACCAGCCATATATAAAAAGACTTCTGAACTGTTTATGGAGAAATTGACTGAATACTTTATGAGCACAGAAATAGAAAAATTTTTAAATGCGGAGGTATGTTTTAAAACAATGTTAAATGCAAAGGGTTAAACATTTTAATATATAAACATTTGAATTTTGATGTAAATTTAACAATTCTTTTCAGGTGCATAAATTTCTAATGAAAAATATATGCCTCTCCGCGAATGATAGAAAAGAGCAGACCAGCCACATATAAAAAGACTTCTGAACTGTTTATGGAGAAATTGACTGAATACTTTATGAGCACAGAAATAGAAAAATTTTTATATGCGGAGGTATGTTTTAAAACAATGTTAAATGCAAAGGGTTAAACGTTTTAATATATAAACGTTTAAATTTTTATGCAAATTTAACAATTCTTTTCAGGTGCATAAATTTCTGAGGTAAAGTATATGCCTCTCCGCGAATGATAGAAAAGAGCAGACCAGCCACATATAAAGAGACTTCTGAACTGTTTATGGAGAACTTGACTGAATACTTTATGAGCACAGAAATAGAAAAAATTTTAAATGCGGAGGTATGTTTTAAAGAAATGTTAAATGCAAATGGTTAAACATTTTAATATATAAACATTTAAATTTTGATGTAAATTTAACAATTCTTTTCAGGTGCATAAATTTCTTCCCTAAAATATATGCCTCTCCGCGAATGATTCAAAAGAGCAGACCAGCCCAGTTTAAGAAGGCTTCTAACCTGTTTATGGAGAAATCGACGGAATAATTTATGAGGACTTTAGAATGCGGAGTATGTTTTTAAACAATGTTAAATGCAAAGTGTTAAAAGTTTTAATATATAAAAATTAAAATTTTGATGCAAACTAAACAATTCTTTTCAGGTGCATAAATTTCTGATGAAAAATATATGCCTCTCCGCGAATGATAGAAAATAGCAGACCAGCCACATATAAAAAGACTTCTGAACTGTTTATGGAGAAATTGACTGAATACTTTATGAGCACAGAAATAGAAAAATTTTTAAATGCGGAGGTATGTTTTAAAACAATGTTAAATGTAAAGGGTTAAACATTTTAATATATAAACATTTAAATTTTGATGTAAATTTAACAATTCTTTTCAGGTGCCTAAATTTCTGCCCTAAAATTTCTGCCTTTCCGCGAATGATACAAAAGAGCAGACCAGCAAAGATTAAGAAGGATTGTAACCTGTTTATGGAGAAAGCGACTGAATAATTTCTGATGACTTTAAAATGCGGAGGTATGTTTTAAAACAGTGTTAAATTTAAAGGGTTAAACGTCTTGATATATAAACATTTAAATTTTGATGCAAACTTAACAATTCTTTTTAGGTGCATAAATTTATGATGAAAAATATATGCCTCTCCGCGAATGATAGAAAAGTGCAGCCCTGCCACATATAAAAAGACATCTGGCCGGTTTACGGAGAAATTGACTGAATAATTTGTGAGGACCGAAATACAAAAACTTTTGAAATGCGGAGGTATGTTTTAAAGCAGAAAGGTTTATGGAGAAATTGACTAAATACTTTATGAGCACAGAAATAGAAAAATTTTTAAATGCGGAGGTATGTTTTAAAACAATGTTAAATGCAAAGGTTAAACATTTTAATATATAAACATTTAAATTTTGATGTAAATTTAACAATTCTTTTCAGGTGCCTAAATTTCTGCCCTAAAATTTCTGCCTTTCCGCGAATGATACAAAATAGCAGACCAGCCAAGATTAAGAAGGATTGTAACCTGTTTATGGAGAAAGCGACTGAATAATTTCTGATGACTTTAAAATGCGGAGGTATGTTTTAAAACAGTGTTAAATTTAAAGGGTTAAACGTTTTAATATATAAACATTTAAATTTTGATGCAAACTTAACAATTCTTTTCAGGTGCATAAATTTCTGATGAAAAATATATGCCTCTCCACGAATGATAGAAACGAGCAGACCAGCCACATATAAAAAGAATTCTGAACGGGTTACGGAAAATTGACTGAATAATTTGTGAGGACCGAAATACAAAAACTTTTTAAATGCGGAGGTATGTTTTAAAGCAATGTTAAATGCAAAGGGTTAAACATTTTAATATATAAACATTTAAATTTTGATGTAAATGTAACAATTCTTTTCAGGTGCATAAATTTCTGCCTTAAAATATATGCCTCTCCGCGAGTGATACAAAAGAGTAGACCAGCCAAGTGTAAGAAGGCTTGAAACCTGTTTATGGAGAAATCGACGGAATAATTTCTGAGGACTTTAAAATGCCGGGTATGTTTTTAAACAATGTTAAATGCAAAGTGTTAAAAGTTTTAATATATAAAAATTAAAATTTTGATGCAAACTAAACAATTCTTTTCAGGTGCATAAATTTCTGATGAAAATTATATGTCTCTTCGCGAATGATAGAAAAGAGCAGACCAGCCACATATAAAAAGACTTCTGACCAGTTTACGGAGAAATTGACTGAATAATTTGTGAGGACGGAAATACAAAAACTTTTGAAATGCGGAGGTATGTTTTAAAGCAATGTTAAATGCAAAGGGTTAAACATTTTAATATATAAACATTTAAATTATGATGTAAAATTAACAATTCTTTTCAGATACATAAATTTCTTCCCTAAAATATATGCCTCTCCGCGAATGATACAAAAGAGCAGACCAGCCAAGTTTAAGAAGGCTTCTAACCTGTTTATGGAGAAATCGACGGAATAATTTATGAGGACTTTAAAATGCGGAGTATGTTTTTAAACAATGTTAAATGCAAAGTGTTAAAAGTTTTAATATATAAAAATTAAAATTTTGATGTAAAATTAACAATTCTTTTCATGTGCCTAAATTTCTGCTTTTCGGCGAATGATACAAAAGAGCAGACCAGACAAGATTAAGAAGAGTTGTAACCTGTTTATGGAGAAAACGACTGAATAATTTCTGATGACTTTAAAATGCGGAGGTATGTTTTAAAACAGTGTTAAATTTAAAGGGTTAAACGTCTTGATATATAAACATTTAAATTTTGATGCAAACTTAACAATTCTTTTTAGGTGCATAAATTTCTGATGAAAAATATATGCCTCTCCGCGAATGATAGAAAAGAGCAGCCCTGCCACATATAAAAAGACTTCTGACCGGTTTACGGAGAAATCGACGGAATAATTTATGAGGACTTTAAAATGCGGAGGTATGTTTTAAAACAATGTTAAATGCAAAGGGTTAAACATTTTAATATATAAACATTTAAATTTTGATGTAAATTTAACAATTCTTTTCAGGTGCCTAAATTTCTGCCCTAAAATTTCTGCCTTTCCGCGAATGATACAAAAGAGCAGACCAGCCAAGATTAAGAAGGATTGTAACCTGTTTATGGAGAAAGCGACTGAATAATTTCTGATGACTTTAAAATGCGGAGGTATGTTTTAAAACAGTGTTAAATTAAAAGGGCTAAACGTCTTGATATATAAACATTTAAATTTTGATGCAAATTTAACAATTCTTTTTAGGTGCATAAATTTCTGATGAAAAATATATGCCTCTGCGCGAATGATAGAAAAGAGCAGACCTGCCACATATAAAAAAACTTCTGACCGGTTTACGGAGAAATTGACTGAATAATTTGTGAGGACCGAAATACAAAATCTTTTGAAATGTGGAGGTATGTTTTAAAGCAATGTTAAATGCAAAGGGTTAAACATTTTAATATATAAACATTTAAATTTTTATGTAAATTTAACAATTCTTTTCAGGTGCCTAAATTTCTGCCCTAAAATTTCTGCCTTTCCGCGAATGACACAAAAGAGCAGACCAGCCAAGATTAAGAAGGCTTGTAACCTGTTTATGGAGAAAGCGCCTGAATAATTTCTGATGACTTTAAAATGCGGAGGTATGTTTTAAAACAGTGTTAAATTTAAAGGGTTAAACGTCTTGATATATAAACATTTAAATCTTGATGCAAACTTAACAATTCTTTTTAGGTGCATAAATTTCTGATGAAAAATATATGCCTCTCCACGAATGATAGAAAAGAGCAGACCAGCCACATATAAAAAGACTTCTGAACTGTTTATGGAGAAATTGACTGAATACTTTATGAGCACAGAAATAGAAAAATTTTTAAATGCGGAGGTATGTTTTAAAACAATGTTAAATGCAAAGGGTTAAACATATTAATATATAAACATTTAAATTTTGATGTAAATTTAACAATTCTTTTCAGGTGCCTAAATTTCTGCCCTAAAATTTCTGCCTTTCCGCGAATGATACAAAAGAGCAGACCAGCCAAGATTAAGAAGGATTGTAACCTGTTTATGGGGAAAGCGACTGAATAATTTCTGATGACTTTAAAATGCGGAGGTATGTTTAAAAACAGTGTTAAATTAAAAGGGTTAAACGTCTTCATATATAAACATTTAAATTTTGATGCAAACTTAACAATTCTTTTTAGGTGCATAAATTTCTGATGAAAAATATATGCCTCTCCGCGAATGATAGAAAAGAGCAGCCCTGCCACATATAAAAAGACTTCTGACCGGTTTACGGAGAAATTGACTGAATAATTTGTGAGGACCGAAATACAAAACTTTTGAAATTCGGAGGTATGTTTTAAAGCAATGTTAAATGCAAAGGGTTAAACATTTTAATATATAAACATTTAAATTTTGATGTAAAATTAACAATTCTTTTCAGGTGCATAAATTTCTGCCCTAAAATATATGCCTCTCCGCGAATGATACGAAAGAGCAGACCAGCCAAGTGTAGGAATGCTTGTAACCTGTTTATGGAGAAGTCGACGGAATAATTTATGAGGACTTTAAAATGCGGAGGTATGTTTTTAAACAATGTTAAATGCAAAGTGTTAAAAGTTTTAATATATAAAAATTAAAATTTTGATGTAAAATTAACAATTCTTTTCATGTGCCTAAATTTCTGCTTTTCGGCGAATGATACAAAAGAGCAGACCAGACAGGATTAAGAAGAGTTGTAACCTGTTTATGGAGAAAACGACTGAATAATTTCTGATGACTTTAAAATGCGGAGGTATGTTTTAAAACAGTGTTAAATTTAAAGGGTTAAACGTCTTGATATATAAACATTTAAATTTTGATGTAAACTTAACAATTCTTTTTAGGTGCATAAATTTCTGATGAAAAATATATGCCTCTCCGCGAATGATAGAAAAGAGCAGCCCTGCCACATATAAAAAGACTTCTGACCGGTTTACGGAGAAATCGACGGAATAATTTATGAGGACTTTAAAATGCGGAGGTATGTTTTAAAACAATGTTAAATGCAAAGGGTTAAACATTTTAATATATAAACATTTAAATTTTGATGTAAAATTAACAATTCTTTTCATGTGCCTAAATTTCTGCCTTTCGGCGAATGATACAAAAGAGCAGACCAGCCAAGATTAAGAAGGGTTGTAACCTGTTTATGGAGAAAGCGACTGAATAATTTCTGATGACTTTAAAATGTGGAGGTATGTTTTAAAACAGTGTTAAATTTAAAGGGTTAAACGTCTTGATATATAAACATTTAAATCTTGATGCAAACTTAACAATTCTTTTTAGGTGCATAAATTTCTGATGAAAAATATATGCCTCTCCGCGAATGATAGAAAAGAGCAGACCAGCCACATATAAAAAGACTTCTGAACTGTTTATGGAGAAATTGACTGAATACTTTATGAGCACAGAAATAGAAAAATTTTTAAATGCGGAGGTATGTTTTAAAACAATGTTAAATGCAAAGGGTTAAACATTTTAATATATAAACATTTAAATTTTGATGTAAATTTAACAATTCTTTTCAGGTGCCTACATTTCTGCCCTAAAATTTCTGCCTTTCCGCGAATGATACAAAAGATCAGACCAGCCAAGATTAAGAAGGATTGTAACCTGTTTATGGAGAAAACGACTGAATAATTTCTGATAACTTTAAAATGCGGAGGTATGTTTTAAAACAGTGTTAAATTTAAAGGGTTAAACGTCTTGATATATAAACATTTAAATTTTGATGCAAACTTAACAATTCTTTTTAGGTGCATAAATTTCTGATGAAAAATATATGCTTCTCCGCGAATGATAGAAATGAGCAGCCCTGCCACATATAAAAAGACTTCTGACCGGTTTACTGAGAAATTGACTGAATAATTTGTGAGGACCGAAATACAAAAACTTTTGAAATGCGGAGGTATGTTTTAAAGCAATGTTAAATGCAAAGGGTTAAACATTTTAATATATAAACATTAAAATTTTGATGTAAAATTAACAATTCTTTTCAGGTGCATAAATTTCTGCCCTAAAATATAAGCCTCTCCGCGAATGATACGAAAGAGCAGACCAGCCAAGTATAAGAATGCTTGTAACCTGTTTATGGAGAAATCGACGGAATAATTTATGAGGACTTTAAAATGAGGAGGTATGTTTTTAAACAATGTTAAATGCAAAGTGTTAAAAGTTTTAATATATAAAAATTAAAATTTTGATGCAAACTAAACAATTCTTTTCAGGTGCATAAATTTCTGATGAAAAATATATGCCTCTCCGCGAATGATAGAAAAGAGCAGACCAGCCACATATAAAAAGACTTCTGAACTGTTTATGGAGAAATTGACTGAATACTTTATGAGCACAGAAATAGAAAAAAATTTATATGCGGAGGTATGTTTTAAAACAATGTTAAATGCAAAGGGTTAAACATTTTAATATATAAACATTTAAATTTTGATGTAAATTTAACAATTCTTTTCAGGTGCCTAAATTTCTGCCCTAAAATTTCTGCCTTTCCGCGAATGATACAAAAGAGCAGACCAGCCAAGATTAAGAAGGCTTGTAACCTGTTTATGGAGAAAGCGACTGAATAATTTCTGAGGACTTTAAAATGCGGAGGTATGTTTTAAAACAGTGTTAAATTTAAAGGGTTTTAAACGTCTTGATATATAAACATTTAAATTTTGATGCAAACTTAACAATTCTTTTCAGGTGCATAAATTTTTGATGAAAAATATATGTCTCTCCACGAATGATAGAAACGAGCAGACCAGCCACATATAAAAAGACTTCTGAACGGGTTACGGAAAAATTGACTGAATAATTTGTGAGGACCGAAATACAAAAACTTTTTAAATGCGGAGGTATGTTTTAAAGCAATGTTAAATGCAAAGGGTTAAACATTTTAATATATAAACATTTAAATTTTGATGTAAATGTTACAAATCTTTTCAGGTGCATAAATTTCTGCCTTAAAATATATGCCTCTCCGCGAGTGATACAAAAGAGTAGACCAGCCAAGTGTAAGAAGGCTTGAAACCTGTTTATGGAGAAATCGACGGAATAATTTCTGAGAACTTTAAAATGCGGAGGTATGTTTTAAAACAACGTTAAATGCAAAGGGTTAAACATTTAAATATTTAAACATTTAAATTTTGATGCAAAATTAACAATTCTTTTCAGGTGCATAAATGTATCAGCTGTTAACCATTTGTTTCCTCCGTAGAACATTTTATAATCCAGGGGGCGCTGCTGAGCGCTCAAGACTGGAGGATGCGCGGAGCGGATTCCCGCCGGTAGAGATTATTTTTGAGACGTAATCGCAGTGCACGAACAGCTGCCTGTCACTTTTGTTCTAAATGTAAATAAATAACATTGTTAAGTTTTAATTCAAGTTTTTATTGAATACGAAGTGATTTAATTAGTTTTATTACCTAAATACAGTCCAACGAGAGTAACCGAGTTATCGCCGGATCATGTTTTAGTCCTCCGAGCCGCAGCGCTCATTTAGAACACTGTGAAGAATCATCGCCCTTGGATATTTTGTACGTAGTTATAGATAGAATTGTAATGGCTACTATTTCAGAAACTGTGGTTCTCAATCGGAAACGCGGAAACATACGCGGCCATGTTACACGAATATATAATGCTATAAAATCAAAACTTGTCCAGAAAGAATTAGAACTAAAGTTAAATGCTCTTCAGACGTTAAAAAAGAAGCCAGATGAATTACGCAACGAATCGTATTCTATAATTTTCGAAGATGATTTACCGGAATTTGAAAATTCCTTGACGGAGATAGAAGAACAGTTAGAAACTCTCGAAGTAAGTCTTCTTGATTTAATAAAGCCTAGTGTTTCTAATGTTGAAAGTCAAAATAATAATGATAGAATTAATGCTAATGAGTCAAAAATTAAATTGCGTCAATTAATTTACCCCAATTTTCGGGGCGCTACACAGAGTGGTTTAATTTTAAACTACAATTCAGCACCTTGATTGATAGCAACGGTGAATTAAATGATGCTCAAAAATTATATTATTTACAATCGGCTTTAACAGGCCCTGTGAAACAATTGCAAAACTTTGATGATTCTTATGCTTCCTTATTCGAAGCTTTAAAAAAACGATTTGAAAACAAACGGTTAATTGTAAATTCTCATATTTCTGAGTTATTGAGTAACAACGAAATAAAAATTGAAAATGCGAAAGAAATACGCAATCTGGTAGATAATTTATTGAGTCATTTGGGGGCTCTGAAACAATTAGGACCACAAAATAATAACTTATCGGAATCAATTTTAATGTATTTTGTGTTACAAAGAATCGATGATGAGTCAAGAAAGGCATTTGAAATGAGTCTTAACTGTAACAACCTGCCTGAATGGAATAATTTTATTGATTTTTGACTGAAAAGGGTTCAAGCTCTCGAAAACCTACACAAAAGTAACACCGTTACGAAACTTAGGTATGAAATTACTCAGAAATAAAAAAGTTTAGTATTACAGAATGACAAATTTAATTGTGCATTATGTAAGCAACCTCATATGATATTTCGATGTCAAAAGTATTTAGATTTATCGGTTCAAGAGAAATTGAACCAAGTAAGGAAGTTGAAGTTATGTTATAACTGCTTATCGTTATCTCACGCTATTAATCAATGTAATAAATTAAATAATAAGTGTAGGATTTGTTACTCCAGCCATCATAGTTCTCTTCATGGAGCTAATTTTTTGAAACCTGCTAATGAAAATAGGCAAGTTAATTGTATTGCAAATGAACCGCACTTTAAAACGGAAGACAACGTAAATTCTAATTCAGTAGAACACACCACAAATGCGTTAACATTGAGCTGTCAAAACAATTATGATCAAAATTTGTCTGGCACCAGTTATAATGGTTTGATTTCGACAGCTGTGATTTATTTAAAGGGAAGTAATGATTCTTTTTTTCCTTGTATTGCGATTCTTGATACTGCCAGTAATGTCTCATTGGTCACGTTTTCTGTAGCAGATATGTTAGGGTTGCAAAAATATAAAGTTAAGTCATTAATTACTGGATTAAATGATTCTGTCTGTAAAATTAAAAACAGAATAAACGTATAAATTTCCAACAAGGATAGAAGTTTTAAAAAATTACCTAACATGTTTTTGGTTCCTAAAATCACTGATTTTACCCCTTCAAGCGCCGTAGACATTTCTAATCTGCACTTACCTCAGAATTTAACCTACGCGAACCCAAGATTTTTTGAACCTCAGCGAATTCAAGTGTTATTAGGAGCAGATGTATATTACGAATTGTTATTAGCTGGTCAAATAAAAATTCCTAAAACTTGTATAATTTTACAAAACTCTCATTTAGGATATGGATCGCGGGCGGAACAATACAGGATAGAATTAAAAGTAAATTTACGTGCCATTTAATAGAAAATCAAGATGAATTAGATTTGAAAACCTTTTGGGACTTAGAGATGTTGGGAATTAAAGATGACCCAAACAGTGTTAAAAACGAGAAAATTGTAGAAAAATTTCATGAAACTGTGCGTTTTGAAAATAACAGATATGAAATCAGTTCTCCCTTGGACAAGGGATTGGAACCATTTAGAAAATAATTATAAAAGTGCCGATGCGCGACTCACAGGTCTTATAAAAAGAATGAAACGTGATACAAAGTTATACGAACAATATCGGAATATTTTGAATGAGTATTTAGAGATGAACATAATTGAAAGTGTACCTAATTTAGAAAAACCTTCAGATAAACCAGTTTTTTACTTACCGCACCATACAGTATTTAGAGAAGATAGTGTTTATACTAAATGTCGAATAATTTTTGACGCAAGTTCCCATGAAGCAGGACAATTGTCTTTGAATGACTGTCTTGACGCAGGAACTAATTTAAACCCTAATATTTTTCATTTATTCATTTTCTTCAGACTAAACAAAATTGCTTTTCTAGCAGATATAGAGAAGGCTTTTCTACAAATCGCCATAAACGAAAAGGACAGGGATGTTCTGAGATTCTTGTTTATAGATAAGAATCTTGTCGACAATGACGCATTTAATGTTATCGTCTACAGATTTTTACGCCTAACATTTGGCTTGAACTCAAGCCCATTTTTGCTATCTGCTACAATTAAGCATCATCTTAATAAATTCGAAACGGAATATCCGATAACGACAAAAGTACTCCACAATTGTATTTATGTAGATGATTTAATAACCGGGACAGACACAGTCGAAGATGCGGAGAACATTTCGGAACAATCTCATAAAATAATGAAGGAAGCTAGCATGAATTTACGGAAGTGGATTTCGAATAACAAACTGTTAATGGAAATATGGGATAATCGTGGATTTAGTACTATGCCACAACCTTTTGAGGATAGTACAATACATAAAGTTTTGGGGATATCGTGGCAACCCAAGCAAGATATACTTTTGATAGATATTGATAATTTGCTCGAATTTTTGCGTAACGCAAAAAATACAAAACGTTTTGTATTACAAGTTGCAGGTAGAATATTTGACCCTCTAGGTCTAATTTCTCCGTATACAATACGAATTAAATGTTT
This sequence comes from Maratus michaelseni, assembly GCA_963931845.1. NCBI lineage: Eukaryota > Metazoa > Arthropoda > Arachnida > Araneae > Salticidae > Maratus > Maratus michaelseni. The sequence continues at coordinate 173,418,299 of OZ007591.1, forward strand.
ATTTCAAGAACTGTGAAGTAGGAATTTAACATTGGATGAAGAACTGCCCTCCGATATTACAAAGACGTGGGAACAATGGTGTCCCGAACTTCCTCAGTTGAGAAACCTAAAAATTCAAAGTAGCATTTTTCAGTTTCCCGATGACTCCAATTTCACCCTAACATTGCATACCTTTGCCGATGCCAGTCCAAGGGCATACGGTGCTTCCGTTTATTTACAAATTAATTCACTACGTGATTCTTCCATAAATTTGATTACATCTAAATCCAGAGTGGCACCATTGAAAAAAGTATCACTTCCAATACTTGAACTTTTAGCAGCATTAGTTGCTGCACGTTTAACCTGTGAAGTAAAAAAGGTACTAGATCGCAAGGGACCATCTTCTATGTATTTGTGGACACATTCGCAGATTGTCTTGTACTGGATCAAAGGCTCCGCAAACAGGTGGAAATAATTTGTGTCGAACAGTGTAAAGGAAATCCAAGCTCTGACAGACCCATCCATGTGGTTTCACTGTGCAGGGTCCGAGAATCCTGCAGATTTGCTGACACGAGGTATTAAATGTGAAAGCCTTATTCACAATCCTATATGGTGGACTGGTCCGAAGTTTCTGAAAGACTTAGATATGTGCGATAAGGAACAATCTCTAGTGATTCCAGATCAGGAGATATATATAAAGGAACTAAAAGGATACTCCGTGAACATTATTAACGATGACTTTATTACACTTACTATTTCACACGAAAAACCTTTAATTGACCATATTTTTGCATGTACTAATAATTTTGTAAAATTAATTCGTATAATGAGTTTTATTTTTAGATTCACCTTCAACTGTCGTAATAGATTGAAGAGATGAAGAGGGTCACTATCCCTTGACGAGGTGAGAGAGGCTGAATCGTTTCTAATTCGATCAGCACAAAGGGGGGAATTTAGGGAAGAATTAAAATGTCTCGAAAAAGGTAAGCCTGTTCACAATAAAAGTAGATTATCTTCCTTAAACGTATTTGTAGGAGAGGATAGATTAATTAGAGTTGGCGGCCGTTTAGCACATGCAGATTTGCCGCTTAACTCAAAGTTTCCAATTGTTTTGCCTGCCAATCATAAGTTAACGGATATTATTTTAAATTACTTCCATCTCAAATACTTTCATTTAGGCCCACAAGCGTTGCTTTTCCATATAAGACAAAAATTTTGGCCACTTAATGACAGGAATAATTTCCGAAGCATTGCTCACAAATGTGTGACATGCTTCAAGAATAAACCTGTTGTCAGCTCCCAATTGATGGCTGATCTGCCGGGAGAACGTGTGACACCAAATTTTGTATTTTCGGTGACAGGTCTGGATTACTGTGGCCCATTTTCTATTAAATTTAAAAATCAAAGTAATAAAAATCAAAGTATTGAATAAAATTTATGTCGTTGTTTATGTATGTTTATGCACCAAGGCAATACACCTGGACTTTGTTTCAGATCTCACAACTCAGGCTTTTATAGCTAGTCTAAAACGTTTCTTTGGCAGAAGAGGGAAATGTGCAAAAATCCTATCGGATAATGCAAAAACGTTCATCGGAGCTGACATCGAGTTGAAAAAATTGCATAAACTGTTTTGTTTCCCAGATGAGGAATTGTGTAATTTTTTAACCCATGAAGGTATCAAATGGGAATTTATTCCCCCGAAATCCCCGAATTTTGGTGGCCTCTAGGAGGCGGCTGTAAAATCATTCAAGTTTCATTTAAAACGGGTAATAGGTGATCAAAAATTAATCTTAGAAGATTTTCTTACTATACTAGCGGAAATTGAGGGAGTTTTGAACTCCCGTCCCCTTACCCCGCTGTCCCCAGATTTCGAAAATTTTGAAACCTTGACACCCTCTCATTTTTTAATCGGTAGACCTATCACTTCGATCTCCGAACCACCATTAGATAACATTAATGAAAATAGATTAGCAAAATGGCAGAGAATCACCAAATTTAGTCAGCAAATTTGGAAGGCTTGGAAGCGCGATTATTTAAATAATCTGCAGCAGAGGGGGAAATGGAAGTTTAAAAAGGATGATGTACAGAAAGGAACTTTAGTACTAATAAAGCATGAAAATTTACCTTCCACCAAATGGCAGGTTGGAAGGATAGTTGAAATTTTTAAGGGAAGGGATAATATAATACGAACGGTAAACTTACGGTTACCAGACGGCCGAATTTATAAGAGAAATGTCAGAGATGTCTGTATATTACCAGTTCAGTAACAGATTTCCTGTCTTTCTTTAAGCAATTTTTAAGGCATGTATTATTTCTGTATGTAATATAGAATTATAGTGCATTTATGATTGTATTATTATTGTGTATGTAAGTTGTTATATCTTATAATTTTTTCTTATATGATAATTTTTGCAAATTTATATGTGAATGTATATTAAAATTTGCATTTCAATCCCCGGGGGAGTGTTTTCTCCGTAGAACATTTTGTTATCCAGGGGGCGCTGCTGAGCGCTCAAGACTAGAGGATGCGCGGAGCGGATTCCCGCCAGTAGAGATTGTTTTTGAGACGTAAGCGCAGTGCACCAACCGCTGCCTGTCACTTTTGTTCTAAATGTAAATAAATACCATTTGTTAAGTTTTAATTCAAGTTTTTATTGAATACGAAGTGATTTAATTAGTTTTATTAACTAATTACAGTCCAACGAGAATAACCGAGTTATCGCCGGATCACCATTCTTTAAAAATGTATATTTATTTCTCCAAATTAATTTTTGAGCACCCATTTATGTGGCACTTCTGCTATACCTATTGTTTTTATATACGCCAAGATATGGCACCATACATAAATAAAAACTGTGTTTTATATTAATGGAACTTTATAATGAAAATGTATTTAAAAAAATCCTTCTTTTAATTTATTCCCAAAAATCCAATTTATTACTTAAAGAAAAGTTGTAATTTAATTTTCAATTGACCCCTAATTATGTATAGCAAATAATATGGCAAATACGTTTTTAAAGCCGTTATATTGATTCCACATGTCTCACATGAACATATATAATTATAGCCAATTTTTAATAATACCAATAAAATTTGTTTTGAATCTAATAAAGTGATTTATCACGAATGAAAAATAACGCGTTTTTTTTTTAAATATTACACTTTTTCTTTTAATCTTCTTTCTTTAATCACTTTTACTATTTTCTTTCTATTGTATTTTATTTTGTAACATGTAATATATTATTTTACTTTTTAGTGTTTAAATATTCCATTGTTGCAATCTCCCAACCATCCGGCATATTTTAGATATCATGGTTTGGTACATAATTATCTCCATTGTTGAATCTCATATACAGTTGTAACAATCGTATAGATTTTTTGGTGACTTATCACCTGCGACCGGATAACATAAAAATTCCATAAAATTTATTAATTTATAATTAAGTTACAAAAATATCAAACTTTTTTACTGTCACCAAAAACATATATCTTTGTACATAATTTTTAGGATTCTAGCATAGTTATTAATCAATTACAAAATGCCACATTTACATATATATATGTTACGGTCAATATGATTAATCCGGTCATTATTAATAATAACCGGTTATTATTAATAATGACTGGACATAATGGCCTGTTATTATTAATAATAGCCGGTTATTATTAATAATGCCTGGACTTAATGGCCGGTTATTATTAATAATGACCGGACTTAATGGCCGGTTATTATTAATAATGCCCAGAATAATTATATTGACCGTAACATATATATAAATCAAGTTAAGGTAAATAAAATAAGTGTAAAAAAAGAGTACTTTTAAGAGGCTAAACGCGAAATAAAATAGTGTAAAAAAAAGGAGTACTTTTAAGAGGCTCACGCGAAGGCACCCGCTCGTTCATGTTTATCCTATGGGACAATTATTTTATATCTCGTTTGCATTTCAATATTTTTATTCGATTTTTTAACACGTTCTAACCTAGTTGAAAAGTGTTTATGACTTCGGTTTGTCTGACCGTATGGCCGTCTGCCGTCTGTCCGTGCTCTAACTCCCGTAAATATATTCAGATTGCCCTGCAATTTTTATATGTTATTGTCGTTATCTATAGTATGTTCTCTATTTCAACTGAAGTCTGTAGCGCCTATAGTTTTTCTACAGGGATACTCAAAAGAATTCCGTTATATTACGGTCTATGGGGAAAAATCATTTGCGGTTTATTTTACTGATATTACACAATTTCAAATACATTGTAATTGATATATATATCACTAAGGTGCATTACAAGAAGTTTAATATGGAATTGGGTGTGCATAGCACTTATAGTTACTTTACAGGGATAGTCAAAAGAATTCCGTTACATTACGTCTATGGAGAAAAATCGTTTGCGGTTTAATTAAATAATGTTTCACTATTTTAAACTCATTGAAATTTATATATACCACTAAAGTGCATTACAAAACGCGTACTATAGAATATTGTGTGTATAGCAGTCATCGTTCATTTACAGGGACACACAAAAGAATTCTCTACTGTCTGTTAACAATAATTCCTGGAAGCGTGTTTTAAGTTGCCGAACGCGATTTGAAATTTAACTCACTTTTATGTCTATTACTTGGTGTTTATAAATTCTGTAGATCATATACAGGGCAGCACAAAAGTTCGCGAACACATTTCCGTTTATTGACAGGAACTCCAGAACAAGAATTTTAAACTGTGCTACGCGTTTCCTAACTAAACCAAAATTTAGAATCCTATGTAGTATGTATACAAATCTATAGATCGTATACAGGGCTGAACAAAAGTATTCAGATATTTTTCCGAATATTGTACGTGTTGGAAATATATGTTGCAAATTCCTGAAATTACGTTTTTAAATATGTTATGCGTTTTCCAAATTGTTTACTTAGATGTTATCTTTCAGCTTATTAAACGGCAATGATTTGTAAAATTATTTTGGAAGCGTTGGAAAATGTAACGTAATCTAATCTTGACGCATGATATTTCTTTCTAGTTTTTTCTTTTGCATTGATAATTTAGATCGATTTCTATGCAGGTCATTTTTTTCTTTTTTTGATTTTGGTTGCAGTTATTTTAATGAGGATACTCTTTCACTTTCGAAACCGGTTCCGAAAGTGAACGTATCTTAATAAAAAAAAACTTGTAAACATAATCGAAAAATTAAAAAACGGCCTGCATAGAGATCAACCTCAGTTATCCAACGCAAAATAATAATAAAAATAAAATATTGAAATGCAAAGGAGATATTAAAAAATAATTGTCCCATAAGATTAACATCAGCGAGGGTGTGTTTTCGTGTAAACGAAGTAGCCTCTTAACCCTTTCAGGGGCAAGCAATTGTGTTCCTGTAACGTCAAATTCACACCGGTATTTACGAAAATATTTAGTTCAAAATAAGGAAAAGCAATTTTTCAACTTTTTCCATCAAAGTTAAAAAAGTAAAATTTTATTAAAAATTTTTGGTTTGAATCGGATTAAAATTAGGTGGTATATAATATATACCACCGCCCCTCAAAGGGTTAAGTTTGCCGAGCGCAGTTGATAAATCGCTAAACGTTGTTCCCATCGCCAGCGTTTGTATTGCATTCATTTCGGAAATTTAAATAATACATCCATTTGAAACACCTGCCCTTTCCACTGATTATATTTAAATACATTTTTTTTCAATAATAAATAATAACAAAAACCAAAACATTTTATTTGAACATCAAATAATGGTTTCTAATTTGTACACTCACTCAAACAATAAAACTACAATTTGCGAGAAAAAAAATGCTATTTGCATGATTTCCGGACATAACATTACCAAAACATTTATTTATTTTCTTTTGGTTATATTTTTGTGATTGCATTTTGTTCCTTGATAAACTGATCCAAACCTGGCGATTAATTGCTGGTTGTCAATAAATCCGGCAAGTACTTAAAATCTAAACAAAGCAAATGATCTAAAAATGGGCAAAATTCAGAAATCCACAAAGCCCTTCGTCGCAACCTGTGCAATTTTTTGTGTATTGTATTAGCTGACTATAATGAACGTAACACTTCTTTTTAAATTATTATTATTTTCTTTTTTTAACAGGAAACATGAAATAGTCCGTAAACACTAAAATGCGTTTCATATTATTTATTACTTTAAACAGATCGAAACTGTTGTTGTGAACGCTTGCATTTTGCTATCATCGATCAGTTTTTACTGTAACTTTGATGGAATAAATGAGATGATAGTCTGGATTGACTAATGCTTTTTGCAGATATTTGTATCCTTGATTTTTCTTTTGAAGTTTCATCCTGCATCTAAAAAATATTAGATTGCAGAGCGAAATCCTCGCACGGTTCCGCTGGTAATTTTTATTGCTGGAAAGTATAATTAAATTTTGCGAACATATGTTGCGATTTTTTTTCTAGATTTATTGCCAAATACTTTTGATACAATTTGTTTTGATAGAGTTATGTATATTTAAAAAAAATAATCACAATATCGTATTAACTTCGGGTGAAAAGGAATTAGTGCTACAAAGCATTAATTCCCTTTTTCCCGAAACTAATGTGGTATTTTAAATGTTTTCTTTTTTTAAATATACATATCTCTATCAAAACAAACTGTATCGAAAATATTTGGAAATAAATCTACTAAACAAGATACGCAGCTTCCCTGACTGAGTACAGATTCGCAAAATATGCTCAGGAGATGCGCAGATGGTAGATTTTGTGTCATACCTAATAACGTCATTCTAAAAGTGCGCGCATTGTTATTATGCCCTCCGTCCACAAGGTAGCGCAGTTGTTTCAATTTTGGGGCTCTGTTCTAGTATTAAGTTGGAACGCTTAATATGTATACGCTTTTGGCGAACCATCGATGTACAAATTAAAAACGATTCAGCATGGTTGTAACCTTGAAAGATAAACAAACATATGATATAAGCCTTATTCTAATATTTAATGCTACGAGCGTGAAGCCTACCCTACTTTAAAAAACTTTCATTGACTCACGGCGATGTAATACAAAATAAATAAAACCGTTGGATGAAATTCGAAATAATAAGCAAATATCAATTAATATGCAGAATTCGATTTGATGATTGATTTTATTTTAATGGAATTTTCTTTTCACGAATTATCTTGTATTTCATCGTATGATTCCGAGTGCTTCGTTTTCTGTACTTTCCCTTTCAAACACACGGTGAATATATTCAGTATATATTCTGCAGAAAACTTTGTACAACTTCTGATATTTCGAGTAATATTACATTTTTAGGGTTCTGTACTTAAAAAGTAAAAAAGGAACCATTATAAGATCATTCCTGTGTCTGTCCGTCCGTATCTCACAGCCCCTTTTCTCTTAAACTATCGGACGTGGAAAGTTCAAACTTGGAAAAGTTATAAAGCCTTTCTACCCACATATCGTCAGATTATTGGTCATACACAAATATGTTCAGGAAAAATTATGGGGGCTAATTAAGTTACTTGAAAAAAAAATTCTTTTTGTATACCGTGTGGGGTACTGTGTGAAAGATATCGTAATACCGAACTAAAAATATATTTGTTTTAATTTTAGGTGTTATATTTTCGGAGATATCGTCGAAAATGCACTGCAAAAATATGCATCCCCCCCACACTAGTTCCGAGTCTAGTGAAAATAAAATTAGGAAAAAAATAGGGGTAGTAGGACTTTATTTTAACCTTGCGGGAAAACTATATCGTGACGAGGTAACCTAATTTTTGAGAAAAACGCAGCATTTTTCCGTTTCACACAAACTTTACTTTTCGGGCGGTCAGAGGGAGAGTTGATGGGTGCTCGAGGTATGTATCGACGCAGAATCATCCAAGAATCATCCATTTGATAATGATTTTCGAGAAAAAAAATGTCGGTAATTAGCAGAAATAATAATTAAATTACTTGAAACAAATTATTTTTAGATATAGTGCAGGGTGTGTTTCGAAAGATCTCGCAACATAGAATTCAAGAGTGTATTTGTTTTAATTTTAGGTATTATATTTTCATTGATATCGTCGAAACTATACTGGAAAAATACGTGCCCCCTCTCCTATTTCCTAATCTATTGAAACTAAAATTATGAAAAAATTACGTGCAGTAGTAGTTTAATAATTAATAAATTTAATGTACGGAACCCTTTGAGAGCGACTTATACTCGCACATGACCGATTTGTTTAAAACGGAAAGTCTTTTATATCAATAAAAAATATTTTTTCTATAGACATTTTTAGGGTTTCGTTCATCTCACGAAACCCCATTCGTCCCGCAACGCTGTCTGTCCGTCACAGAGCTGGTTCTCAGAAACCATATAACTTACAGACTTGAAATTTTGTGTACTTATAGCTGAATACTTACTATGAAGCTCAAAATCATAAAATTTTGAAAAAACAGTATTATTTTAATATAGAGAGATCAAAAACGAAAAATTTAACAGCCTTTTCCTATTAAATTTAACCATTTTTCGTTATAGCAGTTGCCAACAATTAAAAATCCACAATGAAATTCTTTTTACAATAATTAATTTTCGATTGAAATATTTCCATGTGAAAAATGAAAATGAAATAAAAAGTTTCACCAATTGAAAAAAAGATTAATATGACATAATATTGGTAGTAAAACGGAAATTTTCAAACATTTCTCAATAATACAAGGAGCATGAGTATGTGTAAGTACAGAAAGCAGGTTAATATGATGTCATTAAAGAATTAAAAAGAAAATTAATCTGACGTCATATCGGAAATTTATCGGACTTTTTCAAACGTTTGAGAATAATACAAAGAGAGTATTAATATGAGTAATAGCGAAAGCAAGTAGATAGGACGTCAGCAGTTGATTATAACGTCATGGAGCGATCAGGGGAATCTTCGTCCCGATGCTAGGCATCAATCGCGTTAAGCTGGGCAAGTAGGGGCAAATTAAACGGTCTAAAAACGTCTGAAAGCAATTTTATTATTTATATAAAATAATTCATTTTATTTTTTTATCTAACACTTCTCGAAATGTAACAAATTTTGTGAAATTTTATCAAACAAAATATTGAAAATTTTTGCCGACTTTTAAAATGCGACGGAAAGAAAACAAAAACATATTTCAAATCATAGAATACAATCTGCACGAATACAGGAAAAACAATTGTTCCATAAATATAAAAACATTAAAAAAATCGAATACTAGTACTAATTAAAATGATTTCTTTCACGTTCAATGAACTCTTTTACGTTATATCTCTCTTAGTACTTGAACATTTTTCTAATTTGAGGATGAGATGGCACGTATCACGATCGCAGGATTTAATAATAGAATAAAACATATTCCGTACGTTTAATCACTTTGGTTGGCACTACGTTAAGTGATTTCAGTTTCTGTTTCAATTGCGCGCCTATTGATCTCATCGTCATGTATAGCTCAAAATTGGAATTAAGTCCTGACATCATACATTAATTTTTTGTCGGATTTTTTTCAATAGCTGTCATCATTTACAAATTGTTGAATTTTAAAATAGTCAGTACACTTTTGAACACCATGTACATACTTTAAATGTACATTACTGGATATTTTTTTGCATTTAATAATTAACAAAATTAATTTTCTTCTACCGATGCTTATAACTGCTGGAATGCTCCAGAACTGTTTCTTTATCTGGGATAAATTTTAATATTACAACACAGGTGTTGACACTTTATTTGTGATTTTAGGAAAAGGAAAACTTAATAATTAGAATTATTTCCGAGACCAATAGTGTAATTTTTAAGCCCCATGGATCTGGGTTCAAGATAATATAAACGAGCGTCCTTAGCTATGATTAAGAACAAGATTATCTAGCACAGTCATTTCGCGTTGTGTAATTTTACATAGATAATTTCCTTTTAAAGCAAATTGCAAACATCTAAAATTATCCCGAGGATATTTAAATTATTAATATAAAATTATTAAAAGAAAAGGGCGTGATATTAATACCTGGAAGATTTTCTTTCTAAAATAAACACATTTAAGCTAAACAAAAGAAATAACGAATTATTTTAACATAATAAAGAAAATTTATTTAAAACTATTTACACTTATGACAATTATATACAAAAAATCTTAAAATTACAACCAAGCAATTAGCTTTTTATTCTGTTGCACAAAACATTTCTGTTTTAAATTTCAGATGTAACTCAGCATGATATACAAAGAAACTAAAAAATCATTCATGATATTAACAAAACTATCCTTTTCAAAAATCTACAAAGTATAGCGTACAAACTGAGTTATTTAACATGTTGATGAGTAAAAATAAATGTTTGAACAATAGAATTAAAATTTTCTTTTTCTTTTACCATGAAATATGGACTTGAGACTTCATAGAATAACTCCGTACACACACTCTAAAATTGGAAGGAGTGAGAAGTTGACTCTTTGGAAGAGAGGCATTTTCACTCTTTTAGGAGTGAATTTTATAAATATGCACTCTTTAAAGAGTGGAACTTTCCACTTTCTAGAAAAGAGTGAAATATCTCACTCCGTTGTCGAGAGTGACTGTTCACTCCGTTGACAAGAGTGAGATATTTCACTCCGTTGAAGAGTGAGGAAAAACAGTTTTTTCCAATAAAATCACAAGATGGCGCCAGCTCACGGATGAGAATCCGAGTAATCTCCGTTATCGAAACGAAACACCTAAAATGAAATCCTTTATATATAGTAGTACGATTTTTAAAAAAAACTGAAAAAAGGCATTGAAATAATAAATGAATCGATAGAATTATGGACAGGAAATATATTTTATGCTTTACAAATTGCAGGATTTGCCAATGCTAAGAAAAGGGCAGTGAAAACAAATATTTGAAGTAAATTTATGCTTAGCTGCAACACAATTTTGCTTCTATTTTATAAACAGAAATTTAATATCTCTGAATGCTAATTATTTTCCTCTTTATTTAAATAATCTATTCTACATATTTTATATCATTTCTAACCTCTTTATGAATATAAACAAAATATAACTATACAGATTAAATTTTCTGTTATTTTTAGCACGTTTAAAATTAAACATAAGAGAAATGAAAAACGCTGCATTTAATCACTGATTTTATAACATTTATTATAGAAAAAAAAAGAGTATAAATGTGTCGGAAAAAATCTTAGGAAAAATTTAACAGCTATAATTTAAGGAAAAAAAACGTTTTTTACCCTGACTGAAATTTCCCCCCTAAAAATTAGTTTTGAAAAGTAAATTTGGGGGCCCCTTTGTATTTCAGTGAGTAAACTTCGGCTTCACGGGCCTATTTGGTAAACAGGCCCTGGGCCTCGGACAATCTTAATTGGGCTCTAATTATGGAAACATTATTAGCAAGAAAAAAAATGAATGAATAAATAAATAACTGCTTTGTTGCAACGGAATTTTTGTCATAGCGGAAATGTACAGACGCACTGAAATGTGTTCGCACATTTTTTAGACGATTTCGGCGTTGTTGTTTTTAACGTTTAAAATATGAATATTGCTTTCTGAAATAATCTGTATGATAATCTTGTTTCTTGATTCTAATTCTGCATAATGCTTTCGATGGATATCGATGGATGTTTTCGATGTAAGATAAATTTGCGATAGTCATAAATCCTTACTTGAAACTTCGTTTTCCGCCTTGAAATGGGCTCTTTTTTTCCCTGTTTTTTTTTTTTTTTTTTTTTTTTTCATCTGGTATCTTTTTACTATGTATATGTACTGATTTTTGGAATAGCACTTTCCAATCAATTGTTATGTTTATTTCGCACTAAAAAGTTTTTATATTATGCGCTTTGCAATCATATTAGACTGTGGAATTAGCATACTTCTGTTCGGAAGAAGAAGAAAAAAAAAACGCAAACGCATCTTCCCATTCACAGCTTTTTTAGCATGCGCAATCGTGAAATAAGAATAAATTTGAAAGTATCAGACGATAATATAAATTACACATAATAAGTTGTTGTCAGAAATTTTTTCCTCTAAAAGAATTCCATTTTTTTAAATAATTTATCCAATTTGTCTAAAAAATGTGCGAACAGTCTCTGTATTATATGATACAAAAAGAAGGTTTCAGTTTCTTATTTACACAGTTGAGAAACACCGTAAATATTTATGATTTCTACACAAATTTAATAAATGTGTTCGAATATCACAAAAGAAACAAGCTAAAATAATGTAATAAGAGCGTTTTTAATTGTAAGCGGCTGTAGCAAGCTGTAGGTACCAGTTCTCGTCCGAGCGCCGAAGTCAAGCAGCAGCGAGCTCGGTTACTACTTGGGAGGGTGACCGCCTACGAACAAGCGTGTGTAAAAATGAGTTTCTCTTTTTTATTCAGGAATTTTAGTCACTCCTGAAAGAGTGACTATTTACTCCTATCAGGGTGTAAAAACTCACTCCTGAAAGAGTGAGTATTCACTCTTTCAGGGAGTCAAGAATTTCACTTTTTCCTAGAGTGAATAGTCACTCTAAAGAGGTTGGGCAAATTTTGACTCTGCGATAGAGTGAATATCCACTCCTCCGGAGTGAATAGTCACTCTTTCTTATTTAGAGTGCATCTAATATTCTGGTACACAAAATAAATTATTTTATTTAATAGTAAATTACTGCTATATTAACAGTGATTCACTAATTGTACCCGAATTTCTTGTAGAGCTATTCACTTCATCTAAATAAACAGGATGAAAATGCTAAAGTTTTCTATATTTTCCTCTAAACTTCTTATAAAACCAGAAGCACAACTTAATACCTTCTATAGTTTTTTTTTTTTTTTTTTTTAAGTTCGTCACTTGTGAAGAGCAAGCAGGAAGAGTTACTTGAGTACTCACAGATATAAGTAAATATTCACAGAAAAAGGAATAATAATACGACCCCCCACCCCCCAGTGTACGCATAGCAGTACTATATGCAATAAAAATGTAACAAATTTACATATACGAACACGTCTTTTGCGTTTAAAAAGTCTATTAGTGGAAGCTGGCCTCAGTTTCGACACCTCCCATGATGTTGACTATAGGTTGCAAAGGAATGCATAGGATACAAAGCAAAAATCGTCATTTAGGCGCAAAAATTAACTACAGTTACAGCACCTAGAATACATTATGTTTATAGAATGACATACATGTATATATATATATATATATATATATATATATGTTATATAAAAATTTATTTCCTTCTTATCCTTCCATTTTATTCGCATTAATATTTTAAAATTAATCTAACTTCTGACATCATCAGCATTTCCTTAATTCTTAATAATACCTATTCCTATTTAAAGTCCTTTAAAAGTAAAGATCTGCATATTAATAATTATTTTATTCCAAATCTTAATCTAAAATTTAAGGTCATTCGTAGCTTTTATCAGCTCCCCAATCTATAAAATTCTGAGACGCTTTCTCATTTCGAATGTTTTTTAAAAGCAATTTTCTTTTTATTATGCTAAATTTTTCGCGCACTGAGGTAGTTTCACTCCAAAATTAATCCGCTACCAGGTTCGGAATTCTTTACCGTCTTAGCTCCTCCTTCGCACCTCATTTGCTGGGCTGGAGCTAACCTCTCACTCATTGGTTTGTACGCTCGTGACGTAAATTACTGTATGTCTCCGCTGAAGGAACAAAACCAGGTCGCATCGGTCGGAGCACTAGATTTTTTGACGTTTTTGGAAATCTAAACAAATATGTTTCTGGTGTTTTTATGTCCGTAGAATATTCATCTGGCCCAGTAACATCTTAATTCAATTAAGTGAAGCAACATTAGCCCGAGGGCTATAAGTTTTAGACCTTTGGGAATTGTCTCTGTGTTGTTCGTCTTCTAATAAAATTATTGTCTGGAGATTGGCTGGATTTATTGGAAAACTTTGGTGGACTCATTTCATTGCCTTCTACTTCACCATACTCGCTAATATCGACTGCAACTTGCTATATCGTTGAAGGACTGCCCTTTTTTTCATCGAATATTATTCATCGTAATATCTCAACCTCATCAAAATACTACAAAAAGCCCGTTAGGATTCCATGAACTTGCGCTGAGCTATGCCAATGTTCTGATGGACGGATGAGCTGCGAATGTATTGCCGGCTACTGTTGTACATCTTCATAGCGAAGAGTGTGCCTCTAGTATTAATTAATTATCTAATGATGAATTTTCTTCTTAATATAATCAGAGAGCATTATATGGCGAATGTTGATTAGATTCGGGAAGATACTTTATGCCTAACAATGGACATTAGTTGGAGTGTTGGAGTGTGGTATCAAAACAGAAAATATTAATTATTTATCTATTGATGAATTTCCATCTTAGACAATCATTTTCTATTGTTCACGAAGAGCACATTCAACTGATATAAAACATGGTGGATTTACATAGAAATAATGATAAATCATAAATGTTTTTACAAAATATTTTTATGGCAAATACACAAATGATTTGAGAGATAATTATCTCCATCAATAAAATATATCTTTTATACACTATATTTGTAACAGGGTAGCGAAATATAACACTTGTGCTGTAAAAAGTACGACCCGTGGCCATTCGAGAGAAATTTTTCAACGCGTCCATTGAACGGTTAAATGTATAACATTTCAAAAGTTAAAGCGGAAAATGGATTAAAAAATATTAGCTGTTGGAATTTTCTTTTTTTTTTCGATTTCAAAATAATAATATCTGCTCAGAATACGTTTTCAATATCTATGACATATCCTACGAATTTAAACTTAGCAAAATAAAATTAAAGGAATTTCAGCTGAGCGTAAACATTATATCTGAGTTGTAAACGTCATAGCTGTGCGCAAACAATTTCAACATGCATTTTTGAAAGAAAAAAATATTTCGCATTTGGAAAAGCATTTTCAGAAAAAAGAATCGTTTCTTTGCATATTTTTATAGCTTTTCAAAGAGATTTCAAGAATTCGGCAGAAAAGAAAAAAAAAACATGTTTTGGAATTTATGGATTTCTGAAGAAATATAAAACAAAATATTACATTCCAGAATGCAATATTAAATTCTAATTTAGTCTGGCGTATTTTTTTTTAATTTTGAATTTTAGACATACATTTATTCTAAACTGGTATAAATAAAGCATTAGTAAATATTTAGGAAAAGAGAATTTATTCTAGTGAATTAAGAATATCTTAATGTTCTATTTTCTTTGTTTTAAAAATATTTTAAATATTGTGTATTAGTTTCTCATATATGCACATAAGAGAGTATTGCATTCTCGACCAATTCCACCTTCGTTTTTGATAGACGAGCAAGGTAGACCAAGCTATGCTCGGTCAAAATTATCTTTGAGTTAAAATATCATGACCCATGACAAAAATCACCCTAATCAAATTTTCTCGGGCATGTGACCAAGCCCAATTGTCTTCTCGTATCCGAAACCCGTAGGATATAAAATTTATTCAAAATAGTCTGAGCCGTTTTTTAGATAGAATTAGCTTGAGCCACAGTGACCCAAAAATGACCCACTAATCGGATTTTCTCGATAATGTGACCTAATCCAATGATTTCTCTTGCTAAAAACCACTAGGATATAAAATTTAGTTCAAATCGTCTGAGCAATTTTTGAGATAAAAATAGCTTAACCCATAATAACCCATGACCAAAATAATCCCCTAATCAAAGTTTTTCGAACATGTGACCTAGCCTGACAGTCTTCTCGTGCTCGAAAACCATAGGATGCAAAGTTTGGTCTAAATAGTCTGAGCCGTTTTTTAGATAAAATTAGCTTGATCCACAATGACCCAAAACTGACCCGCTAATAGAATTTTCTCGAACATGTGACCTAGCTCAATGATTTTTACGTGCCCGAAACGCTTAGGATACAAAATTTAATCAAAATCGTTAGAGTCGTTTTTTAGATAAAATTAACTTGACTCGCGTTGACCAAAAATTACCCACTAATCGAAAGTTTTGGAACATGTGACCCAGCTCAATAGTCTTCTCGTGCCCGAAAATGGTAGAATACAAAATTTAGTCAAAATCGTTTGAACCGTTTTTCAGATACAATTAGCTTGACCCTGACCCATGGTGACCCAAAATGACCCACTAATCGAATTTGATCTAGCCCAATGTTTTCTGCTGCCCCAAAACACTAAGATACAAAATTTCGTCAAATCGTTAGAGCCGTTTTTAAGATAAAATTTATATATATATATACACATAATTTTATCTCGTATTAGAATATATGATTCATACTTCGTTCAATAAGTTAGTTTTCGTTCGATGAGTTATCTAATGAGTAAAGCAAATCTATATGAAATGGTTAATTAATTGAGGTGATAGTCACAACGAGCATGTGGTAGAAAGTAGATTTGCATTAAATACTGTGTTGTCTTCAAAATATGTGTCTGTTAACTGCTTTTTTGCCAGTTGTGCCATCTGATGATGTCATTATCTAATCATCACATATCATTAATTACCCAAACATTTTCCTTTTACATATGTAATTAATTAAAACTGTCTTGTAGTTTTAATAAATATATTAATTCATTCATCTGTTTCGCAATACATATATATTTTTCGTTTCTACAGCTTACCACTTCGTTTCAACCATTAACAAAGAAGTAAAAATCAACATTCCTATTCTAAAACTTTAACTGAGCAGATACATATTCGTCTGACAGTTAAAATGAATAAAGAATGCAAAACTCGTCTTTTACGACATGCCTTCCCACCTGCATCAATCTAAGGACTTACCAAAGATCAAAAATTGTAATAAAGACAACTGAGTATTACACTATGTAAGTGTACTTATGTAAGTTGTTTAGGATAAAAATCATCTCCTATTAATAGTTGTGTTCCTTATGTTTCTCTTTCTGCTCCTTTAAATAAAATAACCCAAGGCCCGCACTTAGCATTATAAGATGAATGTTGTAATTTCATTCATACTAATTAATACGTTAGCTGGAAGGATTTCAATTCAAAATTTATATTAAATTTATATAAAACTTTTAGGTTTATTTATGGGCTAGGGTTTCAATTTTTGGTTTAATACTCTGCAATCGAATCTCGCGGTTTTTCCCGATTCTTGTTACGGTCGTCATTTAGATCAGATTTCTGTATTTTCACTGGTCTTGGATCGACCCTCTCCTCTCCGTCAAAATACTATTTAGCCGTTTTATCTTTAATAAAAGCCACCTGTATCTTATAGTATTAGTGGACAATTTTGAATTCTTCTCTTATGGCCTGAACTATCTTATAAACGCAACATACTGATTTTTTAGCTCAATTTGTTTTACTGAAAACTAAAACTAATATAAGTTATCAAGTTTTATATCCTGATCGCTATAGGTATTTTTTCCATCACAAAACTTATTTCTTCGTTAGACGACATTTCAAAATTTTCTTGGGGGGTAGGGTCGGACAATTTTTGTTTGAGAAAGGTAAACATTTATTTCATTTTTTTTTATGTACAGATGAAAAGCAATTAATGGAGTTTTATTTTCTTATATATATATACTATATATATATATATATATATATATATATATATATATATATATATATATATATATATATATATATATATATATATATATATATATGTAAGTAAATGATATATAAATAGGCACTTTACTGAACCAATATGACAAATAATCGATGAACAACAAAATATGCACTTTAATTTCAACTAATAACACTTTTGGTCGAAACTATACAACAAATTTACATTACGATAATCCAACCAGGCCTAACGGCTATATCCATTTTACATATATTGCTTCATAACAAAAAATAGAAAACTGGCTCTTTGCCAAAACTCGTGATCCAAAGTATTTTCAGCTCACGCATTTAAATCATGGACAATAGCATTAGAGTATCAGTTCATTTGATGAAGTGAAGTGTTCAAACTGAAATCCTACAAATCGGTCATCCTGACATGATGGCGTCTCGACATCAGCATCTTGATTTGTTATGTTTTTTTCATACCTATTTCTTCTGGAATGATAAGAATTTGAATAAGTTTCTCGTCCACTATAATCTTCTTTAAATCCACGATGAAAAAATTTTTTATGTGATGGTTGTGAATATTTTGGTTCATTATAACTAGCCTTGTATGATCGTTGGCCACCATAATTATAATTATTTTGACCATGATAGTAGCCTCTATTCATGTATCTAGGGGGAAAATCTGGATTGTACCTTGCTTTTGAATTAGGTGAAGTATTTTCTGCTATATCTTGAGGTATCAAAGAATTTTCAGTTTGAAAGTTTTCAGAAATCTCATATTTATTTTGGTAAGAATTCTCGGAACTCTCTTTCCCATATCCAAATTAATTGTAATTTCCATGGTTAAATGACTGTTTAAAATATCTCTGGCCATATCTATTATTGCTTCCTTTATCAAATGGTCTATTAAATTTTTTGTTCTTTCCCTTATGATCAAAATTCCTATTGCGAGCTTTCACATAGTCCTTTCTACCATGTGCAGGACTAATACTTTCATAATTTTCTTCTGGAGATGCATTCCATTCATCGGATAATCCTGTATCTTTTGTCCTATTCGGCTTATATGGTTTTATTAATTTCCTTATTTTCTTTCTGTTCACTAAATTCGTAATTTGAGTCACATTCACCCTGTCATTTACGCAGTCAATTTTAACCATATCTTCAGAACCTCGATTATCGTTGTTTATACTTGCTTCATTAATTTTTGTCGGTACTTCGTTAATTTTAATGTATCCTACTCGAACTTTGTTGCCGCTTGTTATTCTAACACTATATTCCGTTACTTTTAACGTCATGCCTTCTACTGCTTTCCTACCTATTATTAAATCGCAGTCCGCCTCTTGTACCACGTAAATTTATCCTGGATTTCTGTTTCATCCACGTAGACTTTATGACAGAAAAAACCTGTTGGCTTAATTTCTTCTCCACCTATGCCTGATACGTATATATTGTCTGTGGTTAGTTTTGGCGCGTTTATTTCAGTATGATATCTTGAACTGGCGATTGAAATATCGCTTCCTTTATCAATTATTACGCTTGTTTTTATTCCGCTAATATCTAAGATTCTTCCTTTTTTATCATTTAACATGCCTATATTAACTGTTTTTCTTTGCGTGTTTTGGGTCTCATTTTGATATTTTGTTTCTCGCCAATTTTGATTACGTTGCGGGTAAAAATTTGAATATTCTTGTTCTGTATTATTCGCCATGGCACATTTCGCACTCACGTGACCAGGGTTGCCACACGCAAAACAGATTATATGCGACTCTTTGCTTCCATAATTCATACTGTGTCTGTTGTCAATTTGGCGTCTTTTCAAATTGGCGTAATCAGCCACTCGCGATCTTCTGTCATCAAATTCGCTACTTGTATCCCTAACTGTTTGTTTATTGCAAATCCTTCGGGCCGTTCCGTAAATATCCAATTTATTAACTAAGTCATCAATTTTCTTTATTACTAATAATTCCTCTGCAAAATGTGTCTTCGTTTCCGCAGGTAAATTATGTCTGATTTGATTAACAATAATTAATTCAGATAAATCTTCAAAGTTATTTACTTGAAGACCTTCAATCCATTGTTGAAAATACACCTTTATCTCATAAGCGAAATCTCGCCAATTGGCTGCTGACTCCTTTTTAGATGAGAAAAATTTCAGCCTAAACTCCTCTGGTGATAGCTTGTAGCGTTTTAGTAGAATATTTTTTATATAATCATAATCGTGAATTTCAGGTTCGTTTTCCCTTGTTATTATATTGATCACATCTAACGGCATTAGATTAATTAAATAATTTACCCATTCTTTTTTATCAATGCCCGTTTGCGCCATTTGCCTTTCGTACATAGCTAAGTATAAACTGATATCATTCGAGCTATCATATTTAGTTAATAATCTAAGCAATTCAAATTGCTTACCTGGATTTGTCTTTGAGTCTTCATTAATATGTTCTCTTGAATTTTCTTGTATCTGTAATTTCTTAATTTCAAAATTCTGCTCAGATTCTATTTTCCATTTTCTCTCTTCCAGTTCTGCTTGTAATTTCTTCTCTTCCAGTTCTGCTTGTAATTTCTTCTCTTTCTCTTTCTCTTCTCTTTCTTCTTTCTCTTTTTTACTTGCTATCACTACTTCCAATCGATCTCTTATAAAATCTTCTTCGTAACTCTCCCAACTCTTGATCAGCTTTATTAGGACAGGTATTGTCGGTTTTTCTGGAGCTTCAATTCCGCATTCCTCGCAGAGTTTTATTAGATCAATTCTCTTGGCTTTATTTAGAGTTCCCATCTTTCAAAATTGTACTTGAAGTGATACGATTACGGTTTCACCTTGCTGATTCGTAACCCAACTTTTGATACTGGCGTTTTACAATACTTTACGTTTGGTTTCCAATTCACTACTAGTGGCTTTTACTTTTTAATAATCCCGGCATTCCGATCCCCCAAAAATGTAAGTAAATGATATATAAATAGGCACTTTACTGAACCAATATGACAAATAATCGATGAACAACAAAATATGCACTTTAATTTGAACTAATAACACTTTTGGTCGAAACTATACAACAAATTTACATTACGATAATTCAACCAGGCCTAACGGCTATATCCATTTTACATATATTGCTTCATAACAAAAAATAGAAAACTGGCTCTTTGATCCAAAAAACTCGTGATCCAAAGCATTTTCAGCTCACGCATTTAAATCATGGCATTAGAGTATCAGTTCATTTGATGAAGTGAAGTGTTCAAACTGAAATCCTACATATATATATATTAGAAACTAGCCAAAGTAATCATTAATGATAAATTTGTTTCACATTTGAGAATAATGCAATAGCAAGGCTTTAGAAAATATTATTGTCAAATATTCATTTATATGTTTAAAGGACTTTTTTAATGCTAATGTTTCTATTTTAATAAACTCCGACAAGTTACTGCTTAAGCTTTTGTGCAATTTCTGTAAATTGGTTTTGTGTTTCCCTTCTAATTTCGCTTAAATATAGAATTCCTTGAGGAAGGCAACTGTCCCCTTTAGCATCTCCTAAGCAGAGCTATTGCTTTTCCTTCTTAGCATAACGAGTTCTTTCATAGAGCCTTGTTAATTAACAGGACTGCAGTATAAATGATTTCGGATGGCTTAAATACGATTTAATTGTTTTCTTTTCTAAATATTTGTCTGTTTGTTAAACCAATTTTGTATCATTTCTAAATCATGAATTAACGCATAAAATTTCACAATATTCAGTTAAAAATTGTTAAAATTTTGGTGCCAAATATTCGGCGACTGATTTATTTTTCTATGCTGGTTAGCTTCTATACCCACCAGGGACTTCACAAAATGAGACAGTAAGTGACCACGAAAAAGCGTGGTAATGACGGATTTGACCATGATAGTACAGTGATCTCTCACTTATACGCGATACACGGAAATCATTTTTCCGCACCAGTTTTTTTAGGATAATTTTCGTCTTCTTAAAGCGCAAAATTTATAAATCGAAGTTTACTGTTTTAAAATAGTGGTATGAAAAAGTAATTACTGAACATCGCGTATAAGTGAGAGATCACTGTATTACAAGCTCAAAACTAGACCTTTAGAACTAGGCCTAAATTTGTATATCACATGGGCATATTCAGCTTCCCCTGAACCAGCGCGCCAGGAACGCGTACCACAGGTACTGCTAAAATTCCCCATGGTTGATCGCCGAGGGACCACTACGATCTGCACGTGCCCTCTTTACATCCCGTAGAGCCGTTCGAGGAGTTAGTTACTGACATTACAGAAATTCTACCAACTGTTCTATATGACCAACAACTTTTGACGTACTGCTGTTTCATTGTTTCTCATAAATACCAGAAATATATATATAAACAAATTGAGTGACATAAATTGTCGGATATCTCTAAAACGGCTCATTTCCGACGTTTTGTTCTGTTGAGTTTTTACTCCAAACGACGAGATCTTTCCAACGATAGTACTTTCGTCAAAATCGGCGGCACACACTTCTTGCTGTTCCCTAGTGAGTGTAATGAATGTATAGCCAGTATCAGCGGAACGTAGTAGTCGGCTGTGAGCCAACGTGGAAGCAACGTTACAGGAACAGTTTATATAATGGTATACCTCCAAACAGTCTCAGCTCAACCTGCACTTTCTTACATAAATTTAAACAGCAATCAAGAATCGTAGAAGTGTCATACTCTCCTATGTGTTATTCTTTTGCATGATACCTCCCGACCTGATAAGGCTATAGCAAAATAAGACTATTCTAATAAAATCTTCAATTAAAATACTTATTCAAATGCTACCGAGTTCCGTTAAATATTTACTGACGCGTTAATGGGTATAAATTGTATTTCTTATTTCAATTTTTCGATTTTATGTAATTTGCATTTTTCAATAACTAGAAAAATCTGTTATTAGTATCTTATGTAAGACATCGATCTTAGGACATAAATGTATTTTGTCACCTGTAAATTCATTTTCGTAATCTTGGTTTAACAAACAGAATGATGACACATTTTTCATTCCTGATGTGTTAAAAATATATTTGAAAAATGCGAATTTTGACATATCGCTTGTAGGAAAAGCAATAATAAGTTACTGAAAACACATATTTTGTAACGTTATTCAAATTAAAAAGAGCTTTGGAAAATATCAAAATATACTTCTTTCAATAATTTATTCTCGCAAATGAATTTAACCCCCTATCTACGTATCTCTTTCTTTCTCATAAATCTAAAGTTTTTCTTAAATTTTTAGATTGGAATATTTGTCATTCTTCTGCTTTCTTTAGAAAAGCCTTACTTTTTTATGAAGCGTGAAATTATTTCAAAACTCATTAGTGATATTTCTTTCAAAAGTCATAAAATTAATCTAAGTTGAACATTCAAGGAGATATATAAGAAATAAATGAATGCTGTTGAGAGTATTATCTTGTTATTTTATATCCTTAGAAGTTCTTGCAATGGAAGTTATTTTGGTGTTTTCCAAAACTATTTTTGATTAAAAGCGTTACAAAATACATGATGTGAATAATTTTTAATTTTTCTCTTACTGTAGCAATTATATTTTTGATAACTTTGCAAAATTTGTTCTTGATATATTATGAAAAACAAATGTGTCACATGGATCTTAGAAATGTAATGTATTATGGCACCTGTGAATGTAATATTATTTATTACAAATTGCAAAATATATTTTGCATTCCTCTAAATAGAAGTCATCAGAGCATACTGCATTTAGAACGTAAAAACTATTACATGGCAACTTACAATTTACGTTGTGAATTCTTATTTGTAGTTTTGATATAAAAAACCCAATTATAATGTATATGTCTTCTACAGTATATTAAGAATAAATTTTCGTACTTTTAAAAAATTCAAACCTTATAAATTTTCTACTATGGCAGGTGAATTATGAGTTATTCACATTTAATATTTTGTAATGTTTTTCAAACAAAAGTAATTTACAAAATATCAAAATAAACTGCTTCAGTAATTTACACCTAAAAAAAAATTAACATTCATGTGTGTTTTCCCGTTTTCTCTATTATTGGGTTGTTCGAAAAGTTCCATTCGTTTGGGAAAACAAATTCGTACCGGAAAAATCTGCACGTCAGTTATTATACATTAAATATCGGAATTAATGTTCACTGTACCAACTTTCCCAAACGAAAGCAACTTTCCGAAAAAAACAATAAAGTACGTTTACTGCTTATACTTTTATAGTGAATTATCTGTCAATCTTTTGCTTTCTTTCGAAAAGCATTACTGCTTTTAATGAATCAGAAAATTATTTCCAAATTAATTTGTTACAATTTCCAACAACCAACTTTCCCAAACGGAAAGAACTTTTTGAACAACCCAATTTTTAAATAAAACAATTTTGTTTTTCATTTTTTTTTAAATTGACATGAATATATTTTATTAAATTCTGCAACATTACTTTTTCAAAAAAGACAAACATAACTGGCAAAAAAAGTGTTAATAGCTAATATGGAAATGCACCCCTTAAAACACAAATCCCTCCCACCCTGTAGGGCGTAATACAGGGTGTTCCAAAAGTCTCCGTACAATTTCAAAAATTTATTACAAAAAAATAATAGGCCTACAGCAAAAAGAATTACAACAGTGCATAGAGTAACTTAAAAAGTTTTTTTCTACAGCCTTAGTAAACTTCAATATGAAATCCTTTCGTTGCATGAAGAATATCAAGACGATATTTTAATTCAATCCACGAACCTTTTTCATGCTAACATCAACAGTAGCTACTGCTGTTTGGATCTTTTGTTTCAATTCCATGAGATTATTAACTTTTATTTAGATTTCATCAAACAGTTGTAATTACTGTTGATGTTAGCATGCTGAAACGCACGTGGATGGAATTGGAATATCGATTTGATATTCTTCGTGAAACAAAAGGACCTCATGTACAAGTATACTAAGGTAGTTGAAAAAACTTTTTAAGTTACTCTATGTACTGTTGTAATTATGTTTGCTGTAAGCCTATTATTTTTTTTGTAATAAATTTCTGAAGTTGTACGGAGACTTTTGGGACACCCTGTATACTTGGAATCACTGATCTAAGCACAACTTTCAACCAGATACTTACAAAAGAAAATTCTTAAAGTATTATCTATCTATTTTGTACATTTAGGTGTTTCGGCAATGAAGAATGACTCATAAACAAAATAATGTTAGATTATATTATTTTAAAGTATGTAAAAATTAAGTATATTTGGTATATTTAAGAACTGTGTTAACATTCAATAAGGTCCAAAGTTAAATGTACATCATTAAGAAATTTTGCATTCGACTAAAACGAACTGATCTCTATATAAATTATCATCTTTAAAACTTAGTATATATGCTGCTTGACGTATTCAGAATTTATTAAACATTTAATAATATCTGTAAAAAATTATTTTACAACCGTACTCCCCTAAGAACGAATGTTTCTGTTTAAAATAACATTAAAAATATATTATAGTTTCACAATTAGTTTATCAAAAATCAAGGAAACGTGAACTTTATATAATTGCTACAATCACATGTAACAAAAAACATAATGATATTCATCCGAACCGATTATTATTTTTTTTGTTGTAATAAATGTAAGTCAAAAGATTATATTAAATTTGGATATCTTGATAATTTATTCTTCCAAATAAGTTTAACCTTTATCATGAACTTAAAATTCATATTTCTTTTCTTCTTTCTAAGTATTCTAAGGTTATTGCTCACATTTTTATAGTGAAATAATTGTAATTTTCCCGTTTTCATTGGAAGAGTATTACTGCTTTTTATGAACCGTGAAATTATTTCCAAACTCATTAGTGGCATTTCTTTCAAAAGTCATAAACTTCCAGTAAGCTCAACGTTCAAGCAGATATATAAATAATAAATAAATGCTGTTGAAAGTATGATCCAGTTATTTTGTATCCTTAGGAGTTTTGGTAATGAAAAATGTGTCATAAAAAATTGTTTTATTAGAGTAACAAAATAATGTTAGATTACAGTATCTCTTTCTTTCCAGTCCTTAAGAAAAAAAAACTAAATTATGTTTTTTTAAAGGTGAATTTACCTAGGAACAAAGTTGTACCAGAAATATTATTATTTATCTACGAGGAATATCTTTAAAGTAAGGTCCGTTTTGTAATTAAAAAAATATTCTGTGCATTTATAAAAAAAATATTTTCTACAAGATTTTTCATCCCTTTTCTACTTTTCTACATTGTTTAATGTCTGTTGAAACAATTGTCGTAACTTCCCACGAGTTTTTGTACCACTTCCTCGTAAAATGCCGCAGACATTGCGGAAAACAACTTAACCAAGGTTTCTATTTCTTCGCCAGTGTTGTATCGCTGACGCCGAGAAACGATTTCAGGTATCGGAAGGGGTGATAGTCATTCGGAGCAAGGTCAGAACTGTATGGTTGGTACTCAAATTGTTCCCACGAAAAACATTCGATGAGAGATTGTATTTGAGCGGCAGTGTGGTTGAACAAATTAATTTGGGCCGTACACCTCACACATCTGGCGACGAATGTTTGCAGTTGTCATGTCTCTTGCTGTCAAAAACTGGATTACTGACCGTATTTCACAGTCGGTGGTATTATTAATCCACTTAAACAAGTTTATCGCTCACTCAGAAGCAAAACACTGACAACATAGGTGCACAACAGGCGTCTGCTGTAGCGCAAGGGATGCCGGGAGTATGCGCGCATGCACTTTGCTGCAAGCGCGCAAAATATAAACTGATATTTGGTAACGGACGTTATTTTAAAAATAACCCTCGTATATTCTGTACCTATTTATACGATATTTAATAAAATGCTACTCTGCGAAGAACGAGGGATAAAAAATTATTTTATTAAAATAACAATATATTGATAGATTAAAAAATATATATAACTATGTATTATAAACTAGAAAGCTACACCCGTTACGCTGGTCAATTCCTCTTAACGAACTTTTAACTGTAGATCCAGAGATTCCGTAGAAATTGTAATTTAGAATGATTTTAGAACGCTTTTCGCTCATTTCACCCTTTTAAATTTCGATTTTTAAAAATTATTTTTAGAGAGCATTTACAACTTATAAGTAACTACAATGTCAAATTTCAAATTTCTAGCTCTTTAGTATAAAAAAAGTCGGAATTTTCGAGAATTTTTCGCTCTTGCACCCCATTGGTGTTAGTGGCACCGACATAAAATATAGCCTATGTTGGAGTAGGGATTGTCACTATCAATTTGCCACCATTACTTTTGAAATCGGTTCTGTAGTTCCAGAGAATCCATAGGCATCGTAATTTAGAATGTTTTTAGAACGCTTTTCGCTTATTTCACCCTTTTGAATTTCGAATTTTTATTAAAATTTGTTCTTAGAGAGCATTTACATCTTATAATTAACTACAATGTCAAATTTCAAATTTCTAGCTCCTTCAGTATACAAAAAAGCGCAATTTTAGAACGTTTTTCGCTCTTGCACCCTCCTTGCATTAGTGGCACCGACATAACACATAGCCTGTAACATGTAGTTCCAGAGATTCCATAGAAATTGTAATTTAGAATGTTTTTAGAACACATTTAGCTCATTTCACCCTTTTAAATTTCATACTTTTTAGAAACTGTTCTTTGAGAGCATTTACATCTTATAAGGAACCACCATGCCAAATTTCATGTTTCTAGCTCCTTCAGTATAAAAAAAATCGAAATTCTAGAACGTTTTTCGCTTTTGCACCCCCCCCCCATATTGATAGTGGCACCGACATAAAAATAGCCCATGTTACAGTGGGACTGTCACCATCAATTTGCCACCATCACTTTTTAAATCGGTTCTACAGCTCCAGAGATTCCACAGTAACTGTAATTTAGAATGTTTTTAGAACGCTTTTCGCTCATTTCTCCCTTTTAAATTTCAATTTTTTTTAAATTTGTTCTTAAAGAGCATTTACATCTTATAAGTAGCTACAATGTCAAATTTCAAATTTCTAGCTCCTTCAGTATACAAAAAATCGCAATTTTAGAACGTTTTTCGCTCATGCAACCCCCTAGGGTTAGTGGCACCGACATAAAATATAGCCTATGTCGGAGCAGGGTTTGTCACCATCAGTTTGCCACCATCACTTTTGAAATCGTTTCTATAGTTCCAGAGATTCCACAGAAATTGTAATTTAGAATGTTTTTAGAACGCTTTTGGCCCTTCTCACCCTTTTTAAATTTTGATTTTTTTTTATTTGTTCTTAGAGAGTATTTACATCTTATAAATAGCTACAATGCCAAATTTCAAATTTCTAGCTCCTTCAGTATACAAAAAAGCGCAATTTTAGAAAGTTTTTCGCTCCTGTACCCCCCTGTGGTTAGTGGCACCGACTTAAAATATAGCCTATGTTGGAGCAGGTGTTGTCACCATCAATTTGCCATCAACACTTTTGAAATCGGTTCGGTAGTTCCAGAGATTACCCCCTACAAACAAACAAACAAACAATATTTACTGCTTTATAATATTAGTATATATATGAATTTATTTGTGAACGTATTGCTCGACCAGAAATATTTTTTAATACCAATAACTGTATTCAATATAATTTAATTTCTTAATTTAAATAAACACTATTGATAGAAATATAACAGATAGTCTCATTCAATTTGTAGAAATTTCCTGGGAAATGCACAATACCTTTAAGGCGAATATATATGTTAATTTATTACTGGGACTAATATTGATGATGCAAACGAAACACCAAATAAAATAAATGCAATGCATTCTATCCATAAATAAAATTTAAATCAGAATATAACTGGTCTTATATTTCGAAAATAATATTTTTAAAGATCGTGGAAGTTTTTTATTTATATTACTTGAAATATCAGTTTATTCAAACTAAATTTCTTTCAAATTGTCGCCTTAGCAAAATATTATAACTAACAAAATTAATGAAAATGAGATGAGTTCCGCTACTCAACATACTTTAGCGCTCACATACAGTGCTTCATTGCATATGATTCATTCATATAATTCGAAAATATATATCTGCTAATTTCATAGTGCAATCTCATTTTTATTCCAAATAACGATTGAATAAGTTACAACTTTATCATTGCATGGCAACAAATTTTTTTGCGACTCTAGAATCTTAACTAAAAGGCTCTAGAAAGTCATTTAATCTCAAACTGAAATGCGATATGCATGCCAATCCAGATAATTTATAATAATTGTAAAGAGATTTAAGTTTACGGGTAAATATTTGACGCAAAATATTATTTAAAAAAATGATATGACATTTTTTATTATGCTGGTAATAAAATGAATTTTTAACTAAAATATGTAATTTTAACATAAATTGAAATTTATTTTAGCTAGCATTTATTTTAATTAGATTTTTGCAATAGGAATATTATATTATGTTTTCGTTTGTTTTAAAGTCAAAATTATATTATAGAAATTTCGCTGTCTGTTTAAATTGCTCTCATCATTATTGGATTAATGTGAAAAGGTCTGACTACAAATATCTATAATTGATGTAACAGTATAAAATTATATCTTCGAAGTTGTTTAATAAACCATAATTTTTCGATACAAGGTAAAAATAAATTAACATGTTCAGTTTGCTTGAATATCACACATAAAATATAAATAATATTGAAATTAAACTCTTACCCCCCCCCCACCCCGAAAAGTTATGTTTTATTAAATTATCTCTGTGAATAAATCATCCCCACATAATAATTTACAATAATAAATCGTATTTTTTTTTGCTCCACATCTGATGCGAACACAATTCTTTGTTTAGATTTGAAACAGTATAGTTTACATATGAAAACAAGTCCTTCCGAATCAGTTGAAAGAGTAGGTTTAATTTATAGTACATATAACCAGATTTAATACAAATTAAACAGATTGGTATCACTCATTTAAAGTTCACTATATTGGTGAGAAAAATAATTAGCAGGAAATTTTTAAATTAAAATTTCCAAATGTAATAGAATGGTTACAATGCATATATATCGAAAATGTTAAACTGTTGTTGATATAATAGTTTAAAAATCACATATCAAATCACAATCAAATTTTAACAGCTCGAAGGCTGTTTTTTTTACCTCTACAATACACAATGATAGCCATCGAAAACTTTTTTGTAGCTCTGTAAACGAACTATAAAAAACATACTTTATTAACAAATTCATCTAAGATACTTGAACGTTGAATATACTGTCCCAATTACGTTTTTATTGGTTCAGTATTTTAGACGTTATCATGATGACAAAATATTGATTTTGTGTGTTCCTGTAAGCGGGTTATATGAGGTTCATAATTTATTTACTAACTCATCCAAAATACCTGTAAGTCCAATCAGTACAAAAACCCTTAACGGGTTAAAAGTTGTGACGCAGCACTTTCTTTTGGCTTTATGAATTTTAAATATGGGTCTTAAAAGCAATGATATCAAATTTAAGTGACGCTATGTTAATAATTATTTTTTTAAATCATAATTTTCTTTTTAGTTTTATTTATATTCACAGGTGCAATTATTATCTTAATATGAAAAAATATATAAAATTTATTCGCTGATGCTTTTTCATTCACATCTCTCATGAATTCAAAATATGGGTTTTAAAAGAAATGATATCAAAATTTGAGTGACACCTTGGCGTTAATTTAATAGGACTCTTTTAAAATTCAATTTAAATTATTTTTGGTTTGTCTTCTAAAGTATATTTACACATACAAACAATACTTTTAATTTTTCAATACACTTTTAAATAGATTACTTTCACTGAGCCTATATTATGTATTGAAATGTATTTATTTCAATAAATTGATTTATCTTCTGTGCCACGCTATCCAAAATCATAAGTAAAATTTATGTAAATGATTATTTTGCGTCATATTATCCACTTGAATACATTTCCCTTTGTTTGGATACTATGACGCAAAATAATCATTTACATAAATTTTACTTATGATTTTGGATAGCGTGGCACAGAAGATAAATCAATTTATTGAAATAAATACATTTCAATACATAATATAGGCTCAGTGAAAGTAATCTATTTAAAAGTGTATTGAAAAATTAAAAGTATTGTTTGTATGTGTAAATATACTTTAGAAGACAAACCAAAAATAATTTAAATTGAATTTTAAAAGAGTCCTATTAAATTAACGCCAAGGTGTCACTCAAATTTTGATATCATTTCTTTTAAAACCCATATTTTGAATTCATGAGAGATGTGAATGAAAAAGCATCAGCGAATAAATTTTATATATTTTTTCATATTAAGATAATAATTGCACCTGTGAATATAAATAAAACTAAAAAGAAAATTATGATTTAAAAAAATAATTATTAACATAGCGTCACTTAAATTTGATATCATTGCTTTTAAGACCCATATTTAAAATTCATAAAGCCAAAAGAAAGTGCTGCGTCACAACTTTTAACCCGTTAAGGGTTTTTGTACTGATATCATTACTTTTTTAAGGTTATTGATGAGAATGTCAATTAGTCGAAATTAAGCATAGGGTATAAATTAATCATTAAAATAAAATTTTAAAGAAATGCTAAAAAAGACCCCTTGGACCCCAATAAAATATAAGGGTGGTGGCCCAGGGAGAGGAATCCAAGACTCAACTTTTAAATTATACAGCGAGAGAGTAACACAATTAGAAGGATGAAAATGCATGGCAAAACCCGTTTGTTCCATCTTCCTCCGCCAAAGGACGCAACCTTTTCTATACAAACATAGCTGAAAATTTTCGGGCCGTCGATTCCGAGTCAAATGAGCCATACGTCGTCGTGATCGGTCCCATAGAACCCGATAGGAAAGTGCCCCCTGGTTGGTAAACTTGGAACTAAAATCGATATATCCTGTCGATGTCGAGTCGAATGAATCACACTGCATTGTGATGGGACCCATAGAACTCGAGATAGCTGCAAAATCCGTTAGTTCCATCTTCCACCACCAGGGGGCGGACTCTGTTCCATACAAACATAGCTGAAATCTTTGAGGCTGTCGATTTCGAGTCGAATGAGCCATACCTCGTCGTGATGGGGCACATAGAACACAAGATAGGAAAGCACACTCTGGTGGTGAAACTTGTAACTAAAATCGATATATCCTGCCGATGTCGAGTCGAACGAATCAAACTGCATTGTGATGGGACCCATAGAACTCGAGTTAGATGCAAAATCCGTTAGTTCCATATTCCACCACCAGGGAGCTCACTCTGTTCCATACAAACATGGCTGAAATCTTTGAGGCTGTCGATTTCGAGTCGAATGAGCCATACCGCGTCGTGATGGGGCGCATATGACCCGAGATAGGAAAGCGCCCCCTGGTGGTGAAACTTGTAACTAAAATCTATATATCCTGTCGATGTCCAGTTTAATAAATCAAACTGCATTGTGATGGGACCCATAGAACTCGAGTTAGCTGCAAAATCCATTAGTTCCATCTTCCACCACCAGGGGACGCACTCTGTTCTATACAAACATAGCTGAAATCTTTCAGGCTGTCGATTTCGAATCGAATGAGCCATACCTCACCGTAATCGGGCCCATAGAACACGAGATAGGATAGCGCCCCCTGGTGGTGAAACTTGGAACTAAAATCGATGTATCCTATCGATGTCGAGCGAGCCAAATGAATCAAACTGCATTGTGATGGGACCCATAGAACTCAAGTTAGCTGCAAAATCTGTTAGTTCCATGTTCCACCACCAGGGGGCGCACTCTGTTCTATACAAACAGCTGAAATTTTTGAGGCTGTCGATTTCGAGTTGAGTGAGCCATACCTTGCCATGATCGGGGCCATAGAACCTAAGATGGGAATGCGCCCCCTGGTGGTCAAACTTGAAACAAGTTGAATGAATCAAACCATGTTGTGATGGGACCCATAGAACTTGAGTTAGCTCCAAAATCCATTAATTTCCCCTTCCACTGCCAGGGGCGCTCTCTGTTCTATATGAACATAACTGCCCCTGGTGGTGAAACTAAAATCAGTAAGTTCTATCGATGTCGAGTCGAATGAGCCAAACTGCATCATGATTAGGAATGCACAACCTGTGGCCCGTGATGGATAACTGGTGGCCCGCAGAGACCATACATGCCAACCTATCCAAAAATTTCGAATTTCCTTAATAATTCGTGAGAAAAATTTGCAAATTTTGTCCATAAATCGTAGGAAAATATGAATTTCATCGATCAGGCGCATAAAATCATGAATTGCATCGACTGGATGCGAATTTTGTCAAATGGGCATGGAAAAATCACAAATTTCGCCATTTTGTCGCTAGAAAAAAAAACGCAAATTTCAATAATCGGTCAACAGAAACCAGAGATGCCAAAATCAGTAATTCCGGAGTTGCAAATTTCGTCAATCACTCAAAAAAAAAAAAAAATCTTGAATTTTGTAAATCAATTGAAAAAACCTGCGAATTTTGTCGAAAAGGCACTTAAAATCGTGAATTTCATGGATCGAGCAGCGAATTTCCTCGAATGGCGTGGAAAGATCGAGAATTTCAACGAACAGTTGCAGGAAAAATTTGCAAATTGTCCATAGATCATAGGGAAACATTATGAATTTTGTCTATCGGTTCTGCAAAATTATGAATTTTGTCGATAGGCATGGAAAATCGCAAATTTCGACAACTGGGCTTGGAAAAATCAAGAATTCCATCGAATGTTTGTGAAAAAATTGTAAATTTCAACGAACGGTAAAAAAAAAAAATAATAATTTGCGAATTTCGCCATTGTCTAGAGAAGAAAAATTGTGAATTTCATTAATTGGCCGATGGAAAGCATATCAGTTGAAAATCATGAATTTTGTCAATCAGGCACAGTAAAAACATGAATTTTGTGGATCGGGAGAAGGGAAATCATAAATTTTGTTGAACACATGCATAAAAAACATGAATTTTGTTTATCAGGCATGTAAAAATCATTAATTTCGTTAAACGGATGCATAAAAATCAAGAAAGTCATCAATTGGGTGCGTAAAAATTTTGAATTTCATCGATCAGGCGTGTAAAAAATCATGAATTTCATCGATAAAGTGCATAAAAATATAGGACAAAATTGCCATTCGCCAATCGGCGAGTAATACTGAAAATTTGCCGACTGACTTTACTGCCACCACTGGTCAAACTTAATAGTTCCAATTGCGATGATTCAATGGAAAAAGATTTTTTCCCCACTGTCGCTCGACAAATTTCAAAACCATTTGGCGAATTTCACGATTTTTTCAAAGAAATTATTTGGATTGTGATTTTTTTTCTTCTCGAAGCCATTCGACGATATTCGAAATTTTTTTCCCCTGAAACCAGTTGATAAATTTTGTGATTTTTCCACTATCAATGAATTTTGTGATTTTTCTGCTATCGATTGATGAATTTCGTGATTTATCGACTATCGATTAATGAATTTCACGACTTTTTCCATAAACGAACAAATTGTGCACTTTTTTTCCACTGCCATTCGACGAATTTTGCAATTCTGTTCCGCGATTGTTAGACAAATTTCACTATTTTTCTCCCGAGATCATTTGACGAATTTTGTGATTTTTAATTTTACTGACTGATTGATTTATATTTAATAATAAAAGTTAAAATGTTTTGATTTAAAAACAAGATGGCTAACTGAGGGTGAATCCCAAAACTTAGCCGCATCATCAATGAGTTAGCTAATCAAGCATTTAGCTCTTACAGTTTGTTTAAAAGGTGTACACAAAAGCAAAAAATATGAATTTTTTTTAATCCTTACCATCACTGTTGAAATCCTGAACCAATTAGAATCTAATTGTGACAGTGTATTTATCTTGCAAATATCATTGAGGAGTTTTTTATACAGGGTGTAACGATTTCATTAAATCTCTCACAGTCTGCTAATTAGGCAGAGTAATCAAAGATAGAAGTTCCCAAGAGTTGGAAAACTTTTCTCACGCTTAGCTGTTGTGTGACTAGAATGTCGTTTACTACAATAGGAAAAGATGAGCTTCGATCAATCTTGTGAAACTGAAATTGCTAGACAGCAAATATTTCTCTGATCTGACCGTCTATATGTGGGGTCTCAGATCGTGGGAAAATTTCCTGCGAGAACATTTAAAAGTTCAGTAAGACCTCCCTAAAAAAGGCTATATCCAATGACGTAAACTAAAACTTTTTTGATTGGTGATCGGAGTATCTTTTGTTCGAGCAAGGGGACCGGAAAAGAGAATCGAGGGGAAGGTAGTTAGAGTTTTGGCAGGAGAACGAGTGTTGGTGGAAAACACTCTTCTCAGGACGATTTCCCAAATCAGTGGGGAAGGAAATGTTTTGCTGACACATTTTGAAGGGAAAAGATTTCTCTTAAGGCAACGGCAAGGTCATCGCTTGAAGTTTTTGTGACGAGTGCAAAAGAACTCATGTTAAGATTTCCAAACACTGTACAAGATTGGACCTTTCATTGTTTTATTAATTGATTATAAGTTGAAACGAAATTACGCTGAAAAAAATTGTTTATAATGATTTGTAATATTAAGAAACTCGAAAATGATTTTTAAATAAAAATCACTTAGTAGTACCTTATTGAAATTAATCCATATGAAAAGGCCACACGCTACCCCTTTACAAATTATAACATCATGGATTCATTATAAGGGACACGCAAAATCAAAACATCATCATGATAACATTCAAATTACTAAGCCAATTCAAACCTAATTATGCCAAAGTATCAATCGATGAATTCATTAATCAAATATGTTGGGCAAAATCCTAGAACAAGCAAAACATCCGATTTGGCTATTTTTTTTACGCACGTCAACCAAAAAAACGGCAACTTCCAAATTCTACCCAATCAGAACGCATGCTTTTTAAGCTTAAGCAAGCATATACTTACACACTGCTTACGGCAAGCTTTTTCACAAAATAAACAAATTTTATTTCGTTTTACAATTATTTACAAAGTTTCAGCAAGTTTTTCTTCACGATTTTTCTATTTTTACAAACTTTTAGCAATATTTCGTCTGGATATTTCAATTTTTACATACAAGCATTTAGCAATTTTTTCCTCCAGATTTTTCTATTTTTAATAATTTTTAGCTATTTTTTCCTCCTTGCTAAAACTTTGTAAATTGTCATAAAACGGAATAAAATCAATGTTTACTTCGTGAAAAAATTTTCATAGAAACTGTGTAAGTAGTGAATTCTCTGCTACAAAGAACACAGGTTATGATTGGGGAGAATCTAGAGAATTCTGATTTTTCAAATGCACGAAACTCATTCAAGCACCAGTTAGTAACATGTATATGTACTCTTTGCGTACATTAACAGAAAAAAAAATCCTGGATGCATGAAACTCCCTGTGCAGCAATCTCTAGAATGCATGAAATTCATCCAAACAGCGGTTAATAATTGATATATATATATATATATATATGTGTGTGAGTACGCTTCGCGTACATTAACTGAAAAAAAAAATCCTGGATGCACAAAACTTGCATTTCTCTGACTTCAGTTTTTCGAAATAGATAAAATGCTTCAGGGATTCAATCCAGCATCGCTGAAATGTTACATAATCACAGAAGATCACTAATTATAATTAAAATATAGATAAAATGCTGAAGTGATTACAAATTAATCACTGAAGCATTTTATCTATACTTCAAAACATATTTGTTTTGTTTCTCATTTCCAAAATAATTTTCATTCATATTTACTTATTATAAGCATGTTATTTAATTTTACTGACTGATTGATTTATATTTAATAATAAAAGTTAAAATGTTTTGATTTAAAAACAAGATGGCTAACTGAGGATGAATCCCTAAACTTAGCCGCATCATCAATGAGTTAGCTAATCAAGCATTTAGCTCTTACAGTTTGTTTAAAAGGTACACACAAAAGCAAAAAATATGAATTTTTTTTAATCCTTACCATCACTGTTGAAATGCTGAACCAATTTGAATCTAATTGTGACAGTGTATTTATCTTGCAAATATCATTGAGGAGTTTTTTATACAGGGACATGCAAAATCAAAACGTCATCATGATAAGATTCAAATTACTAAGCCAATTCAAACCTAATTAAGCCAAAGTATCAATCGATGAATTCATTAATCAAATATATTGGGCAAAATCCTAGAACAAGCAAAACATCCGATTTGGCTATTTTTTTTACGCACGTCAACCAAAAAATCGGCAACTTCCAAATTCTACCCAATCAGAACGCATGCTTTTTAAGCTTAAGCAAGCATATACTTACACACTGCTTACGGCAAGCTTTTTCACAAAATAAACAAATTTTATTTCGTTTTACAATTATTTACAAAGTTTCAGCAAGTTTTTCTTCACGATTTTTCTATTTTTACAAACTTTTAGCAATATTTCGTCTGGATATTTCAATTTTTACATACAAGCATTTAGCAATTTTTTCCTCCAGATTTTTCTATTTTTAATAATTTTTAGCTATTTTTTCCTCCTTGCTAAAACTTTGTAAATTGTCACAAAACGGAATAAAATCAATGTTTACTTCGTGAAAAAATGTTCATAGAAACTGTGTAAGTAGTGAATTCTCTGCTACAAAGAACACAGGTTACGATTGGGGAGAATCTAGAGATTTCTGATTTTTCAAAAGCACGAAACTCATTCAAGCACCAGTTAGTAACATATATATGTACACTTTGCGTACATAACAGAAAAAAAAAATCCTGGATGCATGAAACTCCCTGTGCAGCAATCTCTAGAATGCATGAAATTCATTCAAACAGCAGTTAATAATTTATATATATATATGTATATATGTGTATGCTTCGCGTACATTAACTGAAAAAAAAAAATCCTGGATGCACAAAAATTGCTATATTCCGCACTCCCTAGAATGCATGAAATCCATTCAAGCTGCGGTCAGTAATGTTCGCACAAAAATCAGTTTACAGCAATCTCTAAAGTGCTTAAAATACATCTTATCATATAAAATCAACAAAAATGCACTTACCGTTATTTCTCATCCTTCGTTTTTTTTTAATATTTCACAGGATTTATCCTTTATGACATAAAACACATTTCATAAACATAATTCAACAAATCTGACACACAACAAACCAACCCACAGACAATAGAACTCTATTATAGAATATTCTAATCTGTCAACCAACCAATCAAATCTAATTCCCTCAAAAACCAGCTCAATTTTCAGAACCATGCATTCTGCTCATGCTAGAACCAAGCACAAAAGGCGTGGAAAAAACGTAAGAAATAAACCGGTAACAAGAAAACTCATTTATCGCTTCGCTAAATTCGATGACGCCAAGCGTCTCGCTTGTTCTAGGATTTAACCTATTTTTCTTAATTATCTGTCTTAGTTTGTGAATAAATTTTTGTAATGTCAGTTGAAACTGATCTCTCGTACATAACGATGCATCACATTTTTTTAATGTTTTTTTTTTTCTACACCATGATGTTGCTATTTAACAACATTATTTTAATTTTAAAAAGAAAACAAACAACTAATAAATCAGTAAATATGAACGTTTTGCACTCCTGAACCCCCCCCCCCCCCCAAAAAAAAAAAAAATATATATATATATATATTGTTTTAATTTCAGGGTAACTGAAGAAAAAAAAATCCTTCTATAGCGTTTCTATTTTTCCATGCGCTGTGAAGATTTTTTAACGGGTTCAAAAACAAATTTCACAAATACTAACTTAATTAACAAATATTTCAAAAATATATTTTTAATTCCATGTTGTTTATGTATGAAGAAAGAAACAAAAGTTTGGTAAACTTCTATCTCTGTTTAAATAGTCTATTTCAAGAATAAAAACATTCGGTAGAATGCATAGCTTTGACAATACATAAACAAAAATGAAGAATACAGTACCTTTTTTTTTTTTTTTCAATTTCTTATATTTGGTGCAAGATACTACTGAATATTTTGCTACAAGATTTGTTTAAAGATATTACCCTCTCTCATGATTTTTAGGTTTCCAATGCCACGTCTACCATTGCCCCGAGAACTGACGACTGATTTCGTGATTTATTAAGTAAAATCTATATTTAACATTTGAAAATAAACTTTCACTAGAAAAAAAAAACAAAAAAAAACAATGGTAGAACTTTGCATTTCTCTGACTTAGGAAAATAAATATTAGAAGATAAATACATATTTCTTTATTATCTGTTTTTAAAATGCAAATTTAAGAAATGAAATTGAAAAAAAAAAAGGTACTGTATTCTTCATTTGTTTATATAGCTGATCAAATATACGCATTTCACTGAATGTTTGGATTCTTATACTATGAAACAGAAGCTTACAAACGTGTTTTTTATCGTACATAAACAACATGGAATTAAAAATATATTCATGAAGTATTTGTTAATAGAAGTTAGAAGTATTTGTGAAATTTGATTTTCAACACTTCAAAAAATGTTCATAGCAGCGAATCGCATCGCACACGAAGAAAACAAACTGATGATTGATTCATTTTGAATGATTCCTTGTTACGCAAATTAATTGATAAAAAAAAATCTTAATCTTTTTTTTCCTTTAAAAAATCACAAATTAAATATAAATAACAATTAAATTGTATATGTATAATTATAAAATATTTCAATATTTTAATCAAGGAATCTAAATATTTTTCGACTTAATGAAGATTTTGATATAAGAAATTCTTTATTATAACAAAAAAGAAAAATATACAAACAATAATTTAATTTAATACATATATATTACATATTAAAAATTGCATTAAAAACTGTTTTCGTATTTAAAAAAAAAAAAAAATCTAAATAGTTCTTCAGCCAGATATGATTGCGAAATCGCCTTTAACTATAACCGTGATACCCATGAATATCCTGACCGCGCAGGAATAAAAAAGGGTGAAAAGGCCGAAAATCTTTAATGTTAGTCTACCAGAAAAAGCATAAGAAAAGAGTCCGATTTTGAAGCTGGATTATATAAAAAACAAGAGTTTTCCTACGTTAGCTCAAAATCTTACTCTCTTCATCTAAAAGCGATTAATATAATATATTAATTAAAAAAAAATCGTTCGATCCATTTTCGAGATAACACCTCTGTGCCCATTACACCATTACATTTTCCATTTTCGCTTAAAAATTGGTTTCCAGATCTCAAAATCTACTGCATGTAGAAATCTATAAATTTCAGGATAGAGTTAGGCCATAGATATAAGACTAATGTGAAAAAATCGAAACGGTATGCCTCATATTTACTGAGATATTAAATGTCGGCGTTTCGATTTTCCTTTGATGTCCTGCTAGCTGTATATATGAGAGTGACGGAATCTTCGGTTTTGGGCTTACGGTTTTCGGTTTTTCGCTGCGTCACTCAAGAGACTACCGTCTCTTATGATACACTACCACAATTATTTTCGAATTCGTTCAGTATTTCGGACGTTAGATAATAACAAATTGTACAACATGTTTTTTTGTTGTTATTGTTGTTTTTTGTGTGTGTGTTCCTCTGTAAATAAACTATAAGAGCTACAAACAGGGTTAACGAACTGATCTAGAATAGTGGAAAGATCCGTATAATGACCCATATAGATTCGAATTTCGGGCGTTATCGTGACAACATGATTTGCATTATAATATAGGTATTATTTACAATAAAAATTTGAGAGAGAGTTATTTATTCATAATGCATTTATTCATTACTTGTTATTCTTTAGTTGATTTGGTAGACTTTCTTTCTATTTAACAGAAATGGTATTGTATCATTCATTTCATAAAGTTTCAAATTCATTTGTTGATATTTATTTATTGATATTTATTTATTGATATTATTACTCCATCAATCATCTTACTTTAATTCATAAATATATATTGTCTTATTTAACTATTTCCTACACATTTTTAATTTTTTATTATATAATATTATTCAGTACCGTAGTTTAATTAGTCCATTTAATTAATTTTCTTACGTTATATGTTATGCATTATTTTATTAATATCGCATTTAGTAGATGTTATTATCCTACTCCTGAACTATTTATTCCTTATATACATTACTTTTTTTCTAATTTATTAACTTATTTTGGCTGCATTACTTAATTGTAAAATTTTTCCAGCATAAGAATAAGTCTGTTTTCATATTGTAACCAGCGAAGAAGACCGAGCAACGCTCGATTAAAGTCAGCTTTGTTTTCAACTCGTTATAACAATATATTCTCAGTGTAGTACTGCTATAAAGCATTTTGTTTTATAACAGTACTATTTACAGAAACAACAATGTACATTTATTTAAATTTTATATTACATACAAATTTACAACGAAATGGCATCCTTCCAACCTACATTTTTATTTCGTTGCACACTTTCTTTTGGTAGCAGGACTTTTAGGCCTGTACGCCTTTTTATATGCCAGGAAGCAAAGTACAGCATTCCGTGCACAAAGCATTTGGACTCTTATTTGTTGAATCATGTATGTCGGCTCCTGCTTGGAATTTCTAAAAAATTCCTTCAGATTCTGAAAGCCAATTATTTCACTAAAAATCGCCAACATTTGGGGAAAAGTCGCAAACTTGGCGACATTCCTTCATTGTGCACCATGTCTGAGTTTTGACATTAGTAATCTCGAAAGTATATTTTCCTGCCAAATCTCGTCAATTGCGCCAACATTTCGCAAAATTTGGCGATATTTGGCGAAAAGTTACTAACTTGACTATTTCGTTTACTGCCAACAGTTCATAATACTTAATCACTGTTTCAACCTTCATTTACATTGAATTGCATTGGCCCGTAGTGACCGAAAAAGGACCCAGTAGTCGGAATTTCTGGAATTTGTGACCTAGCCTAACGGACTTCTCGTAATCCAGAACGGTAGAATACAAAAGTTTGTCAGAATCGTTTCAGACTTTTTTTACATATAATTAGCTTGAACCTTAGTGACCCCAAATGAGCCACTAATTGTATTTTCTCGATCATATGACCTAGCACAATGCTCTTTCCTGCTCGAAAAAGGCAGGATAGTTACGTCAGTACAGTTTTTTAAATAAAATTTGCTTGACCCGCACCGATCCAAAAATGACCCACTAATAAAAATTTTTTGAACATGTGACCTAGTCCAATGGTCTTCCCCAGACCCGAAAAGGTAGGATACAAAATTTAGTCAAAATCGTTAGAGCCGTTTTTAGATAAAATTAGTCTGACAAATAGTGACCCAAATAAGAGCACATAACCCAATTTTCTCGAAAATGTGACCCAGACCAATGGTCTTCTCGTAATCTAAAACGGTAGGATGAAAAGTTTGTCAAAATCGTCGGAGCCGTAGCCAATAGCTTGACCCGCAGTGACCCAAAAATGACCCAATAATCAAATTTTTTCGATAAAAAATTCCTTCAGATTCTATAAGCCAATTTTGGAAGAATGAGAAAACTTGGTACATTCTTTCATTTGGCGCAAAGTATGCGTTTTGGCATTGCTGATCTTGAAAGTCGAAGTTTTGCCAATGTCACGTCGCCAACATTTCGCCAAATGTGGAGATATTTAGCGAAATGTTACCAATTTTGCGTGTTCGTGTACTGCCAACTGTTCATCAACTTAATAACTGTTTCAATTTTCATGCATTGACTCGTAGTGACCTCAAAATGACTCACTAATCGAATTTTCTCGGAAATATGATCTAGTCCGATGGCCCTCTCATGCCCGAAGTCAAAATCCTTTGAGCCGTTTTTTAAAATATAATTACCTTATCCTTGACCCATAGTGACCCAAAATGACGCACTAATCGAATTTTCTCGAACATGTGACCCAGCCTAATTGTATTATCATGCTCAAAAACGCTAGAATAAAACAAAATTAGTCAAAATCGTTTCAGCCATTTTTAAAATAAAATTATCTTGACCCTCACCCATAGTGACCCAAAATGACCCATGATTCAAAACTTCTCGATCATGTTTTCGTACTCGAAAACGATTGCTCATAAAAAAGTCAAAATCGCTCAGCCGTTTTTTAAATAAAATTAGTTTGACCCTCACCCATAGTGACCCAAAATGACCCATTAATCGAAATTTCTCGATCATGTGACTTAGCCCAATGGTCTTTTCATGCTCGAAAACGGTATAATAAAAAATTACTCAAAATTGTTTTAGCCTTTTTTTTTTACAAAAAATTAGCTTGAACACGGCCCATAGTGACACAAAATTATCCATTAATGAAATTTTCTCGATCATGTGACCTAGACCAATGTTCTTCTCGTGCCCGAAAATGATGTGATACCAAATTTACTAAAAATCGTTAAAACCATTTTCAGATAAAATTAGGTAGAGCTGGAGTGAACAAAAAATCACCCACTAATCGAATTTTTTCTAACATTTTACTTCGCAAAATGGTTTTCTCATAATCCAAAATAGTAACATACAAAATTTCGTGAAAATCGATTTAGCCATTTTTGCATACAATTAGCTTGACACTGACATATACTGACCCAAAATGACCAATTAATAGAATTTTCTCGAACAGCTCAACGGCATTCTCGTGCTAGGAAACGGTAGGATAAAAAAAATAATCAAAATTGTTTCAGACGTTTTATACAAAAAAATTAGCTTGACTCTGACCCATAGTGACTCAAAATGACCCGTTAATCGAATTTTCTCAATCATGCGACCTAGCCCAATGGTCTTCTGTTGCCCGAAAGCGCTAAGATACAAAATTTAGTCTAAATCGTTAGAGCCGTTTTTAGATAAAATTAGCTTGAACCGCGGTGATCCAAAATTGACCCACTTATCGAATTTTCTCGAACATGTGACCTAGCCCAATAATCTCCTCGTGCTCAAAAACGGTAGGATATAAAATTTAGTCAAAATCGCTTGAGCCGTTGTTTAGATATAATTAGCTTGATCCTGACACAAAATCGTTAAAGCCGTTTTTAAAATAAAATTTACATACGCACACACACACACAATTTTTGTTAATATATGATTTTTGCTACTAGATGGAAGCACTGTTTGTATATTATTACGTTTTTTAAACTCCATGGCTGTTTGATTTCAATATTACTAATGTCGTTCATTTACAGTTTAATTCGTCTACTGAATTTGTAAAGGTTTATTGGCAACATGCGCTGATTTGTCAAATGATGGATGTTTTTCAGGGA
Organism: Maratus michaelseni; assembly: GCA_963931845.1. Taxonomy (NCBI): domain Eukaryota; kingdom Metazoa; phylum Arthropoda; class Arachnida; order Araneae; family Salticidae; genus Maratus; species Maratus michaelseni. Next base: position 173,461,816 of record OZ007591.1, read on the forward strand.
TATTTTATAAAGACATTCTTCATCACTTAAATTTTTTCATCTGTTAATTCATTAATTTTATAAATTTATTAATGTGCCCAAATATGAGACATTTAAGTACTTTTATACGTTATTTAGCTTTTAACTACTATAATTGCGACAAAAATGTCATAAATCATACAATCGTACAAAATTATTTATTATTTTTGCTTATTATTACTTGTAGATGAATAAAATCGTACATATAGATTCTGGAATCTGTGGGAATTTGAGCCTGAAGATTTTGCTACAGTTCCAAAAATATTTCATTAATTCACTTTTTTTCAGTGTGATTTATTATTTTATGATCACCTATTATCTTCCGCTTTTTTTCTGGATTTTATTCAAGCAGGTATGTGTTCATTTTTCAAATTTGATTTTTACTGCCCCATTTATGTATGATGTTTTTGTATTGCCTTATAAATGTTATATATATATATATATACTAGCGGTCCGTCCCGGCGTCGCGCAGTATACAATGCGTCGACTACAATGTATTTTCCTTTTAAAAATGTCTTACGCAAAATATATAATCAAAAATCAGCATTAGTTGTCTTATTCGTCTAATCTTTCATAATAGGGTTCATATCCAATGTTCAACACGATTGGTGAATTTCTAAAATCTCTGCAATACGATATGGCGAAATGACCTAAAACGTTCGAATCTCCTATTTGACATCTTTAGGGCTAAATTTCTAAAATCACTGAAATATAAGTTTAACAATTCTTTTAGTAGATTTCGTATCCTAAATTTCATGCTTGTACCGAAAATTGCTGGAGAGATCTGGCGAAATGACCTAAAACGTTCGACACCCCCCCCCATCTAACCCCCTTAGGTGTTGAATTGCTAAAATAGCTGAAATATGTGTTTAAGCATTTTTTAGTCGATTTGTTATCCTGAATTTTATGCTCCTACCTAAAATTTCTGCTACGATATGGCGAAATGACCTAAAATTTTCGAACCCCTCCCGTTTTAACCCTCTTAGAGGGTTAATTTCTAAAATCTCTGAAATACGTGTTTAAGCATTTCTTTAGTAGATGTTTTATCCTGAATTTCCTGCTCCTATCTAAAACTGCTGCTGAGATATGACGAAATGACCTAAAACGTTTGACCCCCCCTCCCGAATTAACCCCCTTAGGGGGTGAATTTCTAAAATCGCTGAAATACGCGTTTAATGATTTTTTTTTAGTAGATTTGTTTTCCTGAATTTTGCGCTCCTACCTAAAACTGCTGCTGCAATATGGCGAAATTACCTAAAACGTTCGAACGACTGGCTTAGTCGTTGCTTAACTTGGGGCTTAGTCGCTTTAAGCCCCTTCGGGGGGGATTGTTAAAAATTCTTTCTCATTGCTTGCATACGTCATAAAAGCAATCTACTGTCCGAATTTCGTGATCCTAATTTTAGTCGTTTCAGCTGGATGTTGATGTGCCACCCAGTCATTCAGTCAGGCGTTCTCTCTTTATATAATAGTATATATATATATATATATATATATATACTTATAAATAAAATAAGTGTTTGCTATAGGTCTGAAAAAATAAACATAAAATAATATTATTTCAAATAAGTCTAACGAACGAAGAAGTGTATGCAAAGAACGAATATTCTTGAACTGGTTTCGAAAGAACAAGACCCAAATAGCTTTTAAAAACTTAATTATTCCGTGGTATAAGCTTGTAAAAAGAAGAAATAGATAAATTACCATCTCAGAGAGGACTTTTAAAAATTAAAAAAAATAATTACAATGCTGCTTTTATTAAAATAAATTTCTCTTTGAATGTATTTTAAAACTAAGACATAAATAGAATATTGTAATCCTAGTTTTTATAAGAATCTTGTAAATTAAATTAGAGGATACATTTTAAAAATATAAATGATATTATAAATGATCCATTAATGATCCACTATTATAGAAGCACTAAAGCACTAGATCCATTAATGGGACAGTTTACCCCAAAACTGATCAAAAAATAGATTTTTGTTTTTAAATATTAAATGAAAGCCTGTTTAATTCTGAATATTTTAACCCATACGGCAATTACATCGCGAGATATCGTAAATTTTGTTAAGGCACACAGCGCAATTCCCCACACAAATGAAAACTTTAAACGGCTTTTTCTCCCTGCTCATATTTCCTTCATTTTCATGTTTTAAAAAAGCTAAGGCTTATTTTTTGTATCTGAGATAAAGATTTAATTTTTTTTGTACACATTCTTCATTATATATGTGACAAATGTGCGCATGGAATTAGCCTTCAGATTTTTTTTTAATAAAATTATATGGAAATGTGTTAGATTTCATAGTTTTACACGGTATATATCACTAAAAAAATTATATTAAACTAGATGGAACCCGTCAAAACGTGACGGAAAAAAATACTATAACAATATCAGTAAAGTAAGCTTCTTTATTATTTAAGAAGGGCTTCGTATGACACAGTCTTTCAAATATTTTATTTTAACCCCTCCCCCCCCCAGTGAAATGCTATTTCCGATGTAAACTCCAAGTGAACACTCCGTAAACAAATGTGTAATGCAAATCAGTTTGACATTACCACCATATTCCCCACGACAAAAGAAAAAAAAAAGGTTTATGGACCTATAAAATATCATACAAATAGTCCTATCATAAAGTATCATACAAATTTCCTACTTTCATCTCATATTCAGTAAATAAAAGAACATAGTATAAGTCTTTGCCGCTAATAAGGAACTGTTAAATGAACTTATAACAAACATACCAAAATAATTCCTATAAAATATTAGCCTTACATTGTTTATTCCAGCTAAAAATACAATCATTATTTCAAGGGGTTCTTTCCTGAAATTCTTTACTTTTGTGAATTTTTTTTTTTATTAAAAAAGGAAATCTTAATAATTTAAATCCTATAATTCCTATAACTTAATCCTATAATTTAAAAAAAGTAATTGGTAACATGTAATCAAGGTATGCAATCAAGATGAAACAACCAATAAATGCTCCAGTTCTAATCTTTAAAATTAAAAATTGAAATATCAGTTAATATTACGCCATGTTGACACAATCATATAAATTTTTCTTTTTAGTTTTATCAATGTTAAAATGCATTTCAAGCTAAGCATAACGTCATTTTCACAGGTACAAACTTTTCACACGTACATTTATGCTTAAGCACCATGCATACAAATAAAAATATATTTTGCATTTAATTGTAATGAAAAAAATGGCATCAACAAAGTTATAATGCTTAATGATAAAATGAACCCAATGGACAATATTTCCGTGACGTCACAGTAAATATGAATTTTTATTTGCTTATAAAACACACGGATAAATATTTTTACCAAAATACTTAAATATTTTAACTATATTTTAAGTTACAAATTAAAAAATTCGACCAAAAGTCACGTTCTTTTAATATTTAATATTTATTTTTTAAGCTCGCAATCATTGAGTTCAGAAAATAAACTCTGTACGTCGCAACAGTGGGCGTTAATCCGATTGCCTACTTTATGACGTCATAAGCAGAAGTAAAATTTTAATTTAAGATTACGGCTAATTAATTAAATTTTCGAACAAACGAATGTACGATAACAAATCTGTGATCAAATATCTTCCATTTAAAAAAAGAATGATGTAATTTGATGTAGTAGTTTGTTCTCACGGATTGTCGAAACAAAACGCTTAGCGTTTTAAATATATAGATACAATATTAGATGTATCTAAAAATCCATGCGCACAATAGTGTAATACATATTAGAAAATCTAAAAAAAAAATTGGGCAAAAATATTAATATTTAAAAAAAGTAGTAAAGATTTTAAAAATTCAAAAATTTTTTAACTTTTTAAAATTTTTAATTAAATATGCAGTTATTTTTTTTCTTTTCTTAAAAAGTACTTTTATTTGAGCATTGAAATGCACTGAGTTCAGAATTTGAACCATATTTTTTAAAACAAAGACAATTGTTGAAAAGGTAAACTGACCCCTTAAGGTCATTGCGCCTATATGTAACGACCCATAATTGCGACAATTAACTTTTACTTAAACTACTAACACAAGAATGTTACATAAATGCTATATAATGAAACTTCCGAACAAAACGCAAAACAATCCACTGCATTAAAAACATTTTCTTAAAAAAAAAAAAAAAAATTCTCATTATAATACACATCGTTCACTCTTCATTGCCCTCATAACTTCCTAAATCCGACGAACAGTACAAAAAATGGATCACAATTTCGATTTTTAAAATTTGACGATCAAATAACTGCATCAACGCAAGGGCTTGAACGTCTATTTCATTTGCCTCAAGTGGAAGCTGGTTAAAAGACGACAAGTTTTCAAATTACTGTCTTTTGATGTTATACGTATTTTGGTTACAAATTTCTTTCAGAGATCTATTACCGTCGAGTTGAATCTCTCTTATTCGTAGACGATTTTACGAGATTTACTAAGGTAATTTTATGATGTATTTTCATATATTATATTAAAATGATATATAAAGTAGAAATTGTGTTTATTTAAGCTTTGTTGAGTTCATGAATTTAGACATCATCATGAAATAGTGCTTTTCTTTGAGAGGATACCTAAATATGAGTTATTTCTAAAACTGACTGTATCGAAATTCTTTAACATGAAATATTCGCAATATCTAAACGAAGTACTGTTAACATTATGAAATTAACAATTTCCCAAATGTATATTATAGAATGTACATTTGGGATATAATAATAGTAAGTAAATATAATAATAGTAAGTTGGGAGTAATAATTGTTATTACTCTGGCGCAGGCATCATACACAGTAAATAAGCATACATTATGACATAAAATAAAAATTTAAAAAATAGTATATTACTAGAAATAATAGAGAAGAGATAGCCCACTAAAAGGGAGGTGTATTATGATAAGATAGAAAATTGGCTTATTAAAATGTATAAAGAACATAATCCAAAATGTTTCTTGTATATTGCGAGAGTTACAAAGAGAAAATATTCTCCAAAAACTTTCCATTTGTTCTTAATGATGTAAAATATAATATAAAAATGTTAACTCACGAAAATCATAAAATATTTCAAATATGAGTGTCTATTTAAAGAATAAGAATTATTTGTCATAAAGAGATGGCGTGGGAGGAATATCATATTTTTTTAGATCCTTACATGGGGCGTGGTTAAAATAGCTTGGGAAACACTGATCTTGATCCATACCTTCCATAAACAAAAAAAATGTATTGAGCCCTACACGGAAGACAAAAAGCAAAAATGACTTGAAAGCAAACTGATAATCAAATCATTTGCTTAAAATATACAGTAATAAACATTGCTTTGGTAAAGTGTATGCTGTATTGGTTATTAATTAGTAACTTCTTGTTTTTAACATGGTCTTATGTTTCAACATTCATTGTTTAATTAAAATATATTCAATATTCTGTATCTCAAAGTTATTTTTTTATAATTTAAGATATTATTAAATTAACTTATTAATATATTAAGTAGTTCAAAATTAAGTGTTTCACTTTTCATTTTTATCTATTTAAAATCCTTATTAAGTATATTACAAAAAACTGATAGCAATTAAATGTATATTTTAAGATGAAATGACATGCATAAAATGGATTATCACATTCAGGTACTTTGATGCCTTATTTAGGTTTTAACTACTATAAATGCGACAAAAAGGATCCAAACCCTACAATAGTAATTCGTTGCTTATATTACAGAAAATGGTTTAATTTTTACAAAACAAAATAGTTTTCAACTAAAGACATTGTATTCAACTATTTCTACTTAATAAAATATATATTTATTTAATTAAATGTCAAATATACCCTAAATTCGACGAAACTATGGGAATCTCGTCTCATTTAGGCACAATGACGTTATATGTTAAAATTTACAATTTACATAACCGACAGAAATGTATAATATTACAGTAATAATTAGAAAATAAACAAAAGCGTGAATTCTTTAATAAAATTATAAAAGCTTAGATACAATATCCAGCATATAAATCTAGCTTTTAAATTTTTAAGATTCTAAGATTTTCTCTTTTAAATAAAGTTCCATGACAAAGGAAATGTGGCGTAAATACGAATAAAAAGACACACATCCCATTCATATGTATTTCTTTCTTCAGACGTAAACAGTCATATTTATTAACAGATCAAAGACGATAAGTTAATAATATAACAATTATCTCATATATCTTATGACAAGATGTAAACTTTGCCTAACAACTATCACTTCATTCATAAGATATTTATTTTATGATTGAACTAATTTTTACTAACAATTTTATGGAAATATGAGACCTTAATTATTAGGAAAATCTAAATATTACGCAAACGTGTAGAAATAACAAGGACGTAAGGACGAAAAATTGAAAACGCAATGCTTTGTTGAAATATACACCTTTAAAAAAACACAAAAAACCCACAAAAAAAGCACAAAAAAATATTATATTTCTGTAATATTTCTTTTAAGAAACAAAGTTTCCTGTGGAAATGTGCTGCATTTAATTTACAATAAGAAAATAAAGAAATCATAAAAGTTAAAATGATAAATATCTAGCATTAAAGTCCAAAATAAAATCAATAAAAGTAAAACATACATAAATGTGTCTTTGATTTTCTTTTTATCCCATTCAGATAAAACTCAGTAATACGATAAATGTGGCATAAATACAAATAAAAGGAACTACATTCCATTCATATAATATGTTATTTACTTCAGACAGTGATATTTAATACCACTTTAAGGACGACAGATTAATAATATCAGAATTTTCTCATGTATGTAATAAATAGATTATAAGCTTTCATTATGAGTTATTCTTTCGTACATATAATAGTTATAACTTTTATTATTTAAATGAATAGCATATTTTTACAAAGAAATAGACGAGAAATCGAGACTTTAATATATTTAAAAAATCTGAATTTTAATTCTAAAAGGCTTTACTTTGAAATACAACGCTTTTATGGAATAAATTTCACTATTTTGAGGTATTTATAATAAAATTAATATATAGAATGAAGTAACATTTTACAATCAAGGCTGCCACTAGAGACTATTTTTGTATTCTATTCTCAACACTATTTTTTTATTATTTCTATATTTTTCATGTACATGTTGACAAAGTATATGTGAAAGACTTTGTTTAGAGAAAGTGGTGCCAGATAGAATTAAAAAATAATCATGCAGCACAGCATAAATTTACTTTTGAAAGCATAAAAAGATAAATGCCGGATTCTGTTTCTATTTATATGTATTAGTAGATGCCGATTGAAAATATATTCCCTGTTGCAATCATAAATTAATTTGCATTAATATCAAGAAAAATGGATTTTTTTTTTTGTGTGTGTGCACGAAATTCAGCACAGCTATTTTTCCTCGCAAGTGCATTGGGAATGTCCAGGCGAAAAATTCGTTTAAATGTTTAACGAATAGCGCTTAACATGCCACCAGTCCTATAGTATCAAATGATATTTAACATTTGCTACTTTCGTTTTGGTACTTATCATTATCCATGCGTTCAAAAGTGTAAAAATAAAAAAAATTCTCATTACGTTCAATAATTTTATCTAAATATTTCTCTAAACAGGGAAAATTATGTTGTAATCAAACTGTATTTATGAGACTGCTAATCCTAACACAGAAGGAACGAGGTAGACATCTTTTTAGAAATAAACGAAATTCAACCAGACAGATTGCAACTGATGTCATAATTCTTGATTTCATTGTAATGTAGATATCCTATATTTTATTAAATATCATAGCTGTCATATATACAAATTTTCATAACTTTCGCTAGATATAGCTTTCGAAGATGTTATACAATTGTAGCACGTCATTCTAAGCAAGTGATAGAGACAAAGTAATCAAATCTTGCACTTTTGTTACTACATATTGAATTGTTTGGTACTTATGTTAGTTACAACTAATCAAAAAATAAAAGATTTAATTTTCCAGTAAAAAATTAGTATTTTGAAAAATTTTTAGTATCCAGGGAGCAAGATTTTCTTTATGAAACCTTTCGGGGATATTATTTTATTTTGAAGAGCGGTGATTGATTCTGAGGACCTATGACCACGAAAATCTGTTGGGTGAGAATTTATTGGGTGATTTTATTATTCAATTGTTTGAGTATTTAAATTCATTAGAACTAATTCCAAAATAAATGATTTAATTGTTTGGATAAAATTTAGTACTTTGAAATTTTTTTCGTATCCTGGGAGTAAATTGATTTTCATTAAACTTTACGTGATATGTATTTTGAAAAGCGATGATTGATTCTAAGAACCAGTGACTGTGAGAATCTATTTGGTCTGTGTATATACTGTCTCTATCCGCAGACAGTATGATTGAACCGCTGGATAGATTTTGGGATTTGGAATAACATATTTTTTCACTAACGTGCGAGGAAAAGATATCTGTGTTTAATTGACCTGCATTCCTTTAATTTTTTTTTATTCCACATGAGAATAACTATATCTTGCAACGTAAAGAATGCAAAACAAAAAAAAATTAAAATGAACATAATCTGAAAATGTGACATAATTAAATAGTTCAATCAATGATAAAGAAAAAAAAAGATGCAAAATAAGTAATTAGATCTGTATTTCTTGATGCTTATTTGGTTTATACTTATAGCATTTCTATTAATCTTTCTTTATATCTCGGTTAACACGGAAGTAGTATGACACACCATGGTGCTTACTGTTTTTACATAATTCTCACCACTATTTTTCGAAAAGTAATATTCAACCTACTTTATCACGGAATACATAACAATTGTCTCCGAATAAATAAGATGACGATTATTATTTATTTTTGACAAAGTAAGACTCATTCATACTCTGTGATGTCCTCTAAAAATATGACATAATTAAAGAGTGCAAAGAAAATAAAGATGCAAAATGAAGAATTAGATCTGTATTTCTTAATGATTATTTGGTTTATAGCATTTCTAATAATCTTTTTTGATCCCTCGGTTATCACGGGAGCAGTATGACACACCGAGGATGCATACTGTTTTTATATAAGTCTCACCACTATTTTTCGAAAGGTATTATTCAACTTACTTTATCACAGAACACATAACAATCGTCTCCGACTAAATAAGGTGACATTATTATTTATTGGTGACAAAGTAATAAAAAAGAAAACTGCCCAGTTAAACTGAGGGCATTGAACTCACAGGCTATTCACACTCATTGTATATTGTACTCTTATTTCAAAGAATTTGAAATATGCCCCTGGAAAAATAAAGAAATCAACAATATATTAAGGGGGGGTCATCCCCCCGTAACCTCCCTCATAGTTAACTAATGAACCCCTTAAACTAATCAGGGAAGTCTCTAATTACAATGAATATACATACAAAATATGAAGAAAATCGGATAATTCTGCATGAAAAACTCATTTATCCAAATTAAGGGTGGGATTAGCCCCCCATTCCCCCTTTATACCTAACCAATGAACCCCCAAAACGTTTCAGAGAAGCGCATTATCACAATGAACCTATATACAAAATTTGAAGAAAATCGGATAATTCTGCATGAAAAACCCATTTATCTAAATTAGGGGGGGGGGTTATCCCCCCTTTCCTTTCCCCCTTTATACTCAACCAATGAACCCCCAAAACTATTGACAGAAGCGCATTATCAAAATGAACATATATACAAAATTTAAAGAAAATGGGATAATTCTGCATGAAAAACCCATTTATCTAAATTAAGGGGGGATTAGCCCCCTTTCCCCCTTTATACTTAACCAATGAACCCCCAAAACTATTCAGGGAAGCGCACTATCACAATGAATCTATATACAAAATTTGAAGAAAATCGGATAATTCTGCATGAAAAACTCATTTATCTAAATTAGGGGGGGTTACGCCTCCCTTTCCCCCTTTATACTTAACCAATGAACCCCCAAAACTATTCAGAGAAGCGCATTATCACAATGAACCTATATACAAAATTTGAAGAAAATCAGATAATTCTGCATGAAAAACTCATTTATCTAAATTAGGGGGGGTTACCCCCCCTTTCCCCCTTTATACTTAACCAATGTACCCCCAAAACTATTGACAGAAGCACATTATCAAAATGAACCTATATACAAAATTTGAAGAAAATCGGACAATTCTGCATCGAAAACTCTAGATTAGGGGGGGGTATCCCCCCCCCTTTCCCCCTTTATACTAAACCAATGAACCCCCAAAACTATTGACAGAAGCACATTATCAAAATGAACCTATATACAAAATTTGAAGAAAATGGGATAATTCTGCATGAAAAACCCATTTATCTAAATTATGGGGGGTTAGCCCCCCGTTTCCCCCCTTTATGCTTAACCAACTAAATCATCTTTCATTTTGAATGGATGTACAAGGAGTCAAGTTCAAAATGTCAATTAATGTTAGAATATTATTTAGAATGAAAGATAAGAAATATTTGGAGGATCTCTACTCGACTTTTCGAACTTGGTGCGCGTTATCACAAAGTAAAAAAATAAAAAATAATGTTTTATAAATTTCTGACACAATAGAATCGACTAAATTCGAACGCTTAATGCTTGGTTTTGAATCTGAAATCGTGACTTCTGCACCAGTAATGCATGATTACATTACTGCAATATTTATCTCGTATAATCTCTCACATTATCTTAGTGAATTACTCTATACAATCGATCTCAAAATGGCTTGAAAATGGTCTAAAATGGATTAAATACCTAATCTGTCGGTCAATTAAAAAAAATCTAAATGGTTCTGATGACAGTTGTCCTCAATATATGCGCCAAATGGGAGCAAACGTGTGGGAGTTATCGTCCTCACTTACACGCACACGCAGACAAATCATGATTACAATACTTTGCTTACATATAATTCCTTTTGTCCCATCAGCTCTCAAATTTAAAAATCTTTTTAAATTGTTTACTTTTTTACTTTTCTTTGCTATATTTGTTCCTTTGTTGAAACAATAAAAAATCAACCAGATAAGTTTCCTGCGCTATCCTCCCCCCTAAACAATCCCCCTCTTTTAATCACACAAAGCTTAAAGTCGTTAAAACTCTTTATTTTTTAAAATTTGTCTGCATTATGTCTGTGTACGTTCTAGCATCAATGGTATAAATTTATTTCGGAAACATTTCCTTCCAGCTAAAACACATGGTGTTTTTTAAAGTAAAAGGGGGAGGGAGGGCAAATTAAAAAATTTCCTCTTTTTTGCAGTTTGACAATTCTTACCCTTTTTTAGAGTGCACTGATTAACACCAATTCCTTTTAGCATCAAAGTCGCAGCAATTTTGTGCGGCTGGTGACACAACATGCCCAGCCCAATGGAAAATGAGCGTTATAGAACGATTCTAGAATCAATGTTTCAATACAAATTTATTTTGCTAGTATTTTTTTTTTCATTTGGCCACAGTTTGTTTTTGCTGATTACAGAAATTTCTAACGTTAGATAAAAGTCGGAAAGGAACTTGTTTCTAAATAAAAGAAAATATGACCTTACTCATTAAAAAATTAAGTTATACTATAGTTTCATTTTGAAGAGTGGGTACCTGACATAAGCCTGAAAATATACTGAGGAAAGGTGACATTTTCCAATAATAACCGGAAGAAAAGTAAGAAAACTACAATGAGATAATTGATTCGTTACATCAAAATCTAACAAAAAAACAATAATTCTAAACCAGGAGTATTTTTGCTCTTTTCATTCCTTCTCTTTGTGATATGGCTCTATAACATGATATACGTTAGAAAAATGACAGTAAATAATCTAAATTCAATTCGATAATAAATAAATTGCCGCTTGTGTATAGCAAAATTTGTCATCCACACCTGAAACAAACTAATCACATTAGATTTTTTATTACGTATGTACTATCTAGATTTTAACCATTCATTTATACTATTTCTAATTTCATGTAAGCTACGATTATTTAATTTTGTACATTTTTTTTCTTTTAGGACATGAAAAGAGATAAATGTTTGTTAATAAAATGTTTAAAACATAATATTTTATTAGTATTGTGTTACTGAATAAAATTAATTTGGTTTCAAAATTATTATCATTAAATTAATGTAAAATTATATTTATATTTTGAAAGCAATTGTTTTTGATACATAATTATATGAAGCATTCATGAATGTGAAAAGAACAAGAAATATGAATGCTATCATCAAACGATATTAGATCTGTCTGAGCATAACTGAAGCCCAGCGAAGGCGAGCCATGTTCAATAAGTCAATTATATATACACGATTTCTCGGCAGTGACTCGATCAATTGCAACGCAATTAATCAAAAATACATTTCTTAAGAAGACAGAGGTAGCAAGACCAAAATCTTGTTTCCAAATATTTTCAAATTTGATTAGCGTCCTGGGTAATTAAAGGTCGAAGGCGTAGTGCAAACCCTATAGGTTTTTTCGATTGGAAAATAACGCACAACCAAAATTTCCATTTGAAATATTTTAGTGTACAAGTCATTTAAAAAAATAAATTAGGTAAAGACTATTTTTTTACGCAATTTTAATAAAAAAATGTCTTTAATGATGTACAGAACATTTCTAAGAGGGAAATTATAAATATTTTGGAAGTGTGAGAGCATAAAGTAAGATCAAAATTTGGAGTGACGCAGCATGACCGGAAGCGCTTATAAACCATACAATTTATAACAAGCAATATACTGAAGCAACTAACTTTCATGATAAAATTCGCATAATTGAAAAAAAAAAAAAAAAAAAAAAAAAAAAAAAAAAAAAAAAAAAACGACGGCTTGCCATTTATTGTTATGAAAGTTGCGATAAATTGGAAAACAAGATATAGTATATTTTCTCTTTTATTTGAATTTATTTATTTGTCACTTTTTCCAGTGAACTTTTGTAAAACACATGTGAAATATTATATTATCTTAACGTAACAATTATTTAAAAATATGTTATATTTAGATATGTAACATTATTTTTGCAATTTAGAGAGATTCTATTATACAAAATTCCGAAAGCTTGAAGGATAAATACTTTGCAAAAACATTTATAGTGCAATTTAGTTATTCTCTTATCAAATAGAAAAAAGAATACTTATTGCTATGTTAGTTAAAAAAATTAAAGAAAAAGAGAGAGAAAACTACTTTACAATTTCCGAACGTTTTTTTAATATGTTTTTTGTCATTCAGTGTTGTATGAAATTAAGAGTTTTGTGAAATGCTATTCCCTTCTCTCTTTTCTTCAACTTTTTTTTACATTGCATACTTAAGCAGTCGTAGGTACTATACATGAAACAAGTGACATGTTAAAAATTATTTAAGAAGTGAAATTTAAATTTTGTTTCAAGCATTTTATTTTAAATAAAACTTCTATGTCTTAATTTTTCTCAAACTTTGTTAAATATCTCTCCAATATCACATACGTTAATTTTTACCCATTATCACCTTTACCGACTCATTACTACTAAATTAAAACAAATTACATTACTCTTTAATTGAAAACGTAATCATTTCCACAAATGTCAAATTCCCTCAAGAACCTTTAGATGCAGAAACATTTGTTTTTGTATTAATAGTTCCTTTATTATTTCCCTCAACAGAAATCAGAATAATTGCTAAAAGTTTTAATTTTTACTCGAAGCAATTAACTAAATACTTGTAAAAATTTCCCAGCAATGATTTTTACATAATAATTCTGTGACTCATTGCTATAAATTAATTAGTTAAACAAACTTTAAAATCACTTTTAACTAAAGTTCAGTGAAGTAACAATATAACGTCTCATTAAGCACTGAATCTTTAAAATCCCTGTTTAACACGGATAATTTAAAGTTCTGATATTAATTAGGATTTTGGATAAATTTAAAAAATATATTTCTGCACAGAAAGTCATAGTACGGTAAATTGGGAACTGAAGCAAACTTACAAATGTAAGATTAGTCGTCATTTTAATTAATAGGGTAATGAGAGACATTATATCATTATTTTAACATTATGTTCTATTGCTTCGTAATAAGTATTGGGTGTTTATAAATTGAAGCTATTGTTTAAAATACCCAATTGGAATAAAAAGATGAACTACGAGAGTTTCTATTTATATTTCTGGCCTTGGCAACAGGAATTGTTACTAGGCGACCGCAGACGATTTCAATTGAAAGTTTGATATTTTTAACCATAAATTTTTCAGAAGGATTTGCCATTTTAGCTTGGTTTGTGTTATTTACAGTAAATTGAAAAATTCATCTTGTGCAAAAAATGGTATTTGACTCGTGAACATTTTCGTGATAGTATTTTTCATAATTTCGACGTGGACTGTCAAGACAAGAGTGCTTCCACGAACTTAATTCTTTATACAGTGATAAAGTACCAGCTTACCGCACAGTAAAAAACTGGTATAATGAAGTCAATCGTAGTCGATGTTCGCTCCAGGACGCATTCCGTGAAGGTCGTCCAAAATAGGTTGTTGTGCCAGAAAATATCGATGCTGTGTGTGAACTAATAAAGCATGATCGTCATGTGACATATCGTGAGATTGAGGGATCTTTGGACATTAGTATGACAAGCATCAATAAGATATTACATGAAAATTTGGGAGTAAAAAAATTTGGATCCCGCATAATCTGACAAACGCTCAAAAGTAGGCTCGTGCCGATTAGTGCAAGGGAATGTTGAAAATATACGTTCAAGGTTCATCACAGGCTGTGTATAACATCTACACAGGTGAAGAATAATGGATCTATACATATGAGCCGGAAACAAAACAGCAATCGACTGTATGGGTCTTCCAATATGAACCAAATCCAACAACAGTTGTTCGTGGAAGTAGCACATCGAAGCAAATGGTTGCCTGTTTCTTCGGCATTACTGGTCACGTGGCGATAGTGGCATTAGAGCAACGCAAGACAGTCAATTCTGAATGGTACACGACCATTTTTTTGCCAGAAGTCTTTTGAGAAATTCGAAAAAAAGCAGAACAGGCGAAAAATTCTTCATCATGACAATGCGAGCTCTCACACATTGGCTCAAACAAAGGGATTTCTGAAATGACAAAATATTAAATTGATGAGTAATCCGTCGTACAGCCCTGATTTGGCACCCAAGGACTTTTTCTTCCCACACATCAAAAATAAATTACGTGGACAATGATTTTCGACACCCGATGAAGCGGTTGATGCATGCAAAATGTATGTTTTGGAGTTATCTCCATCGGAGTGGAAACAGAGCTTCAAAAATTGGTTCAAGCGCATGCAAAAGTGTATTGATCTTCATAGAGAATACTTTGAAAAACAACAAATTCAATGTCGATCATAAATATTTATTTTTTCATTACTAGGCCAGAAATATAAATAGCAACTCTCGTACCAACGACTGAAACATGAAAATGGACACCAAAAAATCTTTATGCGATTCATAGTGCATTAATTATATATGGTATGAAAACAAATCAAATTAATAATATTATACATTCTGATCTTAATTTATATGTTAAAATTTATCACATTCCAGGAAGGGTGTTTTTTATTAAAATTAAATGTATGGAATCAGAAATATCTCCATCAAATTAAGGCCACTTTAAAGTGTATTAAAAGGACGAAAATATATATTTTCAAATTAATTATTATGCTCTCTGGCTCCCACTAATTCAGAGTGGATACGAAAATCGCAGATATATTGAAAACGAATAAGTCGAATTCTAAGACGATGACAGAGGCTGTTTGCACAGAAAGAATAGAAATTACCAGGATTGCATTTGTCAATATACACATATTTATTGTCTGTATTTTATACATGTTGTCTATTTTTATCGTCTACTAATAGATAATTCATAAATAATTAGTTTTAGATATAGTTCAAATAACAAAAATGTTTCACATGTTGTTTTCTATTAAATGAAATTTCACCAACACGTAGCATTAAACGTTTTGCCGTTAACAGAAGTATAGTAAACATTCCATTCGTCTACTACCAAAACTCGCCGAGTTACGATATTCGAATTTTTTGAAAATATAGAGCTTTCTTACACTAAAATAGAATCTTTCTAACGATTCAGAAAACTACAAAATATTCAAAATAACATAACTCGGCAAGTTTTGGTGGTAGAAGAACGTAGTTTTTATTATTTTACTTGTTACAGCATCGATAAAAAATATTTTAAATATAATGTATTGGACCGAGGGACCACATAAAAATTTATATTTTGTAATTTTTAGCCAACTAATTTAACACAATTGGATTTTCATATAATAAAAAAAAAAACATTTTTTTTTTTTTTTTTTTTTTTTTTTTTTTACAATCGGAACTATACTTTACAAATTAAAGGCTTATGAATTAGCAGTTGCTCAAAGATAAGAAAGTAGGAATTTTATATTCCATACTTCCAGTAGCACACAATGCGTCTAAAATGTTGAAAGAAAAAGGTGTATTAACATTTTAAATATATGTTTGGTAAAACTTTGTGTGCTGTTAGAAGTGGCTCTACATTTTTTTCGTCAAGTTTCGTATTCATAAGACATCAGAGGTAGTAATGACTTAAACATGTGTTATGCTGCCCGTCACTCTGCACAGCTTTCACAAAATCTGTCCCTAAATGTAATTTTTTTACCAGTTGTTTTTACTCAAGAAGAATTAAAAACACGCCTTAAAGTTTAACCATGCGTATTTTCGCGTATTTTATTTTCTTAAATAAAATATTTTATTACTTATTATATTTCAAAACATTTTGTGTTGAGAATTAACAATGTTCACATGTTTAGAAGTATTGCTTACTTTCTTTTATCAACAAATATTCCCATTCATCAGAATGAACTGTCACTCTTCACGTTTTTGCATAATTACGAAATAGGAATGTTCAGAATGATTAAAAGAACTGTTTAGTGTTTAAGTTTCCAACATAAATTAAATTCACTAATGTCAGCTCGGGAATAAATAATTTATATATAGGTAATCGTCACGTACTTGTTGTAGATTAAGTATGACCAGAATTTACAAGGGTGTAAGAATAAAGCAGTAAACATCAGAAGAAAATATTTGAATGTTTACCGAGTACTAAAACTCACAAGTAAACTTTTTTTCTATAATTAATTATTCTGCCTGAAAAAAAGAAAAGTATTACGCTTCTATTAAAACTATTGAATGCTTAAATAAAACAAATTATTGCATGCGTGACTAATTATGTTATTATGAAAAGAATTAAGAAAACATGAGACAAATTGAAAACATAGGGTATAACCGAATATATTGTTGTGTGCTCGGGGTTCGAAAGGATTGATGCCAATATATAAAACCAATCAACAGGCTTTATTCAATTTAAACAGCTCGATGAGAACAGAAGAATCTTCACAATGACACAAATATTCGGCAATCTTAAAAAAAAATCAAAACAAAGCAAATTTTCACTCAGAACAAGACGTTCAATACGGTGTATCAGATACAAAATCGCTCAGAGAAACACAGTCTCAGTACAAAAGTGTCTCGTGTGGATTCAATCACAGCTGATAGTCAACTCAACCCCGTGGAGGTCCCAGCTGGCCCTTATATAGGTTTTAGAGATAATTCTAGAATTTTTGAGAGCTTCGGATGTCCAGAACTTACCAGAAAGTACTTCAACTTTCGAGAGAGGACCTCAAGCGAGAAACGACCTCAATGCACAGGTATAAGGGGAGGTTGCACAAAATGTCGCCAAATCCGTCGCCAACTTGGTGACATTTGGCGATATATTGCCAAATTCGGCGAGAAAAATAAGTCGCCAAAACCATCGCCGACTTGGCGATAAACCCATTCCTTGGCGATTTTACCATAGACCTCCATTGTAAAGACGATGCTGTAAGGTAGCTTTTCTTGAAAAGCACCCGAGGCCTTTTGCATTGAGTTACATAATTTTCGACAGGAAATACATTAAATAATGCTGCAATTTCACAATAAAAAATAGAATATTTACAAATGTACAAAATTCATAACAATATTATTATTAGTTGCTCATTGAAGACAGAATTTCCAACAGATTTTAATGTAAATTTCCGTACCTACTCTACACTTATCTTCGTTTCATAATATAATTTAAAATAAGTAATTAATAATTGATTACTTTTAAAATTAAAATCATCCGGTCTTACCCACTTTCAACACTATATTTGAGATACTTAGATCAATGCAGCCCGGAAACAGGTATAGTTTAAATATTTTTTTTTTTAAATGAGTTATAAATAAAAATTTGTTCATGCATAAATTTCGAAAATAACACTAATGCAATGTAGCGGGAACACATAACGAGTATATCACCAGAATAAATATTTAGATATTTTATCTCTAACTACACTGCTCAAAACAATTAAAGGATATTGCAGTTTTAGGTGGATTTTGTATCTGGGAAACTTTTTAGCTGATTGATACATGGTCGACAGACATAGTAGGTTATATGAGAATAAATTACACATGTTTGGCAGAAAAAAATGCATTTTATTGCGCATTTGTGTACAAAAGGAAAAAAAACATAATTTGTGCATATGAGAAAAAAAGAATAAGAAAAGGTGTTTTCTTCAAAGAAAATCATTTTCAGTAGGGGGTATGGTTTCCACGGGCGGCCAGCAACGTTGAACACCTCTGAGGCATGGACTCAATGAGGCTATTAATGACGAGTTGGGGTATTCTGCCCCACTCTTCCAGAAGAGCTCTTTCCAGTTCTTGGAGAGTTTGTGGGGGTTGTTGGCGGCCAGAAACTCGTCTTCCTAGAGCGTCCCAAACGTGCTCGATTGGATTCATGTCTGGAGAACACGCTGGCCATTCCATTCGAACGATTCATTCCTCGAAAAGGAAATCCTCCACCAGGTTTGCACGATGTGGCCTGCAGTTATCGTCCATTAAAATGAAGTTATCTCCGATTTCTGCAGCGTAAGGGACTACAATAGGTCTGAGGATCTCATCCCTATATCGGCGACCAGTCAGAGCTCCATCTCGAATGATGTAGAGGTCAGCGCGCCCGTCAATGGAGATGCCACCATACACCAACACTCCTCCACTGCCAAATCTGACACTTTCGTGCACGAACGCAGGATTATTCCTACTGCCACGGTCCCTCCAGATGAAAATACGCCTATTATCTGGATGCACAGAAAAACGGGACTCGTCAGAAAACAGAATATTGCTCCATTCATTTCTCCTCCAGTTGACATGCTCGGTTGCCCACTACCTGCGGTCGCGACGATGCCTTGATGTTAATCTAACACATACCATCGGTCGGCGTCATACAGACCTGCAGCATGGAGCCGGTTTCGGACAGTCTGAGTTGAAATCGTGGTGCCTGTAGCCGAGCGAAGGTGTTGTTGGAGAAGAGTAGCGTTCATGTTTCGGTGTCTCCGAGCTGTTAACGCTAAATACCGATCTTCATTTGGCGTTGTTGCCCGTCTACGACTTTGCCCTGGTCTTCGGCCTGCACATCCACTCTCCAAAAAACGGTTCCAGATCCTGGAAATGACACTTTGTGACACTCCAATGGCTTGCGCTACTTCGGCTTGAGTTTGGCCCCCTTCTAACCTACCAACAATTCTCCAAGCTTCTGAATCTGTCAAATGACTTCGCTGAGACATCGTACTCATGGAAACAAAGCAATCACTGAATGCCGATCATCCTTGTCTTCATTCTCTTTTATCCAGTTGAAAGTCAAATTTCATTCGCTGCCGCTGAAGGGACGTTTTTGACGTCGAACTCAAAATTTGCATACTCCACAGTTTGAAAACCAGAAAAATTTACATTTGTGATTCTCTTCTTCTATTTTCGGCAAAAAAAATTTCGTTTATATCTTTATTTTATATAAAACTTCAAATATCCTTTAATTGTTTTGAGCAGTGTATAAGAGAAGACAGAGGAAGTTTGCGTGTGTGATTGTGTGATTGTGTGTTTCTCGTTTGTGTTCTGAAGAGACCGCTGCGCGCAGAGCTACAAAATTTGGTGGGAAGGCACCCCTTTGTATGTAGTTTTGCACTCGATTTTGGAATTTTTTAATAGATTTTTTTTATTGAAATTTTCATGCGATTTTTAGCTTTTTTTTTCTTTTTTGCTGCAATTTTTCCACATTAGTAATTTTCCCACAGAAATCCGCTTCCAAACTTTTAGTCCAACATAGGAAATTTTATCCTCTTTTCAATAAAGTTATTTCGGAATTCGTACTGCGAATTTTGAATTTTTGGCGATTTCGACTCTAAAACACTTTCCCCAGAATGCTTGATTGGCTCGTTCGTTGTAATCCATTTCCGCTTCAGTTATGTTCAAAATCGTTTATTTTTTCTCTTTTTATCTTGGAGAGAATTGTTGATTCTTTACAAATAAAAAAAAAATTCATGATTTTTAAAGGGAAAGGCGGTTTATTAATTATCCGGATTTGGATTTTATTTTATTTTTTTTATTTCATTTTTTTGGTTTTTAAATATTTTTTCATGTTTTGCACCATTTTTTGTTTCAAATGACGTCACAAATCGCTCATTGGAAATCAAACATCGTTTGAGGACAGTTGTGATTGGTTGCTGAGAGGATAGTAGCCACAGCTTGACGCACAATTGTGATTGGCGGATGAAAAGATGATTGCCATTCGAACAGCTGATTACAATTCGACAGCCAGCTGATTTTTCACAAGCTGATTTCAATTAGAACAGCGATTTGTGAGTTGACTGCGATTTATTTTATGCTATTTTTTAGTTTTTTGATGTACGTGACGTTATTTGTATCTTTGATTTCAGAAATTGTCAGCGATAATTTACTGTATTTGTATGTCAAAACAAAAAAACAAGCGTCGTTTTGTTCTGTTTGAAAAGTTAATGATTAATCCTAATGTTAAAGGCCTTTGGTTTAATTTTGAGGAGAGAGAAGAGTGTCCTGTTGTAACTTAAGTATCGCGTTGATGCTCTGATCGATACTCCTTCCTTCCCCCCTGCCGCCTAAATCAAAACTTTTTTATTATTACTCCGATTCAAACGAAACCTTTTCTAACATTATTCTCAGGTCACCCGGGTACTAGATAAACATCGGTATAATTTTTTCAGCCCTTGGTTACCACTATATCTGAACATTAATCACCAGTTCTCGTTTTCTGTGGGCCCAATTTAAACGAGAAATATTTCTTTCAACTTAACACGAACTGATTAAGATATAGATAACTAATTAAGATACAGACTTGGCACCCCCTCGCGGTAGAACGTGGAACTAAAAGATTTTGCAGCGAGTGTGCAGCACGCCTATACTGTTTCGTAGGCAGCGGTGACACTTGCCAGAGTTTAGATCGAAAAGAGTTTTATTTACAACAGAGTGCGCCCCTAGCGGTTGGAAGTGGAACTAAAATATTTTGCGTTTAAAATTAGTCCTATTCAAATAAAGAGCCCGAATTCAACGAGAATTGATTCATTCAACTTTACATGAACTAATTAGGATACAGATAACTAATTAAGACATATGTAGATTTGGTGCACTCTAGCGGTGGAAATTTGAACTAAAAGATTTTCAGCGCGTGCATAACACGCCTTCTATACGGTTCCAGACGCAGCGGGGACACGTGCCGGAGTTTCGCCCGGTCAAAAGTTTGTTTAGAACACAATGCCCTCCTGGTGGTATAAAATGTAACTAAAAAATTTGAGTTTAATACTGGTCCTATTCAAACGAAATATTTTCTAACATTCTTCCGAGGTACTTCGCTATCATTTTTCAGCCCTTGGCTGCCACCATTTATGGAAATTAATCTCCAGTGGGGTGATTTATTTTCTCGGGTTCTAGGGGCCCCATTTCAACGGAAATTAGTTCATTCAACTTAACATGAACGAATTAAGATATAAATAACTAATTAAGGCATAGATATTGTACACCCTGGTGGTGAAAAGTGAAACTAACAGATATTCCGCGCGCGCTTAGCACGCCTTCTATACGTTACAGTAAGCGGGGACGGGTGCCGGAGTTTCGTTCGAAAAGAAGTTTGTTTAGAGCAGAATTCTCCAGCTGGTGGTGTAAACTGGAACTAAAAGAATTTGCAGCACGTCTGCTATACACGGTACTGTAGACAGCGGAGACATGTGCCAGAAATTTGTTTTGAACACAATTCCCTGGCGGTGGAACTAAAAGAATTTCCTGCGCGTGCGCCAAACACTGACTATTATTATTGAAACCGTAAAAGAAAGTTACCGATTTCATAATCTCAGACAACGAGATAATCTTGTATTTACTCATCCTCGAGTATTAAGAAAAGTATTCGAGGTATCGATTCGAAACTCGCTGTCTGTACGTAGTTTTTTTCCGATTCCGAAAATACAAATTTAGTGAAAATCGCACGGTAACTTCTTTTAATTTTGAACAAAAACTGACTCTCTTTGAATCAAATGATCCATACATTTGAGGGGTTGTAATTGAATTTACTTCAGCTTCGGTGTTCATCTCTCTATTTAATTTCGGAAAGACGAAAGAATTACCAGAGGAACGATTTCGTGCAGCGATTTTTAGACTGATTTAGCATTTCTTATTATTTTTTGACGGGAACGGGCAACGCCGAGCCGATCAGCTAGCATAAAAATAATTCGTTTTACATAAACATACACGCTGTTAATCTTCCTTGTAATCCTCAAACTTTAATCTCTTGTAAATCTACAACAATTAAAAAACAATTGGACAAATTATACCTTTTTCCAAATTGCTTTGATCCTAGCCGCGCAAATGTGGTATATCTTTAAAAAAAATAAGGTTCATGTAATTTTTATTATGTATAAAACACATTTATGACAAAATAAAGCACATATGGTTATAAAGAACTTCAAAGGGACTGAAATGGCATTTATTGTTTATTTTTGCATTAATTAGAACAAGAACCATAGCTCTATAGAAATCGTTCGGGATTTTGGGGGATCCTGCACAATAATAATATACACCTCATTAAGAAAATAATAATGATAAAAAACAATCGTATGAGTATTTTATGCTCCGCAACAAAATCTCAGAATAAATAAAAACATCAACATTGCCTTTGGCTTAATGTAAAATTGAATCCGAAGGATATTGTGCTTACGCTGTAAGTTAGTAATGAAAGCCAGTTTCGAACATATCCTTTCGCATGCACGAAATCAATATTTATTTCTAAATTATGAGTAATGAATAGAAAATCCTAAAATCCACCTAATTAATAGGAAAAATTAAAAAGTAACACAAAAGCTAAATTTTTATATCTTTCGACTGATATATTACATTTCAGATCTCAATGTTGTAAATTAATAGATTAATTTTCCCAGACAGCCTTCCATTTTCACATCTAGATTATTTGCAAATATTGAAAGAGATTTGTTCAAGAAGTGTCAGGTTATTACTAAAAGTAATTTGTTATATTTGCTTCCAAAATAGCTTAAATATTTTTTTTAGAAGAACATATCAATAAGTTCCTGAAATCAGTAAAAATAATAGGTTATGTTATTCCAGGATGTATTGGACTAACTGAAGTTTGAGTTTCTTCAGAGTACCAGAATGCTTTTCAATATTTTTATCCTTTCTTAGAAGCGTAAATCAGTTTGTTGCTCTTCCTTCTTTCCCAGCTGTCTCATATCAAATATTTCACGTATCCCGTGGCTTGCATGAAAATAGTAAAAAATAAAATGTGGTATTACAGAGTTGACGCTTTTCATTACCGATTTTTAGTAATACTTCTTAATGAATTGTTGCTAACTAATACGATACATAAGAAACACGCTTGTCCGCATTTCCGTTAAAATGAACAAATACAGTTTACGTAGGCTGTGGTATTTGAATCTTTTCATATCGGAATCCTTTTTAACACTTTCCAACCTAATTGAAAAGTGTTTATGACTTCGGTTTGTCTGGCCGTCTGTCCGTGCTCTAACTCCCGTAAATATGCTCGGATTGCTCTGCAATTTTTATATGTTATAGTCGTTATCTATAGCATGTACCCTATTTCAACGGAAGTGTGTAGCACTTATAGTTTTTTTACAGGGACACTCAAAAGAATTCCATTACATTGCTTGTCTATGAGGAAAAATCATTTGCGGTTTATTTAAATAATGTTTCACTATTTTAAACGCATTGAAATTTATGTATATCACTAAGGTGCATTAGAAGAAGCTTAATATGGAATAGGGTGTGCATAGCACTTATAGTTACTCTACAGGGACAGTCAAAAGAATTCCGTTACATTACGTCTATGGAGAAAAATCGTCTGCGGTTTATTTAAATAATGTTTTCCTATTTTAAACGCATTGAAATGTATATAAGGTGCATTACAAGAGGCTTACTGCAGAATATTGTGTGTATAGCAGTCCTCGTCCATTTACAGGAACACACAAAATAATTCTCTACTGTATGTTACTGTATTCCTGGAAGTGCGTTTTAAGTTACTGAACGCGATTTTAATTTTAACTCGCTTTTTGTCTATTACGTGGTGTGTATAAATTCTGTAGATCCTATACAGGGAAGCACAAAAGTTCGAGAGCACATTTCCGTATTATTTAAATCTAGACGGAGAATTTTAAACTCTGCTACGCGTTTCTTAACTGAACTAAAATTTAGCATCCTATGTAGTATATATACAAATCTATAGATCCTATATAGGGCTGAATAAAAGTATTCGGATTACTTAGATGTTATCTTTTAGCTTATAAAACGGTATGATTTGTAAAATTATTTTGGAACCGTTGGAAAGTGTTACATAATCTATGCTTGACGCATGATTTTTCGTTCTTGTTTAAAGATGGAAACATTTTTGTAAATCAGAATCCTAGGCGGAGAATATGCGGATTCTCATATATAATTTTCAAGAACTGAAATTTTCAGCTTAAATGTATCATACGCATATCTTTTGAAATTTATTATTACTACATTTTTGAAAATCTTACGCGCACAAAGAAAGAACTCGGGGTCCATTTCTGATCCACGGACCACAATTTGTGAAACCCAGCTCTAGAAAATTCAAATTAATTGAACCTATAATTTTGATGAGAATATACTCTTAAGCTCTACTTTTAAAGTAGTTCTGAAAGCTTGAAAATATAAATCACAAAATATTCAATAAAGTGTTTTTAAATGAAAGTTTCTAACTTTATTATTATTATTACTTACCCATCATACGTAGTATAGGGTAAATCTTGTAATCGTTTTGAAAATCGAAAAAAATTTTTTGACGTATTTACACGTTTCAGACACTGGAGATTCCGAAAAACATATTTTTAGAAAAAAAAATTTGCCGTCCGTCTGTGTGTCTGTAAACGCTCTATCTCCCGAAAAAATTGAGATAGAGACTTGCAATTTGGTATGTACTTAGTATGTAATAATGGGAAGAAGCCTATTTCATTTCAATAACCTCGATTAACCGGAACTATTTTTTTCGGACTCTCGAAATATTCGTTCTGATAAAAGGTATATAAAATTTTTCGAAATTGTTTATTTTAAGAAATGAGCATAAAAAAAAAATTAAAAAAAAAAAATTGCATAAAACATGAAGTCGATCGGATAATTAGTTGCCGAGATATTTGGGATCCTATTTTCCATACTCTTCGATTTTTCATGACCCTGTATTTCATCCAAATTTCACTTCAAAGATATATTTTAATTGGAAATTTGACGCTTAATCAGATGCAATAAACCGCTAGTTAATAGGATTATTATTTTGGGAGTTATAAGGAGGTTTCTTTCAAGCAATTCACTAATCGAGCCTTTAAAGCTTATGACGTCATCAAGCCACGATTTTATTTGAATTGCAATGCATTTTATAAGTAGTTTACACATTTTTATTTTAATATTTTACATTATGCATATCCATGATGGGTAAGTATTACGGTGGCCCCCAACGACCAGTTTTTTAATCCCTTCAATTTTTATTTTTTATCCAGTGTTTTATTATAAAAACAATGCATCATTTATCACCAGAGCAACTTAAATATGATAAAAATTGTACGAACTATTTTTTCTGATATAACTAAAAATATATCTTTATATTAACACTTTATGAAATGTTTAGGTGTTTAAGTTTTTTAAAAAAGTTTATGAATTCGGCTTGTCTATCTGTCATTCTGGTCGACTGCTCGTCTGCACATGCTCCAACTCTCGTAAATATACTCGTGTTGCCATGAAAGTGCTATATGTTACGTAGTTTAATATAGAATGATTGGTATGGGAAATTAAGTGTGTAGCATTTATAGTTCGTTTCTACAGGGATACACAAAAGAAGCCCGTTACTTTATGGTCTATAAGGGAAAATACTTTACGGTTCATTTTACTGATGTTACGATATTTCAAATATAATGACATTCATATGAATTATGGAGGTGGGTTATAACATGCTTTCTTAGTAGTATAGAATGAGTAGCACTTATAGTTCGTTTACATGGATGCACAAAATATCCCATTAAATTATGATCTATCGAAAAAATATTTGCCTATTTTGTGGTTTAGTACAGAATGTTTGGTATTGTAAATGAAGTATTTAGCATTTATAGTTCATTTACAGGGACATACAAAATAACTCCGTTACATTATGGTCTATGTAAGAAAAACTTTTACAGTGAATTTGACTAATGCTACGCTAATACAAACATAATGAGATAGATATGCATCGTAAAGGTGCACAACAACATGCTTTCTCATGAGTATAGAATGAGTAGCAATGCACAAAATAATTCCATTTTTATTATGATCTAATAGGAAAATTCGGTTGCGCTGTATTCTTAGATAGTTATAATGCTTTAAATATAAGGAAATTAAAAAGTATCACTAAGGGGAAATACAATATGTTTTCTAAAGATTATGACGTGTCATACTCTTACAGAGATGTACAAAATACAGGGTGGTTATACTTAAAGTTCCACTTTGAAATGGTCATAAAAAGAAAACTACCGGACCAAATGTTATCAAATCTGGTAATAGTTTAAAGGAAGTCATGGGAATTTATTTCCCGCCATAAAAGTTCAAATACTCACCACCAGGGAAGAATGGCGCTGTATGTAATGTTGTTAAACAAAATAAGACATGAAGACATCGGCTTAAAGTGTGTTTAATAGTTTCTGAAACGTGTTACAAAGCATGTTCAATGTGGCGTCCAGCCTTTTCCGAAAGCAAGTGAAATCATATTGCTGCATTATCAACAGTAGCTCTGAGCATATCAGGAGGAATATTATGGACATGCCGGTGGATCGCATAGATTATCACAATAAACTGTGCTTTTGAGATAACCCAATAGCCAAAAGTCACAGGGTTGAGGTCTGGTGACTGGGATTGCCAAGAAGTGGAAAGTTTCAGCCTATAATCTGTTCATTCGTGAAATGTTACTTAAGTAACTGTGTGACACATGTACTAGTGAGTGGTGGGGCCCCGTCCTGTACAAAAATCGTAGAATCCAAACTGCCACGTTGCTGCATTTCAGGTATGTTGAAACGTCTTAATATTGACGCTAAGCGAGCTGCAGTCACAGTGCATGTAATAGGTCCAGCTGTCGACTGCTCTTGAAGGAAAAATGGTCCAATTATGAAAATTGCTGTCATACCACAACAAGAGGTTACTTTAGGAAAATGCAATGAAACTGGGTACACTACATGAGGGATTTGTTTGGCCCAAATTCTGCAGTTATGTTTACATCGCCAGTTAGGTAAAAATGGGCCTCAACTGTCCACAAAATGTTCCATGGATAACGTTCGTCCACTTCCATCCATGCAAGGAATTCCAAAGCGAGAGATTCTCTTGCAGCAGGATCGATAAGTTGAAGTTCTTGAACATGTTTGATTTTGTATGGGTAGAACTGCAGTACATTACGAACAATTTTGTACACCGTACTCCATGGCACGACTATTCGATGTGCGATAGCACGTACCGTGCGTGCTTTCCATTTTTTCTTCCTCCAATGCTAATGCAAGAACCTCCTCGGTTTCCACAGAAGCAGGTTTCCTTCCCCTCCCGGGTACAACATATAACAAACCCGTGGATTCGAACTTTCCCATCATTTTCCTGAAACCCTGCAGTGTCATTGTTTCTCGGCATATTCATCTTACTGAACAATACCTTTGCAAAGCACACCGTTCATTGCTATCGCATTCATAATAACATTTAACGAGAAAAGCACGGTCTTGAATGGTTAGAGATATTGTCGATTCGTAACAATGAGAACTCTGAA
This sequence comes from Maratus michaelseni, assembly GCA_963931845.1. Classification (NCBI taxonomy): domain Eukaryota; kingdom Metazoa; phylum Arthropoda; class Arachnida; order Araneae; family Salticidae; genus Maratus; species Maratus michaelseni. The sequence continues at coordinate 173,489,937 of OZ007591.1, forward strand.
AAACAGGCTTACTTTTATTTGACAAATCAAATGACGTGTAAAGCGCATTTGCATATATCTAAATTTATTCTTCCTGCTGTAAGCCTTTTACAAGCCATTGCGGTTTTGCATAACCCCACAAACAGTTTCGTTTTAGAAACTATTAAAAACATATTAAACCGATATCTTCGTGTCTTAAGGCCGAATTCAGGCTTCAAAAATCGCAAATTATCGATCTGTAAGAAAACGATTTGCGAATTGCGCACACATTTGAGAGTGATTTGCGAACGCAAATTTTGTGATCCCAAATAAGTGGTTTGAACTTTTAAGAACACGAACGGATTTTATTATACGGATGGCGCACTCGACTTTTGTCCTCTTTAACGCCTTTAAATGGTAATTTTGTTTAGGTCAATGTTTCTTAAGGGTATGAAAAATGTTAAACCCGTGTAACAAAAGGTTATGTTAGATTCTGACACTTATTTCGTTTAAGAATATTGTATACAGCGCCATTTCCCCCCTTGATGGTAAGTATTTGAACTTCTTTTTTTTTGGCGGGAAATAAATTCCTATGACCTCCTTTAAACTATTACAAAGTTTGGTAACATTTGGTCCAGTAGTTTTCTTTTTGTGACCATTTCAAAATGGAACTTTAATTATAATCACCCTATATTTTGAATGCAGGATGGCCATGATCGATAATTACAGGAAATTGGTTTTGGGATGGGCATGCATTTTAAAATTTATTTAATTTTGAGTGTATTGTGTGATGTGTAGATAGACCTATAGTTCATATACAGGGCTGCACGACAGAATTCCCACACGTTAATACATATGGACGATAATTGCTGAAAATGGATTTTTAATGTGTTATGCGTTTTTAAAATTGCTTATTTAAAAATCTTTTTTTATTATTTGAAAAAAAAAATTTTTTTTAGTAATGATCTGCTATTGTACGAAAGTGTTTCATAACATATATCCGACGCATGATTTTTCGTTCTTTGTTAAGTTTTATGTTAACATGCAAATAATTTCACTACGAAATGTAACAATCATTAAAATTTTAGGCAGATATCATTTTTGTGAAAGTTAAAGCACACAAAATCAAAATAAATGTCATTAAAGAAATCATAGAAAAACCGGAAAGGCACAAACTGTTGAGTACACTTTCTCCTGCTTCAGAAATAAAAAATATATTTCCAAAAACTTCCGGATTTTCTAGGAATTCCAACATTAAATAAAAATACTTTTGATGGGCGTAAACATCGTCTCTCCGAGTAAACATCATAACTCTGCATAAAGAGTACATGTAATACTGAAAAGTGTATTTTCAAGAAAAAATATCGCACTTCCCAAAGTATTTGAAAAATGAGGACACGATCTTTTTTGCATGTTTTATCCGTATTTCGAAAAAAATTCCAAAGTAAGAGTATAAAAGTTCAAATGTTTCTAAATTTATGTTTTCATCTAGAAGTAGTTTAAAATATAAGGTATTGCAGAATATGTTATTGTATGTTGTAATAAGACTCATAAATTGGTTTTAACAAATATAATTTTCCTATACAAACACATTATTTATAGCCCGCTACTTTTAAGAATTCAGATTGTTTCATTGCTTTCATTTTTCTGAAGCAGCATGTTACACCTTATTTTCGCGACTTATAATCTGGCAATAAATAAAGCAAACATTACTAATTCAGAAAAACATACTGAATTTTAAAAAAAGTAGCGAACTGCAAATATTAGACATTTGTAAAATCATTTTATGTTCAGAAACACACATTGAAAATTCGTAAGGAAATTAAAGAACTTGTAGAATTATATAGAATAATGTTTTTAAATAACACTTATTCCTCTATTCATACTACAGGATGCGACTGAAACAACGAGGGTTCATACGGAAGTTTTTGGCGAGAAAATTGGTGCAAGAAAATGTGTCTTACTTACATAATAAAATTATTAATTTTAAATTGAAAATTACTACTTTCAATTTAATGCAATATTTATTCCTAATTAGTAGGATTCCTATATCATTATGTCCTGCAAACTTAAGTATGTTTGTTTTTGCATATTTGTCGATTTGTTCTACATGAGCGGAATGAAGGAACAGTTTTTCCTTTAGATATGTTTTTTAAGGCCATCACGAAGTATGATGTATAGAAAAATTTAATTTAAGAACACTTCGCTGTTATGAAATACACAGAATGAACAAGTCTGTAACTTGTTCATTCGAATCGTCAATCTGCTCATCGCTATTGTATGAAACAATGGACTTCCTTGTTGCGGTGTGCCTCTACATCTAGGAAATATATAATTACGTTTATCAAATAATATATTTTAAAATAAAAAAAATACATAACTAAAAAGATAAATAAAAAAAATAATGTAAAATTAAAATTGAGAAATAAATATTAAGTTAATGTTTAAGAAAGAGAGAAAGGACTCCAGTTTCGTCATCAATAGTCAAAGTACATGTAATGTAAAGTATTAAGATTAAAGTGATCTGACACCACGTTATCTGGTAGTGAAAAAGGAAAGTCTTCTTAAAGCGGATACTCAGAATATTTAAAAAAACAAACAAATGCTAATGAAACTACTCATGTACGTAATAAAAGATCAGTCAAATTTGACTGAGGAATACCAGTAGAAAATCTGTAAAAAAAATAAATTACTTTCGAGTATTTGGCAAAAAAAAAGACGCGATTTGGCGAGAAACACTTTTCTTCGCCAGATGCAAGCGATTTTAATGCATTTGAAAATTCTAGGTTAAGAGACTGTTTAAATATGCAGTACTTTATGAATTGAAACTTAAACAATTAAACAATTTATTTTTTATATAAGCTTATATAATCTATATCTATACTATTATATAAAGAAAGAAAACCTGACTAACTGGGTGACTTATCAACGTCTAGCGTTACCTTATACATGTGCAAGTTAACAATAATTTCGTAATGGCAAAAAACCTACCTTATGGATACTTTCAGGACATATAAAGACAACCAAAATATTTAAAGGATCAAATAGTTGTATGAAAATTGTCTAAAATTTTGTTTGTCGGATTAAACATTATACTGATAACATACAGTGTTACATTTTGGAAAATAAATGAAACAAAATTGCGCTTTATTTTGTTGCACCTTAGAGGCCAAATAATTTATATCAAGTTCATACTAGTTTTTTTTAAGAGTATGCTCTCTGAACTGGAGTCATCCGATATAAGGTTTCTAGTCGAGTTTTACATATTATTCATTTACGAAAATAATGACTCATAGGAAGAGATTGTCAAAATGACAAGTGTTAGATTCTTTAAACAACTCTTAGCGTTTAAAATTGAATTCTAAGCTGTCATAAGTTTATCATCAGAATTTTTGTTTATAATACATGGTTATCTTTCCTTTTCCTTAGTTTCCAAATCTTCTAATAATTTTTAAATAGAAAATGAGCCGAAAGCCGATATTGAGCTATATTAGAAGTCATTAAGTTACAATTCGTTTGCTTTCTTTAATTCTCATCCAATTGAATTTAGACAAACTCAGCCCATCTAAATGCCTGTGTTTTATGCAATTTGCATTTAGAGCCCCGTCCAATGCCGTGCCCACTCATATTCTGTTGCGTGCCACTCACAGCACGTGTGTCATATGTTCGCCGTTCTTGTATTAGGAGATGTATGCAAACCACTATATACAATCAAAAGGTGACATTATTGTTATTGTACTTGTATTACAATATCTGAACGCAATTTTAATCCAATAAATTATCATCAGCAGGGATTACGTTTACAATAAGGCGGGGGAGGGGGCGATTTTTACATTCGAATTAAATAATCTATGCTTATGTATATTTTCAACATTTTATTAAAGATGACTGACGCCGATCAACTCACTGGTTTATGTTATTATAGATTAAATTCTCTTTCAAGAATGCCGCACACATAATAGAGAAGTGAGTTTAAATCTGGCGGATATGGAGACCATGCCATCAACTCTTCCGTATGCACATGTTTTTGAACGTGTGAAATCCTTTTGAAGCACATATAGTTTTTTATTGCATACACTGTCTATCTAGGGTGTCACAACTGTTTCCTATATGTGAACCTAGTCAGCAAAATTATGTCATAGTCTCTGAGAGTGCAGTAACATGGCATGGTATTTGTTACTTAAGACAGATAAAAAAATGCCTGTTGTAGGAAATTTAAAATGTGTAACTTGAAGAATATGAAATTATTTCTTACATAGCACATGCCATTTCTTCTACTCACTTTTTGATCGTGGTCGAAATGGCAGGAATGATTTGACAACGACATAAAACCTTGTTATCTCAGTATCACTGCGTCTCTCGCATATGGCAAACATTTCAACCTGCTTCTTCATTTTTTGTGTTATCTGATGGCATTTCATGTTTGACCAGAAAAGCTAATGTTATGCCAGTTCGTTTATCCAAGCATATAGCCAGTTAGAATGTCCAAATATCTATAAATTTCAGACGCACCATGAACATTTTATGTTATTTTTAAATATGAACATGACGTAGAATTACTAGCATCCGAAAACCTATATTCTGTGTTAAGAAAACTATTTAATACTCAATAAATATTACTCGGTAACGTTTCTGAAAATCAGTAAATCAGTAAGTCTGGAGAGCAGCAAAAGGGAGCCTCCGTGGCTATGTAGTTCAGACAACATTTCACTAATCGCTTGATAGCGTAGGGGTCAGGTCGGCGTGTTCGATTCCCGTCAGCGCCATTGCACACACTTTATGGAGCTCCTGGTTGTATTTCTCTGGTGTTGCAAATTTTCTTGTGGCTATCTCCTTGTATATTGACATCGTCCTTGTATATTGACGATGACTTATAAAGCGGTCACTCGATGTCAAGCACACAAGTCAGATGTATGTTCTCAATAAAACAATAAAAATAACAGAAAAAGAAACTTTGTTTTTATCAATGCTTTTTAAATATCGAAAATATATTGGTTCCCAACGATTTAGACCAAAGATAAAGGACCCTTTTCTGAATAAGGGATAACTCAGAAAGGGTTATTGTATAATTTCGTTCGTGTTTATATTATATTTTTCTAGATTAAGAAATAACTGTCTTTTTCACAGTGTTTATTAAATACATAAAATATGAAGTACAGGGTGTTTCACAAAGGACCCCTAACTTTAAAAATCAATAACCCAGAAACCGTGATAGGGAGAAACATGAAACCAGTAGTATGTTTATTAAAAAAATCGTAAGAATCTTATACATAAATCTCAAAATATAGTTAAAAATAGCGCCGACAGATGGCGCTGCGATAAATAGGCGTATCAGAAGTGATTCAAAAGGTGCACCTTTTACACAACTGACTTATCGCCAACGAAGAATGAAATTGCCATTGACTCTCTGCTGTATGTCACCGGTCATATTGCTGAAATTTTTTGAAAAGCTCACGAATTGTTTTCCCATCTGGGCCTTTTGCGACTTGATCGCGTTTTGAAAATTGCGTTTGAAAACTTCTCCTTGTGGCAGTAGGACTCTGATTTAATCGGTTGTACTCCAACACAATAACACACGTTCCTCCGTGGTATACATCACTTTCGGAAGTATTTTCACTATAAGCTAATAGCGGTCAGATTTCAATGGCGAAATCTCCAACGGCTAGTCTTTCTATGCTTCTGAACTCTCTGCAGAAGGATTCTTAACGCTCTCAGCGCTATCTGTCGGTACTATTTTTAATTAAATTTTGAGATTTATGTATAAGATTCTTACGATTTTTTTTATTAAACATATCACTGGTTTCATGTTTCTATCTATCGCCGTTTCCGGGTTATTGATTTTTAAAGTTAGGGGTCCTTTGTGAAACACCCTGTATATAAATATATTTACAAATTTCACAGACTTTCGATAAGTGAACCTTATATTCATAAATAGTATAGTTGACTGAAAAATTACTATCGATGTAAATTTTATAGCCAAAAACTAAGTATGTATTCAAATATAAACAATTTATGTTGAGTATTTAATAAAATATTAAAACACAGCAATTAAAATCTTTTTTTCGCTTAGAACAAAAACATCAGCAAAAATTAACATTTAAATATTTCGTAATTTCATAATTAGTTTATAAAAAAAATATTTTATAGTAAACGTCAACTCTACAGAATTACTACTGTCAATGCATAATGTTAATTCATTGAGGCCTAACTATTTTTAACCTTACATAAATAAATATAAGTCCGGAAAATATATTAAAATAAAATATCTTGATAATTTATTCCCACAAATAAATTTAACCTTTATCATGAATTTAACCTTCACCGTTTCCCTTCTTTCTAATTATTTTAAGGTTATTGCTTACATTTTTATATTGCAATATTTGCCATTCTTTTGTTTTCTTTGGAAGAGCATTTCTGCTTTTTTATGATGTATGAAATTATTTCCAAACTCATTAGTGATATTTCTTTCCGAAGTCATAAACTTTAAGTAAGCTCATCATTTTACGCACTTATATAAGAAATAAATGAATGATTTTCAAAGTATTGTCTGATTATTTTGTATTCTTTTGTATCCTTAGGAATTTCGGTACCGAAAAAATAAGTAATAAGAAGCAGTTTCATTAGTGAAACAAATAAAGTTTGATTTGAATACGCTCTTTGGTATTTTTTGGAATCCTTTTAAAAAGCAATACATAATCTACATATTATTATTGAATATGATTGTATCTAAATACATAGTTTTCTTAGAAACATAAATATTATTATTCTATACAAGTGGAGCAATGCGATATTTTGGTACATTAATGTTTCATATTATTTGTTTATATACTGTTACATTAATTTTATTTTAACTCATATTTAATTAGGCAACGTGTTTTAACGAAATGTGATGCTACTTTGTCAAAAAACTGTTCAAGAACGATTGTGCGTTTCGTATGTACATATAAAAAGGGATGTGGACATCAGAAATAATATACAGTGTGACCAGAAAATATCTGGCAAAATTTTAAAGAGACCAAAATAGGCATGTTTTATCAAAGAATGTGTGTCCAGAAATGACGTGTATTAACGCCAATAGCGGCGCTTTTTCTTGACACGCATGGTAAGATGAAAAATACTTGTTTAGTTTCTCTCTACCTCTCTTTAAAATTTTGCCAGTTCTCTTCTGATCACTCTGTAAATTGTAATAGAATTAATTGAATTCATAATTGTCCAGTCAATCTTTGTGAAAGAGTAAGAATTTTCATACACATGAAAGAAATTTAAATGATCATATATAAAAAAAATCTCTGACGACTCCGCCTACAGGCACAGGTAGATTTCGAAGATGCAGACCGTGGGGCGTCTGTTTGTTGGGAATTGCAGAAGAAATGACCTTTTTGCCATGATACGGCAGATGGGAACAGCCCACTTCGAAACCTAACTTGTTTGCAGCCGGAACCGGCAGGGTTTTTTTTGTTTTTAATTTTTTTTTTGCTATAAGGGTTGGTCCTATAAAAAACTTATCAATATAAAAGTTTTAGATAATATAAAGAGGATTAATAATAAATTTAAGCGGATTTGATATCTTGTGAATTGACGAAGTTGTGATTTTTTTTCTTCTACCCCCCCCCCCTTTGCGGGGGGGTAGATTAAGGGGACTTGCGTGCAAACGTGACTTGCGTGAGGTGCGTTCGTACTATTTTCAGTGAAATGAATTATATCGTCTGTTATTATGATATGATTAATTTCCGTAATAAAATAAGTACATTTTAAGTTACCAATATTTTATCTTTTGTTGACATTGACTGAAAATTCCAATGTGAAACTTAAGCCTAGCTTTGAAAATTTCAGATCTTAAAATCCATATTTAGACTCATTTTCCATTTAATAATTATTTCTACGGAAACATCAATCAAAAAAACTGTCGGTAGATTATATGTTTGCTAAAATAATTTTAGTATACAAATTCGGTTTTTAATTTAGTAATACGGAAATAATATGACTCCATCTTAAATATGATGTAATCAATATGACAACTTAGAGTCATTACGTATCATGGGATAGCATTGAATTAATTATGCATGATAGGATTTAATAGAACGAAGAAAACTTTTATTAATGCCATTTTAAATTTTGATTCAATTTTCATAAAATTTGAAATGACTCGAAAAAATTCTGCTTTAGGCAACGATTTCTGCAACGATTGTATATATTAAATTTCAAACCACTTGGTCGGGTAGCTTTTGCGCTGTTATATGCGGACAGCCAGTCAGATAGACAGACGGACGGACCAGACAACGACTATAGGAGCTACGTATTTATATAATTACGAACGTACCAAAAAAAGACCTATATTTAAAAAAAATAGACTCAATCACCTTAAAATATATAGGATCACCTTATTATATATTTTAGAAGATAAAACTATACTGATCAGGGTGGTCTATAAGTTCCCTTAAACATTTTATATTTTATATTTTATGTTTTAGATATTCTAAAATATGCGATTAACGATTGGCAATTTAATTGCGATTAACAATTGAAGTCATGTATCCCATTACATTATATATCATTAATATGATGTAGGTTTACCGTAAAAAAATGTTAGCTATTTCTATATACGGAGCGTATAGCTCAGATTGTTTTATACGATAAAGTGTTTTTTAAAACCATGGGTTATTTTCTGATTGACACCCACAGATACAGATTTAAAAACGCATTCAGATTGGATGATCTGTAAGCCTTCTTGTGGCCTATTAATATAAAGTATTACGCTGTATGAAAATTATTACTTACCCATCATACGTAGTATAGGGAAAGTCTTGTAGTCGTTTTGAAAATCGAAAAAAAAAATTGTGACTGATTTACGCGTTTCAGACACTGGAGATTCCGAAAAACATATTTTTAGAAAAAAAAAATTGCCGTCCGTCTGTGTGTCTGTGTGTCTGTGTGTTTGTAAATACTCTATCTCCCGAACAAATTGAGATAGAGACTTGCAATTTGGTATGTACTTAGTATGTAATAATGGGAAGAAGCTTATTGAATTTCAGTAATTTCGATTATCCGGAACTATTTTATTCGGACTCTCGAAATATTCGTTCTGATAAAAGGTATATAAAAATTTTCGAAATTGTGTATTTTAAGGGGTGAATATAAAAGACAATAAAAAACATAAATTTTGCATAAAGCATAAAGTCGATAAGATAATGAGTTGCCGAGATATTTGTAATCCTATTTACCACACTCTTCGATTTTTCATGACCCTGTATTTCAACCAAATTTCAATTCAAAGATAGGTTTTAATTGGAAATGAGAAGCTTAATCAGATGCAATAAACCGCTATTTAATAGGATTATTGTTTCTGGAGTATATAAGGATGTTTCTTTTAGGCAATTCAGTAATCGAGCCTTTAAAGTTTATGACGTCATCAAGCCACGATTTTAATCGAATTGCAATGCATTTTATAAGTAGTTTACACATTTTTTATTTTAATATTTTATATTATGCCTATCCATGATGGGTAAGTATTACGGTGGCCCCCAACGACTAGTTTTCGTTTTTTGAATGTTTTTATACCAAAGCCTGTAGTTTGCATTTTATCACCCCTGTTGTTGACCTTAAAATGTTCTTTAATAGAATAATTTATCCTTGTATATTCTATAATCATACTGGCTTCATTCTTTCATTTTTAGGTTACATAAAGAGTGATACAAATGTTGGTATTTTATGCATCTTAAGCCATGATTTTAAACTAGGCCTTGAAACCAATGTAGCTGTCCTCAAAACTCGTGCAGTTGGGGACCAGGACAAGAGTAGTGTCTGGAAAGTTCAAAACAAATCCAAACGTTTTAAGGAACGTTTAAAGGTAAAACGTTTCCAAACGTTTTAACCCTTTATCTTATGAACTACTGAAAATTTCTTCATAAATATATTTTTTTAGCTGCCATATTGATAATTAAAGAATATACAAGAAAAAAAATCTTCCAGGTGCGAAATTTAATTTATTAGAACTAATTAATTAAAGTGGTACTTAAAAGTACCGTCAGTACAATATGTATAAATTTCCTCATAATAGAAAAAATATGGATGATATTTCTAATGAAATTTAACCTCTTAAAAATGCTAAATAACCAAAAAACACTCATAAGAAAACAAAGAAATTATCAAATTGACATAATTTTATTTTTTACATAATAAAGGTAGAAATTTACATTTGATAGGTAATCATAAAAACAATATATATATATATATATATATATATATATATATATATATATATATATATATTATTCGGAATGCAAAAGCAAATTCACATTCAATATTAACATTTTCAAATGCTCTTGACAGTGTTAGTAAAAAAAAATATATATAATTTAAAAAAAATCTATAATTGAAATCAATAAAAAAATACTAAAACATATTGCTATACTACGCTTTCATAATTACATTATAACAAACAGAAATATTATAGATAATTACAAGGACAAATTGAAAACAACTGTTTCTCCAACACTTCGTGTACTGGCTGTACTTATAAGTACCACGGAATAATTCGACCGTTAATCACATTACATAATCTGTTATCTTATAATGATTGGGCAAATGATATTCTAAGACAACACAGAATGAATAAAAAAAAAATACAACACTTACCTTTGGTTTGATATTATATATTTATAGCAAAGAAAAGATAAGAGCGGCAATCCGTACAAAATGGCAGCAAAAGAACACAATGTCCGTTCGAAAATAGCTTACTTCCTCGCAAAATTCATCAGCCCAGAACAACTACTGACATCTATTCTGAAAAAGTAGAGTTGAAAGACTGTTTCTAAAACGTACCATCAGAATATAAGTAATGGTTGTTGTGCTATAAAGTTTTAAAGTGATTGGTACTTATAAGTACCGTCAGTAGATGGAAAATAATAAAAGAATTTTATGAATGGGTAACGGAAAATAACTTAACGCTTAATTGGGACAAAACAGAACTACTGTACCTTAATAGAACACACACAAGAAACCTACCAACAGCAGACACATATAAAATTGAAGGAATTAAATTCAAAGAAAGGGAATTTGAAGGAAAAGAAAACATTAAGTATCTAGGTGTAATCATACATAAAAACCTAAATTGGGAAACACACTGCCAAGCACAAACAGCCAAAGAAAGGAAAGCGTTTTGGATGATGGGACAAATGGCCAAACGGGGTTGGGGATTGAAACCAAGCATCTTAAAAATATGGTATAGAACAGTAGCTGAGAAAACACTGACTTACGCAGCCTCAATATGGGGACATAAGCTAAACCAAAGAAGTAAACAAGTACTAACAACATGCCAAAGGCATTTTTTGCTGGCTATAGTTAGGGCATATAAAACTGCCCCAACAGCGGCCCTTCAGGTACTTGCTGGCCTGATTCCAATTCACCTCCAAGTTAAATACGAGGCAGAATACGGCACAATATCTCGTTTAAGAGAAACGACAGAAATACACGGAACCACTATCCACCATACAGACTATATAAAAAAGATTAATGTATGGGAAACACATCCCGCGGACACCATAGAACCAAGAATAGGCCATAATTACAAGGACATAGTAATATATACGGACGGTTCAAAATTGGAAACAGGCGCTACGGGTTCGGCATTCGTAGCTTTCAAAAATGAACAAAAAATAAAAACATGGTCAGCTCCATTAAGGAAGTACAACAGTGTTTTCCAAGCCGAACTACTGGCTATACTAAAAGCAGCAGAATGGGGAAATAGCACAGGGAAGGAATACAGCATTCGCTCGGACTGCATGTCAGCCATCCAATCACTCAGTAAACCCTTCAATGTAGTAAAATTAATCGATACAATACAAAAAACAGTAAAAGACTCAAACAATAAATTCAAAATTAGCTGGGTCAAAGCACATGTGGGTATCCAAGGAAACGAGGATGCCGACGAATTAGCAAAAAAGGCTGCAGAAAACCAAAGTAAAGAAATTCCATACCATCTAGAAAGACCGATATCAAACTTAAAAAGAAAACTAAAAGAACTCACTATCAAACAATGGCAGTTCGAGTGGGATTATGGGGAAACGGGCAGGAAGACATATGAATACTTCCCAAAAGTAGATTCTCGCAGAATCATCAGCTGCAATCTACTAAGTCAAATTTACACGGGTCACGGAGCATTCCCGGACTACTTACACAGGTTTAAGCGCAAAGACGCACCAAACTGCTCATGCGGGGAGTTGGGAACCCCCAAACACTATCTAACAGACTGCCCACTAACCCAAACACTACATCTGATCCACATCACACCGAACAACGAAAAAATATGGCACAACCAGTTAGCGAACAACAAACAAGTACAAACAAAAGGAAGAGCAGTGATGAGATGGTTAGTAGAAAACATCGATCTCATATCACAATAAATACACCTTCCCAGCAGCGAGATTCCTCAAAAGCATATCCCACTCTCAAAAGCCATCCATTTGGTAAGTATATTTTCTAATATATCTTTAAAAATTAAAAATTAAAAAAAAAAAAAAAAAAAAGTAGCAATGGAACCTCTTTGCTACGCCAAAAAAAATCGATTTTTTTCAGCACTAGTGAGAAGTGGAAGTCATCTGTGACGGACTGAATTTCACCAACTGATGAAGGCAAATAGCCAACAAAAAGTGAACAAAATAATTAAATGGTGAATGCACAAAGCACACCTGCCAAAGAAAGTTAATGGGGAAAAAAACAGTGTCAAATCAAGTGAATACAGCCTCATAGATACATGACGGACTAACGGCCACGGAACAAGCCCCACTCCATTAGTGCGACAAGTTTCTCAAACAACAAATCAACAAGTTGCACAAAATTCAAAAGCAGTGATAACAGCCATTAGGATTCAATGGACTGATCGCAAAAAGCGTATTCACGAAGGGAAAAAAAATCAAAATCCCCAATGCTTGGGTGAGATAAAGTGACAAAGACAACAAAAATGAGTGTGCAACATCCAGAAATGTGACAACCACCAGTAACAGAAGTTACAATGTGACAACCACCAGTAACAAAAGTTACAATGTGACAACCACCAGTAACAAAAGTTACAATGTGACAACCACCAGTAACAAAAGTTACAATGTGACAACCACCAGTAACAAAAGTTACAATGTGACAACCACCAGTAATAAAAGTTACAATGTGACAATCACCAGTAACAAAAGTTACAATGTGACAACCACCAGTAACAAATGTTACAACGTGACAAAACCCACGATAGTGACATAATAACCAGTGAAACTCTCGAAAGAAGACCAAGATTCAAAATGGGAAAACCAGCTCTAGCACAAGCTAGAGGTAAAAATATATCAAGAAAGAGACAAAAAACCAATGAATGATAGACAAAAAACAACCCACAACAGGGGCGAGCCTATAAAAACGCCAAAAAGCCTTGACAGAGACAAATACAACAAGAAGGGAAATCAGCCCATAAAAGAGGCGATAAACACTACAGCGACAACCCACCATGAACGTGACAAGCCAACAGACATGGTAAATATGTAAATCTATGTACGCTAATGGCACCTGGTGCATGTAAAATCCGTCGTGGGTGCAAAGCCCTCCAAGTTACCTGTGAATAATACCTCTGGGGGTGCCTAGTCAGGTGAGGGTCTCGTCACCTGATCAAGGTTCTAAATTACGAGACCTATTAAATCTGTCAATTCAACAAAGTTAAACAGAAACCTTGAACCGGCAAACAAAGATAGCGGTAGCAAATCACAAGAGAGCAAGCACAGCAGCGATGTGAACAAATCAATAGTCAGGTGGATCACAGCCATGCTGTGATCAGGCGATTTACGCCCCGCACCCAGGTACTAACCCGTTAAGCTAGGCATTCATGCCGGGCAGGTAGGGGCCTGGTTAGCGGTATAAAAAAAAAAAAAAAAAAGGGTTAAGGAAAAAGGTATCGCAGTCTTGAAATCAGGTGACCAGAAGTGACAGGTGAATTTTTACCAGTTTAAGAGAAAAAAGAGCAGAATCCATTATTCGCAATAAATTTGATGCTAAAAATTAGAAAAACTATACATTCAACAATTATTAATGTTTAAATTTTTAGATTTGTCAATTTTTAGCATCAAAATGTATTGAGACAAACAAGATTGAATTTCATGTAACGCTATATAAAAAGTATAATTTTTCTTCTGAAAATTCTTAAAACAAAAGATCATTTCTTATCAATAAAAAAATACTTTTCCCAGAAGAAAATAATAGAATCGCTGTCATTTCTTTATTTTTTCTTTTAGTTTTCTGGTTTTTTTTTTAAATAAACATTAAAAAAAGTATGGATTATGTTAAAGTAAAAAAATATTTGGTTATAAAATATTATTATTTTTTTATTATAAAGTTTCAAATTAAGTTTTTTCCTTAAGTAAAATAAAATTGCTATAAAAGAAAAATAGGATTTTTCGGGAAAAAAATAAAATATTAATAAAGTGAAACAGTAAAAGAACTAATGAAAACTGAATATGAAATTTAAATTGAAATGATTTTTTTACGATAATAATTACGACTTTAGATTAAACTGAGAACAGTCAACATTTTTTTCTACTAAACCTTTTTGAAAAAGTTCCAAATATTCTCATCAAATATTTCTCATCTAGGAAAAATAAAAAAACGTTTTAATTTTTTTTATTCATGTAACTTTCCATCAAATTCAAATTTAATAGAAAATAGTAAATGTATTACATTCATAAGATATTAATAGTACATTTTCTTTATGTTCAGTTAATTTTCTTTTGTTTTTTTAAATGTTTAAACTTGATATATTTTGTAAGAAAGCGTGTAAATCGATAAACAAGAACAAAAAAGTCATACTTCAACATTTCCTTCCTTTTTTCTAAAACAGAATATTTTTTTTAAAAAGGAGATTAACACACAAATAGAAATATTCCAAAGTTTTAGTAGAAAATACATTAAACCAGGGCTTTACAAATTTGATAAAATCTGGTAGGCAGAAAAAAAATTCTGGTATCCAGTAAAAAATATTTACCACCCCTTTCCTTCCTGGTCATTAATTTTCAAAAAATTTTCAAAAACCACAGAAGTTTTTATAAATCAATTGAGGAAAAATAATAACAGGCATTGTTTAGTTACGTAGTTTAGAAAGATAATATAAACTAATTTTTCTAATTGAACTTATCAAAATCATATATCGTTCAAAAAAAAAAAATAGTGAATTAACCAGATGTTCGGAAATTGCGGATTGCCGAATGCTTCAAATGTCCGGATAATTGAATGCTACAAAATTTATATCGGCTGAGGAGCACATCTACGAAATAGTGAAGCACGAAAACAAGTTTTCGCCCAGTTTTCTGTCAAAGTCTCAAATAATTCTGATTTGATTATTTTAAAATTTGCATTCGATGAAATTGTTTTTGAACCCATTTTCGGCCAAGCATAGAAATTTTATAAAATGTGATATTATTTGCATAGAAATTTGCTTAAATTACATTCATTAAGACATCAAAAAAGTTTCGTGCATGAAAAGTAATATTTTATTTAATTTGACGTTACCATTATTAATTTATTATTATTAATTAATTATTAAATTTAAATAAAAAATTTTAAGTTTTCTTATGGCATTTGTTTTATTTGTATTTTATTTACAGAACTTGCAGCTTTACTCCTTTATAAAAACATATGATTCATCTCAAGTGGAATAATTATACATTTTCAAAAAGTCGAATTTGTCAATAACCGTTTCAAGTAAAAAACCAGCGTATTTTGAAAATTTCTCAACAGAAAGTGATTACTTCAATTGAATTACTAATATTTTATAGATGTTTCCAGAACCCTTAAGAATAGCAGAAAAATAAAATTAACGAAAAATGTACGTCACAGTGTTAATAAAAAAATATTTATTGAAATGGTGCGTTTACGCACCTTTGGCCGAAAATAGGTTAAAAACAAAAGTTAAAAATATTTTGTGTGGGAATATAGTTTCAAAGTTTATTTTTTTAAATTGGGAAAGGTGGGGTGGGGAGTGGCATTTGTGCTCATTTCAAGAAAGCTTAGGTCAATTTTTGTACAAAAAAGAAACAACAACAAAGACCCCATTAGATTAAATAACTTGGTCGCCAGATAAAAATATTTGGTCGCCAGTGGTGACCTGGCAACCGTATGTGTCAAGCCCTGCATTAAACCTTAGTAAAAATACATAAAAGTATTTCTCTTAATACAGATTGATAAATTTCATAAACCACACGAGCTCATTAAAAGTTCACTAAGTTACATTTACCTTATTTCTTCTCTTCTTTAAACATAATTTCATATTTCTTCAAGAATCTTGAACAAACAAACTTTTTTTCGATATCTAGATACCTGATGATAGGAATGAGCAGTAAATTTCCATACCGTGTTCCTAACGAAGCTGATTCGTGTAAAAATTAAAGTAAGAATTAAAGTACATAATTGGCTATAAATTTTTAACCTGAATTTAGTGAAACTTTATAATCGAATGTATGGTCTTAATAGAAACTAGGGGGCTCTATTCGCTAACGCTCACAAATTCCCCGTGAATTGCGAAGAAATTCACATCGAGACCGCTACGCGGTCCCAACTCGCTTCGCTGGCTCGCCCCTTATTATTTTTGCAGTAATTCTAGACGGAATAAGTACTACCATAAATCGATTGAACATATGAAATTGACAATTTTTTATAATGTAAAAAAGTAATTGAAAACTCCGTTGAAAACACAACTAAAATGCATTTAGTTGGAGCTAATAATTGGCATATAAATCATTTAAATACTATGAATAAAGGATCTTGGAAACATAATTTGTTTAAAATTTATTTATTCATTAAAAAAACGCTATGTAATAGGAAGATAGTTTATCATCAATAATTGTTTAAATTTCGTTCGACATTTTACCATTCTAATTGATTATAGATTTCTGCAACAGGTGGCAGTAGATGCAACCTAGACAGTTGATATTTTTACTTCTCTCCGATTTTTCATGTGAGTGAAATTCATAAATAAATTCTAAATAAGAGTTGAGAATTAATTTGAAATTAACAATATTACTCATAATTAAAATGAGGAATCATCTCAGACGCTTTGGATTACGTACATGTTATTTTATTTTTAATATTTGCTAGCTTGATTTTCACTGCACTGACACTGACCGCCATATTGGAGGCCGAGCTGATCCATCTAACACAATCTAGTCATTTCATTGGTCTGAGCTCTGGAAACTACGGTTTTTGCCAACAATAAGCTAGAAATTCAGCCCTATTTCCGCGCCACGTAAGACAAATATATATATAGATATTCATAGATAAGGTATGGTTCCATTTATAGTATTTATTTAAAAATGAAACATTTCAAATGGATTATTTTTTTGGAAGATTTAAATCAAAGTTTGTCACATAGATCTGAAATTAAAATAACGAATGTTTGACTCAATCTACCTCTAATAATACTTAAGTAAAAATGCATAAACTGTTTACTAATCATGCATATGGTGTACTTTTCTAGGGTGATTTGAACCAACGAACTGAAAGTGTCA
Organism: Maratus michaelseni; assembly: GCA_963931845.1. NCBI lineage: Eukaryota > Metazoa > Arthropoda > Arachnida > Araneae > Salticidae > Maratus > Maratus michaelseni. Next base: position 173,507,423 of record OZ007591.1, read on the forward strand.
AACGTGAGTATTATCAGATGATAAAACTGAAAGTTTTTAAAAATCGTGATATGTTGACGACTCACTCTACAAAAAATGCATGCATATTCCTAAAAAAATACCGTATTCCCAGAAGATAGGTGCTTATATTTTTATGATGTCATTTGCGTTCGAATTAATAGGGAATAAATTATTATTTTTTTCGCACAGCTGTACATTTCAAGAATTGATCCTTTACCATTTTTCCATACATATATTTTTTAAACACAATCCTTCTACTTTAATAACTATAGAAATCTTAACATTATGATTAAAAATCTTTACATGAATGCATATTTTAACAAATGAAGCATACTTAATGTGTATTTGGGGAATTATTAACATTGTAGTTAACAAAAATGAGGCAGTTTTACTTTTATAGATAATATACAAATTTACATTTTTTTAAATTAATACTATTAGCTATAATATTATTAGCTCTACATAAGCATCCGAATGCTCTAAATTGAACAAAAAAGTTACATTAATCATTATAATTATATAGTATTATAATTTATTAAGCTGTGCAACGCGGGCACTTTTAATTTTTTATTGGCTAAGCTTATCAAATATTTCGTATGCCAGATGGAACAGCTCCAAAGTTAAATATGAAATTATAGCTAAATTTATTGGAATATCATTAAATAAGGGTTCAAATTATTATATTTCAAATAACAGTAATTCGTCTAGTCTTTTTCAAAAAAATAATAATCATAAATAAATAAAACAGAAGAAAATTATATAAATATTTAGATCAAACTCCTTACAACGATTAATACATTATAAGGAAATTAATTACGATTTTCAAACTGTTTCAAAGAAGAAATAAGTTATTTTATATCTTTACATTTATAAATACTGAATACAGGACTCACACATTTCTTACCTTTGAGTACCACTATTTCCGAATAGTAATATTCCTTTTATTTAACCTCAAGATTTTTTCATTAAATAAGGTTTACTACAAGCCCTGGAGATAGATAAAATGTATGTGTATAAGAGTCAATGTTTATGTGTATGTTTCTTGTACAAATGTAAAATTTTTAATGATTTGCATGAAACACGACTTACATATAACCATAGATAAAATACTTTGTGCGAATTTTAATTCATAAACTAAAACCAATAACAACGTTGTAACGCAAAAATATTAAAAAATGGCACAAAAAACCGCATATGGCCGTTTCAAGGATTCCTCGATCCCCTTCCTCAGTGCGAAAAAAAATAAAGGATTAAAATGGGTTTAAAGAACCCCTCGGTTATAGCCCCGAGTATTTCATTCAAGCCATTTAATGTTTTTTCGCACTGATGAAGGGGATCGAGGAATCCTTGAAACGGCCGTATGCGGTTTTTTGTGCCAATTTTTCATATTTGTGCGTTACAACGTTGTTATTGGTTTTAGTTTACGACATACATATGTTTTAGAACCCAATTAAAAGTTTCTTGCTACCTAACAAATTTCCCTAACTATTCTTGATCTTTTTTTTCCACTTACCATAATTTATCTTTATATAAATCTAATTTTTTTTATTTACAAGTGCAATTTTTCTCTGTTGCCACGCTTGTAAAAGAAACTGCGAATTGGGAAACATTCAATCACATTGCTTTTGAGACCTTTTTTGTTTTACATTCTAATATGAATTTACAGTAAGTATATTTAAACACGCGTGTATTTTGTTTTTATAAAACAATAAAACAGAGACACTTGCAATAGTTTTGCATCCAACGTCATTCTGAGCAATTAATTCACAATCTTTGTACATAACATTAATTTTTTTTTTTTTTTTTTTTTTTTTTTTTTTAAAGGACGTAGTATTTTATTTCAAATGTATTTGGAACTAAAACATCTACTATATTACATTTGTATGAAAAGAAAATCATGAAAATTATAAAATAATAATAATAATCTCCTAACTATGACGTCACTTTCAATGGCAAAGATAATTAATGCATATTGAAATTAAAGTTCGCAACTAAGAAAAACTCAGAAAAGGACGTCGTTTTTGTATAATCATTGTGGATTTAATTTTTAGGAATAAAAATGTAAAATTTCATTTAAAATTCATATTTCTTTGACAATAGAGGCATCGGATCGAAATTAACAACCGCTCTTTATAAAGTAAAGTTTTTTTTTCGGAAATTGAAATAGAACTTCAGTAAATATAACGCCATGCCATTTTGATGCATTTATTACCCTTTTTTCGGAACGGCCAGGTTTTTCGTATATTTTCTTTTACACGCGCCAAAGAAACCATGCATCTTCGAATTTTCTATGATTAGGTACTTATCTATGATTAGGTATTTTTCTATGATAAGGTATTTTCTACGATTAGGTATGATTTGGTAGGAAGAATGTCATTTTTCCCTGATTGTCGTTTTAATGATTTATGGGAAGAGATGAAGAGAGTTTCGTTACAGTGATAGTCGTGTTTTAAGGATATTACATTTTGTTTATTTTACCAGGAGACACTCGTCTTATACACAGGCAATGCAGTAAAGATCTGCTAGTTATTAATATCTATCTTATGTAAGATACATGGCTCACAAACTCTGATAAATAAAAGTACGATTGGAGAAAACTGAATAAACTATTAAAACTAAACTGGATTCATTGATTTTTAGAAGAATAAATAATTTGTTTTTGTTTTTTCATTCTACTGATATTATATTTATTTCGCTGTTTATTTATAAATATATGTAAAATAAAGTAAAAATATATTATCACAATTCATAAAAATACATACTTTATTTATATTGCAAACTTTGATCTAATTTAGCGTTTCTTCATATATGCATAAAATAAAATTTCATATGTTATAACAACAATTTGTAAAAATGTCATTAAATAAATAAATATTAGTTTTATGTAGTAACACAAATATTTTCTTCTTTCATAAGAAAATAAAACGAGTTTCAAAGTTTTTTTTTTCTGATTAATAGAATAATTTAATAAGTATTGTCTGGATTCAAGATATTAGCCAGAAATATCAATTTCTATTAAAATATCGCTTAGTTTCAAAATTGATTTGTTGTACGATTTTAAAATATGAATTTTAATGTACATTGATTTATAAAACATTGTTTTTAACTTTTCCTTTGTCACGATGCACTTTAATGTATACTAATATTATATATATATATATATATATATATATATATATATATATATATATATATTAAGTGTATGTGTGTGGGGGGGAGATCAATGGAACTACCTAACAGATTTCAAAAGTGATGGTGGCAAATTGATGGTGACAATCCCTCCTCTAACATAGACTATATTTTATTTTGGTGTCACTACCTCAGGAGGGTGAGGTAGCTAAAACCCTTCTAAAATTACAATTAATGAGATACTGCAGGGGCTATAAATTTCAAATTTAACATGGTTGTTTAAATTATATTATGTAAATGCTGTCTAACTACAGTTTAAAAAAATAATTGAAATTTAAAATGTTGATATAAGGAAAAAGTATTCTAAAAACATTCTAAATTACGATTTCTATGGAATTGTTAAGGACAGAAACATGAAAATTGACGTGGCTTATATTTCTTATGATGCAATTCACACACAGAACAGTGTTTTAAAAAAATCTAAATTTAAAAAGTTGAAAGAGGAAAAGACGATCTAAATTACGATTTTTGTGATACTGGAAGAATTTGAAACTTGAAATTTGGCATGACCGTTACCTTTAAGATGCAAATGCTTGCTAACAATGATTTGTAAAAAAATTCGAAATTTAAAAGGGTGAAATGAGTGGAAAGCGTTCTAAAAACTTTCTGAATTACGATTTCTGTGGAATTGTTAGGGATAGAAACTTGAAATATGACATGACTGTTACTTTTATGGCATAAATGGTCGTACAGAACAATTTGTAAAACAAATCGAAATTTAAAAGAGGGAAATCCGCGAAAAGCGTTCTAAAAATGTTCTAAATTGCGATTTTTATTGAATTGTCAACGATAGAAATTTGAAGTTTGACATGACAGTTGCTATTAAGACGTAAATGGTTGCACACAATAGTTTTTAAAAAATGAAATTTAAATGTGTGAAAGAGCGAAAAGCGTTCTAAATTAAGTTTCATTTGTAACAGTTGTTTTGAACTGAAGCCTCAAAACCTGTAATTTGGCATTACTGTTACTCTAGAGACGTAAATGCTCGCCCAGAACAGTTTTCTAAAAATGCGAAATTTAAAGGGGTGCAGTAGCAAAAAAATTCTAAAACTGAGGTTTATGTGGTACAGTTGGTATAAAAGCTTGAAATTTGTAATTGTGGTTACTTTTAAAATGTAAATGCTTGGTAAGAACGGTTTCCAAAAAAATTCGAAATTTAAAAGAGTGAGATTAGTGGAAAACGTTTTAAATTACGGATTAGAATTTCGGGTTTATTCGGGTTAGAAACTTGAAATTTGGTATAGTGCTTACTTTTAAGATACAGGTTATAAACATGGGTATAAACACTTGAATAAAAATTCGAAATTTAAAGGTGTGAAATGAGCGAAAACTTTCATAATTACGGGTTATTCAAAATTGTTCGGAATAGTAACTTAAAATTTGACGTGTCTATTATTTTTCAGATGTAAATGCTCGCACAGAACAGTTTTTACAAAATTCAAAATTTAAAAGAGTAAAGAAGCAAAACACTTTTAAATTGCGATTTTGTCGTGCTGCGGGGCGATAAACTAAAAACTTTGGCATGGTGGATATTTTTAATATTTCAGTGTTCGCTAAGATCGGTTTCTAAAAAAAACATTCGAAATTTAAAAGGATGAAATCATCGGGAAATGTCCTAAAAACCTTTTAAACTATGATTTATCTGAAACTGCTAGTGGTAAAAGCTTGAAATTTTACATGGCTGTTACGTTAGAGACATAAATTCATCGACAGAACAGATTTGAAAAATTTTTACATTTTAATGTGTGCAGGCACAAAAAGTTTTAAAATTGCGATTTCTGTGGTAAAGTTGTTCTAGACGTTTGCTTAAACATAAGCTTGGAATCTGGCATGGTGCTTACACTTAAGATGGAAATACTTGTTTAGAACAAATTCTAAAAAATTCTAAATTTCAAATGAAAATTGAAATGAGCTGAAAACCTTCAAAATACATTATAAATTACCATTTATTTGGAACTAATTTTAGTTCGTCTCATTAATTGAAGTCTCATGTTCGCCTAATGCAGTATAAGACTGAAGTTTACTCAAAATGTGGCTTAATTAGTAATTTTAGAATTATCCGTAGCAGTGTAATATCTTCTAATAAAAATGGCCTACGATTACCATTTAGCATATTTTAACAAGTATGTGAGCAAACCCGTGGGTTTTTATAGTATATAGTTAAATTGTCACTGCACACATGGGTCCATTGTCATACATCTATAGCACACTTAAATTATTGTCATTAAAAGCATATGAAAGCAATATATCTATATTATAAAGCAACATGTTTGTGTGTAATTAAGACGTCATATTCACGGTAGCAACTCCCGACTAAATTGTATTACTTTTACTAAAATTATTTTAACTCTAAACATTGCACAATTTTCGTAATACACCATCGAAAAGGGGGATGGAAATGTAGTTTATTTCAAAGCTGTATCACGTTTACTGATTTTTTTTCGGGTTTTACAAATAGTTTGCAAGCATGCATTGTTTTAACAATCTTTTTCTAAAATGTGCAGCTTGATTACGAAAATATTAATCCGTTTGCACTTAAAACAGTATAAGAAGTTCAGCGATTGTTTGCTGCTAATATTCCATAACGAAATTAAAACTTCATCAATAAATAAATAAAATAATTATATAATATAAATAAAAGAAAAAATTAACAGACATGTAACCAAACTACGTGCTAAAATCACTGAAATTAGCAGTATGAAAAAAGGCTGCTGGAAGTTGTGAAATCTTTCGCGATTTCTTCAGATATTAACTCCCGGTATGCTTCTAATACGTCCGTACATCTTATTTAATAAATTTCAAAACATTTTATAAATTTCTTATTGATATTTTTGATAATGTGTTTGTTGTTAGTGGGCAATCTGAAAAAATGTATTAAAATATATGAAATCTATTAGATGTTTGGCAGAAAAAATTCTGCTGATGAATAAATGAAACTGTTAAATGACACATTTGAGAAAGAAACTAAGATTTTTTTTAGTCTTTTTTTTTTAAACCCAGCCATCTGAACAACCGGATGTATACCATATCTCAGACAAAGTTTTTTTCAAAAAATGACAGGGAGTCGCTTCTTACATTTTAGATTCTTAAGGGCACATCTATGATTTCTAAATGAAATTTAAATGTCGGAGCATACTTTGTATGCCATGGCAATAAGTCAGTTTTTACCATGCAGTAATATTTTAAAACAAAATTCAGGAAGTTTGTCATTACTTAGATGATGGACAGAAAAGATGTTATTATTTTTTTTTTTATCGAAGCGAAGGTAAGATGCGGCACTCCTCTAAAACACTCTGAGACAAATTCTGCTAAGAATTTATCAAGGGTTTACAGAGGAATTTTTCCAGGATGATGACTCTCAATGTATAGTTTTTGTTTCAATTAGTTCCCTGCCTCTCCCGGGAAGGAAAATTATATGTTATTATCTTTCACGGCCCTATCCATTAAAGTCAATTGGTAGAGGAATTTTAAAACATATTTTCGAAATATGGAATACTTTTTAATATCTCACAAACTCTCATAATATATCAAGGCTTTGCAGACGAAATTTTACAAGCTAGTGATTTTCAAGTACATGGGGATAAGGTAAGAAGTTTTTCAATTTTATCCAGTATCCCCCACCACCCAGGAGCAAGGCAAAACTATAACCTCTGATCTTTCAGGGCGTTTCTGATGATATTTTACTGGATGGTAAATTTCAGAACATAGGAGTAAAAGAAGAAAGATCTTTTCTAAAAATTTGCTCTCGTACCTGCATGGGAGGCAGGAAAAGTTTTCAGCATAAACCGTTATAAAATACAGTCCTGGGATACGAAGATTATTTATTTTCATTACTTGCCCTTTCAAATCTATATTTCCTGATCCATCTGGGTCATCTGGTTCAGTTTAAATTTTGCTGAAGGATAAATTTATGAACATAGTTGCGTAATACGAAGAATTCTTTTTAAAAGTCAGTCCCGCCTGATTCTTCCACGTTCTTAAATTCCTATCTCAGGATCTTTTAAACCCTTTCAGATCTCTAGATACTCCCTCTTCTCAACTCAAGTAATTATTTTTGTATAATTAAAAATAACTCTAGGATTTAAAACACTAGTTTTACCTAATCGGAAACGTATCGTAGTTATTAAAATAAAGAATATCACCTACATTTTTTCAACTAATTCAGTGTGCTAATATATGCAAATAACTATATGGTGTCAATTACTGCCACTACAAGAACTAAATTGTTCATACCTATTTCTTAACAGAGAACTTTGCACAGATTTTATTTATTTATTTATTTATTTACTTTATACTTTTCTACTGGTGATTTTTATAAATATTTTGGTTGTAGTTTCTTCAATATTATTTTTATGTTGATTGGATAATTTGTTTCCATATTATTTTCCTTTTATATTTATTAGACAGGTTTATTTATACGGATGAAATTTTTCTTACTTCTGTCAAAAAAATAAACTTTATGAATAGATCATATAATTCTTAATTCGAATGAAACATTTTTACAAATTGATGAATTTCGAAACGTTAATTTTTTTTCCAAATTTTATCTGGAATATTGCCACGTTAATAATTGATGTGTAATTTAAATACAATTCAAAACAATTAGTTTACTTCTTCTAAGAGCTTAACATACATGTGTTTTACAGAATCCAGCTTTGTCTCCTTTGTAATAATTAACTAATCAAACAAACTTTTAAACAACTTTGTATTAAAGTTAAATGAATTGACAATAATATGCTTCATTAAACATTGAAATTTTAACTCTCCGTTTAACGCTACTAATTAAGTCTTTTTTCATAATAATTGGGACATAGAATTACATTTAAATTCTATATTTTTCCAGAATAATATATTACATAAATTGAGGATTCACCAATCAGCATTTAAAGGTAAATAAATATAAATTAATGATATAATTCCATGTTTTTCAACCAAATTTATCTATATTATCTTATATATTTTAAAATGTATTAATTATCTTGCGATAAAATATAGTTATTTTGCAAACTAAAATAACTAATTAGAAAATTATCGGAAATAAGAACATATAAATAAGAAAAAAAATCCCGAACCTTATTTCCAATCATTGCATAAATGGCGTTGGAACATTATATTCCCCTATTATTACTATATTTAAAATAATTAATTAATATGTTTTGGAAATGATAATTTATCTAATATATATATATAACCTTCATTTTCGAGTAACGATTTGTATAATGTAAATTATAAAAATATTTTAAATATATTTTTATATTTTATATACATAAATAAAATGTGATACGTTTTCATAAACTGTTTATGCCAAATTGAAATGAATAGGAATTAATCGATTACGGATGTACGTACACCATTGATTACTGAAAATGTGATGGTTGACAAAATAGCATCTGTGGTTACTTTCATAGTTTCATATTTCTATTAATGTAATTTTCTGAAATTGCTCTGATTTATTCAAGATGGAGAATAATGTTGATAAAAAATGTTAAGACAGTTTTAAATGAAGATCTGTTCAAAATTATAGCTCAAAAACATAGAGAACTGGCGACAGATAAATAAAGTTATAAGGAATCATTAAATGTCAATTTTTTTTTTAAATCTGGAAAGTAAACAATGTATATTACTGCTAATAGTTATAATTCAAGATATACGTTATTAAAATTTTGATGCAAATGATTTTGTATAAGTGAATTTCGTTTGCTCGACTTATTAAAAGGTTTTGATATCAAAAGTAACACAAAATATCAAAATATTTAATGTATACACTTTTACTTATTATTGAAGGGTTAAGGATAAAAATGATGACTGTCACCAAGTAGTTCTTCTGCGTTATTTCCATTTACATGTATGGGGGTACCATCTTTATGTGTGAATAGATCTAGTTTCAACAGTTTTGTTTCAAAGGGCAATTTTTTTTTTAACAAGAAGCAAGTGAGAGTACATTTCTAAAGATGTCAGATGGCAGTGACACAAAAAGTGGATAATCATCGTTTTACCACTTTACATACAATGTGATCAATCCGTACGATATAAATAAAGAATGTAATGCTAATGAGTTAAAATTTATCAAACATTTTTACACTAATTTATATACGAATTATTGAATCTAATCTTAAACAATAACCAGAAGGGGAATCATTGATCATTTATATATAATTTTTAAATCGTATAATGTTTCATTTTAATTTTTAATTGTAGAGTTAATATAATACGACTACATATTCTGTTTTGGTATCAAAGGTTATATAATACAGGTATCCCAACGCTAAGGAAAACAGATGAAACACAGCATTTAGTTCTATTATAAATTGTTTTTATGCGATAAACTCCCATTTGCAATTCAGAGTTATTTTGCAGCTAAACAATCACACATTTCATTTTCTTTTAATTTAAACATTTTTAATTGTATGAGCTGTTTCTCATGGGTATAAAATGATACAATGGCGTTAAAATTAATGTAATGTATTTCTAAATTAAAAATAAATAGATTAAGATTATTTTTGTGAGACATCGATCGTACTATTACCACAGAAAATGGTATTATTTTTATGCATAAGAGAAATTTAATTTTTAATTAAGTATATAAATAAAAGACAGATTCTTTTCCTTTCCAGTTTTCGGTTAAAAGTATTTATTTGCACAAGAATTATAAATTTAGATGTACAATATTTATATATTTTTCAACATTAAGGAAATTATTAAACCTATATAAATTTCACCATCGTAAAATAGCTGTTGATAAAGAAATCCCTTTTCTAAATAACTGTGAAAAATATATTGTGTTTCCTTACACTATTCCGAAATTCACAAGAAAAAAACGAACTAAAAAAACTTCCTACGCAGTTCTTACGATGTACGAAATGATGTATCCTCAGGAAATAGTAAATATTCCATGAATAATAAACAAAAACAAGAAAGGATAAAATAACATGTTTTTTTTCCCATAAAAATCTAATCTCGTGTCAATAAAGTGGAACCTATCAGAACACACTTTTTTCATTCTTTGTTTTATTATGTATGGATTTACGTAAAAAAATAATAACAATAATTTGTTATAAATAAATGCATTAATTTCAAATTATATGGTATATGTTTGCGAGTTGACACAATATTGATATAAAATTAATAACAACAGATTTTTTTTATATCTAATGTCTACTTATGTTGTTTCTTATTTGTATAATCCAGTCGTGAGGTGTAAAATAATTCAATAAATAAAATTTTGGTTGCTTGGTTGTTTGAATAAGGTTTTATGGTACAAAGTCCCTTTAGTGTAATATTGCGCCAAAACAAAAGTTTAGAACAACAACAACAAATTAAAGTTTAAAATGGACTTAAAACTTTGTCATAAAGACAAGATGAATGAAAATAACACAGTCAAATGAAAAGAGTAATGTGATGTTCAATATGTAATTAAAATCATTCAATGAAATTGTATCACCATGTCTAAAAGAGACAAACACATGTTGTCACAGTTAATATATATACAATCGTAAACTAACAGTCGGTAAAATGCCCAAAATTTCTTGCAGATACATATTTATTTAAACTGTAGATTATTAAAAGAAACATAGTTAAAATCACGTAGCATAGAATACCTCAAAAACAGTATTATCTTCATTTGAGTCAGAATTGTAACAATCTATAACAATACCCTCCTTCGTATAGTGCAGCATTTGTTTGGAATCCGTTGTAATTGAAAGCGAAGAATCAAGACACGATTTCTTGTTATTTCCCGTCACAGTTTTCCACTGTGAAGAGGCTTGTGTTGAGGTTTTCTTTCCATCTTTCTGTGCACATGATTTTTGTTTTGCTTTTTGTGTATGGAAAACAGGTTTTCCCAATTTGTTTGCAGATGAAACAGAAGTTTGACCTGACTCATGTTCGGTTTACTGTTTAGATTGACGATTAGAGTAGTGTATTTTCACAGGTTCTGATGGTGGTGGCCAAAGTTCTAGTGCAAGTACAGCTTTTTAATAGTGGCACCGTACATATTACGGGCTTTCTTCTTTATAGTGCTCGTTAGTGTCATAGATGAATCATTTAGGAGAAAAGAGATTTGAGTGTGGGTGCTTATGTGCCTTAGAGATTTAGATTGTTGCTTGAGTAAACTAGATTAAGAAACCTCGACAGATGTGGTTCTGGATTCAACAATTTGGCGAGCTTCAGCATAATAAAGTTTTTGAGTAATTTTAACAGCAATAATTCCTTTTTCACGGATCCAGTTTGGACAAGAGCGGGAGTATGCTGCATGATCATCTTTATAGTTTGCACAGTGTTCAACTTTATTACAAGAGTTACTGTCATGGCCAATTTCTGAACATCGTGCACAGAACCATGACAGGTAGTTTTACTGTAGCCATAACGCTGGAATTTAAAACATCGGAAAATCTTAGGATAGGACAGTTCAGGTATGCAGCTTCAATTATAGTTGTAGAGTAGGGCTATTGAAAGTCAGAATAATGTGCTTTGTAGGAAGCACTTGCTCATTCCGACGAAATGCTTTTGCAATAAGAAAGGGAGATGTTCTCTTAAAAGAACCATCAGAAACGCTATAAGTGTGTTTAATAATGAAGATGCGATTAAATAAATTATTATGTGCAATGTGATGATCTCCACATGGGAGAGAGGTAGAAGGAATTGAAGTATTTCCATCCATATTAGAGAGAAAAAAATTCAGACCCCGGTCGCACCACACCCTACCGAGCATCTTCGTGCACTAGTGCTAACCAGGACCGATACTTTCACAAGAAACACTTATGTCAGTTTTCACTCTTAACCAGATGACTAGTATGTGACAGCTCACTTGATCCCAGGTCAGTGACAATTCACTCAGTAGCCGATTGATCCATACGGGACCAATATGCACCTGTTGTCTATCTGAAGCAGAGGCCAAAGCAGTGTGTTGGTTTCCCTCAACTGCCAGGATCCCCCTTCCCAGGGACACGGGTCTCCACACAATGCAAACACGAGGGTGGTTTACAATTCTCCATAACTCGATATGGACTGGATGATATCGGCTTATGTAGAATTGCTCTCACATCGGAAAAGGAAACTACAATGAGAGTGAAACAAAGAGGAAATGTTAGACAAACGAATTGATAGGAAAAAGAAAAGAGAAATATCGCTCACGTGCTCGGGGTTGCGAATCTCGTGAATACCTAAAGAAGGTATCCCCGCTGGTGGAAATACAATTTTTATAAGATAAATTAGGATTTTCTCGAAAACAAAATTTAGGTTTAACAATCGTGTATAAGTTATTAATAAAGTGAAATAACAGTTTGCTATATATTCATATATATATATATATATATATATATATATATATATATATATATATATATATATGTATGAATTTTATCACGTGGCACGCAGCACATCGGAGCATTAAGGTTCGAAAAGCAGAAACTCCCCTGTTTTTATAGCAAGCAGAAGTTGGAGTGTTATCTTGGAGATAAAAGAATTGAAGTAAATTCTTATCTTCAATGAGGGTTGACTTTTGCTTTATAAGGATATTTTATTTATTTTTTATTTTTAACATTTCGCAAACTTGCAAGTGAATTTTGGGTGTTGTTTTTCTAGGGCATATTTTTATTTTGGAAGGGTTGATTTTTGTCTCTCCTGCTAATCGGATTCGTATTCTGTTAAATGGAACAGTTATTATGTAATATATGCATGCTAAAAGTTGGTCCTTTTGTTAATACGTAGTTGTAATACATATATTTATCTATAAGTGGACAATTTGATTTTTCAGTGTTAAATCATTATTGTTATACAGCAGAATTTTCAAAATTTGATATCGGGTTTAAAAGTGGAAATGTGTTTGACGTAACGCGCTATACTGATAGACAAGCTATTCATTTTTTCTCAAAAGGGACTGAGAAATAACTTTAGCGTCTGAATTGTATTTGAAAGTAGTTCTCTATATAATGCTTCATTATGAACATTAGTTTATTTTTTTTATTTTTCATTTTAAACATGTTTTCTGCTTCATGATTAAATTTTGTATTGAAATATTTTAGTGAATTTCATTTCTTTAAATAAGTTTTAGCAGTTTTGAGTACTTGTTTTAATAAGGTATTTTTTGAATGAAATAATTTTTACAAAGTATAACATAATTTTTTTATCAACAAAAAAGAGTTTTTGCTTATGTGCTGCATTCCATGTGAAGTACTACTGTCAGTTCTTCACCACTATTACAAATTTTACGCAATAATCATACAAGTATGAATAAAAATTATTTAAAAATAGCGCAGTAAATATGCACTGATAAATTTTCAATTATCTCTCATTTCCATAGATTGTCACAATTTTTAGTGTTCATATCCAACAAGAGAGAGACAATAGTATTTCATGGTACTAATAAATGCTAATGATACATAAAATATAAGTAGTTATACATATTCTTTTCAATAATTACGAAACTTAAGTTATAAAACAGCTTTCTTTTCAAAAATATAGCATACGTCGATCTTATTCCCTGCAACCTGCTCCCTAGTTGTAGTTATAGACTTATCCCATCTCAAATTTCATTTTTTAAAATGTTTTCGGAGGGTCATTGACGGGCTCTGCAGCTGCCTCGTCGTTTCATATTTAATCTTGTGAATAATGTCCCGAAAATATCACATTGCATTTCCGGTACAAAACGAAATTAATAGCCCTATGTTTTCGGATAAGAAAGATTATCTAGTGAAGTAGTCAAACTGCGAGTCACAAACTTGTGGATAATCACTGGTCAGTATGAAGAAGCATTGTTATGATGCAAGAGTAATCTATACTCTTCACACAAATTTAGCCGAACATGATCGCGGAAGAGCTGTAACACCCTTCTTCCTAAATACACAAATTAAAGCCAATAAGACCGCATCCGTTCAGTTTTTGAATCGAAATTGATGGTCTATTTAGTACTTAATCATCCTTACAATCTTCAGGAGTTTCATAGAAACGCTTGATTTAATTCAAAAAAAGGTGGTTTCCTTTAGTGAGGTCTAATCCTTATCATCCACAAGAGATAAAATTAGGGTGGCATAACAATTCTACAAGAGATAAAAACAGGGTGCAAAAACAAAGTCCACATTTAGTATTACGCTAATTTCTATGGTTCCATGTTTGACGGTCACTGACTCGCTAGTGGTATACACGCAAAGAGAGCAGAGGTAGAAATACATCACTTATAGTAAGTAAGTTCGTGAATTTATTGGTTAAACTATGTATATATATATATATAGGTTGGCTGGATAATATCCTCTCCCGCACAGTACTTTTAAATAAACTGAAAAACAGCTTTAAGTTCTTGATGGATCTATCTAATTTGACCCGCTCCTGAGCTACTTACTTCATTCCTGGCATGAACATCATTCAATCATAAACCATCTTCACTGAGCAGTGTCTAGCTGGATGTATGTCTCCGGCAGTGAACTACTTGTAATGTAAATTAAAATAGTATCCCCTTAGCATGTCTATTTCCACCCCACCCCCTGTCGCGTTTTCTGGCGTGTTCAGCTCCGGCTGTAATATGTATTTTTTAAGACCTTAATAAAGAGACCGGGAGGGACATCTATGCTCTACAGGTCTGATTCCGAGTCTGAGCAGTCCCTCTTAGGCATTCAAAATATATATATAGTGGAACAATAGATATGTAATCATCATTATCATCATCATCCGTTTCTGGATATTTTATGCTTTAAAACAGAAAAATAATAATTATGAGAAAACATTGTGATTTATATTTTAAATTACAGTGTTTATTTTTATTTGTTTCTTTAGAAAATCATATTAAAAAGGAAAATATTGTTAGAAATAAGTTTGTAAGGAATAATTCAACTTCATGCGACCGTGTACTGACATAAAGCATTTATTTTACGAAATTGTTTTTAAATAAAGCATAAAAAAAATAATAAGTCCCTTATCATGCTCCAAGAGGCATTAATTATATGACAATTGTACAATTCAAAGTTTAAGTAACAAGATTTATCTTATAAAATTATAGGTTATAAGCATTTTATTTTTAAATAAATATATTATCCTGTCAGGAAAATAGATACTATAAAACACAATGGAAATTCAAAAGATCATCAACAATTTTTGTTTTTGCCAAAATTAATTTTACTGTTATTTTTTTAGAAGAAAGTTATTTGTTTGTGTATTTTCCTTTCCACATCTTTGACATTCTCTAAATCAATTTTAAAGTAAAGAAAATTGAAGCAAATAAATTATTTAAAACATTAGTTATGTTTCATTTTAAGGAAGAATAGTTTTAATAAAAGAATTCAGTTACAAAGATACTTTCCCTCGAAAACAACATTTTAAAAACAATTAAATCTGCAAATATTTTCTTAGATGTTTCCCAAAGAATTTCTCATTAATATGTTTACATAAAAAGTAGAAATACGAAACCTAAAAATTATTGTTTATCACATTATCTAAGCTGAAGTCTACTACAAGCATGCAGAAAGTTAACGGTGAGAATGAATCTTTATGACATATTTTTATTTTCACAATTTTCCAGTATATAAATTTATATAAAATAAAACAAAACCAAAATATTTAATTATTTAAAAAAATCATTATATGCTGATTTATTGACAAAATCATTTAAAAAGCATTAATTTACTAAATGACATTCTGCAAAGAACAATATTTCTAAATCAATGAAAACATGAAGTGTTTTCTTAGAAAAATTCTCAATCCGAAATATTTCTGAATATTATTTTTACTTGTATAATTAATTGCGTGAAAACTATTATTTGTTCACACTTTTTTGTCGTAACCGAGTAAAATTGTTGAAGAATTTAATGAAAACATTATTTAGCCTTAAGTTATAATTTTTTCAGACTCTCTAAATACAGTTAACTAGGAAAAAACAACGAAAAACTATAAGAAACATATTAAATCTAATTATAATTTTTCGATTTCTCTCTTAAAAAAATACCTAACTAAAACATACTTTTTTGTACACTGAAAATAAAACTACATAGAATTGTTTTAGAAAATAAAATATCAGTGTTTGCTGTAACTTTGCTGGCTTGAACAAACGTATCTTGATGGATGGATGTTGGAAATTTATCATGCATATTTATTTAAATATGTGTGACATTATTAACAATTATATCAGATGTTGCCACTCTTCTAGAAATTTAACTATCTATAACATATTCAAATCTATGTAGATGTTCAATATGATATTTTATAAGAATTTAAAATCCCTACTCCCCATCACCGCCACTTAAGTACCTAAGACGCTAAAATTATGATAGATTGCTGAAGATAAGTTAAAACTTTACGACAGGAAATAATCTTGTAGATATGCTGGTGGACATTTTATCCCTACAGAACTCCAGACTAGAGTTTATGAAATCAGCTGCTGATCATGTTGTCCCATATCTTAAGCTGTAATTTAATTTATTTGAGTAATTTGACAGACTGATAACTCATGAATAATCTACAATGTAATTTTCTTTCCCTGAAATCTCGATTCCAAAGTGGATTTATTTGATATTACTTTTATCTTTCCGAATGCCTGATTTTAGCAGTTTACTTATATGGACCATAACATCTGTTCCTTTATCTAGACTTACAATATAATGAATCTAATCAAGCTTTTGAGTTATAACTTTGAATTTCCTAAAAGGTTTATTATTTAGTATTATTTTTTAATCGTTCTTATAGTTTCTTTCCATTTGCAGTTTTCGAGTGTGAGGTTTAATCTTTTGTTCCGATTTTCTTTCATAGTATGGAAATATTACGAGTTTATACGATACATACTAAGACGCATACAACATTTTAGTCAAAACATCTCTATCAACTGCACTATACATGTAAAACACTAGCTTATGTTTTCGCAAATTTTTTTTAATCATCCACAGCCTGAGTTTCTATGTTACCTCTCAATATACTGTCCAAGTATGAATCTCAAAGTGGAGTTACCCTGCCCTAGACATAAGTCTGATCTAGACAATCGTGAAGGGAGGGGCGCAGTATTTAAAATTAGGTATTTCCACGCAAGGAGGGATTTACAATCTTCCCGAATAAAGAATAAGCCAACAGTACATATACAGTACACGCCCGATATTACGACAGCATGTTACAGCGACTTTCTCATTCTAATGACCAATAAAAAAAAAAACGTTGTGTGTAATCATTTACGCAGCCTTCCTTTTACATTGAATGGACCAAACATCTCAATATCACAAGCCTTTTCCGCTTTGTACCATAGTTGTTTGAGATTGCATGTCAGATGTTTCGAGTCTTAAAAAAAAGAGACAAAAAGTTATTATTATTTTTTTCTCAATTTAGTGTTTTTTTGTCTTAATGTCTGAAAAATATTACAAAGACATATTATTGTTTATTGTTGTCTATACATATTCTCAGAACAATATAACTCCACAGTCCAGAATTATTACATCATATATTTGAAAAACATTTACTGCATATAAAATTCCTTATTTATTTATTTCTAAAGTAGATCAATAAAGGATACTTCGAAACTTATTAATGAAACATTTACTCAGTAAATTATAAATATTTTTTACCTTTATCAAGAGGTAGTTTCTAGACATCAGATTGTTCTATTTTTCGTTCAATATGTAATCAGAATAATATCTAATAAATAATGTTTATAAAAGTTTAAAGCATTTTAATATCATAAATATTTTAAAGAACTTTTCTGGTAATTGGCGTAGTTTATATTTTTATGCAATTGAGCATAAGACAGATGAATGTATCATTTTAAGCATTTAATTTGTTAAAGAAGCATTAAAACTAGCTTATATATATTATCCTGGATACCGTTTATCATTGCAAATGTTATAAGCAATCGCCCTAATATCACACCTCTCTTGAATCCGTTATTGCCTGGACAATTTTATTCCTATCTGATATTTGCAGATTTCAAAGATCAGAATAAGCATTATACATGCAATATTTGACGTAATAGGTCTGCCGCTTGTATACAAATACAAAAAATAAAGGAGAATATATATATATATATTTACTCCTAGTGACAATCTTGGTGGACATATCATATATGCTGCATAGATTTTAATTAATTACAATTTAACGAATTTGTTTACGCAAATCATGAAAATATAGTCAAATTAATTTTATAAAAATAAAGTTTAAAGTTTTATTTGAACAGCATTTAATTTTTAAACGACCTTCATTTTCGATCTGGTATCTTCCCAAACTTAAAATATTACCAAGTAAAAATGAGTAAAGGACCCTTTCATTTCCTACACTAACGAACTATACGTATTTTTAAATTTTCATTTTAAACGCATAGTCATAATTATTTCTTAATGCGATGTAATAGAAGACTTAAGAATTTATCATCTACTAAAACATTTTAGAATTTCCGAAAATGTTCGAGAAATTAAAATAGGAAAAAAACACAATTTAAAAGGAAAGATCACTCAAACAGGGAAGGAAGAAACTGCTTGTGATAAAAATGAAAAATACTAAATACATTTGTTTTTACAAAAAGCAGAATATTATCATATTTGCTGAGAGAGAACATGCTTTTAATATATAAGTGACATTTTATTTGAAATCAAGCTTAAAAATTGATGAAAAAGTAATAGATGAGAACGAACTTCATATCTCAGCAAAATGAATTGTGGTCTGTAATCTTGTGAAAACAATGTAACAATGTTTTTTTTTTGTTTTTTTTTTAAACAGAGATTCATTTCTTTTTTCATTCTAATTATTAGATAGATGAGAATAAACTTGATATCTCATCGGAAACATTTATGGCATATAATTTTGTAAAAACCATGTAACTTGTACCAAGTGCTTTTTAAAAACAGAAAATCATTTTTTATGCATTCTAAATATTAGTCGATAAGAATGAACTTCATCTCAGCGAACCAAATTGTGGCATGTATGTTTGTGAAAACAAAGTAACGAATCCCATCCGTTACTTAAAAATAGAGATTCCTTTCTTTATTCATTATAAATATTAGATAGATATTATTGGACTTCATATATCATCGAAAGAAAATTATGGCATGTAATTTCGTGAAAACAATGTAACACGTCTGAAGTGATATTTAAAAACAGATAATCATTTATTTATTCATTCTAAATATTAGAAATATCAGAATGAATTTCATATACTAGAAAAAATAATGTGGCATATAATTTTGTGAAAACCAAGTAATACGTTCCAAGTCCAATCTAAGAATTTTTATTCATTCTGAATATTTCTGTAACTTTTGATAGGTCTTGTGAAAAGTAAGTCTAACTATGTGAATATTAAAGAAAATATTCGGAAGATATTATAATTCAATTTTGAGGTACGTTTTACCACTTATTTACTTTCGAATTTAGGTTAGAAACCATACTCCATACATCATTGATAATTTTTTATACAAATTAAGACTCAGTTTAAATTGTTTTTTTTTTAATTTATGTAAATAGACTACTGAGTTTAATTTATTTGTAAAAACTTAATTTGTTTTATTTGATTTAATTTTTAAAAAAATATTTTATGTGTACTATTTCCTGTGACATTCTTTCTGTAAACCGCATTGAGTTCACGACAACGTAAATAGATGAGGCATTTCGCATTTAATAAATAGTGAAGTAAAATGTTTATTTCTGAACTAAAATGATATATATATATATATATATATATATTGTGTCTCATAGGTTAATAAATATTTATAATTATAAACTCGTAATATTTTATATACCATATATGCGGGCGCATAACGTGCAGCTACGATTTCAGACTGTATTTATCTATGTTTATCTATATTCGTCGCATTACCCGCACACCCATTGTTAAAAAAAATATTATGAGATGTGTTGCATGAAAATGCAATAAAGAGCTTTAAAACTTGCATAATAACTCGTACAAACACAACGAAAATAAGCTAATCCAAAGTTGGGAATATCTGCTTGAATTCCAACAAAGCATTTATAATCGTACTCTCATTTATTCAAATAATCATGTCTTCTTGTCTTTTTCATTATTACAAAATCTTAATTGTAATGCTTAAATATTTGTAAGCTATCATTTTGATACCTGCCGTATAACGCGCAATGTAAAAATAGACCAGTTTTCGTGTTTCAAATTTGCGCATTATACGCCGAAATATACGATAACTGAAATTTGCGTACACTGTTAAAAATTTGCAACAGTGTTGTCCAGTCATTCGACCGTTTTTATAGAAAACAGTTACATAACCGAAATTTAACTGTGTCCTGACCATATTAATGCCCGTATTAGGGTCAGAATCGAATTTAATTACGGTTATGTAACGATTTTCTATAAAAACGGTCAAATGAGTGGACAGTTTGATGAAAATTTTTAACTGTGTACTGTCATCCGTTTTCCAATGTAGGTAAAACAAACAAACAGAATAAAGAGAAAACTTCCCAGTTAAACTGAGGGCATTGAGCTCACAAGATATTCACATTAATTGAATATAAAACTCTTGAAGCGCCATTTTACAATGAACATACATACAAAATTTGAAGCAAGCCGCATAATTCTGCATGAAAAAGCCATTTATCTAAATTAAGGTGGGGAGTGTATTAGATCATCTTTATGCTTAACCAACGAACCCCCAAAACTAATCATGAAAGCACCTTAGCACAATGAACCTATATACAAAATTTGAAGAAATTCGGATAATTCTGCATGAAAAAACAATTTATCTAAATTAAGGGGGGTTAGCCCCCCGTTCCCTCCTTTATACTTAACTAATGAACCCCCAAAACTAATCAGGGAAGCGGCTTATCACAATGAACCTATATACAAAATTTGAAGAAAATCGGATAATTCTCCATGAAAAAAACCAATTATCTAAATTAAGGAGGGTTAGCCCCCCGTTCTCCCTTTTATACTTAACTAATGAACACCCAAAACTAATCAGGGAAGCGCCTTATCACAATGAACCTATAAATAAAATTTAAAGCAAAACGGTTAGTTCTATCAAGAGTTATCGCGATACGTACATACGTACCTACGTACATACATACAGAACGGGTGGGCACATTAGCTCTCAGGCTTTGATAGCCTGTCAGCTAAAAAATAATCCTATTTGATTCTAAATGTACATTTTTTTTATGGTTACTTCTTTATTTCTCAATTACATTACCTGATTTTTATCTTATGGGTTATAGGTAATTTTATCTTTTTTAAAACCTAATAAAGAATAAAACTATCTGTGGCTTCAGCCTTTGTCTTTTTCCAAAAAGATTTGAGGAAAAAAATATTTTAAAATTGTTAGGGAGAATATTTAATCGCTACCTTTCTTGATGCTTAGTCTCACTTTTACCACTTTTATTATGAAAATGCGGTTTTAATGTAAATTATAATTTATTTTAAATTATAAAGAGGATTAAATTGATTACATTTCTGTGTAATTCAGATATAAAGGATCATTTCTTTATTGTTGGATAAAAGTTAATTCCAGCAGCAAAGCGACTCAATTAACTTTTTTTTTATCACATTTAAGTTCTTCTGAATCTAGACTCAAACGACTGGGGATATTTTTTCGAAAAATATTTTTTTAAATTTTATTTTCGGATTATAGGTTTAATTATTCTAGAAGTTAAAAACGAGCATTATATTTGAGTTATAATTAGATTTATTTTAAATTTTTATTGCAATCCGTCATATTTATAAATACAATGGAAATTGGTTTCAAACATGGAAACAAAGAAACACATAATATATCAAACTATTTTTTTTGCAAAATTATGAAATATATATATTATATAAAAATTTTATTTCCTTCGCATATCCTTCGCATTATTCATTTAAATTAATCTAACTTCTGACATAGTCATTATTTCCTTAATTCTTAATAATATTTATTCCTATTTAATGTCCTTTTAAAAGTAATAACACGTATATTAATAATTATCTTATTCCAAATCTTAATGTTAATCTTTAAGTTCATTCGTAGTTTTTATCAACTCCCCAATTTATAAAATTCTGACAAACGCTTGTGGCATTTCGAATGTTTTTAAAAGCTTTTTTTTAAATTTTATTCAATGCTTTGCTTCGCGCGCTAGTTATTTTTCACGTCAAAATCAATGCGCATCTACGATGGGGATTATAAATCTTCTCCATCGCACATCATTCGCTTAGCTTAAATTCGCCTCTCACTCATTGGATTGTGCGCTCGTTACGTCGTTGCAGTAACCCTACGCGCGGTTAACAAAACGCGCTAGCAAGCATTTGCAGAGCAGATTCTTGTCGTGTTTGGAAGTGCTGACCAAATGGTTATCTGGTGTTGAAGTAACGTCGAATTTTCATAACAGCTCTTTAAGATCTATTAAATGATGTAGTGAGTCATCGTCAAGCCTGATGGTATAAGTGTATACCGAATACTGTTGGAACTGTTACTTGCATCGCTCCTGTTCATTAATAAAAGATTTATCTGGAAATTGGCTGCTCCTTATTGAAGAAACTCTTGTGGTGTCTCATCATTGCCTAACCTCTTCGCCATGACTCTTGATATCCACTGCAAACATCCTACATCTTTAACAAACTGCCATTTTCTCATGGAATATTAAATCATCTTCGTAAAAATTTCACAGGAAGCCGGTCAGGATGCAATGAACTTACGCCACGCCACTCCAATCTCCAATAAATAGGGAAGCTGCGAATATGTTGCTGAGTGCTGCTGATTCTCACGAAATGCACATCAAATATTCCAAAAAAATTATGGAATATTTTATATCTTGACAACACCGGATACCTTGCTGTATGAAATTCTACAATGCATCTCAAATATGACTACGGATCAATCTAATAAAAAAAAATAAAAAGAATGAAAAATGATCATCATATAAATAAATAAATAAAATTATCGGTCTTCTTAAAAATTAAAAAAAGAAAACTGCTGCACCAAACGGAGTTGCAGAAAATACCCAAGTAGACCATGTCGAATGTGTTTAAATAGAGCTATCCAAAATGCTTACCACTGGGAGAGGAATTGTGTATTCAATGTTAACCCTCTGCAATCTTATGCACCTCCTCTTAGTAGGCAACCACAACCATCCAATAATAATATATGACAATTGATTGTATCTGGATATGTAAATCACAGGGAATTACCTTGTGTGATTGACTCTGGCTCAACCATAATTATTTTACCTTTAAAATTTTTTAAATTGTTAAATGCTAAAGTTATAAATATTCCATCTGTTATTATTGGCCAAGAAAAAGGAACTGTTGTAATAGATAAAGCTTGTAATTTATTGTTTAAATTAGGTAATGTGCAACAAAATATTAGATTTCTGATATGTAATACAGAATTATTTTTCGAAAAGTAATATTTTGTTTTCAAAATCGATATTTAAGGAACACACCATACGTTTAAATTTTATTTTATACTAGAATATATTTTAATTTTTAATTCATTTATTTTCAGGACCGATATTAAAATCATAATTTTAAAAGTCTGGAAATGTCAAATAAAGTTTTGTTATAAAATTTATTTGGCATATACTTAGTAAAAACGTTTAGGCGATATTGAACTTGCTTAGACAATCAGAAATTTTTCTCATAATGCATGGTCTCACGCAGAACTGGAAAGTGCTGCGCATGTTGCATGAGATGAATAATCTTCTTGATAAATATATTTTAATTTATGAACTTCAAAAAACATTCTTTTATAATGAAATTTTTTTCTAGTATTTTCGATTTGTTGGTATGTCACCAAAATTAAAACAATACTTTGCCATTATTGAATACTTTCAAAAGACATCAAAACTTCATATAAATATTACTTATATTTCTTTAATTATTATCATTTCTTGTTAGTTTATGAAATGTGTAGCGATATACAGGAATTTGAAATTAAATTTTGTCATTGTGATTGCCATTTATCTGCACTGAGGTACAGTTACAGTTGCGAAATCAATTAAAAACAGTTAATATTTCTGTTTTAATTCTAGCGGCAATCACTCAATACATTTCTTTTTTTCTTCTTCTGCTCTTTTTTTACACATTTTTTTGAGATTTATTTTCTGGGAAATCAGTTGAAGATTACTTACGTTACTTGAACAAAAATCTTAGACATTTTTATTGGCCAAATGGTGTGACTATTTTTCCCCTTAACAATTAAATTTAATATTATTTATCGCTAAAACAATTTATAAAATACAGTAGTTCCTAGTTACTTTGAACACATATGTTAGGAAGAATTCGTCCGAAATAAGCATCTATCAGAAATAAAGTGAAGGATATTTTTGACGCTTCTAACGTTTTGTTGCAAAGGACGGACTTCCACTATTAAACAATGTCAGAAACAACCGGAATCTATTATATACTGAAATCGTTTCAATATATTTTTTTAAAACGATTACAAGAAATAAGGAAAAAACTAAGTTTAAAGGAGAATATAAACAGATCTAAGTATAATAAAAAGAAAAGTGCCTAGTTAAACTGATGGCATTGAGCTCACAGGCTATTCACATTAATTGTATAATATACTCTTATTTCAAATAATAATGTCCTTCGAAAAAGGAACAGATCGACAATAAATTAAGGGTGAGGAATTAGCCTCCCCGTTTTCCCCCTTTATACTTAACCAATGAAGCCCCAAAACTAATCAGGGAGGCACCTTACCACAATGAATCTATATACAAAATTTAATGCAAATTGGGTAATTCTACATGAAAAACCCATTTATCTAAATTAAAGGGGGATTAACCCCCCATTCCCCCCTTATACGTAACCAATGAACCCCCAAAACTAATCTGGGAAGCACCTTATAACAATGAACCTATAAACCAAATGTTAATCAAATCAGATAATTTGACATGAATAACACATTTATCTAAAATTAAGGGGGGGGATTAGCCCCCCGTTTCCCCACTTTATTCGTGACCAATGAACTCTCAAAATTAATGAGGGAAGCGCCTTATCCCAATGTACCTATAAACATAATTTGAATCTAATAAGATAATTCTGCATGAAAAACCCATTTATATAAATTAAGGGGGAATAGTTCCCCGTTTTCCCTTTTATAATTGACCAATGCACCCCCAAAACTAATCAAGGAAGCGCCTTATCACTATAAACCTACAACCAACATTTGAAGCTAAACGGATATTTCTATCAAGAGTTATCGCGTTACCCACATACGTACATACGTACATACAGAACCGGCGAGCACATTATCTCTCAGGCTTTGATAGCCCGTGAGCTAAAAAACCACTACATCATAACTTCTAGTGTCATTTCCTTAACCAAGGAGAACGCTCCCCTTACAACTAAAAGCAGAACGTTGGTTTAAATAGATCCGTAGGCATTTTTTGTAAATTATTCTTTTTAAATACTGAAACAGCAATATATATTTACTGCCGCTATTCTTGGTGTTTAAAAGAAATTATATCTTTTAAAAATAAGGCATTAATCTATAGTAAAACTATTTAAACCGTCACACTAAGTGTGATATCAATCTCTTAATATCCTGATCAACCAGATACGGAAATAGCGTTAAAAATCTCTAATATATCCCTACTAGATAAATACTCAACCCTGTTAAAAGGGTCTTTTTTGGTTTTTAATAAACGAGATAATCTAAAAGTTAATTTCATTCGGAATGTGACCTTGTTACATTGTTCTAAAATATTCTAATAATCGATTCGATTTAACTTTCCTTCTCATTTAACGAAAATTGTAATGTTAACATTTTTGGATGATATTACATACACTATTTAATGATTATTTTCTCATTACGCGCAGTATAAAAAAATTATCTCTACTATATATTCAACTAATATTAAAGCATTTTTAACTAAATCATTAATGCTTGTTCAACATAAGTATAACTATTTTTAAAATAATGAATTATGTAATTCCTTCTACCGTCACTGAGCTTAAAGTAGTACTACCCCCAAATCGTAATGAAGAACAGTGCAACGAGGTTTCACGGTATTTATTATTAAATAAAATAAATAAATATAGAATAAAAACAGATCTATTAAATAATGTAACTGAATTATATTTTACAGCATTTATATTTTTAATACTTAAGAAGTAATTACACATCAAGCTACAAACTGGTTATTGACGCATATTATTGACATAAAATACACACTATGTAGCTATTTTAACACAGACATTTTTTACATATTTTGTACATGCTAATTTTGATTTTCTTTCCTTCTCATCGGAGTATATATACCATCTTTACTTTGAAACAAATTTTAGTTTTTTAGATTCAACTTCCGCAAGTTTTTATGCAGCATAAATCCTCGCAAAATATGGAGTACTGTTTAATTCTATTTGCAAACCACTAGAAATATAAGGTTGCTTTCTTTTCTGTTCATTTTTTTTAGAAGTTCTTGACCTATAACCCCCCCCACACACACACACACACAAAAGAGATTCCTTTTATGCAGACCTGCCAAGTCTCCGGCTTTTTGGATACCATTAATTAAATACAGAAAATGTTGTTTTATATAATCGGAGTATTTTACGATTTAAAAGAGCAACATTTTGTCTAAAACATTACTGGTGTGCAAAAAGCCGGAGACTTGGCAACTGTGCTTTTATGGTACTTTTTATCCGGTTTATCCGTTGCCAATACCAGGACATGATATTTTACAGCATGTATACACTCATTTGCTATTCGTTTCTAATCCTAGTTATAGAATAAGTAGTCAACTATTTGCCCATTACATCCACTGCTGCTCTTTTCATTAGGTTATATAAAGTTATCATTTCGGATTTTTTAGCTTCTGCAGATGCAATACCTATACCATCATTATTAGGCACTATTGAGAATGAAAGGACACATTATTTCTTTTTGGAGCATATGACATTAAAGTTATATGTTTCTGAATTCGAAATAAAGACAAATGAAATGCTCGTTTATTTGAGGAGATAAATGCATTTGGTATTTATTTTTTTATTTTTACTTGTTATACCTACATTAAATGATACCTTGTTTTACTTACAAGGTCCTTAGCTGAACCACCATTCGTGCACAAATTATCCAATGTGATGTTTCTTCCACAGTTGAAAATTGGTGCAACAAGTCTTATCTTTTTCTGGATGTTTTCTATTTTATAGGGATCTTGCAGATGCACTCCTGCAAAGATTTCTAAATTCCAAATATAAATGTTGTTCCATCTACTAAAACATACATTTTACTGCTGTATTTGGCAGCTTTAAAGGATATATACTGCTTGCAAGGGCCTCTGCCTCTGATAAATTCTAATTTTTCGTCATTTGTCATATACCCACATACTTACTCTACAGCGTCTTTTCAAGTATAACATTTGCGTAAATAGGACATTACTGTTCCGTCATCTGAATAAAATTATTTTTAATAAGACATAATCAGATGAAATATATTTACTCTAGAAAAAAGTAGACCAACAGGTGCTTTTATTTTGATTTAAGTAGTTCTTTTAGCATCAAGGTCCTTTTGAAAGTTATTCGAAATCTTTTCCATATAAAGGTTTGTAAAATCAGCAATGTGGTCTAATATGATATTATCGAATAATAATAACCAGTCGTCTGCCAGGGACAATAGATTTATTGCACCCCCAACATTTCCACGTAGTTTAATAAGAATTTTATGCGAAAGTATTCTTATATTTTGTCTGAACTTTTCTTATTCTATTTTGTAGTGCCATCTTTTAAAGTATAAATTTTACCTAAATAGGACATTAATGTTCCGTGATCTAAATAAAATTCTTTTACCGTGGAAGTTTCGTAAGCACTAAGTTGCTTCTGACTGATATTTCCTTCGTCCAAAATTTTCATTTATTCATCAGTTGATGCTTACAAAAGTAATGGTTTTAAACTTTTTAGTCAATCTTTATAGCTTAAATAACAATGCGTTATAACATTCTTATATCAGCTTTATTAAAAAAAATAAAACATGAATTTAAAAATAGCTTTATGAAAGTTGACTTTGTACCATTTTCACTAAAGAGTTTAGGAATTTAACAATCTAATTTAAATTCGCGCCCGGTTTTATTAGAAAAGACGCGCGTCCTTGCAGTTTAAAAAAATGTTCTTCCGGATTTTTTTCAAAAAATATTTTTAAACTTGCATTTTTGGGACCATTAAAGTGTTTCTAATGTACCTTCAATACCATTTTTTGTTCAATGCACAGTTTAGTGCAAAAAATAATAATAATAAAAAAAAGAAAGGTTTAAAGACCAGAGTCACGGCGAACAAAAAAACTGATCAAAACATTAAACGCGTTTATTATTATTTTTTAAATCAGTGTAGCCCCTCGCACTTAAACCGTTGAGGCTGTCCACGTTATTTTTTTTTAAATGAAATTAGACTATATTTTCTTTGGAATAAACCCTTAAAAGTTAAAATTTGTAGCAATTAAAATTTTTCAACAGTTTTGTAAATTAAACAAATGTTCTAAAATTGGCCTCACATTTCAAACAGCAGCAGTTTTTATTTATGTTATTAAATGTTTGGTCCCAACTAATTAAACATGTTTTGAAAATGCATGTCAATTTCTTTTCAAGATTATTATTAGGAGCACATTCTCTAATACCAATTTACTGTGTACGTCGTGCCTAGTGAAGTCTGCTGGAAATTAGATCGATTACAATATCAACTATTTTATATTCACACGTTTAGGCGAAAGTGCAATAAACTGAATACTAAAAACCATTTCCCTCTTTCTGAGTTATTTAAACAAGAAAAAATAACCTCGGAAATGCCCTATTAAGTTGTATCGAGAGAACTTTCCCTTAAGAAGGCATAATACATAGATATAATTCTAGTTATAAATAGGTATATTGATAATGAGATGGATATAAACATATTCTACACGCAGAGAAAGGATCAATACTGGTGAATCGTGAAAATCTACCCAGTAATCAACAAACTTATCTCGGTAAATGACATCCACTAACTTCTCTAATCTGTACCATTTGTTTTATTTTATAGATTACGGAAATATTTATACAATAATATCAGGAATATCCAGGTTGACAATATAAACAGAATACACTTTGCAGAAAAAAGTACAACTAAAATTAATGGAATGAAAATTCGCAAGTAAAAGACTAATTTTTCCGGTTTAACTTCTTTTATTTTAGCCGTATTTTATACATGTTATTTGCGCATGCATGTGTGATGATGTGATCCACTAATTCATCATATATCATTAATTATCCATAAAGCAATTAAAATCCTCTTTTTACAGGTCTAATTATTTTAAATCTTCTGTTAGCTTTAAAAATATATTTTTTAAATCTCTTTAGCGGTTAAAACATGCGGTAAATAGCGGTTAAACTTATTTTAACTTACCCGCTTCTTTCAATCTTTAATAAAGAAAAAACAAGTTAACTTTTTCATTCTGAAATTTCAGAGGCATATTTTTGTGGCCGTTAAAATAAAAAATAAAAAAAAAAAGTCTTATTTTATCATATGACATATCTTTTGAAATTATCTAAGTACTTATGTGAAGCTGAAAAACTGTATAGCCAAAACAAATAATTATTACACTACCAATTTTGTGAGTTGTTTATCCTAAAGACGTTGTGATACCAACTGAATTCCAGTTGTTTATCCCAAGTATTCATACTTGTATACTATATTTTTCTATTTCTGCTCTTTAATATAAACTTTCCCAAACTGTCAGTTTTAGTATACTAATGGGTTTGTTGTAATTTAGTTTGCGCCAAATAAAATGCTGGCAAGCCAGTTTTAAAATCCAATTTCATATTAAAATGTGTTATCTTTTATGATTATTATGTATAAGGATCACTATTTTTGCCTTGATACACTGTAATTGAATACAGCTTGTTATCATTCTTCCCATGTAAATGATGGAAAGAACAGGTATTCCCAAGGCAATGCATCTTATCTGTTTGTGCGATACAGCTGCCACAAAATATTCGAAGATTTGCTATCATTCTGAAACATCTACAAGTTCCTAGATTATTGTCGCAATGTATAACTTTTTGATTTGGCTTATATTTTCAAGTATATTAGCTTATAAAACATCCACTTAACCATAGCATGTACGGATATTCTCATTTTCTCGCACATAGATAAAGATGCAGCAAGAATTTACTGAGCACTCATTGCATACAATTACAACCTTAAAATAAAATGGAACTTTATAACCTTTGTATTCATAAATATGCCATATCGACAAGCATGTTAGTCAAAAAGGTTGGACAGATTTTAAGTTGCGAACTACAACAAATAATTTTCGTATACCGTCACATTTTTATTTTTTTTTTTATTTTTTTTTTGTAAAAAATTCAGGAGGTTTAACTCGAATTTGAATTCAGATAATTAATGAAGATATTTTTATGAAATATGAAACATACTTTTTTTTTGCTCGAACTATATCAATACAAGTGGTAGAAGCGGTTACAATGCGCATCTCAATAGCTCTGAACTAGATGCTTCATGTTTTCGAATGTAATTGAGATATGATAGTGTTTAACTTACCAAAAAATGATTCCAACGCTCTTCTAGAAATCGTTGCATTTTACACGAAGCAAAACAAGACTGCTAAAAATTCCTTTCAAATATCTTTAATTTACATAAAGTTATAAACAGTAAAGTCCGGGAGGCAGCATCACATCTTGGCAACCAATTTCAGTGTCGATGATTTTAGTATATATGACAAATTAGATGCTGGTGGTAGCGAAACTTCCAGTCAGCTGGCACACTAGGAGGAGATGTTACCATAACAACGGTGCGCACTTCTCTGCAATGTTAAGTGAATTGCAACCTTTTTAGCGATGATGCCTTCGAGTCGCGGTAACATCAGTTATACAGGTGCTATTCATTCAGAACTGCAGCGGAGAGTGCGAAATTTGTAAGGTAACACCGCCCATACTCGTCGTTTCTACCAGCTGACTGGAAGTTTTGTTATCTTCTCTATGTAATCTGTCATATATGCCAAAATCATCGACGCTAAATGTTTTTGCAAAAATGGGACGCTGCCTCCCGGAATAATATTTAATTTCAGATTGGAGTGACACCATACAGTTTAAATATAAAAAAGATAAAGACACTAAAATACACTAGTTGTTTGTTTGATGTGCAATACAACATCTTAAAATTTATCCAATCTCTTCTGAATCACACTGAAACATGATACATGCAATGGGATAGATTGTTTAATTCAATTGTGCGCACAATTTAGATTTCCAAAGGCATCTTTAATATCAATTTCTGTCCCCAATGGCTTATAGACCTACAGTGTATTACGTCTTAAATATGAATAGTATTTAGGGACATTATTGCAGAGAGCATGGGGATGGGCCAGATTTCAACGGAATGTTACGTATAGAGCTATGTAAACAATCGTGTAATGACCATGTAATTAAACTTCTGTTTGGAATTTTTTTAAATTTATAACACACTTATTTTTTTCTTAACTAACAGGAAAGGAGATGACATTGTCAAACCTTGCTCATATATAAAATTTATACCAAAGTTCAATTAATGAAACATTTTGCATTACAATATTAGATTTGACATTCTCGGTTAGAGCAACAGTAAGGATTGAAAATTAACATTTAAAATTTTAATGTGCCACTTGACACACACCTGTGACTAATTATTGTTCGCTAGATGAGGCACGAAATTCAGTAGAGCATATGACCGGTGCCTTTGGCTTAAGTATTTGTATTCTCCTTTCCAGAATTCTACATTTCATCCCGCATTAAGCTTAACAATGCATTTTAGTGCAATAAATTAGTACTTGAAGAAAACAAAAACGAAAAGAAATATTAAAAGGATGTATTTATTATACAGAAATTATCTTATTTCTTCTATAACACGAACAATCAAATGCATAATTAAAACGTATAATTCTTCAGTATAATCATCTTTTAAAACTTATTCTGTTTCCTTCGTTAATTTATTTTCATAATTATTTCATTGAATATTACCAGAGTAATAATTCTAATTTCTATGCTATTTATCTTGAAATCGAAGCAATTAGCTGGCTTCTTTTAAAAATGAAACAGATACATATTTCACGTAATCCAGTTTTGTCTGATTTATAATCATTAACTAATCAAACAAACTTTTTAATATCTTAGCAGTAAAGTAAAATGATAAATGAATTGAAAATAATGGGCTTCATTAAACGACGAATCTTTTAACTCTCTACTTAAGACGTTTAATTAAGGCTTTTTAGTATTATTTTGGATTTTTAATGTTATTTAAAAATCTATTTCCTTTCATAATGATACACCTAAACAGGGAATTCACGTAAATGTACAAATGAAAGACAAGTAAACGTAATTAATGAAAACATCCGAAATTCTTTATCATAATTTTAATCCTACTATGTAATGCATTTTTAAAATGTACTGAACATCTTGCGATAAAATATGATTACTTAACTATTTAAATTCGTAATTAGAAAAGGCTGTTACACAATAACTCATAAACCCCTTCAAATTTGGCGGTATAAAAATATGTTGGAAGATTTATGTTGCTATCAAATCTGTAAAACACACATTTATTCACTTGATTTTTTTTTTTTTGTAAGAACTAAACAGTACACATTTTGTATGTATAGGTTAAATTATTTTACAATGTTATATAATAATGTATCTAATATGTTGCCTTTTTTTGTAAAATACTTGTTGCTTGTAAAATTTTGAAAGG
Organism: Maratus michaelseni; assembly: GCA_963931845.1. Lineage (NCBI taxonomy): Eukaryota > Metazoa > Arthropoda > Arachnida > Araneae > Salticidae > Maratus > Maratus michaelseni. Next base: position 173,540,208 of record OZ007591.1, read on the forward strand.
CAAGCGTTTATATTGTGTGAACTTTTGGTATGATCGGATCATTTTTTGTATCCAATATTACTCTTTAGAAGTACTCTATGAAGGTCATCTGAGTCTGTTATATCGAGTACGTGTCGGCGAAGGGAAATGGTTCGAACAAGAAATCAATGTATGTGATTTGTGATTTAGAACTTCAATTGATTGATGAGGTATTCAGGCTAAGAAACGCAGAAATTTCAGTGGCGTGTGAGCACCGTTTCACTCTTCGATGGATGTTTCCCCTTTCTGATTCAGTTTAGGCTGGGATAAATATTTTCTTAAAAGGAAATTGCTGTTGTACATGAACAAGTGATTTCGAGCTCTCAGAGTTCTCCGTTAGTAATTTGATGTATGTTATACAAAATTTCATTTTACTGATATTTTTCAAATGAATTGTCAGTTTTATTTGAGATTTTTTGTAGATAAAGTTGTTCAATATTAAAGTGTAATTTCATCACTGCCTTATTTAGTGTTTGAATTCTTTTTTCTAATTTTAGTATAGTTGGTTTGTTGATTTTTGTGTTTTACCATGCATCATGTTTAACAGGTTGTTTGGCATTGGTTATTAGAGGGCATATTGTATAGAATGATAAATTATATATCACCAAAAACAAAACATAATATATAGTTATTATTACCAGTTCGTTAATTTTATCCAAAATGCGAATATCTTCCAAAGTATTGACAGATTATTAAATGATACTGTTTGTCTTTAAGAAAGAGAAATATATTTATTGTGGATCTTATTGATAATATTTCTAATTGCTGAAATCATTTTTTTTTATTTAATTAACATTCGTTAACTAAAAAGGTTATCTGTATTTTCCATGTCGGTTAAAAGTGTTTATTATAAGGCTTTGAGATCAAACTAATAATATAATTACATAATTATTATATACATGTTAGTTTTGTACGAATAAACCTTAATTATTAGATTACAATCTATTCATGAAAGTAAAACAGCGTTAAACGCTAAAAATTTTAAAGTATTCAGAATGAATAAAATTTTATTAAAATTATAAAATGTAACTTCTAATAATAGAAAAGTAGCTTAAACGTTAGTCCCGTGTATAGTCACATATATTCAATAAGTATATTTTTTAACTTATGATTGAAAATGATTTATAAAAAATATATATTAATATAATACCACTATACATATACTGTTTTATTAATAAAAAATATATGTATTACCCATTAGGGTGGAGCGAAAACAAGGATTAATTATTTTTTTTCATGTAGAATTTTACTATAGTCGGCAAAATTTGCCTTTTGGGATTAGAATGAAGAATATAAAATTTTGTTGCAGTACTAAAATATTTTCAGGTGCCACAAAGGGCTTCAAAATTGACGTTTCTATGAAAAAAAAAGTCAAAACTTACATTCAAAAAATTCTTTTTTTGATCATTAAAGTAATATACTAATTTTTTGTAAACAGATTATTCAAAATATGATACTCTTGCAGAAAACCTACACATTCTATGTATTACTGATTTTTAGATGCTATTGCAAAAATATATATTTATATCTTGTAGAATTTAGCGATTTTCATCATATTAATTTTTATTAATTTTGCAGTAACATATTCTTATAGTACTACATTGAAATGAAAGAAATGCAATTTTTAATTATCGTACCTTAGTTAAACAAATGACACTTATTTAGAAAAATATTAAAAGAGTGAAACCTCTGATTTACGGACACTTATTGGACAAAAGAAAATGTCTGAAAAAGGTCAGATGACTGCAGGAGAGGAGTTGATAGTTATAACGATAGGTTAATTTTAGCTGGGAAATTTTAATTTGGCCGCAAGAGAGGGGTGACCATATATAAGGGTGTACGTTAAGAGAGATTTGACTGTATAATATTTTTAAAGGCAAAATGTTATTTTTATCAAACATTATTTTTCCAAAAGTCCATAGTAATCACACATGGTCCATAATAAATTTTGGTATTATCTTTTGAAAATGTATTTTCGTTTTTATAAATGCATTTCTTGCAGAAGTGCTACAAACGGGCAAGGATGATTCTGTAACTAATTTAACAGTCCCATCAACTGCTTGTGTGTGACATGGGGGGAAAACTGAAGTCAATACGTTGACCCTGATGGTCAGATTCTTTTGCTTGCTTTATTTACTGCTTTACTTTGTCATCCGAAATGTACACCGTCATAGGAGGTTCTGTTACTTTAACATCCTGTCATTGAATCATATCAATATAATTCGTGACATCAAAATTTATATAGGAATTAAAAATTTTCTGCTTCATTTCCATCCCCTGCTTTTACAATCCGGCGTAATGCAAACTCTCTTACATGACTTCTATCCTTGATAGCATACAAAGGAGGACATTTTTATGTGCAACAAAGTATGCATTTCTTTGACAAATTTGTAATAATTACATTTTTAATAGTCTAAATTAGGTAACGTAAAAAGCTGACAAGTTTTCACAAGTGCTTCGATCCATAGATACAAGATGTTTCAAATTTATATTAAACGAACAATGAAACAGTTGCATACACTTTCGAAATGCACTCAGTCAGTATTTGGAGATTTTGTGATGGGTATTCTATTCCCACATACCAGCGAAGTATTGTGTTTGTTAAGGTAAGCCATCGTGAATGACAAAGTTTTTATGGATTCTTCATAGACAAATCAGAAGAGCAACTTCCAACGGACACTGTGTTACACATTTCTAACAAATATTTTTGGCTCCATACTTAAATTATCCTTAATTTGCAGCAATGAAATGTTATTTTCAATAGGTGAAAACTCAGTCACTGGAAGTTCATAAAACTTTTCTAGTTGTTTCTTTATTTTTCCTCCAAATTCATTTTTAACTTTAGTTTTTCCATCTAGGAATCAAAATAGATGACGTGCGAACAGTTAATTTGCATGATATAGATATCAAAGCCCTGCAGAGGCTTCATAATTATTTTTCCAATAAAGCAATCGCACCATTATTTAATCCATTGTTCGGGGCAATTCCATCATATCCAATTGCAGTAATGTTTAAGTATTTGTTGTTGCCATTGAAAAATGTCATTATGCTGTCTTTTATACCTTTTTCAGTGCCAGAAATTGGTTTTACGTGTCCTAAAAACTTTGATCCAGGATCTGAAACAAGTGATATATGTTCTTGGATAACAGTTATTTTGTAATACTTAGTTCCTTTCTTCTCTTGCACAGTAGTCCTGTCTTTTCTTACATCAAAATCAATTACTTTCTGTAACTAGTTTTACAGTTTCTTCTATATATCATTTAAGGTTCTTTATTTGTTCTCGTCTAATTTTCATTCTGTCAATTACTATACTTCTTTCTTCATCACTAATCAGACGAACATCCACCAGAGCGGCGCTTGCAATTGTTGCAGTAATTTTTTCTGATACTCAAGTTCAATCGCAAGTAGAATCCACACATCGAAATGTCATGCGCATTTGACTATGGTTTTGATTACTTGACGTTTCAGAGACACTTGACGTAGAGGAAATAGCAAATTTGGGATCTAATACTGTGTCCTCTTCAGAACTTTGTTCTGTTTCTACCTCATTGTATACTATTTATGTTTTGTTATTTTTTCATTAAAATGTATTACGTAGTCAGTTTAGCATGTTTTGATTAAAGGCATTGTGTAACTTTTAATTTTATTTTTTACATTACTACTACAAGTGCATTCAGTAATTCAGTTGCAAATTTCAACGAAATTGCGAAATTTGTCAAAATTTTAATAAAAACATTTCTTGCGGCATCTCTAAACATAATCTAATTAGGCTGATATTTAATTTCCGTTTACATTTTGATCAAACGAAACTTATGAAAACTATGGCCTATTGAAAAAAAAAATCATAATTGCGAAATTTGTCAAAATTTTAATAAAAACTTAAAGTTTGCCCTTCTTGCGGCATCTCTAAACATAATCCAAATATGCTGATATTAAATTTTCGTCTTTATTTTGTTTCAAAAGCAACTTTTGAAAACTATAGCATATTGAAATTAAAAAAAATATATATATAATTGCGAAAATTGTCAAAATTTTAATAAAAACCTAAAGTTTACCCTTTTTGCGGCACCTCTAAACATAATCCAATTACGCTAATATTTAACTTCTGTCTTTATTTTGATCAAAGGCAACTTTTTAAAAGTAAAGCATAAAAGAAATTTCGTTCCATTCTATTACTCATATTCTTAATTTGGGAAATAAAGACGCATCGCAAAGTTATCCTCTATATTGAAATGTATTTTATTCGACTAAATCTCATTGGAATTCCAATGTTATTGTCAAATTAAACAATTTTAAATAAATTGAATTTTGTTGCAATTTATTTTTTTTAATTTTAACTAGGTCTTTTTTTATAATTTTTTTTAAATGATGTGATGCTATTAAAATTAATATTACATATCTCTGCATAATAATGTCAACAGTATAATTATTTTTATGAGTTAATGTACACTGAATTCTACTTTATGATTAATTAAATAAAGCGGACGGAGTTTTATCTTTTCCACTAAAACTTTGTTCCATAAGTATTTTAAAATGTAATTTCAGATAATATACATGAACTTTTTTCACATTATGAAAAGACAAGCCGAAACACTTAAACTTAAGTAAATTTCAGTATCGCAAAACAGCTGTTGATAACGAAAACCATTTTTCAAAATACTGCAAAAATATTATTATTCCTTTTCTTACACTATTGCAAAACTATGAAGAAAAGGACGAACAAAAATTCTTACGTGGTTTTTATGCCAAACGAAATGATGTATCCTCAGCAAATAGGAAATATTCCAAGAATAATATAGAAAGTCAACAAAAACAAGAAAGGCTAAAATAACATGTTTTCTTCGCGTCAAAATCCAATCTTGGGGCAATAAACTGAAGACTATCAGAGCATATTTTTTGTTGTGTTTATTTCTTATGTTTGGCTTCATGTAATCATAAATAATAACAGTAATTTTCTATAAATAAGTAAATGTATTCGTTTCAAAAATCAATATATGATAGCTGAGTTATGTATCACATATTGGAATAAAATTAATAATAGCAGCTTTTTTCTGAATCTAGTGGCTACATGCGTTGATTCTTAATTGTGTAATTATTGACGGATGCATGAAATATTTTCTGAATTATTTTTTTATGTGATGAAGTGCAATTATATCAAAATAAAGTTATACCAAATAAAAAATTATAATCTGCATATTACTAGGGTAGTGGTAGCACAATTATGTTATTGAGATATATATAAACTTAATTTATGTATTAAGGGAGTATATAAAAATATATAAAGTAACTATATTTAAAATTATTTAGTTAAAATAGTTTTAGCAATAATCACCCAATATTTATTTTACTTGAAGAAAATTATACCGTATAGCAAATTATATATTAACTTAAATCTAAAAAATCTCTTTATAATTTTTTTTTGTTTCTTTATTATGTGTTGTAACATGATTTAAGTTGTAACATGTTGTAACATTAAGTTGTAACATGATTTAAGGTTTAAGTTGAAATATATTTAGTATATTTATACTTCATTCATGCTATTCTCCATAGATAAGGAGAAAGGGAGCACTAAAAAATATGTTAAAGCGACTTCTTACAGAAACAACTGCAGCAGGGAACTGGCATTTATTGATTAATGAGCTAGATGTAGTTTGATAATATATCGGATAAAAAAGCAACCTTATTATTAATCACAGAAGGTATGAGTGGGGTTGTTCTTCAACCATATGCAAGTTTAAACTCCAGAGCTGAGCAAAGTCAGTTAAACATCTGAAATATTTTCTCAAAACATTCGGAAAGTACAGTTTGGTAAATTTAACGATTCCTGAATAATGCATGGCCCGAAATGTATCATTTTTTCAGATGAATCATAATTTTTCTCGTTGAAAACTGCTAATACAGCAGGAGACTCACAAATCATAACATAGAGCATGCAATACATGAGATGTATAATTAGCAGCAGTGATGTAATATTTTGGGGACATTTGTTAGGGTATCGCTTAATTATTAAAATATTAAAAATTCCAAAAACACGACAAACATTAAAAACATTACATTTCACTACAAACATTACAAACGAGTTTAAAGTACTTTAACTTACTGCCTGACCATTTACACACTTTTAACAATATATTCTTTCCGAATTGTCATACAGTTCAATGTCTTCCAATTTGATTCCCACCCTATGCTAATATTTGAAAACATTACATGAGAAAATTAAAAAAGTCAGTTTGAAAGAGTTTTGTCTCTCGTGCTGGCAAACCGAAATTGTCTACGGATTCTTAAATCCATTACTCTGCGAATGATTGGAGACATCAGTTATGAGTTGCTCGGAAGGACTTCGCACTTGAAACGAATCAATTAACCACTTCCAAGTCGAGCTACTGCTGTTATACATGCAAAATATTTACCTAAGATACACTTTGTGAAATAACACAGTTTAATCTTTTAATATTAATTACCTTTGTCATATTTTATTTTAAAGTGGGAGTATTTAGTTTCATTTAACAATGTACGTCAAATCCATATAAAAAAAACCAAGATAATGGGTTATTATCAAATTTGCTATTTAAATATTTAAAGAATTATACAGGATATGAAAATAATACTTTTTATTTAATATATATTTTTTAAATACGGAATACCTACTGTATGTTTTATCATGAAAATAACTCAATTCATATAATTAAATTAAATTACACTCTGTATAAAAGAAAGTACTTTGTAAAAATGTATTTGGTATTTATGTACCAAATGTATTTGGAACTAAAACATCTACTATATTACATTTTTATGAAAAGAAAATCATGAAAATTATAAAATAATAATAATAATCTCCTAACTATGACGTCACTTTCAATGGCAAAGATAATTAATGCATATTGAAATTAAAGTTCGCAACTAAGAAAAACTCAGAAAAGGACGTCGTTTTTGTATAATCATTGTGGATTTAATTTTTAGGAATAAAAATGTAAAATTTCATTTAAAATTCATATTTCTTTGACAATAGAGGCATCGGATCGAAATTAACAACCGCTCTTTATAAAGTTTTTTTTTTTCGGAAATTGAAATAGAACTTTAGTAAATATAACGCCATGCCATTTTGATGCATTTATTACCCTTTTTTCGGAACGGCCAGGTTTTTCGTATATTTTCTTTTACACGCGCCAAAGAAACAATGCATCTTCGAATTTTCTATGATTAGGTATTTATCTATGATTAGGTATTTTTCTATGATTAGGTATTTTCTACGATTAGGTATGATTTGGTAGGAAGAATGTCATTTTCCCCTGATTGTCGTTTTAATGATTTATGGGCAGAGATGCAGAGAGTTTCGTTACAGTGATATACAGATATCACAAAGGTCACAGTTTTCGCATTAAAATGATAAAGTATAACAGAAAATATTGTTGCCCCAAAAATTTATTTCATTATACTCAGAATATGAGAATAGAGATCAGCCATACTAAACCTTTTTTTCCCCGTGGGCTGCAAACATATGTTTTCAATATTGCACGGGCCGCAACACAATTGTATAATTTTGAAGCAAAAAAGGATTATTAAAACAGTAAGAACAAAAGTAGTATAACAAAACATTGTAACAAAGTTAATATCAGTAGGGTTGAATGTTTGCCGCGGGAGAAATTTTGCCGAAAGTTTTAATACCACTATTTCAAAACAGTATACTTCACGATAGATTTCTTTTGCAATTGTTGTAGAAATATGCAGTAAAGATTGTTGTTTGGAAGTAGTGGTGTAAAAGGTTTTTAGTGTCGTTTTTTTTTTCACGCAACAAACTTTTAACCCCAATAAACATTATTTAGCTATATATTAAGCATAAGAGTTATTAATATAACACTACAGAATTTCCAAGTTCTAAAGAAAAATAAATCAAATTTTCTTTAATAAATCAATCTTTTCCCAATTCAAAAACATTATTATTTTCAATGTATTAGTGCAAATTTAATTAATTTGGAATAATATTTTATTGGTGTTGAAGAATAAAAATTATTTTATTCCCCACTGTACCACAAATAGGAAGGACTACATGTAAAAAGAACATTTGACTAAGCAAACAGCATTTAAGATGTTTCAACATGATTTTAAATTAATTATCAATCACAAGACAGATTTTGTCACCCCGTGAAAATATAAAAAAACAGTGAAGGTCTTAAATAACTTGTATCATAATTAATTTTTATGGATTAATGATTGTGTGTTTTGGGCCGCACATAAAAGGTCACTTGGCCGCAGATTCAGTATGACTGATAATGCAAATACCATTTGTAGACTAATTTATTGATTCATATGTTTAGTAGCTGTCAACCTAATGGCTTTTTCCAAAATCTAATAAAATCAAGTTTTATTAAATTTTAGAAACAAACATTTCATTAAATCATTTTTCTGGCTCAGTTTATTTCCCCTTTGGGGGAAAAAACAGAAGGTTTGAAGCTTTAGAAAAGATTTTATGGATATTAAAGTTTATCTTAACCTCAGACTCCCCTTTCATTTATTGGTATACACTATTAAGAAGGCTAATTGAAAGAATATGTTAGAATTTTATCAATTATCAAAATTGTTTAGAAGTTAATAGATAGGAATTATACTATCATTCGATCTGTCGGATAACTAAAAAAATCTCATTACAAATATGATTAATGAATATTTAGAGGGCAAAAATAAATTGCTCAAAAAAATGGAAATTTCTAACATGTTGACTGGGGAAAAGAGAAATATTTTGTTTAGAAAAAGGAGGTATTAAATTAAGAAGGTCATTAAAAATATCTAAACCTGAAAAAAAAGACACTTTTCTAATGCAAATGACTCTTATACAAAAGAAAACAATTAACCTTGCTTAGTATAATGCTGTATCTGCTTGGTATATGAAAGATAAACAGTTTTTATAAAATCCGATGTAGATATTTATTCTGGCAAAATTATAACCGGGAGGAGAGGGAGCGAGGATTGCTTAAACATGAAAAATAAATTAATAATAATTAAATAAATAATAAAGTTAAAAGAAAATTAAAAGCTAACAAGGGTATGCCCCCCCCTCCCCTTCCTTGATGCTAGCGCCCTTGTAAAGGGTTTGCTTTCGGCATTTTATTGTTTACCGATATCGGACCATATTCGGAAAGAGTATAGCTAATTATCGGATACGCTCGGTACAGTATCGCTGGCGGCGTTGCCGATACCGTATCATATTTGGTTGGTGTGCGGACAATTGTCGGTTTACGATTGGCCCGGTATTTTGCCGAAGTCGGCATTGCCGATACCGGACCGTATTCGGTAGGTGTGCGGATGACTGTCGGAATACAGTCGGCACAGTTTCGTGCCGACGGTACTATCGGCATTGCCGAAACCGGACCAACTACGTGCCTAAACTATCGGGCGTCAGTCGCGCGGCGTATCAAAAAAGTTACGGCGGTGGTACCGGCAACCGGTATCGTGCCGTTACCGCGGGCGACGGCAAGCGGCTATCGCCCGATTGCTTACCGGTAGCTCTGTGTTTGCTGGGTCGTGTTTTAAGGATATTACATTTTGTTTATTTTACCAGGAGACACTCGTCTTATACACAGGCAATGCAGTAAAGATCTGCTAGTTATCAATATCTGTCTTATGTAAGATACATGGCTCACAAACTCTGATAAATAAAAGTACGATTGGAGAAAACTGAATAAACTATTAAAACTAAACTGGATTCATTGATTTTTAGAAGAGTAAATAATTTGTTTTTGTTTTTTCATTCTACTGATATTATATTTATTTCGCTGTTTATTTATAAATATATGTAAAATAAAGTAAAAATATATTATCACAATTCATAAAAATACATATTTTCTTTATATTGCAAACTTTGATCTAATTTAGCGTTTCTTCATATATGCATAAAATAAAATTTCATATGTTATAACAACAATTTGTAAAAATGTTATTAAATAAATAAATATTAGTTTTATGTAGTAACACAAATATTTTCTTCTTTCATAAGAAAATAAAACGGGTTTCAAAGTTTTTTTTTCTGATTAATAGATTAATTTAATAAGTATTGTCTGGATTCAAGATATTAGCCAGAAATAACAATTTCTATTAAAATATCGCTTAGTTTCAAAATTGATTTGTTGCACGATTTTAAAATATGAATTTTAATGTACATTGATTTATAAAACATTGTTTTTAACTTTTTCTTTGTCACGATGCACTTTAATGTATACTAATATTATATATATATATATATATATATATATATATATATATATTAAGTGTATGTGTGGGGGGGGGGGGAGATCAATGGAACTACCTAACAGATTTCAAAAGTGATGGTGGCAAATTGATGGTGACAATCCCTCCTCTAACATAGACTATATTTTATTTTGGTGTCACTATCTCAGGAGGGTGAGGTAGCTAAAAACCTTCTAAAATTACAATTAATGAGATACTGCAGGGGCTATAAATTTCAAATTTGACATGGTAGTTTCTCATAGGATGTAAATGCTGTCTAACTACAGTTTAAAAAAATTATTGAAATTTAAAATGTTGATATAAGGGAAAAGTATTCTAAAAACATTCTAAATTACGATTTCTATGGAATTGTTAAGGACAGAAACATGAAAATTGACGTGGCTTCTATTTCTTATGATGCAATTCACACACAGAACAGTGTTTTTAAAAAATCTAAATTTAAAAAGGTGAAAGAGGAAAAGACGATCTAAATTACGATTTTTGTGATACTGGAAGGATTTGAAACTTGAAATTTAGCATGACCGATACCTTTAAGATTCAAATGCTCGCTAACAATGATTTGTAAAAAATTTCGAAATTTAAAAGGGTGAAATGAGTGGAAAGCGTTCTAAAAACTTTCTGAATTACGATTTCTGGGGAATTGTTAGGGATAGAAACTTGAAATATGACATGGCTGTTACTTTTATGGCATAAATGGTCGTACAGAACAATTTGTAAAAAAATCGAAATTTAAAAGAGGGAAATCCGCGAAAAGCGTTCTAAAAACATTCTAAATTGCGATTTTTATTGAATTGTCAAGGATAGAAATTTGAAGTTTGACATGACTGTTGCTATTAAGGCATAAGTGGTTGTACACAACAGTTTTTAAAAAATGAAATTTAAATGTGTGAAAGAGCGAAAAGCGTTCGAAATTAAGTTTCATTTGTAACAGTTGTTTTGAACTGAAGGCTCGAAATTTGTAATTTGGCATTACTGTTACTCTAGAGACGTAAATGCTCGCCCGGAACAGTTCTAAAAATGCGAAATCTAAAAGGGTGCAGCAGCAAAAAAATTCTAAAACTGCAGTTTATGTGGTACAGTTGGTATAAAAGCTTGAAATTTGTAATTGTGGTTACTTTTAAAATGTAAATGCTTGATAAGAACGGTTTCTAAAAAAATTCAAAATTTAAAAGAGTGATATGAGTGGAAAACGTTTTAAATTACGGATTAGAATTTCGGGTTTAATAGGGTTAGAATCTTGAAATTTAAACCTAATCTAAACTTGAAACCTAAAATCCTTCTAAACTATGATTTATCTGAAATTCCTATGGATAAAAACTTGAAATTTTACATGGCTGTTACGTTAGCGGCATAAATTCATCCACAGAAGAGATTAATTTTTTTTTTAAATTTTAATGTGTGCAGGAACAAAAAGTTTTTAAAATTGCGATTTCTGTGGTAAAGTTGTTATAGACGTTTTCTGAACCAGAAGCTTGGAATTTGACATGGTGCTTACTTTTAAGATGGAAATACACGTTTAGAACAGTTTCTAAAAAATTGTAAATTTCAAATGAAAATTGAATGGAAAATCTTCAAAATACATTCTAAATTACCATTTATTCGGATTTAATTTTACCCCTTCTTATTCATTTAAGTCTCATGTTCGCCTAATGCAGTATAAGAATAAAGTTTACTCAAAATGTGGCTTAATTAGTCATTTTAGAACTATCCGTAGCAGTGTAATATCTTCTAATAAAAATGGCCTACGATTACCATTTAGCATATTTTAACAAGTATGTGAGCAAACCCGTGGGTTTTTATAGTATATAATTAAATTGTCACTGCACACATGGGTCCATTGCCATACATCTATAGCACACTTAAATTATTGTCATTAAAAGCATATGAAAGCAATATATCTATATTATAAAGCAACATGTTTGTGTGTAATTAAGACGTCATATTCACGGTAGCAACTCCCGACTAAATTGTATTACTTTTACTAAAATTATTTTAACTCTAAACATTGCACAATTTTCGTAATACACCATCGAAAAGGGGGATGGAAATGTAGTTTATTTCAAAGCTGTATCACGATTTACTGATTTTTTTTTCGGGTTTTACAAATAGTTTGCAAGCATGCATTGTTTTAACAATCTTTTTCTATAATGTGCAGCTTGATTACGAAAATATTAATCCGTTTGCACTTAAAACAGTATAAGAAGTTCAGCGATTGTTTGCTGCTAATATTCCATAACGAAATTAAAACTTCATCAATAAATAAATAAAATAATTATATAATATAAATAAAAGACAAAATTAACAGACATGTAACCAAACTACGTGCTAAAATCACTGAAATTAGCAGTATGAAAAAAGGCTGCTGGAAGTAGTGAAATCTTTCGCGATTTCTTCAGATATTAACTCCCGGTATACTTCTAATACGTCCGTATATCTTTTAATAAATTTCAAAACATAGTATAAATTTATTATTGATATCTTTGATAATGTGTTTGTTGTTAGTGGGCAAGCTGAAAAAATGTATTAAAATATATGAAATCTATGAGATGTTTGGCAGAAAAAATTCTGCTGATGAATAAATGAAACTGTTAAATGACACATTTGAGAAAGAAACTAAGATTTTTTAGGAGTTTTTTTTTTTCTAAACCCAGCCTACTGAACAACCGGATGTATACCATATATCAGACAAAGTTTACTTCAAAAAATGACAGGTAGTCGCTTCTCACATTTAAGATTCTTAAGGGCACATCTATGATTTTTAAACAAAATTTAAATGTCGGAGCATACTTTGTATGCCATGGCAATAAGTCAGTTTTTACCATGCAGTAATATTTTAAAACAAAATTCAGGAAGTTTGTCATTACTTAGATGATGGACAGAAAAGATGTTATTATTTTTTTTTTATCGAAGCGAAGGTAAGATGCGGCACTCCTCTAAAACACTCTGAGACAAATTCTGCTAAGAATTTATCAAGGGTTTACAGAGGAATTTTTCCAGGATGATGACTCTCAATGTATAGTTTTTGTTTCAATTAGTTCCCTGCCTCTCCCGGGAAGGAAAATTATATGTTATTATCTTTCACGACCCTATCCATTAAAGTCAATTGGTAGAGGAATTTTAAAACATATTTTCGAAATATGGAATACTTTTTAATATCTCACAAACTCTCATAATATATCAAGGCTTTGCAGACGAAATTTTACAAGCTAGTGATTTTCAAGTACATGGGGATAAGGTAAGAAGTTTTTCAATTTTATCCAGTGTCCCCCACCACCCAGGAGCAAGGCAAAACTATAACCTCTGATCTTTCAGGGCGTTTCTGATGATATTTTACTGGATGGTAAATTTCAGAACATAGGAGTAAAAGAAGAAAGATCTTTTCTAAAAATTTGCTCTCGTACCTGCATGGGAGGCAGGAAAAGTTTTCAGCATAAACCGTTATAAAATACAGTCCTGGGATACGAAGATTATTTATTTTCATTACTTGCCCTTTCAAATCTATATTTCCTGATCCATCTGGGTCATCTGGTTCAGTTTAAATTTTGCTGAAGGATAAATTTATGAACATAGTTGCGTAATACGAAGAATTATTTTTAAAAGTCAGTCCCGCCTGATTCTTCCACGTTCTTAAATTCCTATCTCAGGATCTTTTAAACCCTTTCAGATCTCTAGATACTCCCTCTTCTCAACTCAAGTAATTATTTTTGTATAATTAAAAATAACTCTAGGATTTAAAACACTAGTTTTACCTAATCGGAAACGTATCGTAGTTATTAAAATAAAGAATATCACCTACATTTTTTCAACTAATTCAGTGTGCTAATATATGCAAATAACTATATGGTGTCAATTACTGCCACTACAAGAACTAAATTGTTCATACCTATTTCTTAACAGAGAACTTTGCACAGATTTTATTTATTTATTTATTTATTTACTTTATACTTTTCTACTGGTGATTTTTATAAATATTTTGGTTGTAGTTTCTGCAATATTATTTTTATGTTGATCGGATAATTTGTTTCCATATTATTTTCCGTTTATGTTTATTAGGCATTTTTTTTTGTACGGACGAAATTTTTCTTAATTTTTCTGTCAAAAAAATAAACTGCATGAATAGATCATATAATTCTTAATTCGAATGAAATATTTTTACAAATTGATGAATTTCGGAGCGTTAATTTCTTTTCCAAATTTTATCTATATTTTATCGGAATATTATTCCGTTAATAATTGATGTGTAATTTAAATGTAATTCGAAACAATTAGTTTACTTCTTCTAAGAGCTTAACATACATGTGTTTTACAGAATCCGGTTTTGTCGCCTTTGTAATAATTAACTAATCAAACAAACTTTTAAACAACTTTGTATTAAAGTTAAATGAAGTGACAATAATATGCTTCATTAAACATTGAAATTTTAACTCTCCGTTTAACGCTACTAATTAAATCTTTTTTCATAATAATTGAGACATAGAATTACATTTAAATTCTATATTTTTCCAGAATAATATATTACATAAATTGAGGATTCACCAATCAGCATTTAAAGGTAAATAAATATAAATTAATGATATAATTCCATATTTTTCAACCAAATTTATCTATATTATCTTATATATTTTAAAATGTATTACTTATCTTGCGATAAAATATAGTTATTTTGCAAACTAAAATAACTAATTAGAAAATGATCGGAAATAAGAACATATAAATAAGAAAAAAAATCCCGAACCTTATTTCCAATCATTGCATAAATGGCGTTGGAACATTATATTCCCCTATTATTACTATATTTAAAATAATTAATTAATATGTTTTGGAAATGATAATTTATCTAATATATATATATAACCTTCATTTTCGAGTAACGATTTGTATAATGTAAATTATAAAAATATTTTAAATATATTTTTATATTTTATATACATAAATAAAATGTGATACGTTTTCATAAACTGTTTATGCCAAATTGAAATGAATAGGAATTAATCGATTACGGATGTACGTACACCATTGATTACTAAAAATGTGATGGTTGAAAAAATAGCATCTGTGGTTACTTTCATAGTTTCATATTTCTATTAATGTAATTTTCTGAAATTGCTCTGATTTATTCAAGATGGAGAATAATGTTGTTAAAAAATGTTAAGACAGTTTTAAATGAAGATCTGTTCAAAATTATAGCTCAAAAACATAGAGAACTGGCGACAGATAAATAAAGTTATAAGGAATCATTAAATGTCAATTTTTTTTTTTAAATCTGGAAAGTAAACAATGTATATTACTGCTAATAGTTATAATTCAAGATATACGTTATTAAAATTTTGATGCAAATGATTTTGTATAAGTGAATTTCGTTTGCTCGACTTATTAAAAGGTTTTGATATCAAAAGTAACACAAAATATCAAAATATTTAATGTATACACTTTTACTTATTATTTAAGGGTTAAGGATAAAAATGATGACTGTCACCAAGTAGTTCTTCTGCGTTATTTCCATTTACATGTATGGGGGTACCATCTTTATGTGTGAATAGATCTAGTTTCAACAGTTTTGTTTCAAAGGGCAATTTTTTTTTAACAAGAAGCAAGTGAGAGTACATTTCTAAAGATGTCAGATGGCAGTGACACAAAAAGTGGATAATCATCGTTTAACCACTTTACATACAATGTGATCAATCCGTACGATATAAATAAAGAATGTAATGCTAATGAGTTAAAATTTATCAAACATTTTTACACTAATTTATATACGAATTATTGAATCTAATCTTAAACAATAACCAGAAGGGGAATCATTGATCATTTATATATAATTTTTAAATCGTATAATGTTTCATTTTAATTTTTAATTGTAGAGTTAATATAATACGACTACATATTCTGTTTTGGTATCAAAGGTTATATAATACAGGTATCCCAACGCTAAGGAAAACAGATGAAACACAGCATTTAGTTCTATTATAAATTGTTTTTATGCGATAAACTCCCATTTGCAATTCAGAGTTATTTTGCAGCTAAACAATCACACATTTCATTTTCTTTTAATTTAAACATTTTTAATTTTATGAGCTGTTTCTCATGGGTATAAAATGATACAATGGCGTTAAAATTAATGTAATGTATTTCTAAATTAAAAATAAATAGATTAAGATTATTTTTGTGAGACATCGATCGTACTATTACCACAGAAAATGGTATTATTTTTATGCATAAGAGAAATTTAATTTTTAATTAAGTATATAAATAAAAGACAGATTCTTTTCCTTTCCAGTTTTCGGTTAAAAGTATTTATTTGCACAAGAATTATAAATTTAGATGTACAATATTTATATATTTTTCAACATTAAGGAAATTATTAAACCTATATAAATTTCACCATCGTAAAATAGCTGTTGATAAAGAAATCCCTTTTCTAAATAACTGTGAAAAATATATTGTGTTTCCTTACACTATTCCGAAATTCACAAGAAAAAAACGAACTAAAAAAACTTCCTACGCAGTTCTTACGATGTACGAAATGATGTATCCTCAGGAAATAGTAAATATTCCATGAATAATAAACAAAAACAAGAAAGGATAAAATAACATGTTTTTTTTCCCATAAAAATCTAATCTCGTGTCAATAAAGTGGAACCTATCAGAACACAGTTTTTTCATTCTTTGTTTTATTATGTATGGATTTACGTAAAAAAATAATAACAATAATTTGTTATAAATAAATGCATTAATTTCAAATTATATGGTATATGTTTGCGAGTTGACACAATATTGATATAAAATTAATAACAACAGATTTTTTTTATATCTAATGTCTACTTATGTTGTTTCTTATTTGTATAATCCAGTCGTGAGGTGTAAAATAATTCAATAAATAAAATTTTGGTTGCTTGGTTGTTTGAATAAGGTTTTATGGTACAAAGTCCCTTTAGTGTAATATTGCGCCAAAACAAAAGTTTAGAACAACAACAACAAATTAAAGTTTAAAATGGACTTAAAACTTTGTCATAAAGACAAGATGAATGAAAATAACACAGTCAAATGAAAAGAGTAATGTGATGTTCAATATGTAATTAAAATCATTCAATGAAATTGTATCACCATGTCTAAAAGAGACAAACACATGTTGTCACAGTTAATATATATACAATCGTAAACTAACAGTCGGTAAAATGCCCAAAATTTCTTGCAGATACATATTTATTTAAACTGTAGATTATTAAAAGAAACATAGTTAAAATCACGTAGCCTCGAATACCTCAAAAACAGTATTATCTTCATTTGAGTCAGAATTGTAACAATCTATAACAATACCCTCCTTCGTATAGTGCAGCATTTGTTTGGAATCCTTTGTAATTGAAAGCGAAGAATCAAGACACGATTTCTTGTTATTTCCCGTCACAGTTTTCCACTGTGAAGAGGCTTGTGTTGCGGTTTTCTTTCCATCTTTCTGTGCACATGATTTTTGTTTTGCTTTTTGTGTATGGAAAACAGGTTTTCCCAATTTGTTTGCAGATGAAACAGAAGTTTGACCTGACTCATGTTCGGTTTACTGTTTAGATTGACGATTAGAGTAGTGTATTTTCACAGGTTCTGATGGTGGTGGCCAAAGTTCTAGTGCAAGTACAGCTTTTTAATAGTGGCACCGTACATATTACGGGCTTTCTTCTTTATAGTGCTCGTTAGTGTCATAGATGAATCATTTAGGAGAAAAGAGATTTGAGTGTGGGTGCTTATGTGCCTTAGAGATTTAGATTGTTGCTTGAGTAAACTAGATTAAGAAACCCCGACAGATGTGGTTCTGGATTCAACAATTTGGCGAGCTTCAGCATAATAAAGTTTTTGAGTAATTTTAACAGCAATAATTCCTTTTTCACGGATCCAGTTTGGACAAGAGCGGGAGTATGCTGCATGATCATCTTTATAGTTTGCACAGTGTTCAACTTTATTACAAGAGTTACTGTCATGGCCAATTTCTGAACATCGTGCACATCTAACAGAACCATGACAGGTAGTTTTACTGTAGCCATAACGCTGGAATTTAAAACATCGGAAAATCTTAGGATAGGACAGTTCAGGTATGCAGCTTCAATTATAGTTGTAGAGTAGGGCTATTGAAAGTCAGAATAATGTGCTTTGTAGGAAGCACTTGCTCATTCCGACGAAATGCTTTTGCAATAAGAAAGGGAGATGTTCTCTTAAAAGAACCATCAGAAACGCTATAAGTGTATTTAATAATGAAGATGCGATTAAATAAATTATTATGTGCAATGTGATGATCTCCACATGGGAGAGAGGTAGAAGGAATTGAAGTATTTCCATCCATATTAGAGAGAAAAAAATTCAGACCCCGGTCGCACCACACCCTACCGAGCATCTTCGTGCACTAGTGCTAACCAGGACCGATACTTTCACAAGAAACACTTATGTCAGTTTTCACTCTTAACCAGATGACTAGTATGTGACAGCTCACTTGATCCCAGGTCAGTGACAATTCACTCAGTAGCCGATTGATCCATACGGGACCAATATGCACCTGTTGTCTATCTGAAGCAGAGGCCAAAGCAGTGTGTTGGTTTCCCTCAACTGCCAGGATCCCCCTTCCCAGGGACACGGGTCTCCACACAATGCAAACACGAGGGTGGTTTACAATTCTCCATAACTCGATATGGACTGGATGATATCGGCTTATGTAGAATTGCTCTCACATCGGAAAAGGAAACTACAATGAGAGTGAAACAAAGAGGAAATGTTAGACAAACGAATTGATAGGAAAAAGAAAAGAGAAATATCGCTCACGTGCTCGGGGTTGCGAATCTCGTGAATACCTAAAGAAGGTATCCCCGCTGGTGGAAATACAATTTTTATAAGATAAATTAGGATTTTCTCGAAAACAAAATTTAGGTTTAACAATCGTGTATAAGTTATTAATAAAGTGAAATAACAGTTTGCTATATATTCATATATATATATATATATATATATATATATATATATATATATATATATATATATATATATATATATATATATATATATATGTATGAATTTTATCACGTGGCACGCAGCACATCGGAGCATTAAGGTTCGAAAAGCAGAAACTCCCCTGTTTTTATAGCAAGCAGAAGTTGGAGTGTTATCTTGGAGATAAAAGAATTGAAGTAAATTCTTATCTTCAATGAGGGTTGACTTTTGCTTTATAAGGATATTTTATTTATTTTTTATTTTTAACATTTCGCAAACTTGCAAGTGAATTTTGGGTGTTGTTTTTCTAGGGCATATTTTTATTTTGGAAGGGTTGATTTTTGTCTCTCCTGCTAATCGGATTCGTATTCTGTTAAATGGAACAGTTATTATGTAATATATGCATGCTAAAAGTTGGTCCTTTTGTTAATACGTAGTTGTAATACATATATTTATCTATAAGTGGACAATTTGATTTTTCAGTGTTAAATCATTATTGTTATACAGCAGAATTTTCAAAATTTGATATCGGGTTTAAAAGTGGAAATGTGTTTGACGTAACGCGCTATACTGATAGACAAGCTATTCATTTTTTCTCAAAAGGGGCTGAGAAATAACTTTAGCGTCTGAATTGTATTTGAAAGTAGTTCTCTATATAATGCTTCATTATGAACATTAGTTTATTTTTTTTATTTTTCATTTTAAACATGTTTTCTGCTTCATGATTAAATTTTGTGTTGAAATATTTTAGTGAATTTCCTTTCTTTAAATAAGTTTTAGCAGTTTTGAGTACTTGTTTTAATAAGGTATTTTTTGAATGAAATAATTTTTACAAAGTATAACATAATTTTTTTATCAACAAAAAAGAGTTTTTGCTTATGTGCTGCATTCTATGTGAAGCACTACTGTCAGTTCTTCACCACTATTACAAATTTTACGCAATAAGCATACAAGTATGAATAAAAATTATTTAAAAATAGCGCCGTAAATATGCACTTATAAATTTTCAATTATCTCTCATTTCCATAGATTGTCACAATTTTTAGTGTTCATATCCAACAAGAGAGAGACAATAGTATTTCATGGTACTAATAAATGCTAATGATACATAAAATATAAGTACTTATACATATTCTTTTCAATAATTACGAAACTTAAGTTATAAAACAGCTTTCTTTTCAAAAATATAGCATACGTCGATCTTATTCCCTGCAACCTGCTCCCTAGTTGTAGTTATAGACTTATCCCATCTCCAATTTCATTTTTCAAAATGTTTTCGGAGGGTCATTGACGGGCTCTGCAGCTGCCTCGTCGTTTCATATTTAATCTTGTGAATAATGTCCCGAAAATATCACATTGCATTTCCGGTACAAAACGAAATTAATAGCCCTATGTTTTCGGATAAGAAAGATTATCTAGTGAAGTAGTCAAACTGCGAGTCACAAACTTGTGGATAATCACTGGTCAGTATGAAGAAGCATTGTTATGATGCAAGAGTAATCTATACTCTTCACACAAATTTAGCCGAACATGATCGCGGAAGAGCTGTAACACCCTTCTTCCTAAATACACAAATTAAAGCCAATAAGACCGCATCCGTTCAGTTTTTGAATCGAAATTCATGGTCTATTTAGTACTTAATCATCCTTACAATCTTCGCGAGTTTCATAGAAACGCTTGATTTAATTAAAAAAAGGTGGTTTACTTTAGTGAGGTCTAATCCTTATCATCCACAAGAGATAAAATTAGGGTGGCATAACAATTCTACAAGAGGTAAAAACGGGGTGCAAAAACAAAGTCCACATTTAGTATTACGCTAATTTCTATGGTTCCATGTTTGACGGTCACTGATTCGCTAGTGGTATACACGCAAAGAGAGCAGAGATAGAAATACATCACTTCTAGTAAGTAAGTTCGTGAATTTATTGGTTAAACTATGCATATATATATATAGGTTGGCTGGATAATATCCTTTCCCGCCCATCACTTTTAAATAAACTGAAAAACATCTTTAAGTTCTTGAAAGATCTATCTAATTTGACCCGCTCCTGAGCTACTTACTTCATTCCTGGCATGAACATCATTCAAACATAAACCATCTTCACTGCGCAGTGTCTAGCTGGATGTATGTCTCCGGCAGTGAACTACCTGTAATGTAAATTAAAATAGTATCACCTTAGCATGTCTATTTCCACCCCACCCCCTGTCGCGTTTTCTGTCGTGTTCAGCTCTGGCTGTAGTATGTGTTTTTTAAGACTTTAATAAAGGGACCGGGAGGGACATCTATGCTCTACAGGTCAGGATCCGAGTCTGAGCAGTCCCTCTTAGGCATTCAATATATATATATAGTGGAACAATAGATATGTAATCATCATTATCATCATCATCCGTTTCTGGATATTTTATGCTTTAAAACAGAAAAATAATAATTATGAGAAAACATTGTGATTTATATTTTAAATTACAGTACTTATTTTTATTTGTTTCTTTAGAAAATCATATTAAAAAGGAAAATATTGTTAGAAATAAGTTTGTAAGGAATAATTCAACTTCATGCGACCGTGTACTGACATAAAGCATTTATTTTACGAAATTGTTTTTAAATAAAGCATAAAAAAAATAATAAGTCCCTTATCATGCTCCAAGAGGCATTAATTATATGACAATTGTACAATTCAAAGTTTAAGTAACAAGATTTATCTTATAAAATTATAGGTTATAAGCATCTTATTTTTAAATAAATATATTATCCTGTCAGGAAAATAGATACTATAAAACACAATGGAAATTCAAAAGATCATCAACAATTTTTGTTTTTGCCAAAATTAATTTTTTTGTTATTTTTTTAGAAGAAAGTTATTTGTTTGTGTATTTTCCTTTCCACATCTTTGACATTCTCTAAATCAATTTTAAAGTAAAGAAAATTGAAGCAAATAAATTATTTAAAACATTAGTTATGTTTCATTTTAAGGAAGAATAGTTTTAATAAAAGAATTCAGTTACAAAGATACTTTCCCTCGAAAACAACATTTTAAAAACAATTAAATCTGCAAATATTTTCTTAGATGTTTGCCAAAGAATTTCTCATTAATATGTTTACATAAAAAGTAGAAATACGAAACCTAAAAATTATTGTTTATCACATTATCTAAGCTGAAATCTACTGCAAGCATGCAGAAAGTTAACGGTGAGAATGAATCTTTATGACATATTTTTATTTTCACAATTTTCCAGTATATAAATTTATATAAAATAAAAGAAAACCAAAATATTTAATTATTTAAAAAAATCATTATATGCTGATTTATTGACAAAATCATTTAAAAAGCATTAATTTACTAAATGACATTCTGCAAAGAACATTATTTCTAAATCAATGAAAACATGAAATGTTTTCTTAGAAAAATTCTCAATCCGAAATATTTCTGAATAGTATTTTTACTTGTATAATTAATTGCGTGAAAGTATTTTTTCACACTTTTTTGTTGTAACCCAGTAAAATTGTTGAAGAATTTAATGAAAACATTATTTAGCCTTAAGTTATAATTTTTTCAGACTCTCTAAATACAGTTAACTAGGAGAAAACAACGAAAAACTATAAGAAACATATTAAATCTAATTATAATTTTTCGATTTCTCTCTTAAAAAAGTACCTAACTAAAACATACTTTTTTGTACACTGAAAATAAAACTACATAGAATTGTTTGAGAAAATAAAATATCAGTGTTTGCTGTAACTTTGCTGGCTTGAACAAACGTATCTTGATGGATGGATGTTGGAAATTTATCATGCATATTTATTGCCGAAACGTCAGTTAAGGCTTACTGTTGAGACCCGAAAAGTTTTTGGTTTCTGTCTGTCTGTTTGTCTGTTTGTCTGTCTATCTGTCTGTTCCGCGATAACTGCCGTAAAAATGATCCGATTAGGTTGATTTTTGGTGGGTATGTTGGTGAGATACCCGGAATTTGCTGTATAGTTTTTGGTTAAATTTAGTTCATTCGTTCGAAAAATAGAGAACATTTCTTTTTAAATCATAATGCTTTCCTATGGGACTGCAGACGATTTTCAAATTTCATTTTTAACTGAAATGGAAATCGCATATTTGAATAATGGATTTCAACGTAAAATTATGGATGTTGATTTTCGATATGGAGGTTTTAAATATATCCAATAATTTTGAAAAATTGACGATACATTTATTAGAATTGAGATATTAATTGTTTAAATGATTGTAATTTTTTTTTGCATCTGTTCCGGAAATATAAAACTTTTATTTTCATGTTTTTTACAAATTTTAAAATGCATTTTTTTTTTACTTTTCTCTTTAATTTATCAGTTGCCTAGCAACGATATTTCAAAGAAGATAAAAATAATAAAAGCAACACGCACTATTTTGTTCCAATAATTTATTAGCAAAATAAATTATTTTTGTATTCTATTGACATAAATGAAGAATTTATTTTAATACAAGTTTTTTTTAAATCTAAAATGTTACAAGAATAAGAAGTTCATATTTATTTCAGAATATCATTGCATAAACAGTGTTTTCTTTAACGTTTCTAATTTCTGAAACCTCCGAAGAATTGTATATGCCTGTAAATATGTATGCAATAGAAAAAAATTAAATTGCGGATTGTAAGATGCTAAATAATATGAAAAAAGAGATTAAAAAACAGTGACTTGAGCTGACGTTGAGGCTCCTGATCTGCAGATTTACTAGTTTAAATATGTGTGATATTATTAACAATTATATCAGATGTTGCCACTCTTCTAGAAATTTAACTATCTATAACATATTCAAATCTATGTAGATGTTCAATATGATATTTTATAAGAATTTAAAATCCCCACCCCCCAACACCGCCACTTAAGTACCTAAGACGCTAAAATTATGATAGTTGCTGAAGATAAGTTAAAACTTTACGACAGGAAATAATCTTGTAGATATGCTGGTGGACATTTTATCCCTACAGAACTCCAGACTAGAGTTTATGAAATGAGCTGCTGATCATGTTGTCCCATATCTTAAGCTGTAATTACATTTATTTGAGTAATTTGACAGACTGATAACTCATGAATAATCTACAATGTAATTTTCTTTTCCTGAAATCTCGATTCCAAAGTGGATTTATTTGATATTACTTTTATCTTTCCGAATGCCTGATTTTAGCAGTTTACTTATATGGACCCTAACATCTGTTCCTTTATCTAGACTTACAATATAATGAATTTAATCAAGCTTTTGAGTTATAACTTTGAATTTCCTAAAAGGTTTATTATTTAGTATTATTTTTTAATCGTTCTTATAGTTTCTTTCCATTTGCAGTTTTCGAGTGTGAGGTTTAATCTTTTGTTCAGATTTTCTTTCATAGTATGGAAATATTACGAGTTTATACGATACATACTAAGACGCATACAAGTTTTTAGTCAAAACATCTCTATCAACTGCACTATACATGTAAAACACTAGCTTATGTTTTCGCAAAATTTTTTTAATCATCCACAGTCTGAGTTTCTATGTTACCTCTCAATATACTGTCCAAGTATGAATCTCAAAGTGGAGTTACCCTGCCCTAGACATAAATCTGATCTAGACAATTGTGAAGGGAGGGGCGCAGTATTTAAAATTAGGAATTTCCACGCAAGGAGGGATTTACAATCCTCCCGAATAAAGAATAAGCCAACAGTACATATACAGTACACGCCCGATATAAAGATCATGAGAGACGGTAGTTTCTCGAGTGACGCAGCAAAAACCGAAAACCGAAAGCCCTAAACCGAAGATTTCCGTCACTCTATATGTACACGTAGTTTGAGTTCAAAGGAAAAGCGAAAAGCCGACATTTAATATCTCAGCAAATATGAGGCACATCGTTTTGATTTTTTGACAGCTGTCTTATATCTCCGGTCTAACTCTATCCTGAAATTTATAGATTTCTACATGCAGTAGATTTTAAGATCTGGAAATCAATTTTTAAGTAAAATGGGAAGTTTTTCGCTCTGCATGTAATGGTGTCATGGTGTAAGAATCGTATCTCGAAATCCGCCCGAAGGAATTTTTTAAAATTAATATATGATACTAATCGGTTTTATATGAAGTGATTCCTCCTATCCACTTAAATAGGAAAACTCTAGTTTTTTTGTATAATCCGATTTAAAAATGGGACTATTTTCTTAAGCCAAGCTGTACAAATGCAATAGAGTATTCACTCCCTTCTTCCGCCGGGAATTACAGTTAAAAATTGATGTACGGTTGCCGTTATCAATAAAGCTTCTGACCGGGCTAATTATTTAGATTTTTTTAAATGCAAAAACAATGAATTATATACTCTAAACATGTAAAACATATGTATTAAATTCAATTGGGGTTTATATGTTTTCTCTTTTTGTTACAAAGAAATAATTTCAGATTTTAA